>CM072779.1:130230000-131622500 GCA_036936925.1 Cenchrus fungigraminus
GAGCTAGGGTCCCAATCAACCTTTTGTCATGTTATAACTGGCCACTGGAATAAAAGTAATTAAATAGCTGCATTTAAACATGGACAATGACTGAAAATGACACAATAGTATTTTCTTGAGGATATTTTGTTGTCCCACTGAATTATTGTGAAGGATTATTTATTCTAAAGGGAACTTGGCGTCATTTCATCATTCAGACTTCTCAGTACGATCGAATCCAAGAAGCCCAAACAGTGGCCGAGGAACTCCTTACATTTTCTACAGGAAAATGACCCACATCCAACCAGTGGCTAAGCATGCTCAAACTTTAAGGTAGGACAAAAATTAAACCAAATTAAAAAATAGAGAACCTGATGCCATTTGATTATCAAACTTCTGAGTATGATAGAACACGAATTCTACAGTGCGCTTGATGTGTTACCAAAACAACGTTGTGGAGCCTCCTCCAGCTCCCTCTCGTAAATACTTTATTCTGTTGCATAAAGCTTTACGCAGGGGCAACGCAGTCATTTATCCATAGCATAACCCGATACCGAAGGATACTGTCACCGTGCCATGGATTACACACGATTCTGGTGAGTTACACAAAACATTTTTTCACGATTGGGTTCCTTGCAGAGCCACCGTGTTTATCCCCGGAGATGAGAGCTGGTGCAAAGTGCCATGGATTACGCACCACGCCAGTGAGTTACACATAACATTTTCTCACGATTAGATTATCTGTTCCACCGCAACATGCTACACAGAGGATCCCTTTACATTATGTTTATCCCCAGAGAAGAGAGCTAGTGCAAAGTGCTATGGATTACGCACCAGGCCGGTGAGTTACGCATAACATTTTCACAGGATTAGATGTCGTGCTATCTGTTCCACCGCAACATGCTGCACAGAGGATCCCTTTACATTATTTGCGTATCTGTTACATAGCAGTTACCCCGCACCATTTGTGCAAGTGACCACAGAAGATCTTCAAGGATCCATTTACTCTTTTGACAAGTCGTAGTATCGTGGGTTACGTACATCAGATACATATGAAATATTGAGATATAACCACAGAAGATCCTTTGTAATTCCGAAGGTTACGATCATGGGTTCTTGCCGTGCGTGTGGGCCAACACGATTAAGGCCAAAATTAATCATTGAGCGACCATGTTGCATCTTGGCGGCCTTGTCTACCGTATACGGTGCCCCTTTTGTTAATGAGCCCTTAGCGAACACTATAATTCAGTAAATGTTGGATCACATTTTTACTGTATTGACCTCAATGTTTCGAAAAATAAGGATCCAAGGCCAAAGTATTTATTTTAATATATCCTTCCACTTTTTTTTTGAGGTAGGCTGATTGATTCGGATGTACATGGGCTTGATGGACTTGGAGTCCAGGAACGACGGGTTGTTTGTGGGGTGGGGGTGGTTCAAAGCTATGCGGATCGGATGACTTATCTGAACGTGATTAGTCCCAAAAATCTCTGAACATGATGAAGTCTTTTGCATCCGTGCTTGATCCTATCATCGGTGCTCACAATTAGGTCCATTCATCACCATTATACGTACGAACGGTGGTGGTATATCAATCTGCCTTGATGTCTCGTGCGTAGTGACCAATTTACAGCAGGTTATGCAGTTCGATGGCCATCTAGACGAGACAAGAGAGGAGGTAATGAATAGTTGAACCAAGTGATAGGTTACGCGCGTGCCTCAGGAGAGTACATGGCTCGTGCAAAACTGAGTGGTCCAGGTTACGAAGATCATAGAGAGAGAGGTAGATAGACACAATAGCTCACATGTGTTTTATGAAAGCGTGTCAATAAATGTCCAATGGCGGCGGCACAACTACCGCTTCTCCTCATGTTGTAGTGGGTTGCTCAGTTTGGGACATCGACTATTCGACTGTAATGACGACGGTGCGGCGGTGCCGGCCGGTGGTGGCCGCAAGTCGTGGTATGGAGCTTATCAGGTGGTACTGTGGTAGATCCGTGTCGTATACGTGTGTTTTGTTTTGTTTTGGTTGAGTTGAGGCAATGGAGTGATGCAACTACATCGAACGCACCACGGTATGATGAACACATCCGATCCGTTGCTAGGCCTGCAAATCAAAAAATTTCGCGGAAGCAATCATATAGTAGATGCGGAACGCGATCACTAGCTGTTACACAGCTTCAGGTGCACACACATCATTTCATGCAGTATATATAAACGAGTGTACGTACATATGCATTTATACTGCATGAAAATATGTGTGCATACATCGGTACCTTCCCGTAGTGATAACAATGAAGCACTGAAGCACCCAAAAACAACTGTGTATCCCTCAAAAAAACCCCCAAAAACAACTGTGTGACTCGCTGCTAAAGACCAAGGTAGAAGTAGAAGATCATGTAACCTCCGGAGGGGACGCCCAACAAGTGAAGGTAGGGCACATAGGAAGGACCACACATTGGTCCTGCAGACTCCGGAGTGCCAACCGGGTGGGTGTCGAAGCAGGAGATGCTCCGAGCGCCCAGCGTGGAGCCGAGACACCAGGTCCGCCCGACCCAAACAATGTGACGGGTCAGGTTGTTTGCTCGAAACTGATGGGTCGGGCGTGGTAACCCGAAGGACCCGACTCGCCGACCAGGAACTTTTCGATGGGCCGGTTATTTCGAACGGTGGACAACTTTTCGAAATGGCTTTTTCAGTTTTCATCAGGTTTACTTCGTTTGGTTCTCTCATTCATTAGTTAATAGTAATTAATGCTCACCCCCGCGGCCCTGCCCGTCCCATCTGGCAGGCTGGGCTTTCATAGGCGTATGGTTTTGTAAACAAATAAACGATCTTATAGAGATGGGTGTATGTGTGAGCGGTCGACTTTCCAGTTTTTTAGGATTCCTTCTTTGTAAACAAATAAACGATCTTATAGAGATGGGCTACTATGAATTTTTAGTGTCATTTGTGAACTTTCACAGCGACGTTTGTAATTGTCGTGTATGTTCTATACTAATATAGTTTTAGTCTCAACGTCTCTTCCATGCATGATGTACTAAACGAAGTTTATTTGCTAAACCTATGAAACTTTGCATGACGAAATCTAATGAGCATAATTAATCTATGATTTTGCTGCAGTAAGATTATTCTCGCAAATTAGCCCGAGTTTGTGATGATAGTTTTAAAACTGAGTTTGTCTAATACCTGTAATTAGTGGTCAGACTTGTAACTTTGGACCGGATAAAGTTTAGCCACATATACCAAATACATGTCATCACATAATCATGGTACCGTCCAGCTTTCGCACTTCCACCTGCAGCACGTGGTTGTCGTCTTCCGACTGGTCCTCCCACTCGTCATCGTCGTTGATGCACTCCCCTCGCAGATGGCTTTGAAGAAGCAGGTGTCGCCGACCTTGAGTTGGTTGTCCTGAACGAAGTGGTACCAGCCATACTTGAAGTGCGCTCTGACCCCTCTCACCCCCTATGCGTGGTTCAAGCTCACTGTCCATGACTAACCGCACATCCGCAGTTCCACGAGCCACCGTCGAGCATACCCGTGTGCCTCCTGGAAGTGCAATGGCACGTTCTGCGACGGCATCACCAAGACGATGCACGAGTTAGATGTGGATGCACTGCATAATGCAGTAAAGCAAAAACTTGCAGCGATGGCAACTCACCAACTACTGGGACTCCCTTGACCACAAGTAGGACGGATTCAGGCACACGATAAATTGAGAGGGCTCAGCCACAGGTAGCAACCTGGCACCGGTGTTCCCTCCGTGCGAGACGTTGGCCTGCAGGTATCGATGGCGGTAGGCGGACGTGTCGAAGATAGTTACGTTGAGCGTGGCCATGGCACGTTCATACCGAAACATGAGCAGCTGGCAGTCACGCAGGTCGTGGGCGCGATAAAACTCCTCCCAACCTTCGGCTAGGTACATGGAGCCGATGTTGTCACCGACGGAGATGCTGACGCCCCACGTACCCAAGCCTGCGCCGTCGACCTGCAGGTTCAGCCTCCAGCGACCTCCGAGCTGCTGCACAAACTTAGGTGGCAGCACCTGGACACCATGGTCGAAAATGCTGATCAACAATTAATTTGTAAGCACAACACCCGGATATCGCTTTTAATTAGAAGCAGCACTTACCAGCGATTCCTGGTACATCCCAGGGAGCAAGATCTTGTAGAACTCGAATGCGTTGTCTACGTACAATAACAGAGAATGTCATGCTATGTCGTCAATGACATGCAGCAAAAGACTAAAAGGTTTAGTGTTCGATTAAGTTCAGTACAAGTTACACAAAAGTATTGAAATTAAAAGCAATTCAAATGCTATTGTTTAGTTGACTATTGTATTCTCTTTTCAAATTGTAATAAGCAATCAGATACAATTGCTGGTTGGGTGTACAAAAGCATGGTATTGGTATTAGAGCATTCTTCCACAGCACCAGAGGTTAGCAGGCGAGGCACTCGCCGGTGGAAAATCGCGGAGCTCACCGCCGGATGGCTTGCCGGCGGAGAGGATCAACCACAAGGGTCACTGGTGTAGGTTTGCAAGAAGGGAGGGTCGCGGTGTGGAGAGGAGGGGTGCTGGATTTTGGGGCAGAAGCGAGCTACGCGGCGGCGCTCGCCTCCTACGTGTGGGATGTCACCGGTCGACGATCCGCTCAGTGGCGTGAAGGACGCCGACGCTTACTGCGCACAACCTAGCCGCGCGCAGGACACTACCCGCCAACTGCGCATGCGATGCCGCCACCAGCCGTTCCTCCGCCCAGCCGCATAGGACACCATGCAAGTGAAGCTGATGTCGTTCGCAGCCACAGCCGCCGCCCGCCACGAGGAGTAAGCTGGACCCGCCGCGTTATGTGTGCCACGCGATGCTTCAGCCTAGGTTACGTGGCTTGCTGCCAAGCCAAGGGTTATGCACGGTCACTTTGTCGTGTCGTGTGTACAGCCTTGACGGGACGAGACAGCACGGGCCTGCTGCTGCAGGCGCCTCCACTCCCATCCCGTCGTGTCGTCCACATCCACAATAGCGCCGCCCGCCGCGAGGTGTAAGCTGGACCCGCTGGGTTACGCACAATCTATGATGCACACGCGTACTGCATCCACTCTGCAAAATCCACGCTGCATGGCTCAACACTGACTAGGTTACGCACAATCCATGAAGCACACACGTACTGCGTCCACTCTGCAAAATCCACGCTGCATGGCTCAACACTGACTGGGTTACGCACTGATTGGTTGCGCAAAATCCACACTGCATCCAGTCGTATCGATTCTACACGTCACCTGCCCTAGCTCGGTTACGCACAGTTCGGCGACGCACCATCCCATGATGTGTGCATCACCAACTGGGTTACGCACGCCAGCAACACGGTTGCCGCGGGACACGGCGGGTGGTGTCGACTAAGCGCGTAACCTGCAAGGTCTCGGTTACTCAGGTGTCACTCAACGGGCTGCACACTAGAGAATTCCATGGACGATGCGTCAGTAGTCTCCCCGGCGCGGGCTTCGCTTCAGGGAGAAGCAAACTATGTACATCCTTGATGGGACGGGATGAGCCTGCAGGCGCCTCCACTCCTGTCCCGTCGTGTCATCCATAGCCACAGCGCCGCCAGCCCCGAGGAGGAGTAAGCTGGACCCGGTGGGTTACGCACAATCAACGATGCACACGCTCTACTTCAGCCTACTCCTATGTTACGCGGCTTGCTGCCATTTGTAGGCTCCTGATAGATGCCCTGAGTACTATTGGCAAAGGGAGTAATTCGTGAAGCTTATCAGTATCAAGAGGATCATAGTGCATGAGGAACTAGAAGAAGAATCGACCTGCGATGTGGAAGCTGTTTTCAGGAGGGTCATGCAAGCTGACAATGGTATGCAACAGAAGACATGAAGATGCAATGAAGTAATTAACTTTGTAGCTATATCAATGATATTGTTTGTTGTTTTTTTCTTTTCTTTATTTTCCCTACCTACTGTGATCATCTCCCGGGATCATAGTCTTATATTTGCTGCTATATCAATGAAATGTGCTGCACCGTGTTAGGCCCGCACATTAAGAGACGGCAGGGTAAGTGGAATGCGTAATCTGCATAGTGTCGGTTACGCATGGTGCAACCTCGTGTCGGACCTGCGTAACCGATACCTTTTGGTGGCAGCGCCCGGCAGGTTACACACGAGGAAACATGATAGATGCGTGGAGCAACATGGCTCTTGGTTACGCAAGTGCCCAACGCATCTCTCTGTGAATTCTGAAACGTCAAGAACCTGTTCGGCTTATCTTGACTTGGCTTATCTCGACTTGTTTCAGCTTATCTTCTCTCACACAATACTATTCAATCTACCAGCCGAGTTCTATTCATTCTACCAGCCGACCAGTGGCCAAGTGTCCGTTCACACGGACGACTCGAACCGCGCGCACCTCGGGTCTCGCCGTCCAGCCCCCGTGCCCCTTCTTAAGTACAGCAGGCAAGGCGTGGCGTCCATAGCATCTTGCATTCCTCTTCCATTCCGCTCGCGTTCTCCATTTCGTCTGTTCATTTCTCTTGTTCGCCATTGAGAAGATGTCCAACAGCAGTGACTCCGACGACTGCAACTCCTACAACGGCGAGGAGTTCGCTGAGATGGTCACCGAGATGGCCAACGAGTTTGCCTCTGGTCAGCGTCACGTCCGCCACATCAGAGGGTACTATCGTTGTACCTTCTGTCCCAGTTGGATGTAGCGCAACTGGAGCCTCCTCGAGTTGCTCAACCATGCCACCGGGTTGTCCACCAGAGGCAATGGCATCAAGGGGCCGCAGCACAAGGCGCTCGCTATGATGAGACTCGGTCCTGAACTTCACGACGTAGGATCCTGATCCAGATAACTAGCTGTAGAACAGCCAAGATAAATTGCTGCAAGTAGCGATAACTAGTGCAACCTGGCAAATAAAACTCGAAGCCAACCACCGTCTTTAACCGGCAACCTGAATCGAGGATTTGCCCAACCACACTCTCAAAGAACCAACCAACACAACCTGGAATCAATGGACCAGGAGCACCAATTGGGAGCCGATGACACGGCCGCTTCTGTAATCCCTCAAGGAAATCACAACAGCAAAGGGGTAGAGATCACTCTCTGAATTTGTTAGCACACAGCTGAACAAAGGGGGTTCTATTTCAATATCAAAGTCTTGATTATTTCAGAGACACATGGGGATATTTATACAAGGAACAACCCCCCTTGTTGGGTGTGAATGGACCTTTTAGTTCTTGGAGTTACACTATGTGAAGAGTCACCACGAACTGAAATCCCGAACAGCCTCGCGTGGCTGTTGGCCTTCTGAGTAGTCTCCACTAAATCAGTTATAACTCTATATTGGGAAGTCTGATGGACATGCGGTTTCTTGCATTGGAAAGTTGACTTCAAGTTCATTCCATCATGTACTCATGGAGCTCTAGAGCTATCGGGAACAAAGAGTTATGGCCAAATCTTTATGCATGTCCGAACTAAAAGCAACCTTGTTGGTCTTCACGTAACTCATCCTTGGCTTTATGTAACCTTTTCCTTTCTGCACGTACTCCTTCTCTACTTGAGTGTAGTCCTTGTCTTGATGTGTAAACCTTAACATAACAAGAGTACAACACTTAGGTAGTAAACAATTCTCATTTGTATGTAACTTAAATTCAACAAGGAGAGAGTTCACCTCTTGTTGTAGTTTCTTTGCACGACTTCGTGTAATTGGTCCAGTGTGCATTGTATCTCTTGCTTTCATGACATCTTGTATATCAAGTCCTTGGTTTTCATGCAATGGAGTATTGGTGGTCGAGATGACCTCATCATCCTCCCCCTCTTGAAAAGGAGTCGTCCTCGACTCTGATTCTTCAGGTGCAAAGTATGGTGCTAAATCAGCAACATTGAATGTTGTGCTAACACCATAATCGTCAGGGAGTTCAATCTTGTAAGCATTATTATCTATTTTTGCTAGCACTCTGAATGGTTCATCTCCTCTTCGCATCAATTTTGATTTACGCTTTTCTGGAAAACATTCTTTGCGACGGTGTATCCAAACAAAATCTCCTGGTTCAAACGTCACCTTCTTGCGATGCTTGTTTGCCCACTCAGCATAGTACTTGGCCTTCTTCTCAATTGCTTCTTTTGTCTTCTCATGTATCTTCTTTACATATTCAGCATGCTTTGAGGCATCCATGTTACTCCTTTCCTAAAATGGTAATGACAACAAATCGATCGGAGCAAGTAGTTTGAATCCATATACATCTTCAAATGGACATAATTGAGTGGTAGAATGTACAACCCTGTTATATGCAAATTCCACGTGCAGCAAACACTCTTCCTATTCCTTCAAGTTCTTCTTGATCATGGTACGCAGCAGCATAGAGAGTGTTCTATTCACCACCTCTGTTTGTCCATCTGTTTGCGGGTGACAAGTTGTAGAAAACAGCAGCCTTGCTCCAAGTTTTGCCCATAACGTCTTCCAAAAGTAACTTAAGAACTTCGTATCACGATCTGAAACAATGGTCCTGGGCATCCCGTGCAACCTCACAATTTCCCTGAAAAAAAAGAGGCTATGTGGGAAGCTTCATCGCTTTTATGACAGGGTATAAAATGTGCCATTTTCGAGAATCGATCAACAACAACAAAAATGGAATCACTCCCCCTCTTAGTTCTTGGTAAACCCAAAACAAAGTCCATGCTAATATCTGCCCAAGGAACATTAGGAATAGGCAATGGAGTATATAAACCATTAGAGTTCAGTTTTGACTTAGCTTTGTGACATGTGACGCATAGCTGCACAAGTCTCTCAACATCTCTTCTCATCTTGGGCCAATAGAAATGGTCGGACAACAGCTCGTAAGTCTTTTTCCATCCAAAATGACCCATTAATCCACCTGCATGTGCTTCCTGTAACAACAAGAGTCTAACAGAACAATTTGGCACACATATTTTGTTAGCTCTAAACAAAAATCCATCATGAACATGATATTTTTCCCATCCTTTTCCTGCTGTACATTTTGCATAAGGTTCTGAAAATTCATGATCAATGGAATATAAATCTTTCAAGCTCTCTAGTCCCAGTACATTTATCTCAAGTTGGTTCAACAAAACATTTCGTCGGGACAAAGCATCAGCAACAAGATTGTCCTTACCTTTCTTGTATTTCACTACGTATGGAAAAGTTTCAATGAATTCAACCCATTTGGCATGACGTCGGTTCAGTTTAGCTTGGCCTTTTAAATAGTTCAAAGCTTCATGATCGGAATGAATGACAAATTCTTTTGGCCATAAATAATGTTGCCAAGTCTCAAGTACTCTTGCCAATGCGTACAACTCCTTGTCATACACGGAATAGTTCAGTTGTGCTCCTCCCAACTTTTCACTGAAGTAAGCAACAGGTTTTGCATCTTGCATGAGTACACCTCCAATTCCAGTAAGACTTGCATCACATTCAACCTCAAAGGTTTTTGCAAACTCCGACAACACAAGTAGGGGTGCTTCAGTCAAGCGTCTCTTCAATTCTTGAAAAGCATTTTCTTGTTGCTCTTTCCATTCAAAAGCAACTCCTTTTTTTGTTAACTCATTTAGAGGTGCAGCAATGGTGCTGAAATCTTTGACAAATCTTCTGTAGAAACCAGCAAGTCCATGAAAACTTCTTACTTGGCTTACATTCTCAGGCGTTGGCCATTCCTTTATTGCCTTCACCTTTGATTCATCCACTTGTATTCCCTATCCAGAAACAACAAAACCAAGAAACACAACTTGATCGGTGCAAAAGGTGGACTTCTCAAGGTTAGCAAACAATTTTTCTTTTCGAAGCACATCCAAAACTTGTTGGATGTGTTCAACATGTTCCTCCAATGTCTTGCTGTAAATAAGGATATCATCAAAGTAAACAACAACAAATTTTCCAACAAAAGCTCTCAAGACATGGTTCATCAATCTCATGAAAGTACTAGGAGCATTAGTCAAACCAAAAGGCATAACTAACCATTCATACAACCCAAACATTGTTTTGAATGCAGTTTTCCATTCATCTCCAATTTTCATTCGAATTTGATGGTAACCACTACGCAAATTAATCTTGGAAAATATCGTAGAACCACTCAACTCATCAAGCATATCATCTAGCCTAGGAATAGGATGCCGATAGCGAATAGTAATATTATTGATGGCTCTACAATCTGCACACATCCTCCATGTACCATCTTTTTTTGGAACCAAAATAACAGGGACAGCACAAGGACTTAAGCTTTCACGAACATAACCTTTATCTAAAAGTGCTTGTACTTGCCTCTGAATTTCTTTTGTTTCTTCTGGATTGGTGCGGTACGGTGGACGATTGGGCAATGCAGCCCCTGGAAGGAGATCAATTTGATGTTCAATGCCTCGCAATGGTGGCAGTCCAGCAGGGGTTTCCTCTGGAAAGACATCCTTGTAGTCCTGCAAAAGATGTGAAATAACACTGGGAATAGATGTTATGTCATTAGCTGAAAGCAATGTGTCTTTATACACAAGTACAATGAATGCTTGGTATGGGTTACACCTCACATCTCTCATTTCAGATTTGGTGGCTAACATGACCAGATTATTTCCCTCTCTTTTCTTTTGAACTTTCTCATTGGGCTTGTGGCTCTCACTCACCAATTTGTGGAGGGCACTCGAATTATTTTTCTCTCTATCTTTCTCACTCTCACCCTTTACTTCGGAGCTCTTTTGCAAGTGTTCAGCTAAGATTTGCTGAGGTGTCATTGGCTTAAGTATCAAACTCTTTCCCTTCCACTTGATGGTGTATTGATTTGTGCGACCACAATGTAGAGATGAGAGATCATATTGCCATGGTCTTCCCAACAGAAGATGACATACTGTCATTGGTTCCACATCACACTCTATGGTGTCAACATACTCACCAACTTCTAATGGAACTTTCACCCTATATCCAATCTTGATATAGCCAGCATCGCTTAACCATTGTACATGATATGGATGAGGGAGTCGCAGCAACTTCAAGCCAAGTTTATCAACCATCTCATGGCTAGCAAGATTATGGCAGCTTCCACCATCAATGATCACTTTGCATACTTTGCCTTCAACCTTGGCTCTTGTTTGAAATAAATTATGCTGCTGTCCATTCTCAACTTCCTTCATTTGCACACTCACGATTTGAGTTACGACAAGGGCAGCACTTCTCTCAAATTCACATGAGGGTAAATCTTCATTTTCATTGGCATCTTGAAATTTCTCTTCATCAAAAGCTTCCTACTCTTCCTCACTAGCAGATTCATACTCTCCATTATCATTGACAAGGATAGTGCGATTATTTGGGCACTCTCTTATAACATGACCACGACCTCCACACTTGAAACATTGAATTCCACTACTTTTTGCTGTAGAAGCCATTGATGTAGATGATGATGTTGCAGGTTTGCTCTTCTCACTTTGAGCAGCCAACTCTTTCCCACTAGTAGCACCATAGGAACTAGAACGTGAAACACCACTTGTGTTGGTGATTGCACCTCGATTTGCACTAGTTCTTGGTGTAAATTTGCTTCCACTTGGGGTAACCTTTGTACTGAATGAACCTCCTCTATTGCTCTTCATGTCTTGCTACATTTGTCGCTCAGCTTTGTTTGCTTGATGTACCAACTCAATAAGATTATGGTACGGCTGAAATTCAACAATGCGCTGAATATTGCGATGTAAACCAGACATGAACCTTGCAATTGATTGCTCTTGATCTTCAAAGACATTAGCCCTTGCCTTCTCCATCTCTTTGTAATACTCATCAACAGAGAGATTTCCTTGCTTCAAATTCTGTAGCTTGTCAAAAAGATCACGACGATGATGTTTAGGTACAAATCTTCATCTCATTTCTCTTTTCATTTCAGCCCATGTACGAACAACACCTTGCCCAGCTTCTTCTCTATCATTGAGCATTTGCTCCCACCAGATTAGAGCATAATCATCAAACTCAACGGCAGCCATTGCCATCTTCTTTTCTTCAGAATAATTATGCAAGTGAAAAATTTTATCAACCTTCAACTCCCATGTGAGATAAGTTTCAGGATCAGATCCTCCATCAAACTTGGGAATGGAGAATTTTAACTTGCCAAACCTTTCCTCATTATTGGGCTGATCACGTCCATGATTGCGTCGATGACGGCGACCATAGTTTGGGGGATGTTCAATCTCTTCTTCTTCTTCGTATTCATCTTAAAAATCAGCATATTCATCATCTCCTTGTCCACGACCTCTATCTCTACCACGTGCTTGACGAGCAGGTCTTCTAGCATGAAAAGCAGCTTGTCGTCGTCGTTCTTGTTGTTCTCTTGCAACTCATTCAGCAACTTCTTCTGCGGTTTCCTCAACTTCATCCTCATGGTTACTTGCATTTTCAGCAACACGAGGATTATGTTGCAGCTGCTCTAAAATAGCTTGCAAATCATTTGCCATTCTATCTTGTCTTTGATCTATGTTTTGCCTCATCTCATTGAATTGTGCCATGGTGACACAATCTTCAATTTCAGGTCGCTCATCCATCTTCCTGTATGGTTAGTGAAAACACAAGCAGCAGGTATATGTGAAATGGAAAATTATGTGGATCTCACAACCTCACCTTCTCTTACCAACCAAAACTCTTATGAGTTCCCTGAAGATTACAAAGTAGTATGTGTGGTGGTAAAAAAGTGATGGTTAAGCGAATACACGACCGGCGTTCAATTTACAGTGGCTTATTTGTGCATCTCGGTGGGGTATAAAACACAAGGAGCAATCTGAATTCTAGTTGTTGTAAAGATAAGTAACAATCCAAACTAGAGATTCAATGCCTAGTGCTAATCACAAGATATGAAAGATGTGATGTAAGAACACACGCACAAAAGACAGATTTCAGATTTGATGCAAAAAAGGAATATGCTAGGGATGATTGATTTAAAGGGAATCACCTAGCAAAATTGCACCAAAAGGATGATAGCAAACTGGTTACACAAATTGATATGAAGGTTCAACTCTTGTGCATACCAACAAACAGATCCTTCTTCTTTTTCAGCACTCTTTTTTTTTAACTTTCTAACTTGTGTTTCTTTTGCAACTTTCTTTCCTTTTCCTTTTTTTGACACTTTTTTTGCAATACTAAGGCAAGACCAGATATAATATTTCCACAAATTAAAGATGATAGAACCAAATATAACCAGCAACTATTTTAATAGGATAAAAGTTTTCGCAAAGGATAGAAATGGTTTACTTTTTGTGGGGATTTTTAGATATATGGAAAGGCACAAAAGGACACACAAAGGATGATATGATCAACAACTAAACAAATACTCTAATGCACTGAAACTTAACGAAACTAACTAGATAAACAGATTGAAACAACAGGCTATAAAAGATTTTTATGGCTTTTTGGTGGATAGGACAAAGACAACATATATGTAGCTAAGGGTAAAGAATCCTACCGTGGCAACGCAGGCTCTTGATACCAAATGATGAGACTCGGTCCCGATCTTCACAACGTAGGATCCCGATCAAGATAACTAGCTGTAGAACAGCCAAGATAAATTGCTGCAAGCAGCGATAACTAGTGCAACCTGGCAAATAAAACTCAAAGCCAACCACCGTCTTTAACCGGCAACCTGAATCGAGGATTCGCCCAACCACACTCTCAAAGAACCAACAAACACAACCTGGAATCAATGGACCAGGAGCACCAATTGGGAGTCGATGACGCAGCCGCTTCTGTAATCCCTCAAGGAAATCACAAGAGCAAAGGGGTAGAGATCACTCTCTGAATTTGTTAGCACACAACAAAGGGGGTTCTATTTCAATATCAAAGTCTTGATTATTTCAGAGATACATGGGGATATTTATACAAGGAACAACCCTCCTTGTTGGGTGTGAATGGACCTTTTATTTCTTGGAGTTACACTATGTGAAGAGTCACCACGAACTGAAATCCCGAACAGCCTTGCGTGGCTGTGGGCCTTCTGAGCAGTCTGCACTAAATCGGTCATAACTCTTTATTGGGAAGTCCGATGGACATACGGTATCTTGCATTGAAAACTTGACTTCAAGCCCGTTTCATCAAGTACTCATGGAGCTCCAGAGCTATCGGGAACAAAGAGTTATGGCAAAATCTTTATGCATGTCCGAACTGAAAGCAACCTTGTTGGTCTTCACATAACTCGTCCTTGGCTTTATGTAACCTTCTCCTTTCTGCATGTACTCCTTCTCTACTTGAGTGTAGTCCATGTCTTGATGTGTAAACCTTAACATAACAAGAGTACAACACTTAGGTAGTAAACAATTCTCATTTGTATGTAACTTAAATTCAACAAGAAGAGAGTTCACCTCTTGTTGTAGTTTCTTTGCACAACTTCGTGTAATTGGTCCAGTGTGCATTGTATCTCTTGCTTTCATGACATCTTGTATATCATGTCCTTGGTTTTCATGCAATGGAGTATGGCTGGTCGAGATGACCTCATCACGCTGACTACATCCTCTATAGCAGCGAACTGGCCCGCGAGCGTGAGATCGGTCGCATTGGTGATTGCGGTGGCAACCTCGCCGTGCAGGCAGAGAGGGACCGCATCCACGCGGCCAACCGGGCGAAGGCGGCGAAGCGCTAGAGCAAGGTTTTGATTGTTTCTTTATTCGCACAACGCGTTGTACTTTACATTTGAAATGCTTTACCCATTTTAAACTTTGTCTTCCTCTTGTCATAGCGCATGGCGGCTTACCATCTCCTCGGCGACAAGCGTCCTGACAGAGGCGCCGGCTGGAAGGCTGCAGCTCACTGATAGTGAGATGCGTGGAAGGATGCTCCAGCAGTGTCCGTACTAGGGTAGGGTTGCCCTTTATCTTAATCTATCTAGGTTTACTATTTTCGCTATATGTAATTTCGAATCATACTTTATGTATCTTAATTTCGTACTTTGTTATAATGAACTTGCTATAATAGTGTTATGTGTCTAATTTAGAGATTATGTATTTTGGATTTGTTTCATTTCGTTATTCCATTCCAAACGCATGCTATTTCGATGGATCCATCAGATTTGGACTTTGTCATTGGATCCCCTCGATTCCAGTACTAGGCTGTTATTGGGCCTGTAATAGGGTAGCAGGCCTGTAATAGGGTAGCGGGCCTGTGTGCCGCGTGGGCCGTTGGGCTTGTGTACGCTGTCCGGCCTGCTGGTCGTATCCGCTATGTAAGCTGAAGCCGTTGGAGGCATAGGCATTTATTTATCAACATATAATATCAAACAGATGAACTGTTCTTCTTCCTCCTCGTGCTCCTGCGCCGTTCTCCTCTCGATTTCCCTTCTGTCTTCTTCCTGATCTCGGTTTCCTGCTGTTTCCCCTCTGATTCCCTTCTCCAATCCCTTCCCTACTACCTGCTGCTAACATTCCATCGACCACATCTTCTTCTCTTCCCCATGCACTGTGCTAAGCAAGTAGAGATGGTGGTGGTGGCTGAGTTATAAGCGCAGCAATGTCCGCCGGAGGCCCAGTGGTGAGGCTTATCTCTTGGGTTTGGTGCTGCAGTTTCGACTAGCAGGGGCAGTGCTATGATGCACGTCAAGGCTGCCTGCTTCGAGTGGCCGGCACCGCGTCGTTGCAAGCTGGTGGCTTCGCGTTGTTGCAAGAATCATGCCAAAAAAGTCTGAAATATGACGATTAAAGTTTATGGTACAACGAAAGAGTTAACTTGCGGCATATTTTGAAAGCAAAAGAGAATAGCTAAATACTGAAATAGGAGGCGACAACAAGCTAATCCTTGGAAAGGGACAACATGCATATATATGAGCTTTTGAATATTCATCGCAATGAGCAAAATACATATAGTAAACACTCTACAAATACATACACCATGGGCCCCCCTTATTCATGGGCCCACCCCCCTAGGACGGCCCTGCTGCTTAACCATGGACAAATAAAAGAACTAACACTGAATGATTCATCGATGCCTACATGGGCTCAGCCCAACAAGGAGTTAGGCACGCAGGCCCAGTACAAAACCCAGATAGCTATTTCTATAATAAATGAGTACATAAGTGTTTATTTAATGATAAGTGTTCGAAAAATGCAACAAATGGCATAGAGCACATCAAAAAATACAACAAATGGCATAGAGCTCAAGTCCTAATTTCCAATTCCGCTCTACAGTGAATGGAAGCATGTTTGTTTGCTTTTCTCCATCAAATTTCTTGATGCCAACAAAATCTTAGTATGTTTATACATAACTTTGAGGTTCAGGAAGAAGAAAGGTTTGTCCATCCTTAAAGACCTTAACATGGCAGAGTTTTCCTCCAGTTTCATCTGCAAAAGTGATCTTTCTTTGTTTCCTTGGCACTTCAGGATGTGAAACAGCATTCTTCTTTGCTAGGCTCCGCAATTGAAAACATAGTCATGAAAGAAGCATCAGGCCAGATTTCAAATTTGTATATAAAAAATGTTAGTAGTCTTAAAAGTTGATAGGGACGGACCAATATTTTACAAAAGCGATTGCAGTCTTTGTTCATTATCGACAACCATTTCCTTGTAGTCTTCTCCACTTCTAATGCATCCTCAGAGGCTGCTCTTATATGTCCATCGAAACAATACACCACAGCAAACATATGTCAAGATTGGAGTTGTTTTGTTTTCAAAGTTCTAACCAGTATGTGTCATTAAATGGACAAGTAAATATTTTTTCTGAAACAAAAACGTATAAATGATCCGTTCTGCATCATCTACTTTACTTTTCATTGAATTAATATGCTTCTTACAACAAACTTTAAAATTAGGAATTTAACAATGTCTCACCTCAGCAATTTTGAAATTAGGAAGTAGATAATATGCTTCTGATGACAAACTTTCATCCGCTATACTTCTCATGTGCTTCAAGCTCCTTGTAAGTTTTGCAGCTATGTTTTCTATATCATGCATCTGTCTTTTAGAAAACTCAACAGCTTTCTCAGTGTCTAAGACCACTGATGAATTTATCATGCAAGACCAAGTTGTCTGTTGATGATAGGGGGATCCTGTTGACTTGAGAACTCCTTTGCTTGTTGGGGAGACATCAGTCCTGCCCTTAAGTCTTCTATCTGTGCTGAACATTGATCGGTCTTGCTTTTGTGCTGGCTGAGGTAATGATATTCTAGTTTTGTAACAATCTTTAGTAACAATTTTCCTCTCTGTAACAATAAGAAAGAGTATGATTATAACTGATCTTTGTACAAATATTAGAAAATATTAGCAGCAAATACTACTTACTCAGTCTTTGGACTCCATCACAGAAATCAATACCAGTCAGAGCATTGCAAAGTTTCTCCTGAGACGTTGGTGACATAATCTGAAAACAAAAACAGGAGGAGAAATGTGTTAGTATGGCTATCTTGTTCATCATTTGTACTGTAACATTATTGAAGGAATGGTTCAGACCTTTCTCTTGGAAAATATTTTCTTTGGACCATGTTCTTCAATTGATTCATCATCAATAAGAAGTTCTGACTTCTTAATTTGGCTATCAGTTTCTCGAGAGGTAACAGAGGAATTTGGATCTCCAGCAGATAATTTATGTGATTCTTCAGCATTAGAGATCTCTGGCGTGACACCGGTAGGGTTTAACTTACCAGTACAAGACTGGAGGAACTGATGTTGAAGCACTAATTCTTCTGGTCCTTCATTATTAACAGACCTACAAATATCATCAACTACTATAGAATGTAAGTTGTCCTTCGATGGCCACTACACATTATCCGGAAGTGAGATTTTATTATCTAAAGCATTTATAAGAAGTAGTACACTCCCCAGCTATTTCTTCAGTACAGTCTGGAAGTGCAATAAACAGTTACCCACATGATTGCAAGGGAAAGTTTATTTCAAGAAGTACTTGCGGAAATAAGAAGAAAAAAGTTGTAGACATTCATCTGAGAAATTTAGACAAATAAGAAATGTACTTCGTATGAACAGGCTAGTTACTCACTAATAGCAATTTCAAACTACTCCAGATCATCAGCTCTCCTTCCAAGCTTCTCCAATGTTGGGTCATCTGTTGTCGCTTTGAATTGGGAGCTATGTGGGGGGCTAAGAGTATCACCTCTCATTGATGTTGTATCTTCCACTTCTACAACACGTGGAGAAGATGTTAATACTTCCATCTTTCTATTAGCTTTAGCAGGAGATGTTTTTGGCCTCTTCTGCTTCAATGCAATAAGAGGCTTATCAAGATCAGATTCCTCCCCGTCAGAATCCTCATCATATATTACATGGATCTTCTTAAGCCTTGGAGATCTTCTTGGAGTACCCAAATCAATTTTTTTGGAAGTAGAAGTAGGCATGTTTCCTATAGAAATGCAGAAAATCAAGTATTATCAACAGGTGCATGCTCCATAGATTCATGAATATCATCACTTAAAATGCGGATACTGCTAAAAAATGTATCACCACATCCAACAAGAGCGTCAAACTCTTCAATAAAAAAACAGTGAAACTTAATGTAACCAGGAAAAATGATGTCGACAAATAACAGAATCATAATATGTGATATAAGAGAAAAGGAAACATGAGTACCCGAAACGAACACCTTTTCTCCCGAAACAAATCTACGTTGCCCACCCCACCCCTCGTGGAAATGCCCAGATAAACATAGATCTACAACAGCCCGCAGCTAATGGAAGTACCAAGAGGGGAGGTGGCGACATGTTCAGCCGGAGGTACTGACCTTGGACGGCAGCTAACGGCGACTGCTGAGAGGGGGGGACGGGGAGACAGCGCCCTAGATGCCTACTTGCCAATGGTGTGGGCCGTGGTAATAAATGGCACAGATAACAATGAGTATCATGAGTAGAATGCCATTTGACAGAAGAGAAGTTTAAGACTACTAGCTGCATGGTGCAAGACTGGCTAGGTTACGCACGGGGTCTGTTACGCAAATCGGTCGTGTCGATCCTGCGCGTCACCTGCATCCAGTCGTGTCGGTTCTGTGCATCACCTCAGCTCGGTTATGCACGGTTCGGCTACGCACCATCCGTTCTGCATGGCGTGTGCAACACCGACTAGGTCGTGTCGATTCAGCGCGTACGCATCATCCGTGCTGCTTGATGCAACACCACCAGTTCCAGATGTATGCGTAACCTGCACCCGCTCGTACCGCATGGACTCGGTTACACACCTTGATGCTGCAACACCGACTGGGTGGTGCCGATTCAGCACGTAACCTGCATCCGATCGTGTTGATCCTGCGCGTCACCTGCACTGCACTAGCTTCGGTTACGCACGATTCGGCTACGCACCGTTCTTCATGGCGCGGTGCGTAACATAAGAAATAGACTTCAGTTGTACTCCGTATGTGTAACCTACACCCACTGGGTTATGCACCATCAGTGCTGCTGCATGCATAGGGCAACTATGACTGGGTAACACACAGACTCGGTTACGCACCATTCAGGCAACACCGACTCGCAGGTGCAGGCATCACTGATAGTGTGTAACCGAGCGGGTGTAGGTTACTCGCAGGATCGACAGGACCGGATGCAACAGGGATGGTTACGCCGAATCGATGATCGGCTGGGTGCAGGTTACGCCGGTCTATGTTATTTGTTATTTTTATTTGTATTAGCAGTGAATATAAAACAACAAAAATAGAAAAGGGTGCAAAGGCACTAATATAAAATAGATGCATGCATGCATCTATCCGATCCAAAACAGGGTTAACATATATATATATATATATATATATATATATATATATATATATATATATATATATATATATATATATATATATATATATATATATATATTATGAATTCTGAATTCATCCGAAGGCCCTATATAGATCTTCTCCATTCCCGTTATTATTACTAATGCTAATACTAGACAAGAGGTCGGCCGTTTCATCTCCACCAGCAAACTAACTGCTGCATCATATCATCAGCCAGTAGCGCAGCAGCGTGGGATCTGGTGGGGTGGCCCATGTTGCACACACCTTCCTTGACCTGGTGATTATTATTTGCTCGATCTCCCGGCCCGGAGATTACTACACATCGTCGCCGCCTGTATTATATTATTGCGAGACAAGAAAAGGCAACCAAGTTAGAGGCAGCAGAAGCACACTCATCGATATATATACACGATGACGAAGTATATATGTATATTATTAGCACCTGCCATACTGGAAGGATCGTCTTCGTCAACCCCAACGGATGGAGCATCAGGAGCTGCAGGTGGATCGTGCAGGATGTACTGATCCGCCGAGATGTCGTCATCATCTTCCTTGTACATCACACCAATTGCGGCCAGAACATCCAATAGTTCCTTCTCCAACTTACTCATCAACTGCGCGTGCCATGCATGAAGAACAAGAAAATGAGGAGATGGAAATTTAAATAATTAAACCGCACAGAGTGTAGTGCGGGTGGAACACCACCAGATCGAGCATCCCACCAGTACGTACGTACCTCACTATTGACTTCATGCACAGGCGGTTCTTCGATGGTGGGATGAGCAGGAGCGGCCGGCTCATCAAACAGTAGACGCTTGGTGGTGGGCGGCGGCGGTGGCGTGTCCATCGTCTACAGACGCTGGGCCGGGGAACTTACATCATCAGTATCAGAAGTGTCGGGTCGGCGCTTCGAAGGTGTTTGCCTGGACCTAGAGGCACCAACAACCACCTCTTCTGGCGCTGCTGGTGTAGTCATAAGTACTACTGTACTACGACGACTATACTACCTACATCCGCTGGGAAAACCACTAATTGTTTATAGTAAACCTACATTAAAATGAGACGCTACAGTATGAATGAATAACGGACCAACACACCTCTTGTCCCCTGTTTATATAGCTACTGCAGTGGAAGGGACAACAGATCTGAGAGAGAGATGGAAACGATCGTCTCATTTGGGAAGCCTCCGTGCACCATGAAAAGCACGATCGTGAAATTGTCGGGATAGTGCGCACGTGCACATATACCTAGAGAGGAACACTCCTTGGTGGCGGAAAACGGCGGTCGGTGTCGATCCTGCGTAACCTAACCTAGACGGTTACACGTGAGGCACTCCCTCCTGCTCCTGGTACGCGCATTTAGGAATGGAGGGTCTCGGTGACGCTGTGAGGATCGCTGCTTGGTGCAAAGACTAATTTAAATTGGACCTACGTTATGCTGAGTGAGGGCTCACTCAAATTCTATAAATCAAGCTAATTGACAAAAATTCTCTATATAAAATCTTCATAAATTTTTGTATTCTCAAGGTGTGCCCTCACTCAAATTGTGCTCTAGGTCCGCCCCTGATAACCTGCTTTTCCAATCAGCACTTAACTAGTTTCAACCAGTGGCTGCTGCATAGGGCAACTACGAGTGGGTAACGCACTGACTCGGTTACGCACCATTCAGGCAACACCGACTCGCAGGTGAAGTCACCACTAATAGTGTGTAACCGAACGGGTGTAGGTTACTCTCCTATCATGGGGTGCTGGTGATAGGCGCACCCCGTAACGCAGTCGGTGTTGCAGGAACAATGCTGCAACCGTCGGTTCACCTTTTGCCTCCGTCCCCGCGCCTCCGCTAGGAGCCGATTTCTGCCCTTTGTGCCCACGTGGAAGAAGCAGGTGAGATCAGATGTGGATAGGTCGTCCTGGATGATTTCATAGCAAGACGCGAATGTGGGAGACGATTTCATAGACAGCGTGACCTCGACCCTCGCGCGCACGTAACTTCTCAGACGAATGAGCTCTGGACTGCAGAATAATTTCTAATAGTGAAATATAGTCGTAGGAATACATTTTTTTGGCCAAAAAAGATCAAGAACATCGTCTGGGTGAAAGAACGGAAATCAACATGCACGCGTAGTAGGGATCTATCAGAACTAGATCGTTGACGCCCCCAGCTCTCCAGCAGCTTATCCCAGAGCTGGTCATTGGCCTTCCCCTCCTATTGAAGGTTCCTTTCCAGACTCTCAACCATTGAGAGGAGATGAGCCGTGTAGACTTGGATGTGCGTGTTAACAGGCAGATCCACCCACTCTGTGTAGCCACAGTCATCCACCTGCAGGAAGAGACAAGACGCGAGTCAAGGCAAGTGTATGCCGATCGAACCAGTGTACTAAACAAAAGATGCATGGAAGAGTACTGTGTTATTAGAAGAAATTAATTTTCGGGAACTTTCCATGAAGCGAGGGCAACGGAAGAAACGGCGCCCCCCATCGATGTAGCCGACGTAAGTTTGGACGATGGCGTCCTCCTGGTGTATGCATTGAGGCCATGGATGCGGTCGGTGAGGGTAGTCTCGAAGAGGATTGTTGTCAGGGTAGTAATGCTTACGGCTGATTACTGCTTGGGGTGGGGGCGGACGTGGTTTGCTAGGATCGCCCCATTCCACAGCTTTCCCTCCCATTGTCGCCTTGCTCTCCTCGGAGGAGCTGCTCAAAGGCTGGGGGCGCAGCTTCTTTGGCATTCCGTTAGTTGCGATAGCACGGGGAGCAGGCCGCGATATCTTATTTCTTTTCTTCTCTCACGATAGGGAATGGGGGTTTGCCTCTTACTATTAACAACGACCCCTAGTACTTGAGGGCCGAGGTTGTTGCCGCCATAATAATAATAATAATAATAATAATAATAATAATAATAATAATAATAATAATAATAATAATAATAATAATAATAGCGTGGCAGTCGCGCGTGCAATCCGGCGTCGAAGCCGCCATGCTTGGAATGTAATCTACTGCTCGGCTGGTGGTATGGAAGGAGATTGCTACGTAGTTTTGCCGATCAACATGAGATGCTGCTGCGAGCCAGAAGAGCAAACCATTTATTAGAAACCCCGGAACGGCCGCGCTTGGCATCTCCTCCCTCTGGCAATTTTGGGATCGTGCTTTCATTTCACGTTGTGCTTTTTAAAAGATCTAAACCTACGCCTAGTTGGTCACACACGATCCATGGTGCGTAACCTACACCACAAGGTTACGCACGATCCTTTAGGGTTGACGACAGTGACCACAGCATGGATCCAAACTCCATTTTGTTACTCGAGTCGAGTGAGAGTAATCATATCTTTGCCCACCTTTAACACTAATTCAAGTATAAATAATTAATTAACACTAATTTAAACCAATACAACTTCTGTCAACATCACTCGTGAAAGGCATTCATTTCATCTCCATCATATCCTGACCGAAATGTCCATCATCTGTTAATTACTTCATTGCTACAGAGATAATTCCCACAACCAATACAACCGAGCGGGTCCATGATTGAAAAGTTCAGGGAAAGCAGTGCCAAATCACAAATCTCCTATAGTAAACCATATAGAAGCAAACCCGCTACTCACAAGATTTCGCTCAAACCTCAGCGAGTCATATCAGCAAATCTCATCGTCCACCGAATATCAACAATAATTATCAGCTGCCACTTGATCTTCCTTCAATCTCCCCCAATGCAAAGGCAAAAAGTCACTGTAGTAGCATTAATTAATATTAACATAAGGCTCCAGTGACCCAGGAAAGTCTACCGAAAAGCTCTCTCAAATCCCGCGGCCACGCGCAGGAAATCACCTAGTTAAATCTATTAACGGCCACCAATATTATCATCATCCTCCAATACTGGACTACTTAATCTGGGATACCTAAAATCTTCGGCATAACATGTATTCTCAGCCTTTCTCACCTATATAGAAAAAAATAGCCAGTTGTAAACTGTGCTAGCAAGTCCGATATGCAAACAAATAAGGGTATAGTTACCTTCAGGCTTCGAAGACATGTAAAAGATGTACAGCTGACTGTGCTAGGACCCTCAACTGCCCTTAAATCATTAGCATGCCAAAGAGTAAAACGAGGTCCACCGATAGGTGGTGCTATAAACGGACGATCCAGCCAATCCAGTAAATACAACTGTGTAGATGCACATGGGTAAGTGATGAATTAAAATAAATAAATAAATAAATAAAAGGTAGGGGAACAGAGTTCTTGATTGGTACTACATAATTATTACCCCGAGAAAATAGGTGGATCCTGTTACAAAGGGAACACCACGTCTGTTTGTACACCTCTGTAATATTTTGGCACCATTTCTAAGTTCTTCCAAAATGTAGCCTACCCAGTCGCAGGTCATTATATTATTAACATCAAGGCAAACACCTAACAATCCTTTGTTTACGAAGGCAGATGCTGTAGGAGCAAAGATTCTGTGTACCAAAAGTAAAGTCCAACAGGTGACGAAAACGTCATCATCACGGCCGTTAAGGATTCTGTCTATTATGTGATGGTTCCAGTTTTTCTTGTCGAGAGGCATGCCCAAGCATGTTTTGAAGTATATAGTAGACTTCTCATTATATATCTCCACCACTTGCTTTCCCTTGTATGGTAAACCAGTCAATCTACAAAGACTTCTCCGATTCATAGGGATGCATTCGCCATTACCAAATTTGAGGCACAAATGTTTCACATCAAGGTGCAATAGCATCCAAACTCCAAGTTCCCGAAGTGGGTTGCTAATCTTCAAATCCAAATAATTACCAAAACCAACTTTTTTTAGTTTGGCCACCTGATTGGGATTCAACTTTCTTGTGATATCAATCACACTTCTTGGACTACACCTACTACTCATATTCCCAAAAACATAAGGTGGTTGATGCAATGTACGAAAGCAACAAAGGAATATGGGACAAATGATGAGATTGTGCCAGTGTTTACAGATAACCAAGGCATGAAGAATGGAACTAGGATTATGTGGGAGACGAAGGAAAATCTCAACAAGGACTTCATCTGGCAATAAGCAAATATTATAACTAGAATGCTTCTTGATGTCAGCCACCAGATGAACTGTACCCTATAAAAGTGCAACTAACTCGGTAAACCACTGTAGAAATGCATGTGACTCGGTAAACCACTATAGAAATGATGAGTTGTATGTTGTAACACGTAGGGAGAATAAAAAAGATCATAATATGTGATCATATGTGTAATAATATTATTGAATGTGGTAGTTTTAGAGCAAGAAGAACTTAAAGGTGATATATAAACTGATAATACATGCTAATTATTCAAAGACAGAATGATAATATTTTTAAAGTGAGTATAGGTACCAACATCGGAATATTTATTGCCCTTCCCACTCATCTTCTTTGCAAGTAGATGCTCCACTCGTACCCACTATATTATCCACTACCGTGGTAGGATGTTATAGTGATTCTGCAGTACGTACAAACAACAATAATAAAAATGGACATCCAAACAATTTGACCACTAAGAACAACATTATCAAAAAGGGGTGGAGAGACAGCCAGAGACTAGCTACATTCAGCAAAAAAGGTCAATGGTAATTATATTATCAGGTTTCTTGGGCTTCTTATTGCTTGTTGGCCAGCATGCAAGTTGTCAGCAGTACACACATCATCACCGTAGTAGGCAATTAACAAGTCTAGTTGCAATTATTATTCCATGCTGCTTGTTTGGATCACCTCTCATCCCTAGCAAGCGTAGGTAATCTCTCTATATTGCATTGTACCAAGGAAAGGTAAACGTCAGGTGTAGAAATTTTTTAAAATCCCGCACCCTAACCATAACACACAATGAAAGTCGTCCTCGTAGGAAATAGCACACAGTACCAAATGACGCAGGAATTTCAGGTGTGGAGTGGTAGGGTAAACAAAAAGGCAAATCATATAATCATTCACATGAGAAAGAGAGATATGACCTCAAAATTTTTCCCTCTCTGTCTTTTTACCTTCCCGGCAAGTACCAGATCCTTACTCCAGCCGCATTGATCTACCGACGACTGTGTTCCGACATTGATGGTGGTCCATACCACATCATCCTCCATCATCGATCTACTACACAACATCAGAAATAAAAACGGAAGGATGGAATCCCTTATTTCTAGATATAAGATGAACTGGGAAATAACCAGATATAAAAATGGTTAGGGTTTCAGTTTGGGTGGCTGCCGGGGGCTCTAATCACCGGCGGCATTAGAAAAGTCAGGTGGGCCGGAGGTAGGCCTGGCAGTGGACTGGTGGAGGCAGGTTGCGGGGCTGAGGGGACATCGCCGGCGGGGTCAGCAGCTAGACGTGGTGGTCGGTTGAGTTAGGAACAAAGCAATCGGGTGCTTCCGCCCTACTCTATATGCATTGGAGTTGGAGAGGGAAACAAGAAGGAACCGCTGACAAGTGGGCCTGCACTACCCAATCGTGGTTGCAGCACGGATGGTGCGTAACCGATCTCGTGCATGTAACACGCACATTCGTAACCACTGCCTACATTCCACGAACCGAGATGGTGCAGGTAACGAGTAGAATCGACACCACCCAGTCGGGGGTTACCTACACCCACTTGGTTACGCATAATCGACACGACCCAGTCGGGGTTGCAGCATGCAGACACCATGGCTCGTGTGTAACTGCCGAGGCGAGGGTTACACAGGTTCGACATGACCCAGTCGGTGGTGTTGCAGGAGCCATGCAGCATTGATGGTGCGTAACCGAGCCGGTCTAGCAGCTTACGTGCATAATCGACACCAACCAGTCGGGGTTGCAGTATCCGAGCGAGTGCAGGTTATGCGCCGAATCGACATGACCGTATGCAGCATGGATGCTTGCGTGACCATGCCTGTCCAGGTTACGCATACATCTGAAGCCTATTTGTGCGTAACGCAGTTGGTGTTGCAGGAACAATGTAGCCTGGCTGGTGCATAACCATGCTGGTGCGTAACCTAGTGTCTTGTTGGATGTAACAAGCAACTATAACCCAGAATCAGTCAATCATAGAAGCATGAGATCGCGAAATTGCCGGCAACATCAGCCATGTATATAGAGTGCGAGCTAGTGTCGTAACTGGAACTCGCATGCATGGAAAATCGGTGTCCATCCTGCGTAATCGGGGCACCGTGAAGGTTACGCCGGTTGGACAACACCAGAGACATTGCTCGTTTGTAACCGAGTAGGTGCAGGTAACACGCAGAATCGACACTAAGGTGAAATTTTGAAAGACACTAAGGTGATTGCACACCAACATTCTTTCAAATGAGATTAGACACTGGCGGGAATATGGTAGTTGACTCGAAAGGAAAAGTCATATCTATCGAAGGCACGTCTCTGTTCCATCTATTACACAGTCGCTTACAATACCATCTAAGGCCTCAGCCAATGCAAGTCTTTCTCATGAAACAAGACTTGTACGTAGTAGACAGCTATAATCGACGCTGACCCAAGTGTTGCTTCAATGATTTTGGGAGCTCTGCATGCTAACATTTGCAAGAACGAATATTAGTACAGTTTTGAGTATTGCTATATATAAATCAACAAACTCACCGAATTAGTAATATTAGATCCGTGATCCGTCCAAATTGCTCATGAAGTGTAGGATCTATAGTTATAATCGACGACAACCCAAGGGTTCCTTCAATGGGTTCGGGAGCTCTGCATGTTTTAGTGTATGTATGCGTGATCATTTGCCAAAAGTACAAAGTGTGCCAAAAGAATTGTTTTGCTTGTTGACCCATTATCGATTATTAGGATTTCTTTCTCTCTGTTGTAACAGATAACATAAAAGATTATGTACCTATCATCTGAAAGTGGATATTGCTCCTTTGACAGATCCATCAGGAAAATTGGGTTGTCAATACTTGCCCATATTTGTTGCATAAAAAATCATAAATGGGCAATAGAATGTGAAGATTGTACCCCCATTTGTTGTTCAAAATATAGTTCCGAGCAATCAGATGAGGTGCTCTCCCTTGCAGACTTGTCTTGAATATTCTCCCGGTCCATGGGATCAAATTCCTTTTGGCAAATGATGTTTTCTTGGCTACCCTGACCAAGATTTCTTGGTGATGTGGCCTAAAAAAATTATGTCATTTGATTTCCAAGAAGAATATATATATCCAGTCAATGTTTCTACCTTTGTTGGTGTTCTCTGGTAATTGAGGTCCGGAGAAAGAAAAGTTGAACCATTTGGAGAAGCTCCATTTACCTATTGATGGGACATGCATGCATAGAGAACAAAAATTTATTTCTTATACAGGCAGGAGAGGTGTCTAAGAACAATAACGTAACATGTGACAGTTTTTTTATCTGTGGAACATAAACTAACTTGTGGTTGTTAATATATCATATTCATGTCAATCCCGAAAGTAAACAAAGGAAAATCAATACAATTAATGCATAAGACATGACCTCGCATGTGAATTTAATACCCTCAAATTCCTTAAAAATTGTATTGCACTTTCCAGTGGTGTCCCTCTCTGAAGTTGCCACCGTTTTGCCAAAGTCGTTTGCATAATGAGTATCATCAATATTTCTCAGCTGCAATACAAAAGTAAAATAACAATGTGAATAGTCAATGTTAGTCATTATACTATCTGTATATGTATTCATCCAAAAAGTTGAATTATATTTCTCAAAAAAAAGTTTAATTATTATGTTACTGCAATTACCGGCGGATTTTTGTGGGAAGCCTCTAGTTCAAGTCGTAGTGCATTGGTCCATAGTGAAAACCGAGGTTCACCAATAGGTGGTGTTATAGAACTACTCTTCAGCCAATTAAGGCAATATAACTACATGCTCGCAAAAAGTTGAAAGAAATTATCTCAGTTCTGTGATAAAATGGCAAGATCAGAAAGCGCTATATATATTTCTTACTCCAAGGAG
Source organism: Cenchrus fungigraminus (assembly GCA_036936925.1). NCBI lineage: Eukaryota > Viridiplantae > Streptophyta > Magnoliopsida > Poales > Poaceae > Cenchrus > Cenchrus fungigraminus. The sequence goes on from CM072779.1 coordinate 130,258,581, forward strand.
ATATGTGGATCCATGAATATAGTTGGTACCCTTGTGTCTCTTCTTAAGGTTTAATGCATTCGCACCATGTTTAAAATTGTATATAAGGTAGCCAACCCAGCCGTAGTTCATCAAATTATTTACGTCTTGACACACTTCCAAAAATCTTTTACTAATGTATGCACCTGTATCTGGAGCAATGATCTTGTCAACAAGAAGTAAAGTCCAACAGGTGACAAAAAGGTCATCAGCTACACCATCTCTGATTTTGGCCTCTAATGTTCTTCTCGAGATTTTATGGCTTCCTTTAGTAGGAATTCCTAGCTTTCCTTTCACCTCACTTATGCCATTATATTTAGAAGTGTTCTCATGTATTGGTTTGCCTCTGCATGGTAAACCAGACAACCTTGAAATGCTCATTGGACTTAAAGGGATTTGTTTACCGTTGCCAAAATCAAAGACTTCCTTTTTTGTATCATAGTGCCACAGCATCCACAACCCTAGGTTCAATAGGGGAGATTCAATCACCATACTCAAAAAATGACCAAATCCAATGTCTTTGATCTTTTGAATCTGTTGTGGTTTCAAGCCACTATTGACATTGATCACCATTTTCGGTGAGCGCCTAGTGCTTATCCACTTCTTATGGAGGAAAAAACAAAACCATTAAGTAATCAGTGTAAGGTATAGTAGACCAAAACCAGGTAATAAAAAAATCAAGATGTCAGCATACCACAACACTATTTGCTGCTGAGACCACACCGCCATCCATTTCTGAAGGAGTAACACCATAATATTGCTTCCTCTTTCGTTTTGTGTTCCTGATGATTGTTTCTTCTAGAAGTCCAGATGTGGTGCCCTCTGAGTCACACTTGCCATCTTCACTGACAGATGCTAGTTGGTCGACACTCTTTAACAATGTCATCAGATTTTGTGGATGTGTGCATTTTCCTCTCTATAAATTGAACCTTCTCTATTGTACAATGAAGATATGTCGTGAGTTTTATTAGCAGGTGCATGTAGTTGCATGGGACCGAGTATAAACAGTATATGTATACATACTCACCCATAGTGTTTTTCACCGATTTCTGTTTGGGATCTGTTTTAGTTTCCCCAATGGTTTCAGCTTGGTCGAGTAATTTATTTGTGTTCTTGTTAATAGATAAATCCAGACGAGTTTCACCATCAGCTGTGAGGGGAAAATTGAAACCTCAGGAAAAAATAAGTAAGTACACTGTAGGAAAAGGCTACATAGAATCATATAAACAACTAGACTGTGCTCATGTGCTATGATAGAATTTCATGCAATGCGGTCAACTCCTACTATTATTTTTTTGCGAGGAAAACTACCTACTATTCAATAACTTATCCGACAAAATTAAAAGGAAAAATCAAAACTGAAGAAACTCAGCCTTTGCCACAGAAAATACCAAGACTCCAAATTGGATAGATACTCTATAAATTTTTAGTAAATTCTCTAAATTGGATACTCTATAAAATTTTCTAAAAAATTAATAAAACTGATTTACAATCAATTATTATAGAGATTGAATTAACATAAAAGTGACTAAATAATAATTAGCAAGATGATAAATGTCGCACCAGTTCAGATGGTTAAGGAATTGATTTGCTCCAAATTATGGGATGAATGCCACACTTTTGCAAGACTTGAGGAGATGAAAAATACACTTTTTCCCCACGAAGGTGAGAAGGGAGCCTACATCCTGTACATAACACTGAACTATTTGATTTTGCGATTCGGCAGATTGAATATCAAACCTTTTACATGTTTTCTACGATGATGAGTTGCAGTCGATGCATCGCTAACTTCATCTGTATCATACTCCTCATCTGTTTCAGAAGATTCATCGTATTCGTATGATTCATCAGTGGATGCGTCCTGTGTTGTGTTGACCTGCTCTTTATGTCTGTCGGTGGCGTCCAATTTTCTTGTATTGTTTGCGATTCCGAATCGACGTAGTTCATGGGCATCGCAGGGTTTTCTATTCTTTGTTCTCGCCATCAAACAATATTAATCTACGGAAACATAGATTTGTTAGCAGTAATAGTACGTAAGGAGTTGGAAGGAGATATACTTACGGCGAACAATGAACTCTCGGCGGACAATAGTAGTACTAGTTTCGACATCTGCAAGGCACCCAACTGCCAAGATGAGTCGCCGGGCCACAACTTTGATAATAGCAAATATACTCACCCGGAATTATTATGGGAATTTGAGGGGAAGAAAAATAGACAAGCACACTGGAGTACGTACAAAATTGAAAAAGGAATATCAACCCATTAAATTGTATCCCTATTATTATTACTTGAGGTTACCATAAAGCCTGCCAACGGTACAACTGCTTTAACTCTGGCATGAGGTAGTACCCGATAATCTTGGCACATCACATTCACTGCTGCAAATGTCTATACGAACTAGCAGGGATGCTTTCCTTGGTACCCCACTTTTGCACGTTCCCTGTGCCACGGCCCTGTGTGGATGGTTATGCCGCGCCATCCTCATCGTTCCGTCTCACACAGGGAACAAAACTACAAAAGCATGCATGATCGGTTACGGGAGGGAGGGAATTGCTGATGGAGAGTTAATTTTCCTTTCCAAAGAAGATCGCGACTCACGAGATGAATACTACCATTACACGTCATTTGGATCGTCTCACATCTCCAAAACTCTTGTCGGTTTCCTGACCTCGTGGTTAAAGAGAAACTGAAACTCCCGTACCTGGCGCTGAGGGTGAGGGCGATGGTTTCATCTACGGAGCGCTGCCCCTCACGCACTGTCACCCGACGCCCACACGCCCGTCCTCCTGAAGTCTGTCTGTAGCCTTCATCCACTGACGCCTACGGAGGACCTTCTTGTGATCATGAATGCTCTCTTTCTCTCGTTAGTTTAGAGGTCGAACAGTGCAAGCCACTGGGAGGATGGTGCTTCCCCCATCTGATGCCCGCCGAGATGGATTAACGATGCTCATGCTCCGCCTAGCGCATCACGACACTCCGGATCCCCGAGGGTGATGATTTACCGGCGCTACGCGCCGGTGAGGTCGTGATGTTCGTCTCATTCTTGATGGCAGGACATGTCCTGCCATTCTCTGATTTCTTCATCACCGTGCTCACCTTCTACAGGGTGCACTGGTGCAGCTCCATCCCAACTCCATGATTGTGCTATCAGTTTTCGCCTATTTATGCGAAATGTTCATGGGTGTCCCTCCCTTCTTGGAGTTGTTCAGGCGCTTCTACACGCTACAACGTAAAAAATTCTCAAGGGAAGTCAACAAGTTGATCGGCTTCTTCGAATTCCGGCTGTGGGACACTGGCTCCAATCGGTACATCGAGCTTGAAACAATGGATCTCTAGGGTTCGTGGCGCTGCAATTGGCTGTACGTGAGGGCTGACTCCACCATAGATGAGCTTCGCTTGCCGACGGGATGACCTAAGCGGTTCCTACAGTGGCGCTCTGTTCCAGCCGAGATGCCCGCAATGAGGGCCCTCGATTCTAGCATTCGAGAGCTACGCGGCTTCGGATTGACCGGCGCCATGGTGATGGCCGATGCCCTAAGGCGGTGGATCAGTCCTCTGCGCCGGCGAGACCACATTGCGTGCTATTGCACCGGCTTCTTCACAGACCGCACGCCTACTTTACCCGGCAGTAACGATCCTGTTCGAATCATTTCACCAAGATTGTTTTGAAAATTTTATTACGTATTAACCATTATTAGTTCGTGATCTTTCTTAATACGCATCATAGAGGAAGGTTGGATGGAAGAACCCGACTTGGAGTTTTTGCTGCCTGAGCTTCTTCTGACACGTCTGGCCAACACGGACCCTCCAGACGACGCACTTCCCCTCTACGCCGTTGATACGTCGGAACGATGCCGGTGCATGAACCGGAACCCAGAGGTGGACGCCATCAGCGCTTCAGAGCCGAGGATGCACCAACAACTTGTGATCAGGGAGGGCGTTGCCGCTGGGGGAGAAGACTGGAAAGCCTAGACCGTTGAGAAGAACGAGCTCTCCCCGAGACTCGCACTGATGGGGGCTGCAGGGACAAGCAGCTCCCATGCCGCGATGACTTCTGCCCCTGCAGCTCGCGATGAGGAAGGGATGAAGGCCGCGCGCATCACAGAGCACCGGGACACTAGCATTGAGGTAGTGACCATGCTGTGCCATGCTTTGTGGGAGAGGCTGGCCGACCTCTCCCAAGCTTTCGTGAGCGTCGCCGACGTCCTGCAAGTCCACGGGCTTCCACCCGCCCTGCAAGTCAACCACGAACTGATGAGCCAGCTTGTGCGGGCAAACGCCGAAGAGGTGGCCAACTACCAGGCTGTGGTGCTAGGTTCAGCAGCCATGAAGGACGACACCGAGACGAGGTAAGTTTTTCCTTTTCAATGAAACTTCTCTCATTCCCTCCTACTAATTAAAACCACAATAGCTGAACACCCAGGTAGTAACTTTTTTTTGCCTCTGATGTTCCTTTATCTTTTTAAGTAATACATATATTCCCTTAAATCATCAAACATCTATATATCCAGGAATATTGGACTTGCCACTCTAGGAACACGGTGTTCCATTTACACTAGATAGATTTATAACTGGTAGATTTATAATTGAGATCAAGATTCGTGACATTAAAATTGCAAAACATGTAAGCATCTACTACCTCCATTTTGCATTTTGTTTTGTGTGAGAACTCGAACAAATTATCCATCACTGTTCAGTAGAACCATCTTTAGCTTTATAATAAAACTAGAACACAAAACTAACAAACATTCACTCCAATAGGCCACATCATTTGGCTTCATAATAAAACCACTGATTGATATTTGAGGCCCATAGTGTGAGTGTATTCTAATTTGAAGAGGATTTAGACGAGCACTTGAGATGAGGGTCAATTCATGATCTAGGAACTCGCTATAGCTTGTTACATCCAACAAGATACTAGGTTACACACCAACCAGGATACATTGTTCATGCAACACCGACTGCGTTACGCAGAAATAGGCTACAAATGTACGCGTAACCTGGATCGGGACGGTTACGCAACATCCATGTTGCACCGGTCGTGTCGATTCTGCGCGTTACCTGCACCCGCCCAATCGATTACTAGTACCTACTACATGTGAATCGATCTAATCTTAATTCAGATATACTTATTATCCTCTGATCACCTTAGGAAACTGAGGTTGGAGTCTCAAAAGTGGACATTCAAGCACGCACAAATCAACAAGGCAAATCTCCTTCTACCTAAGGAGGACAAAAAAGAGACAAGTATGGAGATACACGGCTCGTGAGTAACCGGCACCACCTTGGTTACACACGTGGACGCCTGGGATACACAGCTTGTGAGTAACCGGCTTGGCGCTGCGAACAAATAGGACTCGGTTACCCACCTTTAAGACTGTTGGCTGCATGGTGCAACACTGGCTGGGTTACCCACGGTGTCGGTTACGCAAATCGGTCGTGTCGATCCTGCGCGTCACCTGCATCCAGTCGTGTCGACTCTGCGCATCACCTCAGCTCGGTTACGCATGGTTCGGCTACGCACCATCTGTTCTGCATGGCGTGTGCAACACCGACTGGGTCGTGTCGATTCAGTGCGTACGCACCGTCCGTGCTGCTTGATCCATCACCACCGGTTCCACATGTATGCGTAACCAGAAACCGCTCGTACCCGCACGGACTCGGTTACGCACCTTGATGCTGCAACACCGACTAGGTGGTGTCGATTCGGCACGTAACCTGCATCCAGTCATGTTGATCCTGCGCGTCACCTGCACCAGCTTCGGTTATGCACGATTCGGCTATGCACCATCCATTCTTCATTGCGCGTGCAACACTGACTGCATTGTGTCGATTCATCACGTAACCTGTACGTCCGTGCTTATTGATGCAACACCGACTGGGTCATGTCGATTCAGCGTATAACCTGATCAGGTTACGCACCGTCCGTGCTGCTTTATGCAACACCTGGGTTCAACACGGACTCGCGGTTACCCACCAGACAATCAATGTAACAATTGTTTGTGTAGTTCAAGAAAATGTTTGTTTTTAAGGCTTGTTTTTGTGATGTCACTATTTAAGGCAACTGAGAAGAATAATCCAAAGAAGTTCTTCCATATTAAAGACAGCAGCTAAATAAAGTTCTCACAGATGAATATGAAAGGTTCAGCAACACACACGAATATGAAAGGTTCAACAACAAGTAATGAGTACTCTTACTAAAACAAATTACATAACACAAGATAACTTGGTAAGGCATACCCATGGTGCTCGGCCTAGAAGCGAATTGCACCGACAACTCCATTCTCATTCATGGAACGCACAAGACCAGCGATGCTGATAAGACACTGCTCAACCTCCGAAACAAGGAACTGTAACTTCTCAGCAAGGTGCTTTCTAGAAGGATGTCGGCGAAGCAAACGAGAACATAATCCAATAATCCTACGCAGGCCTTGAAGAGTGCTGTCCAAACAAGGACAAATACTATTTCCTAGGTTATCGAAAACCTGGAGATCTGAACAAACATCAACAATCCTTTCCTTGGCTAGCAAGTAAGCTTGGCGGTTGACATCTCCTATTTGCACATTGTAATTGACACAAAGAGCCAGAAGTGAAGTATATATTGCAGATTATGTGCCAGCAGCAACAGACGAACAAACAAGTCCTGAAGGTCGGAACCTCGAGGGGGTTACACCATAATCTCCGGCGAAATCAAAGAAACCTTGGTGACGATCACCTCTACTCTGAATCAGGAAAAGAGGAGGACCGTAGCCCACGATACCAGCAACTCTGTTCAGCATCATTCAAACACCTCCACTCCAATTGACAGAGTCATCCTGTAGAACATATAAACCAAAAAACATTAATAACTAGAAAAAAATAGAAATTCATATGAGCAACGAACAAGAGACACTAGAACATCTGTAGAACAGAGTATGAAAAAACTAATTAAGATATAAAAAAACTAAAAGTACGTACATTTCTATTGGGTAGGTTGAATCCTTCTCCTTGCAGTACATTGTCAATAATTTGGTGATTGTTCATTGCATGAAATGCATTTGTTTCCTGGTTTAAATCAAACATACCACGAGCGTGCATCGTCTGCAGCAAACCAAGATATGTAGTTGCAGAACTAACAATAGCTTCATCAACTGCAATAGTTTCCATCCCTCGGATCCTATGTGTAAAGAAGAATGAAGCATCCAGGATTGAGTTCACGACGGCAAGTGCTTGCGCAAATATATCTTCAAATATGCTTTTACCCTGATGGAGCTTCTCTAATAGGGCAAGCTGCTTTTCCTTGCAGCACCAGACACGAAGAAGACTGTAGTCAAGAATGATAACATTGTGATTCTCCCTCAAATGCAAGAAGGCAGCAACACAAGCACTTTCCTCTGCATCATGTACAGCTGCTCAGTATGACCCAGAACTTCTATGTCCTCCATCACAGCAGGTTCCATTGCACATGGGAACTGAAACGAGATGCGCATACGAAACGAGCCATTTCCTAAAACATTGACAAACACAGGCTGCGTGCCATCAATCTCATCGAGTGCAGCAGCAAGGATGTCACGAGCACTGAGGGGAATAGGTTGATCCATACCTAGATTCGAATGGAGTGTGATTAGGAGCTTAGACATATAACCAAACTATAGGAACCGACAATGGGCTATCACACTAACACAGCACAATATATCCCACAAAGTACAGAGCGTACATTCTAAGATTCATCAAGAAACAACTGTTGAAAAATAGGAAATAACTATAGGATTCATACAGAGACAACAATGACTGAAAAAATAGAGGAGAAAGAAGAATGGAGTTTACTTAGCAGGATCCACTCGAGACAGATATGAGGACAATGCTTCAACGAAGAAGATGCACAACTGGCTGTGTTCTCCAAAGTCCAAACTACCAGGTTGAACAGGCAGGAGTGACAGAGAGCATTCGAGAGTTCACGGGTTGATTCCCAACACTAGGAACGAGGAAAAGGGAAATGGACAGGCAAACGGAAGACGCTTCAGACGAAAGACTGGGTCAGGCCGCTTCAGATTCAACGTGACCGGTTCAAACCAGGGGGTGGTTCGTGGTTGTGCTGGTGGTTATCGGGGTGGTGGTGGTGTGGGGGGGCCCCAGGGGCCGTACTCCCAGGATTCCCATGCGTAATCCCTCTGGAACCAAAATGCTAATTGTACTCGCCGATGTAAATGGTTCACAGTCGGCTTACACGGCATACCGTGTCAGTCAGGATAGGAATTTCGCATTCCCGCTTACTCCATTCAGTTCTTCTTCCCCGCGCTTGTCATGATTCTTTTTTTCTCTTTCTTTTTTTTCTTCTTGACATCCCTGGAAGCCACCAAAACTCTTGGTTTGACACAGGATACTCCACTTTGCTAATCTAGTATATTTCTTCTTGTGTCCATCGCATACTCATTTAGGAATTCAAAAAAAAGGACATCATATACATTGGCAGGCTAGAAAGAAAACCTAAAAGAACTGAGTTTATTAAAACTAGTCTCCCTCCTACAGAAAGTAGTTTGCTCTTCCAACTACTTTTTTTTAAACCTTTCTTCCACATTCCTCCAATCTTTATTTGAAATCTTGCGGTAGTGCATCGGAATGCCCAAGTCATAGTCTCCGGCATCACGGTTGCTGCGGGACCTGGCGGGTGGTGTCCACTAAGCGCGTAACCTGCAAGGACTCGGTTACGCAGGTGCCATTCAGCAGGCTGCACACTAGAGAATTCCATGGACAATGTGTCAGCCTCTAGGCTGTGTACGGACGGGACGGGCCTGCAGGCGCCTCCGCTCCCCTCCCGCAGGTGAAGTGCAATGCGTAACCGATACCTTTTGGTGGCAGCGCCCGACAGGTTACGCACGAGGAACCATGATGGATGCGTGGAACAACATGGCTCGCGGTTGGGTTACCATAGCATATGCCTTTGATCAAAGCATGTCATGTATCCCAGGCGTCCACGCGTGTAACTGAGGCGGTGCAGGTTACAGTGATGGCCGCCTGGGCTACGCACGCCAGCATCACGGTTGCCGCGGGACACGGTGGGTGGTGTCGACTAAGCGCGTAACATGCAAGGTCTCGGTTACGTAGGTGCCATTCAGTGGGCTGCGCACTAGAGAATTCCATGGACGACGTGTCAGCCTCCCGGGCGCGGGCTTCACTTCGGGGAGAAGCAAATTGCGGCGAGGGCAGGCCGCTGTGGGCCACACGGTACACCATCATTATTATGATGGACGACGGGACGGGCCTCCCTCCTTCGCTCCCCTCCCGTCGTGTCGTCCGCAGCCACAACCACTGCCCGCCCCGAGGAGTAAGCTGGACCCGCTGTGTTACGTGCGCCACGCGGTGCTTCAGCCTAGTTTACGCGGCTTGCTTCCAAGCTAAGGGTTACGCATGGTCACTGTGTTGTGTCGTGTGTACAGCCTTGACGGGACGGGACGGGCCTGCTACTGCAAGAGCCTCCGCTCCTGTCCTGTCGTGTCGTCCATAGCCACAACAGCGCTGCACGCTGTTGACGGCTATTAAGTACCTACTTTAGCCGTCAATATACTCATGAATAAAGGAGCATAAGGCATTTATTACACGTATTTAGTTAAGAATAATGTAGTTCCACTTGTCCTTGGAGATTATTTGATTGTAGGAAAATAAGCAAGAAAAGAGTGACAAACTCACCTTCTATGGTCCATGCCACATCACCTCATCCTAGGTGGGCTGCCAACAAGGATGCCATGCATGCACACCTGCCAACAAGGGAGCCATTCATGCATGCCATGCAAGCAATCCAAGTGAAGCAACCCCGACGAATCAGAGCGTGACACATGGACGTCCAATGGATCCATGGGCCCACAAAGGCACGCAAATCGCGCCAAAACAGGGTGGACACCGGGAACCGACCTAAGGACCCATGGGACAACCACCAGGAGAAAGCACAAACTAGGGGCTCGGCCTATCCTGTGCTTCCACGTGGTGCTTCCCTATTGGTCCTAGGTGCCATTCCCGGGGTGTTTGCATCCATTCCTCGCCGGTGCCCAGGCCTATAAATAGAAGGAGAGGGGGCTCACTTATGAGACATCCACACTTGCAACACCTCTCTGACTTTTAGTCTCAAGGCTAGGAGGTAGGCTAGAGTAGTTCTAATTCAGGTTCCAAGTCTACTTGGAGATCTAGGTATGAGTTCTCTTGTATCTTATTTCATTTGTATGACTTTGATCTACTTTAGTTATTCAGCTATTTCATATAAAGTTGTGTTAGTATACATGAGTGATTTATTCATGTGTTCTTCACCTGTTCATCATTTAGAGGCTCTTGTTCTTGATGAACAAGGCCATTCGATCCACTTGACGGGTGACTTTCACATATTTCTGGTGTTTGTTCATAAGTTAGAGGCTCGTGTTCTTCGCGAACACGAACCTTTGATCCAGTTGAACAGACATAGGTAAACACAAATCCGTTTGTGTACATAACTTGGTTTGATCTAATTAGATGACATGACTGCGTTGTATGAAGTCTGTGCTTAAGCTACGGTACTCGGTGTAATTGGCTGGTTTATCTGGTGGCTTGACCTGGGTTACAATAGCCCGGGCCGGTCAAGTCCGGCTAACAACGTAAGCATGGTGCTTGGGTAGCGTAGCTACCTTACTTATGAGTTTATCCCACGGTTTGTCTTGGGGTGGCCGCGGTACTGACAGCCGTTAGTCCCTCTGAAATCCCCCACGTTCGTATAAGCTGTAGGAGTCTAAAATCTAACAACCGAAGTTGTGCGGAAGCAACGCGAGAGGTTAGCTCCTCGTGGTACCTAGGTGCTTAAGTCAATGTTCTTCAACGCTAGTGTATCTAACTCATTCCTACCGGCTTTATGTGTATAGTACATAAGAACCTAGAACTAACTCGTATGTTGCCTCCTATGCCTAGGACCCCTTATAGAGAGAGTGAGTGTGTGTGTGATCACACTACTCCTATTATCAATATCTTACCCCTGTACTTGAGTGCCTGATTTATTTCCGTCTATGATCTATACTCATTGTAATAGTATTCAGCTTGTCAATCCACCAATGCCTTCCTTGGATTCAATACCCTTTGGAATACTCCTTTGGGGAAATGCTACAATGGTACTGCCGTGCGCTTGTGGACTCTTGTAACATTAAGAATTACCAATTAGCATTTCTGGCGCTGTTACCAGAATGGGTTCCAAACCCGTTCTTAGGTGATTGCGTTAAGAAATGTCAACAAGCATTTCTGGCGCTGTTGCCGGGGAAGGCTTAAGGATGACATATCGACACTTTGCATATGTTTATAATCATGACAGGAATAAAACAGTTCTCAATGCAGGCAAACTTGGATTGTCTTCTTTGTCTATTGATGATGAAGACAGGTAGTGCATGACTGGTTTCGACTTACCGCCGAATTTTACGGAAGATCCTGAGTCACTCGTAAGGAAGGCACGAAGTCATTTCAGCTCTCCTTTGCGTGAACGATCGGAAGTCGATCCAGCTTCCTTTGTGCCATCCGCATCAACTTCCATGGCCAACCCTGTCGAGAAGACTCTCCACGAGTACTCCGCTCCCTCTGCTGACCAGGTGCCGAGAGGCCCTATGATCAACACTGGGAATGGAAACTTTGAGATCAAGACTGGCTTAATCATGATGGTATAGGCTAGCCCATTCTGTGGCAAGCCTAATGAAGACGCGAGCGCCCACCTACAGCAGTTCCTGGAACTGTGCAGTACCTTCACTATACGAGGAGTGGAGGAAGATGCTATTCGTCTGCGACTGTTTCCCTTCTCACTCTTGGGAAAGGCGAAGCAGTGGTTCTATGCTAACCGTGCAGAAATTAACACTTGGGCAAGGTGCTCCGCAGCATTCCTCACGAAATTCTTTCCGTTGGGCAAAACCAATGTCCTTCGGGGGCGAATTTCAAGTTTCCAGCAAGCAGCAAATGAGACTATCCCAGAAGCTTGGGAGAGACTCCAGGAGTACATCCTGGCGTGTCCTCATCATGGGATGGACAACTGGCTTGTTCTTCAAAGTTTCTATGATGGGCTAACTCTGACAGCCCGGGGTCATATTGATGCTGCAGCTGGAGGGGCCTTCTTCTCTCTTACTATCACTGAAGCTACTACACTGATTGAGAAGATGGTTACCAATCAAGGGTGGAGTGATGATCGACTCCAGCCACGTCAGAGGGGTAGACATACCGTCAAGGAAGCGGATATGTTGCACGCCAAGATGGACCTAATGATGAAGAGAATGGATGATCTAGCCAATGAGAAGGCCGCCATGGCCACCACTACTCAAGCTATGGATGCTCGCATGACTTGCGAAGTCTGTGGTAATACTAGGCATTCAGGGAATTACTGCCCTGCTACTCAGGAGGATGTGATGTACATGAACGACAACAACAACGGTTATCATCCACAATGAGGTCAAATGTGGAATCAATCGCGCCCTTATTATCAAGGAGGTAATCAAGGTAATTCTTTCAACCCAAACCAACCTTCCTTGAAAGATCTAGTCTTTGGGCAAGCTAAGATTAACGAAGGCTTTAATAAGAAAACAACTGCCTATGATAAGGCTTTTGAGAGCCTTAATGTTAAAACTGATAGCCTTTCTTCTTCTCTTAAGGACCAGTTGAGCTTTAATAAGATGATAGAATCCCAGTTGGCTCAATTAGTCGCTATGGTTCCACGAGTTGAAAATGCAAAGGCGGCAGTCACGAGAGGGGGTAAGACCACTCGCGATCCGCCCTATCCTAACCATGCAGGAACAAAGAAAAACACAAGAGGGGATGAAGAGGCCAGTGGAGAACCACTTGGCATGAGGGAGCCCTCACAAGCAAGAGCACCTGAAGATAGGGCATATAAACCTAAGTTTATTGAAACAAATTTACTGCCACTTCCTCAGCGAAACAGGAAGACAACAGTGGATGAGCAATTCACTCGTTTCATGGACATGATTCAAAAGGTATATATCAATGTTCCACTCCTCGAGGCAATGCGTGTACCCACGTACGCACGTTACCTCAAGGATATCCTCACCAAGAAGTGAGCTCTACCCATCTCGGAGGTGGTAAAGCTCACAGAAGAGTGTAGCGCAGCTATACTCAATCGTCTTCCAGATAAGAAGGATCCAGGGTGCCCCACAATCACATGCATAATTGGAACACAGAGATTCGACCATGCCCTCTGTGATCTTGGCGCCAGTGTTAGCATCATGCCAAAGGTAGTCTTCGACCAACTCAACTATATAGAATTATCTCCAACTACCTTGCAACTGCAGCTAGCAGATTCATCAGTCCGGTATCCAGCAGGGATAGCTGAGGACATCTCGGTGAAGGTCCGAGATTGCTTCATTCCAGTTGACTTTGTGGTGCTTGACATGGACATTGGCAATGAAGTACCACTCATTTTGGGATGTCCATTCCTGAGCACGGCTGATGCACAAATTGATGTTAGCGCTGGAGTAATCCGTCTCCACATCAATGACAAAGAAGAAAGGTTTGAATTCCGCCCACGTAAGGAACAATGCTCAATCGTTGAAGCCACACCAGGGATAGGCATTCCTGCCTAATGAAGTGAATCTACGCAACCACAAGTGGACATCCTCATTGCCTTTATGAAGAATTTCTGAAAGCAAGAGCAAGAGCAAGAGCAAATGAGTGCAGGACAGAAACCATATTGGAAATCCATGTCCTAATCCAAGGAACCACTCCCCGCACTTCGTATATCATAGGCAACCAAGCAAGTGTGGAAAAGAGTGGGCAGGGAGCCGACTCCCTCGTCTCCAAGAGTGGCTGACCCTACACTAAGGTAAGTAATGTGGGAGGTAGTCTGGCTCTAGAAGACATAAAACAAAAGAGCCCTTCGCCGACAGGTAAGATCGGTAAGTTATCCTATTCAATAAAAGTTCTGACCTCTAAAAAGAGTCAGGATATCCTTGCTCCATTTTGTTCGCGCTCTGTCGAAATACGAGCTCATAGGTGAACTCCATCTAGACAACTCCCTTGAGTCTAAACTATACAGAGACAGCTGCGAGAGCTGGAGGAGCAGAGGGCTTACAACGCGTGGATGGGATACCACCCTCTACAACAGTGAACCCGAAGCTAGCTTGGGGGAGGACCCTCATTCTGAGGTAACTTGTATCTTCTATTGTTTTCAGAACCCCATATGCTAAAAACACATAAAAATCTGAAAAGTTAAAAAGACCAAAAATATTTATTTGCTTTCTTAAATTAGTTTGTTTTCATATGCGCTGTAAGAGTGTTCTTATTTTCCATGGTTGAAATGATGAATAGTTGCTTTGTTTATTCCTCTTGTATGCCTTGTTTACAACTTAGTACTCTATCCAAGTTTTGAGTTTGTTGGCTAGTATGATCGAACCTGAGCTTGAAATTTGTGGGTAGCAAAAAGCATGATCTTTGCCTAAGTTGTTGCGAGGTATGATATGGTATAATAGAGTTCCTATGAGCTAGTACTAAGTGATGTTTGATATCCGGAGTTTTCTTTTGAAAAATGTTAAAATGATAAGTTCCTCAATGATAAGAAATTCCTATCCATGGCCATATGTAGATCTTAGCTTCTGTTAACCTCCACATATGCTACCTGATTTTTCTCATTGAGTCTTGTCGAATTGTTGTGACCCTCGGCGAGTAAACTTGTCATTACTCCTATGATCAAGATCACGTACACACCACCATATGCGAAACTTCTACACTGGAAGTTAGCAACCATCATTTCATCCATCCTCCATCCATTCCACAAAATAAAGCTCCGCGCATGTTCCATGATTACTCTCCCTCCAAAAATATTCAGCAAGGACTATGGGCTGTGATCATAAAAAAAGAGAGAAAGAGAAAGAATAAAGAGACATAGCCCAAGTATCAAGAATTTCGAAAAGGGGGAGAGTAAAATCATGCAAATAGGAGTTCATAATCCATCCACCATACACACACTTTTGCACATTTTGATCAGGGTGTATGACTTGTTCTCCCAAGGATCCAGTTTTCGACTCGACAATACATGAGAAACAGGTATGCCACTTGTTTTCCCTACCTACAGCTCCATATATCAGCCTATTAGAAGTAGGTAGTGAAAGAAGGCAAAACCATGCCTTGGTGAGGAATCATACACGTTGAGCGATCCGAGAGTATCA
This sequence comes from Cenchrus fungigraminus, assembly GCA_036936925.1. NCBI lineage: Eukaryota > Viridiplantae > Streptophyta > Magnoliopsida > Poales > Poaceae > Cenchrus > Cenchrus fungigraminus. The sequence goes on from CM072779.1 coordinate 130,273,739, forward strand.
TTTGAGGAACTTTGTTTTCATTTTGAAAAACCTGCAAAACCTCCGGATTGATAACTGATCAAAGTACATGTGATTGGTAATCTTTATACAACCATTCTATCTTTCAACCACCCAAGGCAGGTGAAGCTACACGCCCCATAGCAATCGAGTGTAAGGTAAGATCAATGCCAACTTTTTCAATCCTTGATGGAGTACCTAGCTGTATCTTGTTATATATTAGGAATACAACATCGTAGCAACTCCTGATCAACCAACCTAAGTCCTTAATCTCTTGTTCGGGACGAGCAAGAGGCTATCTTGGGGGAGTTGTTGACGGCTGTTAAGTACCTACTTTAGCCGTCAATATACTCATGAATAAAGGAGCATAAGGCATTTCTTACACGTATTTAGTTAAGAATAATGTAGTTCCACTTGTCCTTGGAGATTATTTGATTGCAGGAAAATAAGCAGGAAAAGAGTGACAAACTCACATTCTATGGTCCATGCCACATCACCTCATCCTAGGTGGGCTGCCAACAAGGATGCCATGTATGCACACCTGCCAATAAGGGAGCCATGCATGCATGCCATGCAAGCAATCCAAGTGAAGCAACCCCCGACGAATCAGAGCGTGACACATGGACGTCACATGGATCCATGGGCCCACAAAGGCATGCAAATCGCGCCAAAACAGGGTGGACACTGGGAACTGACCTAAGGACCCACGGGACAGCCACCAGGAGAAAGCACAAATTAGGGGGGCCCACCAGGGGGGCGGCCGACCCCACAGGTCGGCTGAACTGACCCTGGCTTGGCCTGTCCTGTGCTTCCATGTGGTGCTTCCCTATTGGTCCTAGGCGCCATGCCCGGGGTGTTTGCATCCATTCCTCGCCGGTGCCCGGGCCTATAAATAGAAGGAGAGGGGGCTCACTTATGAGACATCCACAGTTGCAACACCTCTCTCACTTTTAGTCTCAAGGCTAGGAGGTAGGCTAGAGTAGTTCTAATTCAGCTTCCAAGTCTACTTTGGGATCTAGGTATGAGTTCTCTTGTATCTTATTTCATTTGTATGACTTTGATCTACTTCAGTTATTCAGCTATTTCATATAAAGTTGTGTTGGTATACATGAGTGATTTGTTCATGTATTCTTCACCTGTTCATCATTTAGAGGCTCTTGTTCTTGATGAACAAGGCCTTTCGATCCACTTGACGGGTGACTTTCACATGTTTATGGTGTTTGTTCATAAGTTAGAGGCTCGTGTTCTTCGCGAACACGAACCTTTGATCCAGTTGAACAGACATAGGAAAACACGAATCTGTTTGTGTACATAACCTGGTTTGATCTAATTAGATGACATGACTGCGTTGTATGAAGTCTGTGCTTAAGCTACGGTACTTGGTGTAATTGGCTGGTTTATTTGGTGGCTTGACCTGTGTCGCAATAGCCCGGGCCGGTCAAGTCCGGCTAACAACGTAAGCATGGTGCTTGGGTTGCGTAGCCACCTTACTTATGAGTTTATCCCATGGTTTGTCTTGGGGTAGGCCGCGGTAGTGACAGTAGTTGGTCCCTCTGAAATCCCCCACGTTCGGATAAGCTGTAGCAGTCTAAAATCTAACAATTGGAGTTGTGCGGAAGCAACGCGGGAGGTTAGCTCCCCGTGGTACCTAGGTGCTTAAGTCAATGTTCTTCAACGCTAGTGTATCTAACTCGTTCCTACCAGCTTTATGTGTATAGTACATAAGAACCTAGAACTAACTCGTATGTTGCCTCCTATGCCTAGGACCCCTTAGAGAGAGAGTGAGTGTGTGTGTGATCACACTACCCCTATTATCAATATCTTACCCCTGTACCTTTGGGGAAATGCTACAATGGTACTTCCGTGCGCTTGCGAACTCCTGTAACGTTAAGAATTACCAATCAACATTTCTGGCACTGTTACCAGGATGAGTTCCAAACCCGTTCTTAGGTGATTGCGTTAAGAAATGTCAACAACCGCCTCGAGGAGTAAGCTGGACCCGTTGGGTTACGCACAATCCATGACACACACGCGTACTGCATCCACTCTGCAATTAAGTGTATTATTAGTTACTCCTACCTCGTTTGTAACATCGCGACGATGATCAAGCTTAGCCATGCATACTGTAATACAATATGAATATCAGAATATGATTTATTTTGAGCCCATCATGTTGCGGATATATGCATGGATAAGTCATAAGTATGCGTATCAAGTCCTGCATCATCTCACCAAAATTATATTCATCTGTATAAATAACATTAACGTGCTGGTATTGTCGCTCACAAACTAAATTAAGGATTCATACAAAACAGAAATGGGTCGTCTAGTCCAAATCCTCCATACACACACGCCCACTTGCATTGGCTGCCATACGCACCTGTCAATAGTGTGTGTCACCACCCAAACACTTGGACGCATTTGGATCTCATATCAAAATATGCCCTACGTGTGGATATCTTGTAAGTACATACAAATAAAATATAAATTAGCTTTATTAATTAGTTTGCACACCAAGATTATTCATGACGAACACATGAAGCTACTTTTCTTAAGAAAAAAAACTTCGTGCATGGAGAATAATATGCACTCCCAAAAAATATATATATGGTTTAAAAAATATGCTATTTTTTAATTGAATAAAAAGGAACCAGAATTTGCTCTCATAGACCGAACAAACGGTTTGCGCTTGTTTTTTTATCTTCATATATTTGTATGTTTCTTTTCATGTTTAAAAAACGCATATACTGACGACTAGCTACCAATATATAATCCGTATGTACTTCATAAGGTCGGTCTTTAAATAAGATCGAAAAGCACTACTTAATATTAATGACAAGAGAATTAATCATGGTTCTTAATTCTTCTGCCTGTTGGCTAACCTAACTAGATAAACAGCCGCGTACGGCGAAGGCCAACAGGCGAGAACTCACCAAAACCAGCAGGACGTTGGTCGATCGTCGGGGATCGGAGAACCAGATCACGAGGAGACGGCAGTGTTTAGGGTAGTATGGCCAAGGGCGAGAGAGGATGAAGTGGGAGTGGCAGGGGCACGAAGAGGCGGAGGCCGACCATAGCAATCGTCGCATTTATAATATATTCTATATATACTAGAATATAAAGTATATAGTAGTACATGATGACGGATCCCATCCGTCTCGCCGCATTGTGCGCACTGACTGTATATATGCGTCAACTGCCATAGAACTTTGTATCCTTCTTATTTTATAAGATGTCTCTGAAGAGACGCCGTATACTACTAGCTGACTTGTGGTTTGGTTACACGTTACTTGTACTCCCTCCGTAGACACCATGTCTCATGCGTAACCTCCTAGGCGAGGGTTACGTAGGTTCGACACGACCCAGTCGGTGTCGGTGGTGTTGTAGGAGCCATGCAGCATGGATGGTGCGTAACTGAATGGGTGTAGGTTACTCGCAGAATCGACAGGACCGGATGCACATCATGGATGGTGCGTAACCAGGTCTACGTGCGTAACCCAGTCGGTGTTGCAGGAGCCACGCATAATAGATGGTGTGTAACCCTGCCGACCGAGGGCAGGAGCCAAATGAACTGGGGGTTCGACATGACATGACCCGCCGTGTTGCACGGCAACCACGATGCTGCGTGCGTAACCTAGGTAGTTATCATAGAAATCTGCACCGCGTCGGTACACATGACACACCCCATCATGAAGGTGTGTAACCTAGTGCGGGCTCAACCGCAGAGTCGGTGTTGCATCAAGCAGCATGGAAAAAAATTTCGTTCAGGGAATCTTTCATGCATGGAGTACTAAATTTTGTCTCGTGATTTTGCACAGAGTTGTGAAAATAGTTTTGCAAACTGACTTTATTTAATACCTCTAATTAGTGGTCAAAGGAAGAGTAACAATTATTACTCCTCCAACCAAACACGGCCGGTTTAGGGTTTTTTTTTGCCCTTTATCTCTCCTTCACGTAACCCAACCTTACGACTCCGCTGCCATCTCTCTCTCCTCCTCCCGCGACCCGCACGCCTCCTCGATCCCCCCCACCTCCTCCGCCCCCTCCACCGGCGACCTCCCTCTCCCCTCGGAAGGCCCGGATCTGGCGCGTGGCGGCCTCTCCCTCGGGGATTCCGGTGGCGACGCGGGGAGGTGGGGACCGCAGCGGAGCAGGAGGCGGCCTCCCCGGAGAGGGCTCGAGGCGAGATCCGTCCCCGACGGGCGGAGCAGGGGCGCGAGGCGAGGCGGGAGGAACAGCGGTGCGACCTCCCTCCTCTGCCCTCTCCCTCCCATCGAGATCCGGCACGGAGAAGCTCAAAGCACAATGCCAAATCTTTGACTTCTTTACCTGTACAAAGCTGTTCCAAATCCAATCTGCTTCTGTAATTATACCCTCATAATATTGCAGAGGTGATGCACCCTTCTTAACAACTTTAGTGATTAAGTCAGATTTGAATTTAATTTTTTCTTTAGCACTACAACCTTCACAGGTTTCTTTGATGCCTCTGGTATCTTAAACCTTGGCTTCTAAGCCTTCACAGCTTTCTTTGAAGCCTAGGTTCAAGATACCAGAGCCTTCAAAGGAAGCTGTTAAGGCTGCAGCGCTGAAGAAAAATTAAAAGTCAAATCCGACTTAATCAAAAAATTTGTCAACAAGGCTGTGTCGCCTCCACAATATTATGAGGGTATTATTACAGAAGCAAATTGGAACAGCTTTGTCCAGGCAAAGAAGTCAGAAGATTTTAGAACTGTAGCAAAGAGCGGAGTAGCCGAGTACAAGTCAGGTGGGAAGATACCACACCTCCAGCTACAGGTGAAACCGTATCCAAAAACCCTAGGAAATAACAATGTTGTAGGCAGATGGTTAAGTGCTAATTAGAAAATGGTAATGTGAAAATGAAAGGAAGGATCAACCCAAAGGAGCTACCACCCATTATTTCATCTCATATCAAGAGAGTTGAAGTCGTAAGTGGAGTGATCAACGAAAGACTTATTGAATTTATCAGGTTCCTCAAAGGAACACTTAACATCAGTATGTTAGCTAACAACACTCTCATGACTCTAACACATCAGTAAATGAAGAAATGTCATATTGTTTGTTAAGGTATTGATTTGGATGTACCAAATAAATTTGGAAATGACACTTCAGAACCCTGAATCTTGAATCTGTTTTTTACCTTCACCATCTTATGAAAGTATGAAGGACCAAATAGGGCGACCAGAGAGGGGGGGAGTGAATGGGAGCCAATAAAAATTCTTCCCTAAGGTCGAACTCAGCCTATACCCCAATTGCCACTCCAAGAATCCGCGCACACAAAGGAAGCTCCAAACAAGGCACACACAAGCCTAGGAGATTAACCGAGAAGCCTAGGAGCAAAGAGCGGAAGCACCAAAGCAAGAACCGAAAGACTTAGCCAATCCAGCGCAGCCCTGGGTGGACAGTCCGCACGATTACGGCGGACGGTCCGCGAGTACAGCGGACAGTCCGGTGACCCTCGGCGGACAGTCCGAAATAGGACTCCGAACCACCAGTGCTGCACCGGGGAAAATCGGACAGTCCGGGCAAGCACCGCGGACGGTTCGGCAGCCCGCGGACAGTCCGGCCAAACTCCTTGGACACCCCAGACAAACACAACACCCCGCGGACAGTCCGGCTCGCTCCCGTGGACAGTCCGCAAACTCTTTGCAACAGAACCCTAGCTGAGAAACGGACCGAAACGCGAGCGTGCACGAACACGGATGAACACGCGACAAACACAGGTCACGCGGACAGTCTGCACGGTACTCGCAGACAGTCCGCCAGGCTCGGACAGAGCAGAAAAAGCCCGACTCCGCGAGGTCAACTCTCCAAATCCATCACCGGATCTCCCAAACGCCAAACGCTCTTAAGACAAGATTTAGGGGAGATGATAAGCAACACAAGAGGAAGCTATGCCCCAAAAATCTCGACCTCTAAGCCACTAAATCGCCGGGAATCGCGGATCACACGAACTCCACCAAGAACACGAACTCCGGCCAAAAACTCACGAATTGAAGCCTCTCCACGACGTTTGACGAGTCAAGATCACACACAAAGATGCGCAAGGCATCCACCCATGATCTCCTCAAAGAAATCCGAAGGAAAACGCCCTCAAATCCCCGATTCGAGCGAAGAACGAAACTCCCCAAAAATAGCACCGAAAATGACACGAAAATCACAGAGCACTACGAGATCACTGCAACGCCGAATGCTTCCATACATCCAGAGGTCAGAGTCTGTACAAGAGTCTAGCCTAAGGAATCCAGAGGGAAAAGAAGCAGTTCAGAGAAATCTACCGGGGGAGAAAGCCCTAGAGTCCAAGAGAGAGAGATGCCATCCACCTCTCCGCTATTTATACGAAGTCCATCGGAGGGAGGTAAATGACCACGCTACCCCTACTGCTTGAAATGAAGATACAACCCCTCAAGGGCATTTTGGTCAAGACTTCATCGTACGGACACGCTTCCACCGCGGCTTCGCTTCAGGTCGACGCAAGCCCCGTGATCACGCCATGTGCCCTCCGCCTCGAAGCTTCCCGAAGCTCCCGGATCACCGTCTCCGTCACCTCGGGCCTCCGGGCTTGGTTTTGAGGCCCAAACCAAGAAACCGTCCACCGAAGGTTTTGTGGGCAAACCAACAAACTTAGCGTGCAAGCTTCGGGCTCAATCCGCTACCTTGCACCGGCCCATGTTCACGACTTCAGCCTGCCAGTCTTGCACCGCACAGCTCGCACTTGATCACATCGGCCACCGGGTCCATCGAACCAAGCCTACTTGCCTCTCAATCACCCGGAGGCCGCCACGGCTAAGGCCTTTCGCGCTTGTTCTTTACCTGCACTGACACGAGTCAAGCCGCAACCTGTACCTGCACACTTAGCCAAGCATCAGTCCACACAACATTGTCAATCACTCACCACTAAGGAGCGACCCTCCACTGGTCCTCGGACACACCTGGTCGTCAATCTCCGCCTTGATGAGTGCATTGACAAAACCCATAGGAATCACACAGAGAAAAAGAAAAGAAAAACAATGACGAACGCCAACCTCCAAAGCAAGTGATCCAAAGCCAAAGAACAAGCAAAAACAAGATCACCCGCCAATCCAAGTCTCGGCCCCCTAAGACAAGGGCAACGGCTCAACACAGCCGAGACAAAACAAAGCTCACAAGGAGCACATCACAATGCACGAAACTCAGGAAAATCAAAGGAGCTCCTCCTGCACATATGCAAACTCCCCCTGAGCAAATGCAACCTCTTCTTCTCAATTTTTCTCCTCACATGCAACATCTCACAAATGCATACCTATTTTCCACAAAATCTCCCAATGCATGAAAATTCTCCCCATATCATACAAAACTCTCCCCCTTGTTGACAATGCATGAATCAAGGTGTAAGAAACTCTTCCCCTTGTTTTCATGAAAGATGCATGTCAAAGCACATATACAATCTACCAAGCTTCTCAAATATACAAAGAGCACAACAAAATGCTACAAATGAGACATAGAGCAAGTAAAGTAGACATGGTGTATCTAGCACATTGCCATCAAGAAGGTAGAGACATATAAGCATGTGACATGGCTAAAAGCAATTTTAAGCAATTTTCACAAAGAAATAGTCATCTCATGAGCAAGACTCTCTCTATACCAATTTGAACATAACTACACTAGATCATCCAAAGTTTATGCAAGATCACAAATTCTCATCACAAGATCATTATAAACGCCCACAAGCCACTCAAGTAATGTTAAAGCCACCGAGCCATGTGTCTACTTCTTAAAATTAGACTTCTCATGGTAGACAAGCAGGCTACGGTTTAGCACCCAAGATATGAATTTCAAAGCATAAAACATGATTAGGAGCTCATTTTTCAAGCATAAGGCAATTCACACACCAATTTCATTTTCAAGTTTAAACATGGTACATGAAGTGTCTTTGCGGCAAAAAGAAGCTTATAATCCTCCACAAGCAAGCAAAAGGGCTAAATATTTACAATGATAAAATGTCTTTGACCCCAAGCAAAGAGAACATGATTCTCAAGCACAAACTAAACATGATATAGGCATTTAAGCACAAATTGAGCGTAGACAAGCATCTACTCATGAGAGACACAATTTTAGCATTTTCATCAAAAGAAGGCTACCTCAGCATAAGTATATGGCAAAACCATCAAGAGCATAGCATTCACATCCACAAATTACTCAACATGCACATATATCACAAATATAGCACATCGGTGATCAATGTATATAAGAGAAGCTCATTCCTAGCACAAGTGATCCAAAGATGGCTATCCTACCCGGTTCTGTACAGAAAGTAAAATGCATGAAGGAAATGCAACAAAATGAATATATGGCACATATATACATGAGAAGCTCCAAGACTCCGAGTTCACCCCGCAAGCGAGTGAAAGTTACTTGATCAAGCGGTTTGGTGAAAATGTCGGCTAGCTGGTCTTGGGTAGGGACATAGGACAAAGATATGTTTCCCTTCTCAACATTGTCCCTCAGAATGTGGTACCTCACTTCTATGTGTTTCGTTTTGGAGTGGAGGACAGGATTTTTGGCTACACTATGGCACTGGTGCTACCACAGAAAAGTGGAACCTGGGAGCACTCCTCTCCAAAATCACTCATAGTATAGGTCATCCAATGCAGCTGGGAACAACAACTAGCAGCAACTACATACTCGGCCTCTGTAGTGGACTGGGCTACACTGGATTGCTTACGAGATGACCAAGAGACCAAAAAAGAACCAAGGAACTGACAACACCTAGAGGTAGACTTGCGGTCCAATCGACACCCAGCAAAATCAGCATCGGAGTAACCGTGAAGTCTGAGTGTCGAGGAGGCAGAATACCAAAGACCAAACTCAGGAGTGTAGTTCAAGTACCTGAAAATCCGCTTGACGGCCTGCCGATGTGAAGTCCTCGGTGAAGCCTGAAAACAAGCGCACAGACACACACTGAACTGTATGTCCGGCCTCGTCGCCGTCAAGTAGAGGAGGGAGCCGATGATGTTCCGATACTCCTTCTGGTCCACGGGTTTGCTGTCCTCATCCACGTCCAAAGCCGTAGTGGTACTCATCGGTGTAGTTAGTGGCTTGGAGTCGTTCATGCCAAACTTTTTCACTATGTCCCTGGTGTAATTCGCCTGATGGCAAATGTCCCGTCCTTGCACTGCTTGATCTGGAGGCCCAAGAAAAACTGTAGCTCGCCCATCATGGACATCTCAAATTCCCTGCTCATGTCATCTGCAAATCTGGCAACAAGATCATGAGAAGAGCCACCAAAGATTATGTCATCCACGTATATCTGAACAATCAAAAGGTCATTCCCATGCTTAAGGAGAAACAGGGTCTTATCAACTGTGCCCATCACAAACCCCTTACTCAGCAAAAACCCTCTCAACCAACCATACCAAGCTCTAGGTGCCTGTTTCAACCCATAGAGTGCTCTCTGGAGTTTGTATACATGGTGTGGGTATTTCTCGCTCTCAAACCCCGGGGGTTGCCTCACATACACTTCTTCCTCTATCACCCCATTCAAGAAAGCACTCTTGACATCCATTTGGTACAACTTGAACCCTTTAGCCACAACAAAGGCTAGAAGGATCCTAATAGCTTCCAAACGAGCCACGGGAGCAAATGTCTCCTCATAATCTATCCCCTCCTTCTGGTTGAACCCTTGTGCCACCAACCTCGACTTGTTTCTCACAACCATCCCATTCTCACCCTCTTTGTTTTTCCACACCCACTTGGTACCTATAGGACGACAATTTGGTGGTGGATCAACTAACACCCAGACTTGGTTTCTCTCAAAATTCTCCAACTCCTCATGCATGGAATTCACCCAATTCTCGTCAGACAAAGCGTGCCGAATATCTTTGGGCTCAAAAGAAGCAACAAAAGCAGAGTGAGCGAAATGAGAAGAATTCCTTGACCTCGACCGTGTAGTGCGTTCATGGAGGTCACCAATGATCGTCGTAGGTGGGTGATCAACTTGTACTCGCCGCGCAGCCTCTCGCCTGGACACAACCTCCCCCTCAGCAGCAGCCTCCACTCGAACAGCCTCAGTCATAGTGGGTGTAGGGGATGGTCCATCCTCGATCGTCGTCGTAGTAGTGGAAGTAGCGTGTACACGATCAGCCGCGGCAGCACCACCATCATCATCATCCTCGTCTCCATCTCCATCCTTCTCATCCTCAAAGATCCTGGCACCAATATCCTTGTTACCTGCACACTCAAAAGCAGAAGAGCTACATGGCTGTGTCTCGTCGAAGGTAACCTCGCAAGTCTCCATGATTCGGTTAGTGTCAAGATTGAGCACACGATATGCTCTAGAGTGAATCGCATAACCGAGAAAGATACCATCCGAACATCTAGACTCGAACTTATCCAACTTACCCTTCTTCAGAATGAAACACTTGCATCCAAAGGCTCTAAAGTGACTCACCTTGGGTTGTCGACCATGCATCAGCTCATAAGAGGTCTTCTTCTTAAAGGCACGAAGGAAGATGCGATTTGAGACATAGTAAGCGGTATTGACCGCCTCGGCCCAGAAATGCCTAGGAGTCCTATGCTCATCAAGCATCGTCCTGGCCATCTCACAAAGGGTCCGGTTCTTCCTCTCCACTACGCCATTCTGGCAAGCGACGTATGGAGAAGAATACTGATGATCAAGACCTAGATCACTGCAAAAGGCATCAAAATGAGAGTTCTTAAACTCTGTGCCATTGTCACTGCGTATAGCTCGAATGGCATCTCCATGTCTCTCATTCTTCAACCTCAAGGTCAAGTCTCGAACAAAGCCAAATGTCTTACTCTTATCCTCCAAAAAGAAAACCCAAGAGTACCTCGAAAAATCATCAACAACCACAAGAACATACCACTTCCCACCTGCAGAGCGAACACGAGCTGGCCCAACGAAATCCATGCGCAACAGCTCACAAGGTCGCTCGGTCATGACAGCAGTCAGAGGGGCGTGAGAAACCGCAACCATTTTTCTATGCCGACAAGAAGCACAAACCAAATCCTTCTCGAATTTCAACTTAGGCAATCCTCGGACAAGATCAAGACCACTCAAGCGGTAAAGAAACTCAAAGCTCAAGTGTCCCAACCTCCTATGCCATTTCCAAAGCTCGGCTGACACGCCAGCAACAAAGCATCAAGGAGGACCAACAGACTGGGAAAAATTGGCACGAAAGATTTGACCCTCGGGGACGATCGTACAGACAAGATCGCCTCGAGAATCAAGCACACGAGAAGCACCCGACTTAAAACGAACCTCAAAACCTTCGTCAAGTAATTGAGATACTGACAACAGGTTAAAACCAAGTGACTTGACCAGAGCCATAGTTCGTAAGGTCACCTTGCTACTCACCTTCACCATACCTTCCGCAAGCACTCGTCCTCTCCCGTTATCCCCGAAAGTGATGTACTCCCTCGTACTCACCGGGGTGAGGCTGGAGAACCACCCACGATCTCCGGTCATGTGTCTCGAGCAACCAGAGTCGATCAACCAAAAGTTCTCCAAGCCTCCCACCTGCAATCAAAAACGAGAACAAGAATGAGCAAGCGACTCAACACTAGGGTTAGTTCCAAAAGAGTCAAACCAGTGTCGAGCCATTTGCTCAAAAGAACGGTTAGCAAAGTCCATTCTACCAACACCCCGAGGCGGAGCCCTCTCACGCCCACCACCAAAGGACCTGTCACGTCTCACAGGAGGAGTACACGCACCACGAGGAGGAAAACGTGGCCCGTAGTCCATCTGAGACCCAAAACTCCGATCATGCCTCCCAAACTCGTAACGGTCACGAGAAGGAGCACGTCGAGCCAACTCACCACGCCCAAACCCAACACGCCAGTCTCTCTGAGGGAACACACCTCCACCTCCATCTCCACGAGTGGGAACTATCCTCACAAACACATCACTCATAGGTAGAGGCCCTCTACAAGGCTCAGGCACACCACGAGCAAGGTGGTACCTGTCCTTGTTTACCATCTCCCTAGCAAACCTCTCATCCCTCTTCCTCTGGAAACAGAACTCATCCTTATGCCCATCCCTCCCACAATACTCACAAAGGAAGCGGATTGGCACTGGCTTAGGCGGTGGCTTCTCTACAAGCTTCTCTCCATCTTTCTCTCCTGTCTTCCCATCAAAGACACTCCCCTGGGTGCTCACAAACTTGATGGGTTTTTGGTAGTTCTCAGCTTTGTGGGGGAACACTGGTGGATCGGGTGTTGTGTCTAGCTTGTTTTGGAGGTGGTTTGGCTTGGGTGCAAATTTGTTCATCAGTGTGGCATGTGGTGGAATGGGGATCTCTCCGGCTTTCTCTTCTCCCTCACCACTCTTCTCACCACACTTGTCAGCCCCCAATGCCTGACCATCAAATCTCTTAAACTGAGCCAACATCAAACTCAATTGTGGCTCATGCCCAGACTACCACCCCATCATTTTTCTCAATTCATCATTTTCATCCTGCAAACGATCAACATAGTGTGCAAGTTCCATATTTTTCAAAGCATGCATTTCACAGGTTGAACATGATGTAGGAAGAGGAGCTTTCAATGCCGCCTCAAGAGAAACAATTCTAGTGTGAGACTCATCTAGCCTAGCATGCAAGACAGGACATGAGGTACAAGCACCTAGTAAAGCTGGCCTAGATTTCAATTCATCACACTCAATCCTAACCACATCTAGTTCCTCAAGGGTAGATGCATGTTTTCTCCTTGAGGGCAGTCAAATCAGCAAGAAAAACTGAACAAACCCCACAATCAATCTCATCAGACACCACAGGAGCAGATTTCAAAGAGCCTATCTCATTTCTAGCATCCACAAGCAAGGATTCAAGCTCAGCAATTTTATCCTTGGCATCACCCAACAAAGACCTAAATTCCCTCTTCTCCTTGTTGGTCTTTCTAAGCACATCATCACGGTTATCAAGCAACTCATTGAGCCTAGCATTCTCCTCTAGCAAGAAGTTTGGATCTTGTCGTACCTCTTCATCAGAGTCAGAGTTCGAATATGAGCTGTGCTTTCCACCCTTCTTGGAGTGCGCCATGCCGCAAAAGCCTCCTTGTGCAACGAAGCTTAGGCCGGTAAAGTTCTTGCCCGTGTGCCGCTTGTCCTTGCGCTTCTCTTGCTCTTCCTCGCTGCTTGAGTCGGAGGAAGCATCACTTGATGTTGAGTCGATGTCGCTCGCTCCGGCCACCATTGCTCGAGCGGTCATCTTCTTGTGGCCGCCACTCTTTTTGTTCCTTCTCTCGCCCTTGTCCTTGTGCTTGTCCTTGTAGTCGTTCCGGGAGTGGTGCTTGTTGTAGTTGTGCTTGGACTTGCCCTTGTAGTCGTTCTTGACCTCCATGGCTTCAGGGCATTCGGCGATGAAGTGCCCGTGCTTCCCGCGCCGATAGCACATCCCCAAGCTCCGCCTTGCATTGTTGTGGTTCTCGTACATCCGCCCAAACCTCTTGCTCAACAAGGCGAGATCGTCCTCGCTCAGCACCTCAAAGTCCTCATCTGGCAAAGACACAAGACAAGACAAAGAGAAACCACCAGAGTTAGCATTAGACCGTGATCCCGAGACAAGAGCCAAACTATGAGGATCAGTGGGGCTCTCGCTCTTGGCTCTCAAGCCACGATCAACCTCAGAAGACCTGAGCTTGGAAAACAGCTCATCCAGCGTCAGCGTATCATACACGCTTGACTCCTCAATGGCCTCGACCTTGGCACTCCACACAGACCTATCCAGGGCATGCAAAAGCTTGATCATGATCCGTGTATGAGAGCACTGTCACATTGGCCCTCATGTTGTTGACTATGCTAGTGAAGCGCTGGAACATTGCATCAGTCGACTCGCCGGGGAGATGAGTGAAGTTCTCGTACTCTGTCCGGTAAGTGGAAAACAAATGGGCTTGCACTTGGGCATTGCCAACATGAGCATTTCTCAACTTGATCCAAATCTTTCCGGCCACATTCTCTCCGTACACTCGCTCGAACTCCGAGGCACAGAGAGCAAGGAACAAGTAATCAACGGCCTTGCTATTGGCCTCAAACATGTCCTGTGATCCTGGAAGCAGAAAACTATGTGGAATTTCATATTGAGGATTTTAAGTGACCTCCCAGATAAGAGTTCCCTTCCCACGCAAAAACGCGCCCATGCGCCTCTCCCACATCGGGTAATTCTTGCCATCAAAGTGCGGAGGACCCGACCCCTTGCCGTAATCACCCATCTTTGGATCTTAGACTGGTTAGAATCAAGAAGATTCGTAACCGGCTTTGGTACCAATTGAAGGACCGAATAGGGCGACCAGAGAGGGGGGAGTGAATGGGAGCCAATAAAAATTCTTCCCTAAGGTCGAACTCGGCCTATACCCCAGTTGCCACTCCAAGAATATGCGCACAAAAAGGAAGCTCCAAACAAGGCACACACAAGCCTAGGAGATCAACCAAGAAGCCTAAGAGCAAAGAGTGAAAGCACCAAAGCAAGAACCGAAAGACTTAGCCAATCCAGCGAAGCCCTGGACGGACAGTCCGCAGGAGTACGACGGACAGTCCGCGAGTACGGCGGATGGTCCGGTGACCCTCGGCGGACAGTCCGAAATAGGACTCCGAACCACCAGTGCTGCACCGAGGAAAATTGGACAGTCTGGGCAAGCACCGCGGACAGTCCGGCAGCCCGCGGATAGTCCGGCCACCCCTGCTGGACAGTCCGGCCAAACTCCCTGGACACCCCAGACAAACACAACACCCCGCGGACAGTCCGGCTCGCTCCCGCGGACAGTTCGCAAGCTCCTCGCAACAGAACCCTAGCTGAGAAACAGATCGAAACGCGAGCGTGCACGAACACGGATGAACACGCGACGAACACAGGTCACGCGGACATTCCGCACGGCACTCGTGTACAGTCCGCCAGGCTCGGACAGAGCAGAAAAAGCCCGACCCCGCGAGGTCAACTCTCCAAATCCATCACCGGATCTCCCAAATGCCAAAAGCTCTTGAGACAAGATTTGGGGGAGATGATAAGCAACACAAGAGGAAGCTATGCCCCAAAAATCTCGACCTCTAAGCCACTAAATCGCCGGGAATCGCGGATCACACGAACTCCACCAAGAACACGAACTCCGGTCAAAAACTCACGAATCGAAGGCTCTCCACGGCGTTTGAGGAGTCAAGATCACACACAAAGATGCGCAAGGCATCCACCCATGATCTCCTCAAAGAAATCCGAAGGAAAACGCCCTCAAATCCCCGAATCGAGTGAAGAACGAAACTCCCCAAAAATAGCCCTAAAAATTACACAAAAATCATAGAGCACTAGGAGATCACCGCAACACCGAATGCTTCCATACATCCAGAGGTCAGAGTCTGTACAAGAGTCTAGCCTAAGGAATCCAGAGGGAAAAGAAGCAGTTCAGAGAAATCTACCGGGGGAGAAAGCCCTAGAGTCCAAGAGAGAGAGATGCCATCCACCTCTCCGCTATTTATACAAAGTCCATCGGAGGTAGGTAAATGACCACGCTGCCCCTACTGCTTGAAATGAAGATACAACCCCTCAGGGGCATTTTGGTCAAGACTTCATCAGACGGACACACTTCCACCGCGGCTTCGCTTCACCTCGACACAAACCCCGCTATCACGCCACGTGCCCTCCGCCTCGAAGCTTCTCGAAGCTCCCGGATCACCGTCTCCATCACCTCGGGCCTCCGGGCTTGGTTTTGAGGCCCAAACCAAGAAACCGTCCACCGAAGGTTTTGTGGGCAAACCAACAAATCCCGCGTGCAAGCTTCGGGCTCGATCCGCCACCTTGCATCGGCCCATGTTCACGACTTCAGCCTGCCAGTCTTGCACCACACGGCTCGCACTTGACCCCATCGGCCACCGGGTCCATCGAACCGAGCCTACTTGCCTCTCCATCACCCAGAGGCCGCCACGGCTAAGGCCTTTCGCGCTTGTTCTTTACCTACACCGACACGAGTCAAGCCGCAACCTGTACCTACACACTTAGCCAAGCATCAGTCCACAGAACGTTGTCAATCACTCATCACTAAGGAGCGACCCTCCACTAGTCCTCGGACACACCTAGTCCTCAAAGTAACTATGTGCTATGCAAAGATTCAAATAGACGATGCAATATCCAAAACATTTTTCTGTTTTGTTACTTTCACTTATTTATCACCTTTGATAGCCCCCTTATCAGGCTAAATCTACATCAAATGAATATCTTGATTTCCTTGCTAGCAGCTTTTGTAGTGTAAATACTGGGAGATAATACTTGAAAACTAATGGAATACTTGCTCCATCTATAAATATATTTAGAATTTTTTATTAGCATGTTTTACTTAAAATTTATGAAGAATGTACAAAGATACTTATTTAGGTGAAACTCGTAGTTGCATTTCAAAGGATTCCCAGTGTCCTGAAGATGTCTCAAAGAGAGGATGGAATTGATTAAAAGCTTATATTATCATTGTTGCATTTGAGATGTACCTCACTCCAGCTTTGGAATATCCTGAATACCAAAATTTGGTCAGTGATATAGTATATACATTAGTCCTTTACAATACCTCAAGTTTACTTACCTTTTTTCCCCACTTCTAAATGATTTCTCAGATGATGACCTTGGCAGCTTGTTTATCTTTACAGGTTTTATTTGTTGGTGTATTACATGGGAAGGCTAAGGTCAGTCTCAGTGCAAGATTCATTCCATAGTTATCTAACCAACCGGTTACATGAAACGGTCATGCATGCAACTCAGTATTGTGACATGTAATCTGCCGGGCAATGATGTGTGGAGCCGAAATGTTGGGAGTTTTCATAACTTGTCGGTTCATGTATGCTAGTAAAATCTGTACGATGGGGATGCGCAAACATTACAAACTGATATAAAGTACTGTTATATTATTTCAATTGCTTGCACTTCATCTGTTCTAGTAGAAGAATATTTTAGAATGGCGAAGCATGTGCGGACGATGCTGGAGGTTAGAGGTATAGGCAAAATCGACACGACTGGTGCCGTCCGAGGCGGATCCACCAAGGGCGCAGGGTGTCCATTGCAGCATCCTGAAGCTCCTCTAAATTTTTCAGCCATGGATGAATAGAAGGGGAGGAAAATGAGCCACCCTCCTTCCCAATCGTGTAGCACGCAGCATGGATGGTGTCCCAGGATTTTGTAGCTATTGACACGTGCGCGCAGCGACCTTGACAGGAATGCATAACCTGCCCGGTCTCGGTTATTCTGGGTCTGGGGCCACGTTGCTTAGTGCAACCGCTTGGTTACCCACACATCCATGTGAAAGGAGGCATGGGTGATGCACGCAGCACCGCTGTTGCCGCGGGACACGGCGGTCAGCGGGTGGTGTCGAACCTGCGTAACCGAGATCATTTGGTGTCAGTGCCCGTGAGGGCTAGAGTGTCTGATGGCTAGTGGTTGGCCACTCCTTAGTGATGAGTGATTGACAACATTGTGTGGACTGACGCTGTGCTTTGTCTTGTGGATGTAGGCTGCGGCTTGGTTTGCGTTGGTTCAGGTGAAGAACTAGCGCGAAAGGTCTTAGCCCTGCTGGGGCCTCTGAAGGACTGGAGGGACAAGTAGGCTTGGTTCAATGGACCCGGTGGACAAACGGGATCAGGTGTGAGTCACATGGTGCAAGAAGAGCAAGACGTAGTCCGTCGGTTCGTTGGTTGATCCAAAAGACGACAACGGTGTTGACGGCTATTAAGTGCTACTTTTACACTGTCAATACCTGCATAAAATAATTGTAAAAAGATCATCAACACTAGAATAGGGCTTGATACTGATGATTTCCATAAGTGTTGGTGTTTCTAGCTTTTGTTGCAGGATGCACCGAAATACGTGCCAAATGATACAATTAAGAGCAAGTGATCCAATGGCTATTAAAGGACGTCCTCATAAACAAACTCAAATGCCAATTTGGACTGCGCCATTGCGACGGGCTCGTCGAGAGAATCGAAATGGACATATTACTTGCCTACTTCGGAACTCGGATCGAGAAGATATGCAAGGGAGAAGATAACACGGAGAAAGGACAAAATGCTGACGTCACGGTGGGACCCACCACCCTATCCTCGTACCGCAGATGCTCAGGCACTGACACGTGGCAAGCCACCATAGGTCAGTTGCCAAAGTAAGCCGCGCGGGCATGCGCTCACGCGGACAAGCGCGGGCCACGTGGCGCCTCCCGATTGGCTCAGCGGCTTCGCAGCGGATCGATGACGCAGTGCTGGTGGGATCCCGCGCGCGTGACGTGGCAAGCCGCCATTGGCTACCGTGGGAGCACATGGATCATGTGCACTGCTGGCGTGCGGGATCGTCCCCGCCTGGACACGTGGCGGTGCACGAGCGGCTGGCCGTTGCGCCGTTCACTGCGCGCGCAGGAACGCGCCTTGCGCGGGAGGAAGCGCGAGACCGGGACAGGTGGCGCCCCCTGGTTGGCGCGGGTGACGTCGGTGCATGCAGGCCTGCGGTTCCCGCCCGGTCCGCTGTTGGTTTTCACCGGTTCAGCCCTCTTTCCTACCAGTTCACGCCCTAGAACACATCGGATGCTCCGGTTCTTCATGGTTCTGCGCGGTTCTGCTCCGGTTTCGCCTTGCCATGTGTCACGCAGTGACTGGCTGCGCCCCAAGGCAGCTGCACAAGCCTCCTACTCTCCTTGGCCTATAAATATGAGGAGAGGGGGCTAGAATAGAGAAACATCACATTCCTCCCTCTCTCTTTAGAAACACTTATTTCTCCTTTTATTTGATCTCTCATGGATCAAATGAGTTGAGGAGATTGCTATGTAGATGGTGATGTGGGTGAGATGCCAACTTGTTCTTTAATTAGAGCAAAGTGAGTATTCTTGTATTTTCCAATTAGACTAAAGTGATGTTCATGCATGACTGATATGTTTTTCAGTTCTTCGTTCGTTCCTCATTTAGAGGCTTGTGCTCTTCATGAACACGCTTCCTCGATCTAGTTGACGAACGAGTTACTCATGTTTTTGCGTTTGTTCATAAGTTAGAGGCTCGTGTTCTTCATGAACACGATCCTTGATCTTTTGTTATAAGCGCATAAGTTTGCATTCCGTTTGTGTGAATTATCCCGTTAGATCTTGTTGGAATACATGAATCGGTGACTACTCGTCTTCCTCACGCCAATCGATTCAATGATGAGTAAGGTCTAGCTCAACCTCGCGGGTTCGTCGCTCTTTATTTATACGGAGTGCTATAGTGTTTCTACGGGGTGCCAGACGTAGTCGTGCAATAGTAGTAATCGGTGGTGTAGACGTGGTGTATAGACGACGGGTTATCCATCGAATGCCCTGTATCCCATGGTTTGTCTTGGGGTAGGCCGCGGTAGTGACAGCCGTTGGACCCTCTGAAATCCCCCATGTTCGGATACAGCGTGTAGGCAACCATTTGCCGTGAACCAACTATTATAGCCAGGAGGGGCCGGTGTCCGAAGCGAGATTCTTATCCGAGCTTGTTCCTCTCTAGAATCGAGAACCTACAGGAAGCACCCCATCATCTCCCTACCATAGCTGGGGCTTGGTGTCCTTGGACCATTCATCTAGGATAGAAGGTAGTGCACATCATTCCTGGGATTCGATACCCTTTGGAATACTCCTGAGGTGAAGTGCTACAGCGGTATTTCCATGTGCTTGCGAATTCTTTCGTACCCGTCGGTTTACCCAGGTGGATCTTACACTCACGCTAGGGGCGCAACTAGTGGTGACGTTAAGAAATACCAACAAGCATTTCTGGTGCCGTTGCCGGGGACGGATTCCAAATCCGTTCTTAGGTGATTGCGTTAAGAAGTGTCAACAAGCATTTCTGGCGCCGTTGTCGTATCTTTTGTTTTTCCTTTTTCTTCTACCTTCACCCCAGTTACCCATTAGATATCCTTTTTGTTTCTTTTCTTCTACCTTTACCCCCGCTACCCATGGTGAAGCTTTCCTGTAAAAGCGTCGCTACCCCCAGGGATGAGCTCCCAGAGCCACCACCTTTGGTGCGCCTTTTTCTCACATCTGACTGGGAGTCTCTCCCTGCGACTATCGGTCACGTTCAATGCTCTATCTTCTCTGGTCAATCGAGCCAAAACCCATATTGCCATATTCATGCCTTCGAGAACTTGTGTTCTCTCATCTACACTACGAGTATGACTTTGGATACCTTCAAGTGGAAGTTGTTTCCGTACTCTCTTGTTGGGAAGGCGGAGCAATGGAACACATATAACGTAGGTAGCATGAACGATAGTTAGGAAGAGCTTAGAGACAAGTTTGGCCTTGAGTTCTTCTCTCCATCTCGTGTTGCTGCTCTACGGGAGGAATTCCATTGTTTTCAACAGAAAGAGAAGGAAACGATATCCAAGGCCTGGTCTAGATTCTCACACTTAGTGTATTTGGACCTCCCTTGTCAAAGGCTGAGTCTCAGTTGCTTCCCAAATTTTATGATAGTCTCGACAAAAGGTCTGTATGTCGTCTCAATAACGTAAAAGCATTTCTTGAGAGGGAACCAGCTGAAGGTTGGAAATTCCTGAACTCCTACTTCATATCGATGTCGTATCTTTCCGAGAGGAATCCGAGTCGAGCCATGAGAGTCCCTCGGCATCCGAGTCCGAGCCTTCATCTTCCGAATCCCAAGACTTGTCGGTTGAGCCCTCTCTTGAACCCCGGGCACCAAATGAAGAAGTAATTCAACCTTTGGTGTTCACTTGCAAATTCGAGGATGGCCCATCTAGAAATCCTTCAGATACCTCGAATTCTTTCGATGCCCAGTCAGGGGAGGAACCTTATGTTGTCCACACCGATCATTCTAGAAATCTTTTGACAGAACCTTCCCTTAGCCCTGCGGTGCCTCCTCTACCTTGTTGACGGTGGAAATTCACCATTTCCAACCATCAATATTCTCACATAAATGGAGGCATATGCATTATTTACTAGCATTTAGGTATGAATAATGTAGTTCCACTTGTCCTTGGAGATTATTTGTATGTAGGTGATTTACCCCTTAAAAGAGATGGAAGCTCAACTCCTATGAAGAAACCATGCCAACACAGCTGAGGAGGTGGCTGCCACCAAGGGAAACATGGCAAGACACGTCATCGATCTAGGGGAGGCACTCACCGACGAATCAGAGGACGCCACATGGACTTCTCATGGATCAAAGGGCCCACCTCAGATACCAAATCAAGCCATGCACCGGGGATGGATCAGAGGGCCCACAAGGCAGTCTACCAGAGGAAGCACACCAGGTGGGGCCGCCCTAGGGGGTCGGCCGATCCTAGGATCGGCCGAACCACCTTAGTGGCGTCCCATCCTGGCCTTCCACGTGGTTTCTCCTCATTGGTCACTTGCTTCACTTCCGGGTGTTTAGGGGCCATTTGGGCGTCTGAGCAAGCCTTGTCTTCCTCTATAAATAGGAGGGGAGGAGCTCCCATTTCTCACACACCACTCTCTCATTCTCCTCTAACTTTTAGTTTCCAAGGCTAGGGGGTAGGCTAGAGTAGCTCTTCTTCAGGTTCCAAGTCCTCTTGGAAGTTTAGGTATGAGTTCTCTTTTATCTTTATTTCTTTGTATGACTTTGATCGACTTCAGTTATTCAGCTATTTCATATAAAGTCATGGTAGATCTTATTCTTGATGTGTTCTTGAGTTCATCCTCTGTTCATCATTTAGAGGCTCGTGTTCTTCATGAACACTACCTTTTGATCCACTTGAAGGGTGATAAACTCCTTCCTTATGTGTTTGTTCATAAGTTAGAGGCTCATGTTCTTCACGAACACACCCCTTTGATCTTGTTGATTAGACATAAGAGAGTTCATATCTGTTCGTATGTCTAGCCTTAATTGATCTTGTTAGATAGCATGAGAGTGTTGCATGGGGTCTGTGTTCAAGCTACGGTACTTGGTCTAGTTGACCAGTCTTCTGGTGGCTCTAACCCAGGGTCACAATAGCCCGGGCCGGGTGAAGTCTAGCAGCAACGTAGGCATGGTGCCTGGGTTGTCTGGCTACGATAGTTATGAGCATACCCCCCGTAACGAGAGGTCAGTCCTCAGGTGGTGACAACCCTGTTGGATCCTAGGGCAACCTCCGCGTTGGGGTACCTGCTGTAGGAGTCTAAAGTATAGTTTCACAGAGTGCTAGTCGTCGCGGGCTAGCTCCCCGTTTGTACCTGGGTGCTGAACCATGTTTCCCTCATGCAATACTCATGCCTATCTCTTGTATCTTCTAGCTTTGTATGATTAGTACATTAGAACCTAGAGCTAACTCGTATGTTCCCCCTAAGCCGTAGTGTGCTAGAGTAGAGGTAGATTTGAGGTGTGTGTGTCACACTACCCCTTTATATCATTTATCTTATCCCTGCCTTTGAGTGTGTTTCCCTATATCTTTCTCTTGGTTTACATTCAGAGCAAAAGCATAAGTCTAAGATATCCGCCATTGCCTTCCACGGATTCGATACCCTTGGAATACTCTCCTTCCTTGGGGAAATGCTACAATGGATTATCTGTGCGCTTGCGGATTCGTTCATGATCATTTAGATTAAACCTATGGCAACTCTCAATGTTCACGCTAATATGCGCCAGTTAGTTGTGACATTGGGAAATGCCAACAGTCACTTCTAGCGCAGACGCTAAGGACGGATTCCAAATCTGTTCTTAAGTGATCGACGTTCAGAAGTGTCAACAAGCATTTCTGGTGCCGTTGCCGGGGAAGGCACAGGATTATCATGACTATGCTCTGCATCTGTTTATAAACTCTGAGTAGGTTAGGACAACCCTCAATGCAGGCTAACCTTGATTGTCTTCTTTTATCTTTGGATGATGAAGACAGGTAGTGTATGACTAGTTTCGACCTACCGGGAAATTTTACTGAAGATCCCGAGTCTCTTGTGAGGAAAGCTCGAATTCATTTCAGCTCACCTTGTCGTACTCGTCCGGAGGACGAACCAGCTTCCTTTGTACCATCCATGTCCAACGCTATGGCCCAGAAGACACTTCGTGAGTACTCTGCTCCTTCTGCTGACCAGGTGCTGCAAGGCCCTGAGGTGGCAATGGGGACTGAAAACTTTGAGATCAAGACGGGTCTAATCACGATGGTACAGGCTAGCCCATTCTGTGGCAAGCCAAATGAGGATGCCAATGCTCATCTGCAGCAATTCCTAGAGCTGTGTAGCACTTTCGTCATCAGGGGTGCAAATATGATGCTGTTCGTCTACAGCTATTTCCATTCTCCCTCTTGGGAAAGGCTAAGCAATGGTTCTATGCATACCGGGAATCTATTGACACTTGGAGCAAGTGTTCACAGGCATTTCTCAAGAAGTTCTTCCCATTGGGTAAAACCAATGCTCTTCCTGGAAGGATTTCTGGTTTTCAGCAAGCAGCAAGTGAATCTATCCCAGAGGCTTGGGAGAGGCTTCAGGAATATGTCCTGGCTTGTCCTCATCATGGGATGGAAGATTGGCTCATTCTTCAAAGTTTTTATAATGGGTTGACTCCGACAACCCGAGGCCATATTGATGCTGCTGCTCAAGGAGCATTCTTCTCACTTACTATTAATAATGCTAAATTGCTCATGGAGAAGATGGTCTCCAACCAAGGGTGGAGTGATGAAAGACTCCAACCACGACCGAGGGGTACTCATACTGTCAAGGAAGCAGACATGATTACTGCCAAGATGGATCTTCTTATGAAGAGATTGGATGACTACACCAGCGAGAAGGCTGCCATGGCCACTACTTCTTTGCCTATGGACTCTCACATGACTTGTGAAGTCTGTGGCAACACTGGGCATTCAGGCAATTATTGTCCGGAGACTCAGGAGGAAGTGATGTACATGAATGGCAATAACAACAGTTATCGTCCACCCCAACAAGGAGGCCAATCGTGGAATCAACAACACCCTTATTATCAAGGAGGTAACCAAGGTAATTCTTACAATCCTAACCAACCTTCCTTGAGAGATCTTGTGTTTGGGCAAGCTAAGATTAATGAAGGTTTTAACAAAAAGCTAGCTGCCCTTGATAAAACTATGGAAAGTCTCAATGTTAAGCTTGATAGTTTTTCTTCTGCCCAGAAGAGTCAGCTGAGTTTCAACAAGATGTTAGAAACCCAGTTGGCTCAGCTGGCTGCTTTGGTTCCATCTCCTGATAACGGGAGGATCCCAGGGCAACCTGTATCCTCTTGTGAAAATGTTAGCGTAGTGTCAACCAGGTGGGGTAAGCCACCTAGGAGGACACATGCTTCTGACTATGCAGGAAAACCCATTCAACAAATCCTTGATCCATGGGAGGAATCAGCAGTATTGCACAAGAAAGACCCAGGCTACCCAACTATCACATGCACAATCTATTACAAGAAGGTCAGGCATGCTCTCTGCGACCTTGGTGCATGTGTTAATCTCATGTCTAAGGCCATGTTCGAGCAACTGGGATATCCGGCTCTCTCTCCAACAACACGGACTATCCAACTCGCCGATTCAACGATCCGATATCCAGAGGGAATCGCTGAGAGCTTATTGGTTAGGGTCAAGAGCTCTTATGTCTTTGCGGATTTTGTGGTCTTGGATATGGATGATGAAGGAGGAATGTCGCTCATCCTTGGGCGACCATTTCTCAGTGATGTCCGAGCTAGAATCAATGTGGGGTCCGGTATCATCCGTTTCTGCATTGGGGAGAGGAACCTGAAGTTCAAGTTTCAGGACAAGGAAGAGCAATGCTATTTGGTGCAAGATAGTGTTGAGCAGCTTGGGGGAAGGACGGAGCCTTCACCCCCAAGGAAGAAATCTCCGTCAAGAAGGGTAAAGAAAATTCGGAAAGAATGGCGGAATATTGAGATGGCACCAACCTCTACTTCTCAGGAGTGGGGTGCTGAATGGAATTGATCGCTGAGAAGAGTCCCGCTCATCGGACTAAAAATGATGGGTCCTTTCTACCAAAAAGGTTAAAGCTGGTATTTATCTCATTTTTCCCTTTCCAAAATTTTCATTTCAAAAATTGCATATTTGATTTTCCAAAACCTTGCATTTGCATGCTAGATTTATCTAGCCTTTTTTCCTTTTCAAAATAAAATTTCTGAAAATCATTTCTGAGTTCGAAAACCATAGAAAATTTATTTGGGCAATTACTAGAGTAAACTTTGGCCGGTGCACCTTGGCATATCTTCATATAGCCGTTGGTGACACACCTGCAAAAGGGGCCAGCACCGAACCCACCAGTGGGCCGGCCGAACCAGGGTTCGGCCGAACCCTGGCAACGGTCAAGTGGGCCCAGCCTTGGCCAACGGCTCCTAGCCGTTGCTCAACGACTATCCCGCGGAGTGCTGCCCCTTTACTCTATAAGTTGGACCCGAGAGGAAGTGTTCTTCACCCATTCAACTCATTTCATTCACACTCCCCTCTCTACTCCTTGCTCTCTTGGTTTTCTTGGATTTCTTGCTCGAGATTGGATCATCAAGTGATCTCCCTAAGTGTGTTGCTGAAAATATTGTTGTTGGCGGAGCAAACTCGGTAAGTACTTCATTTGATTTCACTAACCCTTCACCGAGTTGCTCTTGTTCCTTGTTGTTGTGCTAGCACGAATTGAGCGGCGAACACTCTCCGGAGGGTGACACGCTCACGCTCCCGTTCGCGGGCAAGCACGGGTGCATCCACCCCCGCCGAGCCGACGCTAAGCCCATCAATGATGGACTATGAAGAAGAGCAAGAGGAGCAAGCCGAGCCACAAGCCACGGAGGAGGTCATCGACGACACCCCCTACCTTAGCTTGCGGGGCGATCGAGAGCAGCAAGCTTATGCCCTCCTGAAGGACCGAGTCTTTGCCCACACCATGGACTTCGACCCGACCCTCATGGAGAAAATAGCCATCGTGCTAGTGTTTCAGGCAGGTCCACCAGGAGCGCGGCGAAGAGAGCACACATGCAGCAGCAGCAGCAGTCACAGCCGACACCACCACCACAGCCTCAGCCTCAGCCACAGCCTGCTACACCACCGGTGGCAGGAGGGGCCCCTACGGGGTACATGTCCGGGGTTACCCCTGGATATGCACCTGGTTGGGACCAGCCCACCTACCAGCCGAGTGCGAGTGGCACGGCTTGGGCGAGCGCGAGCGGAGCTTAGTGGGCCACACCCGCTAGTTCCAGCTCAGGTGGTCCACCTCCATCTTCGTCCTTCCGACGGCACTCCTCCGCTTCTGCACGCGATGCTCAGCTCGTGCAGCAGATGGGAGAACTCACTGTTCAGGTCACAAGATTGGAGGAGACGCTAAACACCCACGTCGAGTCTACCTCTGCGTGGCAGCGTCAGGCTGGTGAGAGGATAACAGCCATGCAGCAAGATCAGCGACAGTACATGGATGCACAGAGGGCTTACTACGCGAGTCAGGGTTTCTTCTACCCTCCTCCGTAGTGAGCCTGAAGCTAGCTTGGGGGAGGACCCCCATCCTGAGGTAACTTGTATCTTCCTTCATTTTCAGAATATCTCATAAATGAAAATCCAAAAAATCTGCAAAATAAAAAGACCAAAAATATTTATTTGCTTTCATCATCATCGTTTGCTTAGTTTGCTTTGATATGCTTAGTAAGAATGCTTTGCCTCTATGGTTGAAATGATGAATAGTTTCTCTGTTTATTCTCCTCGTATGTCTTGCTTACAACTATGTATCCTACCTAAGTTTTGAGCTTGTTGGCTTGTATGTTCAAACCTTAGCATGAAAACTGTGGGTAGCAGAAAGCATAATCCTTGCCTAAGTTGTTGTGAGACATGATATGGTATAATAGAGTGCTATGATCTTGTGCTTAGTGATGCTTGACATCCGGAGTTTTCCTTTTTGAAAAAAAATCAAAACATGATGAGTTCCTCAATGATGAGAAATTCCCCATCCAAGGCCATATGTAGATTCTAGTTCTTAGCCTCCACTTATGCAGCTTGTTCTCTCATTGAGCTTTGTCAAATTGTTGTGACCCTTGTTAGAACTCATACTCCCCTGATCAAGATCACGTACACGTTCATGCTAAACTTCTACACTGGAAGTTGGCACTCATCATTTGTTCCATATGCTTATGCATTGTTCCATAAATAAAACTCTATGTATCTTTGCATTATTTATCCCTCTCCAAATATCTCCAATAGAGACAAAGGGCTAGCTAAAAAAAGAGAGAGAGAAAAAGAAAAGCATACTCAAAAGCATGGCAAAAATAAATAAAGAGAGCTAGCCCAAGTCTCGAAAAATTTTCAAAGGAGAAAAAGGGATTGATATGTGCAAGATAAAGAGTTCCACCATATAGATGGTAATAACTAGTACCCACTCCGGGGTTAGTGTCCACCTTACCATCAATCCCTCATTCCCTCATATAAAACATGGCAATATCTAGCACCCATTTTCGGGCCTAGTATCCACCTTGCCATGTTCATATCCATCACACACATATGCACATCTTGATCAGGATATATGTTTGTTTCTTCCAAGGATCCGGTTTTTGACTTAGCAATATATGAGAGACAAGTATGCCACATCTTCCCTACCTACAGCTCCACATAAAGCCTATTAGGAGTAGGATGAGAAGAAAGGCAACATTGATGCCTTGGTGAGGAACCATACACTTTTGAGCGATCCGAGAGTATCATTTGAGGAACTCTGATTTTCTTTTGAAAAATTTGCAAAACCTCCGGATTGCTAAGCTGATCAAGGTATCAGTGATTATGCGCATACTATATAACCATTCTGTCTCTCAACCACCTAAGGCAGGTAAAGCTATATGCCCCACGTATTAGGCGAAAGGTAAGAACATTGCCAACTTGTTCAACTCTTGGTAGAGTACTTTGCTGTATATTTGCCATAAGTTGACGTTACAACATTGTAGCAACTCCTGATCAACCAACCTAAGTCTCTAATGTCTTGCTTCGAGACGAGCAAGAGGTTAGCTTGGGGGAGTTTGTTGACGGTGGAAATTCACCATTTCCAACCATCAATATTCTCACATAAATGGAGGCATATGCATTATTTACTAGCACTTAGGTATGAATAATGTAGTTCCACTTGTCCTTGGAGATTATTTGTATGTATGTGATTTACCCCTTAAAAGAGATGGAAACTCAACTCCTATGAAGAAACCATACCAACTCAGCTGAGGAGGTGGCTGCCACCAAGGGAAACATGGCAAGACATGTCATCGATCTAGGGGAGGCACTCACCGACAAATCAGAGGATGCCACATGGACTTCACATGGATCAAAGGGCCCACCTCGGATACCAAATCAAGCCATGCACCGGGGATGGATCAGAGGGCCCACAAGGTAGTCTACTAGAAGAAGCACACCAGGTGGGGCTGCCCTAGGGGGTCGGTCGATCCAAGGATCGGCCGAACCGCCTTAGTGGCGTCCCATCCTGGCCTTCCACGTGGTTGCTCCTCATTGGTCACTTGCTTCACTTCCAGGTGTTTAGGGGTCATTTGGGCGTCCGAGCAAGCCTTGTCTTCCTCTGTAAATAGGAGGGGAGGGGCTCCCATTTCTCACACACCACTCTCTCATTCTCCTCTCACTTTTAGTTTCCAAGGCTAGGGGGTAGGCTAGAGTAGCTCTTCTTCAGGTTCCAAGTCCTCTTGGAAGTTTAGGTATGAGTTCTCTTTTATCTTTATTTCTTTGTATGACTTTGATCTACTTTAGTTATTCAGCTATATAATATAAAGTCATGGTAGATCATATTCTTGATGTGTTCTTGAGTTCATCCTCTGTTCATCATTTAGAGGCTCGTGTTCTTCGTGAACACTACCTTTTGATCCACTTGAAGGGTGATAAACTCCTTCCTTATGTGTTTGTTCATAAGTTAGAGGCTCGTGTTCTTCACGAACACGACCCTTTGATCTTGTTGATTAGACATAAGAGAGTTCATATTTGTTCGTATGTCTAGCCTTAGTTGATCTTGTTAGATAGCATGAGAGTGTTGCATGGGGTCTGTGTTCAAGCTACGGTACTCGGTCTAGTTGACCAGTCTTCTGGTGGCTCTCACCCTGGGTCACAATAGCCCAGGCCGGGTGAAGTCTAGCAGCAACGTAGGCATGGTGCCTGGGTTGTCTGGCTACGATAGTTATGAGCATACCCCCCATAACGAGAGGTCGGTCCTCAGGTGGTGACAGCCCTGTTGGATCCTACGGCAACCTCAGTGTTGGGGTACCTGCTGTAGGAGTCTAAAGTCTAGTTTCGCAGAGTGCTGGTCATCGCGGGCTAGCTCCCCGTTTGTACCTGGGTGCTGAACCATGTTTCCCTCATGTAATACTCATGCCTATCTCTTGTATCTTCTAGCTTTGTATGATTAGTACATTAGAACCTAGAGCTAACTCGTATGTTCCCCCTAAGCCGTAGTGTGCTAGAGTAGAGGTAGATTTGAGGTGTGTGTGTCACACTACCCCTTTATATCATTTATCTTACCCCTGCCTTTGAGTGTGTTTCCCTATATCTATCTCTTGGTTTACATTCAGAGCAAAAGCATAAGTCTAAGATATCCGCCATTGCCTTCCACGGATTCGATACCCTTGGAATACTCTCCTTCCTTGGGGAAATGCTACAATCGTTTATCTGTGCGCTTGCGGATTCATTCATGATCGTTTAGATTAAACCTATGGCAACTCTCAATGTTCACACTAATATGCGCCAGTTAGTTGTGACATTGGGAAATGCCAACAGACACTTCTAGTGCTGACACTAAGGACGGATTCCAAATCTGTTCTTAAGTGATCGACGTTCAGAAGTGTCAACATACCTCCTGACCCTCCTGATGAAGCATATCCTGAGGAGGCCAAGAGGGAGGAATGGTCAGAGGGAGTGACACGATTTTCCGAGGCAACTTGGAATAGTTCACCTTCTCTGGTTGTTCCTTGCTCTATTAGAGGCACTGTCGTAGAGGCCCATTGTAACCCCATCACGGAGGTTAACATTTTGCCATGGCACTTAGCGGAAACTCTTTTGGTCAAAGTTCCGCTAGCACCATCCGACATGCTCATCCAGACTTGTCCCATTGGACATGTCCTTGAATGTCGAGGGGTCGCAAGTGCCATGCCGCTCACCATAGACGGGATCGAGGCTAGCTTAGACTTCCACATCTCCGATGTCCTTGATCTTGATCTTCTCCTAGGCACCCCTTTAGAGCAGCTCTTTGATACACCTTTAGGGAGCCTAGATGATAAGCTTAGGGGAATCGTTTCCGCCATTACTACCCCTTGTCTGGGATATCCTATGGCGAAGCCTCTTCCCCAGCAAAACCCGCTCGAGAAGACGACGACTATATCTCTGTTTGTGTCATCCAAGCTTGTTCTCATTGAGGGTGTAGAGCTTTCTACTCCCTATGAGTACGACCCGAAAGACTCCCTTCACCTTTGTGAAGGCGAACGATCGTCACCACTCTCGGCCGAGTTTTAGCCTCTTCCTGCTGGCCCGTATCATGTTGCTTTCGATCATGGTCGAGAGTCAACATCGAGCCTCCACGATGACTCTCTTGTGATGGAGAATTCATGGGCCATGGAACCTTTCGAGGCATTGACTTTGGAGTCCGGAGGAAAGGATTCTACACACGAGCATGGTAGCTTCATTCTTGATCTACCATACAGACCATGCTCGCATCATGTCCCTCCAGAGTCAGACTTGCTTAGTGCGCTGAGCACACGTGAGGGCTGCAATCACCTTATGGTCCTCTTTTGCAGAATGTTTAGAAGGTTGGTTGTAGATGTATATGTCTATCATAAGCATATCAGATTTCGTGTGTGCATTGTGTGTTGACGGTCAATATTTGCCATTTTCAAGACCATCAACTCCTGCAAATCTGAGCATGAATTGAACATCCACATTAGAATACGTGCTTAAACTCATACTTTCCACCTGTGTCGATGTCTATTTGAATGGAGGTATTTAGCATAAGAAATGAGAGGAATTCATGCACTTTCACTCCACTCCAATCCAAGGCACTCAAATGCTGGCCAATTAGGGGCTGCCACATGGATTCTCCAGGATCCATGATGTCACCAATCCATGTGAAGGACTTTCGACGAATCATACGCTGCCACATCAGCATCACATGGATCCATGGGCCCACTTTACCAACTAAAACCACCAGGAAGCGTGCCATGCACAGAGGAAAGGCATCAGGGTCCACATGGAAGCGAGCCAGAGGAAACACGGGCCAGGGGGCCACCCGAGGGGGCCGGCCGACCCTAGGTTTGGCCGAACCAACCTAGGGTCGGTTCATCCTGGCCCTCCATGTGTTGTCCTCCCATTGGCTCCTTGCTGCAGTCCCGGGCATTTAGGGGCACTTTGAGCCCCGGAGTAAGCCTCCACCTTGTCTATAAATAGGAGGGGAGGGGCTCTATTTCTCACACACCACCAAGCTCTCAAGTTCCACTTTCTCTTGTGTAGGTCTCTCTCCCTCTCTCCAATTCTGCCCATGAGAGGTGATTCTCACCTCTTTGTGGTAGAATGGTGATGAGGAGAGATCTAGATTAGGATTAGTGAGAGGTAGAGGAGGGGTAAGGAGTGAGTTGATGTCCTCGTGGATGCTTGTTCTTCATTTAGATCAAAGTGAGTATTTCAGCATTTCTTATTTAGACTATAGTGGACATCATGATTGATTTGTTCTTGTGTTCGTGGCTCGTTCATAAGTTAGAGGCTTGTGTTCTTCATGACACAAGGACTTCGATCCTTTAGAGCCAGAGCCATAGTTCATTTACATGTTTGCATGCTCTGATCCTGTTTAGTTAAGTGAGTTTGTTGTATCTCGTTCAGCTACATCCATAGCTTCCTTTCTGCTCCCAGTTCAATGATATGATCTGATTCCGATCTTTCCCTTGTTCGTGAGACCGTATTTATACGGTTGCTATAGTGTAGTTAGTGGGCTAGCATTTATCTGGAGTACAGACGTGGTGTCTGGGCCTTGGGTTTCCTACGGAGACCACGTACGATCGTAGCGTAGAGGTAGGCCGTAGTGGTGACAGCCTGTTGGACCCTTTGTCAACCCTCTTACCAGCACCTCTGAGTGTTGTCGCCCCGCGGGGACGACTAAGATCTGACAAGAATACATCTTGAGAGCTAAGTCCCTTAAGGAAGTGCTTCTTGTATCCCAACCTATCGCAGCAAAAGTTGGTGTCCTTGGATAGACCCTCTCTGGTTACTCTCCGTCCTAGGAATGAAACCCGACGGGAATACTCATTCTCCTAGGGAGAAGTGCTACAGCGGTGTATCCGTGCGCTTGCGGATTCGTTCACACTCGTCAATGTACCCGGGAGTTTCTTACACGTCTCACGCTACAAAGGTGCTGAGCGTTGAGGATAAGAAATGCCAACAAGCATTTCTGGCGCCGTTGCCAGGGACGGCTGTTGTTAACCTTCGAGCCCGTCTATCCTCGTATTTATCTTTTTCCTTTTTTATTCTACCTACACCCCCGTTACCCTTTTTTGAGATATCCCTTTTTGTTTTCTTTACTTCTACCTCTACCCCCGCTACCCATGGAAGGTTATCCTTGTAAACACCTTCCGCCATCGAGGAGTGAACCCTCAGAGCCATCTTCGTCAAGATCCACTCTTACATCTGGCTTATGGATTCGCCCCTCTCTCATGAAGCTAATTCAGGATCTATCCTTCTCGGGGTTAAGTCATGAGAACCCCTTTGATCATGTGAGAGAGTACGGACATCTGATTGAAACTCAGGGTAAAACCGGAGAATCACCGGATGCTCGGAAAAGAGAATTTTTCCCGCTATCCCTCTCCGGGGAAGCTCGGGATTGGCACCGTTGTTTTGGTAGGGACTACCTTACTTGGGAAAGGTTGAGAGCAGCTTTTTGCTCCCACTTCTTCCCAATATGACGTGTCATCTTGTTAAGGGCAAGGATTCTCTATTTCAAGCAATGTAAGGAGGAATCACTAGGAATGGCATGGAATCGTTTAGCCTCCGCGGTGGAAGATTGCCCAGTCCTCTACGTTCCCGATTGGATGTTGCTTCAGCACTTCTGGTTTGGATTGCGGAAGGATGATACCATGAGGCTTAATGCTCTCTCTGGAGGATCCTTTGTGCACCTGGGTGTTGTCGAGGGAAAAGAGATCCTGGATAATCTCCGAGATTTCAGCTCCCCTTGCATCCCGGTCAATGAGGCACCCACCAGAGGAAGAGTTGAGCCACCTAGATCCATCGTCAGCCGAGTCTGAGATTTCATATCCACTCTTTCTGAGCTCTGGCTGAAGATGTCATTCCTGAATAGCAGGAGTCTAAGGGAAGGATTTCGTGGCGCGAGATCTACCCTTGGGTTCCCCTCTCGTGCATCTTCTTAGACCTTCTCCCCGAGACTTTGTCTCGTGGGAGGACGGAGAGAGTAGTTCGGAGAGAATGACCATTCCCGGCCAGGATGACTTGTTCGATCCTCACTACTATCTCCTAATGAGGGTATGAGAGGTCCATCGTGTTTCTACGTTGAGGTTTGAGCTGAAGTGCTTTGCACTGAAGTTTCATATAAACCGAGACATTGGTCTCTGCTTTATAATCCATTGGATTCATCCATCAGACCGAAGGAGCATGATCATTTACCAATCGAATGGAGTGCATTCACTTTGTATCTTGAGCACATCGATCGACGCCGATCAATCAGGAGAAGCTTGCACTTCGCATCTTATGCCTGACTTGATCGATGCCCAATGGGAGGTGCACTTTCCAGTTTATCCATAACCCCCCATTGGAAGCTTAGGCCTGACTTGGGAATGTTTTCATCGCTTCGATGAGAACATCGAACCCTCTGCCTAAGGCAAGAGTGAGTAAATCTTGCTCTTCGTCCGAACTCTAGTTCCTGATCGTACACCAGCCTCTGGAAGTCCATGCTTTATCCTTTTGAGAGCCGAGTGTCCTTCTGAGCTTGAGTTCACTCGGAGATCGGTACCTATTGGTGAAGCACTAGCGTCAGTGCTCGATCTTTTCATCTCTGAGTTCCACGACCCCAGTGCTATAGTCCTTGAGTCCCATGACCACCTCAAAAAAGGCCTCGGCCTCTCTGGGATGATCGTGCTTGTTCTCAGCATCGATATACCTTTTTGGGCTCAAGTTCGTATACGCATTACCCTTGCAGAGCAGAGCTTATCGTCATATCAACATCATCTGCAAGGAGACGGTCATAAGTTGAGACAGGAGATCACAAGACACCCACACCCTGAGTACTCCTGGGACTCATCTCGTTTCCCCAAGACGAATTATCCTTCGGGTATCTTGTGGACCGTGGTCATGCAGGAGAAAGAAGGTGCCAAGATTAAGAGGAGTAGGCAAAAGGTCCACAGGAAGGCAGCACCATTGTGGCGACACGGACGCTTCGTGACTATCGTCAGAGGTGCCTACACTTCTGACGAACCAAATATGTCGCCAAGGTGATTTCCCCCAGATTCTCTATGGATATATCATGGTTTGGCCAAGGTTGGTATATAGTGGAGGATGAATTTTCAACCTCAACCTTATCTTAGCCTAAAGCCTAAGCCAATCTTTCCATCTCGGGGAATCCACCTGGGCCGTCGATCCTGAGACTTGCTGGAGCCCACACGAGAAGGGAGAGGACCAGAGGGGCCCACAGGGGGCCAGCCGAACCCTGGTTCAGCCGAAACCCTGGTGCCGCCTCTCCCCTTCTTCTTTCGCGTGTGCGTATCATTCTCCTCCAGAAATCTTCTCCCTGCCGCCCGACGAGTTTTTGCATCGAGAATTCCATCTCCTCCACCTCACCATCCTCAACATCACCGCATCCATGGCCGGCCACGGTTTCGCTCGGCTCCGTAGGGAGGCCTCGCCCCTCACTTCAGGGGGAGGGAGCCCCTCTCATCTCATCGACCTCAGCAACTTGGATGAGGTGATGGGGTCGCCAGAGGCCATGATCCCCCGAGAGAGGCAGGAGTGTAGAGAGCACTCGCAGGATGCGCACCAACTCTCCGGTGCAGTCATCCCGGCGAGGCTCCTCCTCCCCGCCTTCGTTCCCGACCAGGATGGCCACCATGGGGAACAAGACCGCTGCCAAGCGCATCTTGTTTGACGATCCCCCTGGGCCACCCTTGAAGCCAGGAGAGCGCTACGTTGGGTCTGACTTCAACAGCTACAGAGAAGCCTTCTGCCATACCTATGAGCAGGATGTGTGGGACGAGTTCCCACTTCCACAGACCCGGTGCAAGATCTTCGGAGTGAAGACAACCACTGGAGGCTACGGTACACCCTACCATAAGCCCCCTCAGTGGGAGCGAATCCTCGTCAAGATCATTGCAGACATCCGGGCGAATGGCACCAAGAAGACCCCGGCCCTAGAGAAGCTGGCAGATAGACTAGCTGAACTGTTCTTAGAACATGAGAAGCTAGTTGAGGAGCTGGCTAGGCAAAGGGACGAGTACCATGAGCTTAAGCTCGAGTACCGCCAGCTGGAGGAGGACATGACCCAGAAGCTGCAGAGGTTGGCAGTTGCTGAGGGAGAGGAGCAGATCCTCTCCGAGTAGTGGGGATTAGCCCCATCTTTAGTCCATTAGGCGCTAGTCTAGGTCTAGGTTTGATTTTCCTTTGTTTCCCTTTATTTCATTTATTTCTTTTGCATGTGTGTAAGCGCCTAATCATTTTGCTTAAAACATTTGGATTTGAATAAAGTGGCTCACCGGTCATGTAACCCGGTTTAGCCACCCTTTGTGTTGTTACTTTGGTCTTTTTGATTTAGAGGACATCTAGGTTCGAGACAGTGTGGGGGAAGAGTCGCGACTCTCCCAATGCAAGCACGACGTTTTCGTACGTACCCACTGTGATCACTCCGCGCTAGCCGATCGATCACCTACCGAGAACCTGAACGGGACCCACACGAGTTCACTCCTGTGGAGAGCCTCTCATGGTTCATCTTCCATGCATAGCGCCGGTTTGCATCTCGACAACTCACTCTCTTTCATTCCTGAGTTTTATAAGCTATATCTGTCTATCTCTAAACTAAAACTCGAATGATGATGCTAATTATCACCCAGCTCATTTGTACCTGAGTAGACTTACATATGTTTTATTCCTTGTTACCTGCCGGATGCTTGTGAACCAAAATCTTCTTAAGGACAAGTATGTTCACCTAAGTAATTGATGAGTATGATATGGCTGGATGATATGATCTTTTGCTCTGATGACTAACTCTCTTGGGAAATTTATTTTTGAAAACTCAAAACCTCTTGGAAAGGCTCCTCTTTGATATGCCTCCGTCCCATTAGAGCCTTATGATCTCTGTAGGTAAAAACCTTCGATTCATATGCTGCTTGTTATTACTTTGAGCTTTGTCAAATTTCTGTGACCCTTGTGAGAATTCGTTTCATTACTTTCATGATCAAGATTTATGTGCACCCCACCTATTTTCCCCTTGCTATGCTTCTACCCTGGGAGTTAGCATTGTATCATTTATCCATTCCATAAAAATAAAGCTCCATATGTAGTGTGACATCTCTCTCCAGAAGTGTCCTTCCAAAAAGAGGCATGGGCTATGAAAAAAAAATATATATATATATATATACATGCTCAAGGCATGATGAAAAAAAAGAAAGAAAGAATAGCACATGTCCAAAATAAAGGAGGAATAGGAGAGAGATGAGATCATGCAAAAAGGAGTTCCATATCATAGATGGTAATAACTAGTGTCCATTTCGGGGCTAGTGTCCACCTTACCATCAACCCACAGTTTCACCATATATATGTATGGTAATATCTAGCACCCATTCCGGGCCTAGTATCCACCTTACCATACACACCATAGCCATACTGGTGCACATCTTGATCTGATGGTATGATTTGATTTTCTCTGTGGATTCAGTCTTTGACTTTGCAAAATATGTCATGCAAGTATGCTTTCTCTTTATCCTACCCTGAGCTCCACATATAGCCATCATTAGAAGTAGGATGAGGAAAGGAAAAATGCCTTAGTGAGGACATATACACATTGAGTGATTTGAGAGAATCAAATGGGGAAGCCACCAAGAGTTTTATTTATGAAAATCTTGCAAAACCCCAAGGTGTTTATCATCAGGTGCATAAGTGACTTGATTCACAGCTGTTCTACTTTTCAATCACCTAAGGGAACATGATAGCCACTACACAGAGGTTCACAAGAGCAAGGTATGACTTGGAATATCTCTTATGTCCGTCTTACTTTTCGGTATTTATGACCCGCTTGGCTTTGTTTCCCCTTCACTCGGGACGAGCAAAGGTCAAGTGTGGGGGTGTTGTTGACGGTCAATATTTGCCATTTTCAAGACCGTCAACTCCTGCAAAATTGAGCATGAATTGAACATCCAAACTAGAATAGGTGCTTAAACTCATACTTTCCACCAGTGTCGATGTCTATTTGAATGCAGGTATTTAGCATAAGAAATGAGAGGAATTCATGCACTTTCACTTCACTCCAATCCAAGGCACTCAAATGCTGGCCAATTAGGGGCTGCCACATGGATTCTCCTGGATCCATGATGTCACCAATACATGTGAAGGACTTTCGACGAATCATACGCTGCCACGTCAGCATCACATGGATCCATGGGCCCACTTGACCAACTAAAACCGCCAGGAAGCATGCCATGCACGGAGGAAAGGCATCAGGGTCCACATGGAAGCGAGCCAGAGGAAACACGGGCCAGGGGGC
Organism: Cenchrus fungigraminus; assembly: GCA_036936925.1. Classification (NCBI taxonomy): domain Eukaryota; kingdom Viridiplantae; phylum Streptophyta; class Magnoliopsida; order Poales; family Poaceae; genus Cenchrus; species Cenchrus fungigraminus. The sequence goes on from CM072779.1 coordinate 130,311,362, forward strand.
CACCCGAGGGGGCCGGCCGACCCTAGGTTCACCCGAACCGACCTAGGGTCGGTTCATCCTGGCCCTCCACGTGTTGTCCTCCCATTGGCTCCCTGCTGCAGTCCCGGGCGTTTAAGGGCACTTTGAGCCCCGGAGCAAGCCTCCTCCTTGTCTATAAATAGGAGGGGAGGGGCTCCATTTTTCACACACCACCAAGCTCTCAAGTTCCACTTTCTCTTGTGTAGCTCTCTCTCCCTCTCTCCAATTCTGCCCATGAGAGGTGATTCTCACCTCTTTGTGGTAGAATGGTGATGAGGAAAGATCTAGATTAGGATTAGTGAGAGGTAGAGGAGGGGTAAGGAGTGAGTTGATGTCCTCGTGGATGCTTGTTCTTCATTTAGATCAAAGTGAGTATTTTAGCATTTCTTATTTAGACTATAGTGGACATCATGCATGATTGATTTGTTCTTGTGTTCGTGGCTCGTTCATAAGTTAGAGGCTTGTGTTCTTCATGACACAAGGGCTTCGATCCTTTAGAGCCAGAGCCATAGTTCATTTACATGTTTGCATGCTCTGATCCTGTTTAGTTAAGTGAGTTTGCTGTATCTCGTTCAGCTACATCCATAGCTTCCTTTCTGCTCCCAGTTCAATGATATGATCTGATTCCGATCTTTCTCTTGTTCGTGGGACCGTATTTATACGGTTGCTATAGTGTAGTTAGCGGGCTAGCATTTATCTGGGGTACAGATGTGGTGTCTGGGCCTTGGGTTTCCTACGGAGACCACGTACGATCGTAGCGTAGAGGTAGGCCACAGTGGTGACAGCCTGTTGGACCCTTTGTCAACCCTCTTACGTCGCGTACTGAGTTGGGCTCGCTTGCCAGCACCTCTGAGTGTTGTCGCCCCGCGGGGACGACTAAGATCTAACAGGAATACATCTTGAGAGCTAAGTCCCTTAAGGAAGTGCTTCTTGTATCCCAACCTATCCCAGCAAAAGCTGGTGTCCTTGGATAGACCCTCTCTGGTTACTCTCTGTCCTAGGAATGAAACCCGACGGGAATACTCATTCTCCTAGGGAGAAGTGCTACAGCGGTGTATCCGTGCGCTTGCGGATTCATTCGCACTCGTCAGTGTACCTGGGAGTTTCTTACACGTCTCACGCTACAAAGGCGTCGAGCGTTGAGGATAAGAAACGCCAACATTGTGGTACTAACCTTGCAGCTAAAGCTTCACCGATACATTAAGGATTGGTGGTGAGATGGGAATGGCACCACCAATGATAGCTGCAAGATGAAGTTCACATGGTCAAGCTTATGACCTTAAATAAACAAAGCACTACCAGGAGATAGCCTAGATTAGCATAGGTTTCATTTCCCTTTTTGAATAAAAGCGAGAACATGTTTTTAGCATAAGTCGTCCTTCGGGTATTTTTGGTCACTAACCTTCCATGTGGAGATTGAAAAGAAAGATGAACAGGTGATGCCTACGAACATGTGAGCCACATTAGCTGCAATGCCTATATAAGCTTTGGTGAGGGAACATTTACAAAAGGAAGCTTGATCACCACACACTTGAGTTTTGTTGCCTAGCAATGCAAACTTCAAGTGTGGGGGAGGTATGTGAGCATCCTGAGTAAAGTTCCTTCTCAACCGAATCTTGTCCTGGTGTGGCAATGATGTAAGCTCTTTCATCTTGCCCACTAGCTAGGTAAGTCCTGCTTTTGACATAAAACAAAGCACTTCCGGGAGGTTTCCCGAGGTTCACCATCTTATGCTCATGCTTATGTCTCTTGTTGATGATAGCTTGATCATGCTTTCATGCTTCCTTTATCTTTGCTCATATGCTCTGGTTTGAATGTTATTGTTCTAGATGTACATTCATAGACTGTTTTAAATTAAGCATGGTGCTTAGGTTAAAATTTGTCTTCTTCAGTCAAAATAAGGCATGGTGTCGAGTTTTGATTGATGAATCTCAGAGTTATATTTTTCATAGATCTTGGTTGCATATTTGTTAACTAACCCCTGCAGAAAATTGTTAAATTCAAATGGGTAAGTCATTGAGCTAAATTCAAATGGGAAGGTAAGCTATGGTGTCAGATTTATGTTGCACAGGAGGAACATATGACCTCACAAAAGGTCCAAGGTAAGTATATTCCCCTTTTGTGTATGAAGTGTAATGTTGGTCTAACCCTGCTTGAGTAAATGACATAGTGACAATAAAATAAAATAAAAACAACAAAAATAGTTGCTTTTGAATAAAGGCTCTATGGTTCTCGAACCAGTAGAGTCCCTTCTTTGTTTTCACTTTTGCTTGAAGAATAGCACCAGTACAAGCACCAGTGTGAGGGAGTTCTCTCAAGCTCATCATCAACATATCCACTTGAGAACTCCCACACAAAGGGCTACACGACATCGACTACGCCTTCATGACAAGAGCAAGGTAAACCGGAGTGAGCCGGCTGCCTTTTGGCCAGCCGAATCACCCCTGGTTTCCCTTGTTCCTCATATCCTTCAGGAGCGATGGTACGTGCACTCTTCGTCTCACTCTCTACCTATGAGTTTGAATGATCATCAATTCTGATCCAATAAATCAAACTCAAATATCGGTATTTTGTTTGCTCTCCATGATTCCTGTGGTTGGCTTGCATATGTTTTATTCCTTGCTTATTTTCTTGATGCTTGTGAACAAATATTATTAGGGAACTCATGCTTATCTAAGTAGTTGATGTTTGTGATATGGTTTGATCATATGATCTTCGCTCTAAATGTCTGAGTGCTTGGGAATTTTATTTGAAAAATCATAAAACCCTTTGCAAAGCTCCTCTTTGATATGCCACAGTCCTACCAAAGCCATATGATGCTACCAGTTGAAAACCTTATACTCATATGCTGCTTGTCATTGCATTGAGCTTTGTCAAATTCTGTGATCCTTGCGAGAAGTCTTTTTATGCTTTCATGATCAAGATTCATGTGCACTCCACCATTTTCCCCTTGCTATGCTTCTGTTAGCATTGTCTCATTCATCCATTCCATAAAATAAAGCTCCATGCATTGTTCCATGATTTATACCTCTCCAAATATCTCTAAAAGAGATTGGGCTATATAAAAAAAAAAGAAAGACATGCTCAAATAGGCATGATCTTTAAAAAAAGAAAAAAAGAGAGGAAAGAGAGATAGCCCATATCTCGAAAATTTCAAAAAAAAGAGAGCGGAGAAAATCATGCGAAAAGGAGTTCCGTAACTTAGATGGTAATAACTAGTACCTATTCCGGGGCTAGTGTCCACCTTACCATCTACCGACTCTCATCATACATGTATGGTAATATCTAGCACCCATTCCGGGCCTAGTATCCACCTTACCATACTCACCATATCCATACGCATGCACATCTTGATCTGATTGTATGATTTGATTTTCTCTATGGATCTAGTCTTTGACTTTGCAATATATGTGATACAAGTATGCCTTATCCTTTATCCCACCCTGAGCTCCACATATAGCCGTCATTAGAAGTAGGGTAAAGAAAGGCAATATAATGCCTTGGTGAGGACATATACACATTGAGCAATCTGAGAGAATCAAATGAGGAGCTAAGCAAGGTTTGTTTTGGAAATTTATTGCAAAACCCCAAGTTACTTGACATGATGACCAGTAGTGATTTGATTCATGACCGTTCCATTCTTCAACTACTTAAGATATCATGATAGACACTTCATAAGTTAATGAGTACAAGGTATGGTTTGGAATATCTCTTATGCTTGCGTCATACCTTTGGATATCATGTCTCACCCTGATCTGACTCCCTTCACTCGGGACGAGCAATGGTCAAGTGTGGGGGAGTTGTTGACGGCTGTTAAGTGCTACTTTTACACCGTCAATACCTGCATAAAATAAATGTAAAAGGATCATCAACACTAGAATAGGGCTTGATACTGATGATTTCCACAAGTGTTGGTGTTTCTAGCTTTTGTTGCAGGTTGCACCGAAATACGTGCCAAATGGTACAATTAAGAGCAAGTGATCCAATAGCTATTAAAGGACATCATCATAAACAAACTCAAATGCCAATTTGGACTGCACCATTGCGACGGGCTCGTAGAGACGATCGAAATGGACATATTACTTGCCTACTTCGGAGCTCGGATCGAGAAGATATGCAATGGAGAAGATAACACGGAGAAAGGAAAAAATGCTGACGTCACGGTGGGACCCACCACCCTATCCTCGTACCGCAGATGCGTAGGCACAGACACGTGGCAAGCCACCATAGGTCAGCCGCCAAAGTCAGCTGCGCGGGCGTGCGCTCACGCGGACGAGCGCGGGCCACGTGGCGCCTCCCGATTGGCTCAGCCGCTTCGCAGCGGATCGATCACGCAGTGCTGGTGGGATCCCGCGCGCGTGATGTGGCAAGCCGCCATTGGCTACCGCAGGAGCACACGGATCACGCGCGCGCGTGCGCGCTACTGGCGCGTGGGATCGTCCCCGCCTGGCCACGTGGCGGTGCACGAGCGGCTGGCCGTTGCGCCGTTGACTGCGCGCGCAGGAACACGCCTTGCGCGGGAGGAAGCGCGGGACCGGGACAGGTGGCGGCCCCTGGTTGGCGCAGGCGACGTCGGTGCATGCAGGCCCGTGGTTCCCGCCCGGTCCGCTGTTGGTTCTCACCGGTTCAGCCCTCTTTCCTACCAGTTCACGCCCCAGAACACATCGGATGCTCCAGTTCTTCATGGTTCTGCACGGTTCTGCTCCGGTTTCGCCTTGCCACGTTTCACGCAGGGACTGGCTGTGCCCCAAGGCAGCTGCACAAGCCTCCTACCCTCCTTGGCCTATAAATACGAGGAGAGGGGGCTAGAATAGAGACACATCCCATTCCTCCCTCTCTCTCTTTAGAAACACTTGTTTCTCCTTTCATTTGATCTCTCATGGATCAAATGAGTTGAGGAGATTGATATGTAGATGGTGATGTGGGTGAGATCCCAACTTGTTCTTCAATTAGAGCAAAGTGAGTATTCTTGTATTTTCCAATTAGACTAAAGTGATGTTCATGCATGACTGATATGTTCTTGAGTTCTTCGTTCATCCATCATTTAGAGGCTTGTGCTCTTCATGAACACGCTTCCTCGATCTAGTTGACGAACGAGTTACTCACGCTTTTGCGTTTGTTCATAAGTTAGAGGCTCGTGTTCTTCACAAACACGATCCTTGATCTTTTGTTATAAGCGCATAAGTTTGCATTCTGTTTGTGTGAATTATCCTGTTAGATCTTGTTGAAATACATGAATCGGTGACTAGTCGTCTTCCTCATGCCAATCGATTCAATGATGAGTAAGGTCTATCTCAACCTCGCGGGTTCGTCGCTCTTTATTTATACGGAGTGCTATAGTGTTTCTACGGGGTGCCAGACGTAGCGGTGCTATAGTAGTAATCGGTGATGTAGACGTGGTGTATAGACTACGGGTTATCCTTTGGATGCCCTGTATCCCACGGTTTGTCTTGGGGTAGGCCGCGGTAGTGACAGCCGTTGGACCCTCTGAAATCCCCCACGTTCGGATATAGCGTGTAGGCAACCATTTGCTGTGAACCAACTGTTATAGCCAGGAGGGGCCGGTGTCCGAAGCGAGATTCTTATCCGAGCTTGTTCCTCCCTAGAATCTAGAACCTACAGGAAGCACCCCATCATCTCCCTACCATAGCTGGGACTTAGTGTCCTTGGACCATTCATCTAGGATAGAAGGTAGTGCACATCATTCCTGGGATTCGATACCCTTTGGAATACTCCTGAGGTGAAGTGCTACAACGGTTTTTCCGTGCGCTTGCGGATTCTTTCGTACCCGTCGGTTTACCCAGGTGGGTCTTACGCTCACGCTAGGGGCGCAACTAGTGGTGACGTTAAGAAATACCAACAAGCATTTCTAGAGCCGTTGCCGGGGACGGATTCCAAATCCGTTCTTAGGTGATTACGTTAAGAAGTGTCAACAAACGGTTCGTTGGTTGATCCGAAAGCCAACATCGAGACGGGGCGACCGTGGCGGCCAAGTTGAGTAACAAGGCAAGATCAAGTAGGCGGTCCATGCGGTGGAAGCGAAAGACTTGTGGCTTGAAGCTCGGCGTGGAGGCTCCACCAAGCTCGTGGGGTTTGCAGCGGTTCACCACAAAATCACTGGGTTCATCGGTTGCTCCAAAAAGCCGACCCGAGGTTTCGGTGTAGCCAAGTCACAAGAATCAGTCTGAGCGGTTTGGTCGTGGTGCGGCCGGAAGTTGTCAACGCGAAGGACATGCGTCGGGATCGCAGGCTTGGCGTCGAGGCTACGCGAGGTGCGGTTGCCGGGAGTCTGTTCGATGGAGATAATCATGTGTTGACCAAAACGCCCTTGCATGGGCTTGAATTGTAACTCCTAGTGTAGGGGCACTTCGGTCATTTGTCCGGAGGGCCTATATATAGGAGGAGTGGCTGGTTGGGCAGCTATCTCTTTTGGCTTGGCTAGGTGGGTGTGCTCTTTCTTCTTGGAGTGCTTTTGGTGAGAGGAAGAGAGGAGAGTGTGGCTCTTTGCTTGAGCTTTTTGCCTACCAACATTTGTGATTCTTGTGTATGGCTTGTAACCGGATATGGCTACATGATTCATAGTGATTCCTCCTTCATAATCTTGTGCCAAATCCTTTATTCCCGTGGCTTTTTCTTTTATGCCATTTTCAGAGGTATTTTCGGAGCCCTTTTCTTTGGATTTTCGTGGAGTGGATTTGAGGGTGTTTCCTTTGGGATTTGTTTGTGGGGATCATGTATGAGTACCTTGGGTACCTTTGCTTGGTGATCTTTGCACCACAAACTCCCTGAAATCCCTTGGATTTGGTGGTTTTTGGATGAACTCGGGAAAAGGTGTTCTTGGTGGTTGACTTTCGATTCCTCCCTTTTGGATGCATTTCGGGATGGATCCTTTAAGATACAGGTTGCCCAAGAGGTAATCCACCTTCCCCCGAAGTTTGGTTGCAATCCGTTGGGTGAATTAGGAGATCGATTGGTTGGAAGAAAAGGTGGTTTCCGCGAGCTGCGTTTTTCCCGTCTGTCTAGGCGAAACCAATCTGACCGGTTTTGGTCACAGTGGCCGTTTGGGAAGATTTTTGGCAGGCACGTTGTTCTCTGTCTAAGAAGTCCTCTGGTCCAAGTTTCGTCGTGTTTGGAGTTTGTTTGCTTGGTTTTTGGCCTTGTTGATTTTTGGGGGATTTCTGGGCAAAACCGGTCCGACCGGTTTGGTCAAAGGTGTGTTTTTGAGATCTTATGGGAATAAGTTTTCCTTTAGTAGAAGAAGCTCTGGTCCAAGTTTCGTTGTGTTTCGAGTTCGTTTGCTCTAGTTTTGGGTTTTTGGGTTGGAGCTCTGTGGGCGAAACAGGTCTGGCCGGTTTGGTGTTTCGTGTTTTTAGCTAAGTCTGGCAAAACCGGTCTGACCGGTTTGAGAAAGAGGTCTGACCAGTTTTCCCTACCCTGTGAGAGGCTAAGTCTGAGCAAACCGGTATGACCGGTTTGAGTATCCGGTCTGATCAGTTTAGGTCTGGGAGTTTTGCTCGAGTTGTCTCACTACTAGAATACCACACCTATAGCTACGCTATATTTAGAGTTAGACACGCTTTATTTCGTCTCTATGGCTTTGTAGATACACTTTCAAAAAGCATATTAGAAGTGTCTTCCCAGTCACCGTGTTAGGCTTTGTAGAGATGAATTCGTTAAGCGTGTCTATGAAAGAAAACAATGTTTCATTGACACATTTGATGCATGTCTACTCGCATTGATACAATTTTAGAGACACATTTATAACATGCTTAGTGGTGTAGTTACGTAGTATAGTAACGCTTCATTGTATGTTTAAAAACATAGAGACAAATTCCTAGATACATCTATAAAGCATGTCTACTAATTTACAAAAAAATAAAAAAAATATTTTGGATTTAATGACACCTATACACGATTATTTATGTGTAATATGTGTAGTGTGTAGGATTCGAACCCAAGACCTCTCACCTCACACATATCTTCCTTACCATCTCACCTACACAACAAATGTGACTTACATAAGTATGTTTTACTTTTGAGTTTGCCTAAGAATAACCATTAGTACACTTATTTGATACGCTTTATGACGTTCCTACATGCTAGTCACGATTCAAAGCATGTCTAACCATGTATCAATTTGAAACGTTTTTTTAATCATGTCAAAAAGTATCTTTACATGACTATAGACGTTGTTTGATACGGTTTCTAGCGTGTCTAGATAATAATAACGCTTTAAATCGTGTCTAACTTCGTTTCTTTTGAGATGATTTCCGTAGCGTGATAAAAAAGTATCTCTATACGACTACTAATGATGTAAGCATGTTTAATGTCGTGACACTTTGATATGTTGTCAAAATTGTGTCAAAAAACATCTTTACACACCGGCATAGAGACGCTTTTGGAGTGCGTTACTACTATAACGTAGCTAAAGGGGGGGTTTTCTAGTAGTTCCGCTGCGTTCTCGAGTGTTTTCGGTGGTGTGCTAGTTCCTAGGTCCAGTAGCACTCTAGTGGCTGCGTGGATTTGGCTAGCAGGGTGTCGAGGATCTTGGAGTTGCGTTTGGGACCATAAGCCGAGTTCTACTCTTCGGAGAAGAATTTTTGTCGGCTCCAATTCACTCCCCCCCTCTCTGGTCGCCATTCTGGTCCTTCAATTGGTATCAGAGCCGGTTACGGATCTTCGTGATTCTAACTAGTCTAAGATCCACAAGGTGATTGAGAAAAGGGGTGTTTTGCTTGCGGCTTTGGTTTGTGCGCTTTGAGCTTGATTTCGGCTAATCCTAACCGGTGCTTTGAGTTATGGCACCTAGTTCTTGTCCGATTGGCTTTTTGTCCTTAGGTGGTTCCTTGAGCAGAAGGAGTTCGGAGAAGAGGACGGTACACAAGAAGAGCAAGAAGGGTGACTCAGACTCCAAGGATGAGGTATATCGTGATCCCGACTCTATGCATAGGGAGATCACTAGGATAGAGGAGCTCATAGATAATCGTGATAAAGTTCTTAGAGAGGCTAAGAAGATAAGGAAAGAGCTTAGGACTTTGCTAGAAGAGGCTAGAGAAAAGGCGGTTGATCTAGAGTCCAAGCTTGTTGATGCTAGGCTAGAGATTGAGTCTCTTAAGGCTGCTCCTACTGTTTGCACTGATTGTGATGCTTCTCTTGCTAGATTGGATGTGTTTAAGAACCAGTATACCTCGAGGGTTGAGGAACTAGATATGGTTAGGGATGAGCTTGTTGAGTTGATGTCTAGACATGCTTTGATAGGTTCTTGTACTGCTTGCTCTACTTTGCATGCTAAACTAGATGATGCTTGCCATACTTCTTGTGATGATGCTTTGCTTGATGTGAAGGATGCTAGTTGTTCATGTGATCTCATTTGCACATCATGCATTGATTTGGAAAGTGAAGTGTTGGCTTTGAAGAAAACACGTTACGATATGAGCGCCAAGTTGGTTGTGCATGATGAGATGAGTGCCAACCTTGAGAAAGAGAATGAATTCTTGCTTACCACATATGCTAGATGCATTGAGGTGGAAATGGAGAATTTGAGAAATATGACATGTTGTACTTGTGTCACCTCAAATTTGAAAATGAGGTTTTGCGCACAAGGTGCAAGAGTCTTGTTGGGGCGGTAGAAAACCTCACCTCTAGGCACCGGGGATTTGCCAGAGTAACAAGATCATTGGGCTTCGATTTCTTGGACGAGTCAAACACAAAGTTTTGGGCTTCGCAGATTTTCTTTAGGTCAAAAAAGCTGAACCTCATATAAGAATGCGAGAATTAGCACAAGGAGCATATCCTTCATAGGAGGAAGAAAGCTGAGCTTCGGATGTTTTTTCTCGCCGCCAGGGATACCGGGGTGGTTATATATCCAAAAAACGTCTAATCTCAAAGATTTCTCTTTCAGGAAAAAATAAGAAGTCTGGACTGGCAACTTCATCACGTATCAGGTGGCAACAAGAATGACGCTATCGCAAGGCTTGTGGTTGCAGGAAGGAATCCGAAGCTCTTGATGATGAATCAAGAAGGCGGAGGTCGCAGCTCCGCCAAAAGGCCGAGCCGACCCATCATTCTCCGCCTCCAGGCTCCGAAGCCCAAACTGGGACAGCGGGTAAAGCGTCAAGAAGAACAAGTTGGCAAAGCTCGGTGCTCCTCCAAGATTACACCACGAGGACTCGGTCAAAAGTTGTTCTAACACGGAACCATCCCCGGCCTTTGCGGCGCATCTTTCGCTCCGCGATCTTCGGCGGGATCTGCGCTCCGCAAACCACGGTGTTAAATCTGCAACCTTTGTAAAAACCAAGTTCGCCCCCGAATATTCTTGTTAGGTGTTAGGGTTTTGGGGGTATACATGGAATGTAAATTTAATCTTTTGGCACTATAAAAGGAGGCACCCTCCTCATTGTAAGGGGGTCGCCAATTTGGAAAGTTGGACGTGTAATGTATTGAGGAAAGCCGACCATTTAGTGCAACTAATCTTGAACGTGTTTATTGTGAGCTGTTCACTGCGTGTCCCTATCTCTGTGTTGGGGGTCTTGTGTACCCAACAGAGGCGCCCACCGTGTTCTTAGCCATCAAGGAGCCCACGATGGCACCTTCAAAGAAAAAGCATGTTGACCAAGAGGAGCCCAGAGCGGCTGCTAAGGAGAAAAGAATCATAGTAGCCCCGGAGCCTAGACCGGAGGACAAAGACTTCGCATGAACTCGCAGCGAAAAAAGAAAGGTAGCAGGTAAGGCCACACAAGACTCAGACCCAGAAACAAGCCTCACAAACGATAAAGAAGGTGCAGCCGAAAGGGAGCTGGACTCAGTGTTAAGGCAAATCGAAGACATGATGAGGGAAAAGGAGAGAGTAGCCATGGAACTCGAAGCTCAGAAACAAGCTGATGAAAAACTCAAAAAAATAAAAGCTGCGAAGCTGCAGTTGGCTCGAATGCAGCAAGAACTGGATGAGTTGCAATCCCACCGGCGCACGCCGCCAAGTCCCACCCCAAACCATGAGGAAGACACACCTCCGCAAAATGAAAACATAATGTTCAATTTCCCAACGCACAGCACCGCGGGAATGTTCATGATTGTTGACTCAACCTCGCCTCTATCCATTGGTTTGCAAACAGCACCATGGCCTTTCTCCTACAAAACAATTTCCTTGCCAAAGTACAACAGATTAACAAACCCAAGGCAACTCATAATTAGTTACGAAGCTGCGGTGGCTTCGGCCGGAGGCGATGAAGTTGTTTTGGCCAAATCGTTCATCATAGCATGCGAAGGTGTAGTGTTGAATTGGTACTCACTATTACCACCACACTCAGTATACAGCTGGGTCGACCTAAAATCCAAACTTATCCAAAACTTCCAAGGCTTTCAAGCCACAACCACAGATGAGGGAGACTTGTTTTACTGCATCCAAAGGGACAAGGAACCTTTGGCGAACTATGTGAGAAGGTTTCTTCACTGAAATCCCAAACCCCGGACATATCGGAGAAAGTTGCCATAGCCGCCTGCATCAAGGGTTTAACACCAGGACAAACGGCTTCACGCCTCTCAAGGAAAAAGCCAAAAACAATGCAGATACTCCTAGCGGAGCTCGAAGAATATTGCAGATCTGATGAAGATCACAGGAGAAGGGTGGCCGAAAGGAATCGCCTAAGGCAGGCGCAGAGATAGCAAGAGTGGGTTCCCTCACACCAGAGCATACAAAACAATAGAGCTCTGTACCCACCAAACCAAGTACTCCCAATCGAAGCCGCACCAGATAACCAGAACCAAAACCCGCCAGAAAACCAAGCTCCGCAGCAGGCTCCGCAGCCTCCGAACCGCGTTGTCCACAACCAGAGAGGAAGAGGGAGAGGCAGCAGACCATTCCCTCAAAACCAAAACTCCCGTCCTCGCTAGTTCTACTGCTTGTTCCATGGAAAACAACCTCATCACTCCACGGACAATTGTCCCGAAACCAAGAGAACCCTAGAGCGAATGGCTGAAGAAAAGAGAGCCGCCCAAACCCAGCATCAACCACCGCCACCTAAACTTGTCAATCACACCTGGCCTCAACAACCTTTCCACCAAAACCCGTATCCCACCGCACCTCCGCTACATCCTTACAGCCAAGGGAACTCAAGCTTTTTTCAAACTAGCCCATACAACCAACCGCAGCCAGCATGGCAAGCACCACTACCGCACTAATACCAGCCACAGAATCAGCAAAATGTTCAACCCATGCAGCAAATCCCACCTCCACCACCTGGCATGCCAAATGTGGTTCCAAAGGTAGAGCCACCAAACCCAAGAAACGATCCCAAAGCCCTACCAACCTTCGGCTCTATCATGGCCATCTGCCAGACCGAAGCTCAAAACCAAGAAGATTCCTATCGACAAATGTTTCCAATCGTGGGGGGGGGGAGGGTCATCCCTCGAATTCGAAAACAAGAAGATGAGAAGGAATTATTTCAGAGAATTGCGTACCATAGTCCAAGACGGACCTCCGGTCAAACCACCTTGGGTGCATGTACCTATCACCTTCACAGAAGAAGATTTTAAGGTAAAAACAGCTGCACACAACGATGCCATGGTCATTAAAACAATTATCGCAGGATGGGAAATTGGGGAAGTCCTGATAGACAACGGAAGCTCTGCGGACATTCTTTTTGCCAAAACTTTCAGAGAAATGATGATAGACCCACACTTGCTGCAAGAAGCGGATATACCACTTCTGGGCTTCGGGGGGAAGCCTGTCAGAGCACTAGGAAAGATCACATTGCCTGTCTCCTTCGGGAATCTTGACAACCCAAGAACGGAGTTGATCACATTTGATGTAGTGGAAATGCATTATCCTTACTTGGCCATCCTAGGCAGGGGCTTCATCAACAAGTTCGATGCAGCGGTCCGACAGTTGTTCTTATGCATGAAAATACCAGCACTCAAAGGGGTCATCACCGTATTTGGTGACCAGCAGACAGCAATGGACATTGAAAAAGGCATATCACCGGGCCAAAGAAGCATCCACCATCTCACCCAAGCCAAACCGACGAAGCCAAGGGAAAAGAGAAGAAGAAAAAGTTTGTGGAACCCAAAAGGGACAAAGAGAAAGTAAACATCAGCGCCGACAGCGAAACCAAAAGAATTCAGTTGGACGCATATGTCCCAGATAGGGCAGTAACAATCGGAGCTGAGCTAAGCTTAGAAGAAGAACGAGAATTGCTGACATTCCTTGCCAAAAATCAAGACGTGTTCGCATGGTCAGCCCATGACCTAAAAGGAATTGACCGAGACATCATCGAGCACAGGCTAGAGATGGACAAGAACATCAGGCCTAAAAAGCAAAAGCTTCGCAAAATGTCTGCTGAAAAGGTCGAAGCTGTGAAAGCCGAAGTGCAAAGGTTGCTAGACGTCAATGTAATTTGCGGAGCCAAATACTCAACCTGGCTCGCGAACACAGTCCTTGTAAGAAAGAAAAATGGAATGTGGAGGATGTGTATAGACTTCACAGACCTAAACAAAGCTTGCCCAAAAGACGATTATCTGCTAGAAAGTGTGGACAAAATAGTTGATGACGCAGCAAACAGCGAGATGTTATCACTACTTGATATGTTCTCGGGTTACCACCAAGTCAGAATTAGAAAAGAGGATGAGGAGAAAACTAGCTTCATCACCCCATTCGACATCTTCTATTTCTTGCGAATGCTCGAGGGGCTCAAGAACGCAGGACCAACATTCACCAGAATGACAGCTTCGGTATTTCCCGACCAATTGCGCAGAAATCTATTAGCTTTCGTCGACGATATAGTCGTCAAAAGCCACAAGCGCGGGGATCACATTTCTGACCTTGCAGAAACATTCGCAAACATGAGAGCCGCAAATCTACAATTGAATCCTGAGAAATGCGTATTCGGAGTCCGCTGAGGAAAAGTACTTGGATGCCTTGTAGAAACAAAGGGAATACAAGCTAACCATGACCAAATACAGGCAATAATAAAGATGGAGGAGCCAAGATCTCTAAAAGATGTGCAGAAACTCACCGGGAGAATCGCAGCATTGAACAGATTTGTGTGCAAGGCCGTGGAGCGAAGCCTTCACTTCTTCCAAGTACTAAAAAACAACAAGAAGTTTAAATGGGGGCCCGACCAGAGCAAAACGTTCGCGGAGCTCAAAGTGTATCTCACCAAGTTAACCAAGCTATGCCCACCAGAGCCTGGCTCCCCCATGCTACTATACATCTCGGCTTCGTGAACTGCCGTGTGCACAGCCCTAATACAAGAAAAACAAGTGCTAGGAAAACCGACCCAAGTCTCGGTATATTTTCTTTCCGAAACACTCACAGGGTCAAATGTGTTCTATTCAGAGCTCGAAAAAATCGCGTATGCAGTGATCATGGTAGCACGAAAACTCAGGCACTATTTTGAGTCCCACAGAATCATAGTAGTAACAGATCAACCTCTGCATGAACTTTTCAACAATAGGGAAGCTTCGGGGAGAATTTCGAAATGGGCTCTTGAGCTATCAGAGCACGTGGTCGACTTCGAAAGAAGAAGCGCCATCAAATCTCAAGTCCTAGCAGACTTTGTTATGGATTGGACTTCACCAGCAAGCCCGAGTGCCTCAGAAACTGAACAGCCATGGATCGCATACTGCGACAGAGCATATTGCCACAAAGGAGCTGGAGCTTCAGCAGTTATCACCTCCCCAACGGGGATCAAAATGAGATTCGCAGTCAGGTTGGACTTCCCAGAGAATGACAGGGCAACAAACAACACAACCGAATACGAAGCTTTGTTCCTAACCCTGAGAAAAATGAAAGCATTGGGCCAGTAGAGTTTCATCGTAAGATCAGACTCCAAGGTTATTTAGGGCCACGTTGAAAAAGATAGTGAAGCCAGAGAGCCAGAGCTGGTTAAATATCTCGCTGCAGTAAGATCCATGGAAAAGCATTTCAAGGGGTTCACAGTTGAGCACATCCCAAGAAACTCCAATAACGAAGCCGATGCATTGGCAAAAGCTGCAACGCAAAATCAAGCCTTGCCTCCGGATGTCTTCTATGAGGTCCTCACAACGCCTGCTGTGAAAGAACCCAAAGCCAAAACAATCAATGTCATAGAAAAATATGATTGGAGAGCACCAATCTTGGCTTTCTTAAGAGGTCTCTACGAACCCACCGAGGAAGTATCCTTGAACCGCATGAGGCAAAGAGCCCGAAGCTACGAGATAATAGATGGGGAACTATACAAATCTGGCATATCAGCCCCTACCTTGAGATGCATCAGCTTCGATGCAGGGAAGGATTTGCTAAAAGAAATTCACTCAGGCTTTTGCGGAGCTCACATAGGTTCTAGAGCTTTGGCCCAGAAAGTGCTAAGGCAGGGGTTTTACTGGCTGTCCATCATCGATGATGCTCACCAATTGGTAAAAACATGCGAAGCTTGCCAGAAAAATTCCAACAACCAGAGAAATCCTTCGATGCCCACACAACTGATACCACCCTCCTGGCCATTGCAAAGATGGGGGGTGGATTTAGTCGGACCACTCCCAGCGGTGCAAGGAAACTGTAGATTCGCGGCTGTCGCTATTGATTACTTCACCAAATGGTTCGAGACAAAGCTACTGGCAAACATCATGTCTCGCAACATACAAAAGTTCTTTTGGCAGAACATAATTTGCAGATTTGGAGTTCCTAGGGAGCTAACTATGGACAATGGAAAACAATTTGATTGCAATGACTTCAGAGAATTTTGCCTCACCATGGGGACAAAATTAAAATTCGCCTCTGTATACCACCCACAGTCTAACGGAGCAGTGGAAAGAGCAAATGGCCAAATATTCTCCAGTATAAAGAAGTGTTTGTTCAACCAGAGAAAAGGAAAATGGGTAGAAGAGTTGCCGAAGGTAACATGGTCCTACAACACTAGCGTCTCAAGAGCCACAGGCTTTTCACCTTTCAAATTGCTATTTGGCTCCGAGGCCATGACACCAGAAGAAATCAAGAACCAAAGCCTGCGAGTCCTAAAAGCACAAGAAGCAGGTTTTGAATCAGCAGGTTTTGAAGAAGCAGAAAAAGATTTGATCGAGGTAGATGTACTCCAAGCAACAGAGAACTCAGAAAAATACCAGCAGGAAACCAAAAAATGGAGAGACAATAAAGTCATGAAAAAAGAAATACAGGTGGGGGACTTGGTCATCAAGAAGAAAAAGAACTTCGATAATCCGGGAAAGTTACAGGAACCATGGGAAGGCTCGTTTATAGTACCAAAAACTCTAAGGCCAGGATCCTTCTATTTGGCAGATCAACTGGGCAATGCGTTGCCACACACCTGGAATGCGGACAGTCTTCTCGAGTACTACCCATAGAAACCGGACAGTGTAAAACTCCAGCTTCGTGAACTTATAAACGGAGCCGGAGCTTAGTTATCTTATGTTTGTTTTATTTTCAGCACTTTTGCATTTCTGAGGACTGTACTCTTTTCCTTGCTAAAAGGGGCTCCAAATCAGGAGGCAAGGTTTTTAATGAGGCGGATCCCTGTACTCAATTTCAGTTTTAATGAAATTACTTCCCCCTTAAATTTCTTCACCCATTATTTATTTTTCTGCAATTCGTTTCTAGTTATTTAAATTACTGCAAAGGGGGTTTCTGCCGAAAGAGCAACGAAAAGCAATAAGCTTATGAACGTTGTCTCACAAAAATCTTAGCATTCATGCCTAAGTACCAAGAAAATCCCATATAGCAACAGAAAAAGTTGCGGGATCAATTGTTTTCTTTCTAAGATTGTCGCAAACTCGAAAAGCAATCTCTCAGTCGAAAAGCAACAAGGTTGCTCATATTCGACCATCAGAAAGAATGTCTGCGAAGCTCGGAGCAAGCTTCGCTAGACTTCAAGGTTTTTAGAAAGCATACCCATCCTATGAAAATGTTATAATCTTTACGAAAAATCGTAAGCTTCGTAAAAAAGAGCAAAAAAGGGGGGGTGACGTTTTCTTCAAAAACAAAATTAGTTTTTCGCTCTTTTCCCGAAGCTAAAAAACGTCAAAACCAACCTTCTCACACAAAGTTAGCTACAAAAAAAAACCGTTTTCAAAAAGGAGGTGACGTTTTCTCCAAACAGAGCCAACAAAAAATTTAGAACGAACAAAGGCAACAAAGCCAGTGACATATTACAATTTGATGCACAACCATAAGTATTTTTGACTCTAAGTTTACTCGCCACGCAGGGCGTTACAAAAGCAACAGTTCAGAAAAGTTTCAATCTTCAGCATCTTTGTCATCAGCACCCTCCTCTTCCACATCTTTCTAAACGCCAGAGCTCGAACCTCCAGGGGCTGCGCTTGCTGGGGATCCGCCATCCTCGCTTTCATCCTCGCACGAGTCCAATCCCAACACCTCCTTTTCTTTAGCCTACAAAACAGAAAAATGAGTAACCCAAGAAAGAGCAAAAGAACGTAAGCAAAAAAATCGTCGATATAATTCTTTACCTCCGCCAAAAGTCGACGCGCCACGGCCTTAGCATGTTCTTGTTCGGACGCCTCCCAGAACAAAGTCAAGAAAATCTTCTTGATTACTTGAACATTCTTCGAAGCAACCTCGCATTCAAGTTCTTCCGCCTTCGGGAACTTGTAATTCCTAGCACCCAAAGCCAAGAAATCTGAGCACCCACTCCTCTCAAGCAATCCAAGCATAGTTTCTACGCACATCGAGGCTGCATAATCGCTGGCGCCGGTTATCACGCCGGGGAGGTGATCGAACTCTTGTTCTATCCATTCAAAGATAGCCTTAGCGTCTTTGTCACTGGGACAAGGTAGGGGCTCCGCACCAAATTCCCCCAGAGCATGAGAGTACTTCTCATACAGAACTTTGAAGTTTTTCTTCAAAACTCCTTCTGCTGCATTTATGAAGTTGCTTTGCCCTTGGATTTCTTTCTTAAGCTCTTCAATCTTAGACTTTTGTGCTTCCTTCTCTTTCTTCAAAGACTCGATAATATGGCCGTCATCTTCCACTATCTTTTTAAATTC
This sequence comes from Cenchrus fungigraminus, assembly GCA_036936925.1. Taxonomy (NCBI): domain Eukaryota; kingdom Viridiplantae; phylum Streptophyta; class Magnoliopsida; order Poales; family Poaceae; genus Cenchrus; species Cenchrus fungigraminus. The sequence goes on from CM072779.1 coordinate 130,329,368, forward strand.
CTCAAGCAAGCTATCACACTTCTCCGCATCTTTATTCAAATTCTCCACCGCAACCTGATAAGTCTTGACATTATCTTTCAGGTTATCAATCTTCTCCTCTTGCAGCTTGCGAATCTTAGCTAAAGCCGTGTTTTCTTCTTTCAGCCGAATAATCTCGTGGCTTAGATCAACTTTGGCGGCTTGAACGCCAAGAACTTTTTCTCTTGAGCACGATATTTTTCAAGCAAATTTTGGCTAGAGATCATCGACTTATAACAGAGCTCCGCCGATAAACCAGCCAGGTTGCCAGCCTCCATGTCTTCAATAGATTTCTAATAAGCTGCAAAAAACATATAACACTTTCAGCTTACTGCAACACATAACCAACAAAGTAAGAACAAAAAAACAAAAGACTAAGAACGGACCTTGAGGATCAAAAGGCACCGAAGGCCCGGCACTGGTGATAGTTCCCGGCTGTCTCACAATCAAATAAGGAGCTGGAGCTCCGGGAATCTCTCCGTCTTCTAAATCTTGGCCGTCGGGAACACCATCCTCCACCCGCGGAGCATCCGCTGTGGTCACGCCTGCAAGCCGAGCAGAATCCCTTAGCTCCCAGAGCACATGGGACTCAATCACACGTTTTTCTTTACAAAATGGCAAACGAACAGATAATAAAGTTTGCAAGTCCCTCATACCAACAGCCTTGTTGTAAGAATAAGTCAAAGGGTCGAAGGTGTTTTTCTCCGCAAGGACCATCTCTAGAGTATGCCCCTCCACAACACCAGATGAGCTCACAGTCTCGGCCAAGGACCGCATGAACTCAGGCGACGCTTTGGTGTCACCCGAGGCTTCGGGATGGTCGCCTAAGCGCGAAGAGTTTTCCTCCTTGTCCTGAACATTCTCAGCTCCGGGAAGTTTGGTACTTTCATCAGCAATGTCCAAACCACCAACTTTTCCCGGGACAAGAGGATTTGTAGCAATTTCCTTAGGGCTAGATACAACAGCCTTCTCCACCTCAGGCTCGGCTGCACGTTCCTTGTTTCCATCATCATCAGCTGTGACAGAACCGTCCAAATTAATTCCCATTTAACACACATAACCTATCCACATGGTCATCATGCGTTAAAGAGGAGTTAACTTGTCGATATCTGCCAGGTCAAGCCCGGTAAATCACTTATAACAAAGGATCGAAGATTGTACACTAAGACTCACGCGACAGCGAGTTCAGAGATAATTAATACCACATTAATACATCATATTCATCAATTCTTCATTACTATTACAAAACCAGTTCCATACAGGAAAGTAAACAGCTCAGAGTTTGAAAACACAATGGAAATAAAATACTAAACGTCATAAGCAACATCACGGGAGGCCATCCATGATATCACTAAGCACTGTCATCTTCCCACTCACTTCCCAAAGGGTGGGAGAGAACCAGTCCACGAATACCATCAACACATCAACACCTGCAAAAGGTATCAACAAAGCAAGGCTGAGTATACTAATACTCAGCAAGACTTAACCATCGGGTGATGGGAAATTCACCAACTCTCTAGACATGCAAGCTTTTTGGCAAGTGGGTTTCTTTTGCTGAAAAGCAACAAAGAGTATGTCCTTACTTTCAAGTTCTAGCTCAAACTTCTAGTTCATTAACCATTACTAAGTAAGCAACTACACAAGCAAAGTTGTGCAAACAATTAAGCATACAACAGTATTACTTCTCAGTTCCATCATTAAGGGACATAGAGTGTATGGATAAGCAATCTTGGATAACGGTGAGAGGCCGACGATCGATCGATTAATAACCTTGCAAGGTGGACCTAAACACACGGGAGAATGCATACCCCATCATAATGACCACAGCCCCTACAGGGCGGGGTACGCACCAACCAGGCGGTTCCCAATCATCCTCGGTTCAGGATCAATGTCCACTGGCCCTGGTACAAGGTTATCCAGCATAGACTCACATCTTTTACCACATGGATCCACAGATGCACCACTGTCATGAACCTGGAGACTACTCCCGGGATAGTGGTAGAGAGTTCCCTTACCGGATCAAAAAGGTACTAGGCTTACCGGTCCCATTCCCAGCAAATGCTTAGTACGTTCAAACGCTTAACCACAGACCTACTGGCTGGAGCCAGTCCCATGCTCTTACCACATGAGCGGGTAGGTTCCACAATCTTATGATTCCAACATAAGAACCTATAACTCGCGAGTGACGAACATCACTCGACTTCTACCGGGTCCTTAGAGCATGGCAACTAGCGACTTATCAACTAGTATTAGAACATAGGAACCTAAGATCATGCATCTAGGGTTTCTATACAACTCCTGAAACTTAAATGCACAAACATAGCAAGGATAAATTGCATAAGTTGAAAACATAGGTTATGCTCCGGGGCTTGCCTTCACTTAGCAAAGTTAGTTGGAGATCTTCCGAACTTGGTTCGGGTCTTGTTGTGCAACCAACACGTTCACCTTCTCCTTCAACTAGCTCTCCTTCAGCTTCCGACACCAACACGTAGCTCTTGACCGGGTGTTCTACACGACATGCACATGCATAACTATAAGTGTTCGTTTTTAAGATGGGAGAACTCAGTTTATAATTAAAGGATAAACATGAGGGTGTATTGTTGGGCACATTCACCTGGATAAGAATATATCCAGCATACTCTTCCTTAATTAAGGAATTGTACGTTTGTTATTTATCTTTCTTATTTGATGGGGATTGTGTGCACATTTAAATTACATAACTTATTTAACTTCACCAAAATAAAAGGTGTTGCTCAGAAAGTACTTTAGTGAAGCTTTGTGTTTTAAATTCAAGTCTCATTAAAGGTGTTTTTGGTTTTTCTTTTATTTCACTTATTAAGTTTGAATTACTACCAAAATTAATGCTGGATATTCCACACACAAACAAACAGAGATAAAATTTACACAAGCACATATCATGGCAACAAGGCTACTGCCCAAAATTTAGATCAAACTAAGATATATGCTGCACATGAAAAATCTAATAAGATCTAGCTAACTTAAACATGATTTAATTATTTAGAAAGATCTACACATGATATAGCTTCAAGAAAATACACAGAGCATAAACATGGCATCACTGAGCTACTCACAAAAATTTAGATAAAACTAAGCTATAGATCTAGCATGAAAATTACAACATTAAAGCATTGCTGAAAAGATAAATAAATCATACTACAACAAATAAGCATGCATTGAGGCCACAACTTTTATTACAGCTATAACTAGGTAAAACAAGATTACTCAAAAATTAACAAGGCCAGAAACTATTTACAACATGCTTTAATAAAAAGGCTCATATTAAAGTCCTAATTTAATTAGAGCTAGATAAACATGTTAAAAGCTTCTGATATTTTTACCATAGCTTCATCTAGGCATATGAAGACTACTGCAAAAAGATCAGATTCATTTAGTTAATAAATCATTTAAAACTAAATAGGAACTTAAAAGCTACCATATATCAAAATTAAATCATAACCAAAGATATATAACAGACCTATGCGCAATATTTCTACACAAGAGCAATCATATCAAGACTAACAACATATTAAAATTTCACAGGCAGATAAGCTATAGATTTCAAATAATTGCAAATCTACTCAAACTGATCAATTCAAAATTATTTAGAATCTAGAAAGAAATTTACAAAATTCCTTTCTAGAAAAGTTGCATCTGTTCATGTGGAGCTCAGAACATTTGAGTTTGCATTTTTTTGATTTTTATTTGATTTATTATGCATTTTACAAGGTCTCAGCAATTTAAAACTAAATCTGAAGAATCTTCTTTCATCCAAGTCCCTGTCCAAAAATTTGTTTCACAAGTATGCCCTTACATTTACGGGAAGACCCCGGCTTTTACGAAATAGACCCTGTCAAGACTTTGATCTTCACAGATCAGGGCTCGGCCATGGCCGTGGCACAGCCGGCTGGATTCCGGCTCACCGGCGGCGAGCTGGGGCGGGGAGAAGGGCTGAGGAGTGACCGGTGATTACCTTGGGCCTGCGCCGGTGCTCAGATGCGGCAGGGAAGCAACCGGCGGCGACGATCGGCAGAGAGGCGGATCTCCGACCGCTGGCACGGCAACTCCGGCGAGTTGGGTGGCCGGGCATGACCACACGTGGCACGGGGAGCTTCAGGAGGATGATGTGGTTCTCCTCATGTGCTTGGACGGGGACGAAGTGGCTCGGGAGTAAGGGCTCACCGGCGGCGCAGAGCTCTGACCGCAGCGGGCTCGTCTCCAGCGGACTGGGTGGCTGGGCTCGACAATGTGCGACCGGGGAAGCTTCTAGTGGGTCGTGTGGTCCAGTTGAGCGGCTCAGGTGAGCACGGGACGGCGCGGGCGAGGTAGCTTGGCGGCGGCGCACCGGCGGCGGACTGTGGCAGCCTGGCGGCGCTGTGCGTGATGAGAACCCACTTGGGTTTGTGGCTGATCTTTCGATGAGAGGCGTGGCGGATAACTTTGATTGGAGGAAATGACGTTCACGGCCCGACTACAACCTTCCAAGGATGCGCCTTAGCAACCGATACACTGTCTCCTATGGCTGTCACGATCTTGTGGAGCGCGTCAACCGCCACTAGGGCACCCGTTCCTGCAAGCAATCGAAGAACAAGCAAGAACAAGTATAACAAGCAACTCAATTGCAAATGTGGAGATGGAAACCAATCTGATATCACCAAGTTGGGGTTTCGAATCCGGTAGAACGGGTGGTCTAGCCGACACACGCGTCTACAAGGAAGTAGCAATGGCTAAACTTACAACGAAACAAAACCCAACTGTTCTCGATGGTAGCTAAGGAGTATATGAAAGGGGGAGGATGACCACAAGGGGGCAGGGGTAGTGCTCCAACCCTAGGACGTTTCCCTAATGGACCCAACTTGATACACGACCCATTGGGCCAAAATACGGGGGTGCAGCACCCTGGACAGAAAGACCTCCGGTCAAAGATTCGTAGATTGCGGACGCCTCAGGAAAGATATGGGCATGAATCCGGATCCATATGAAAGTTAACTTCAACACGGTTCCAGGAAGTACTTGAACACCCAAATCTGACTCCGTCCGTATGTGTCCGTGGCGTCCGTTGGAAGTTGGCCCAATCATGCAGTCTGAATCCAGCGCCCAAAACGTGTTGGCATTGATCTCTTTCCTTCTTTGGGCCAAAAGTGACGTGGTGGCCTGGTGGAGGACGTGAGGAATACTTGTACTTGGCCCCCAATCAACTTCTTTGGTCCTCCAAGCTTGCCATGCACGATTAACACTCTTTTTTATCCACGTCAGTATTTCTGAAAATGACAAGCAACATACATCATGGGGCAGCAACAATTCATCCAATATACCAAATACGATGATGATAAAGAATTGGTTCACCTTAGAATCAAAACTTGCTATTATAGTCGTGTCCGAGCCGGTGATGTCCTCATCATTCTCCCCTTCTTGGCTGCAAGTCGTCCTCGCTTGCTCCGGTGGCATCTAAAAGTGCTTGCCTCGATGTTGGGACACAAAGCGACTTGTATGCTGCAAAGCGAGAACCAGCAATGCTCTCCGTCTTTGGGGTGACCCTGTTGCTTAAGAGAAAATCTAGAAGGACTTTGCGAGACATTGTTAGCATTAGTGCAGCCCCCTATTTTATCATGGTCATGTAACCCAAATGGAGATTTCAGATCTGAGCAAATATAAATTCTATGCACCAAATATTGTCCTTCGCTATCATATTTGCCAATTGCATGAAGCAAACAATGATTAAAACTTGGAAAATCAGATTTGGCATATAATTCATTCACCAAACTTTTCAGGTCACAAAGAAAATCAAGTTCAATATAACCTAAACAATTTGAAGAAGATATAATTTCAAACTCCTCTTTCTCACTAGCAATGCAATGAACACGCCTTGTTTCAGCATGTGTATAATCAAGAATAGAATCATCATCTCCATGTACTAGGTGTGTTGTAGATACGAGTGAAGCGTGATCATACTCACATGGACTGATTTCAGCATTGAGTTTGTTGCTTTGCTGACTCACCTTTGACATTGCAGGTGCTGCACAATCATTCTTTTCACACTTTTGCGGCGCATGTTGTTGCTCAAATTGCTGAATGCACTGAAATATATTGTTCTCTTCCTCCTGCAAAATGTTATGAACAACAAGGGGGAAAAGAGAGTGCTCTAACTCTAGTAAAGGTGCTACAATCTGAGAAGAAGTATCACTCTTATTCACAACTTGTGGCATAGGAGTAAACGAAGCATCAATATACAATTCCTCTTTATCACAACGAACAGCAAGCAATTGATCTTGTGACAAAATCAAATCAGCAGTAGGTTCCACTATTTGTTGCTCTTGATTAGCATGCAGAGTGGACAAATTGTCAACATTATGGGCCTCATTATTCTTGCAGGTATTCGCAGACAATAAAATCTCCTTTTCAGCGCTAAGATCAAGCCAAAACAAAGAAGCAATATTGTCGTATGAGTTGCTAATTAACATGATTCGAATTTCAGAATTAAGCCCTTTCAGGAACCTACTCATAACATCTTTCTTGCATTCATTTAATCCACCAAACATGACACAAATCTTAAAGGTATGATAGTATTCCTTGACAGTCCTACTACCTTGCTTCAAGTTGTCTAATTTTGCAAGCAAGCAATCAGCATAATATTCAGGAACATATTCATCACGAAAAAGTATTTTAAAATCTTTTCAAGTTTGTGGAACTTTGTTATGCCTACAAATATGTTTCCATGTAGTCAAAGCATAATTTGTTAAAGCAATAGAAGCAGCAAAAATCATTTGATGTTAGGACAAGTCATACTTATCAAATTCTGCATCTACCTTAAGCTCCCATTCAATGTAAGCATGAGGATCAAACATACCAGCATATAATGGTAATTGTTGAATGACATCTTGAAGATGAGGGTCTAGCTTCAACTGCTCAAAAATCTTTATATCACCTGCCATGATTAGTAGAAAACAAGAAAGACAAAAATAATATGTACCCCTATTAACTACTAGGATGTGTCGGTGTAATTCTCTCAAACTCAACTTGTTCAAAACAAGCTCTTACAAGTTATTACCATGCAAAACAGGATGGGATGGCAACCAACAAGACAGCAACCTCGAAGATAGTGTATCGGTGCCGCAGCAACAAGACCTGTCAAGTTGTAGTCGAATATGTGGAGCTATAGGTGGGTTGATACAAGGAATGACTAGTACCACGTTAGTTAAAAAAATAAGCTGAATAATCGTTCATTGGGCGGCACAGTGCTGGTCCTAGGCTAAACCAAGCTAGAGACGTGAGCCTAGGCACAAAGGTAGTCACCAACAAAGAGCAACTAGCACAGCACAAAGAACACAAAGGAATCTGCCCCAAATTTTTTTCTTCCTCTCTCCTTTTCTTTCTTCTTTTTTTTACACCAATGCAGCTAGATCAAAATCTTTTCTCTCCTTTTTTCTCTTCTTTTTTTTCTATTTCTTTCTTTCTCCCTTGCTGAAAAATCAAGACAAATCCGCACAAAAGGATGAGCTTACACAGATTGCAGATCGCTGATATCTAGCATAATTGCAGAATGCTCAAAATGAATTTCGGGACAAGGCTAGATCCATTGGAAAGGTAACAAGATAAGCTTTCCAGATTGTATTTAAACACAAGAATCGGACTTAAGATGAATCCGTGATGGCCAAAATGCAGCAGTGATGTATATGATGACAATGGATCTCGTGGTGACAAAACGTGATAGAACTCAAAACTCTAAAGGATTAGACACTAAGACCAGCAACTCGACACAACCGATGTAACCGAAAACTCAACAAGCCCAAACTAAGCAATACTAGTAAAGGCTCAAAAAGTTTATGGGACAATAGGTAAACTAATCTACTATTTTTTTTTGCTTTTCTGGACAATAGGAAATAAAAAACAGCGATGGATTGATAATCTCTCACCGATAGACCTCGCTCTGATTACCAACTGATGAGAACCCACTAGGGTTTGTGGCCGATCTTTCGATGAGAGGCGTGGCAGATAACTTCGATTGGAGGAAATGACGTTCACGGCCCGACTACAACCTTCCAAGGATGCGCCTTAGCAACCGATACACCATCTCCTATGGCTATCACGATCTTGTGGAGCGCGTCAACCGCCACTAGGGCACCCGTTCCTGCAAGCAATCGAAGAACAAGCAAGAACAAGTATAACAAGCAACTCAATTGCAAATGTGGAGATGGAAACTAATCTGATATCACCAAGTTGGGGTTCCGAATCAGGTAGAACGGGTGGTCTAGCCGACACACGCGTCTACAAGGAAGTAGCAATGGCTAAACTTACAACGAAACAAAACCCAACTGTTCTCAACGGTGGCTAAGGAGTATATGAAAGGGGGAGGACAACCACAAGGGGGCAGGGGTCATGCTCCAACCCTAGGACACGTCCCTAATGGACCCAACTTGATACACGACCCATTGGGCCAAAATACGGGGGCGCAGCACCCTGGACAGAAAGACCTCCGGTCAAAGATTCATAAATTGCGGACGCCTCAGGAAAGATATGGGCATGAATCCGGATCCATATGAAAGTTAACTTCAACACGGTTCCAGGAAGTACTTGAACGCCCAAATCTGACTCCGTCCGTATGTGTCCGTGGCGTCCGTTGGAAGTTGGCCCAATCATGCAGTCCAAATCCAGCGCCCAAAACGTGTTGGCATTGATCTCTTTCCTTCTTTGGGCCAAAAGTGACGAGGTGGCCTGGTGGAGGACGTGAGGAATACTTGTACATACTTGTACTTGGCCCCCAATCAACTTCTTTGGTCCTCCAAGCTTGCCATGTACGATTAACACTCTTTTTTATCCACGTCAGTATTTCTGAAAATGACAAGCAACATACAGCATGGTGCAGCAACAATTCATCCAATATACCAAATACAATGATGATAAAGAATTGGTTCACCTTAGAATCAAAACTTGCTATTATAGTCGTATCCGAGCCGGTGATGTCCTCATCAGTGCGGCTGCGCGATGAGCACGGGCTTCAGCCCCTTATATAGACGGTCATGAGGAGCTTCAGCTCTGCCACATCGTGATGGCCAACATGACACAGAAGGGGAGGGCGTGGCGCGGCCCAGCGGTGCGCATGGTAGCAGAGTCAGTAGCGGCGCGGCGCGTGGCCAGCCCGCAGTGCAGGGGTGCTCGAGTGCCAGAGTGCGAGAGTAAGGCGGCAACGAAAACTAGCAGCCAAGGGCTTGACGACAGGCGCCTCGGCGTGCTTGCTTCGTCTGGCCAGCGAGGCTGTAGTGTCAGGGCCGCGGCGGCGCGTGGCGAGAACGGTCGGCCGGGCGCGACAAGTGGTGGCCACGCGGCACGGGCATCCTCGGGCAACGCGGGCATGTGACGGCGTGGGGCCCACCTTGGCGTTCGGGCCAGCTGGCACGAGCAGGAGGCACGCGTGCCGGGCACGAGGCCGAGACGGAGCCGCGGCACGACGTCGCGGTCGGGGCGCGCTCACGGGCGGCAGACGCAGCAAACCAATTTCAGCTTAGGGTGTTTTGACCGACCAGAAGAATTTAAATCCAAACATAAGTCAACTTTTGGCCAATATCAAAGTTGCAGAGGAGACTACCCTCTACAACATTTACAAAAGCCGACTAGTGAAAAGATCTACAGATCGGGCAGAAATTTGATCTGAAAATCAGGATTTTCTCGGCGCAGTCAAAACAGTGCTCTGGTGTTTGACCAAGTTTTCGAGGCATTTCCACTTGAAATTTGAAAATCTGCCAATTGGATGAAATGTGTCCCATGGAATTCTGCACAACTTTTGTATTTGCCGATTTTTCAGTGTTTTGGACAATTTTGGAGATTTGACAAAAGTTCTCGAGATCAGTATATGAACAAAGGGGTTTGACCTTGTCAAAGGGGTTTGACATCAAGATTTGGATGCTTTTCACTCAAAATGTCAACTTCCACCTTAAAGATGAAATGTTAAGCTTGAGGAATCCTTCAACTCTCATATTGGTCGATTTTGAAGTTTTGAGAGCCATGTGTGGTTCGAGGACCGGTGGATGGTCGCTTCCTGGTGTGATGAGTGATTGACAACGTGGTGTGGACTGATTCTTGGCTAAGTATTACAGGTGTAGGTTGCGGCTGGACTGGTGTTGGTGCAGGTGAAGAACAAGCGCGAAAGGTCGTTGCCGTTGAGGCCTCTAGGTGTGGAGAAGACAAGTAGGCTTGGTTCGAGGGACCTGGTGGCCAGCGGGGTCAAGTGCGGGCCGCATGGTGGCAAGAACGGCAAGATGAAGTCATGGACGGTTTCTTGGTTGAGCCTCAAAACCAAGGTCGAGCCGGGACTACGTGGGAGCCGAGTCATGAGTGGTGATTGGCGGAGGCTACACCGAGTTCGCGGGGTTTCCGGTGGTTCACCAGAAAACCACTGGTTTCCTTGGTTGATCCACAAAGCCAAGACCGAAGAACCGAAGACGGAGGTGCAGCAGCATCGGACCGGTCTGACCGGTGGGTACCGGTCTGACTGATGAGGAGCACCGGTCTGACCGGTGTGCGATGACGCAGTCCAGAATCTTCGAAGCGGATGACACGCGTCGGGATCGCAAGGCTTGCGTCGAGGCTAAGCAAGTTTCCGGTCGTTAGGCATCCATCCGATGGAGCGAAGACAAAGATTTCCGAATTCGCCCTTGAGGGGCATGTATCCCTAGTTAGCTAGTAAGGGTATTTTCGTCTTTCGGTTGCCTCCATATAACCCAAGTGGTGAGAGGATGGCAGCCATCTCTTGGAACCCTAGCTCATTTGGTTTTCCTATTTTCTCTTCCTATTTTCCTTAGGATTTTCATAGGACTAGCTTGAGAGCTTCATGGTGAGATCTTGTGAGAGGGAAGGATGATCGGGCGGCAAGCTAGACCTTGTATGAACCTCTTTGGTATGTATAGATGATTCGACATGGTTCCTCAAGGCTTGGTTGTGTCTTTCCTGTTTCTCCTTTTTGGTGATTTTCGGAGGCTTTTCTTGGCTAATTTCTTGTGGCGGTTTTGAGACCTTTCTCTTTGGGATTTGGTGGGGGATGTATGCATGAACCCCTCGTGGTTGTTTTCCCTTTGATTCCCCTCCCAAATCCGTGAGTAAAGGGGTTCAATTTTGGGGTTTTCGTTGTCCTAGGGTTAGTGGTGTTCTTGGCGGAAATCCTTCGATTCCTCTTGATTCAACGAGTTTTGGTGGACCATAACTTGGCTATGGAGTACCCATGAGGTGTTCGTACTATCCCCAAAGTCTTGTGTGAATCCGTGGAGCGAATCAAGAGATCAGGAGTTGGATTTGGAGGAGTTGACCCGCAGGCGCTGTTCATCCCGAGCTGCCCAGGCGTGACCGGTCTGACCGGTGCTCTTGACTGGTCTGACCGGTGCGAGCCCTTGGTGGGATTTGTCTCGGGGAATAGCCTTGTCTGTGTGGTTTTGTCCCGTGGTCCTGCTGGTCAGTTCTTGGCGTGTTTGGAGTTGTTTTGCTAGGTTTTGTGAGGGGTTCTTCTCCCTTGTAGGTTGTTCTTTGGAGGTGGTTTTGTTCCAGGGCCTAGAGGAGTCACTGAGGCTTCCTGGAACATTTGCTGTGCGGCTGCTGTAGCCACCGGCCTGACCGGAGCTGTCCACCGGTCTGACCGGTGTCATCGGTCTGGCCGGCGCAGGCCATCGGTCTGACCGGTGTAGCACAGGCAGCAAGCCGTGCATGTTTCCGCTGTGTGTGTTGGTGAGTTTTGGCTCGAAAGGTTGTGTGTTGGTTCCTAGGACCAGTAGCACTCCAGTGGCTACGTGGTCTTGACCAACTTGGGTAGTTGAGTCGGAGAAGTGTTTCGGAAGCCGTGTTGTCTTGTTGGAGTTCCCATCTCCTTCGAGAAGAATTTTTATCGACTCCCATTCACTCCCCCCTCTCTGGTTCGCCTAATCGGTCCTTCAATTGGTATCAGAGCTGGTTCGGGTCTTCATTGACTCTTACCAGTCTAAGATCCAAACATGGCGTACCAGGAACGGGGTTCGGGTCCTCTGCACTTCGATGGGAAGAACTACCAGATGTGGCAGAGGCGGATGGCAGCGTTCCTCCGCGGAAAGGGTCAGATCCTTTGGGACGTTACGGTGAACACAGCTTATGTTCATCCGACAAACTTCCTTGCTCTAGGATCGAGGGATATGTTCGACGCCAACAACAAGGCGGTCGACTACTTGTTTCGTGCTCTGTGTCAGCCCGAATTCGATCGGGTTCAGACAGAGGACTTAGCTTGTAGGATTTGGGAGCAATTGAAGGATGCTCATGCTGGGAATGCTCAGGTTCAGGCTCGGATGTACGCGACTTACCGGAGAGAGTACGAGAACTTCACTCATCTCCCCGGCGAGTCCGTCGATGCCCATTTCCAGCGTTTTACAGTCGTGGTGAACAACATGAGAGCCAATGTGGCTGTGCTCCCATACGATGATCATGATAGAGCTGTGAAGCTCTTGCACTCGTTGGATCGCACCGTATGGGACGGGAAGGTTGAGGCTATCCTTGAGTCCGAGAAGTATGACACCTTGACCGTGAACAAGCTGTTCTCGAAGCTCAAGTCGGCTGAGTTGGACCGTGGTATGACAGCCAAGATTGAGAGCCCGACTCACTCTCATAGTCTTGCTCTCATCGGTGGCAAAGGAGCTAAGTCTAACACTAACGCATCTTCCAGGATGTACTCTCTATCTTCTTTGATGTCTTTGCCAGATGAGGAGTTCGACGTGCTTGGAGAGGACGAGCTGGCGTTGCTGACCAGGCGGTTCGAGAGGTTGCACGAGAACCAGGTGAACACGAGGTGGACAGCACGGACGTGCTTTCAGTGCGGCAAGCCAGGACACTTTGTCGCCGACTGCCCGGAGAAGACAGAGAACAAGGACGGCTACAAGGACGGCTACAGGCACCGGTCGAGCAGGGACGGCAAGTACCGATCAAGGCGCAATCACAAGCACAAGAACAAGCACAAGGACGAGCGACGGTCGAGGAAGAAGGACGGCCGCGGCAGGAAGGCCCGAGCGATGGTCGGAGCAAGCGACGTCGACTCCAGCTCCGCCTATTCTTCCTCGAGCTCGAGTAGCAGTGAAGATGAAGGTGATCGGCGCAAGAACAAGAAGGCGTCCAAGAACTTGAGCGGGTTGAGCTGCTTCGCGGGAGATGGCTTCTGCGGCATGGCTCGTAGCTCCGGCAGCAAGAAGAGTCACCAGAGCGACTCGGACTCCGACTCCGAGGATGAGGTATGTGATGAGCTCTCTTCTTTGCGCAAGGAGAATGAGGAGTTGGTTGACTTGCTTGATAATCGCGATCACATGCTTAGAGAGGCCAAGAAGATGAGGAAAGAGCTTAGGGCCTCACTAGAAGATGCTAGGAACCGTGTGGCTGAGCTAGAAACCCAGAACCTAGATGCTAAGCTTGAGATTGATTCGCTTAAGGCTTCTCCTGTGGTTTCTGATGAGATTGATTGCTGTGATTGCTCTGTGTACCTAGCTGATCTTACTGCTCTTAAGGATAAGCATGCTTCTACTTGTGATGAACTAGATGTGCTTAGAGTTGAAGTGGCTGAGCTTAAGTCTAGACCTGCTTTGCTAGGTGCTTGTACTTCTTGCCCTGTTTTGCATGGAAAGATTAATGAGATGCATGCTTACACTGTTTCGCTTGAGGCTAAGTTGAAAGAGCCTATTCCCACTTCTTGCTCTACTTGTGAATTGCATGCGGTTAAGAATTTGGAGCTTGTGCATTATGTTGATTGCTTGCAGGATGAGAATGATGAGCTGAGGAAATGTATGAGCTGGTTGTCGGGTCAGGAGCCTCAGCTTGGTATCATGATAGCGGCTTTCAAACGCTACGATGGTCAGGCACTTGGGGCTGACAAGCTTGGAGAGAATAGTGGTGAGGGAGTTGAGAGTTGGAGAGATCCCTATCCCACCACCAAACAGACACAAGAACAAGTTTGAGCCCAAACCTAACCATCTCAGAAACAAACTTGACACTACTCCAGATCCACCCATATTCCCTCACCCAACAAATGATTTCCAAAAACCGGGGAAGTTTGTGAGCCCAAAGGGAGGTGAGGAAGGAGAGAAGAAGGGTGAGAAACCGAGTGAGCAGCCCCAACTCAAGCCTAAGCCTAAGCCACAGCCCATGAAGTTCCATTGTGGGTATTGTGGGAGAGATAGTCACAAGGATGAGTTTTGCTTCAAGAGGAAGCGTGAGGAGAGAATGGCTAGAGAGTGGGCTAATAAGGACAGGTACCACCCCTCTAATGGTGTACCTGAGCCTCGTATGCAGATGCCCAGGGCCAAGGCGATTGTGAGGACAGTTCCGGCTTGGGGAGACCGGAAGGTAGCAGGTGGTGCTGCTGGCCGAGCTACACCGGTCAGACCGGTGCAGGTCTGGACAGACAGCGGTCTAGTTTTCGTGCTCGTGAGGATGCTCGGTTTGGTTCAGGTGGTCATGGTTCTGGTGGTTGGTATGGAAAGTCTACAGGTGGTCAGTTTGCTAGACGTTCTCCACCTCGTGCTCAATACAGGGGTGGGAGGAGTCGTAGCTTTGAGATGGAGAGGAGGAATGGTCCACGGTCTTCTTTTCATGGCTTTCGTCCTCCTCCAGCTAGAGAGGGTTGGTTCCCTCGTAGCGGTTACCGTGGTGGTATTCGTGGTGGTAGCTTTGATAGGTGCGATGATATGGTTTGTGCTAACCCCACTTTGGAGCAAATGGCTTGGCACTGGTTTTACTCTTTTGGTACTAACCCCAGTGCTGAGTCGTTTGTTCACTCACGTGCTTGCTTTTGAGTTTCAGGTGGGAGACTTGAGGAACGTTTGGTTGATTGACTCCGGTTGCTCGAGGCATATGACCGGGGACAAGGGGTGGTTCTCAAGTCTCGTCCCGGTGGTGTCCAGGACATACATCACCTTTGGGGACAATGGGAGAGGGCGTGTGCTATCAGAAGGTGAGATCAAGGTAAGTGACAAGGTCACTCTGAGGCGTGTTGCTCTTGTTCAATCGCTGGGGTTCAATTTGCTTTCCGTGTCCCAGTTGTTGGATGAGGGCTTTGAGGTGTTGTTTCGGCCTGGTGGTTCTCGGATTTTAGATTCTCGAGGGGACCTAGTTTGCATGGTCGTTCCCGAGGGTCAAGTGTTCCGAGCTGATTTCTCTCAGTCTTCTGGTGTGGAGCGTTGCTTTTTGGCCGGTTCTTCGAGTGAGTTATGGAAGTGGCATAGGAAGTTGGGTCACTTGAGCTTTAACCTTTTGTCACGCTTGAGTAAACTCAATTTGGTCCGAGGATTGCCACGGTTGAGGTTTGAGAAAGAGTTGGTTTGTGCGCCGTGTAGGCATGCCAAGATGGTAGCCTCTTCTCACCCGCCTCTCACCGATGTGATGACTGAGCGTCCATGCGAGCTGCTCCATATGGACCTTGTTGGCCCAGCTCGTGTGCGATCTGCGGGTGGGAAGTAGTATGTCCTTGTTGTGGTGGACGACTACTCTCGGTATGCATGGGTGTTCTTTCTTGAGGAGAAAGGGGAGACGTTTGGTTTTGTTCGAGATCTTGTCTTGAGGTTAAGAAACGAGAGGCACGGAGATGCCATACGAGCGATCCGCAGTGACAATGGCTCGGAATTCAAAAACTCTCACTTCGAAACCTTTTGCCATGACTTGGGTCTTGAACACCAGTTTTCGAGTCCGTATACGCCTCCCCAGAATGGTGTGGTGGAAAGGAAAAATAGGACCTTGTGCGAGATGGCTCGGACGATGCTCGACGAGCATAGGACTCCAAGAAGGTTCTGGGCTGAGGCGGTCAATACCGCATGCTATGTGTCGAACAGGATTTATCTCAGGGTTCACAAGAAGAAAACCTGTTACGAGTTGATGCACGGTCGCACACCCAAGGTGAGTCACTTCCATGTCTTTGGTTGTAAATGCTTCATTCTGAAGAAAGGGAAGAAGTTGGACAAGTTCGAGGCT
This sequence comes from Cenchrus fungigraminus, assembly GCA_036936925.1. Classification (NCBI taxonomy): domain Eukaryota; kingdom Viridiplantae; phylum Streptophyta; class Magnoliopsida; order Poales; family Poaceae; genus Cenchrus; species Cenchrus fungigraminus. Next base: position 130,345,358 of record CM072779.1, read on the forward strand.
AGGTCTGTCGATGGCATTTTCTTTGGTTATGCATCTCATTCTAGAGCATTTCGTGTGCTCAATCTTGAAACTAACCAAATCGTGGAGACTTGCGAGGTAACCTTCGACGAGACACAGCCACGTAGTCAGCTTGTTTTTGAGTGTGCAGGTGACAACGAACTTGGCGAGGAGATCTTTCAGGAGGAGGAGCATGAACATGGAGATGATGAAGATGGCGGTGTGGTGCCCGCGGCTGAACATGTACCTACTACTTCGACGACGATCAAGAACGGGCCCTCTCCCACACCTACAACGACAAACCCAGATCAAGGCGAAGCTGCTGTTGAGGGGGAGGTAGCATCAAGGCGAGAACCTCCCCGGTGAGTGCAAGTAGATCACCCAGCTTCGAGAATCATCGGCGACATGAATGAACATACTACACGGTCGAGGGTTCGGAACAATTCTCATTTTGCTCATGCTGCTTTTGTTGCCACCTTTGAGCCCAAAGACATTGGACACACGCTATCTGATCATAATTGGGTTAATTCGATGCATGAGGAGTTGGAGAATTTTGAGAGGAACCAAGTTTGGGTGTTGGTTGACCCTCCCCAGGGTGTAAGCCGATTGGGACAAAATGGGTGTGGAAAAATAAAGAGGGAGAGAAAGGAGAAGTGGTGAGGAACAAGTCAAGACTTGTTGCTCAGGGGTACAGTCAGAAAGAGGGGATCGACTACGAGGAGACTTTTGCTCCCGTAGCTCGTTTGGAGGCGATTAGGATCCTTCTAGCCTTTTCCATGGCTAAAGGGTTCAAGTTGCACCAAATGGATGTGAAGAGTGCTTTCCTGAACGGTGTGTTGGAGGAAGAAGTGTATGTGAGGCAACCACCAGGGTTTGAGAGTGAGAAGTACCCCCACCGGGTGTACAAGTTGAGGAAGGCGCTGTATGGGTTGAAGAAGGCGCCTAGAGCTTGGTATGGTAGGTTGAGGGGGTTCCTGTTTGAGCGAGGCTTTGAGATGGGGAAGGTCGATCAGACCTTATTTCTCCTCAGGCAGGGCAGAGATATCCTGATTGTGCAGGTATACGTGGATGATATTGTCTTTGGTGGCTCGTCTAACTCTCTTGTTGCAAGGTTTGCAGAAGACATGAGCAGGGAATTCGAGATGAGTATGATGGGTGAGTTGCAGTTCTTCCTCGGGCTACAAATCAAGCAATCAAAGGAAGGAACATTTGTGCACCAAGCTAAGTACACCAAGGACATTGTGAGGAAGTTCAAGATGGAGGACTCCAAGGCCATGGCGACGCCTGTGAGTACGACTATAGCTCTTGATGCGGACGAGGAAGGTGAACACATGGACCAGAAGGAGTACCGGAGCATGATCGGATCACTCCTGTACTTGACGACAACGAGGCCGGACATCCAGTTCTCGGTATGTCTGTGCACTCGTTTTCAAGCGTCTCCAAAGACTTCGCATCGGCAAGCGGTCAAGCGCATTTTCAGGTATTTGCGACACACTCCCGACTTCGGCCTTTGGTACTCTGCGTCTTCTTCTTTGGTGCTTCATGGATTTTCGGACGCGGATTTTGCCGGGTGTCGGTTGGATAGGAAGTCCACTTCTGGGACTTGCCAGTTCTTGGGTTCTTCTTTGGTGTCTTGGTCTTCCCGCAAACAGTCAAGTGTTGCTCAATCCACTACCGAGGCAGAGTATGTGGCCGCAGCTAGTTGTTGCTCTCAGCTCCTTTGGATCACATACACCATGAGTGACTTTGGTGAGGAGTATACCCATGTCCCACTTCAATGTGATAGCACCAGTGCCATAAGCGTTGCAAAGAACCCAGTGCTCCATTCCAAAACCAAGCACATAGAAGTGAGGTATCATTTCCTGAGAGACAATGTAGAGAAAGGGAAGATAGCCTTGATCCATGTACCCACACATGACCAGCTAGCCGATATTTTCACCAAACCCCTAGATCAAGCAACTTTCACTCGTTTGCGGGGGGAGCTTGGTGTGTGTTTGATTTCTTGAGTTGGTGTGTGGGAGCTCCTTTGTAGCATATGTATAGCTTTCCTTTGTGCATTTCTTGCATTTGGCATGGCATATGTAACATGATGTATAGGCATCTTTGTATCTTAGGTTGCATGCATTTTGTATCATATGCATTGTTTAGGAAAAGCTTCTCCTATATACATTGTTCACCATGGAATGATATGTATGTCTTTGTGAGCTAGTTTGGTAAGCTATGGTTAGTTTGGCTTAGCTCTTGATAATCTTGGTTTATATCCATGGTTGATGGCTATGTTTTTGAAAAATGTCACATGTATGCTCTCTTGTGAGTAAATGCCTTTATATGATCTTGACATGTTTTTAGTGGCTTGGCTATGCTTAATTTGTGGTTGGATAGCTTATTTTGATCATATGGGGCCAAAGGCTCATTTGCCATCATGAATGTTTAGCCCCCATGCTTGATCTTGTGGAGGGGCATAAGTTCCTTTTTGTCGCAAAGACATTTCATGTACCAATTTCAAATCTGAAAATGAAATGTAAATTGCTTGGAAAATGTGCTCCCATGTCATATGTGCTAATTTTAATTTGCTTTGGGTGCTAAACCGTTGCATGATGCCTACCAATGAGAAGTCTCATATATAGAAGTAGGCACAAGGCTCGGTGGCTTTGACATGACATGAGGTGCTTGTGTGTGTTTATGATGGTCTTATGCTTAGAATGGTTGTCCTAGCATGAAGTTTGTGTGGCTTTGCCATTTTGACATGTTTTGCTCATGTTTAGGACTTTGCTCATGAGAGGGTGAATTTTCGCAAAATTGCTCAATTCTATCTTAGCTTCGCCCAATGGTTGTGAAACTTGGTGATCTTGTAGTTGATGTCATTACGAAGCTATAGAGTATCTAACTTGCTCTTTTGGACATGTATAGCATCCTATGTTGACTTTTGTCTATTTGAGAAGCTCTAGGTTGCATTTTTTGCATTTTTGGCTTGATTCATGCATTGTCAACAAGGGGGAGAAGTTTGAGCATGTTTTGGCCTACTGAATGCATCTAGAAGGTTTTCAGGTGGTTTCGAGCCATTTCTGGGCTCGGTTGTGCACCGGTCTGACCGGTTGAGGTCACCAGTCTGACCGGTCAGGGTGCTGGTCCTGTTCACATGTTGAGCACCGGTCTGACCGGTGGTGTCGACCGGTCTGACCGGTCAGAGCTGAGCTGTTGCAGCTGCTCTGTTTCGTGAAGTGGTTCGCATGCATTCGTCCAGAGGGAGTTGCATTGGTTCAGGGGGGAGCTTGCATGTGTGCAGGGGGAGCTCTTTGTGGTTTTCGAGGTTTGGTTTGATGGTTTGTGCTCTTTGCTTGAGCATGCTTTGTCTCAGATGTGTCGAGCCGTTGCCCTTGCCTAAGGGGTCCGAGACTTGTCTTCTTCAAGTGATCTTGCTCTTTGCCTTTCTTTGGCTTTCGATCGCTTGTTGGAGTTTCTTTTAGTCGTTTCTTTTCTTTTCCTTTTCTCTTTGGTTACCAAAATATGTGTGTTGTCAATGCACTCATCAAGGGGGAGATTGAGAGCCATGTGTGGTTCGAGGACTGGTGGATGGTCGCTTCCTGGTGTGATGAGTGATTGACAACGTGGTGTGGACTGATTCTTGGCTAAGTATTGCAGGTGTAGGTTGCGGCTTGACTGGTGTTGGTGCAGGTGAAGAACAAGCGTGAAAAGTCGTTGCCGGTGAGGCCTCCAGGTGTGGAGAAGACAAGTAGGCTTGGTTCGAGGGACCCGGTGGCCAGCGGGGTCAAGTGCGGGCCGCATGGTGGCAAGAACGGCAAGATGAAGTCATGGACGGTTTCTTGGTTGAGCCTCAAAACCAAGGTCGAGCCGGGACTACGTGGGAGCCGAGTCATGAGTGGTGATTGGCGGAGGATACACCGAGTTCGCGGGGTTTCCGGTGGTTCACCAGAAAACCACTGGGTTCCTTGGTTGATCCACAAAGCCAAGACCGAAGAACCGAAGATGGAGGTGCAGCAGCATCCGACTGGTCTGACCGATGTGCGACGATGCAGTCCGGAATCTTCGAAGCGGAGGACACGCGTCGGGATCGCAAGGCTTGTGTCGAGGCTAAGCAAGTTTGCGGTCGCTGGGCATCCGTCCGATGGAGCGAAGACAAAGATTTCTGAATTCGCCCTTGAGGGGCATGTATCCCTAGTTAGCTAGTAAGGGTATTTTCGTCTTTCGGTTGCCTCCATATAACCCAAGTGGTGAGAGGATGGCAGCCATCTCTTGGAACCCTAGCTCATTTGGTTTTCCTACTTTCTCTTCCTATTTTCCTTAGGATTTTCATAGGACTAGCTTGAGAGCTTCATGGTGAGATCTTGTGAGAGGGAAGGATGATCGGGCGCCAAGCTAGACCTTGTATGAACCTCTTTGGTATGTATAGATGATTCGGCGTGGTTCCTCAAGGCTTGGTTGTGTGTTTCCCGTTTCTCCTTTTTGGTGATTTTCAGAGGCTTTTCTTGGTGAATTTCTTGTGGCGGTTTTGAGACCTTTCTCTTTGGGATTTGGTGGGGGATGTATGCATAAACCCCTCGTGGTTCTTTTCCCTTTGATTCCCCTCCCAAATCCGTGAGTAAAGGGGCTCAATTTTGGGGTTTTCGTTGTCCTAGGGTTAGTGGTGTTCTTGGTGGAAATCCTTCGATTCCTCTTGATTCAACAAGTTTTGGTGGACCATAACTTGGCTATGGAGTACCCATGAGGTGTTCCTACTATCCCCAAAGTCTTGTGTGAATCCGTGGAGCGAATCGGGAGATTGGGAGTTGGATTTGGAGGAGTTGACCCGCGGGCGCTGTTCATCCCGAGCTGCCCAGGCGTGACCGGTCTGACCGGTGCTCTTGACCGGTCTAACCGGTGCGAGCCCTTGGTGGGATTTGTCTCGAGGAATAGCCTTGTCCGTGTGGTTTTGTCCCATGGTCCTGCTGGTCAGTTCTTGGCGTGTTTGGAGTTGTTTTGCTAGGTTTTGTGAGTTCTTCTCCCTTGCAGGTTGTTCTTTGGAGGTGGTTTTTGTTCCAGGGCCTAGAGGAGTCACTGAGGCTTCCTGGAACGTTTGTTGTGAGGCTGCTGTAGCGACCGGCCTGACCGGGGCTGTCCACCGGTCTGACCGGTGTCACCGGTCTAACCGGCGCAGGCCATCGGTCTGACCGGTGTAGCACAGGCAGCAAGCCGTGCATGTTTCCGCTGTGTGTGTTGGTGAGTTTTGGCTCGGACGGTTGTGTGTTGGTTCCTAGGACCAGTAGCACTCCAGTGGCTACGTGGTCTTGACCAACTTGGGTAGTTGAGTCGGAGAAGTGTTTCGGAAGCCGTGTTGTCTTGTTGGAGTTCCCATCTCCTTCGAGAAGAATTTTTATCGGCTCCCATTCACTCCCCCCTCTCTGGTTCGCCTAATCGGTCCTTCAAGTTTCTATACAAAAATTTGAAATACTGGTCAATCCATCAGATGTACTTAGAAATCCCTTTAGAGCAGGTGACCAAGTGTGATAGGGTTGAATTCCTTCTTTTATCCTTGATTTCCAAAAGTGGCAAACATCAAGGTCACGTTCTTGAATCTTGGTGACAATGTTCATAATGGCAAAAGTTCGAGCTCTGAGTGAAAATTGATCTCAGGTCCAAACTAAACTTTGCTCCTAATGGTGTTTTCACCAAACTTTCTTTACTTTTCCTTTAACACCATAAGCTTTGGTAAAATCTATGATTAAAATAGATAAACACCTGGGGTGTTACAACCTACCCCCCTTAAATAGAATCTCGTCCCGAGATTCGACAACAAGCCTGACAGACTTTTCAGGGGAAAGTAGAGATTACATAGAGAAACTAACAGAGCAAGGCTAACTCTTCTAAGATCTAGAACTCAAAGACCATAAAAGATACACAGATTTCATGACAAACTTCCACGTAACTCATGAGGAAGCGGGCGCTGAATGTGCACATGAAAAGCTATAAACAAGCATAGTAGAGGTGCAAAACAAATCAACACCATCAAGGCGTCCCAGCAATCTGAATCACATATCTCGAGAGATCGATCCATAGCTGGTGATGTGGGATTGGCTTCTTCTTGCGACCTTCTTCTTGAGCTTCTTCTTCTTGATGTAGGCACCAATCCTTCAGTAGACGAGCTTCGAAGAAATGCTTGCACGAGCTTCAACTTCTGAAGTAGCTTGATTCTTCTTCACCTTGTTGGAGAAGATGGAGGAAATGCTGGAGACGATGGAAATGGCCGGTGTGTGCTCAAAGAAAAGAGCAGGAGAGAAGGGAGGGCGACGGGAGGTCATGGCTCCAGTGGATGCAAAGGAAAAGGGGTGGTGGAAGCCAATGGAAGGTGGTCCATTTATGGATGCTCACCATGGTGTAGTGGCGGTGGTGCTTGCGCCACTTGTGTAGGGGCCGGGGTATGGAGGCATGGAGGTGCGGTGGTAGTGGCATGTGGCACGGTGGTGGCCGGCACGGGATGCCAAGGGGACAAGACGGCTGTCGTAGGGTGTGCGTAGGCGGCGATCAGCTGCTGCGGTAGAAAGGTGGCAGAGCGACGGCACAGCACAGAGCAGACGGAGCACAGATACGGAGGGGTCAAATTGATGCTCGAGAGAAATTGACTATGAATTTGGGAAACATGAGAGGAACCTGGGTATCCACATTTCAAACTAAAACTCATTTTTGTCGGGGAAAACTGTCAGGGCTTCTGTCCATTATTTCTTTTCCATTTCACTGAGTCAGTGGATTTGGTCGAAGCTGAGAGAGAATCACAGATAATTGATCGGTATAAAACTCCTCATATATTGATTTTTAGAGAACCTTGAGTGCTCATGCTCCTTCAATCTACTTGTTGACTTTGATACTAGGTGAACTTTGAGATTGAGAGGGTAGGAGACCAGATTGAATGGTTCCATAGAGATTTCTTATGAAGAAAGGGAAGGCTAGTAAACAAACATTTGTTAAATTTGTTTACTGAAATTCCTGAAATTGTGCCAGGAAAACAACTAGATGTTTACACAGGGTATGTGCTTGGCAGTATCAACTTTCAGTTGATAAAAGACAAAACTTCAGGAAAAGATGAGGGTCAACATGTATACCAAAAGATTCCTGCCACTTGGGTCATTGTTCTTATTTACTCAAATTTGTGTGAGCAGGGTTAAGAAAGATAGAATCTGAAGTTGTGAGATCTAATAGTGATCCACTCAAGGATATCAATATTACTGAGAAGCTGAGTGCTTCAGCATACAAACACACATAAGGGTAATGATACAAGTTTTCTGACATATCATGCTTGCATTGCCAGGATAAGATTACAAACTAAGAGTAACCTATGAAGATCAAGTCTTTATCAAAGTACTATTATGGTTCATACATAGTACTTGTACATCTCCTTATTTTACTACACTCGTGACAACATCCAAACTAGATCCATTAGGTAGCCTATGCTAACCTTTTTATTCTCCTTGGGTTGAAAACAAAGGCTCAGGGTGATGCAGATCTAGACTCTACTCCAGATTCTCCTTGAATCTCGTGGTGATTCTCACCATCTTCAGGTGGAGGAATAACAGGTCCTGGTGGTGGAGCTGCTACTGCTTCTAATTGATTCTCCATGTCTAGCATATGTAGGTCGGCTTGATGTAGCATATAGTCCTGGTCCTGAATTTCTTGACGCAGTTCTAGTATTTTTGCTTTATCCTTGCGTCTTCCTTTCTTAAGAGCTTTTATCATGGCTTGAGCTTCCTTCAACTCATGTGTGGTACTTTCCATTTCTCTAACTTGATTCCTATAGATTGCATTTTCTCTGACCAGCAATTGGTATGTATCATACATTGCTTTGGAGAAACGAATTGAGGTGACCAGCAGTTTTCCTGAACAGAGATGAGAGACTCTTGCTCAGACCATTGTCCATGGTAATGCTCATGCAGGGGAATTACTTTGGCGGTAGTGTGAGCTACCAATGCAGAATGCCTCCCACAAAAAGTTGTGAGTGCTACAAGAGCAGCCTTTCGCAAGGTGTTAGCCCACTCTAAGCCTTGTGATTTACTCTCCCATGCTTCCCAGCTTGGATTTGCGGGACAAGCTGAAATCTTCACTATCACTTCGCAACTAGGGATTTGTCCTTCGTTCATGTACTCACGGTACATATACTGTGGTTAGGTAGTATGTCCGAAGTCCTTCAAAGTGGTCCACAAAATCAGGGGAAAACCACTCTCCTGGGGGTAATCAACATGAGTCCATCCTTCTTCATCAACCATTTCAGGTCTAGAATTGGCCATCTAAAGAGAGTAGCATAAGTAAGAAACCAGATGGATGCATTGGCACATAAGATAGATTTTAGTAGCCATACAAAATTTATAATATTTGGAAAACCATGAACTAGATGTTCTTGATTTTCACCAGATCCTTATAAAGGTAGAAGCAAGCTTTGTTTTTCCAGTTGAGTAAACACTAAGGGTAATATGCTCGAAAAATTTTAGAGACCGATGCTCTATCTTGGCTGATGAACAGCATGCAGAGGGTTACTAAAAGTTCATAACTCTCAGTATAAGAGTGCAACGATACTGAATTTTCAGGAGCACACCAAACTTGAATTCCAAACCACTTTGGTATTCCAAACCACTTTGGGCTACGATTGATGGGAAAAGAGGTGATTAAACCAAACTTTAGTTCACTGCCACCCAGAATTTTCAGCAAACAGATAGTTACTCCAATTAGCGTAACTGAAATTCTGCTTAGCCAAAAATTGTGAAATTTTACCAGGTACTAAGGTTATGAAGTAGCAAATTGGTATTCAAGGGTAGAGCTAAAGACTAGAGGAAGATAGCCAAAAGAATTAAAATTTCAGTGGCTGTCCCTCAGGAAAAACAGCAAACAGAGCTGCACTATTTTGGTCATAACTCAAAATTCCTTCGACCAAAATCTTTGAAATTTTTACAGCAGATGCTTGACAAGATTTCGAACAACTTTCCTATATAACTTTTCTTCAGAAAACACTGTCTTGGGGGTCGAAAAAAAAATTCAGAATAGATAAGTTCATAGATTGACAGCTAGATCAATCCTTTAAGAAAAAGATCATATCTTGAGTTTGGCTGATCCAAAGCTTATGAAAATTTTACAACATCTTTGTTGCAAAATGGGAGACAACTCTTGAGCAAAAGATCTTTGGAGAAACTCCTTTTGCTAGCCCGAAAAATTCCAGACAGCAGATCTTTCAGCAAACACTAGAATGACCTTAAGCTACTAGACAAAAACTTGGATGAAAGAGATTTCAAGTTGTACTCATTATCTTTGTGGTTCAGTTTTAGAGATTTTAACATGATGCATGCAAAAACCTATTCATCCTCACAGACAATTCCTTGTCAAGATCGAAGTTAGCGCCGCTGGCATGGCACAATATACGACTCTCCCTATAATAGCTAGTCGAATTTCTAATCGATCTTAACTCTTATGAATCTAGGTTAGTGTTCCTGCAGAAAATCACAGAACATCTCGAACCTTTCGTGCCAGCACTCACGAAAGCGTCCACAAACATTAACGTTCACTATAGAAACGGCACCCATGCGTTTAATGCTGCATGGACAGCGTCCAACCTGCGACACTCTCCTTGTGAATGGAGGGTATCCCCCTTCACATGTTCATAATGCGGAATTATGCTCACGTATGGCAAAACGTGGCGAGACACAGACGCGACAGTGGGTTCCCTTTGGAATAGGTCCCATCCATCCCTCACATGACTTCCATGTGGCACCAGCATGTATAGCAAAACATGCTGAACTAGTATGGTTGTGCGAGAAAGTAAGTTTTGACAGATAATAAAATGTGCTGGGAGTTAGTTTAGATAAACCACAAAAATACCTCTAGGGCCTCTTGGACTAGTTAATCCTTAGCGTTCCTAACGCATTTTGCAAACACACATTAATCTTGCAAGTTTTATTGCAAAAACATGTTGTTAAGGATGTATTAACATCTCTGATGTACAATCAAGCTCTGATGCCAGCTGTGACAGAACCGTCCAAATTAATTCCTATTTAACACACATAACCTATCCACTTGGTCATCATGCATTAAAGAGGAGTTAACTTGTCGATATCTGCCGGGTCAAGCCCGGTAAATCACTTATAACAAAGGATCGAAGATTGTACACTAAGACTCACGCGACGGCGAGTTCAGAGATAATTAATACCACATTAATACATCATATTCATCAATTCTTCATTACTATTACAAAACCAGTTCCATACAGGAAAGTAAACAGCTCAGAGTTTGAAAACACAGCGGAAATAAAATACTAAATGTCATAAGCAACATCACGGGAGGCCATCCATGATATCACTAAGCACTGTCATCTTCCCACTGACTTCCCAAAGGGTTGGAGAGAACCAGTCCACGAATACCATCAACACATCAACACCTGCAAAAGGTATCAACAAAGCAAGGCTGAGTATACTAAAACTCAGCAAGACTTAACCGTCGGGTGATGGGAAAATCACCAACTCTCTAGACATGCAAGCTTTTTGGCAAGTGGGTTTCTTTTGCTTAAAAGCAACAAAGGGTATGTCCTTACTTTCAAGTTTTAGCTCAAACTTCTAGTTCATTAACAATTACTAAGTAAGCAACTACACAAGCAAAGTTGTGCAAACAATTAAGCATACAACAGTATTACTTCTCTGTTCCATCATTAAGGGACATAGAATGTATGGATAACCCATCTCGGATAATGGTGAGAGGCCGACGATCGATCGATTAATAACCTTGCAAGGTGGACCTAAACACACGGGAGAATGCATACCCCATCATAATGACCACAGCCCCTACAGGGCGGGGTACGCACCAATCAGGCGGTTCCCAATCATCCTCGGTTCAGGATCAATGTCCACAGGCCCTGGTACAAGGTTATCCGGCATGGACTCACATCTTTTGCCACCAGGATCCACACATGCACCACTGTCATGAACCCGGAGACTACTCCCGGGATAGTGGTAGAGAGTTCCCTTACCGGATCAAAAAGGTACTAGGCTTACCGGTCCCATTCCCGGCAAATGCTTAGTACGTTCAAACGCTTAACCACAGACCTACTGGCCAGAGCCGGTCCCACGCTCTTACCACATGAGCGGGTAGGTTCACAAATCTTATGATTCCAACATAAGAACCTATAACTCGCGAGTGACGAACATCACTCGACTTCTACCGGGTCCTTAGAGCATGGCAACTAGCGACTTATCAACTAGTATTAGAACATAGGAACCTAAGATCATGCATCTAGGGTTTCGATACAACTCCGGAAACTTAAATGCACAAACATAGCAAGGATAAATTGCATAAGTTGAAAACATAGGTTATGCTTCGGGGCTTGCCTTCACTTAGCAAAGTTAGTTGGAGATCTTCCGAACTTGGTTCGGGTCTTATTGTGCAACCAGCATGTTCACCTTTTCCTTCAACTAGCTCTCCTTCAGCTTCTGACACCAATGCGTAGCTCTTGACCGGGCATTCTACACAACATGCACATGCATAACTTTAAGTGTTCATTTTTAAGAAGGGAGAACTCAGTTTATAATTAAAAGATAAACATGAGGGTGTATTGTTGGGCACATTCACCTGGATAAGAATATATCTAGCATACTCTTCCATAATTAAGGAATTGTACGTTTGTTATTTATCTTTCTTATTTGATGGGGATTGTGTGCACATTTAAATTACTTAACTTATTTAACTTCACTAAAATAAAAGGTGTTGCTCAGAAAGTACTTTAGTGAAGCTTTGTGTTTTAAATTCAAGTCTCATTAATGGTGATTTTGGTTTTTCTTTTATTTCACTTATTAAGCTTGAATTACTTCCAAAATTAATGCTAGATATTCCACACACAAACAAACAGAGATAAAATTTACACAAGCACATATCATGGCAACAAGGCTACAACCCAAAATTTAGATCAAACTAAGCTATATGCTGCACATGAAAAATCTAACAAGATCTAGCTGACTTAAACATGATTTAATTATTCAGAAAGATCTACACATGATATAGCTTCAAGACAATACACAGAGCATAAACATGGCATCACTGAGCTACTCACAAAAATTTAGATAAAACTAAGCTACAGATCTAGCATGAAAATTACAACATTAAAGCATTGTTGAAAAGATAAATAAATCATACTGCAACAAATAAGCATGCATTGAGGCCACAACTTTTATTACCGCTATAACTAGGTAAAACTAGATTACTCAAAAATTAACAAGGCCAGAAACGATTTACAACATGCTTTAATAAAAAGGCTCATATTAAAGACCTAATTTAATTAGAGCTAGATAAACATGTTAAAAGCTTCTGATATTTTTACCATAGCTTCATCTTGGCATATACAGACTACTGCAAAAAGATCAGATTCATTTACTTAACAAATCATTTAAAACTAAACAGGAACTTAAAAGCTGCCATATATAAAAATTAAATCATAACCAAAGATATATAACAGATCTATGTGCAATATTTTTACACAAGAGCAATCATATTAAGACTAACAACATATTAAAATTTCACAGGCTGATAAGCTATAGATTTCAAATAATTGCAAATCTACTCAAACTGATCAATTCAAAATTATTTAAAATCTAGAAAGAAATTTACAAAATTCCTTTCTAGAAAAGTTGCATATGTTCATGTAGAGCTCAGAACATTTGAGTTTGCTTTTTTCAGATTTTTATTTGATTTATTATGCATTTTACAAGGTCTCAGCAATTTAAAACTAAATCTGAAGAATCTTCTTTCATCCGAGTCCCTGTCCAGAAATTTGTTTCACAAGTATGCCCTTACATTTACGGGAAGACCCCGACTTTTACGAAACAGACCCTGCCAAGACTTTGATCTTCACAGAGCAGGGCTCGGCCATGGCCGCGGCACGGCCGGCCGGATTCTGGCTCACCGGCGGCGAGCTGGGGCGCGGAGAAGGGCTGAGGAGTGACCGGTGATCACCTTGGGCCTGCGCCGGCGCTCAGATGCGGCGGGGAAGCGACCGGCGGCGACGATCGGCGGAGAGGAGGATCTCCGGCCGCTGGCACCGCAACTCCGGCGAGTTGGGCAGTCGGGCACAACCACACGTGGCACGGGGAGCTTCAGGAGGACGATGTGGTGCTGCTCGTGTGCTTGGACGGGAACGAAGTGGCTCGGGAGTAAGGGTTCACCGACGGCGCAGAGCTCTGACCGCGGCGGGGTCGTCTCCGACGGACTGGGTGGCTGGGCTCGACAATGTGCGACCGGGGAAGCTTCTGGTGGGTCGTGTGGTCCAGCTGAGCGGCTCAGGTGAGCACGGGACGGCGCGGGCGAGGTAGCTTGGCGGCGGTGCACCAGCGGCGGACTGCGGCAGCCTGGCGGCACTGTGCAGCTGCGTGACGAGCACGGGCTTCAGCCCCTTATATAGATGGTCACGAGGAGCTTTAACTCTGCCACATCGCGATGGCCAGCACGACACAGAAAGGGAGGGCGTGGCGCGGCCCAGCGGTGCGCATGGTAGCAGAGTCGGAGGCGGCGCGGCGCGTGGCCAGCCCGCAGTGCAGGGGTGCTTGAGTGGCAGAGTGCGAGAGCGAGGCGGCGACAGAAACTAGCAGCCAAGGGCTTGACGACGGGCGCCTCGGCGTGCTTGCTTCGTCTGGCCGGTGTGGCTGCAGTGTCAGGGCCGCTCCGGCGCGTGGCGAGAACGGCCGGCCGAGCGCGACAAGTGGCGGCCACGCGGCACGGGCATCCTCGGGCAACGCGGGCATGCGACAGCGCGGGGCCCACCTTGGCGTTCGGGCTAGCTGGCGCGAGCAGGAGGTGCGCGGGCGCGCGTGCCGGGCATGATGTCGAGACGGAGCCGCAGCGTGACGTCGCGGTCGGGGCGCGCTCACGGGCGGCAGACACAGCAAACCAATTTCGACTTAGGGTGTTTTGACCGACCAGAAGAATTTAAATCCAAACATAAGTCAACTTTTGGCCAATATCAAAGTTGTAGAGGAGACTACCCTCTACAACATTTGCAAAAAGCTGACTAGTGAAAAGATCTACAGATCGGGCAGAAATTTGATCTGAAAATCAGGATTTTCTCGGCGCAGTCAAAATAGTGCTCTGGTGTTTGACCAAGTTTTTGAGGCATTTCCACTCGAAATTTGAAAATCTGCCAATTGGATGAAATGTGTCCCATGAAATTCTACACAACTTTTGTATTGGCCGATTTTTTAGTGTTTTGGACAATTTTGGAGATTTGACCAAAGTTCTCGAGATAAGTATATGAACGAAGGGGTTTGACCTTGTCAAAGGGGTGTGACTTCAAGATTTGGATGCTTTTCACTCAAAATGTCAACTTCCACCTTAAAGATGAAATGTTAAGCTTGAGGAATCCATCAACTCTCATATTGGTCGATTTTGAAGTTTCTATACAAAAATTTGAAATACTAGTCAATCCATCAGATGTACTTAGAAATCCCTTTAGAGCCGGTGACCAAGTGTGATAGGGTTAAATGCCTTCTTTTATCCTTGATTTCCAAAAGTGACAAACATCAAGGTCATGTTCTTGAATCTTGGTGACAATGTTCATAATGGCAAAAGTTCGAGCTCTGAGTGAAAATTGATCTCAGGTCCAAACTAAACTTTGCTCCTAATGGTGTTTTCACCAAACTTTCTTTACTTTTCCTTTAACACCATAAGCTTTGGTTAAATCCTTGATTAAAATAGATAAACACCTGGGGTGTTACAACAGCCCCCGAGTCCAGGAACTCTAGGGCGTTAGAGGAACCCAGGATGTTCACTATGTGGCACGGCTGCCTCGGTTTAGAGCCAGCCTTTTTACGGCGAAGTCCAGGCTTCGGTGCATTCTCAGCAGAAGGGTTGTTCTCTTGTGTTGCGACTTGTTTTTTCTTAGCATGCTCAAGCTGGCTCGTCTTTGAAGAAGACACCAGAGCCACAACTTTCCGCATGTCAGCAACAGCGGCGGCTTCGCCAGACAGCTCCGGAGAAGCAACATATTTCTTTTTCTTCCTTGTTGCATCAGTCGGATCAGTCACAACCTGAGTTGAGTCACGAGCACGTTTAGAAGAAGCCTTGGGCTTCGCACGGTCTTCCACTTCAACACCAAGTTCGGAGAAAATGCAGTTAATGCGACAACCTCCAGTAGGCATCTTTCACAAAGCTTGATACTCCGCCTCCGTATAAGGACCAAGCAGGTCCACCACACAGCGCTCCACTTCACCCACAAATTCATGAGCATTCTTTCCTTCAGGCATCTTCAGCCCGAAGCAGGGGAAGGGAATGTCCTTCGCAAACCAATCAACTGAAAGCCATTTAACCTCTCGAGGATTCCAGCCTGCAGAGAGGGGCCAAATGTTGGCAGCAACGAACTCCTCGGCAACATCGCGACCAGGAAGAAATTGTGAATCCAGAAGAAAGGCTTTCTCGCAGTCCATGAAGCCCCTGGTCTTCGCAAAGTCAGGGCCTATTACATAACTCAAAGGAGTCATTGTTGTAATGCTGAAAGGATAATAAGCAACACCATCAGAACCGCGGGGCATATTGACTTTCACATAGAACCAGTAGTTCAACCAGTCATCATCCCATTTGTTCTTGTGAGCAGGGCTAAGCTCCACTCTTTCAATATCCTTCTTTGTATTCCTCCTCCGGGTTGTGAAGGTGATACACCCGAAATGATTCTCATAAATAGCAGGATCACCATCCACCCGAAAGTTTTGCTTTTGAATGTGGAGCTCGTAGAACCGAACAAAAGCCTCGGTGTCCACCCGTCCGTTGCAAGAACGCACAGCAAAAAAGAACTTGGACAATTGCACGAATGCATTTGGCATCAGTTGGTGCAATTTGACGCTGTAACGATCAAGAATCTCAGGTAGGCACCGGGAACAAGGAAACCTTAAGCCGGCGTTGAAGAAATCTCGAAAAACAACAGCCTCGCCAGTCCTGGGCTTCGGAGTTGTTTCACCCTCTGGAGCGCGGGCAACCCCTTCGGGGAAAAAACCTTTTTCCTCGTAAAATTTGATCAGGTTCTCGGAAACCAGCGAAGCTCCGAGAACAAAGGATGGAGTTTTGGACTCCCTTCAAGCCATAAGGTCCGACGGCGATGCTTCCACTGTCGAAATATCTTCACCAAGAGAAGCCTCTTTCTCTTTGGCTGTTGGCGACAGCTCGTAGTCAACAATATCACCAGCTGGCTCGTCTGGGACTTCGACCGATGCGATGGAAGCATCTATTTCTTCTTCAGTAATTGGCCGCACGGTTTGTTTCATGCGGGCTAGGACTGGTTGAAAAGGCTTGGGCTCCGCAAAAGAGCAAGCACTACAACTAAAATGAAATCGCGTAACGCGCATGAATTCTAAAGCAGCAGAAGCACGCGAAAACAAAGGCTAAAAAGCTTCGGCACAAGTGAGATGGCGGGGGACCCCGACCCCCTTATATATCTCGAGGAGAGAGAGAGAAGCACAATAGTCTCGAAATACGAACAGGCACCTCGGGAAGGAGCAGTTTTTGTAGTTTTTAGGAGAAAAACAAGCGAAGCTAAAGGAAAAGAGCCCACAAACTCCCTGTTGCTGAAGGTGTCATTTTCTTCTCCTTCAGATCGCATAGCGAAGTCGAGGAGAAGGTTAAACTCGTCATTTAAATGCTTCTCCTCGAGGGGCTACTATTGGGGCAATAGAAAACCTCACCTCTAGGCACCGGGGATTTGCCAGAGTAACAAGATCATTGGGCTTCGATTTCTTGGACGAGTCAAACACAAAGTTTTGGGCTTCGCAGATTTTCTTTAGGTTGAAAAAGCTGAACCTCATATAAGAATGTGAGAATTAGCACAAGGAGCATATCTTTCGCAGGAGGAAGGAAGCTGAGCTTCGGATGTTTTTTCTCACCGCCAGGGATACCGGAGTGGTTATTTATCCAAAAAACGTCTAATCTCAAAGATTTCTCTTTCAGGAAAAAATAAGAAGTCTGGGCTCCAGCAACTTCATCACGTATCAGGTGGCAACAAGAATGACGCTATCGCAAGGCTTGTGGTTGCAGAAAGGAATCCGAAGCTCTTGATGATGAATCAAGAAGGTGGACGTCGCAGCTCCGCCAAAAGGTCGAGCCAGCCCATCATTCTCCGCCTCCAGGTTCCGAAGCCTGAAGTTGGACAGCAGGTAAAGCGTTAAGAAGAACAAGTTGGCGAAGCTCGGGGCTCCTCCAAGATTACACCACGAGGACTCGATCAAAAGCTGTTCTAACACGGAACCATCCCCGGCCTTTGCGGTGCATCTTCCGCTCCGTGATCTTCAGCGGGATCTGCACTCCGCAAACCACGACGTTAAATCCGCAACCTATGTAAAAAACTAAGTTTGGCCCCGAATATTCTTGTTAGGTGTTAGGGTTTTGGGGGTATACTTGGAATGTAAATTTAATCTTTTGGCACTATAAAAGGAGGCCCCCTCCTCATTGTAAGGGGGTCGCCACTTTGGAAAGTTGGACGTGTAATGTGTTGAGGAAAGCCGACCATTTAGTGCAACTAATCTTGAACGTGTTTATTGTGAGCTGTTCACTGCGTGTCCCTATCTATGTGTTGGGGGTCTTGTGTACCCAACAAGTCTTTGTGCCAAGGGTTTGGATTCTTGCATTTCTTGTCACTCCAATGTTGATGCTTTTACAGTTGCTTCTTCTCGACCGGAGTTGACTTCTTCTCTTGAGCGTGAGTCTTTGGATGGTGGCACATGTGGTGGTGCTTTGGATAGCTCTTTCATAGCTACTCCTGAGCTTGTTTCTTCTTCCGGTGTTGCCCAGGATGTGTCGGATGGCAAAGGTGCTTCTCACATGTTTGGAACTCATGCTCCCAAACCGAAGTTCCAATGCACCTTTTGCAAGAAAGATGGGCATACCGTTGAGTTTTGCTTTCGCCGTGTCAAGCACGAGCAACGTTGTCACACCTGCTTTCCGTAAAGAAACCAAATGCATCTCATATGTGCGCTAGGATAAAGTTATACACATACGGTAGACAAAAGAGTGTAATACCATAACCGTAATCAACATACAAGAGTTAAACCATTACATTATCCATTATTACACTCAGGCAGTGGACACGAAGGTCCAATAGAACAAACAATAACTAAACGGACGACTTCATCTTCAGCTTCCACAGGCACATGACTGGGGGATCACATGCCTCAGAACTTCTCAAAGTCACTGAAGTACTCCTCACCGTTGTTCTCATCTGAACAGCGGTAAGCAAGGGTGAGCACTATTATGGTTGGAGCTCAGCAAGTGGGGGAAAACATGCAAGGCTATCAAGGATAGGCTAAGGGTTTACCGCGGTTAGCATTTTAATGTTGGTCAAGTTTTATTAGCAAGCCTATTACTAAGTGTAAGTCTATACCAACCCCAAAGATTAAGCATTTGTAACCATATCTCAAAACCATAGGAAACCACAGTTTGAATTCATCTTTAAGTTTAATTATGATGTGAGGGTCCAAGCCGCTCTTAACCGTGAGCACGGCTGATGGATCAGTTTTCACTCTGCAGAGGTTGTACACTTTACCCACAGCTCGTGTTCCCCATGTTGCCCGGGTTAGCTAGACCCTTAAACACTACCGAGGTGAGGGGCTAGGTGTCCACTACGAAGCCTTTACAAAGGCATGCAAAAGACCAACAACCCGCATAGTTACAGATCAGGGCGAACCATAACCCTCCCGAATGGTCAGCAACTTAGCAAAGGTTGCTACCCCAAAAGAACCGGGCTATACCCCTTCAACCCCGATCCCCCTCTGCCCCTTTCGGATAAGGTCATAAGTTCATTCACACACCTAATTAATTGGCTAGGCCAGAGCCATATGGACTATGGTTGTACTGTTTTCTTGGGTGGTTCTCCATGTTCCAATTAAATCTTAGTGTTCTTGTCTTTAAACATAACCAACATTTCATAAGCATGAAAGTCTTTATCATAAAACCTCTTCTAACCAACCCATGTATAGCAACTAAGCATTCATCTACCCAAAACATTTATTAAAAAGGGTTGATAAAGGCGATAGGGGTAAAACTCTAGTCATGTCCTTAAAAAGGTGGTTTTCCCATCAATTTATGCATAACAACAAATAAAGTAAATATTATTTAAATATGCAGTGATATAGGACACAGAGGAAAATGCAGAGGGGGAAGTCCACTTGCCTTCCTCTACAAACTGGGGATCCTCTTCTTCGAAGAAAGGTTCTTCTTGATCTTCTCTGACAGGATGCTCAGTTGAAACAGGCATGATATCTACGCACATGCATCAACATACAATAAATAAATAAAACAGTACACCAAACAATGCTATATGCTAAGTACATGCTGATAAAAAGGTTCTACTCACTAATACGATCATTTCGATATATTATACACGAAAAACGGAGCTAAAACATGAAAGTTATGATTAAAACAAAACACAGGAGCTTTTCTGAAAGAAAACTAGGCTCACTGGGCTTATTTGAAAGAAACCAGGGACTTCTAACGTAATTATACATATAAGCAGAGGGGTTTATATGTGAAAACGGGTAGAAATGACCTCGTGTGCTATTTTCCAGAGAAAACAGGGGCTGGATTATAAAAGGAAGGACCTATCTGTAAGAGTTTTCGATGGTGGAAGGACCGCCTTGCGAAACGAAGAAAACTCAGGGGCTCTTAAAGAAAAACATCGGGCACTGGCCGTTACGTCTGCTTTGACCCGGGGTCGCGGCTGACCAGAGCCGTTGATCTGCGACCCGACGGCCACGGTGACGCGAGAGCGGGGAGCGGCGACGGGTTTCACCGGAGGACAGAGATGCGCGGCGGTGCGCGGCGGCGACTCGCCGGCGTGAGCTCGGGAGAGGGCTTCCGGGCACCAAATCGTGCACGGGTGGGTGCTATGAGAAGCTATGGAGCACGCGCATCAGATCGGGGTAACAGGGGGGTGTCTCCGGTGACGACGGCGAGATGCCGTGGCCGGCAGCGGTTGGGGGCTTGCCGGCGCGCAGCGGCGGCAAGTAAGATTGCGCTACGGGCCTCGGTTCGACACGCTGAGCAGCTCGACCTGTTGCCCAAGTGATGGTGAACACAACCGCAACCAAAAGGGGGCGTCCCGGCCGGTGGCGAGGCGGCCATGGTCGGCGAGGCGGCCGACGACCACTACGTGCCACGGCGGCACAACTAGGTGCTCGGACCAGGGGAAAAAGAGGGGCTGGTGGCTTCCTCACCTTGTAGTGAAGCTACGGCTGAGGAGCGGTACGGTGAGGAAGAAGTGGTGGCGAAGTTCATCGGCGGCAGCGAGCTCGGGCGGCGCTCCGGCAGACGAAGACAGGGTGCGGCTCAATCCCATGATGAAGTCGTGCCCTTGGAGCAAGGAGAAGGAGAGCTCGGTGAGCTTCGTGCGCAGAGAAAAGAGGGAAGGGGCCCGGGTACTTCACCGTCGATGATTTCTCCGGCGGCGGCGAAGAGCAGAGGCAGCAGTGCTATGAGGGAGTTGAGGTGTGTGTGCGTGAAGAGGAGGTGCGTGTGAGCAAAGGGCGAAGCAGGAGCTCACACACGGGTTTATATATGGCCAGAGAGGGGAAGGGGAAGCGGAAGGAGGAGCTCCGGCGGCGACGCTTGCCATTGATGGCCGGCGGCACATCCGGGGCATTATGAAGGCGGGAAGAAGGGAAACGGAAGGGGATTTTGATGGCTACGTGAACTGCGGGATTTACCGCCCTTGATTGTGGCTCTGGATTGGAAGGGGGAGGCGAGGAAGCGCGGGGCAGGGCGGCGGTCTTCACGGCGGTGAAGCAGGGAAAGGTGCCGGGGGAGCGGACGAAGCCGACAGGCGGGCCCCGCCTGGCAGAGAGACAAGGGGGAGAGAAGGAGAAGGAACAGGCCGCGGCGGGAGATGGGCCGGAAGGAAGGTTGGCGGGCCGAGGTGGGCTGGAAAGGAGGAAGGGAGGGCAAAAGCTCGGTTTGTCTTTTTTTTCATTTTCAAACTCCTTTACTCAAAACCTTTTCAAATTCAAATCAGATTCAAAATTTTCCAAACTTTCAAATTATTTTATAAACTTTTAAAATTTCACACTAGCACTCATAAACACCATGCAAAGCCAAATAATGATGCACAAGCACTTGTTGACTCTAAATTATTTAAATTAAATTTAATTACTTTAGAGCTCAAATCAATTAGCAATTTAATTAAGTCCTTAAGACTAATCCTAATACACTATGTTGCTTAAGCAAATTTTAGTGATGGAATTTTAGGGTGTTACAAATCCTACCCCCCTTAAAGAGAATCTCGTCCCGAGATTCAGAAGGATTAGAGAACAGCTGAGGAAAGTCTTCCATGAGTTCATCCTCTCTTTCCCAAGTTGCCTCTTCCTCTGTATGATGACTCCACTGTACTTTACACATCCTGATGACTTTGCTTCGAGTAACCCTTTCTGAGGTATCCAAGATTTTGACAAGGTATTCTTTATAAGTCAAATCTTTCTCCATCTCAATATCTTCGAGTTGTACTGGTTCTATTCTGACCTCACTCGTGCACTTCTTTAACTGTGATACATGAAACACATCATGAACTCCTGACAACTGTGCTGGCAGCTCCAGCTGATAAGCTACCTCTCCTCTCCTTTCCAAGATCTTAAAAGGTCCAATAAAACTAGGTGACAACTTCCCTCTGACATTAAACCTTCGCAGACCTCGGATAGGTGACACTCTAAGATATGCATAGTCACCCACTTCCAATACCACTTCTCTTCTACGAGGATCAGCATAACTCTTCTGTCGTGATTGTGCAGCTTTGACATTTTCCTGAATTATCTCAACCTGTCTTTCTGCTTCTCTTATACTATCTGGTCCGAAGAGTTGACTCTCTCCAGTTTGATTCCAAAACAAAGGTGTTCTGCATTTTCTTCCATACAAAGCTTCAAAAGGTGCCATCTTAATGCTAGACTGATAGCTATTATTATAAGCAAACTCTGCATAAGGCAAACTCTTGTCCCAGCTACCTCCATGCTTCAAAGCACAAGCTCTTAACATATCCTCTAAGATCTGATTTGTTCTTTCTATTTGTCCATCTATTTGAGGGTGATATGCTGAACTGAAATTTAACTTTGTGTCCATCGATTCATGTAACTTCTGCCAAAATCGTGAATTGAACAGAGTGCCTCGATCTGACACTATCTTCTTTGGAACTCCATGTAAACACACTATTCTTGAATTATACAGCTCTGCCAACTTAACTCCAGTGTATGTCGTCTTCAGTCGTATAAAGTGTGCTACCTTTGTTAACCGATCCACAATAACCCATATAGAGTCATACCCATCACGTGTACGAGGTAGACCCATAATGAAATCCATGCCAATCCCTTCCCATTTCCACTCAAGTATCTTCAAAGGTTGAAGCAACCCTGCTGGTCTTTGATACTCGGCTTTTACTCTTTGACATGTGTCACACAAAGCTACATGAGCTGCTACATCCTTTTTCATCCCATACCACCAATACCTTTGTTTTAAATCTTGGTACATCTTAGTACTTCCAGGATGAATAGAGTAAGCTGAATCGTGTGCTTCCTTCAATATGGTTTCTCGCAGCTCTTTAATCTCGGGTACACAAATTCTGTTCTTGAACCACAAAGTTCCTTGTTCATCTTCCCTGAATTCTGGAACTTTGCCCAAATTTATCAATTTCTTGTATTCCATAATCTTTTCATCAGTCGATTGCCATTTTCTAATCTCCTGCTCAAGTGTCGACTCAATTTCCAATGTTAAGGTCTCATTCTGAGCAACTATTCCCAAGTTAAGCTGTGCCATTTCCCAACATAACTCCTGAGGCATCAAGCGACATATTAGCATATTGGCCTGACTCTTCCGACTCAATGCCTCTGCTACAATATTTGCTTTACCAGGGTGATACTGAATATCCAGATCATAATCCTTGATAAATTCTAACCATCTTCGTTGCCTTAGATTAAGATCCTTCTGTGTAAAGATATACTTCAGACTCTTATGATCGGCGAAAATCTGACACTTATTTCCAATCATATAATGCCTCCAGATTTTGAGAGCATGCACAACTGCAGCTAACTCAAGATCATGAGTAGGATAGTTTTGCTCATGTTTCCTTAACTGTCTCGAAGCATATGCTACGACCTTTCCTTCCTGCATCAACACACAACCTAATCCTTGCCGAGAAGCATCACAATACACATCAAACCCTTTGTGTATATCCGGCATTATCAACACAGGAGCTGTGTTCAATCTTTTCTTCAATTCCTCAAAACTTGCTTGATACTTGTCATCCCACTTAAACTCTTTGCCCTTCTCTAGTAAAGTTGTAAGAGGCTTAACAATCTTCGAGAATCCCTCGATGAATCTACGATAGTATCCTGCAAGTCCTAAGAAACTTCTGATCTCCGGTACATTCTTAGGCGGACTCTAGTTCAACACATCCTAGACTTTGCTTGGATCCACTGCAATCCCACCATCAGTGATAATGTGTCTGAGAAAGTAGACCTCTTTTAACCATCACACTTGCTAAACTTGGCATAAAGTTGATGTTCCTGAAGCTTCTGCAATACAAGTCTCAAGTGCTCTTCATGTTCTTCCTCACTCCGAGAAAATACCAGAATATCATCAATAAATACCACGACGAACTTGTCAAGATACTCCATAAACACTTTGTTCATCAAGTACATGAAGTATGCTGGAGCATTGGTCAAGCCAAACGACATCACAGTGAACTCATACAACCCATACCTAGACGTGAATGCCGTCTTTGGTATGTCCTCTATTCGGATTTTCAACTGATGGTAACCCGATCGGAGATCTATCTTAGAGAAAACTTTTGCTCCTCTCATTTGATTGAACAAATCCTCGATCCGGGGTAAAGGGTATTTGTTCTTGATGGTAACTTCATTAAGAGATCGATAATCTATACACCACCTCCTAGATCCATCCTTTTTATCCACAAAGAGTGTGGGGGCTCCCCGTGATGAAGAACTAGGACAGATAAACCCTTTACTGAGTAATTCTTCTATTAGTTTCTTTAGTTCAGCTAAGTCTTTAACATCCATTCTATATGGTCTTTTTGATATAGGAGCAGTACCAGGTATAAGTTCAACACTAAATTCAATGTCACGGTCAGGTGGCATACCTGGTAGATCATCTGGAAACACATCAGGATATTCATTTACTACTTTTATATCTTCCAAGGCCTTGCCTTCAACTGAATTCATAGTGCCACTATTGGATGAGGGGGTACCCACATATTCTATTCTCTCTCCTTGTGGACTAGTTAACAATACTGACTTCTTACGGCACTGTATCACTCCATCATATTTCTGTAACCAATCCATACCTAAGATCACATTTATTCCCCATGACTTTAAGACTACCAGGTTAGCCAGAAAGTCTACTCCCATGATATTAATATTCACTTGTGGGCATATAAGACCAGTTTTCATTTCACCACCCGGGGAACTAACTATCAAAGGTGTCTTCATAGGACTCATAGATATATTATGTTTTACCACAAATTGATCAGTTACAAATGAATGTGATGCTCCTGAATCAAATAAAACTGTAGCAGGTATACAATTGACGAGAAACGTACCCAGTACAACGCCGGAGTCATTCTGGCTTGTTCCACAGATACATGATTCACTTGGCCACACATATAGTTCTGCTGGCCTCTCTTGTTAGGAGCTTGGGGAGTACGAGGCTGAGATGATGACTGCCCAGGCCTCTGGCCATTTCCTTCTGAGGAGTCCGCATTCCTCTTTTAGGACAATTGTTAGCATAATGTCCCAGCTCGCCACACTTGAAACATCCACTGGGCTGAATAGGAGTGGTGTTTCTGACAGGTGCCCCAGAACCATTGTTAGAGCGATTCTGCTGAGGAGTAGGAGTTCGTGGTGCCTGAGGGTTGAAGCGCTGTGGTTGAAAAGAGCGCAGCAACTGCAAGTTCTGAGGATATTTCCCTCCTTGACCACCAGAACGATACTGGGATGAGCCTTGCTGTGAACTGTAGCGAGGACGATTTTACTGCTGGATTGCCCATGAGACTGGAACTTGTGTTTCTGCTCACCCAGTTCCTTCCTCTTACTCTCCAGTCCAATAGCTTTATTCAGCAGTGTCTGGAAATCAGGGAACGTATGGCTCTGTAGTTGGTAGTTAAGTGGCACAATTAAGCCATCTAGAAACCTTTCCTGCCTCTTTGGATCAGTGTTAACTTCCTCAGGAGCATAACGAGACAAGTGAGTGAACTTGTCAAGGTACTCAGTGACAGACATATTCCCTTGCTTTAGTGCCAGAAATTCCTTCTGCTTAAGCTTGATCACTCCCGAAGGAATGTGATATGTACGGAAATTATCCCGGAACTCCTGCCAAGTAATATTGTTTCTGTTGGGATGTGCAGTCGAATATGCATCCCACCAATCACCAGCTTGCCCAGTTAGTCTTCCAGCAGCATACAGGATCATCTCTCAGTCAGTGCATTGAACAATCTCAAGCTTCTTGGTAACCATCTTCAACCAATCATCGGCATCCAACGGATCAGTGGAGTGGGAATAGGTAGGAGGGTTCTGGCTCATAAAATCCTTATGTTTATCCCTCGGCTGCGGGTGAGGTGGGGGAGGTGGTGCTGGCTGGTTTTGTTGTTGAGCTTAAAGGTTTTGGACTGTAGCAGTGAGGTTCTGCAATAGCTGGCTTTGGGCGGCAATGAACTGCAGCATAGCCGGATCCATTTGGTTAAGTAGTGGGGGTGGAGGTGGTGGTGCTTGAGCTTGTTGGTTAGCTATATGAGCACGAATCACTGGCAGAATGTCTTGACCTCCTCCGGACCTGGTTTATACCATCTGATTGTTAGAGAAATGTATTTCAGATAAGCACAATTGATGCATGAAGAGTAAACTCAATGGATAAGGATGCTTGAATTTTTAACTTGAACAGATTCTGTTAGCCTCAATAAATCACGTGTAACTCCCAGTGATGTTGTCCAGCAATTATGAAAATTAATCAGCGTATGTAGTATGAAATTTCAAAGCCAACCCAACTGGTTTCATCTCAATTGGAGATATATAACTTGAGATATATAATAAACAAGACCACTGTGTCAGCAGAG
The DNA here is from genome assembly GCA_036936925.1 of Cenchrus fungigraminus. Lineage (NCBI taxonomy): Eukaryota > Viridiplantae > Streptophyta > Magnoliopsida > Poales > Poaceae > Cenchrus > Cenchrus fungigraminus. Next base: position 130,371,444 of record CM072779.1, read on the forward strand.
TTTTACAGTTTCTAACATCCCCCAAGTTTTGTTCATAACTCCGTGAATACTTATTCATTACTGCTGAATTTTTACCAAAAAATTACTCATAAAATTTGTGATCTAACCCAACTTGTTTCACATCAAACGGAGTTCTGTAGCTCTTGATAAAATTCAAACTTGACTGCTCTGTCAGAGGGCTGCGTGAACAGATTTTGTATCATCCAAACTTGATAAAGAAACATCACAGATAAGGACAACCCAACCCTTTATTAACTAAATGATTTTGTTCTCGTTGCTTTGTGGCCATCACTCCACAAAACAACGCACTCAAACAAAGAATCAAAACAACCAAGTTTTCAAGCAACAACCATTATTACAAGAATCATCCTCACAGGAACGTTCTATCGATGACAAAGTAAAGGTGGGTCTTCTAAACTCTACTCCTGTCGCACGCTGGTAGTAGCCTCATCGGTACCATAGCGAGTCCTCTTGCGAGGCAGAGACTCCGGAGGATAGAAGGGTGCTTCCTCCTCTGGAGGACGTCGTCCAGCAACCTGCGCCTCCAACTGAGCAATCCGAGCCTGTGCCCTCTGGAGCTGATCATGGAGACGATCCACCTCATCGTAAGATCCTTCAAAGTGTGTGTTGAGCGCTGAAGCAACACGGGATAGGATATCCATGCGACCATCTCTGTTATTCCTCATGGGAACAACAGTGTTCGAGCTGCCTCTAGGACGGCTAAGGTCGTGGCGGAAGTCAGAGCCATGCAGACGCTCACGATATCTGTTACTGATGGACCACAGAGCCCTCCTTGCTGCATCATTCACCGAAGCAGCCTCCACTGTCACAGGAGCTGAGCTGAAGTGTGAGGAATGAACACGGTGCCCGACACCTCCACGAAGAGGCACACGAATGTGAATGTCAGTGGTGTAGTAATCCACCAACCCAGGCTCCGTGTAGTGATTGGTGACATAGAGGGGCCTCGCTGTAAAGTCAAGGTGCTGCAGGGTCTCCTCCAACAAGACTACAAACTGTCCCTCAACCTCCTCGGCATAGTGATAGTGATATGTCACTCCATGGAAGCGAGGGTCTTCATCCACCTGATTATTATTCGCGGCACTGTTTTCATCCTCGTGCCCATCAACCTCTTGGTCTTCAGTCTCATCATTGCCATTACTGCCATCTCCATTGCTGCTATCACCACTGTTGTTGTCACTGCTGTCATCCCCAGAATCATCTGGATCCCCTCCAGCAGCCTCCTGTGCATGAGCATCAGAGGTAGGGGCAGCTGGAGGTATCACCATATCGCCATCGGCATCCACTTCCAAGTAGGTGCCGTCATACAGCTGCGGTATCCCACGGTGATCTTCGGCGTCATCCTCGAGTATCCTCTCTTTTGGATCCTCCTCAACCTCATCTTCCACCTGAACCTCCACCTGAACCTCAGGCTGCTCCTCTGGCTCAACCCATGGGTAGCGGGGTGCCAACTGACCAGTGGGGACACGGCCACCAGTGCTCTTGCGTGCAGTGTTCTTGGTTCTGGCCATCTGATAAGCAAAAAGGAGACTAAGCATAGATAAAACAAAATGATAGCATTTAAATAAAAGAAAACTGAATAAATTAGTTTTTTATACATAATTAAGTACATTTTGAATGATGATATGGCTTCTAGATCATGAATCCTTAATTTTCGACCATTTCTAACTTAAGGCTGCGTCCTACAGTCATTACTGCTCTGGTACCACTTTGTCACACCTGATTTCCGTAATGAAACCAAATGCATCTCATATGTGCGCCAGGATCAAGTTACACACATACGATAGACAAAAGAGTGTAATACCATAACTGTAATCAAACGTACAAGAGTTAAACCATTATATTATCAATTATTACACTCAGGCAGTGGACACGAAGGTCCAATAGAACAAACAATAACTAAACGGACGACTTCATCTTCAGCTTCCACAGGCACATGACTAGGGGATCGCATGCCTCAGAACTCCTCAAAGTCGCTGAAGTACTCCTCACCGTTGTTCTCATCTGAACAGCGGTAAGCAAGGGTGAGCACTCTTATGGTTGGAGCTCAGCAAGTGGGGGAAAACATGCAAGGCTATCAAGGATAGGCTAAGGGTTTACAGCGGTTAGCATTTTAATGTTGGTTAAGTTTTATTAGCAAGCCTATTACTAAGTGTAAGTTTATACCAACCCCAAAGATTAAGCATTTGTAACCATATCTCAAAACCATAGGAAACCACAGTTTGAATTCATCTTTAAGTTTAATTATCATGTGAGGGTCCAAGCCGCTCTTAACTGTGTGCATGGCTGATCGATCAGTTTTCACTCTGCAGAGGTTGTACACTTTACCCACAGCTCGTGTTCCCCATGTTGCCTGGGTTAGCTAGACCCTTAAACACTGCCGAGGTGAGTGGCTAGGGGTCCACTATGAAGCCTTTACAAAGGCATGCAAAAGACCAACAACCCGCATAGTTACAGATCAGGGCGGACCATAACCCTCCCTAATGGTCAGCACCTTAGCAAAGGCTGCTACCCCAAAAGAATCGGGCTATACCCCTTCAACCCCAATCCCCCTCTGCCCCTTTCGGATAACGTAATCAGTTCATTCACACACCTAATTAATTGGCTAAGCCAGAGCCATATGGACTGTGGTTGTACTGTTTTCTTGGGTGGTTCTCCATGTTCCAATTAAATCTTAGTGTTCTTGACTTTAAACATAACCAACATTTCATAAGCATGAAAGTCTTTATCATAAAACCTCTTCTAACCAACCCATGTATAGCAACTAAGCATTCATCTACCCAAAACATTTACCAAAAAGAGTTGATCAAGATGATAGGGGTAAAACTCTAGTCATGTCCTTAAAAAGGTGGTTTTCCCATCAATTTATGCATAGCAACAAATAAAGTAAATATTATTTAAATATGCAGTGATATAGGACACAGAGGAAAATGCAGAGGGGGAAGTCCACTTGCCTTCTTCTACACACTGGGGATCCTCTTCTTCGAAGAAAGGTTCTTCTTGATCTTCTCCGATAGGATGCTCAGTTGAAACAGGCACGATATCTATGCACATGCATCAACATACAATAAATAAATAAAACAGTACACCAAACAATGCTATATGCTAAGAACACGCTGATAAAAGGTTCTACTCACTGATACGACCATTTCGATATATTATACGCGAAAAACGGAGCTAAAACATGAAAGTTATGATTAAAACAAAACACAAGGGCTTTTCTGAAAGAAAACTAGGCTCACTGGGCTTATTTGAAAGAAACCAGGGACTTCTAATGTAATTATACATATAAACAGAGGGGTTTATATGTGAAAACGGGTAGAAAGGACCTCAGGTGCGATTTTCCAGAGAAAACAGGGGTTGGATTATAAAAGGAAGGACCTATCTGTAAGAGTTTTCGATGGTGGAAGGACCGGCTTGTGAAACGAAGAAAACTCGGTGCTCTTAAAGAAAAACACCGGGCGCTGACCGTTACGTCTGCTTTGACCAGGGGTCGCGGCTGACCAGAGCCGTTGATCTGCGATCCGACGGCCACGATGATGCGAGAGCGGGGAGCGGCGGCGGGTTTCGCCGGAGGACAGATATGCGTGGCGGCGACTCACCGGCGTGAGCTCGAGAGAGGGATTCCGGGCACCAAATCGTACACGGCCGGGTGCTATGCGAAGCTAAGGAGCACGCGCATCAGATCGGGGTAAGAAGGGGGTGTCTCCGGCGACGACGGCGAGATGCCATGGCCGGCAGCGGTCGGGGGCTCGCCGACGCACGACGGCAAGCAAGATTGCACTACGGGCCTCGGTTCGACACGCTGAGTGGCTCGACCTGTTGCCCAAGTGACGGTGAACACAACCGCGACCAAAAGGGGGCGTCCCGGCCGGTGGCGAGGCGGCCATGCCGGCGAGGCGGCCGGCGGCCACTGCGTGCCACGACGGCACAACTAGGCGCTCGGACCAGGGGAAAAAGAGGGGGCGCTGGCTTCCTCACCTTGCAGTGAAGCTACAGCTGAGGAGCGGAACGACGAGGAAGAAGTGGTGGCGAAGTTTGTCAGTGGCAGCGAGCTCGGGCGGTGCTCCGGCGGACGAAGACAGGGTGCGGCTCGATCTCGTGATGAAGATGTGCCCCCGGAGCAAGGAGAAGGAGAGCTCGGTGAGCTTCGTGCGTAGAGAAAAGAGGGAAGGGGCCCGGGTACTTCACCGTCGATGATTTCTCCGGCGGCGGTGAAGAGCAGAGGCGGTGACGCTGTTAGGGAGTTGAGGCGTGTGTGCGTGAAGAGGAGGTGTGTGTGAGCAAAGGGCGAAGCAGGAGCTCACACATGGGTTTATATATGGCCAGAGAGGGGAAGGGGAAGCGGAAGGAGGAGCTCCAGTGGCGGCGCTTGCCATTGATGGCCAGCGGCACATCCGGGGCATTATGGAGGCGGGAAGAAGGGAAACGGAAGGGGATTTTGATGGCTACGTGTACTGCGGGATTTACTGCCCTTGATTGTGGCTCTGGATTGGAAGGGTGAGGCGAGAGAGCGTGGGGCAGGGCGGCGGTCTTCACGACGGTGAAGCCGGGGAAGGTGCCGGGGGAGGGGACGAAGCCGACAGGCGGGTCCTGCCTGGCAGAGAGAGAAGGGGGAGAGAAGGAGAAGGAACGGGCCCGGCGGGAGATGGGCCGGAAGGAAGGTTGGCGGGCCGAGGTGGGCTAGAAAGGAGGAAGGGAGGGAAAAGCTCGGTTTGTTTTTTTTTCTTTTTCAAACTCCTTTACTCAAAACCTTTTTCAAACTCAAATCAGATTCAAAATTTTCCAAACTTTCAAATTATTTAATAAACTTTTAAAACTTCACACTAGCACTCATAAACACCATGCACAGCCAAATAATGATGCACAAGCACTTGTTGACTCTAAATTATTTAAATGAAATTTAATTACTTTAGAGCTCAAATTAATTAGCATTTTAATTAAGTCCTTAAGACTAATCCTAATACACTATGTTGCTTAAGCAAATTTTAGTGATGGAATTTTAGGGTGTTATAGACGTGGGCGTGCCAAGGTTTTTAAGAAGCCGCGTAGCCTTTCTCATGGCATATGTGATTCTAATGTGGGCACCAAGACGGATGTTGGGGTTGATGCTTCTTGCTCTAAGTCCCAAGGGACTTCTCACTTACAAGAGAATAGTGATTTGTCCGCTCGGACCGTGCGTCCCGATAGGCCTTTGTACCGTTGCTCTCATTGTGGGAAGGATGGGCAACAAGAGAGCTTTTGCTACTGCTGGGCAAAGAGAATGCGGCGAGGAGGTGCTTCTAGGCCTTTGGTTGTTCATAGCCCTTCTCATGGCATGAACACTTGTGAGCCTAAGAAGGCACGATTTGTGGACGGGTTTTATGACACTCTTTCTAGTGAGTTAGGTCATGCTCGTGGACATGTTTCTAGTGTTTCTTATGTTAGTCCACGACATGCTTTCCATGGTGCTTGTGTTGGTTCTTCTCCTACGATCCCGAAGAATCTTTGCCTTTTTGCTTGTGGTAGCACTCGGTTTTCTTCGGGAGTGGCTCCTTTGAGGCATGGTTCTAAGGGTGTTCGAAAGCTTTTTCATTCGAACCAGCATTTGCATCATGCTAACCCACATGATAAGTTGAGTGCATCATTTACCCGTGTGACCAAGTATTGTATTCCCAAGTATGTGCTTGCTAAACCTTTGGGTCCAAGGCTTGGTCTTGTTCGTCTCCTTGTGTGTAGGTATGGAGACGCGGTTGGAGAACATGGGTTGGATGGTGCTTGATCTTTGCCCGTGAGGTGATCAAGACAAGATGGTTCTCCACACCGCTTTGCATGGCTCTTGAAAGCCTTTGTACACATGTATAGTGAGTTTTAATTTCCCTTTGTGCTCATTTGTATATACTTGTGTCTTGCTTTCGTGTAAACCATGGTAGGCTAGCCACCTTGTTCATGATAGCTTTGTGATCTTGTATACCTATCTTGCTATCTTTTGTATGATATTGTGGTGGATGATATATATGAACATCATGTCATGCTTTATGGTTGCTCTATGGTGGTTATGTCATGTTGTTCATCCATATCATTTTTGTCTAGCTCTATGATATCCTTTCTTGTTAGCATGTTTGATCCATATGAACTTGTATCATGCCCTTGTTTAGACCTTGTATCATGTTTGGCATGTTGTTCTTTGGTATCATTTTGGTTCAGTATCCTTGTATAGGGTTGTATCTTGTTGACATGCTTGCTAGCCCATGCTTAATTCATAAATGTGGAATCATGTTACAATGCTTTCTTTATCTTGTTTAGTATTATCATTGCATTATGTAGCATGTTTTGAGCTTGCTTTGGGTTTTGGTCTTGCCTTGTCTTCAGGTTGTGTTTTGTTCCTTCTTTGGTTTTCTTCCTTTATAGGTTGGTTTTAGAGCTTCTCTTTTGCTCTTTCTCTTCCTAGCTTTTGCTTTGCTAGTTGTCTTTGGTTGTGGGGGAGCTTGGCTTCTTTCGATTTGGAATTTGGTTTCAAGGCGTGTTTTGGCTTTTGGTAGCCTTTTGTGATCCTTCAATTGATATCTTTCCTATGGTACTCAATTGGGATCTTTGGTGGTCTTGCAATTGGTATCTTTTCTATGGTACTCAATTGGGATCTTTGGTGGCTCTTCCCTCGCTTCGAGCGGTTCTTGGTTGGTGTGTCCCCTTGTGAGCTTTCATGTTGTTTCTTGTGGTCTTTGTGAGTTGCCCTTTTAGTTTGAGGCTTTGGTGTATCACATGTGTTTAGGATGAGCTTCGTATGCTCTTTGATCCTAATGCATGTGTTTTGGGGGAGCTAGTGAGCTTGCTTTTTCTTTGCCCTATCACATGTATCTTGGGTGAGCTTTGTATGCTCTTAGACTCTTATGCATGTGTGTAGGGAGGCTTGCTAGCTTTGCTTGCTTTTGTCTCTTTTGGTGTTGAGTTGGTTCTTGGGAGCTCACTTTGTAGCATATGTTTCATACATGTTTACTTTGATGTATAGCATGCATGTTTAATTTCATAGGGTAGCCATCTTTATATCTTGATGTATAGTTTTGCATCTTTGTAAGACAAGCATGTTGCATTTGTATCATATGCATTTGGTTAGGAATGGCTTCTCCTATGTACATTGATCCCTATGATATGCTATGTTTGAGCTTGTGGATGTACTTGATTGATATTTGGGATGATAAGCTATGCTCTTGATAGTTTGGTTGTATATCCATAATGAGATAGCTTACTTTTATCAAAATGCTAGATAGGCTCTCTCTTGTGAGTATAAGGCTTTGCATGATCTGAGTGTGCTTTGGTGGTTTATATCATGCTTAATTTGTGTTTGGATATCATGTGCTTTTCACTTGGGGTCAAAGACCCATTTGTCATTATGAATGTTTAGCCCATGTGTTACCTTGTGGGGGAGCATAAGCTTCTTTTTGCCGCAAAGGCACTTCATGTACCATTTTGTGCTTAAATGTGAAAAATCAAATTGGTATGAAATGCTTATGCTTGAAGTTATGCTCTCATTTGTTCCATGTCATAAATGCTTTAAATCTGAATTAATATGGGTGCTAAACCGTTGCATGATGTCTACCATGAGAAGACTCATTTTAAGAAGTAGACATATGGCTCGGTGGCTTTAACATGACATGAGATGCTTATGGGTGTTTGTAATGATCTTGTGTCAAGGATATGTGACCTAGCATGAAGTTTGTGTGATTTGGATTCACTTTGGCATGTTTGGCTCATGTTTAGGTCTTTACTCATGAGAGGGAATTTTTTTTTGCAAAAATGCTACTTTTTACCATAGCTTGAACTTGTATGTATGCAACTGAACTTTCTTGATGGCTGTGCTATTTTGAACCTTTGTCAACTCTAAGTAGTCCATTTGCTTGTTCCTAGCACATTTTATGGCTCTATGTCCATTTGAGAAGCCTTTAGTTGAAATTTTCGTAGAAATGCCTTGATTCAAGCATTGTCAACAAGGGGGAGAAGTTTATGCATGGAAAAGTTTTTGGAAGCATTTAGAAGGTTTTCATGCATTTCCGGGCTGCATTGGAGCATTTTGTTTTCTAACAGGCAAAACCGGTCTGGAAACCGGTTGGACCGGTTTGGGGACCGGTTTGGAAGATGGCGTCAGAAACCGGTTTGACCGGTTTGGTAATCCGGTCTGACCGGTTTGGTTGCTGCTGCTCGGTAACTTTGCACACATTGGTTCAGGGGGAGTTGCATTTGCTCAAGGGGAGCTGCATGTGTTCAGGGGGAGGTCCTTGTGTCGTCTGAGTTCTTGCTTTGGTGGTTTGCTCCGTGTGAGCTTTGGTTTGCTCTTTGTGAGCTTTGGTGGTTTTGTCTTGGTTGTGTTGAGCCGTTGTCCTTGCCTTAGGGGACCGAGACTTTGGATTGCAAGTGATCAAGGTTTGGTTTTGTTTGGTTGTTGGATCACTTGTTTGGCTTGTTTTTGTTTGTCTTTTGTTTTTACTTTTCCTTATGTATTGGTTATGTGGTGTGTTGTCAATGCACTCATCAAGGGGGAGATTGAGGGCCAGAGTGTCTGATGGCTAGTGGTTGGCCACTCCTTGGTGATGAGTGATTGACAACGTTTTGTGGACTGACGCTGCGCTTTGTCTTGTGGATGTAGGCTGCGGCTTGGTTTGCGTTGGTGCAGGTGAAGAACAAGCGCGAAAGGTCTTAGCCCTGCTGGGGCCTCTGAAGGACTGGAGGGACAAGTAGGCTTGGTTCGATGGACCCGGTGGCCAGACGGGATCAAGTGCAAGTCACATGGTGCTAGAAGAGCAAGACGAAGTCCGTCGGTTCGTTGGTTGATCCAAAAGCAAACAATGATTCGTTGGTTGATCCGAAAGCCAACATCGAGCTGGGGCGACCGTGGCGGCCAAGTCGAGGAACAAGGCAAGATCAAGTAGGCGGTCAGTGCGGCAGAAGCGAAAGACTTGTGGCTTGAAGCTCGGCGTGGAGGCTCCACCAAGCTCGCGGGGTTTGCAGCGGTTCACCACAAAATCGTTGGGTTCATCGGTTGCTCCAAAAAGCCGACCCGAGGTTCCGGTGCGGCCAAGTCACCAGAACCGGTCTGACCGGTTTGGTGGTGGTGCGGCCGGAAGTTGTCGAACCGGAGGACACACGTCGGGATCGCAGGCTTGGCGTCGAGGCTACGCGAGGTGCGGTTGCCGGGAGTCCATCCGATGGAGATAATCATGTGTTGACCAAAACGCCCTTGCATGGGCTTGAATTGTAACTCCTAGTGTAGGGGAACTTCGGTCATTTGTCCGGAGGGCCTATATATAGGAGGAGTGGCTGGTTGGGCAGCTATCTCTTTTGGCTTGGCTAGGTGGGTGTGCTCCTTCTTCTTGGAGTGCTTTTGGTGAGAGGAAGAGAGGAGAGTGTGGCTCTTTACTTGAGCTTTTTGCCTACCAAGATTTGTGATTCTTGTGTATGACTTGTAACCGGATATGGCTACATGATTCATAGTGATTCCTCCTTCTTAATCTTGTGCCAAATCCATTATTCCTGTGACGTTTTCTTTTGTGCCATTTTCGGAGCTATTTTCGGAGCCCTTTTCTTTGGATTTTCGTGGAGTGGATTTGAGGGTGTTTCCTTTGGGATTTGTTTGTAGGGATCACGTATGAGTACCTTGGGTACCTTTGCTTGGTGATCTTTGCCCCACAAACTCCCCGGAATCCCTTGGATTTGGTGGTTTTTGGATGAATTCGGGAAAAGGTGTTCTTGGTGGTTGACTTTCGATTCCTCCCTTTTGGATGAATTTCAGGATGGATCCTTTGAGATAGAGGTTGCCCAAGAGGTAATCCACCTTCCCCCGAAGTTTGGATTCAATCCGTTGGGTGAATCGGGAGATCGATTGGTTGGAAGAAGAGGTGCTTTCCGCGGGCTGTGTTTTTCCTGTCTGTCTGGGCGAAACCGGTCTGACCGGTTTTGGTCACAGTGGCGGTTCGTGAAGATTTTTGGCAGGCACGTTGTTCTCTGCCTAAGAAGTCCTCTGGTCCAAGTTTCGTCGCGTTTGGAGTTTGTTTGCTTGGTTTTTGGCCTTGTTGATCTTTGGGGGATTTCTGGGCAAAACCAGTCCGACCGGTTTGGTCAAAGGTGTGTTTTTGAAGAGATCTTCTGGGAATAAGTTTTCCTTTAGTAGAAGAAGTTCTGGTCCGTCCGCCGCGGCGCTGCCCTACGACCACCGCCGGCCCTCCAGCCTCCGCGTCCCCCGTGCAAGAGCCGCCGCCCTACAGTTCCGCCTCCGGCCTACCCTCCCCCGCACCGTCCGTCGACCTCATCTCCCTCGCGCCCCGTCGGCCTCCAGCTCTGCCGTCATCCGTCTGCCACCCACCAGGTACGCCACCGCCGGCCACCTCTCCTCTGCCCCCTCACGGTCCTCTGCCCCGCTGCCGCTTCCTCTGCCCCCTCGGTGAGTGGGCCCCTCCCCCGAGGGCAAATGAAGGAAAAGGGGAGCGGAGCTGCGGGAGGAGCGAGGGAAGCTGCATTTTTGCAGCTCTCACGATGTGGAACCACGACAGAGAGCGGGATTTCCGTCCGCTTCCGCATTTGCAGCCCGTTCGGTAGGGTTTCACCTAAAACAGATTCCAAAGCTGCACAAGAATCCCTACCAAACACAACCTAAGCTAGCGAATCACCCAATAAACTTGTGAGCGAGTTGCAGATCATGGATTGTTTCCACTAGACGTGAAGCGCAGTGGAAGTAGTCGATCGGATCGTCTCCTCCTCGTCCTCCCCGCGGTCACCACTCACCACCTCGGATCACCGTAGCCGATCAGCGCAGCAGGTAAGCAGGGCCTCCACGGAGTCGATACAGGGCGGCATGAGGCCGGGGGGGGGGCGAGGGAAGCTACGGCTACGGTTGGCCGGATGCTTCGTATATATATATGCTGAGCTAACAGGCTTTCATTGCTACATTCTATTTATGAAAATGCTACATGACCCTGTGCATTCTATTTATGAAACTGTGCCCTTGACCTTGTGCATTGAGAGTGACAGGGTCATCATGCTGAAAATCTGATGCAGCAGACTTGGTAAGTGTGCACACTGCCACGAGACTGGTCTGAGGTACTCCCTCCGTCCCTGATTAATGGTCACTGGAGCAACGAACCGGTTACCAATACAATTATACAATTGCAAAAAGACAAGATCAAACATACAAGGAGTGCTTAAGTGGGGGTTAGTCTTCCAGTAGGCCCTCAATAAATAGTGTAACAGGTGGATTCTAGGTGTTGAAATGCACTCATCTCAGTTGGTTTGTGCTCCTAGTCCTGTGGCTGGGGCCTGCCGGATCGAACCTCCGTTGCCTCAAAATTTTGCACAGTTTTTTGGTTCAGAGAAGAAACGACATCTAATTTGCAAGCTAGTATATGGAGGGAGTAATGTTGTACGGAGTACTCCGTACAGGCTGGGGGTGAGAAACTAGGAACCGAGGTTGGGGTTTAAGCTGTGATCTTTTATTTTTCTTCTTGACCCATGTGTGGTGGTGAGGCCGCCAGGTGGTCGGAAAAGATGGTTCTGGCTGTGAGGCAGGCGCCAGTACGCCGCTGCTCATTAGATTCATCGCGCAAATCACTACTCCCTCCGTCCCAATTAATGTGCACATGAGATGTTCAAAAATTATGCTCATTTTAGATTCGTCGCGCAAAGTTACACTCATCTGAAAAATGTTTTGCAAATAAATTTCATTTAGTACTCCATTCATAGAAGATTCCCTAAACCGAATTTTTTCCGCCCGTTTCCAAAAATGGTCTAGGGGAGAAGGGGACGACTATTTTTAAGAGCAAGTTTTTTTTGAAAGAAGGGCAGGAGCACTACCATATCATTTAAGGAGAAGATGCATGCAAGGGTTTACAGAGTTGTGATTACATAAGAAACTTGAGAAACACCACTCGAAAAGAAAGAGCGACATCATTAAAAAACAAAATTAGGCTCTGCTCCACTGCAGGCATCCCTGTGAAGCTTCATGTCCTCTTTGATAATTTCGCCCACGGTGGGCTGGGACGCGCGTTGAGGTGGCGCACCTTTGGTGGTGGGTCTCGCCGGATTTAATGCACCACAGCTAGAGTACTTGGAAGAGAGAGAATAACATCGCACCCCTATCAGTGCAAGGTCAATAGTTGAGCCAAGCACTTGGCTTGTAGCCAAGATATTAGAGTCAAGTCATACAACAATACTAGTCTCTCTCTCTCTCCAGATGCAGAGACCTTGACAGGAATGCGTAACCTGCCCGGTCTCAGTTATTCTGGGTCTGGGGCCACGTTGCTTAGCGCAACCGCTTGGTTACCCACACGTCCATGTGAAAGGCAGCATGGGTGACGCACGCAACACCGCAGTTGCCGCGGGACACGGCGGTCGGTGGGTGGTGTCGAGCCTGCGTAACCGAGATCAGTTGGTGTCAGCTCCCGGTGGGTTGCTCACGAGCCATGGTGCGAGGAGCAATAATGCTAGTGGTTGGGTTACCATAGCATATGCCTTTGATCAAAGCGTGTGCCGTGTATCCCAAGCGTCCACGTGCATAATCGAGGTAGTGCATGTTTCGCACGCACACCTGACACGCCTGTTGAAGACCTGGGTGGAACAGAGACTTGAAGGAAACCAATAATCATTCACGAAAAATATAATAAATGATTGGGACTCGTTTGAAAAATCAAATAGGAGTACTGAGCACTAATTTACTTAACCATTTTCAATCGGTTACGCACGGTCCCTGTGTCGTGTTGTGTCGTGTGTACAGTACACTATACAGCCTCGACAGGACGGACGGGACGGGCCTGCAGGTGCGGGTGATGATGGGGTGACGCGCACCTGCAAACAAATGGATAAAAAAATAAGTATGGGCCCGCTGGGACCCAAACACCGCATTTGCGGGTGCCACCAAGCCGCCGCATCGGCCGTCTCATGCCGCAAGAAACACATTAAAATGGCATAAAATAAACTAAAACCAACGCACGCATATGCTGGAAGTGCGTCAAGACGCGAGCGTGATTCGTCAAGGCAGATGCGGCGCGTCTTTTGGTTGCGGTGGATGTGTGTACTCATAAAATTGGTTTAGGTTTGCATAGGATCGTCTACGCACTGATGCACAAAACACATATATATTCTGTCAAGCGAGAGTTGCTTATGAAAGTCTTCGCCTGGATCGAAGCGGAGAGAGGATCGAGAGGGCAGTGAAGGAAGAGCTGCGATGGTCGGCGACACGTTGGGACTTCAAATCCGGTGTGTGTGTGGAGAGAGAGAGAGAGAGATGGAAACGATCGTTCCGTGCACCATGAAATAAAAGCATAATCGCGAAATTGCCGTGGAGTGCGTACGTAATTGAAACTCTCATGGAAACATATATCCTGTTGGATGGTTACCTTCCAATATGCATAACTTGCACCCACTCGATTACAAACCAACATGCGGCAAGCCGGCAACATTCAACCGCTTGGGTTACGCGCAAGGCTTACATAACCAGGGCGATTAAGCAGGAGCCATGCTGTGTGCTGCAAAGTGCAAACGCGGCATGGTACAACACGGACTCGGTCGTGTTGATTCTGCGCATTACCAGCACCCGCTCGGTTACGCACGACGGCACGAGTAATGTCTAGTTTATTGATTATTAATGTTAAAGGGAAACAAACTCAAAATAAAATAACAATTTAACATTGCTCTTTGACACATTACAATCTTGCAGGACTGTTCTTAATTTGTTCTAGATACCTCCGATTGCTCTCCCTGTATATATACTCCCTTCGTTCTTAAATATATGACACCATTAACTTTTTAATCCAACTTTGTAGGTTTATTGATTTGGAAACATATTTGCAGAAAAGACGAATAGTCAAATGAACGAAAAAAGTCAATGGTGTCATATATTTAAGAACGGAGGTAGTAGTACGTATCTCATCAGAATGCATGGAAGTATAGTGGCACCTCTCAACTAGCACCCTCTCTGTAGTCGTAGCGGCACAACGGGCACATCGTCTTCTTGTTGAACCGTTGCGTGATGAATGTCATGTGGAAACGGTGCACGCACACTCACAGGGTCTTGACATCTGCACCTGGAGCCATGTCCTCCAGGCAGATCATGCAATTTGGCACGTCCTTGATGCAGTAATCCTTGAACGGTGTTGCCACGTAGCAGATAAATGTTATTGAGAGCTGGATGCACACCTTGCATCTGAAAACAGAGTTGTCAGGCATGGCAATAGCGCGCTGTGTGATGCAACCCTCCAGACTGGAAGGCACTGCCATGTCCCAGTGAGGTACGTTTAGACCCATGTAAACATCAAGGTCGTTTAGGTTCTGCATCAAGGAATGCTTGATTAGGCTACGGCAGGAATTGGGATAGCGAAGTTTCGTAACGCCGGGGTAAGCTAATGGAATTTCAATAATTTTGATGTCTCTAGTCCTGGGGCGAAGCCTTGAGCTCCTCCTTTTGCCTTCAATGTCGATCAAGTTGTGCATCACCTGATGGTCAGATCAAGCTAGAGTATGCTCGGCCAGAAACCTGGCAGACCGTCAGAGATCACGATTCCCTCCGTCGTCTCAGCCGTGATGTCAAACATTGGCTTGGTGCATTGCACAATCTTGGGATCTGTAAAAATAGAAAAAGTGTATAATTCATCCCTCAAGTATTGCAAAAGTGTGACATTCAACCATCACGTATCATTTGATGAAAATCAACCTCCTAACTATTTGAACTAGTGCATTTGAACTGGTACTCCCAATGCAGACTTCACCATGCATGGAGTCTAAGTCTATTAATTGCTCTCTCATTTATACTAGTACTGTAGTACTAGCTTTTTGCTGATGTGGCGGTGTACTACTAAGTCTTCACGCAAATCAATACTAGTTGTGAGAGAGACAAGTGGGTCATGTGATGCTATGATAGAAAATTGCATTGAGAAAATTCCCTGTATGCCATTGGGAAATATAACTCATCCCTTAGTATGTGCCATTGAAAATTAGCTCATCCGTTATAGTTTTTCTAGGATACGCACTATCATTGGACAGAAGTAGAGATATGAATAATTGGATAGGCGGATCGTACCATTTATGACCCTAGAGAGAGTTCTGTTCGCCGAGGCATCCATGCAAGGCTCGCGGCTCACCAAGTATAGCGGCGACGCGGAGCAAAAGACAGTACTAGAGTCGCAGACCTGCACTGCACGTGTGTGTATCGAAAGGATAGAGGTTCTCGGCCGGTGCAGATCCATATCCAATAGTCCAACAATACAATAGTGATTACAAATTAAAAGGGATCGATGGTCCGGAATTGATCACGTTGACAGAGAGCGGGTACTCGAGGTGAGAACTTACCGAAACCACTAGGACGTTGGTCGATCGTCAGGGATCGGAGAACCAGATCACGGGGGGACAGTGACGTTTAGGGTAGTATGGCCAAGGGCGAGAGAGGACGAAGTGGGAGAGGCAGGGGCACAACTGGGCGGAGGCCGACCATAGCAATCGTCGTGTTTATAATATTCTATTTATATATATGATGATGATGACAGACGATCCCATCCGTCTCGCCGCATTGTGCGCACTGACTTATGCTATACTACTACTCTATATTCTGTATCATTCCAATTTTGTCGGATGTCTCTGAAGAGACGCGCCATACTATACTACTACCGACCTGTGTAGTTTGGTTACTTACTACTAGTTCTCCCTCCGTAACCTAGCGGGCCTAGCACGGACTCGGTTACCCACCTTTAAGACTGCTGGCTGCATGGTGCAACATTGGTGGGTTACGCACGGAGTCGGTTATGCAAATCGGTCATGTCGATTCAGTGCGTACGCACCATCGGTGCAGCGTCAAGTTTCCTCTGAACATTCACAGAGCCGGTGTCCTTCGGCAAACTAGGAAGATGTGGTAACCAAAGCCCTAGGAAACAAGGATCAAGATGGGTGTTAGTAATAAACTCGTGTTTAGGTTTTTACTCTGTTTTCAGTTGGGCTTTTTGTTAGATTGTGGGGCTCTGCGGATCAGAGCCGCGTCTTGTCCAACGTCTTTCCAATACAAAGTGATTACAAGCTCCTGCTCAACATCCAATTCAGAACCCATAGAATTTGTTGTTTTTGGCCGTAGGAACCACCCTTCGCCTCCAGGTACCTGACCTTTCTAGTGCTTCACGGCATACTGTTCACCGTCTTGCATCACCATGGTTACGTACCACTCAGGCTTCATGGTGCAGGCAACAGCATCTTGCAGGTATCAGGCAACAACATGGCCCGATACCGGATATGTTACGCATGCCCTTCAAAGTCCGCTTATCCCGAGGAGGTTGCAATAAGCTAATACGCACCATGGCCCGCGCGTAACCACAGGTTACGCATGTAAAACCCAGGTTTCACCAAGCCTCTGTATTGTTTGTTCCTGCAACCAGGCTCCGTCAGTTGCACCACTAGGTAGCACGCAGCCAGACTGCATTGTTCCTGCAACACCAACTGCGCTAAGCACAAATAGGCTTCAGATGTATGCGTAACCTGACCCATGCTGCATCTGGTGGTGTCGATTCTACGCGTTACCTGCACCAGCTACTCGGTTATGCACCATCCAGGCTGCAACCGCCTGGAATACGCACGCACACCTATAGGCTCTAGATGTATGCGTAACCTGAACCCGCTCGAACACGCACAGACTCTGTTATGCACCTTCATGCTGCAACACCGACTGGGTGGTGTTGTTTCATCACGCAACCTGCAACCGGTCGTGTCTATCCTGCGCGTCACCTGCACCAGGTTCGGTGACGCACGGTTCAGCAACGCACCATCCGTTCTGCATGGCGCGCAACACTAACTGGGTTACGCACGGTGTCGGTTACACACCGTCTGTGCCGCTTGATGCTACACTGACTTGGTTGGATGGTGGAATACTGACTGGGTTACGCAGAGTGTCGGTTACGCAAAACCCACACTGTATCCTCTGTAGTGTCGTTTCATCACGTAACCTTGAGCCGATACGGTTACGCAAAATCCATGCTGCATCCGGTCATCTCGAATCTGCGCGTAACATTTGCAGGTTACGCATCGTCCGAGTTGCTTGATGCAACACCACCGACTGTCTCGTGTCGAATCAGCGCATAAGCTGCACAGGTTACGCTCTGTCCGTGCTGCTTGAGCAGCAACACTGACTCGATTAAGCACGAACGAGGTGTTGACGGCTGTTAAGTGCTACTTTTATGCCGTCAACTCCTGCATAAAATAAATAGAAAGTAGACATCAACACTAGAATAGGGCTTTATACTAACAATTTCCACAAGTGTTGGTGTTTCTAGCTTTTGTTGTAGGATGCACCAAAATGCACATGAAATGATGTGTTTGAGAGCAAGTGAGTCAATGGCACCAATAGGGCATCATCCATAACAATCTCAAATGCCAAATTGGACTGCACCATTGCGACGGGCTCGTCGAGACGATCGAAATGGATATATCATTTGTCTACTTCTGAGTCCGGATGAAAGAGATATGCACAAGACAAGATCACCATCTTGATATGTGTGCCCGGTGGGACCCACACTAGATCACGTGGCGACGTGTTGCCACGTTGGATGCCATGTGTCCATGACACATCACCAATCCAAAGAAACACACCTTCAACCAATCAGGAGCCAGTACGCGGATTCAAGGGCCAACATCCCCACGGAAACGAGCTAAAAACACCGCATACACACCCATACACGCCTGAGGACCCACCTGGCAGTCACCTGGACGAAAGGTGGTCGAAATGAACCGACTTTGGGTTCGGCCAAACCCCAGTTCGGCCGAAGCTCTCGGAGCTCCTCTCATCCCCAGCCGACGCGTGGCAACTCTCCATTGGTTCCTCAAGGCATTCCGGGGTGTTTTGGAGTCATTTGGCACTTCGAGCAAGCCACCCCCTTGCCTATAAATAGAAGGGGAGGGGGTAGGAAATGAGACACACCACTTCACCCAAGGATGAGAGCTTCCCTTCAAAGGAGAGGCCTCTCCTTGGTAGATTAGAGAGTAGGAGAGTGAGAGAGTAATTTGTATCTCCATGGATGCTTTGTTCTTCAATTAGAGTAAAGTAAGTATTTCTGCATTTTCTATTTAGACTAAAGTGTGAGTGATATGTTCTTGTGTTCTTCGCCTGTTCATCATTTTGAGGCGTGTGTTCTTCACGAACACGCCCCCTCGATCTAGTTGATTAGGTGCACAAGTTTGTATCCTGTTTGTATGACTTGTCTATTAGAATAAAGTGGAAATGCTTGCATGCTCTGATTAGAATAAAGTGTGTTCGTGATTCCTTTCTAATAGTTTATGCCTGGTTGCATGAGTAGACCTTTTTCGTGTGGTGCTAAAATACCCAACCCTAGGTTACACACCTTTAAGACGGCTGGCTGCATGGTGCAACACTGACTGCGTTACTCACGGTGACAGTTACGTACGCATGGTGCAACCTCCAGCAAATCCGTACCCTCTAGGTTACGCATATACTTGTATGTTTCTTTTCGTGTTTAAAAAACGCATATACTGACGACTAGCTACCAATATAGAAATTAATCTGTACTTCAAAAGGTCGGTCTTTAAATAAGATCTATAGCACTACTTAATATTAATGGCTAGATAATTAATCACGGTTCTTAAGTTCTTAATGCTTCTGCCTGCTGGCTAACCTAACTAGATAAACAGCCACGTACAGTGAAGGCCAGCAGGCGAGAACTCACCGAAACCACCAGGACGTTGGTCAATCGTCGGGGATCAGAGAACCAAATCACGGGGGGACGGCGACGATGGTTGGTCATCTACAGAATCTCGATTTTAACATACAGACAGATGTACAGACAATTCATACAACCCACAGACAGAGAGGTCATCTGTAAGCTGTTTAATGCTTTGCATGTAGGTTAAGATCAACTACAAATTTATCTGTGTATACTATTGTGTGGCTATTTCATCAATTGAGTGTACAGTTCAAAATATGAGTGTTATATAAACTAATTTATAAATATCAATAGTGATCATTTCATGAAATAATCATAGTGATAATTCATGAAATAATCAGAGTACAATTAAAGGTACTTTTTTCCCTCCTCTTTACTTTATTTATTTTTTTCTCTCCACTTTTCGTCCACACACGGAGACAAACAAAAAAAGCAAAAGTATCTCCAGCTCGGGAGGCTTCCTTCTTTATCTGCGAGCTGTGCGTCCTGTGCCTCTCTTCCTCTTCCGTCTTTCCTTCCCAAAGCTTCCTTTCCTTTGAAAATCCCACGAGGCCAGCGACGGTATAGCAAGCACATTCCCCATTCCGCGGTGGAGGGGTATCGATCTCTGCAAGCGGATCCTGACAGAGACGCCCCGACGAGCTCCTCCAACCGCATCCCGCGCTCATGGAGGACGCCCGCGAGCCCCAGCGAGCTCCGCAGGCCGGATCCCCGCTGCCTCATGGTGCATCTCTGACGAGCTCCCCGCGGGCCGAATCCCCGATGGCGACGCCCCGACAAGCTCCTCCAAGTGCATCCCGCGGGCATGGGCTCCTCACCGAGCCGCGGTGGAGCAGAGCAGCTCCTCCACCTCCCTCCGGCTCAAATCTTGCGGAGGTCGAGGAGAGTGGGGAGATGGGATCCCGCACGACGGTGTTGCTCCAGCACCACCGTCTTCCCTAACATCCGCCGCACCGACCCCCCCTCCTGCATCCTCTCCTTCTTCCCCGCACGAGTTGGCGCAAAAATCTCCACCGCACGCGCCCCGTGCGGGATCTGAGCGCGGCGTCGGTTCTGAGCGACGGCACTGTACAACACCCGGGCTCGCGTCACCTCCACCTGGGAGAATGGGACGAACCCATCGACTAGTGAGACGACGGGCACCCTGTCTGTTGGTGTCGGCGGGGGGCTTTCTGCAAAACGTGCATCATACCGACGCGGCATACAGACGTGCTGTACATAGCGCGAGCGTAATTGGGACGATGGTGTGGTCGAGGAGGTGCGAGGGTGGTGAGGTGACTGTGTGGTCGAGGCGGACAACAACAGGCGTGGTTGGGATGGTGCGAGCACAATGATGAGGTCGGGGAGATGGAGACAACTGCGCGGCTGGAGCGGATGAAGACGAGGCTAGGCAGTGCATACGATAATGAGCGAGGTTGGTATAGCGCGTGTGCGATGAAAAGGTTGACACAACAATCAGGAAAGGTGAGGTTGGGTAGACGATGGAGAAACCATGGCAGGAGTGTGTTTCGGGAGGCGTACACGATGGCGGGCAAGGTTAGGAGACACAAGAACAATGGGAACAACAATGAGGTTGGAGAGTTGTTGGGGGCTTGGGGCGGCATGGTGACCGGGCAATAACGAGACGAGCAATATTTTCTCCCGTTGCAACGCACAGGCACAATTGCTAGTAATATTCTATTTATATGATGATGGTGACGTACTATCCCATCCATCTCGCCACATTGTGTGCACTGACTGCATATATGCTAGTATACTACTACTCTGTACTTTGTATCATTACAATTTTATCGGATGTCTCCGAAGAGACGCGCCAATGGCGCCATACTATACTACTAGCCGACCTGTGTGGTTTGTTTACTTACTACTACTAGTACTCCCTCCGTAACCTAGTGGGCCCAACACGGACTTGGTTACCCACCTTTAAGACTACTGGCTGTATGGTGCAACACTGGCTGGGTTATGCACGGAGTCGGTTACACAAATCGGTCATGTCGATTTTGCGCGTCACCTGCATACAGTCGTGTCGGTTCTGCGCAACACCTCAGCTCGGTTATGCACGGTTCGGCTACGCACCATCCGTTCTGCATGGCGCGTGCAACACCGACTAGGTCGTGTTGATTCAGTGCGTACGCACCGTCCGTGCTGCTTGATGCAACACCACCGGTTCCAGATGTATGTGTAACATGAACCCACTCATACCCGCACGGACTCAGTTACGCACCTTCATGCTGCAACACCGACTGGGTGGTGCCGATTCGGTGCGTAACCTGCATCCAGTCGTGTTGATCATGCACGTCACCTGCACTGCACCATCTTCGGTTACGCATGATTCGGCTACGCACCATTCGTTCTTCATGGTGCGGCGCGTAACATAAGAAATAGGCTTCAGTTGTACTCCGTATGCGTAACCTACCCCCACTGGGTTATGCACCATCAGTGCTGCTACATGCATAGGGCAACTATGACTGGGTAACACACAGACTCAGTTACGCACCATTCAGGCAACACCGACTCACAGGGTTACGCACGCACCATCACGGTGATGGAAATACCCACGTTAATGTGTATATACGGGAATTAAAAAATCACGGTGCGTGCGGAAATACATCATGAATATCGGATCGGGACCCTGTGTTCTGCATATATGTACCCTCGTGTTGGACCTTGTATGACGACATGTTGGTTGGCCGGGCGGTGGAGTTAGCATCGTCAATTTCCCGTCTCGGCGTCAGGGGTCAGGAGGAAGACGTCGTTGTGGAGATCATGGAGGAGGGAGGACCTGGAGGCTGGTTTGTTCATCTGAATACAAGTCGAAGGTATGTTGCCCCGACTGTGGATACATCGTTTCTCACTTTCTCAGTGTCCTGTAACATTAGGATGATCGATCTTTTCTTTTGGTATAATGGACGTCACGGCAAGGAGAACAAATCATGTAAGCCGTCGATGCCTCGCCGCCGTGGAGCGTCGCCTTCGTCGCTCTATGTTCATCTCGCAAGAAAATAAATCACCGTTGATCGGGAGAAACGTGACTCACCTGGGCATTGGATCCGCATGGGCTCAGGACCGAAACATACAGGGTTGGACACGGATACTCGCTGTCAGGATGGATCTGCGGGAATTGTTGTGTACGAGGTCACTACGAAATTATTTGCCCCAATGTTCCGCAGCCTAGGATGAGTACAACTGAAAGGTAACGCATTTCTTAATTTCTTATGTCGCCGTAGGTAGTTGATTTATACATGAACGTTCCATCAATCTTGTATGCCGAGTAATATGTTCCATGCTGTATGGCTCAGTGCTTTTAACAGTGAAGATCAGAGGCGGGAAGAGGATCCTAGTGAAGTTGTACAAGAAGAAACTTGTGGGAGGCTTTGCAAGTGGCACGAGATGAAATAGGCATCGTCCATGTTTTAGCTGTAGCAGTTGGTTCATCGATCTGATAGTAGTTTTAGGTTAACTAGGTTATTCCCCGCCCGTGCTGCGGGATGTGAGAGTGAGATTACATGGACTTGACAGACTATCAATTTCTTAGTGAAGAGAAGAGTTTTGATATTCTGTTGCAGTGAGATCCTTGACATGGAGCGAAACTGCGAAAGTATAGAGAGCACACCAGTATTGACTAAAATATACTAAGTATCATTTCGTCAGTGGAACCACATATGCCTATTTTTTTAATCTCCTTCTATCTCACCCGCTTCTTCCGCATCTCTCTCGAGTCTCGATGAGCGCCTTGCCACGCCACGCCTCGCCTCTGCCAATCCAGGCTACTGGCGCCACCACCACTACTCGTTCAAAGTGTTGCCGCGCTCGCCGGTCCTATTTCTCTCCGTCCAGGTCGTGGGCTGCGATCCCGGATTCGATGGTGTAATTTTCAATCAGTAGTTCATGGCATCAAAGTTGTGAACCGTAAAGTGAAAATTTTCACCTCCTAACCAAACACCACACTGAATTAGGAAGCCGTGATTGCTCTCCAAGCCAGGCTTGGACTGAAGGCCAAGAAACCAATCACTACCGTAGACCGTAGTGACGAAGTACGAAAAATCCATCAACCATTGGCAACTTCTTCTTGGATTACACCAACCCACGAAAGGATAACTTACATGGCTACATTACATCACATTTATGCAAATACATTTGAAGAACCTGCATCAAGTCCTAAATGCATACCAGCCCCCAGAACCAGGGAAGACATCAAAACCATATTTCCACCAATTGAGCCTTCGCAGATGGAAATGCGATGGAGGGGATGAACACCAGCTTAGATCAGACGAACGGAGTGATCCACACAGGCTCGACGTCGGCGGAGTGGCCACCGGTGACGGATGTCCCCGTCACCTCGTGGTCCAGCAGCGAGTACTCGCAGATAGCTTGTGGTGCCCACATCTCCAGCACCCGTCGCGCACAATAGATGCAGCTCTCGTGCAACCCCATCGCCGCATACAGCGCTACGGGCACCACCACCGACACCACCGACCCCACGATCAGAGCCTTCCCGACCATCTTCTCCACCATGATCCACTTTCGCAGACCTGCTGACACAAGGATCTGGACTTGCACCTTGCGCTACACACTGCTAGGCTTCTGGATCTGCACGAGCAGGACCTTACCATCGCTCTCCACCAGGTACATCAGTGAGTCCCTGACCGTCAGGCTCATGTCATCACGCAGATGTGAAACAACCGCCGCGCGTATGCGCAAGTCTACACGGAACGACAAGACTACCCCGTCGTGGCCTAGCGCATACAGACAGTAGAGGCAGAAGAGCATGTCTCTAAAGCCCCCGTGCTCGGTTCCCTTGTGGATGCCGATGGTCATCCATGCGCCAGAGATGGCTGGCTGGTGCAGGACAATCATGCCTACTCGGCTTAGCAGGGTAGCGACCCATCCCGGGGTGGTTTGTGGTGCAGAATGGACAACCTTTGACACCAGAAACACTAGAGGAGGTGGGAGAGCAAGGATTCGGCCGGATGCGGGGTTGTAGAGAACAACCGCGCGTTGTTCGTCCAAGGCCATGGCGAGCCACCCCGCGGCCGGTCCGCAACACCGCCCGGTGTTGAGTCTCGCAGGGAGGGAGAAATGCAGGATCTTGTGGTGGTGTAGGCTGAAGAAGGCGAGATCGCCGTGGGGGGCAGGTCGGCGTATGAGGAGTCGGGGTACCTCGGAAGGAAGATCAGTCGACGGGAATGATTCCCGAACGGATTTGAGCCAAGAGACGCAGACAAGGCGGATGGCAACGCGATCGCGGGGACCGAGGATAGTAATGATGCGCTCTAGCAACTCCGGCGGCAGATCCGCCCATGATGACGGGAGTCGGGGCATCGTCCAGTATGCCGGGCAGCGGGGTTGCGTGGGTAAACCATAGTATGTGGAGCCAAGCGATTATTTTCCTCTTGCTCAAAGCCTCAGACTACTACTCCTTGACCATATATATATACTCCCTCCGTCCCAAAAAGACTGTTATAGACTTCAAAATTTGTCCCACAAAGACTGTTTATATAAGCATGTATTAAATGATCTTCTCATTAAACTACACCAAGTACCAAGAAAATATTTCATTGAGAAATGCATAGAGCCAATGGAATACTTATTAGCATTTGGTTACGGTCTACTGATTCACGGTTAGAGCGAGTACCACAGCCTGGGTTACACAGCATGCTTCCACCTAAGGCCAGATTGCATTACCGCCGAACGATATCTAGGAATCGGGGTTAAACATATCCTATGTGAATCCAAATACTAGTCCTGAAATTGGTAATGAAATGGAAATTTATTACCTGCAACAAGATCTAGCTGCCTTTAGGAGTACTACCAGGTGTCGGATTATTCCCTTGCCTTTTGTAAGTAGCTAGACCATCTTGTAGATTCTTAAGAGTATAAACACCCCAGTTCATCAAATGTAAGTCACCAACATTCTCGACTAGCCGCTAGACTTTTGCTGGAATAGCTGGGTTGGTATCAGGGTCAAATAAAACCTTGTGGCAAAACATGAAGAAATCTCGAAGAAATGAATCATCGGCGGGCCCGTCCTTTTGCTTCAGTCTGTTTTCAACCTCAGACAATGTTAGTGATGACCTTGTTTTTTCTCGACCACAACTGGTCATATTGACCTCTTTTCCCTCGATTGGTAGACCCATGATGTCCTTCACATCTGATGGCGTCAACTAGACCAGCTCGCTACCAAGATTGAAACCTGCTTGATCCGGATCGTACGTGTTGACAAGCGACATCAGCAATGGATGATCTATGGTGATTGGTTTGATGTGTAGCAAGAAGTCGAACTTGATAGACTCTAGCTTCTTTTTTCTTGCTGTTGAAAGCAGCCCAAGGACACTCGCCAGTCGTTTCGGCGTGCCTAGAATGCATAGGCTGGAGTGCTTCGAAGAAATGGTAGAAGTAGAACTGATTAGTATCTGGTCACGGAGAGAGAGTAATCAATAAATGTGTCGTATGGAATCTAGATGGTGTGTTACATACGTCCAGAGTAGACGACAATGGGCCACCGGAGTTGAAGTTGTTGGGCCGCCGTCCTGAGGATGGCTGCTGCCGGTCGCAGGTGCTAAATTTTCTTCGCTAAGAGGCCGCTTCCTTGACGTCGTCGTCGACTGTGATTTGCCATCGGAAGTCACTATTGATTTTCCATCAGAACTCTGTGTCGTCGGCGTCGCATTGACGTCCGGTGTGCCTTGCTTGTCAAGATGAGGGACACTTGGACGTCCATTAGCAGAAGATTTCTCCACCGTGCTCGACATGAGCAAAAACCTCTTCCTCCTCCGCTTCCGCGATCTGAACTTGCAGGTCTACCAAAATGGAGGGAGAGAATGTAAACCGCCTAAGAGAGAGAGAGAGAGAGAGAGAGAGAGAGAGAGAGAAATAATAAACCGTCGTTCACGCCGTAACGCACACAATCAGTCGATGGAAAGGCATAACCGAAAAGAAAGGAAACATTAATAACCTACTCCCTCCGTCCCGTGAAGAATGCAATCCTAGCATTTGAAAAAAAAATCCCACAAAGAGCAATCCTAGAAAATAGATCTAATTACCACTAGGTTACGTACACCTGAGTTATGCGTAACCTCCACGCTAATGCAGAGCGCTTGGTTACCACGCATCATGCGTAACTGGATGCTGGCCGCGTAACATAGGCGGTTATCACAGTAACCTGCCACACGTGGTTACTTACCCACACGGCCATGTAAAAGTAAAAGGCCGCTTGGGTTATGCACATTGCACAGGGGTTGCCGCGAACACGGCGGGTTGGGTCATGTCGAACCTATGTAACTGACCAAACCCGACGGGCGTACCTCATGCGTAACCTGACGGACATAGATTACGTAGGTTCGACACGACCCGACCCGACCCGACGTGGTGACGTGTTCCGCGGCAAACGGCAAACCTAAAGAAACGACCCTACCTTTAGATGCCGACCCTCACCGTGTGGGTAACCCACCTAAGTGGTGGCAGCACGCAGCATGGTGGATTATCCAACGAAGAGAACATGGCCGAACCAGTGACACAATCAATACCCAAAATTAAGTTTCTCAGGTAAATACCCATTAGGCCGGCCCAAACAAACAATGCAGTCAAATGGTGGTAGACCCTTTGGGTCATTCGGGTAACCCAGCAAAAAATCGATCCCCTTATCCCCTTCGATGAATCCCGACCCCACCACTCGGTGTGGCGGCGCAGCCATGCAAGCCGCCGACCGTGCACCGCCCGACCACTACGTCGGTTCCGCACTCGTCCCTCCGTCGACGTCACGGGCCGCGCTGTCCGCATCTCCGACGGCACAACTTCCTCCGACCCAACCGCGCCCCTTGTCCAGGCCGTCGTCGGACCCAACAATCTAGGCTGCCGTTGAACGTCGCCAGAACCAGGTGATTCTTTTTTTCTTCCTTCTCTTTCTCCGTCGATGCGAATCTGCAGCGCGCCATGCGTCGACCTGGGGTTTCCCTTAGCTTGGTCGACTGCTTTACTTCAGAGAACCTAGGGAATCCGGCCTGGTGATCCAAGAGACTATTTTTTTAGTTAATATTTTTTTCTACTATCGTTTGAGGTGATTAGGAGCCGCTCTAGTTGTAGACACCCCGTCTGTAAACACTACTGCACATTCACGATAATGCTCACAAACAGCAAGAGTGCTCTCTGGATATCCTGCACCTGCAAATATAATTTATTTGTTGTTGCCACCAGATATACTATGAAGATAAATGTTCTAGTGTGTTCTTCTAAATTAAGCCGGTGGGGGTAAGACCACCCCCACGGTTTTCAGTAACAAGAAGAAACCTTCTCCCGACTTTGAAAACCCCCCGAACCCTGGTTTCACAGTATTTTTTTAAATCAACTCCAACGATGAATCGAACCTGGGTGGTTGCGAGCATACCTCAGCTCCTCTAACCAACTAGGCTAGAGGGCTTTGGTATGGTGTGTTCTTTTTATAGGCCAAAGAAGTAGTATCTATTAAATACTCAATTTCTAGTACATGAAAAATCATTATCTATCTGATGGAGTTTACTTGTAGGTTGCACAAACAATGGAGATACCTCCTATGGCTAATCCTTCAGTTACAACTCCAGTGGTCAAGGTCATATATAGTATCTATTAAATACTCAGTTTCTAGTACATGAAAAAACTCTATCTATCTGATGAAGAATGACTTTCTTGATGCTTCTCCGTCAGTTACAACTCCAGTGGTCAAGGTCATAATGCCAAGTCCCAGAAATTAACCAAGAGCCAAGGGAACAAGATCAAGTTTCAACAACAAGCTTAGCAAGAATTGACCAATCACCAAGTTACCAAGTCATGTCGACAAGAATTGACCGAGCACCAAGTTTTTACCAGCCCCCTTGTGAATGGAGTTGGCCATCTTCAATTATGATGTCCCGATAGATAAAGTTGCATAGTCGCCCTGGAATGGAGACAAAGTCAGCTCTTCTTAGCTCATTTCTTGGAATACTGAACTTCTGTTTGTAGCAAACAAAACTTGTTGGACAATAATATATTATGTGTACCTGAAGTGGACATTGTTCCCTCATTAGTCCTTAATATATTGTTTGTTGAACTAACAACAGTTTTGTTTGCTACAAACAAAAGTTCAATGCTCCAAGAAATGAGCTAAGAAGAGCCGACTTTGTCTCCATTCTAGGGCGACTATGCAACTTTATCTGTCCGGAAATCACAAGTGAGGATGGCCAAGTCCATTCACAAGGCGCCTGCTAATATATGTGTTTTCTTGTGCACATGACTTGGTAACTTGGTGGTCGATGATGTATGAACTCAAGCCCTGCTAATTCAAGTTCAGCACCTGGGGCCAGAAACTGAAATCGTATGACATGGATAGCAAGGAGGTGTACACTCTCTGCACTTTTGGGGTGGGCCCTAAGTATATTTTCCCATTAGTTCCCTACTATGCGGAGACATTGGCCCTTGGTAACATGCATTGAAATAGTGGCTTTTGAGGTTGAGGTATTCCCTTTGTCCGTCCCAAACTACAGGTTAATTTTGATATTCCAAGTATGGAGACAGGAGCTATATCTGTAGAATTAGGCTATGTGCTCTGATGGTGCTTCGATGATATCAAACACTTGGGCATGCCGTAAGTTACCATTACATGTGTAAGAAATTGCCTGAGTTGCACAATGCATGATGTTTGGCATTCAAGTTCCTATGCATCATTTGTTTTGAATGCAAAAATGCTTAAGGAAATGGATTTTGTGTAGCATTTTTTTTGAACAACATCGGGGGCAGATCCCCACCTACATATATTTTATTGAACAAAACAGTACAGAGTGTACAAAGTCAGCCTAGCAAGTCAGCTTAGCAAAGGAGAGAAGAAAAACAGATAAGAGGAGGAAACAGGTTACAAGTTACAACCGAGAACGCAGATAAGCAACCCATGCTTGCCAAAGGCGGAACACCTTCTTGTAGCGGTAGCTCCAGCTTTCCATGGCGTGTAGCACCCGTCTGAGAATTGAAGTGGCCGAGGAGTTAACTTGGTCGAAGATGAGCGCATTCCGCGCCTTCCAGATATGCCAAAGGATCAGTATAATCACATCAGCATGAACTGCTGACCGTAGTTGCAGCTCGCACCCCAGAAGCCATGGCATCTAGAATTCCTCTGGTGAGGTTCGATTCCAAAAAGATGCCAAACCCTAGGTGCGATTGAACATTTAGAGAAGATGTGTGTATCAGTCTCAAGGACTACGGTGCATTTCTCACAGTAGGATTCTTCCAGTACGCGGATGTGTTGCATTTTCAAACTAGGGTTTGAGCATTTTCTAACTATATATGTAGGCTCCTGATAGATGCCCTGAGTACTATTGGCAAAGGGAGTAATTCGCGAAGCTTATCAGTATCAAGAGGATCATAGTGCATGAGGAACCAGAAGAAGAATCGACCTGCGATGTGGAAGCTGTTTTCAGGAGGGTCATGCAAGCTGACAATGGTATGCAACAGAAGACATGAAGATGTAATGAAGTAATTAACTTTGCAGCTATATCAATGATATAGTTTGTTGTTTTTCCTTTTCTTTCTTTTTCCTACCTACTGTGATCATCTCCCGGGATCGTAGTCTTGTATTTGCTGCTATATCAATGAAATGTGCTGCACCGTGTCAGGCCCGTACATCAAGAGATGGCAGGTGAAGTGGAATGCATAATCTGCACAGTGTCGGTTATGCATGGTGCAACCTCGTGTCGGACCTGTGTAACCGATACCTTTTAGTGGCAGCACCCCGCAGGTTACGCACGAGGAACCATGATGGATGCGTGGAGCAACATGGCTCACAGTTGGGTTACCAAAGCATATGCTTTTGATCAAAGCATGCCGTGTATCCCAGGCGTCCACGCGTGTAACCGAGGTGGTGCAGGTTACACTGATGGCCGCCTGGGCTACGCACGCCAGCATCGCGGTTGCCGCGGGACACGGCGGGTGGTGTCGACAAAGCACGTAACCTGCAAGGTCTCCGTTACGCAGGTGCCATTCAGTGGGCTGCACACTAGAGAATTCCATGGACGACGCGTTAGCTTCCCGGGCGCGGGCTTCGCTTCGGGGAGAAGCAAACTGCGGCGAGGGTAGGCCGCTGTGGGACACACGGTGCACCATCATTATTATGATGGACGACAGGACGGGCCTCCCTCCTCCGCTCCCCTCCCGTCGTGTCGTCCGCAGCCACAGCCGCCGCCCGCCCCGAGGAGTAAGCTGGACCCGCTACGTTATTTGTGCCACGCGGTGCTTCAGCCTCGGTTACGCGGCTTGCTGCCAAGCTAAGGGTTACGCACGGTCACTGTGTCGTGTTGTGTGTACAGCCTTGACGGGATGGAATGGGATGGGCCTGCTACTGCAGGCACCTCCGCTCCCGTCTCGTCGTGTCGTCCATAGCCACAACAATGCCGCCCGCCCTGAGGAGTAAGCTGGACACGCTGGGTTAAGCATGAAGTATGTGCGTAACCCATCGTGGTGATGATCTGCCCCCTTTGTTTACTTTGTTTATTGATTATTAATTTGTATAAAAAATTCCAGGGGAGAGGTCCTTAAGCGGTCGAGAGGGTAACCCACTTGTCTTCACCACTTGTCACCTTCTTTCACCTTCTTGTCATCTCCTCCGCTCCCGCATGCCATCGCAGCCATGGCTCGCAGAAAGCATGCCCGCCGCGCGCGCATGCTGTCGCCGCCTCCCTATGTGGTGCCAGTTGCTTCCCTCTTGCGCTCCACTATCCTAAGGCCGGAGGACTTGACGACGATCGAGGCCGTGCTTCCCCCTTGCAGTGCTAACGGCGGGGGAGCGATTCGTGTCGCCACCAACCCAACCTCACCGGATGAACCGCGGGAAGTGGTGATGTTCCTCCCCTTCTTTTTCTGTGGCCTGGTAGCGCCGTTCTCTGTTTTCTTCTGCCGCGTGTTGGAGGTGTTCGAGATACACTTGGTGCACCTCACCCCCAATGCCGTTCTCACGCTGGTGACATTCCCACATTTGTGCGAGATGTTCGTCGGCGTACGGCCCTCTATCCAGCTCTTCCGCTTCTTCTTCCAGCTCTCCTGCATAGGTACCTCGCGTCCTATGGTGGGTGCATGCCTTTTTACGCTCCGGCAGACGCGCGCGGCCTACCCATGCGCGTCCGCTCCATGTGGGAGCAATGGAAGCGGCGGTGGCTTCACATGGATGGCGGCGTGATACATCCCCTTCTCTGCCTTCCTTCCTCCTACCTGACGCCTGCTACTCGTATCTGGACCGATGAGCCCGTCCTTGCCGAGGAGTGGAGTCCGGTGTGGAATTGGATCGTGGCACTTCGGCGGCGGGGCTCACCTCCACCGTGGTGGTGGCAGACTTTCTTCGCCGGCGCATCACTCCGCTCAGCGCTCGTCTTCATCCGACCTGGTTCTACACCGGCGTCGAGGACCCCACCCGCACAGTGTGGGGACCCCTGAGCGTACCCTCCGAGCACGAGGTGCACGAGCTCCTGCACCGGATCTTGGACGTGCATGACCCTTCGCTAGGGATGCTACCGGACGAGGTCAGGCCTCTGTGCGACGACCCGGTGCGCGAAGCCCCTCAGCTCTCGCTCCCAAAGACGGATGGGGATAGGATCGTCATCCGTCCTCCTCCATCATCCATAGCTTGCACCGCGCGGCGTACACCTCCGCGCCAGAGTCCCGATGCTGTGCTGGCCGAGAAACAGCCCTGAACGCCATCCCCTCCAGCCGTCACCGTCCTGGGACGGGGCTCGCCGTCGACTGCGGGGTCCTCAGGCATGCGCTCCCTGCCATCCAAGCGTGCGAGAAGCGGTACAAATATGGTGGCGGCGCAGGCAGAATGGGTTTAGCGGGGCCCGCCCGACACATCGGTCCCCGTTCTTGCCATTAACGTTCGCCGTCCTCTCCATTTTATTAAAAAAATCCCGCCTTTTCCAGGAGCTCGGGAGGTTCGCCGGCGACAGATTCCACGGGCGCGGTGATTGCCGGCGGCGGAAGCTCTACTACGTCTCAGCCACCGTTAGCTTTGGTCGCGGCGGCTGTTCCCGTCGCGGGCGCCACCAGGATGTGCCGCGCATTCCGCCGCCATCCCCCTCTAGCGCAAGGAGTGACATGGTTGAAGTCCCAGAATCCCCGGCGCGGGAGCCTGCGGAGCAGTTCACCGCTGCTCGCCCAGTCGGGACGCCGCCCCGTGCCCTGCTGTCGCTGGCTGTGCCTGAGGGCCGGGGCGGCATCCGCCGCACTCTCGAGGGTGGACGCAGCGCTCTATCCGGGTGGCACTGGTAGGAGCACTACCACCAGGAGCAGAAGCTGTTGTCACTGGCGTCGGACCTCGAGCGTCGCCAGGAGCAGGTGCAACTCTTGGAGGCGGACCTAGCGGCTCGAGAAGAGGCCCTCGCGACACGCGAGGGCCTCCTTGCCTTCGCAGAAGCTGAGCTGCGCCAGCAGGAAATCGTGGGGCTGCAGGGGACCGAGCGCCTTGACAGTCAGATGGCGGAGCACCGTCAGGCCGTGTCGGAGGCACGACGCGTGGCCCAGGAGCAGGTGGACCAGCTAGTGCGGCGCGCCCAGGAACTCGACACTATCGACCGCGAGCTAGAGCCTCACGCGCAACAACTGGATCACCGCGAGCGCGAGATGGAGCAGACGTCCATGGAGGCCGCGGCGACCACTCGTCTGGTGGAGGCGCGGAGCAATGGGAATGACGCAATCCATGCCGAGCAGCTAGCTTTAGTGGTGGAGATGGCGCAGGCAGAGATTGTGGAGGTAAGGAACAACCAAGCTCACGTCGCCTCCCAGCTCTGTGGTCTCTGCCTCGGTCTCCACGACATCTTGACGGACGGTGGGCACGATGGGGTCCCCGTCCCCAACTTGCCAACTGAGCAAGGCCCGGGGGCTCTGCTCCCGGCCCTCTTCGCTCTGGTGGACCGCACGGCACAGCTCCGCGCTGCCGTGGATGCGGCGGCACTCCACGGGGCTCGATCACTCACGCAGAGCGTGGCCGAGTACATCATCATCACTCTGCAAGCCCGAGTGCCGGACTTCCCCTTAGAGTTGCTGCACGAAGGGCCGCCGGAGGAGGGTGAGGAGCTCCGTGCCGGTGTGAAGGACCTGGCCAGAGAGGTGGTGAACTTCTTCGCTCCTGCTGTTGATGAGGAGGACACGGGCGTGGTGGAGGATGATCAGGGTGCCACCTTGGAGGCCGTTCGGCTGGTAGGATGAATCTAGTCTGTGGTGCCGGGTTGTGGCACCTAAACTTTCGTGTAGTGTGCAGTACCCTCTTCTAGCTCCTTTTATAAGTAGAAATTATATTCTCCAACGGCATGTCTAACGCTAGTAGAAATTATGATCTATTCATGAACAGTTGCAAAATTCTGATGCTATTGGGACTTATTATCCATCGCTCATGGAGCTTGCAACTCTTGTAATTCACACAATATGTGCAATGGAGCAGCTGTATAAGTTGTTTTAGTACTATAGTTGTATTCGAAACGAGATGCATGAGGCAATCTAATGCAGACTGGGTTATAACAGAGCAACCCATCCTGCACACACTCGGTAACGCATCGGGATGATTATGCGTAACCATCACCCGCTAGGTTACGCAACATTCATGCTGCTTTCTACCATGTCGATTCAATGCGTAACCTGCATCTGCTCGGGTACAAGCAAGATGGCAGGTGGCCGCTACAGCAAACCAAACGCGCCCAGGTGAAGAGATCCTCTGCCGTTCGCATCCTTGCAGTTGTGCCACTGCCATACGGGCCCCGCAGCGATAGACCACACGTGACAGTAACCGAACTGCTGAGGCTGAATGGTTGCCTCCGCTTATTAAGGACCCACTCCAATGGCCTTCACAAAAAAAGGACCTCTCGAATGGAATTTTTTAATCAATAAACAGTGCAAACAGGCGGTTGCACCAAACAAGTGGAACCGTGTGGGAGCAGGTTATGCCAAAAATGTGTTTGCACCATGTCGCTTGGCTCATGCATAACCGGTACTGTTCAGGTTACATAGAATAGGGTTCGAAACCCAATCTAGGGTTCGGACTTCGGAGATTGGCCATAACTTGTGCATAACCGAATGTGTGATGGTTAATTGTACACTGAGAATGATGCGGCGCATGCAGTCGATGGATTTCACGTGTGCGTCGTGTCGCTTGACATGATGGGCAACAGCGAAAATTTCATGTCGCTTGAGTTTATTTCGAACCACTAGAAGGTGGCTAAGTATTTAAAGGTAGGGGAAGTTTTCATCGTCTTCACGAATTATTCCCCTTTCTCTTTGGTCGCCAAAGTTGTTTATTACTCCACCATGGATTCTACTTCGTTCACTGCATCTATCCACCATCTGGCTGATGTCTACGGCCTCATTCTAGATCGCTTGGAGGCTTTTTATGTCCTAAGATTTCCCCTAGTTTGCAATGAAAGCTTTCGAGCGTGTACATGGAAACCTCGCCTTCATCCTGGTGCTCCAACCTTGCTTACCTCCCCCATCCATACCGATGGCTGGGATCTTCCTCACGATGATGAGCAAGGTATGTTCTTCGTCCACAATATTTTCTCCAACGAGACATTTCTCGTGGATGTATAAGGTTTGAAGAATAGATTTTGGATCGGGTGTAAGGATGACTGGCTTGCAACCACGGATGTGCACTGTAATCTCTAACCTTCGTTTGCTGCTTTTACCAAGGTTGGGTTCGTTTTGAACACTTACGTGTTTAATTGAGTGAAACTGTGTCGGACTCCTGCTGAATCAGGCGGTTATCTTGCTATCGCCATGTTTGTTCCAAATGTCTTACTGTACACAATGCATGTAAGTGTTGATTGGACCATGCTGATGAACCCTATTGGAGAATATGTACAGCATCTCGATGTCATTGTCCACAATGGGAAAATTACGGCTATTGGTGAGAATGGGGACTTGTGGTCATGGGATCATGGCCGAGGAGCTGCAAATCCTACACTGGTGGTAAGATCAGCCGTTCCTCTACAGGATTACATGGAATAAGAGTTCTTCTTGGGCCAGTCTATCAATAGAATACTCTTGGTTGTTTCTTCCTATGGCTGTGAGCGCAACGGTAACAGATGGTCCAAGAGAATATTAGGTTGTTACGATTGCAAGCTACTCGTGGAGGGTGTTTCAATTCATGAAGTGGATGTTGATATTGGGATCGTGCAGGAGATCCGTGACATTGGTAATCAAGCTCTTTTTGTTGGATGCAATTACCCCTTATATGTCCCCGTCCCATCCTCTTCAGGGAATTTGAGGGCTAATTGGGTATACAT
Organism: Cenchrus fungigraminus; assembly: GCA_036936925.1. Lineage (NCBI taxonomy): Eukaryota > Viridiplantae > Streptophyta > Magnoliopsida > Poales > Poaceae > Cenchrus > Cenchrus fungigraminus. Next base: position 130,406,392 of record CM072779.1, read on the forward strand.
TTCTGATGCATCTTACTACGACGCCATTGTTGTCGACCTGAATGAGGAAGACATTCCGGATAACTTTAAGCGCATATCTTATCCTGGGCCCCTGGACATGTACCAAATGCTGATGTGGTTCCGACCTGCTTTTCGTCTAGTAGCCGTTGATCTAGCCTGTGGAAGTTAGAGTTGATGCATGTGCGGAGATGAAACTGTAAATCCTCAATGGTACGCCTAGTTTCATTTCCCTGAAATGAAATCCCATGCTATGTCCTCACATTTGCCTATGCAGCATGCTGTTTATTAATGAGAATGAGACTCATGTGTAATTTGTATTGAGAGTATTATACTATTTGGTTGTCATATACTCATGTGTGGAAACATTATTTTACTTCATTTAGTATTATACCACTTTGATTTTTTTGAGTTGATGGAATTCATGGAAACGATCGTTTAAGGAAGCCTCCATGCACCTTGAAATAAAAGCACGATTGCGAAATTGCCGGGACCATGGATTGAGTGCGTACGTAACTGAAACTCGCATGGAAACATATAGCCCGCGCTGGATAGTTACCTTCCAAAACATCAAGCAACCGCACAGTAATCCGATGGGAAATTACCAACTTGGAACACGCTCGAGCGCGATTGTATGTTGCGTGCGTAACCCTATAGCTACCATTTTTTAGATGGCAGTAGGCCAGCACATATGCCCAATCCGCGGTTGCTCATGATCCATGCTATGTGCTACAAATGCCTGCCGTGTGTGTAAGCCAAGGGGGTGGTTGGATGGAAGGGTAAATTGGACAAATAAGGCAAATTTACCCAAAATTTACTCCTAAGGTGCCAAACATGTGGGGCAAATGTTTTGCCCCTCTAATTCCATGTACTCCTAAAAAGTAGTAGCAAATTGGAGCAAAATTGTGGTGGACCCCAGCCCTCTCTCTCATCTACATCCACATTTACCCCTCAATCCAAACACCCCAAGGAGTAAATATTATAAGAGGCAAATGGAAGGGGCAAAACATTTGCCTTGGGGTAAACATTTACCCCTTGCATCCAAACAGGCCATTGTTGTTTGCAGCACGTAGCGTGGCTCCAGCGTAACCGAAAGTCCGAAAGCACAAAGCACCGGTTTAGCCATGACAGGATATTCCCGATTCCTAGATTCTTTGGAACCACCTATAATTTCATACTTTCAGTAACCTAGAACCGTTAGGTTCGGTTCGATCTAACCAGGCAGCAGGCTCCTCCATTCCACACCTCAATCTCCAGGCATTTACGAGGCCAGATCATCCTCATCCTTCCAGAAGAAGCATCCAGATCCAGATCGAGAGAGCTTGTTCCCTCCCTCGGCTCCCCAGCGGCGCGTAATAGGTCGGATCCATCGATGGCCCCCAAGGTGGTGGGGGAGGCAGCGGCGGCGAAGCAGCAGCACATGGGGAAGGCGGCGGCACTCGCGGCGCACGACGCGTCCGACCACCTCGTGTCGCTCACCATCACCCGCAGGTACGTCCGCACATGTCGTGTACATGTGTCCTGCTAGAAATTGTCCCCCGACGGCTAGGTAGCCGCCCGCATCGATCTAGCCGCTCGGGTCTCGGCCTCGCCAGCATACCCTCACCGCTGGTAGGGCTATGTCCGATCGACTCCTACGGTGTTGTGAGCCCGTACGTCCGATCTTAATGATGCAGGAGCACCAGAGATGATGATGTAGCGATAAAGATTCTATACTGTGGGATCTGTCACTCTGACCTGCACAGCATCAAGAACGAGTGGAATAACGCCATGTACACTGTCGTACCTGGGTACGTGACTTGCCCATGCCTTGCTGCTATTGTTGGTTTATTTTTTTAGGTTCGGCTTTGGTTTCTGCTGCAGCTCCAAATGAAGCTCTATCAAACAGTTTGCTCAAAGTCAAAACCGACTTCATCTTTAGAGCATTAGAGTCATTTTGTATGGAGAAATCGAAGTTTAAAAAATCCAAAGGAGCCAGAGCTGTACCAAAGAAAAACTTTTATCAAATTGTGACCTCCGAAAATACAAAACTGCTCTTTTGTCCATGTGTTGCAGTCACAAGATCGCCGGAGTGGTGACGGGGCTAGGCAAGAACGTGACCAAGTTCAAGGTCGGCAACCGCGTCGGCGTCGGCTGCATGGTGAACTCATGCCAGTCCTGCGACAGCTGCGACGAGGGCTTCGAGAACCACTGCAAGGGCATCATCTTCACCTACAATGACGTCGACCTCGACAGCACTGTCACCTACGGCGGCTACTCGAGCAACGTGGTGGTCTACGAGCGGTTCGTGGTCTGGTTCCCCGACGCAATGCCGCTGCTCTAGGGCGTGTCACTGCTGTGCGCTGGCATAACTGTGTACAGCCCCATGAAGCACCACGGCCTGAACATGCTCGGGAAGCACGTCGGTGTGGTGGGCCTGGGAGGGCTAGGTCACATCACCGTGAAGTTCGCCAATGCGTTCGGGATGAAGGTCACCGTGATCAGCTCGTCGCCAGTGAAGAAGGAGGACGCCCTGGACTGCCTTGGTGCTGACGCCTTCATCATAAGTAAGAATCCTGATGAAATGAACGTGCTGTGAGAGAAATACATCATTAAGTGTTCTGTATTGAACTAATGAACTAGATCATGAATTTCTCACTCTGCAATGTTGGGTCTTATTTTTTTTGGCAGGCTGCGGCTGGCACCATGGATGGCATCATCAACACGGTGTCCGCCAACATCCCCATGGCCCCATACATGAGCCTGATGAAGCCCTACGGCCAAATGGTCATAGTCGGCCTATCGGAGAAGCCACTGGAGATCCCGCCGTTTGATCTCGTCACGGGCAAGTCCTCACCAAATGATCAATCTGTTTTATGAGAAATATGCTTGCTTTTTCCAAACAGTGCTGGGTATGCTAGACCTTTCATGCTGTTGGTTCTCCATCAGTTTGTCGAGCGGCCATTCTGAAACTAATCATGTGCATGTGAAAAAAATACCTGCAGGGAGCAAGACCCTGGCGGGGAGCTGCATCGCCGGCATGAGGGACACACAGGAGATGCTTGACGTGGCGGCGTAGCATGGTGTGATGGCGGACGTCGAGGTGGTGGGAGCGAACTACGTGACCACGGCCATGGAGCACCTCACCAAGGCCGATGTCAGGTACCGCTTCGTCATTGACATCGGCAACACTCTCAAGAGCTCTGAGTGATCACAATCTGACAAATCAGTGTTAGTTAGTTTCTGTTGTTGCTGTGTGCCTTGGCTATAGGAAGAACCATTTAATTTTCAGTCAGTAATATTCTAGCAACAGTGTTGGTTATGTTAAACTAAAGCAGTTTATAACATATTAATGTACTGTGGAGCATATATAATGTGGAAGTTAAAGGATACCCTGATGCAACTGTGGAATCAAATATGACATCGCCATTCCTTAAGATTGTCAAGGTCAAATGTCAAAACGTTGATGAAAGGGTTCTCAATGTTCTAAATTATCTGTGAACACTTAACATTTGTAAGTTACATTACGACCAACTCTATTGTTCTTCTACATTATTTCTATGTTTTTAAATACATTAGCATCTGGTAGTAACACTTCTATTTATTTATAAATACTTTACCATCGCTTGTGGCAATGTATGTGCAAAAAAACAAAGTAAGAAAAAAGGCTAAAAAAATCTTGCTGCTTTTACATGTTGCAGACTATCAATCTCTCTAAGGCATCATGTTTGTGCTGAAACCGAATAACCGACTGAGTAAAGTATGAAGAAGGATGTGAGCAACTATCTCAATTGACCAGTCCACATAGAAAAATAAAAAACAATGCCGAGCTTCATCATGGGAATTGAGCACCATATTAAGAAGAATGTTGTTTGTCTATTCAGCCCCAGTCCTATGAACATGGTTTTTGTCTGCACATGTGGTTTTGGAAGCCCTATTTCATATGCCCTGTCCGCTAGTAATACTATACTTAAATCAACTGGTAATAATTACCAACTTGCAACGTGTTGTGTCGATCCTGCGGCGGCCAGATACTGCAAAGATTGAGAGGAATGCGTAACCTACAAGGTGACAGTTACACAGGTGCCATACAGCAGGCTGCACACTTTCCCTGTGGTGGATGACGGGTCAGCCTCCGGGCGCGGGCTTCGCTTCAAGGAGAAGCAAACTGCGGTGAGGGCAGGCCGCTGTGGGCCCACCGGCGCCGCGTGCTCATGAAGCACCATCATTATTACGATGGACGACAGGACGAGGGGGGTGCCACGCGCTGCTTCAGCCCGGGTTACGCGGCTTGCTGCCAAGATAAGGGTTATAGTACGCACGATCCCTGTGTCGTGTCGTGTTGTGTGTACAACCTTGATGGGACGGGACGGGCCTGCAGGCACCTCCGCTCCATCCCGTCGTGTCGTCCACAGCCACAGGGGCGCCCACCCCGAGGAGTAAGCTGGACCCGATGCAGCATGGATTTTGCGTAAGAGACTCTGTGCATAACCCAGTCGGTGATGCACGTGCCATGGGATTGTGCATCGCCGAACCGTGTGTAACTGAGCTAGTGCGGGTGACGCGCAGGATCGCCACGACCGGATGCATGGGGATTTTGCGTAACAGACTTCGTGCGACCATGCGTAACGCAGTCAGTGTTGCACGGCCTATAAAACAAGACATTTCATCCTCTTTTGTTATGTGTAACCCGATGCGATGTCTTCCTCCCCTTCTTCTGTGAATCAGGTTTCCTTCAATCCTTTCTTTTATTTCCCCATCTATGGGCTTCACATGACAATCACTCCTGTTCTTCCCTCAGTCTCCTAACCGCGAGGACGTAGAAAGGATCTTGACGAACATCAACGCTCATGGTGCGAATCAACACGCGCCATCGTCGATGCAGAAACAGGTCTTCAACTTGTGATTTCCACGGATGAGAAGAAACTGGAAGCTCTGGAGACTAGGAGGATGCACCTCCTTGAAGAACTGAACCAAGTAGAGGAAGAAATAGCTATCACTAGAGTACAGCTAGAGAAAGCTAAAGAATTAGCAAGATCTTGATGTGTCTCCTTTTTTCAGCCGATGCAGGCCTGCAGCCTTGACAGCTTCCTTTGAAGCCTCTGGTATCTTAAACCTGAATGGTGTGTAACCGAGTCTGTGCGTTACCCAGTCATAGTTGCCCTATGCAAGTAGCAGCACTAATGGTGCCTAACCCAGTGGGTGTAGGTTACGCAGACGGAGTACAACTGAAGGCTATTTCAGTATTTCTTATGTTACGAACCATGCAGCAGGGGGTGGTGCATAACTCAGTCGGTGTGGTACGCAGCATGGATGGTGCATAACCATGAGGTTACGCATTATATATGCTCGCTCTGTGGTACAACAATTTGGGTTTACAGGTGACGTGCAGGATCGACACGACCGGATGCAGCGTGGATTTTGCGTAACCGTCAACGTGTGTAACCCAATTAGTGTTACACCATGTAGTCTTAAAGGTGGGTAACCGCAAGTCCGTGCTCAACCCAGTCGGTGTTGCATCAAGCAGCACGGACCGTGTGTAACCTGATCAGGTGACACGCTGAATCGACATGACCCAGTCGGTGTTTCATCAATAAGCACAGACGGTGCGTAACCTGTACAGGTTACACGCTAAATCAACACAACGCAATCGGTGTTGCAGGCGCCATTAAGAATGGATGGTGCATAGCTGAATCGTGCATAACCGAAGCTGGTGCAGGTGACGCGCCGGATCAACAGGATCGGATGCAGGTTACACGCCGAATCGGCACCACCAGTCGGTGTTGCAGCATCAAGGTGTGTAACCGAGTCCGTGCGGGTACGAGCGGGTTCAGGTTACGCATACATCTGGAACCGGTGGTGTTGCATCAAGCAGCACGGACGTTGCGTACACGCTGAATCGACACGACCCAGTCGTGTTCCACGGCAACCGCGATGCTGCGTGCGTAATACAAAGCGGCCTCGTACGTGCATAATACACGTCGACCGTGGCACAGGCAAAGCTGCCAACAAATGATCGCAACACGCCGCATGGATCGTTCGTAATCGAACCTATAGGCTTAAGATCTATGCGTAACCTGACCCATGATGCATCAGGTGGTGTCGATTCTGCACTGTTACCTGCACCAGCTGCTCGGTTATGCCCCATCTTGGCTGTGTTGCTTGATGTTTTGGAAGGAAACCATCCCGCGGGCTATAGGCTTCCATGCATGCAAATTTCAGTTAGGTTCGCAGTCAGCCCCAGCAATTTCGTGATCGTGCCCCGCTTTTATTTCGCCGGCCTTGCGAGCTAGGGTGGCTCCGAGGGTTTCTGTGGATGATCGAGGTTGGTTTCATCCTCTGCATGATACTATATCGAACGCCGGTAGAGCAGAGGGATGTATGCGCGGCCTCACTATCTCATCTTTTATATGTCTCGTCTTGTTTTCACACCTAATAACTGAAAAATCTTGATCTTGTTGATGTTGTGCGTGTGTGCTTTTGTCAGATGCTTGGGTTGATTACTTGTTTCAGTTAATTGCGCACTGTTTGCATCACTTATCATCCATTCATACATCCATGGTGACTGTGGTTTCAATCAAGTGGAGATTGGGTGTTCCTTTCTAGATATTCAGTAGCAGGGCAGTAATCAATAAACTGACTAACTGATTGGGTAGAGAGTAAAACCTGAGATCCACTGATGAGTGTAAAGCATAATCAAAATTAGTAGTAGCTATAGATTGATTTTTTTCTGCTAGTACAATTCATTGGGAGCTGATGAGTTCAGCTGGTGGAGCGTTAAGCATAATCGAGATAAATAATAGTTTGATTTTTTATGCAATGCATGCTGCATTATATTGGATGGACCATGTGCTTGCATTGGAAGGCTCAGCTCAGCTTGTTCGTTCAATGGGTTTCATACGTAAGTATTGGTACTGCTCAAGATAGTTGGATACATATATTGCAAGCATAATTGTTTGCATATTAGACGACCACAAGATTTGTAACGTGCCTTCACATCCGATTAAGGATTGGCAGAAGACGCATGTCTCCTTAAATTATGACGTGGGGTGTTGTATTGCTTTATTATTTTAACGTTGAATCTCTAGTTGACCCATATTATTCCTTTCTCATCCTTCCAGAAACAAGCGTATTTGGGGTCTCCTTCAGACAATTTCTGATTGATTAACTGGATTCCTTCGTAAGTGAGCTGAGCTAAAGCAATTCTCTCATGGAGAGGGGATTCAATTGAGATGGCATTCAGATTCCCATACTCGACCACCTCTAGGTTGAGCTTCCTCATCTCTTCACATAAGGTTTCATTATGTGGCTCAATAGTGGTATAATTGCAATACTTGCGACTAAGCGCATCAGCAACCACGTTGGCCTTGCCTGGATGATACAAGACTTCTAACTCATAATCCTTAATCAACTCCAACCACCTTCTTTGCCTCATATTCAGATCCGACTGGGTGAAAATATATTTAAGGCTCTCGTGATTGGTGAAGATATTACAGCGATTTCCCATCAGATAATGCCGCCAAATTTTGAAGGCATGCACAACCGCTGCTAGCTCCAGGTCGTGAGTAGGGTAATTCTTCTCATGAGGTCTAAGTGCTCGTGAGGCGTAGGCAATGACCCTGTTGTTTTGCATAAGTACACAACCCAGGCCAGTGCCAGAAGCGTCACAATACACGTCAAACGGTTTTGTCATATCTGGCTGTGCGAGCACTGGGGCTGATGTGAGGTGTTCCCTCTGGGTATGAAAAGCCTTGTCACATGCTTCATCCCACACATACTTGACACCTTTCTTCAACAGTTTAGTCATAGCTTTAGCTATTCTAGACAAGTCCAGAATAAATCGACGGTAATAGCCAGCTAGACCCAAAAAACTGCGAATCTGATGCACAGACATGGGTGGTTTCCAATCCATGACCTCCTGCACTTTGCTAGGATCCACGGAGAACCATCCTTAGTAATAGTGTGACCCAAAAATTTCACATTATCCAGCCAAAATTCACATTTGGAGAATTTAGCATAAAGCTTGTGATCTCTCAATCGATGCAAAATGATCCGAAGATGTTTCTTATGTTCTTCTTCGTTCTTGGAATAGATAAGGATATCATCAATGAAGACCACTACGAACTTGTCCAATTCATTCGTGAAGACAGAGTTCATACGGTACATGAAGTAGGCAGGTGCATTTGTGAGACCAAAGGACATCACCAGAAATTCATAATGGCATCCTTCGTATGACTTGCATATGGTAGCACACGTATAAGACACGTGCACATCCAACCGAGAAGATAGGATCCGTGGAATGGATTGCCCTATCGACCCTCGCATACTCGTGATGCAGTATCACACACGTATGAAACACGTGGCTTAAGAAGTGCTAGAAGTTAGCATAAATAAACCATAGGTACTTAGCCACCTTAAAGAACCCAAAAATTCCCTCTAGGGCCTTTCGGTCTAAACATTCCTTAACTATCCAATATATTTTTAAATCCAATCAATCTTGGCAAGTTTTAATTGTAAATAATTATGGTTAATGATTAAACTAGTTACTCTGGTGTATACGGATGCTCTGGTACCAACTGTGACAACCCCATCCGAGATAAGTCTGTACTATCACTTAGACCAATCCACTTTGGTCATTAAGCGATAATAAATAATTATCCCGTTGAGTGTTGCCGGGCCTTAGCCCGGTAAATCACTTGTAAACAACACAGAGGATCGAAACGCGTACATTAAACCCCCACGAAGGAGAGTCCAGAGTACCTTACGAATTAATCCAAATTCCCTGTAGGGTTAATTATTACAAATATTGTCCTTGCAACGAAGGTAAAAGGTTCAGAGTTTATAAATAGCGGAAATTATAATACTAATCGATAACTTGGCATCATGGGGGGCCACCCATAACGCCATTACTCTTCGTCATCCACCCATTCTAGCTCCCAGCCAGGTGGGATTTCACCAGGCCAAACATTATCACCTGAAAACAACATTTATAGCAAGGCTGAGTATACTAATACTCAGCAAGGCTTACCCGTCTTAAAATAAAAGACGTATCCTTCTAATCATGCTTGGCTTTTGGCTATTGGGTTTGTTTTGCCAAAAAGCGTCTAAGGAGTTAATCCTTACTTCCAATATTTTAGCTCAAGTTCTAGTAGATCCATTATTACTAGATAAGCAACTAATTCAAGCATACTTGTGCAAACAATTAATCAAACATCCAGTTTATCAACATTTCATCATGGATGGATTATCATGGTTAGAGGGTTAAGCTATTCCCGGATAACAGTGAGAGGCTGATGATCGATCGATTAATAACCTTGCAAGGTGAACCTAAACATACGGGAGAAAACCCTCACAAAGAGTGATTTCAACCAAACGGTTCCCGTCATTCGTCGGATTAGGAACTGATGCCACAGTCCTAGGTACATAGCTAGCTGGCATGCCTCACACTAGCATCCAGCATCACCATGCACCACAGTTTGCAAGACTGGGGCAGTAGCCCAAGAGTAGTAGACCAAAGTTCCCGCACCGCGTCATTCAGGTACTAGGTTTACCATACCCATGTCCGACAAATGTTCTATACTTTCAAATGCTTAATCTCTTAACCATTGGACCGGAGCCCAATCCCATACTCTTACCACATGAGCAATTCTATTTAACAAGTCTTATGATTCCAACATAAGAACCTATTCTCACGAGCGAAGTACATCACTCGACTTGTACCGGGTCCTTAGTGCATAGCAACTATCGACCTAGCATACTAGTAAAAGATCATAGGTACATATGGATCATGCATCTAGGGTTTCCATTCAACTCCTGAACGTAAATGCACATACATAACAAGCATAAATTCGGGAATTGTAAAAAGGAAACACATAGGAATATGTTAAACCGGGGCTTGCCTTCGGCAGCTCCAGCAGTCAGACAGTCTTCCGGACTTTGGTCCAAGTCTTGCTCTACAGTCATGAAGTGTACGTCTCCTCCTGCTCCCTCGTTCTCGTCAGCCGGCACGAGCGTGTAGCTACCGTCAGGAACTTCTATACGAGGAATGCATATGCAGGAGTTAATTATTGATGATGGTGTAAACAAACAACAACATGTATGAAATCTGGGGTGTCATGTTGACCACATTCACCTAGACAAGAATATATCCAGCATACTCTTCCTTAAGATTAATTATTCAACCATTTATTTAATTATTAATATTTGAAAAGTAATTGTGTGCATATTTATTCAAATAAATTAGAATTATCATATAAGCATCCAAGTTAGGGTCCAAGGTTCATTAGGAACATTTTCCAAGGTTATACCACTCATAAATTCTTAAAAAGGAGATTTCTTTATTTCTCTTTTTAATATACTTAGTTTCTTCCATAATTCATTCTGGTTAAACCATGTAACATCTTGCAGTGAACATTTTAGTGCCAGCACAAGGAACCATAACGGAATTACTGGTAAAATTTCATGGCAAACAAAGCTAAATACAAAGCATGAAAAATACGACAAGATATTCATAGCAAAAGCAAGAATATTAAATACAGGGAAAACTACTCATGCACTGGTGCTCAAATTTTACCCAGAGATACTATAGATTAAAAGTAGGTTACACACCAAAAATTAGCTTCAAAACCTATTTCAATCATGCTACACACAAATAACCATTGTCAGCCTCTTTATTCACAAAGCATTTATTCAGAGAGATATATGACTCGAAAGTAGCCCAACATTCTACTATTGCCTATGCATGATATACACATCACTTGTGCTAAAGATAAGCATCACTGGAGCAAAGGAAACTGAGCTATAGATTTTACTTCATAAACAAGCATCATTCAGAAACAGATATATAGACAGCTCCTAAACTCATGATAAAATTATTACCATTACTATTTCGCATAACAAGGTGATATCCAAAAGATGGACTACAGAAAACATATATATAAAGTTGTACAAAATAAATACACAGATCTAGCCATAAAGCAAAATAAATCATGACTTATAAACCACTCAGTAACTTTGTGCAAAAACTTAGGTGTAGCCTATACTAGTACTGGTCACCAACATATCCAAAGATCAAGTCTAGCACATGTGTACAACTCAAGTTATGAACAACCCTATACAAACTGAGTTTGAATTTTCATTCAAAAACCATGCATCAAACGTATATACAGGTTTTGTAAAAGGTATAGGTCTGTTCATAAGGAAACCAACAAAATTGGTTTTGCATTTTTCGGATTTTTTTGTAATTTTCTATGATTTTTACAGTTCTCCGGACATAAGAGTAAAAGAAGAAGAATCTTCTTTCAGTGACCCTTGAAAAGATTCAAAACCTTACAGATTGGTCCCTAGCTTTTACACAGAGGACCCTACACAAAACTGGGCTTCACAGATGTGCCCTCCCGTGGCGGAGCAAGTTCGTCGGCGGCAAACTACGGCCGGGGCAGGCAAACAAATGAGGGGGATCGGTGATTGAGCTCACCGGGAGTTGATTGGTGGCAGTGGTGTTGCCAGGGATGGCTTCGGCGAGCGGCGACGGCGAGATCGTGGCAGCGCAGCCGCCTCGGCTCGGATTCTAGTGAGGAGAGGACTGGGGCTGGTGAATGTGTATGTGGGGAAGTTCACTGGGACTCTAGAGAGGAGCTCCAAGTGCTCAGACAGCTGTGGGGACTAGAGGAGGGGTGAGCTCGTCACGGCGGCGGCAATGGCGTCGACGGAGAGCTCTGGCGGGGCGGAGGAGGAGCAGGGATCTATATAGGTGGTCGTGGCATGGAGAGGAGGTCATGACGTGACCACAGTGCAGCACAGTGACGACGGCATTGCTTGGAAAGTGTGGCGATGTGCGCGGGCGCGGTCGGCCAATGGCGGCCTCGACGTGCGCGCTCCGGCGGCTAGCTGTGCGGCGTGTGGCACCGGCCTCATGTCCTAGGCCTGTCACCGACTTGCTCGCCCAATGTGGTGCAGCGACACCGACAGACCGGTGGGTCTCGTGTGCCTCGGCGTTTGCACCCAGTCACTCAGCGGCGCCCGACGCAGTGTGCGTGCGCACGCGACGGCGTCGTGCGGTGGCGTTCCAGTGTCAATTCATTTCGATGTTCGCCTATTTGACCAGCCCAAACTCATGTTTTCGATACAGAAGTGACCCAAGTGCCAATTGACAAAGTTATAGACCAGCTACCACTCTACAACTTTTACAAAGGCCGTTGGGTGTTTCGTTCAAAGGATCGAGCATAAACAACTCTTGAAATCGACTGTTTTCTCGGCGCTGATGAACAATATTCCACAGCGTTGACCAAGCTTTTTCACATGCTTCCACTTCGAATCTCAAATGCCACTCAACATCAAAGTTGTAGGCCTTGAAAAACTGTACAACTTTGGTATTGGCCGTTTTTGAAGTGTTTTGGTGAATTTTGGAGAACGTGCCAAAAGTTCTAGCTAGGGTTCATGGCTTAAGGGTTTGACTAGGGGTTTGACATCTAAGGTGCTTAGGGTCTTAAGCTCTAATGATCATAGGGTGATTAAGGATGTGATTAACACCTATTGACACTTGATTAAAAACACGGGGTGTTACAGCCTACCCCCCTTAAAAGGAATCTCATCTTGAGATTCGAATTTAAAAGATAGCTGGGAAAGGTTACGTATGATGTTGGTTTTGAAGAAAACCCGGATACTTGGTGTTGAGAAATTGTTATGTTTCCCATGTGGCTTCTTCTTCTGTGTGGTGACTCCACTGTATCTTGTACATCTTAACCGTTTGCCTTCTTGTCTGCCTTTCCTTCTGATCTAGCACTCTCATTGGGTATTCTACCAGTGATAGGTCAGGTTCTACCTCTGCATTGGTCTCGTCAATTATTCTTGATTCCGGTATTTGATCACACTTCTTCAGTTGCGAGATGTGAAATACGTCGTGTACTGCGGAGAGTCTGTCTGGGACTCGAATACGATAGGCAACTGCGCCGAACTTCTCAGTGACTTCATAAGTACAGATATAGCGTGGCGCTAACTTTCCTTTTACTCTGAATCTTTGTACACCTTTGGTTGGCGATACCTTCAGGTATACATAATCACCAACTTCAAACTCTCGAGATGCCTTAGCCTTGTCATGATAATTCTTTTGTCTCATTTGAGTGGCTCTCAAATTTTCTCTGATTACTTCCACTCTCTCTTCGGCTTCTTGTACTAGATTGGGACCAATTAACGTCCTCTCACCCGCTTGTGACCAATTTAAGGGGGTGCGACATCTTCGTCCATATAAGGCTTCAAAAGGGGCCATCTTCAAACTAGCTTGATAACTGTTGTTGTAAGCAAACTCTGCCAAGGCTAAGTACTTGTCCCAAGTTTTGTCAAAATGAATGACACATGCTCTCAACATATCTTCCACTATCTGATTTGCTCGTTCAGTCTGACCATCGGTCTAAGGGTGATAGCTAGAGTTGTGGATCAACTTGGTGCCCATGGACTCATGCACTTGTGCCCAGAAACTAGCAAGAAATTGGGTGCCTCTATCAGATAGAATGGTCTTTGGAACTCCGTGCAAACACATAATGAGATCAACATAAGTCTCGGCATAATGTTCAGCTGAATAGGTAGCGTGGACAGCGATGAAGTGAGCGGTCTTGGTCAGTCGGTCCACAATAACCTAGATGGAATCATGTTTATTGGGAGTGAGGGGAAATCCTATGATGAAATCAATGATGATGTCATCCCACTTCCAAGCAGGTATAGACAAAGGTTGCATTTGGCCTACGGTCTTCAGGTGACTAGCCCTGATCCTCTGACGTGCATCATAGCTGGACACATACTTGGCTATCTCACCCTTCATGTTTGACCACCAGAAATTTTCCCTAAGGTCTCTGTACATCTTTGTACTACCAGGGTGAATGGTAAATTTAGAGAGGTGAGCCTCATCTAAAATTTCTTTCCTTATTTCCGGATCCTAGGGTACGACTAATCTCTGGTCAAACCATATCATTCCTTTCCCATCCTTCCGGAAACAAGCGTATTTGGGGTCTCCTTCAGACAATTTCTGATTGATTTACTGGATTCCTTCGTCAGTGAGCTGAGCTAAAGCAATTCTCTCATGGAGTGGGGATTCAATCGAGATGGCATTCAAATTCCCATACTCGACGACCTCTAGGTTGAGCTTCCTCATCTCTTCACATAAGGTTTCATTATGTGGCTCAATAGTGGTATAATTGCAATACTTGCGACTAATCGCATCAGCAACAACATTGGCCTTGCCTGAATGATATTGGACTTCTAGCTCATAATCCTTAATCAACTCCAACCACCTTCTTTTTCTCATATTCAGATCCGACTGGGTGAAAATATGTTTAAGGCTCTTGTGATCGGTGAAGATATTGCAGCGATTTCCCATCAGATAATGCCGCCAAATTTTGAAGGCATGCACAACCGTTGCTAGCTCCAGGTCGTGAGTAGGGTAATTCTTCTCATGAGGTCTAAGTGCTCATGAGGCGTAGGCAATGACCCTGTTGTTTTGCATAAGTACACAACCCAGGCCAGTGCCAGAAGCGTCACAATACACGTCAAACGGTTTTGTCATATCTGGTTGTGCGAGCACTGGGGCTGATGTGAGGTGTTCCCTCAAGGTATGAAAAGCCTTGTCACAAGCTTCATCCCACACATACTTGACACCTTTCTTCAATAGTTCAGTCATAGGTTTAGCTATTCTGGAGAAGTCCGGAATAAATCGACAGTAATAGCCAGCAAGACCCAGAAAACTACGAATCTGATGCACAGACTTGGGTGGTTTCCAATCCATGACCTCCTGCACTTTGCTAGGATCCACGGAGATACCATCCTTAGTAATAGTGTGACCCAATAATTTCACACTATCTAGCCAGAATTCACATTTGGAGAATTTAGCATAAAGCTTGTGATCTCTCAGTCATTGCAAAACGATCCGAAGTTGTTTCTTATGTTCTTCGTTCTTGGAATAGATGAGGATATCACCAATGAAGACCACTACGAACTTGTCCAATTCATTCATGAAGACAGAGTTCATAAGGTACACGAAGTAGGCAGGTGCATTTGTGAGACCAAAGGACATCACCAGAAATTCATAAAGACCATATCTGGTGGAGAAGGCTGTCTTTGGGATGTCACTCGATCGAATCTTAATTTGATGATAGCCGGATCTAAGATCGATCTTAGAGAAGACTTTGGCACCAGCCAACTGATCGAGAGAACATCAATGCGGGGCAAGGGGTATTTGTTCTTGATTGTCACCGCATTGAGAGGACGATAGTCCACGCACATTCGCAGACTACCATCATTCTTTTTCACAAAGAGTGCGGGACTTCCCCAAGGAGGTGAACTTGGGTGAATGTACCCTTTATCAAGCAACTCTTGTAGTTGTTCTTCAACTCGGCTAACTCCTTAGGGGGCATACGATAAGGTCTTTTGGAGATAGGGGCAGTACCCGGCTGAAGTTCAATCACAAACTCGATGTCCCTGTCTGGTGGCATGCCAGGCAAGTCATCGGGAAACACATCTGGATAATCACAGACTATCGGAATGTCCTCAAGTGAAGATGTGATGGTGGCAAAAGCATACGAATTCCCATGGTCATTGAGAGGTAAGTATAGAGTAGACGTGCCCACAGTAGGTGAGTTGATTTCTATCATTCTGGTAGCAAGATCCAAGATGACTTGATGATATGGCAACCAGTTCATGCCTAAGATCACATCGATGCCCTCTAGGTCAAAAACGATGAGATTGGTTGGGAAGACTTTGCTACCTAGTTCAATTGGCACTTTCCAAGATAGGTCTCTAGTAGAAACTCGGCCACCAGGTGTGGTTACCAAGAATGGTTGTTTTGTTTGACAACTTTTCACACCCAACTTGTTCAAAATTTGCCCATTTTAAAACTATGCTCTTACAGTACTGGAAATTTCCAAAGGGCTTGTTTTGAGATTGGGTCACTCGCTAGTGTCCTGATGATGATGACTGGGAGTTTCCTTGATTGCTCTTCTTGACGAAGCGGAACTTCTTGCCTGGTCCAGTAGAAGTGGTGAATCCAGCCAGCCTCGTCTTGTCTTTCTGGGCTCTTCTCATAGCATCTTCTTGGGAGATGGACTTGTTCACAAGGTCTTGTTAGTTGTTAGGCTCACAGAGATTAAGCCTCTCATAGAGCTCTCCATCCAGTCCATCCCGGAAACGCTCTATCTTCTTAGCATCATTACCAACGTGATGCCCACCGTACTGACACAGGGAGTTAAATTTCTTGGCATACTCATACACCGTGTTAGTACCCTGCTTCAGCACCAGCAACTCCTTCATCTTGCAGTCCATGAGACCCTTAAGAATGTGGTGTTCCTTAAAGGCTCGTTTGAACTCAGCCCATGTGACCTGATGTCCAGCCGGGACCATAGATTTGTAGTGTTCCCACCACATTAGTGCAGCACCACGAAGCTGCAAAGTGGCAAAGCTAGCCTTACGCCCTTCAGAGCACAATAGGGTGAACACTGAGAACTTGGCCTCAATGGCCCTGATCCATGCTTCAGCAGCTAGAGGCTCCTTGGCCTCCTCGGATGTCGGGGGTTTCATGCCGTAGAAGTGCTCATATTTGGTGACCAAAGGTAGGCCATCCTGATTTCCCCCACGTGGGGCTTGTTGCAGCTGCTGAGCAATTTGCTGCTGGGTTTATAGTAACTGGCACATCACCTCCGTTTGGGTGGCCATAAACTGCTCCTGGATCATCATGTGGGGAGGAGGTGGTGGAGCCTCACTCCCACTTGCACCAAAACCATTCGGGGAGGTGCATGTCGGTCCAACCATCTGAAATTCATGGAGTTTCCATTAGCCACATATTCACAAGCTTGCTTATATCATTCCACAAGAAGAATATGTAAGACGCAACTCGTAATATTCATAAGTCAAGATCGGACAGCGCACTGTTCGTAGTTAAAAATTCATAACTCTCTGCCCATTCATGGGAAAATTCTCATTTTTGGTCTGTCAGTGTAGGATTTTATAAGATCCAACATTGGTATTCAACTCAGGGTCGAATTTTGATGTTATCATGCCCAAAAAATTCTGTAACCGAGTCTCTGCCTAGCTGTTTTCACAGGAGGCCGAGCTGCACAAAATTTGCTCTCATTCTCGGTACGCTTATGCCAATGTGATGAATTTTGATGAGCGTGATCTTGAGAACATTCCACGCAACTTTGGTATTCAGCACAAGATCCAATTTCGATCGCAACAACCTGAATTAATTCACGAAACATACAACACAAGGTGTTCATCCAAATAGCATTACATGATGCATAGTTTGTGGATCACCTTAAAAAGTACAAAATACAAGGAACATGAAGCACTACTCACATACTCTCTGAGCAGCCTAATCTCTCCACATAATCTAGCTGATAAGGCTAAACTAAGAGTACATGGTAGCTCCAAACCTCACCATCAGGTAAACTAGTAGCCAACAGCGGAGTCAGTGCTGGACTGAGGGGAAGCTGGGGGTGGTCCCCCGACACTGTCCTCGTCCAAGCCCGAAACTCCATGTAGCTCATCCGGAGCGACATGTGCTACTGGTGGAGGAACTAGTGGCTGCTGCTGCTGGTGTGCCATCGCCTGCCACACCTCTACCTCAACCTCCATATCGATCACCTGGTTCTGCATCTTTGCCACGTTCTGCACTAACACCATACGCCGGGTCTCGGCCTGGATATACTCTGCACGTAGTCTGTCATTGTCCTCCCGCAGCCTATCAATATTGTCATCGCGAGCGTATAGCTGCTCAACGTACTGGGCCCGCTCCTGCTCCCACTGTGTACACTGGTCCTGGAAGAACACGACCTCCTGCTGCAAGTGAGCAGAGGTCTGACGCTCCTGCTGCAAGTCGCGGTAGATGACGTCGGTCAGCGCGGACGTCTCACAGATCACACACGCAAGCATAGCCTCAGTGGCGAGGCGGAAGACCTGCACATTGTACAGTGCCTCGAGTAACCTCAGAAGCTGCCGTACAGTGACCGCTGGAAGATCGGCAGTGAGCAACACATCAGTGAGGGACACGTGCTCACGCCAAGCCTCGTCGAGTGGCTCCAGCGCCGGGAACAACCCCGGAGCGGGGAGCATCACCTCCTCTGGGTGCTGCTCGCAGAAGGTGTGGAGAACCCTCAGAGCCGCGAACTCGAGCGACTCGACGCCACGGTGTTCATAGAACACCATGCCCAAGACAGGCCACTCAGGGTACTCAGGGTGCTACGGCACCGTAGCCACGGTACGCGCGTAGGGCACACCCCTGTCCCAAAAGTGGAGCACCTCATACGTCGGTAGTGCGGTGTAGCCCACCTCGCGCAGGGTGTCCCACAGAACACAGGGAAAACCCTCCCAGTGGAGACTGTTGGTATGCATGGTACCATCCGCGTCGATCTCGAAAAACTCTGGGTACTCCATCTGTATAAGAAATGGGTACACACGTTAAAACTCGAAAAGGAGTATAACATGCATAGGGTATAACAATCTGGTGGTACGAACAAAAATTCATAACTCAACAACCAGCAACCCAAAGATTCCCAAATTTTTACAGCAAAACAATGACATTTCTGCACATTTTTGGTATTCAAAGGTAGAACTGGATCTGAAGGGAAAATGCTCTAAAAATTCTTGTTCCAAAGGAAGGTCAGCAGGAAAAACAGCAGAATAGAGGTTTACTATTTTGATTATAACTCTAGACTAAGAATTCCTAAAATTGTGAACAATTCACAGTAGATGCTTGACTTGTTGTGGAACAACTTTCATAAAAGTCGCCTAGTCAGAAACATCCTAGAAATGGCTCTAAAAATTCATGAACATATAGCATCCTAATTTTGACAGGAAACTGCTAGGATCAAAAGAGAGAGAAAACCCTTTTTATGATCAAGCAACAACTTAGAAGTATAACACAAGGGTAGAACAGCAAGTTTTTAGGTTCATTCGATTTTTATGATGCGTGCACACGTCTTACATGACCTCACACTTATATATCTAAAAAGACGAAGTTAATGCCGGTGGCAAGCTTTGTAAACGACTCTCCCTATAATACCTAGTCGGAGCTACACGTCATTTAACGATCGAGATAATGTGGTTAGTGTACCTGCAGAAAAGAACCTTCCATGCCAGCACGACACGGGAGCGTCCACATACATTACCAGTCACTATAGAAATGGTATCCATGCGTTTAACACTACATGGACAGCGTCCAACCTGAGACACGCCGCTTTTGAATGGAGGGTGTCCCCCTTCGCATGTTCGTAATGCGAGATCATGCACACGTATAGCAAAACGTGGTGACATCACAACCCATGACATGTTCATCTTGAATAGGACATGGCATCCTTCGTATGACTTGCATACGGTAGCACACGTATAAGACACGTGCACATCCAACCGACAAGATAGGATCCGTGGAATGGATTGCCCTATCAACCCTCGCATACTCGTGATGCGGTATCACACACATATGAAACACGTGGCTTAAGAAGTGCTGGAAGTTAACATAAATAAACCATAGGTACTTAGCCACCTTAAAGAACCCAAAAATTCCCTCTAGGGCCACTCGGTCTAAACATTCCTTAACGATCAAACATATTTTTAAATCCAATCAATCTTGGCAAGTTTTTATTCTAATTCAATGTGGTTAATTATTAAACTAATTACTCTAGTGTATACGGATGCTCTGGTACCAACTGTGACAACCCCATCCGAGATAAGTTCGTACTATCACTTAGACCGATCCACTTTGGTCATTAAGCGATAATAAAGAATTACCCTGTTGAGTGTTGCCGGGTCTTAGCCCGGTAAATCACTTGTAAACCACATAGAGGATCGAAACGCATACATTAAACCCCCACGAAGGAGAGTCCAGAGTACCTTACGAATTAATCCAAATTTCTTGTATGGTTAATTATTACAAATATTGTCCTTGCATTGAAGGTAAAAGGTTCAGAGTTTTGAAACAGCGGAAATTATAATACTAATCGATAACTTGGCATTATGGGAGGCCACCCATAACACCATTACTCTTCGTCATCCACCCATTCCAGTTCCCAACCAGGTGGGATTTCACCAGGCCAAACATTATCACATGAAAACAATATTTATAGCAAGGTTGAGTATACTAATACTCAGCAAGGCTTACCCGTCTTAAAATAAAAGACTTATCCTTCTAATCATGCTTGGCATTTCGCTATTGGTTTTGTTTTGCCAAAAAGCATCTAAGGAGTTAATCCTTACTTTCAATATTTTAGCTCAAGTTCTAGTAGATCAATTATTACAAGATAAGCAACTAATTCAAGCATACTTGTGCAAACAATTAATCAAACATCCAGTTTATCAACATTTCATCATGGAGGGATTATCATGGTTAGAGGGTTAAGCTACTCCCGGATAACGGTGAGATGCCGACGATCGATCAATTAATAACCTTGAAAGGTGAACCTAAACATACAGGAGAAAACCCTCACAAAGAGTGATTTCAACCAAACGGTTCTCGTCATTCGTCGGATTAGGAACTGATGCCACAGTCCTTGGTACATAGCTAGCTGGTATCCCTCACACTAGCATCCAGCATCACCATGCACCACAGTTTGCAAGACTGGGGCAGCAGCCCAAGAGTAGTAGCCTAAAGTTCTCGCACCGCGTCATTCAGGTACTAGGTTTACCGTACCCATGTCCGACAAATGTTCAGTACTTTCAAATGCTTAATCTCTTAACCATTGGACTGGAGCCCAAATCCCATGCTCTTACCACGTGAGCAATTCAATTTAACAAGTCTTATGATTCCAACATAAGAACCTATTCTCACGAGCGAAGTACATCACCCGACTTGTACCGGGTCCTTAGTGCATAGCAACTATCGACCTAGCATACTAGTAAAAGATCATAGGTACTTATGGATCATGCATCTAGGGTTTCCATTCAACTCCTGAACGTAAATGCACATACATAACAAGCATAAATTCGGGAATTGTAAAAAGGAAACACATAGGAATATGTTAAACCGGGGCTTGCCTTCGGCAGCTCCAGCAGTCAGACAGTCTTCCGGACTTTGGTCCAGGTCTTGCTCTACGGTCACGAAGTGTACGTCTCCTCCTGCTCCCTCGTTCTCGTCAGCCAGCACGAGCGTGTAGCTACCGTCAGGAACTTCTATATGAGGAATGCATATGCAGGAGTTAATTATTGATGATGGTGTAAACAAACAACAACATGTATGAAATCTGGGGTGTCATGTTGACCACATTCACCTAGACAACAATATATCCAACATACTCTTCCTTAAGATTAATTATTCAACCATTTATTTAATTATTAATATTTGAAAAGTAATTGTGTGCATATTAATTCAAATAATTTAGAATTATCATATAAGCATCCAAGTTAGGGTTCAAGGTTCATTAGGAACATTTTCCAAGGTTATACCACTCATAAATTCTTAAAAAGGAGATTTCTTTATTTCTCTTTTTAATATACTTAGTTTGTTCCAAAATTCATTCTGGTTAAACCATGTAACATCTTGCATTGAACATTTTTGTGTGAGCACACGGCACCATAGCGGAGTTACTGGTAAATGTTCGTGGCAAACAAAGCTATATACAGAGCATGAAAAATATGACAAGATATTCATTGCAAAAGCAAGAATATTAAATACAGGGAAAACTACTCATGCACTGGTGCTCAAATTTTACCTAGAGATATTATAGACTAAAACTATGTTACACACCAAAAATTAGCTTCAGAACCTATTTCAATCATGCTACACACAAATAACCATTTTCAGCCTGTTTATTGACAAAGCATTTATTCAGAGAGATATATGACTCAAAAGTAGCCCAACTTTCTACCATAGCCTAAGCATGATATAAACACACTTGTGCCAAAGACAAGCATCACTGGAGCAAAGGAAACTGAGCTATAGATTTTACTGCATAAACAAGCATCATTCAGAAACAGATATATAGACTGCTCCTAAGCTCATGATGAAATTACTAGCATCACTTTTTAGCAGAACAAGGTGATATCCAAAAGATGGACCACAGAAAGCATACATATGAAGTTGTACAAAATAAATACACAGATCTAGCCATAAAGCAAAATAAATCATGACTAAATAACCACTCAGTAACTTTGTGCAAAAACTTAGGTGTAGCCTATACTAGTGCTGGTCACCAACATATCCAAAGATCATGTCTAGCACATGTGTACAACTCAAGTTATAACCAACCCTATAGAAAATGAGTTTGAATTTAAATTCAAAAACCGTGCATCAAAAGTATATACTGGTTTTGTAAAAGATGTAGGCTTGTTCATAAGGAAACCAACAAAACTGGTTTTGCATTTTTAGGATTTTTCTGTGATTTTCTACGATTTTTATAGTTCTCAGGACTTAAGAGTAAAAGAAGAAGAATCTTCTTTCACTGTGACCCTTGAAAAGATTCAAAACCTTACAGATTGATCCCTAGCTTTTACACAGAGGACCCTACACAAAACTGGGCTTCATAGATGTGCCCTCCCGCGGTGGAGCAAGTTCGCCGGCGGCGAACTACGGCCGGGGCAGGCAAACAAATGAGGGGGATCGGTGATTGAGCTCACCAGGAGTTCATTGGTGGCGGCGGTGTGGTCGGGGATGGCTCCGGCTAGCGGCGGCGGCGAGACCGTGGCGGCGCAGCCGCCTCGGCTCGGATTCCGATGAGGAGAGGAGCGGGGCTGGTGAATGTGTATGTGCGGAAGTTCACTAGGACTCTACAGAGGAGCTCCAAGTGCTCAAACAACTGTGGGGACTAGAGGAGGGGTGATCTCGTCACGGCGGCGGCAATGGCGTCGGCGGAGAGCTCTTGCGGGGTGGAGGAGGAGCGGGGCTCTATATAGGTGGTCATGACGTGACCACAGTGCAGCACAGTGACGACAGCATTGCCGGAAAAGTGTGGCAATGTGCGCGGGCGCGGCCGGCCAATGGCGGCCTCGACGTGCGCGCTCTGGCAGCGCGTGGCACCGGCCTTGTGGCCTAGGCCTGTCACTGACTTGCTCACCAAATGCGGTGCAGTGACACAGACGGACCGGTGGGTCCCTGTGTGCCTCGGCATTTGCGCTCGGTACCTCAGCGGCACCTGACGCGGCGTGCGCGCGGGACGGCGTCGTGCAGCGGCGTTCCGGCGTCAATTCATTTCGAAGTTGGCCTGTTTGACGAGCCCAAACTCGTGTTTTCGATACAAAAGTGACCCAAGCGCCAATTGACAAAGTTGTAGACCAGCTACCACTCTGCAACTTTTACAAAGGCCGTTGGGTGTTTCGTTTAAAGGATCGAGCATAAACAGCTCTTGAAATCGATTGTTTTCCTGGCGCTGATGAACAAGATTCCACAGCGTTGACTATTGGTGTTTCTTAACGTCACCACCACTGGCGCACTAGTGTGAGCATGTAAGAAACTCTTGGGTACACTGATGAGTGCGAACGAATCCACAAGCGCACGGATACACCATTGTAGTACTTCTCCCTAGGAGAATGATCCAAGGACACAACACGGATTGGTAGGATAGGTAGAAAGGATCTGCTCAGACCGAGCATAGAGTCTAGTTACGTTCTCTCAGGTATAACACTCACTTCGGGCACCAAGCACAAGGCCTTTGTGCTGGATCGAGCCCAACTCGGCACGCGACGTAAGAGGGTTGACAAAGGGTCCAACAGGCTGTCAACACTGTGGCCTACCTCTATGCTACGATCATATATGGCCTCTGAAGGGTAGCTTATGGTCCAGACACCTCGTCTACACCACTCACTATTCCTATGAATCCGCGAGGGAGATACTGGCACTAGCTCAAGGTATGCTCTATCACTCATGCAAGATCACGAATGCACTTTGATCTAACTAGAGACATGCAGGAGCTTCACTTTACTCTAATAGACAAGCTGGCAAACTAGATGCAAACTTATGATCTAAGTCTACTGGATCGAAAGGGGTTGTGTTCAAAGAACACAAGCCTCTAAACCAAGAACAAACGAAGAACACAAGAACAAAGCAACTAAGCATGCATACGACTTTAGTCTAAATAGGAAATATCGAAATACTCACTTTAGTCTAGTTGAAGAACAACGACACCGCTGAGGATCATTCTTGAGGAAGATGTCATGAATCATGACATGGCCTCAAGCCTCCCACCCCACTTCCTAGCACTAATCCTATACAAAGAGATCTCCTCTCCTAAAGAGAGAGGCTTCAAGCCAAAATGAAGAGGAGGAGGAGAAGAGTGTGTTCCAAAATGGAGCCCCTCCCCTCCAATTTATAGAGGAGGGAGAGGCTTGCCTTTGGCACCATTTGCCTCCACATTTTCAGCCATCCTTGGGCACCGCCAATAGGAGAGTGACACGTGGCATGGAATCTTGCAATGCACTCTTCTCTAGCTTCCAGGGGAAGTAACCAAACCGACCTTCTTTCGGCCAATAAACGGGCGCCATGTCACCAATCCACCCCGGGGCGTTGCAAGGGATCAACCAGGAAGCACCACGTGGAAGCAGATGGCGAACGGTGGCAAAAAGGGTTCGGCCGAACCTGGGTTCGGCCGACCCTGGCCCACCTCCTTCTGGCTTGTTCTTTATCTTGGTGACTGATATGTGGGCCCTTATGACGGTTCTAGGTCCATGCCGAGTTTGGCGGTGGTTTGGGTCCCTGGTGGGCCCTTGGATCCTTGTGCTGCACACGTGGTGGTGTCTGATTCGTCGGGAGTTGCTTCACATGGATTTATGAGGTGTCATGGACACATGGCATCCAATGTGGCACACGTCGCCACGTGGTCTGGTGTGGGTCCCACCGAGCTCACAAGATATCTTGTCTTGTGCATATCTTTCTCATCCGGACTCCGATGTAGGCATATAATATGTCCATTTCGATCATCTCGACGAGCCCGTCACAATGGTGCAGTACAAATTAGCATTTGAGGATGTTTATGATGATGTCCTTTAATAGCCATTGGACTACTTGCTCTCAACTGTACCATTTGGAACGTATTTCGGTGCATCCTGCGACAAAAGCTAGAAACACCGACACTTGTGGAAACTATTAGTATCAAGCCCTATTCTAGTGTTGATGATCCTTTTACATTTGTTTTATGCAGATATTGATGGTGTAAAAGTAGCACTTTTCGACAGTCAACAACACCCCCACACTTGACCTTTGCTCGTCCCGAGTAAAGGGAGTCAGGTCAAGGTGAGACATGATATCCAAAGGTATGAAACAAGCATAAGAGATATTCCAAACCATACCTTGTACTTGTGAACTCTGAAGTGTCTATCATGCTATCTTGGGCAGTTGAGGAATGGAATAGTCATGAATCAAGTTACTCCTGCTCATCATGTTAAGCACTTGGGGTTTTGCAATAAATTTTCAAAACAAACCTTGCTTAGCTCCTCATTTGATTCTCTCAGAACGCTCAAGGTGTATATGTCCTCACCAAGACATTAGATTGCCTTTCTTCATCCTACTTCTAATGATGGCTATATGTGGAGCTCAGGGTAGGATAAAGGATAAGGCATACTTGTATCACATATATTGCAAAGTCAAAGACTGGATCCACAGAGAAAATCAAATCACACAATGAGATCAAGATGTGCACGTGTACGAGTATGGTGAGTATGGTAAGGTGGATACTAGGCCCGGAATGGGTGCTAGATTTTACCATACATATATGATTAGAGTGGGTTGATGGTAAGGTGGACACTAGCCCCGGAATGGACACTAGTTATTACCATCTATGATATGGAACTCCTTTTTGCATGATCTCATCGCTCTCCTATTTCTCCTTTATTTCGGACATGGGCTATTTTTCTTTTCTTTCTTTCTTCTTTTTTTTCATCACGCTTTCAGCATGTGTCTCTTTTCTTTCTTTTTTTTCATAGCCCATGTCTCTTTTGAAGGATACTTTTGGAGAGAGACGTCACGCTACATATGGAGCTTTATTTTTATGGAATGGGATGATTGATACAATGCTAACTTCCAGTGTAGAAGCATAGCAAGGGGAAATAGGTGGTGTGCACATGAATCTTGATCATGAAAGTAATGAGAAGAATTCTCACAAGGGTCACAGAATTTGACAAAGCTCAATGCAATAACAAGCAGCATATGAGTAGAAGGTTTTCAACTATGAATATCATATGGCTCTAGTGGGACGGTGGCATATCAAAGAGGAGCTTTGCAAGGGGTTTTCATGATTTTCAAATAAAATTCCCAAGCACTCAAACATAAAGAGCGAAGATCATATCATCAAACCATATTACAAACGTCAACTACTTAGATAAGCATGAGTTCCCTAATGATATATGTTCACAAGCATCAAGATGATAAGTAAGGAATAAACCATATGCAAGCCAACCACTGGAACCATGTAGAGCAAGCATAGCACAGATTGCTGAGTTAGATGTAAAGGATATGAATTGAAATTCATTCAAACTCATGGATAAAGGAGAGTGAGGTAGAGGGTGCACATACCATCGCTTCTGAAGGATAAGAGATCAAGGAAGACCAGTGGTGATTCAGCTGACCATAAGGCAGCCGACTCACTCTAGTTTACCTTGCTCTTGTCATGAAGGCGTAGTCGATGTTGTGCAATGCCTGTGTGGGAGTTCTCTAGTGGAGATATGATGATGAGCTTGAGAGAACTCCCCCACACTAGTGGTTGGTCCTGGTGCTGTTCTTCAAACAAAAAGTGGAAACAAAAGAGGGACTCTACTGGTTCAAGAACCATAGAGCCTTTATTCAAATTCAAATATTTTTGGGTTTTTCTTTTATTGTCACCATGTCATTTACTCAAGAAGGGTTAGACCAAGGTTACACATTATATACGAAGGGGAATTTACTTACCTTGGACCTTTGAGAGGTCATATGTACCACCTTTGCATGATGTGCAACATGAATTTGACACCTCAACTTACCTTCCCATTTGAATTTAGCTCAATGACTTACCCATTCAAATTTGATAATTTTCTGCAGGGGTTAGTCAGCATACATGCAACCAAGATCTATGAGAATATAGCTCTAAAGTTCATCAATAAAAACTCGACACCATGTCTTGTTTTGACTGAAGAAGACAATTTTAACCTAAACACCATGCTTAATCTAAGACAGTCTATGAACATTTGTCGACAAATATTCAAACCAGAGCATATGAACACAGATAAAGGAAGCATGAAAGCATGATCAAGCCATTTTCGAAAAGGAACATAAGCATGAGCATAAGACGGTGAACCTCGGGAACCTCCCGAAAGGGCTTTGTTTAATGTCAAAAGTAGGACTTACCTAGCTAGTGGGCAAGATGCAAGAGCTGGCATCATCACCACACCAGGATAAGATTTGGTAGAGAAGGAACTTCACTCAGGATGCTCACATACCTCCCCCACACTTGAAGTTTGCATTGCTAGGCAACAAAACTCAAGTGTGTGGTGATCAAGCTTCCATTTGTAAATGTTCCCTCGCCAGAGCTTATCTAGGTGTTGCAGCTGATGTGGCTCACATGTTCGTAGGCATCACCTATCCATCTTTCTTTTCAATCTCCACCTGAAAGGTTAGTGACCAAAAATACCCGAAGGACAATCTATCCTAAATACATGTTCTTGATTTATTCGAAAAGGGAAATAAAAACCTAAGCTAATCCAGGCTATCTCCCGGGAGTGCTTTGTTTATTTAAGGTCATAAGCTCGACCATGGGAACTTCATCTTGCAGCTATCGTTGGTGGTGTCGTTCCCATCTCACCACCAATCCTTGATGTATCAGTGAAGCTTTAGCTGCAAGGTTAGTGCCATAATGCACACACGAAATCTGATATGCTTATGATAGACATATACATCTACAACCAGCCTTCTGAACTTTCTGCAAAAGAAGACCATAAGGCGATTGCAGCCCTCATGCGTGCTCAGCGCGCTAAGCATGTCTGACTCTAGAGGGACATGATGCGAGCATGGTCTGTATGGTGAATCAAGAATGAAGCTACCATGCTCATGCGTGGAATACTTTCCTCCGGACTCCAGAGTCAGTGCCTCGACAGGTTCCATGGCCCAAGAATTCTCTATCTCAAGAGAGTCATCGTGGAAGCTCAATGTTGACTCTCGATCATGATCGAAAGCAACATGATACGAGCCAGCGGGAAGAGGCTGAAACTCGGTCGAGAGTGGTGACGATCGTTCGCCTTCACAAAAGTGAAGAGAGTCTCCCGAGTCATCCTCATGAGGGGTAGAACATTCTACAACTTTAATGAGAACAGGCTCGGATGATGCGAACGGAGATATACTCGTCGTCTTCTCGAGCGGGTTTCGCTGAGGAAGAGGCTTTGCCATAGGAAGTCCCAGACAAATGGTAGCAATGGCAAAAGCGACTCCCCCAAGCTTATCATCTAGGCTCCCTAAAGATGTATCAAAGAGCTGCTCTAAAGGGGAGCCTAGGAAAAGATCGAGATCAAGGAGATCAAAGATGTGAAAGTCTAAACTAGCCTCGATCCTGTCTATGATCAGCGGCACATCACTTGCAATCCCCCGACATTTAAGAACACGTCTCGATGGATAGGTCTTGAGGAGCATGTCGGATGATGCTAGCGGGACTCTTCCCAAAAGAGTTTCCGCTAAGTGACCTGGCAAAATGTTAACCTCCATGATGGAGTTACAATGGGCCTCTACGACAGTGCCTCTAATAGAGCAAGGGACAACCAGAGAAGGTGAACTATTCCAAATTGCTTCGGAAAATCGTCTCACTCCCTCTAGCCATTCCTCCCTCATGGCCTCCTCAGGATATGCTTCGTCAGGAGCATCAGGAGGCAGAGGAGATACCGTAGGTCTAGGGAAAGGTTCTGTCAGAGGATGTCTAGATGGTTCAGCATGGACAGAAACGGTTTCCCTAAGCTCTTCTTGTGGTTTTCCTTGAGATTTAGCAAGAAGTTTTTCTAAGGGGAAACCTAGGAGAAGATCACAATCCACGATGTCATAGACGTGGAAATCTAATCGCACCTCTATGTCATCAATGGTGATCGGCACGTCCCTAGCAATCCCTTGACATAGAAAAACACAGCACCACCTGGGACTATGGAAAAGTCTATCAGTCGGGATCAAGGGCATGTCACCCACCAGAGTATCCAAAAGGGTCTCTTGTATGATGCAAGCCCCAACAGTAGGGTCATGAACAGCATCTATGGTGTTTCCTCTCATGGAACAGTGGATGATCATGGAAGTCGAGCTAACACGAATTGCTTCGGATGTATGCTTCTGAGGTGACCAATCCAGTATCATCCCATGATTCCAAACTTCATCGAGGACCTTATAAAGGTCCAACGATGCCGTAGGCATCTCGTGCCAAGAGTGATCTGAGGTATTTTTGATGTTTCGAGAAGGATCGTCCTCAGATCGGGAAGAGAAATCCGAAGGTTGAATTTCTTCTTCCTTCGATGTTCGTGGTTCGGGAGAGGGCTCAACAGAGGAATCAAGGAATTCAGAGAATGAAAGCTCAGATTCATCTATTGAGAGACTCTCATGGACTAACTCAGACTCCAGATGGGGTTCGTTGTAAACGATATGGGAAGAAGAGGTTTCTAAGAAGAATTCTAGGATCTCTCTTCTTTCCACTAGAGTTTGGTTTTCGAACGAACCTCCAGCTAAAAGGTCGAGCTCTCGTGCAGATTCCATGTCTATACGAGTATAAAAGGTATACGTCGCTATATCATCGGGTATGGACATGTCTGGGCTAGATGTCATAAGACATTGGAACCTAGACCAAGCTGCACCTATGGACTCACCCTCTAATTGCTCAAAGTCAAGGAGTTCACACGGCAAGAGCTCTATGCGTTCATAAAGGGAGAACGAGTCACAAAAGTTTTCTCGTAGTTCTCCCCAGTTATTCACATGCTCTGCTGTGTGGGTGTACCATTGCTCCGCTCTATCTACGAGAGAGAAAGGGAACAATTTCCACTTCAAAGTTTCCTATGTCATGCCTGGAATTACCAAGCACGAACACAAGTCCTCGAACTCCTCTAAATGAACATTAAGATCGTCACTGATCGCTCCAGAGAAAGGTTGATTCCGAACCATGGCTATAAAGCCGGGACGAAGCTCGCAGCAAGATGAGGAAGTTGATGGTTGCTCTAAGACGAACTCGCCCCTAGGGGTAGAGAGGCTTTGACAGGAAGGCATCTCAAAGGGTAACGGGGGTAAAGGTAGAAGAAAAGAAACAAAAAGGATATCTCGATGGGTAACGAGGGTGAAGGTAGAACAAAACAAAAAAGATAAATACGAGGACCACTAGGTTCGAAGATAGATACAACAACTGTTCCCCAGCAACGGCACCAGAAATGCTTGTTGGCATTTCTTAACGTCACCACCACTGGCGCACTAGCATGAGCGTGTAAGAAACTACCGGGTACACTGACAAGTGCGAACGAATCCGCAAGCACACAGATATACCGTTATAGAACTTCTCCATAGGAGAATGAGTATTCCCGTAGGGTATCGAATCCAAGGAACGGTGTGTACTATCTCCTACTCTAGTATAGATGATCCAAGGACACAACACTGATTGGTAGTATAGGTAGAAAGGATCTGCTCGGACCGAGCGCAGAGTCTAGTTACGTTCTCTCAGGTATAACACTCACTTCGGGCACCAAGCACAAGGCCTTTGTGCTGGATCGAGCCCAACTCGGCACGTGACGTAAGAGGGTTGACAAAGGGTCCAACAGGCTGTCACCACTGTGGCCTACCTCTACGCTATGATCGTATGTGGCCTCCGAAGGGTAGCTTATGGTCCAGACACCTCGTCTACACCACTCACTATTCCTACAAATCCGCGAGGGAGATACTGGCACTAGCTCAAGGTATGCTCTATCACTCATGCAAGATCACGAATGCACTTTGATCTAACTAGAGACATGCAGGAGCTTCACTTTACTCTAATAGACAAGCTGGCAAACTAGATGCAAACTTATGATCTAAGTCTACTGGATCGAAAGGGGTTGTGTTCAAAGAACACAAGCCTCTAAACCAAGAACAAACGAAGAACACAAGAACAAAGCAACTAAGCATGCATACGACTTTAGTCTAAATAGGAAATATTGAAATACTCACTTTAGTCTAGTTGAAGAACAAAGGCACCACTGAGGATCATTCTTGAGGAAGATGTCTTGAATCATGACATGGCCTCAAGCCTCCCACCTCACTTCCTAGCACTAATCCTATACAAAGAGCTCTCCTCTCCTAACGAGAGAGGCTTCAAGCCAAAATGTAGAGGAGGAGGAGAAGAGTGTGTTCCAAAATGGATCCCCTCCCCTCCTATTTATAGAGGAGGGAGAGGCTTGCCTTTGGCACCATTTGCCTCCACATTTTCAGCCATCCTTGGGCGCCACCAATAGGAGAGTGACACATGGCAAGGAATCTTGCAATGCACTCTTTTCTCTAGCTTCCAGGGGAAGGAACCAAACCGACCTTCTTTCGGCCAATAAACGGGCGCCATGTCACCAATCCACCTCAGGGCATTGCAAGGGATCAACCAGGAAGCACCACGTGGAAGCAGATGGCGAACGGTGGCAAAAAGGGTTCGGCCTAACCTAGGTTCGGCTGACCCTGGCCCACCTCATTCTGGCTTGTTGTTGGCGTTTCTTAACCTCACCACTAGTTGAACACCTAGAGGGAGCGTATAAGAACAACCGGGTATACCGCAAGCGTACGGAATTACCGATGTAGCACTTCTCCCTAGGAGAATGATTACTCCCTTCGGGTTTCGATCCTAGGACGGAGAGTAACCAGAGAGAGTCTATCCAAGGACACCAGCTTTTGCTGGGATAGGTCGGGATACAAGAAGCACTTCCTTAAGGGACTTAGCTCTCAAGATTTATTCCTGTCAGATCTCTGTCATCCCCGCGGGGTGACAACACTCATAGGTGTTGTCCTGTGAGCCCGACTCGGTACACGACGCAGAGGGTTACAAAGGGTCCAACAGGATGTCACCACTGTGGCCTACCTCTACGCTACGATCGTACGTGGTCTCCGTAGGAAACCCAAGGCCCAGACACCACGTCTGTACCCCAGATAAATACTATAGTGCGGCGTATGCTAGCCCGCTAACTACACTATAGCAACCGTATAAATACGGTCCCACGAACAAGGGAAAGATCCAAATCAAATCATATCATTGAACTGGGAGTAGAAAGGAAGCTATGGATGCAGCTGAACGAGATGCAGCAAACTTACTTAACTAAACAGGATCAGAGCATGCTAAACAAGTAAATGAACTATGGTTCTAGCTCTAAAAGATTAGAGCCTTGTGTCACAAAGAACACAAGCTCTAACTTATGAATGAGCCAAGAACACAAGAACAAAGCAACCACGCATGATGTCCACTATAGTCTAAATAAGAAATGTTGAAATACTCACTTTGAACAAAATGAAGAACAAGCATCCACGAGGATGTTAACTCACTCCTTACCCCTCCTCTACCTCACACTAATCCTAATCTAGATCCCTCCTCATCACCATTTCTACCACAAAGAGGTGAGAACCACCTCTCATGGGCAGAATTGGAGTGAGGGAGAGAGAGCTACACAAGAGAAAGTGGAACTTGAGAGCTAGGTGGTGTGTGAGAAATGGAGCCCCTCCCCTCCTATTTATAGACAAGGAGGAGGCTTGCTCCGGGGCTCAAAGTGCCCCTAAACACCTGGGACTGTAGCAGGGAGCCAATGAGCAAGTGACACATGGAGGGCCAGGATGAACCGACCCTAGGTCGGTTTGGCCGAACCTAGGGTCGGCCGGCCCCCTCGGGTGGCCTCCTGGCCTGTGCTTCCTTTGGCTCGCTTCCATGTGGGCCCTGATGCCTCTCCTCTATGCATGGCATGTTTCTTGGCAGTTTAGTTGAGAGCCATGTGTGGTTCGAGGACCGGTGGATGGTCGCTTCCTGGTGTGATGAGTGATTGACAACGTGGTGTGGACTGATTCTTGGCTAAGTATTGTAGGTGTAGGTTGCGGCTTGACTGGTGTTGGTGCAGGTGAAGAACAAGCACGAAAGGTCGTTGCCGGTGAGGCCTCCAGGTGTGGAAAAGACAAGTAGGCTTGGTTCGAGGGACCCGATGGCCAGCGGGGTCAAGTGCGGGCCGCATGGTGGCAAGAAGGGCAAGATGAAGTCATGGACGGTTTCTTGGTTGAGCCTCAAAACCAAGGTTGAGCCGGGACTATGTGGGAGCCGAGTCATGAGTGGTGATTGGCGGAGGCTACACCGAGTTCGCAGGGTTTCCGGTGGTTCACCAGAAAACCACTGGGTTCCTTGGTTGATCCACAAAGCCAAGACCGAAGAACCGAAGACGGAGGTGCAGCAGCATCGGACCGGTCTGACTGGTGGGTCTGACCGGTGAGTAGCACCAGTCGGACCGGTGTGCGACGACGCAGTCCGGAATCTTCGAAGTGGAGGACATGCGTCGGGATCGCAAGGCTTGCGTCGAGGCTAAGCAAGTTTGCGGTCGCTGGGCATCCGTCCGATGGAGCGAAGACAAAGATTTCTGAATTCGCCCTTGAGGGGCATGTATCCCTAGTTAGCTAGTAAGGGTATTTTCGTCTTTCAGTAGCCTCCATATAACCCAAGTGGTGAGAGGATGGCAGCCATCTCTTGGAACCCTAGCTCATTTGGTTTTCCTATTTTCTCTTCCTATTTTCCTTAGGATTTTCGTAGGACTAGCTTGAGAGCTTCATGGTGAGATCTTGTGAGAGGGAAGGATGATCGGGCGGCAAGCTAGACCTTGTATGAACCTCTTTGGTATGTATAGATGATTCGGCGTGGTTCCTCAAGGCTTGGATGTGTCTTTCCCATTTCTCCTTTTTGGTGATTTTCGGAGGCTTTTCTTGGCAAATTTCTTGTGGCGGTTTTGAGACCTTTCTCTTTGGGATTTGGTGGGGGATGTATGCATGAACCCCTCGTGGTTCTTTTCCCTTTGATTCCCCTCCCAAATCTGTGAGTAAAGGGGCTCAATTTTGGGGTTTTCGTGGTTCTAGGGTTCGTGGTGTTCTTGGCGGTAATCCTTCGATTCCTCTTGATTCAACAAGTTTTAGTGGACCAAATCTTGGCTATGGAGTGCCCATGAGGTGTTCCTACTATCCCCAAAGTCTTGTGCAAATCCGTGGAGCGCATCAGGAGATCGGGAGTTGGATTTGGGGGAGTTGACCCGCGGGCGCTGTTCATCCCGAGCTGCCCAGGCATGACCGGTCTGACCGGTGCTCCTGACCGGTCTGACAGGTGTGAGCCCCTGGTGGGTTTTGTCTCGGGGAACTGCTATGCTCGTGTGGTTTTGTCCCGTGGTCCTGCTGTCCAGTTCTTGGCCCGTTTGGAGTTGTCTTGCTAGGTTTTGTGAGAGGTTTTCCTTCTTGGCAGGTTATTCTTTGGTGGTGGTTTTTGTTCCAGGGCCTAGAGGAGTCACTGAGGCTTCCTGGAACTTCGCTGTGCATCTGCTGCTCGCCACCGGCCTGACCGGCAGAGTTCACCGGTCTGACCGGTGCCATCGGTTTGACCGGCAGGAGCCATCGGTCTGACCGGTGTGGCACAGACAGCAGGCTGCTCAGTTTTCCGCTGTGCATTTGGGGTGTTTGGTTCGGTTGGTTGAGTTGTTGGTTCCTAGGACCAGTAGCACTCCAGTGGCTACGTGGTCTTGGCCAACTTGGGTAGTTGAGTCGGAGACGTGTGTTGGAAGCCGTGTTCATCTTGTTGGAGTCTCTATCTCCTTCGAGAAGAATTTTTATCAGCTCCCATTCACTCCCCCCCTCTCTGGTTCGCCTAATCGGTGCTTCAATTGGTATCAAAGCCGGTTCGGGTCTTCATTGACTCTTACCAGTCTAAGATCCAAATATGGCGTACCAGGAACGGGGTTCGGGTCCTCCGCACTTCGATGGGAAGAACTACCAGATGTGGCAGAGGTGGATGGCGGCGTTCCTCCGCGGAAAGTGTCAGATCCTTTGGGACGTTACGGTGAACACAGCTTATGTTCTTCCGATGAACTTCCTTGCTACAGGATCGAGGGATATGTTCGATGCCAACAGCAAGGCGGTCGACTACTTGTTTCGTGCTCTGTGTCAGCCCGAATTCGATCGGGTTCAGACAGAGGACTTAGCTTGTAGGATTTGGGAGCAGTTGAAGGATGCTCATGCTGGGAATGCTCAGGTTCAAGCTCGGATGTACGCGACTTTCCGGAGAGAGTACGAGAACTTCACTCATCTCCCCGGCGAGTCCGTCGATGCCCTTTTCCAGCGTTTTACAGTCGTGGTGAACAACATGAGAGCCAATGTGGCTATGCTCCCATACGATGATCATGATAGAGCCGTGAAGCTCTTGCACTCGTTGGATCGTACCGTATGGGACAGGAAGGTTGAGGCTATTCTTGAGTCCGAGAAGTATGACACCTTGACTGTGAACGAGCTATTCTCGAAGCTCAAGTCGGCTGAGTTGGACCATGGTATGACAGCCAAGATTGAGAGCCCGACTGACTCTCATAGTCTTGCTCTCATCGGTGGCAAAGGAGCTAAGTCTAACGCTAACACATCTTCCAAGATGTACTCTCTGTCTTCTTTGATGTCTTTGCCAGATGAGGAGTTCGACGTGCTTGGAGAGGACGAGCTGGCGTTGCTGACCAGGCGGTTCGAGAGGTTGCACGAGAATCGGGTGAACACAAGGAGGACAGCACGGACGTGCTTTCAGTGCGGCAAGCCAGGACACTTCGTCGCCGACTGCCCGGAGAAGACAGAGAACAAGGGCGGCTACAAGGATGGCTACAGGCATCGGTCGAGCAGGGACGGCAAGTACCGATCAAGGCGCGATCACAAGCACAAGAACAAGCACAAGGACGAGCGACGATCGAGGAAGAAGGATGGCCGCGGCAGGAAGGCCGGAGCGATGGTAGGAGCGAGCGACGTCGACTCTAGCTCCGCCTACTCTTCCTCGAGCTCGAGTAGTAGTGAAGATGAAGGTGATCGGCGCAAGAACAAGAAGGCGTCCAAGAACTTGAGCGGGTTGAGCTGCTTTGTCACACCCGATTTTACAAGGAAAACCGAATGCATCTCATATGTGCGCCAGGATCAAATTACACACATACGATAGACAAAAGAGTGTAATACCATAACAGTAATTCAAACGTACAAGAGTTTAACTGATACAATATTCATTATTACACTCAGGCAGTGGACACGAAGGTCCAATAAAATAAACGATAACTGAACGAGTGACTTCAGCTTCATCTTCCACAGGCATATGACTGGGGGATCGCATGCCTCAGAACTCTTCAAAGTCGCTCCAGTACTCCTCACTGTTGTTCTCATCTGAACAGCGCTAAGCAAGGGTGAGCACTCTTATGGTTGGAGCTCAGCAAGTGGGGGAAACATGCAAGGCTATCAAGGATTAGCTAAGGTTTTGCAGCGGTCAGCATTTTAATGTTGATCAAGTTTTATTAGCAAGCCTATTACTAGATGTAAGTTTATACCAACCCCAAAAGGTTATTCAGATGTAACCATATCTCAAAACCATAAGGAACCACAATTTAAGTTTATCTTTAAGTTTGATTATCATGTGAGGGTCCAAGCTGCTCTTGACCGTGAGCACGGCTGATCGATCAGTTTTAACTCTGCAGAGGTTGTACACTTTCACCACAGCTCGTGTTCCCCGTGCTGCCCAGGTTAGCTAGACCCTTAAACACTTCCGAGGTGAGTGGCTAGGGGTCCACTACGAAGCCTTTACAAAGGCAATGCAAAAGACCAACAACCTACGACAGTTACAGCAGCGGAGCGGACCATAACCCTCCCTAATGGTCAGCACCTTAGCAAAGGCTGCTACCCCAAAAGAACCGGGCTATACCCCTTCAACTCCGG
The DNA here is from genome assembly GCA_036936925.1 of Cenchrus fungigraminus. Taxonomy (NCBI): domain Eukaryota; kingdom Viridiplantae; phylum Streptophyta; class Magnoliopsida; order Poales; family Poaceae; genus Cenchrus; species Cenchrus fungigraminus. The sequence goes on from CM072779.1 coordinate 130,443,218, forward strand.
CCCTCTGTGCCCCTTTCGGGAAAGACTGTCAGAACATTCACACGCCTAATTAATTGGCTAAGCCAGAGCCATATGGACTGTGGTTGTACTATTTTCTTGGGTGGTTCTCCATGTTCCAATTAAAGTATATGATCTTGTCTTAAAACATAACCAACATTTCATAACATGAAAGTCTATAACATAAAACCATTATAACCAGCCCATGTTTAGCAACTAAGCATTCATCTACCCAAAACATTTATTAAAAGGGGTTGATCATGGTGATAGGGGTGAAACTCTAGTCCTGTCCTTAAAAAGGTGATTTCCCATCAAGTTAATGCATAGCAACATGTAAAGGTAAACATTATTTAAATATGCAATTGTATAGGTCCAAGAAGAATATGCAGAGGGAGAAGTCCACTTGCCTTCCTCTACGAACTGAGTATTCTCTTCTTCGAAGATAGGCTCTTCTTGATCTTCTCCAACGGGGTACTCAGTCGAAACAGGCACGATATCTACGCACAAGCATATACAAACAATAAATAAATAAAACAGTACACCAAACAGTTCTAAATGCTAAAAACACGTTGTTTAAAAGGTTCTACTCGCTGATACGATCATTTCGGTATATAAAATGCTAAAAACGGAGTTAAAATGCGAAAGATATGATTAAAACAAAATATAGGGACCTTTCTGCAAGAAAACTAGGCCTACAGGGTTTATATGAAAGAAACCAGGGACTAGAAACTTAATTTCATATATAAATAGAGGGGTTTATTTGCAAAAAGAAGTGAAAAGGACCTCTGGTGAAGGAATCTAAAGGAATCAGGGGCTAGATCATAAAAACAAGGACCTGTTCGTAAGGGTTCTTGATGGTGGAAGGACCGGCATGCGAAAACAAAGAAATCCAGGGGTTCTTACACAAAATTGCCAGGCGCTGACCGGTACGCCTGGTTTGACCCAGGGGCTGGACATGATCTAAGCCGTAGATCTCAGATCCAGCGGCTGACGGGGTGGTGGACCGCGTCGTGGACTCGGTCCATGGGTCCATGGTGGACCAGAAACATAAAATGAAGGGGTACGTGATTAGGGACGTCCATCACGGATCGAACGGCCAAGAACGTGTGCAAGCGAGGGACGGCGACGGACTCGCCGGAGGGAAAGATGGCGCGGCGGCGCGCGGCGGCGCTTCGCCGGCGTGAGCTCGGGAGAGGGTTCCTGACCACCGTTTCGTGCACGCGTGGGTGCTACGCGTAGCGGGGAGGCTTGCGCACACATCTAGGGGGTCAGGAGGGAGGCTTGGGCGGTCACGGCGGCTAGCACCGGAAAGGGGCAGACGGGAGCTCGCCGGCGTGCGACGGCGACGATCCAAAACACGCTACGGGCCTCGGTATAAAACGCTGAACGGCTTAACAGGATGCATGGGCGTCAACAAACGCGGCTGTGACCACAGGGCCGTGGTTTGGCCAGAGAGGAGGTGACCATGGCCGGCGGGGCGGCCGGCGGCGATGGCTTACCGCGGCTGCGCATCCTGTCGCTCGGACCAGAGGAAGAAAAGGAGCTGGTGGCTTCCTCACCTTGCAGAGAAGCTACGGCCGAGGAGCAGGGCGGCGAAGAAGGAGTGGCGGCGGAGATTGGTGGCGACGGCGAACTCGGGCGGCGCTCCGGCGGACAGGGACAGGAGCTCCGGGAAGCGACGAAGATGAAGACCTGGCGCAAGTGGGGCTCAATGAGCGTCGAGTGCGTCACCAGAGAGGAAAAAGAGAGGGAGAGAGGGGGTCCTTCACCGGTGGCGAGCTTTACCAGCGGCGGCGAAAACAGAGGCGGCGGCGCTGGGTGGAATTGGAGCTCGGGCGTGGGGAGACTGCGTGCGAGTGCGAAAGGGAGGGGACGAGGGTGATGCCTGGCTTAAATACCAGCAGAGAGGGGAGGAGAGGAAGCGGAAAGGAAAGTGGCGGCCGGCGGCCTTGCCATTCATGACCGGCGGCTATGCAGGCGTAAAGGAGCAAGAGGAGGGAGGGGAAACGGCAAGAAACGGAAGGGGATATGATCGTGGACTTTATTGCCTTAAATGGGCGCTCTTGGAAGGAAAGGGGAGACGGAAGAGGCGGGCAGGCGCGGCGGGGATCACGGCGGCGCGCGGCCGAACAGAGGAAAGGGGAGGGGCGCGGAAGGAAGGAGGAGCTGACAGGTGGGGCCGGCGTGTCAGCGGCCGCGGGGAAAAAGAAAAAAGAAAGGAAGGGAGAGTGGGCCGCTGTGGGAAAAAAAGAAGGGGACTGGGCCGGTGGGCCGAAAGGGAGAGGGGTGAGGTCGGGGCTTTCTTTTTTTTTCTTTTAAACCTTTTCAAACTTTAAACATTTCAAATTATTTTCAAAATTTTCCAAAAGCATTTAAAACTTTTAAAACTTCAAACCAACACACAAAACACTATGCAACCACAATATGATGCACAAGCACTTGTTGTCTCTAAATTAATTAAGTTAAATTAAATTTCTTTAGAGCTCAATTTGATTAGCAAATTAATTAAATCCTTAAGACTAAAGCACTATGTTGCTTAAGTAAATTTTTAGTGATGGAATTTTTAGGGTGTCACAAATCCTACCCCCTTAAAGAGAATCTCGTCCCGAGATTCAGAAGATTTAGAGAACAGCTGAGGAAAATCTTCCTTGAGTTCATCCTCTCTTTCCCAGGTTGCCTCTTCTTCTGTATGATGGCTCCACTGTACCTTACACATTCTGATGACCTTGCTCCTAGTAACCCTTTCTGAGGTATCCAAGATTTTGACAGGGTATTCCTTGTAAGTCAAATCTTTCCCCATCTCAATGTCTTCCAGTTGTACTGGTTCTATTCTGACCTCACTCGTACATTTCTTTAACTGCGATATATGAAACACATCATGTACACCTGACAACTGTGCTGGTAGTTCCAGCTGGTAAGCTACTTCTCCTCTTCTTTCTATGATCCTAAAAGGTCCAATAAAATGAGGTGACAACTTCCCTCTGACATTAAACCTTCGTAGACCACGGATAGGTGACACTCTAAGATATGCATAGTCACCCACTTCCAAAACTACTTCTCTTCTTCGAGGATCAGCATAACTCTTCTGGCGTGACTGTGCACCTTTGAGATTTTCCCTAATTATCTCAACTTGCTTTTCTGCTTCCCTTATGTTGTCCGGTCCAAAGAGCTGACTCTCTCCAGTCTGGTTCCAAAACAAGGGTGTTCTGCACTTTCTTCCATACAAAGCTTCAAATGGTGCCATCTTAATGCTGGATTGATAGCTATTATTATAAGCAAATTTTGCATAAGGCAAACTCGTATCCCAGCTACCACCATGCTTCAAAGCACAAGCTCTTAGCATATCCTCAAGAATCTGATTTGTTCTTTCTGTCTGTCCATCCGTTTGAGGATGATATGCCGAACTGAAATTTAGCTTCGTATCCATTGATTCATGTAACTTCTGCCAAAACCGTGAAGTGAACTGAATGCCTCGATCTGACACTATCTTCTTCGGTACTCCATGTAAACACACTGTTCTTGAATTATATAACTCTGCCAGCTTGACTCCCGTATAAGTTGTCTTCACTGGAATAAAGTGTGCTACCTTGGTTAACCGATCCACAATAACCCATATGGAGTCATACCCATCACGAGTACGAGGTAGTCCCACAATGAAATCCATGCCGATCTCTTCCCATTTCCACTCAGGTATCTTCAAAGGTTGAAGCAACCCTGCTGGTCTTTGATACTCAGCTTTCACTCTTTGACACGTGTCACACAAAGCTACATGAGCTGCTACATCCTTTTTCATTCCATACCACCAATATCTTTGTTTTAGATCTTGATACATCTTGGTACTTCCGGGATGAATAGAGTAAGCTGAATCGTGTGCTTCCTTCAATATAGTTTCTCGCAGCTCTTTAATCTCGGGTACACAGATTCTGTTCTTGAACCACACAGTTCCTTGTTCATCTTCTCTGAACTCTGGAACTTTACCCATCTTTATCAATTTCTTATATTCCACAATCTTTTCATCAGTCAATTGCCCTTTTCTAATATCCTGCTCAAGGGTCGACTCAATTTCTAGTGTCAAGGTTTCATTCTGAGCAACTATTCCCAAGTTAAGCTGTGCCATTTCCCAACATAACTCCTGAGGTAATAAGCGACCTATCAGCATGTTGGCCTGACTCTTCCGACTCAAAGCGTCTGCTACAACATTTGCTTTACCAGGGTGATACTAAATATCCAGATCATAATCCTTGATTAATTCCAACCATCTTCGTTGCCTTAGATTAAGATCCTTCTGTGTAAAGATGTACTTCAGACTCTTATGATCGGTGAAAATCTGACACTTATTCCCAATCATATAATGCCTCCAGATTTTCAGAGCATGCACAACTGCAGCTAACTCGAGATCATGCGTAGGATAGTTCTGCTCATGTTTCCTTAACTGCCTTGAAGCATATGCTACTACTTTTCCTTCCTGCATCAACACACAACCCAATCCTTGCCAAGAAGCATCACAATACACATCAAACCCTTTGTGCATGTCTGGCATTATCAATACAGGAGCTGTAGTCAATCTTTTCTTTAATTCCTCAAAACTAGCTTGACACTTTTCATCCCACTTAAACTCCTTACCCTTCTCAAGTAAAGTTGTAAGGGGTTTCACAATCTTCGAGAATCCCTCGATGAATCTATGATAATATCCTGCAAGTCCAAGGAAACTTCTGATCTCCGGTACATTCTTAGGCGGACTCCAGTTCAACACATCCCGAACCTTGCTTGGATCCACTGCAATTCCACCATCAGTGATAATGTGTCCGAGAAAGGAGACCTCCTTCAACCAGAAATCACACTTGCTAAACTTGGCATACAGTTGACGTTCCCGAAGCTTCTGCAACACAAGCCTCAAGTGCTCTTCATGTTCTTCCTCACTCCGAGAGAACACCAGAATATCATCAATGAATACCACAACAAACTTATCAAGATACTCCATAAACACTTTGTTCATCAAATACATGAAGTATGCTGGAGCGTTGGTCAAGCCAAAAGACATCACAGTGAACTCATATAACCCATACCTAGACGTAAATGTTGTTTTTGGAATATCCTCCAATTGGATCTTCAATTGATGATAACCCGATCTAAGATCTATCTTGGAGAAAACTTTTGCTCCTCTCATCTGATCGAACAAATCCTCGATCCGGGGTAAAGGGTATTTGTTCTTGATAGTAACCTCATTAAGAGATCAATAATCTATACACAATCTTCTAGATCCATCCTTTTTATCTACAAAGAGTGTGGGGGCTCCCCATGGTGAAGAACTAGGACGGATAAACCCTTTACTAAGTAATTCCTCTATTTGTTTCTTTAATTCAGCTAAATCTTTAACATCCATTCTATAAGATCTTTTTGATATAGGAGCAGTACCAGGTATAAGTTCAATACTGAATTCAATATCACGGTCAGGTGGCATACCTGGCAGATCTTCTGGAAACACATCAGGAAATTCATTTACTACTTTTATATCCTCCAAGGCCTTGCCTTCTACTGAATTCACAGTACCACTGTTGGATGAGGGAGTACCCACATATTCTATTCTCTCTCCTTGTGGACTAGTTAACAATACTGACTTCTTTCGGCACTGAATAACTCCATCACAACTCCGTAACCAATCCATCCCTAGGATGACATCTATTCCCCATGAATTTAAGACTACCAGATTAGCCAGAAAGTCTACTCCCATGATATTAATCTTTACTTGTGGGCATATATAACCAGTTTTCATTTCTCCTCCCGGGGAGCTAACTATCAGTGGTTTCTTCATGGAACTCATAGATAAGTTATGTTTTGTCACAAATTGATCAGTTATGAAAGAATGTGATGCCCCCGAATCAAACAAAACTGTAGCAGGTATAGAGTTGACGGGAAACATACCCAGTACCACGCCGGAGTCATTCTGGGCTTACTCCACAGATACATGATTAACCCGACCACGCATATAGTTCTGCTGGCCTCTCTTGTTAGGAGCTTGTGGAGTACGAGGTTGTGAAGATGACTGCCCAGGCCTCTGACTATTATCCCTCTGAGGGGTCTGCACTCCTCTCTTAGGACAGTTGTTAGCATAGTGTCCCAGCTCTCCACACTTGAAACACCCATTGGGCTGAACAGGGGTAGTGTTTCTGACAGGTGCCCCAGAGCCATTGTTGGAGCGATTATGCTGAGGTGTAGGGGTTCGTGGTGTCTGAGGGTTGAAACGCTGTGGTTGAAACGAGCGCTGCAGCTGTAAGTTCTGTGGATACTTTCCTCCTTGTCCACCAGGACGATACTGAGATGAGTTCTGCTGTGAACTGTAGCGAGGACGAGTGTTACTGCTGGACTGCCCATGTGACTGGAACTTGCGTTTCTGCTCGCCCAGTTCTTTCCTCTTGCTTTCCAGTCCAATAGCCTTGTTCAACAGTGTCTGGAAATCTTGAAAGGTATGATTCTGCAGCTGATAATGGAGAGGCCCAATCAACCCATCCAGAAACCTCTCCTGTCTCTTAAGATCGGTGTTGACTTCATCTGGTGCATAACGAGACAGATGAGTGAACTTGTCAAGGTACTCAGTGACCGACATGTTTCCTTGCCTCAGTGCCAGGAACTCCTTCTGCTTAAGCTTGATTACTCCCGAAGGAATGTGATAAGTACGGAAATTGTCCCGGAACTCTTGCCAAGTAATATTGTTTCTATTGGGATGTGCAGTTGAATATGCATCCCACCAATCACCAGCCTGTCCAACAAGTCTCCCAGCAGCATACAAGACCATTTCCCTGTCATTACACTGAACAATCTCCAGCTTCTTAGTAACTATCTTCATCCAATCATCTGCATCTAGCGGATCACTTGAATGAGAGTAAGTAGGAGGGTTGTGGCTCATGAATTCCTTATGCCTATCTCTAGGTGGCTGTGGAGCTGGCTGTGGTGGCTAATTCTGCTGGGCCTGCATGTTCTGAACAGTGTTGGTGAGATTCTGGATTAGCTGCATTTGTGCTTCAAAGAACTGCTGCATTGCCAGATCCATTGCTTGATTGATTGGCGGGGGTGGTGCTTGATTTCGTTGATTAGCAATGCGAGCACGAATCACAGGCGGAATGTCTTGACCTCCTTCGGACCTGGTTTGTACCATCTGATTGTTAGAGAAATCTATTTCAGAGAGGGGTATTGAACTGATGCATAAAAAGATGAACTCAAAACGATAAAGCAACACGAACTTCCAACTAAGACAGATTCTATTCATCTCAATAAATCAGATGTAACTCTCTGTACCATTATCCACAAATCATGAAATTTTACCAGAACGTGAAGTACAAAATTATGAAACTAATCCAACTGGAATCATCTCAATCGGAGATCTACAACTCGAGATAAAATTCAAACAGTGCAACTGTGTCAGCAGAAATTACAGATTCTGATAGGCTCAATTCTTTGTGCATAACTCTCAGAATACATACTGTATGGTATTGAATTTTTTACAGAAAATCATCCTCAAAATTTTTGAACTAACCCAACTAGTTTTATATCAAACAGAGTTCTGTAGCTCGAGATAAAATTAAAACATTGCTGCTGTGTCAGACAACTGCGGGAACAGATTTGTATCATTTCAAACTTGCATGAGAGATAAAATAGAAGATAACCAGATTTGGACCCAAACTAACTTTATTTAACTTAATAATTTCTTGTTGTATTGTGGCCATCACTCCACCATACAACTCACACAAGCAAAAATCCAAATCAAGCATGTGTTCAAGCAACAACCATTATTACAAACGTTCGTCCTCGCAGGAACGTTCTATCGAAACATAAAAGGTAAAGGTAGGCATCCTAAGATCCTAGCCCAGACAGGTTGTAGCTTCTGGTGTGCCGTAACGAAGCCTCTTGTGTGGTGGAGAAGCAGTGGAGCTGTACGGCATTGCCTCCTCAGGTGGCTGCTGACCTGCAAGCTGCGCGTCCAGTTGAGCGATCCTAGCTTGTGCGTTCTGCAGCTCCTCATGATACCTGTCTAACTCGGCTGTAGCACCTTCAAGATTAGTGTTAAGTGCAGTGGTCACCCGTGCAAGGATATCAATACGATCATCTCCACCAGCGGGTACCACAGTCTCCTCTGAACCACTCAAGCGATGAGGAACGTGGCGGAACTCAGATTGATTCAGCTGATCACGATAAGCATTGCAAAGCGACCAGAGAGCCCTCCTAGCAGCATCATTGATAGCAGCCTCATCAGTGGAGAAATGAGCGGTGCTATGGTGCGATGAGCGGTTTCTCCATCCATTGGTTCCAGTCAGAGGCACACGGATGTGGACGCGACTTGTATAGTAATCTCTCAGACCAGGCTCACTGTAGTGCTTGGTGACATAGAGCGGCTTCATAGTGAAACCCAAATGCCGCAGCACTTCCTCCAGTAAAACACAAAACTGGCCATTCTCATCCTCAGTGGTGTGCTTGTGGTACTCAGCCCCACGATAGCGAGGATTATCATCTTCCTCCTCCTCTGGATCCTCACCATCATTGTTGTTATTGTCTTCATCATCATCTTCACCACTGTCATCTCCTGAGTCATCAAGATCTCCACCCATAGCATTAGGTGCAGGAACAACTGGCGAAGGTGGTGGCGCATCATCGGCTGCTTCGGGTCCTGGCGGAATCACAATATCACCATCTGCATCGGCCTCCAAGATAGTACCATCATACAGCTGAGGCTGCTCAACTGGATCCTCCTGCTGTACCTCCTCGGGGTCTTCTTCAACCTCAACTTCTGGTTGTACCTCTTCGGGATCCTCTTCAACTTCAACCTCTGCCTGCGGCTCTGGCTGCGGCTCTGGCACTGGCGCAATCACCGGGTAGCGGGGTGCCAACTGACCACGGGGAACACGGCCACCAGTGCTCTTGCGTGTAGTGTACTTTGTTCTGGCCATCTGACAAAACAAAACTGAACTCAGTATGGAATAAATCAAAATGATAGAGTTTTAAAAATAAACAAGAATAAATTAGATTTTTAAGCGTAAATATGACAATTTTGAAACATGACATGGCTTTCTAGAACATGAATCCTTAATTTCGACCATTTCTAGCTAAGGCTGCATCCTACAGTCATCACGGCTCTGGTACCACTTTGTCACACCCGATTTTACAAGGAAAACCGAATGCATCTCATATGTGCGCCAGGATCAAATTACACACATACGATAGACAAAAGAGTGTAATACCATAACAGTAATTCAAACGTACAAGAGTTTAACTGATACAATATTCATTATTACACTCAGGCAGTGGACACGAAGGTCCAATAAAACAAACGATAACTAAACGAGTGACTTCAGCTTCATTTTCCACAGGCATATGACTGGGGATCGCATGCCTCAGAACTCTTCAAAGTCGCTCCAGTACTCCTCACCGTTGTTCTCATCTGAACAGCGGTAAGCAAGGGTGAGCACTCTTATGGTTGGAGCTCAGCAAGTGGGGGAAACATGCAAGGCTATCAAGGATTGGCTAAGGTTTTGCAGCGGTCATCATTTTAATGTTGATCAAGTTTTATTAGCAAGCCTATTACTAGATGTAAGTTTATACCAACCCCAAAAGATTATTCAGATGTAACCATATCTCAAAACCATAAGGAACCACAATTTAAGTTTATCTTTAAGTTTGATTATCATGTGAGGGTCCAAGCCGCTCTTGACCGTGAGCACGGCTGATCGTTCAGTTTTAACTCTGCAGAGGTTGTACACTTTCACCACAGCTCGTGTTCCCCATGCTGCCCGAGTTAGCTAGACCCTTAAACACTTCCGAGGTGAGTGGCTAGGGGTCCACTACGAAGCCTTTACAAAGGCAATGCAAAAGACCAACAACCTACGACAGTTATAGCAGCGGAGCGGACCATAACCCTCCCTAATGGTCAGCACCTTAGCAAAGGCTGCTACCCCAAAAGAACCGGGCTATACCCCTTTAACTCCGGCCCCCTGTGCCCCTTTCGGGAAAGACTGTCAGAACATTCACACGCTGAATTAATTGGCTAAGCCAGAGCCATATGGACTGTGGTTGTACTATTTTCTTGGGTGGTTCTCCATGTTCCAATTAAAGTATATGATCTTGTCTTAAAACATAACCAACATTTCATAACATGAAAGTCTGTAACATAAAACCATTATAACCAGCCCATGTTTAGCAACTAAGCATTCATCTACCCAAAACATTTATTCAAAGGGGTTGATCAAGGTGATAGGGGTGAAACTCTAGTCCTGTCCTTAAAAAGGTGATTTCCCATCAAGTTAATGCATAGCAACATGTAAAGGTAAACATTATTTAAATATGCAATTGTATAGGTCCAAGAAGAATATGCAGAGGGAGAAGTCCACTTGCCTTCCTCTACGAACTGAGTATTCTCTTCTTCGAAGATAGGCTCTTCTTGATCTTCTCCAATGGGGTACTCAGTCGAAACAGGCACGATATCTACGCACAAGCATATACAAACAATAAATAAATAAAACAGTACACCAAACAGTTCTAAATGCTGAAAACACGCTGTTTAAAAGGTTCTACTCGCTGATACGATCATTTCGGTATATAAAACGCTAAAAACGGAGTTAAAATGCGAAAGATATGATTAAAACAAAATACAGGGACCTTTCTGCAAGAAAACTAGGCCTACAGGTGTATATGAAAGAAACTAGGGACTAGAAACATAATTTCATATATAAACAGCGGGGTTTATATGCAAAAAGAAGTGAAAAGGACCTCTGGTGAAGGAATCTAAAGGAATCAGGGCCTAGATCATAAAAACAAGGACCTGTTCATAAGGGTTCTTGATGGTGGAAGGACCGGCATGCGAAAACAAAGAAATCCAGAGGCTCTTAAACAAAATAGCCAGGCGCTGACCGGTACGCCTGGTTTGACCCGGGGGCTGGACATGATCTGAGCCGTAGATCTCAGATCCAGCGGCTGACGGGGTGGTGGACCGCGCTGTGGACTCGGTCCATGGGTCCACGGTGGACCAGAAACATAAAACGAAGGGGTATGCAATCAGGGACGTCCATCATGGATCGAACGGCCGAGAACGTGTGCAAGCGAGGGACGGCGGCGGACTCGCCGGAGGGAAAGATGGCGCGGTGGCGCGTGGCGGCGCATCACCGGCGTGAGCTCGGGAGAGGGTTCCCGGCCACCATTTCGTGCACGCGTGGGTGCTACGCGTAGCGGGGAGGCTTGCGCACACATCTAAGGGGTCAGGAGGGAGGCTTGGGCGGCATGACGGCTTGCACTGGAAAGGGGCAGACGGGAGCTCGCCGGCGTGCGACGGCGACGATCCAAAACACGCTACGGGCCTCGGTATAAAACGCTGAACGGCTTAACAGGATGCATGGGCGACAACAAACGCGGTCGTGACCACAGGAGCGTGGTTTGGCCAGAGAGGAGGCGACCATGGCCGGTGGGGCGGCCGGCGGCGATGGCTTACCGCGGCTGCGCATCCTGTCGCTCGAACCAGAGGAAGAAAAGGAGCTGGTGGCTTCCTCACCTTGCAGAGAAGCTACGGCCGAGGAGCAGGGCGGCAAAGAAGGAGTGGCGGCGGAGATTGGTGGCGACGGCAAACTCAGGCGGCGCTCCGGCGGACAGGGACAGGAGCTCTGGGAAGCGACGAAGATGAAGACCTGGCGCAAGAGGGGCTCAATGAGCGTCGAGTGCGTCACCAGAGAGGAAAAAGAGAGGGAGAGAGGGGGGTCCTTCACCGGCGGCGAGCTTTACCAGCGGCGGCGGAAACAGAGGCGGCGGCGCTGGGTGGAATTGGAGCTCGGGCGTGGGGAGACTGCGTGCGAGTGCGAAAGGGAGGGGACGAGGGTGATGCCTGGCTTAAATACCAGCAGAGAGGGGAGGAGAGGAAGCGGAAAGGAAAGTGGCAGCCGGCGGCCTTGCCATTCATGGCCGGTGGCTATGCAGGCGTAAAGGAGCAAGAGCAGGGAGGGGAAACGGCAAGAAACGGAAGGGGATATGATCGTGGAGTTTATTGCCTTAAATGGGCGCTCTTGGAAGGAAAGGGGAGATGGAAGAGGCGGGCAGGCGTGGCGGGGATCACGGCGGCGCGCGGCCGAAAAGCGGAAAGGGGAGGGGCGGGGAAGGAAGGAGGAGCTGACAGGTGGGGCCGGCGTGTCAGCGGCCGCGGGGAAAAAGAAAAAAAAGGAAGGGAGAGTGGGCCGCTGCAGGGAAAAGAAGAAGGGGACTGGGCCGGTGGGCCGAAAGGGAGAGGGGTGAGGTCGGGGCTTTCTTTTTTTTTCTTTTAAACCTTTTCAAACTTTAAACATTTCAAATTCTTTTCAAAATTATCCAAAAGCATTTAAAACTTTTAAAACTTCAAACCAACACACAAAACACTATGCAACCAAAATATGATGCACAAGCACTTGTTGTCTCTAAATTAATTAAGTTAAATTAAATTTCTTTAGAGCGCAATTTGATTAGCAAATTAATTAAATCCTTAAGACTAAAGCACTATGTTGCTTAAGTAAATTTTTAGTGATGGAATTTTTAGGGTGTCACAGCTTCGCGGGAGATGGCTTCTGCGGCATGGCTCGTAGTTCCGGCAGCAAGAAGAGTCACCAGAGCGACTCAGACTCCGACTCCGAGGATGAGGTATGTGATGACCTCTCTTCTTTACGCAAGGAGAATGAGGAGTTGGTTGACTTGCTTGATAATCACGATCACATGCTTAGAGAGGCCAAGAAGATGAGGAAAGAGCTTAGGGCCTCACTAGAAGATGCTAGGAACCGTGTGGCTGAGCTAGAAATCCAGAACCTAGATGCTAAGCTTGAGATTGATTCGCTTAAGGCTTCTCCTGTGGTTTCTGATGAGATTGATTGCTGTGATTGCTCTGTGTACCTAGCTGATCTTACTGCTCTTAAGGATAAGCATGCTTCTACTTGTGATGAACTAGATGTGCTTAGAGTTGAAGTGGCTGAGCTTAAGTCTAGACCAGCTTTGCTAGGTGCTTGTACTTATTGCCCTGTTTTGCATGGAAAGATTGATGAGATGCATGCTTACACTGTTTCGCTTGAGGCTAAGTTGAAAGAGCCTATTCCCACTTCTTGCTCAACTTGTGAATTGCATGTGGTTAAGAATTTGGAGCTTGCGCATTATGTTGATCGCTTGCAGGATAAGAATGATGAGCTGAGGAAATGTATGAGCTGGTTGTCGGGTCAAGAGCCTCAGCTTGGTATCATGATAGCGGCTTTCAAACGCTATGATGGTCAGGCACTTGGGGCTGACAAGCTTGGAGAGAACAGTGGTGAGGGAGTTGAGAGAGTTGGAGAGATCCCTATCCCACCACCAAACAGACACAAGAACAAGTTTGAGCCCAAGCCTAACCATCTAAGAAACAAACTTGACACTACTCCAGATCCACCCATATTCCCTCATCCAACAAATGATTTCCAAAAACCGGTGAAGTTTGTGAGCCCAAAGGGAGGTGAGGAAGGAGAGAAGAAGGGTGAGAAACCGAGTGAGCAGCCCCAACCCAAGCCTAAGCCTAAGCCACAGCCCATGAAGTTCCATTATGGGTATTGTGGGAGAGATGGTCACAAGGATGAGTTTTGCTTCAAGAGGAAGCGTGAGGAGAGAATGGCTAGAGAGTGGGCTAACAAGGACAGGTACCACCCCTCTAATGGTGTACCTGAGCCTCGTATGCAGATGCCCAGGGCCAAGGCGATTGTGAGGACGGTTCCGGCTTGGGGAGACCGGAAGGTAGCAGGTGGTGCTGCTGGCCGAGCTACACCGGTCAGACCGGTGCACTACACCGGTCAGACCGGTGCAGGTCTGGACAGACAGCGGTCTGGTTTTCGTGCTCGTGAGGATGCTCGGTTTGGTTCTGGTGGTTGTGGTTCTGGTGGTTGGTATGGAAAGTCTGCAGGTGGTCAGCTTGCTAGACGTTCTCCACCTCGTGCTTAATACGGGGGTAGGAGGAGTCGTAGCTTTGAGATGGAGAGGAGGAACGGTCCACGGTCTTCTTTTCGTGGCTTTCGTCCTCCTCCAGCTAGAGAGGGTTGGTTCCCTCGTAGTGGTTACCGTGGTGGTATTCGTGGTGGTAGCTTTGATAGGTGTGATGATATGGTTTGTGCTAACCCCACTTTGGAGCAATTGGCACAGCACTAGTTTTACTCTTTTGGTACTAATCCCAGTGCTGAGTCATTTGTTCACTCACGTGCTCGCTTTTGAATTTCAGGTGGGAGACTTGAGGAACGTTTGGTTGATTGACTCCAGTTGCTCGAGGCATATGACCGGGGACAAGGGGTGGTTCTCAAGTCTCGTCCCGGTGGTGTCCAGGACATACATCACCTTTGGGGACAATGGGCGAGGGCGTGTGCTATCAGAAGGTGAGATCAAGGTAAGTGACAAGGTCACTCTCAGGCGTGTTGCTCTTGTTCAATCGCTGGGGTTCAATTTGCTTTCCGTGTCCCAGTTGTTGGATGAGGGCTTTGAGGTGTTATTTCGGCCTGGTGGTTCTCGGATTTTAGATTCTCGAGGGGACCTAGTTTGCATGGTCGTTCCCGAGGGTCAAGTGTTCTGAGCTGATTTCTCTCAGTCTTCTGGTGTGGAGCGTTGCTTTTTGGCTGGTTCTTTGAGTGAGTTGTGAAGTGGCATAGGAAGTTGGGTCACTTGAGCTTTGACCTTTTGTCTCGCTTGAGTAAACTCAATTTGGTCCGAGGATTGCCACGGTTGAGGTTTGAGAAAGAGTTGGTTTGTGCGCCGTGTAGGCATGCCAAGATGGTAGCCTCTTCTCACCCGTCTCTCACCGATGTGATGACTAAGCGTCCATGCGAGCTGCTCCATATGGACCTTGTTGGCCCAGCTCGTGTGCGATCTGCGGGTGGGAAGTGGTATGTCCTCGTTGTGGTGGACGACTACTCTCGGTATGCGTAGGTGTTCTTTCTTGAAGAGAAAGGGGAGACGTTTGGTTTTGTTTGAGATCTTGTCTTGAGGTTAAGAAACGAGAGGCACGAAGATGCCATACAAGCGATCCGCAGTGACAATGGCTCGGAATTCAAAAACTCTCGCTTCGAAACTTGGGTCTTGAACACCAGTTTTCGAGTCCGTATACGCCTCCCCAGAATGGCGTGGTGGAAAGGAAAAACAGGACCTTGTGCGAGATGGCTCGGACGATGCTCGACGAGCATAGGACTCCGAGAAGGTTCTGGGCTGAGGCGGTCAATACCGCATGCTATGTGTCGAACAGGATCTACCTCAGGGTTCACAAGAAGAAAACCTGTTACGAGTTGATGCACGGTCGCACACCCAAGGTGAGTCACTTCCATGTCTTTGGTTGTAAATGCTTCATTCTGAAGAAAGGGAAGAAGTTGGACAAGTTCGAGGCTAGGTCTGTCGATGGCATTTTCTTTGGTTACGCATCTCATTCTAGAGCATTTCATGTGCTCAATCTTGAAACTAACCAAATCGTGGAGACTTGTGAGGTAACCTTCGATGAGACACAGCCACGTAGTCAGCTTGTTTTTGAGTGTGCAGGTGACGACGAACTTGGCAAGGAGATCTTTCAGGAGGAGGAGCATGAACATGGAGATGATGAAGATGGCGGTGTGGTGCCCGCGGCTGAACATGGACCTACTACTTCGACGACGATCGAGAACGGGCCCTCTCCCACACCTACAACAACAAACCCAGATCAAGGTGAAGCTGCGGTTGAGGGGGAGGTAGCATCAAGGCGAGAACCTCCCTGGCAAGTTCAAGTGGATCACCCAGCTTCGAGAATCATCAGCGACATGAATGAACGTACTACACGGTCGAGGGTTCGGAACAATTCTCATTTCGCTCATGCTGCTTTTGTTGCCACCTTTGAGCCCAAAGACATTGGACACACGCTATCTGATCATAATTGGGTTAATTTGATGCATGAGGAGTTGGAGAATTTTGAGAGGAACCAAGTTTGGGTGTTGGTTGACCCTCCCCCAGGGTGTAAGCCGATTGGGACAAAATGGGTGTGGAAAAATAAAGAGGGAGAGAAAGGAGAAGTGGTGAGAAACAAGTCGAGACTTGTTGCTCAGGGGTATAGTCAAAAAGAGGGGATCGACTATGAGGAGACTTTCGCTCCTGTAGCTCGTTTGGAGGCGATCAGGATCCTTCTAGCCTTTTCCGTGACTAAAGGGTTAAAGTTGTACCAGATGGATGTGAAGAGTGCTTTCCTGAACGATGTGTTGGAGGAAGAGGTGTATGTGAGGCAACCACCAGGGTTTGAGAGTGAGAAGTACCCCCACCGGGTTTACAAGTTGAGAAAGGCACTGTATGGGTTGAAGCAGGCACCTAGAGCTTGGTATGGTAGGTTGAGGGGGTTCCTGTTTGAGAGAGGGTTTGAGATGGGGAAGGTCGATCAGACCTTGTTTCTCCTCAGGTAGGGCAGAGATATCCTGATTGTGCAGGTATACGTGGATGATATTGTCTTTGGTGGCTCGTCTAACTCTCTTGTTGCAAGGTTTGCAGAAGACATGAGCAGGGAATTCGAGATGAGTATGATGGGTGAGTTGCAGTTCTTCCTCGGGCTACAAATCAAGCAATCAAAGGAAGGAACATTTGTGCACCAAGCTAAGTACACCAAGGACATTGTGAGGAAGTTCAAGATGGAGGACTCCAAGGCCATGGCGACGCCTATGAGTACGACTACAGCTCTTGATGCGGACGAGGAAGGTGAACACGTGGACCAGAAGGAGTACCGGAGCATGATCGGGTCACTCCTCTACTTGACGGCGACGAGGCCGGACATCCAATTCTCGGTATGTCTGTGCGCTTGTTTTCAAGCGTCTCCAAGGACTTCGCATCGGCAAACAGTCAAGCGCATATTCAGGTATTTGTGACGTACTCCCGACTTTGGCCTTTGGTACTCCGCTGCTTCTTCTTTGGCTCTTCATGGATTTTCGGACGCGGATTTTGCCGGGTGTCTGTTGGATAGGAAGTCCACTTCTGGGACTTGCCAGTTCTTGGGTTCTTCTTTGGTGTCTTGGTCTTCCCGCAAACAGTCGAGTGTTGCTCAATCCACTACCGAGGCAGAGTATGTGGCCGCAGCTAGTTGTTTCTCTCAGCTCCTTTGGATCACATACACCATGAGTGACTTTGGTGAGGAGTATACCCATGTCCCACTTCAATGTGATAGCACCAGTGCCATAAGCATTGCAAAGAACCCAGTGCTCCATTCCAAAACCAAGCACATAGAAGTGAGGTATCATTTCCTGAGAGACAATGTAGAGAAAGGGAAGATAGCCTTGATCCATGTACCCACGCATGACCAGCTAGCCGATATTTTCACCAAACCCCTAGATCAAGCAACTTTCACTCGTTTGCGGGGGGAGCTTGGTGTGTGTTTGATTTCTTGAGTTGGTGTGTGGGAGCTCCTTTGTAGCATATGTATAGCTTTCCTTTGTGCATTTCTTGCATTTGGCATGGCATATGTAACATGATGTATAGGCATCTTTGTATCTTAGGTTGCATGCATTTTGTATCATATGCATTGTTTAGGAAAAGCTTCTCCTATATACATTGTTCACCATGGAATGATATATATGTCTTTGTGAGCTAGTTTGGTAATCTATGGTTAGTTTGGCTTAGCTCTTGATAATCTTGGTTTATATCCATGGTTGATGGCTATGTTTTTGAAAAATCTCATATGTATGCTCTCTTGTGAGTAAATGCCTTTATATGATCTTGACATGTTTTTATGGCTTGGCTATGCTTAATTTGTGGTTGGATAGCTTATTTTGATCATATGGGGCCAAAGGCTCATTTGCCATCATGAATGTTTAGCCCCCATGCTTGATCTTGTGGAGGGGCATAAGTTCCTTTTTGTCGCAAAGACATTTCATGTACCAATTTCAAATCTGAAAATGAAATGTAAATTGCTTGGAAAATGTGCTCCCATGTCATATGTGCTAATTTTAATTTGCTTTGGGTGCTAAACCGTTGCATGATGCCTACCAATGAGAAGTCTCATATATAGAAGTAGGCACATGGCTCGGTGGCTTTGACATGACATGAGGTGCTTGTGGGTGTTTATGATGGTCTTATGCTTAGAATGGTTGTCCTAGCAAGAAGTTTGTGTGGCTTTGCCATTTTGATATGTTTTGCTCATGTTTAGGACTTTGCTCATGAGAGGGTAAATTTTCGCAAAATTGCTCAATTCTATCTTAGCTTCGTCCAATGGTTGTGAAACTTGGTGATCATGAAGTTGATGTCATTACGAAGCTATAGAGTATCTAACTTGCTCATTTGGACATGTGTAGCATCCTATGTTGAATTTTGTCTATTTGAGAAGCTCTAGGTTGCATTTTTTGCATTTTTGGCTTGATTCATGCATTGTCAACAAGGGGGAGAAGTTTGAGCATATTTTGGCCTACTGAATGCATCTAGAAGGTTTTCAAGTGGTTTCGAGCCATTTCTGGGCTCTATTGTGCACCGGTCTGACCGGTTGAGGTCACCGGTCTGACCGGTCAGGGTGCTGGTCCTGTTCACATGTTGAGCACCGGTCTGACCGGTGGTGTCGACCGGTCTGACCGGTCAGAGCAGAGCTGTTGCAGCTGCTCTGTTTCGTAAAGTGGTTTGCATGCATTCATCCAGGGTAAGTTGCATTGGTTCAGGGGGAGCTTGCATGTGTGCAGGGGGAGCTCTTTGTGGTTTTCGAGCTTCGGATTGGTGGTTTGTGCTCTTTGCTTGAGCATGTTTTGTCTCGGATGTGTCGAGCCATTGCCCTTGCCTAAGGGGTCCGAGACTTGTCTTCTTCAAGTGATCTTGCTCTTTGCCTCTCTTTGGCTTTCGATTGCTTGTTGGAGTTTCTTTTAGTCGTTTCTTTTCTTTTCCTTTTCTCTTTGGTTACCAAAACGTGTGTGTTGTCAATGCACTCATCAAGGGGGAGATTGAGAGCCATGTGTGGTTTGAGGACCGGTGGATGGTCGATTCCTGGTGTGATGAGTGATTGACAACGTGGTGTGGACTGATTCTTGGCTAAGTATTGCAGGTGTAGGTTGCGGCTTGACTGGTGTTGGTGCAGGTGAAGAACAAGCGCGAAAGGTCATTGCCGGTGAGGCCTCCAGGAGTGGAGAAGACAAGTAGGCTTGGTTCGAGGGACCCGGTGGCCAGCGGGGTCAAGTGCGGGTTGCATGGTGGCAAGAACGGCAAGATGAAGTCATGGACGGTTTCTTGGTTGAGCCTCAAAACCAAGGTCGAGCCGGGACTACGTGGGAGCCGAGTCATGAGTGGTGATTGGCGGAGGCTACACCGAGTTCGCGGGGTTTCCGGTGGTTCACCAGAAAACCACTGGGTTCCATGGTTTATCCACAAAGCCAAGACTGAAGAACCAAAGACGGAGGTGCAGCAGCATCAGACCGGTCTGACCGGTGAGGAGCACCGGTCGGACCGGTGTGCGACGACGCAGTCCGGAATCTTCGAAGCGGAGGACACGCGTCGGGATCGTAAGGCTTGCGTCGAGGCTAAGCAAGTTTGCGGTCGCTGGGCATCCGTCCGATGGAGCGAAGACAAAGATTTCCGAATTCGCCCTTGAGGGGCATGTATCCCTAGTTAGCGAGTAAGGGTATTTTCATCATTCGGTTGCCTCCATATAACCCAAGTGGTGAGAGGATGGCAGCCATCTCTTGGAACCCTAGCTCATTTGGTTTTCCTATTTTCTCTTCCTATTTTCCTTAGGATTTTCGTAGGACTAGCTTGAGAGCTTCATGGTGAGATCTTGTGAGAGGGAAGGATGATCGGGCGGCAAGCTAGACCTTGTATGAACCTCTTTGGTATGTATAGATGATTCGGCGTGGTTCCTTAAGGCTTGGATGTGTCTTTCCCGTTTCTCCTTTTTGGTGATTTTCGGAGGCTTTTCTTGGCGAATTTCTTGTGGCGGTTTTGAGACCTTTCTCTTTGGGATTTGGTGGGGGATGTATGCATGAACCTCTCGTGGCTCTTTTCCCTTTGATTCCCCTCCCAAGTCCGTGAGTAAAGGGGCTCAATTTTGGGGTTTACGTGGTTCTAGGGTTTGTGGTGTTCTTGGCGGTAATCCTTTTATTCCTCTTGATTCAGCAAGTTTTGGTGGACCAAATCTTGGCTATGGAGTGCCCATGAGGTGTTCCTACTATCCCCAAAGTCTTGTGCGAATCCGTGGAGCGAATCGGGAGATCGGGAGTTGGATTTGGGGGAGTTGACCCGCGGGCGCTGTTCATCCCGAGCTGCCCAGGCGTGATCGGTCTGACCGGTGCTTTTGACCGGTCTGACCGGTGCGAGCCCCTGGTGGGTTTTGTCTCGGGGAACAGCTGTGCTCGTGTGGTTTTGTCCCGTGGTCCTGCTGTCTAGTTCTTGGCCCGTTTGGAGTTGTCTTGCTAGATTTTGTGAGGGGTTTTCCTTCTTGGCAGGTTGTTCTTTGGTGGTGGTTTTTGTTCCAGGGCCTAGAGGAGTCACTGAGGCTTCCTGGAACTTCGCTGTGCATCTGCTGTTCGCCACCGGCTTGACCGGCAGAGTTCACTGGTCTGACCGGTGCCATCGGTCTGACCGGCAGGAGCCATCGATCTGACCGGTGTGGCACAGACAGCAGGCTGCTCAGTTTTCCGTTGTGCGTTTGGGGTGTTTGGTTCGGTTGGTTGAGTTGTTGGTTCCTAAGACCAGTAGCACTCCAGTGGCTACGTGGTCTTGCCAACTTGGGTAGTTGAGTCGGAGACGTGTGTTGGAAGCCGTGTTCATCTTGTTGCAGTCTCTATCTCCTTCGAGAAGAATTTTTATCGGCTCCCATTCACTCCCCCCCTCTCTGGTTCGCCTAATCGGTCCTTCATTAGTTGGTAATGTGGGCCCATGGCTCCATGTGATGCTGACGTGGCAGCGTGTGATTCGTCGAAAGTCCTTCACATGGATTGGTGACATCATGGATCCAAGAGAATCCATGTGGCATCCCCTGATTGGCCAGCAATTGAGTGCCTTGGATTGGAGTGGAGTGAATGAGCTTGAATTCTTCTCATTTCCTATGCTAAATACCTGCATTCAAATAGACATCGACACTAGTGGAAAGTGTGAGTTTAAGCACCTATTCTAGTGTGGATGTTCACTTCATGCTCAAATTTGCAGGAGTTGACGGCCTTGAAAATGGCAAATATTGACCGTCAACACTTGTTCTTTCTCTAGGTGACTGATATGTGGGCCCTTATGACGGTTCTAAGTGCATGCCGAGTTTGGAGGTGGTTTGGGTCCCTGGTGGGCCCTTGGATCCTTGTGCTGCACACGTGGCGGTGTCTGATTCGTCGGGAGTTGCTTCACATGGATTGATGAGGTGTCATGGACACATGGCATCCAATGTGGCACACGTCGCCACGTGGTCTGGTGTGGGTCCCACCGAGCTCACAAGATATCTTGTCTTGTGCATATCTTTTTCATCCGGACTCCAATGTAGGCATATAATATGTCCATTTCGATCGTCTCGATGAGCCCGTCGCAATGGTGCAGTCCAAATTGGCATTTGAGAATGTTTATGATGATGTCCTTTAATAGCCATTGGACTACTTGCTCTCAACTGTACCATTTGGCACGTATTTTGGTGCATCCTGCAACAAAAGCTAGAAACACCAACACTTGTGGAAACTATCAGTATCAAGCCCTATTCTAGTGTTGATGATGCTTTTACATTTGTTTTATGCAGATATTGACGGTGTAAAAGTAGCACTTTTTGACCGTCAACATTGACCAAGCTTTTTCACATGCTTCCACTTCGAATCTCAAATGCCACTCAACATCAAAGTTGTAGGCCTTGAAAAACTGTACAACTTTGGTATTGGCCGTTTTTGAAGTGTTTTGGTTAATTTTGGAGAACGTGCCAAAAGTTCTAGCTAGGGTTCATGGCTTAAGGGTTTGACTAGGGGTTTGACCTCTAAGGTGCTTAGGGTCTTAAGCACTAATGATCATAGGGTGATTAAGGATGTGATTAACACCTAGTGACACTTGATTAAAAACACGGGGTGTTACATGTAGGTTACGCAGACGGAGTACAACTGAAGCCTATTTCAGTATTTCTTATGTTACGCACCATGCAACAGGGGGTGGTGCGTCACTCAGTCGGTGTGGTACGCAGCATGGATGAGGTTACGCATTATATATGCTCGCTCCGTGGTACAACAATTTGGATTTACAGGTGACGCGCAGGATCGACACGACCGGATGCAGCATGGATTTTGCGTAACCATCAACGTGCGTAACCCAATCAGTGTTGCACCATGTAGTCTTAAAGGTGGGTAACAGCAAGTCCGTGTTGAACCCAGTCGATGTTGCATCAAGCAGCACGGACCGTGCGTAACCTGATCAGGTGACACGCTGAATCAACACGACCTAGTCGGTGTTGCATCAATAAGCACGGACGGTGCGTAACCTGTACAGGTTACACGCTGAATCAACACAATGCAGTCGGTGCTGCACGCGCCATTAAGAATGGATGGTGCATAGCCGAATCATGCGTAACCAAAGCAGGTGCAGGTGACACGCAGGATCAACAAGAAATGATGCAGGTTACACGCATCCAATGTGGCACACGTCGCCACGTGGTCTGGTGTGGGTCCCACCGAGCTCACAAGATATCTTGTCTTGTGCATACCTTTCTCATCCGGACTCCGATGTAGGCATATAATATGTCCATTTCGATCGTCTCGACGAGCCCGTCGCAATGGTGCAGTCCAAATTGGCATCTGATGATGTCCTTTAATAGCCATTGGACTACTTGCTCTCAACTGTACCATTTGGCCTGTATTTCGATGCATCCTGTAACAAAAGCTAGAAACACCAACACTTGTGGAAACTATCAGTATCAAGCCCTATTCTAGTGTTGATGATCCTTTTACATTTGTTTTATGCAGATATTGACAGTGTAAAAGTAGCACTTTTCGACCGTCAACATTGACCAAGCTTTTTCACATGCTTCCACTTCGAATCTCAAATGCCACTCAACATCAAAGTTGTAGGCCTTGAAAAACTGTACAACTTTGGTATTGGCCGTTTTTGAAGTGTTTTGGTTAATTTTGGAGAACGTGCCAAAAGTTCTAGCTAGGGTTCATGGCTTAAGGGTTTGACTAGGGGTTTGACCTCTAAGGTGCTTAGGGTCTTAAGCACTAATGATCATAGGGTGATTAAGGATGTGATTAACACCTAGTGACACTTGATTAAAAACACGGGGTGTTACATGTAGGTTACGCAGACGGAGTACAACTGAAGCCTATTTCAGTATTTCTTATGTTACGCACCATGCAGCAGGGGGTGGTGCGTCACTCAGTCGGTGTGGTACGCAGCATGGATGA
Source organism: Cenchrus fungigraminus (assembly GCA_036936925.1). Lineage (NCBI taxonomy): Eukaryota > Viridiplantae > Streptophyta > Magnoliopsida > Poales > Poaceae > Cenchrus > Cenchrus fungigraminus. Next base: position 130,466,533 of record CM072779.1, read on the forward strand.
GGTTACGCATTATATATGCTCGCTCCGTGGTACAACAATTTGGATTTACAGGTGACGCGCAGGATCGACACGACCGGATGCAGCATGGATTTTGCGTAACCATCAACGTGCGTAACCCAATCAGTGTTGCACCATGTAGTCTTAAAGGTGGGTAACAGCAAGTCCGTGTTGAACCCAGTCGATGTTGCATCAAGCAGCACGGACCGTGCGTAACCTGATCAGGTGACACGCTGAATCAACACGACCTAGTCGGTGTTGCATCAATAAGCACGGACGGTGCGTAACCTGTACAGGTTACACGCTGAATCAACACAATGCAGTCGGTGCTGCACGCGCCATTAAGAATGGATGGTGCATAGCCGAATCATGCGTAACCAAAGCAGGTGCAGGTGACACGCAGGATCAACAAGAAATGATGCAGGTTACACGCATCCAATGTGGCACACGTCGCCACGTGGTCTGGTGTGGGTCCCACCGAGCTCACAAGATATCTTGTCTTGTGCATACCTTTCTCATCCGGACTCCGATGTAGGCATATAATATGTCCATTTCGATCGTCTCGACGAGCCCGTCGCAATGGTGCAGTCCAAATTGGCATCTGATGATGTCCTTTAATAGCCATTGGACTACTTGCTCTCAACTGTACCATTTGGCCTGTATTTCGATGCATCCTGTAACAAAAGCTAGAAACACCAACACTTGTGGAAACTATCAGTATCAAGCCCTATTCTAGTGTTGATGATCCTTTTACATTTGTTTTATGCAGATATTGACAGTGTAAAAGTAGCACTTTTCGACCGTCAACATTGACCAAGCTTTTTCACATGCTTCCACTTCGAATCTCAAATGCCACTCAACATCAAAGTTGTAGGCCTTGAAAAACTGTACAACTTTGGTATTGGCCGTTTTTGAAGTGTTTTGGTTAATTTTGGAGAACGTGCCAAAAGTTCTAGCTAGGGTTCATGGCTTAAGGGTTTGACTAGGGGTTTGACCTCTAAGGTGCTTAGGGTCTTAAGCACTAATGATCATAGGGTGATTAAGGATGTGATTAACACCTAGTGACACTTGATTAAAAACACGGGGTGTTACATGTAGGTTACGCAGACGGAGTACAACTGAAGCCTATTTCACTATTTCTTATGTTACGCACCATGCAGCAGGGGGTGGTGCGTTACTCAGTCGGTGTGGTACGCAACATGGATGGTGCGTAACCATGAGGTTACGCATTATATATGCTCGCTCCATGGTACAACAATTTGGATTTATAGGTGATGCGCAGGATCCACACGACCGGATGCAGCATGGATTTTGCGTAACCATCAACGTGTGTAACCCAATCAGTGTTGCACCATGTAGTCTTAAAGGTGGGTAACAGCAAGTCCGTGTTGAACCCAGTCGATGTTGCATCAAGCAGCACGGACCGTGCGTAACCTGATCAGGTGACATGCTGAATCGACACGACCCAGTCGGTGTTGCATCAATAAGCACGGACGGTGCGTAACCTGTATAGGTTACACGCTGAATCGACACAATGCAGTCGGTGTTGCACGCGCCATTAAGAACGGATGGTGCATAGACGAATCGTGCGTAACCAAAGCAGGTGCAGGTGACGCGCAGGATCAGTAAGAAATGATGCAGGTTACGCGCCGAATCGGCACCACCCAGTCGGTGTTGCAGCATCAAGGTGTGTAACCGAGTCCGTGCGGGTACGAGCGGGTTCAGGTTACGCATACATCTGGAACCGGTGGTCTTGCATCAAGCAGCACAGACATTGCATACGTGCTGAATCGACACGACCCAGTCGTGTTCCGCGGCAACCGCGATGCTACGTGCATAATACAAAGCGGCCTCGTACGTGCGTAATACACGTCGACCGTGGCACAGCAAAGCTGCCAACAAATGATCGCAGCACGCAGCATGGATCGTTCGTAACAGAGCCTATAGGCTTAAGATCTATGCGTAACCTAACCCATGCTGCATCAGGCGGTGTCGATTCTGCGCCGTTACCTGCACCAGCTGCTCGGTTACGCACCATCCAGGCTGCAACCGCCTGCAATATGCACCATCTTGGTTGTGTTGCTTGATGTTTTGGAATGAAACCATCCCGCGGGCTATAGGCTTCCATGCATGCAAATTTCAGTTAGGTTCGCAGTTAGCCCGGACAATTTCGCGATCGTGCCCCGCTTTTATTTCGCCGGCCTTGCGAGCTAGGGTGGCTCCGAGGGTTTCTGTGGATGATTGAGGTTGGTTTCATCCTCTGCACGATACTATATCGAACGCCGGCAGAGCGGAGGTATGCATGCGCGGCCTCACTATCTCATCTTTTATATGTCTCGTTTTGTTTTCGTACCTAATAACTGAAAAATCTTGATCTTGTTGATGTTGTGCGTGTGTGCTTTTGTCAGATGCTTGGGTTGATTACTTGTTTGAGGTAATTGCGGACCGTTTTCATCACTTATCATCCATTCATACATCCATGGTGACAGTGGTTTCAATCAAGTGGGGATTGGGTGTTCCTTTCTAGATATTCAGTGGTAGGGCAGTAATCAATAAACTTACTAACTTATTGGGTAGAGAGTAAAACCTGAGATCAACTGATGAGTGTAAAGCATAATCAAAATTAGTAGTAGCTATAGATTGATTTTTTTTCTGCTAGTACAATTCATTGGGAGCTGATGAGTTCAGCTGATGGAGTGTTAAGCATAATCGAGGTAAATAACAGTCTGATTTTTTATGCAATTCATGCTACATTATATTGGATGGACCATGAGCTTGCATGGCAAGGCTCAGCCCAGCTTGTTCGTTCAATGGGTTTCATACGTAAGTATTGGTACTGCTCAAGATAGTTGGATACATATATTGCAAGCATAATTTGTTTGCATATTAGACAACCACAAGATTTGTAGCGTGCCTTCACATCCGATTAAGGATTGGTAGAAGACACATATCTCCTTAAATTATGACGTTGGGTGCTGTATTGCTATATTATTTTAACGTTGGTTTCAGATAACAAGGAACCAACTTCAACTAATCAACCAATCAACTAAACTTATCATGTTTAAATGTGATGGATGGAGTATATCTAAGGATTTTTTTTGTATGAATAGAATTATTTTGTTTGAATGGGACGAGCACTTAGATATCTAGTGGATATATATCACAAAATGCGATTATTCGCCTGAATGCTGAGCATATTTGATATTGTGGATAGGAGTCAAGCTAAATTACATGAATCATTTTCTTTGGTTCACTTTTTTCTCTTTATTATTAATTGTTCCCATGTGAAATGAAAAATATGTAGCAAAATAATCACATTTGCATGCATTTGATTTTGGTTTTCGTGTGGTATTAGGAATACCTTTTCTTATTGTCAATCAATAAGAAAAATATGGTAAGTCTAGGGAAACATGGTTTGCCTTTAAGCCCAAAGGCAAGGGTGCCAATTGTACGGAAGAAGTCTAAAATCATGAAGATGTCTCTTAAAGACTTACAGAAAACCTAGCAAAATATGCGACTAGCAGGTCGACAACATGGTAAACAATATTCTAGTCAGTTGGAAGTTAACATTGCGAAAAAGAGTGTTAGAAAGTCAAGTCAAGTTCAACCTACATCGAAGGATACAAAGCAACATAGTACCTTGAGTTCAAAAAATCAATTGAGGTCAAGTTCAAACGTGAATGTTGTATTGAATGAACAATTTCCCTTGAAGAAGAAAAGAGATGTTCCAACTCGCTTGAAGGCTATGTTAGAGTTGGCTCACAAGGAAACAAAGAGATTAAAAGAGCGATCTGATTTTGATCAATGATAACCAAAGGGAGCTCATAGAGTCAAGTAACAGGGATCAAGTTGCTAAAGGTGATGGCAGAACCAATAATGACATGCCTAAGAAGAAGAAGGAATCATTGTTAGAAGAAAAGGCGAAAACAATGGAGGATGATGGTAACAAAGATGTGCAAGGGAATAATACAGCTAGTAGGATGTTGAAGAAACAAAGATGTGTGAAAGGTAAATATGATGATGAAGGACAAGAAGGTGGTGGCAATCATAATCCTATTTGTGTTGGAAATGACATCACTAAATCTTTGTCACAAGATGGTCATGTCAAAGTCTCCACGGTGACATTTGTTGAGCAACAATGGTGTTGTTGCTCGAAACCCATTGACAAACCTAATTGGAGGTATAATGAATGCTCTAGCATATATTTGAAGTATTCTTCACTACAAGGTTTTCCCCCTATTGCAACACAACTCTTAGGCAACACCACAAATTCGGTTGCCATAAGGGGGTACTATGGCACCGAAACTGTGATTTGGTTGTAATATGCGTGTCTATTGCTACATAAAATTTGAGTTGCAATATTTATTTTTTTTGTTGCAACAGGTTGACGCTAATGCACCCATTATGAGTATTTGTGTTGCATTTGGTTGGAAATACTGCTACCTGATTTCTGCGTTGCAATAGCATTTTGTGCATTGCAATAGAAAGTTTCTATGGCCACCATACTAGGGTTGGTTGCGTTTGAATGGCTATATCGCAATGTCTTATTTGGGTTGCAAATATATCTATGCGTTGTTGCAATACATGGAGGGCTATTGCTTCGTTTGTAGCCTCAAGATGCAATATCGTGTACGTATTGCCACAAAATTTAGTCGTTGTACTATTTTTCATGGTCATTGCAACTTTATCAGAATTATTGCAACACCGTATTCCTTGGTTGCATTGTAGTTTATCTATCGTGACGCTTATGCAGGAGATCAAAATGACGATCAGATAGGGACTCATCGGGACCATTCCAAAATTCCAAGTCTTCGATGACGTCGGTCTCCGTCAAGATCTCCACGACGGCGTCTAGGTCTCCATCTAGATCAATCAACATCTGTGCGGTGCCACGGTTGGTACTGTTGTCTTGATCTTGTATATATCTTCGTTCCCTGCATATTGCTATATCATGATCTAGGTCGTTTGAAACATGAATGCAGATTAATGGCATCACACGAAGATCGGAGTTGGATGCGCTTGCCTCGACACTCAGCGGATTGGCAGAACAATTTCTGATCTTTTTTTCAAACCTTTACCACCGCATCAGTGTGAGGTCGATCTATTGCATGCCCATGTACTATGTGTCAATGCATGATCAAACATGACACCGTGTTTGCCATTCAAGTTCATTTAGTGACTATAGGGTTTGCTGATTGTTTCATCGATGTTGGTATCATTCAAGGCCAAACTAATACTTCATCAGCTGAGGGTCGTGTGAATCATGATGTCACACCTGATCTCAATAATCATGATGCACAACCTACAGCTGATGATACAACACCTTATTTTGGAGAAGACGATGAAGAAGAAGGTTGTGATGATAACCCTGCTGCCACTAATACTCTGATTAGAAACATTATCAGTGGCACTATACATCATGGACGAACCCGAGATGATGAGGAGGCAGATAAGCAGGCAGAGATTTTTTGAAACTATTAGACCAGGCAAAGAAGGTATTGTATCCAGGATGCAAAAATGCAACTAAGGTCTCTTTTATCGTGGAGCTTTTTCAGATAAAGTGCATGTATGGCTTAAGTAACGCGGCATTGGAGGCCATACTTAAGCTCTTTGGAAAGGTTCTCCCTGAAGGGCATTGTATTCCTGACTCCTTGGATAAAGTGCAAAGGGTGGTTCGAGACCTGGGCTTGGACTATGTCAAGATACACGCATGTGAAAATGATTGTGTGTTTTTTTTTGAGAAATACGCAAATCTGGAGACATGTCCCATTTGTAAGTAGTAAAGGTGGAAAGTTGTAGAAAAAACCAGTGGTAATAATGACAGTGCAGTTGGTGCTACTACTATTAAGAAGCGGATACCAGTTAAGATCCTACGCTACTTTCCTCTTATTCCTCAGCTGCAAAGAATGTATATGTCAAAGCAAATGTCAGAGGATATGCAGTGGCACAAGAAAGAATTGGTGAACGATGGGAAAATGCGTCACCCTGTTGACTCAAAGGCATGGAAGCACGTGGATTCAGAGTTTATACGGTTTTCAGAAAAAGGAGGTCGTAATGTTAGGCTAGGTCTTGCTTCTGATGGGTTCAATCCCTTTGGCATGCAAAGTCTTACATACTCCATATGGCCTATCATCCTGATACCTTACAATTTGCCTCCATGGTTGTGTCAGAAACAACCTAACTGGATCTTGTCAATGTTGATACCTGGTCCAAAATCTCCTGGAATGGATATTGATGTATATTTGAGGCCCCTGATACTAGAGCTCAAGGAGTTTTGGAATAATGGTGTTAAAACAAGAGATGCAGGGACTAAGAAGAATTTTACATTGCGCGCTATCCTTCTTTGGACAATTAATGACTTCCCAACTTATGCTATGCTGTCTGGTTGGAGCACTAAAGGAAAGTTTGCATGTCCATACTGCCACAAACATATTGACTATTTGTGGTTGAAACATGGGAAGAAGCACTGCTACATGGCACATCGACGTTTCTTGCCCCCGACCATCCATGGCGCAACAATGCGGTCAGCTTCAACAACAAGGTCGAAGCCAGGGAGGCACCAGAACCACGAAGGATGGCATGCTTGGTACTCGTGGCGTAGGTTCTGCAGCGAGGAGTGTAGGATCCGGAACGAGTGTGATTGGTTCTTCTTCACACTCAAGGAAGCGTTAATGATCTGATACAAGGTAAAAAGTTTGTGATTGCTAATATGTTTTGATTAATTTGTTCCAGACATGATGCACCATAAAACACATTCAGGATTTCAGTTTACCTGTTTGCTTTCTTTCTTGTCTGCTACTCATCAGGAAATCACTTTACATCTGGAATTCTTATGTTCTGAAACTTCAGCTGACTGCTAAAATTCTTTCAGTTCACAGGATTTCAGTTATCATGAATTCAATTATTCTGACAGTTCGGTGAATGCTTTCTTTTTTTTCAGGAAATTTATCTGGCAATGAGGAGGGACCTTGCGGAGAGGCTTTGGCGTCATTTTAGGCAGAACTTTGAAGAGATCCAGCAAATAAACTCGAAGCATGTCTCCGAAGTTGTGTCTTTGGTCGATGTGTCTCTCAACTTGTGTCGATGTGGAGCATGTTTTTGATGATCCTTAGTTGCTGTGGTGTCATCAAGGCTTGGGAAGCCTATGTGTAAACTCAGTCCTCACATACCTGTTGACACTTCTGAACGTCGATCACTTAAGAACAGATTTGGAATCCGTCCTTAGCGTCAGTGCTAGAAGTGTCTGTTGGCATTTCCCAATGTCACAACTAACTGGTGCATATTAGCGTGAACATTGAGAGTTGCCATAGGTTTAATCTAAATGATCATGAACGAATCCGCAAGCGCACAGATAAACCATTGTAGCATTTCCCCAAGGAAGGAGAGTATTCCAAGGGTATCGAATCCGTGTGAGGCAATGGCGGATATCTTAGACTTATGCTTTTGCTCTGAATGTAAACCAAGAGATAGTTATAGGGAAACAACACACTCAAAGGCAGGGGTAAGACAAATGATATAAAGGGGTAGTGTGACACACACACCTCAAATCTACCTCTACTCTAGCACACTACGGCTTAGGGGGAAACATACGAGTTAGCTGTAGGTTCTAATGTACTAAACATACAAAGCTAGAAGATCCAAGAGATAGGCATGAGTATTGCATGAGGGGAACATGGTTCAGCACCCAAGTACAAACGGGGAGCTAGCCCGCGACGACCAGCACTCTGCGAAACTAGACTTTAGACTCCTACAGCAGGTACCCCAACGCGGAGGTTACCCTAGGATCCAACAGGGCTGTCACCACCTGAGGACCGACCTCTCGTTATGGGGGGTATGCTCATAACTATCGTAACCAGACAACCCAGGCACCATGCCTACGTTGTTGTTAGACTTCACCCGGCCCGGGCTATTGTGACCCAGGGTGAAAGCCACCAGAAGACTGGTCAACTAGACCGAGTACCATAGCTTGAACACAACCCCCATGCAACACTCTCATGCCATCTAACAAGATCAACTAAGGCTAGACATATGAACAGATATGAACTCTCTTATGTCTAATCAACAAGATCAAAGGGTCGTGTTCGTGAAGAACACGAGCCTCTAACTTATGAACAAACACATAAGGAAGGAGTTTATCACCCTTCAAGTGGATCAAAAGGTAGTGTTCACGAAGAACACGAGCCTCTAAATGATGAACAGAGGATGAACTCACTAACATATCAAGAATATGATCTACCATGACTTTATATGAAATAGCTGAATAACTGAAGTAGATCAAAGTCATACAAAGAAATAAAGATAAAAGAGAACTCATACCTAAACTTCCAAGAGGACTTGGAACCTGAAGAAGAGCTACTCTAGCCTACCCCTAGCCTTGGAAACTAAAAGTGAGAGGAGAATGAGAGAGTGGTGTGTGAGAAATGGGAGCCCCTCCCCTCCTATTTATAGAGGAATACAAGGCTTACTCGGATGCCCAAATGGCCCCTAAACACCCGAGACTACAGCAAGTGACCAATAAGGAGCAACCACGTGGAAGGCCAGGATGGGACGCCACTAAGGCGGTTCAGCCGATCCTAGGATCGGCTGACCCCCTAGGGCGGCCCCACCTGGTGTGCTTCCTCTAGTAGACTGCCTTGTGGGCCCTCTGATCCAGCCCCGGTGCATGGCTTGATTTGGTATCCGAGGTGGGCCCTTTGATCCATGTGAATTCCATGTGGCGTCCTCTGATTCGTCGGTGAGTGCCTCCCTTGGATCGATGACGTGTCTTGTCTTGTTTCCCTTGGTGGCAGCTACCTCCTCAGCTGAGTTGGCATGGTTTCTTCATAGGAGTTGAGTTTCCATCTCTTTTAAGGGGTAAATCACCTACATACAAATAATCTCCAAGGATAAGTGGAACTACATTATTCATACCTAAATGCTAGTAAATAATGCATATGCCTCCATTTATGTGAGAATATTGATGGTTAGAAATGGTGAATTTCCACCGTCAACAAACTCCCCCAAGCTAACCTCTTGCTTGTCTCGAAGCAAGACATTAGAGACTTAGGTTGGTTGATCAGGAGTTGCTACAATGTTGTATTCTCAACTTATGGCAAACGTACAGCAAAGTACTCTACCAAGAGTTGAACAAGTTGGCAATGTTCTTACCTTTCTCCTGATACGTGGGGCATATAGCTTTACCTGCCTTGTGTGGTTGAGAGACAGAATGGTTATATAGTATGTGCATAATCACTCATACCTTGATCAGCTTAGCAATCCGGAGGTTTTGCAAATTTTTCAAAAGAAAATCAGAGTTCCTCAAATGATACTCTCGGATCGCTCAAAAGTGTATGGTTCCTCACCAAGGCATCAATGTTGCCTTTCTTCTCATCCTACTCCTAATAGGCTTTATGTGGAGCTGTAGGTAGGGAAGATGTGGCATACTTGTCTCTCATATATTGCTAAGTCAAAAACCGGATCCTCGGAAGAAACAAACATACATCCTGATCAAGATGTGCATATGTGTGTGATGGATATGAACATGGCAAGGTGGATACTAGGCCCGGAAATGGGTGATAGATATTGCCATATTTTATATGAGGGAATGAGGGATTGATGGTAAGGTGGACACTAGCCCCAGAGTGGGTACTAGTAATTACCATCTATATGGTGGAACTCTTTCTCTTGCACATATCAATCCCTTTTTCTCCTTTGAAATTTTTTCAAGACTTGGGCTAGCTCTCTTTATTTATTTTTGCCATGCTTTTGAGCATGCTTTTCTTTTTCTCTCCTTTTTTTTAGCTAGCCCTTTGTCTCTATTGGAGATATTTGGAGAGGGATAAATAATGCAAAGATACATAGAGTTTTATTTGTGGAAGAATGCATAAGCAAAATGGAACAAATGATGAATGCTAACTTCCAGTGTAGAAGTTTAGCATGAACGTGTACGTGATCTTGATCAGGGGAGTATGAGTTCTAACAAGGGTCACAACAATTTGACAAAGCTCAATGAGAGAACAAGCTGCATATGTGGAGGCTAAGAACTAGGATCTACATATGGCCTTGGATGGGAATTTCTCATCATTAAGGAACTCATCATGTTTTGATTTTTCAAAAAGGAAAACTCCGGATGTCAAGCATCACTAAGCACAAGATCATAGCACTCTATTCTACCATATCATGTCTCACAACAACTTAGGCAAGGATCATGCTTTCTGCTACCCACAGTTTTCAAGCTAAGGTTTGAACATACAAGCCAACTAACTCAAAACTTAGGTAGGATACGAAGTTGTAAGCAAGACATACGAGGAGAATAAACAGAGCAACTACTCGTCATTTCAACCATATAGGCAAAGCATTCTTACTAAGCATATCAAAGCAAACTAAGCAAATGATGATGGTGAAAGCAAATAAATATTTTTGGTCTTTTTATTTTGTAGATTTTTTTGGATTTTCATTTATAAGATATTCTAAAAATGAAGGAAGATACAAGTTACCTCAGGATGGGGGTCCTCCCCCAAGCTAGCTTCAGGCTCACTGCGGAGGAGGGTAGAAGAAACACTGACTCATGTAGTAAGCCATCTGCGCATCCATGTACTGCCGCTGATCTTGCTGCATGGCTGCTATCCTCTCACCAGCCTGACGCTGCCACGCAAAGGTAGACTCGACGTGGGTGTTCAACGTCTCCTCCAATCCCATGACCTGAATGGTGAGCTGTCCCAACTGCTATGCGAGCTGAGCGTCACGCGCAGAGGCTGAGGAGTGCCGTCGGAAGGACGAAGACGGAGGTGGACCACCTGAGCTGGAACTAGCAGGTGTGGCCCACTGAGCTCTGCTCGCGTCCGCCCAAGCCGTGCCACTCGCATTCGGCTGGTAGGTGGGCTGGTCCCAACCAGGTGCATATCCAGGGGTAGCCCCGGACATGTACCCCGCAGGGGCCCCTCCTGCCACCGATGGTGTAGCAGGCTGTTGCCGAGGCTGTGGTGGTGGTGTTGGCTGTGACTGCTGCTGCTGCTGCTGCATGTGTGCTCTCTTCACCGCGCTCCTGGTGGACATGCCTGAAACACTAGCACGATGGCTTTCCTCTTGTGTAACAAGGGGAATGGTGAGTGACTCCGGGTTATACAGTCCAAACCCCGGGTTAGGTAACGGGATTTGGTTTGCGTAGCCCGGGAAGAAGAAAGTCAAAGAATCATTTGGGCCCCTCTTGAGTATATGCCCCTGGATCAAGTATGCCTCATCAATGAGAACTCGGGGCGTCCCGATGAAGGGTACGGGATTCTCGCTAAGAACCCCGAGTGTGAGAGCAATACGAGTCACCAAAGTCGTACACTCAATAGGGCCTATCATCTTGAAATTCGTCATCCACTGCCGAATCATTACTTTAATGGGAGAGACCTTGATCCGGTTGACAACGGCGTATAATAGCATCATCTCATCGCTGCGCACGGGCCGAACATCCTCTCGTGGAAAGAGAGTGATGGTGAGCCACTTGTGCCACAGACGGAGAGTGGGATGCACAATATCGTTGCACCGAGGTACAAACTTGCCACTGTAAACAAGAACAGAGATATCTACCCAGAAAGATTCCTGAACAAAACCCTCACAAGCTCGTTTCAAAGAGACAGCACAACGAGGACTAAAACCAAGAAGATGACTAAGATCCTTCCAAGAAAGACGATAATCGGTCCTGAAAAGATGAAACTCAATGCCATCCGGGATTTCTGTAAGAGAGCAAAGAAACTGAATGGTGATGGGCCGAGAGCCAAGCTCTGTGACCGGTGCAAACTCCTCCCAACCAAGAGCATTCCAAATAGAAGCAAACTCGAGATTCATACCTGTTTTCTACATGAGGGTCGGGTCGAAGTCCCTGGTGTGGGTGAAGACTCGGTCCTTCAGGAGAGCATAGGCTTGCTGCTCTCGATCGCCCCGCAAGCTGAGGTAGGGGGTGTCGTCGACGACCTCCTTCGTGGCTTGTGGCTCGGCTTGCTCCTCTTGCTCTTCTTCATAGTCCATCATTCATGGGCTCAGCGTCGGCTCGGCGGGGGTGGATGCACTCGTGCTTGCCCGCGAACGGGAGTGTGAGCGTGTCACCCTCCGGAGAGTGTTCACCGCCCAATTCATGCTAGCACAACAACAAGGAACAAAAGCAACTCAGTGATGGGTTAGTGAAATCAAATGAAGTACTTACCGAGTTTGCTCCTCCAACAACAATATTTTCAGCAACACACTTAGGGAGATCACTTGATGATCCAATCTCGAGCAAGAAATCCAAGAAAACAAAGAGAGCAAGGAGTAGAGAGGGGAGTGTGAGTGAATGGGTGAAGAACACCCCCTCTCCCCCTGCTATTTATAGGCAAAACAGGGCAGGCAGCTCGGGGTGGACAGGGCACAACGGCTAGGAGCCGTTGGAGCCGGCAGAGGGCCCCGCTAGCCGTTGGCCGGGATCGGCCGAACCAACGGTCGGCCGACCCTGGCTCGGGCCGGCTGGCGGCCTGCCTCGGCTGGTGGCTCCCCAACGGCTAGCCCGTGGCTTGCCATGGTGCACCGGCCAAAAATCACCCAAAAATATTTTTCCAAAGATTTTTCTTGAATTTTCAAACTCAGAAATGATTTTCAGAAATTTTATTTTGAAAAGGGAAAAAGGCTAGATAAATCTAGCATGCAAATGCAAGGTATTGGAAAATCAAATATGCAATTTTGGAAATGAAAATTTTGGAAAGGGAAATATGAGATAAATACCAACTTTAACCTTTTTGGTAGAAAGGACCCATCATTTTTAGTCTGACGAGCGGGACTCTTCTCAGCGATCAATTCCATTCAGCACCCCACTCCTGAGAAGTAGAGGTTGGTGCCATCTCAATCTTCCGCCATTCTTTCCGAATTTTCTTTACCCTTTTTGACGGAGATTTCTTCCTTGGGGGTGAAGGCTCCGTCCTTCCCCCAAGCTGCTCAACACTATCTTGCACTAAATAGCATTGCTCTTCCTTGTCCTGAAACTTGAACTTCAGGTTCCTCTCCCCAATACGGAAACGGATGATACCGGATCCCACATTGATTCTAGCTCGGACATCACTGAGGAATGGTCGCCCAAGGATGAGCGGCATTCCTCCTTCATCATCCATATCAAGGACCACGAAATCCGCGAAGACATAAGAACTCTTGATTTTAACCAATAAGCTCTCAGCGATTCCTTCTGGATATCGGATCGTTGAGTCAGCGAGTTGGATAGTCCGTGCTGTTGGAGAGAGAGCCGGATATCCCAGTTGCTCGAACATGGCCTTGGACATGAGATTAACACTTGCACCAAGGTCGCAGAGAGCATGCCTGATCTTCTTGTAATAGATTGTGCACGTGATACTTGGGTAGCCTGGGTCTTTCTTGTGCAATACTGCTGACTCCTCCCATGGATCAAGAATTTGTTGAATGGGCTTTCCTGCATAGTCGGAAGCATGTGTCTTCCTAGGTGGCTTACCCCACCTGGTTGACACTACACTAACATTTTCACAAGAGGATACGGGTTGCCCCGGGATCCTCCCGTTATCAGGAGATGGAACCAAAGCAGCCAGCTGAGCCAACTGAGTTTCTAACATCTTGTTGAAACTCAGCTGACTCTTCTGGGCAAAAGAAAAACTATCAAGCTTAACATTGAGACTTTCCATAGTTTTATCAAGGGCAGCTAGCTTTTTGTTAATACCTTCATTAATCTTAGCTTGCCCAAACACAAGATCTCTCAAGGAAGGTTGGTTAGGATTGTAATAATTACCTTGGTTACCTCCTTGATAATAAGGGCATTGTTGATTCCATGATTGGCCTCCTTATTGAGATGGACGATAACCATTGTTATTGCCATTCATGTACATGACTTCCTCCTGAGTCTCCGGACAGTAATTGCCTGAATGCCCAGTGATGCCACAGACTTCACAAGTCATGTGAGAGTCCATAGGCAAAGAAGTAGTAGCCATGGCAGCCTTCTCGCTAGTGTAGTCATCCAATCTCTTCATAAGAAGATCCATCTTGGCAGTAATCATGTCTGCTTCCTTGACAGTATGAGTACCCCTCGGTCGTGGTTGGAGTCTTTCATCACTCCACCCTTGGTTGGAGACCATCTTCTCCATGAGCAATTTAGCATTGTCAACAGTAAGTGAGAAGAATGCTCCTTGAGCAGCAGCATCAATATGGCCTCGGGCTGTCGGAGTCAACCCATTATAAAAACTTTGAAGAATGAGCCAATCTTCCATCCCATGATGAGGACAGGCCAGGACATATTCCTAAAGCCTCTCCCAAGCCTCTGGGATAGATTCACTTGCTGATTGCTGAAAACCAGAAATCCTTCCACGAAGAGCATTGGTTTTACCCAATGGGAAGAACTTCTTGAGGAATGCCTGTGAACACTTGCTCCAAGTGTCAATAGATTCCCGGTTCGCGTAGAACCATTGCTTAGCCTTTCCCAAGAGGGAGAATGGAAATAGCCGTAGACGAACAACATCCATATTTGCACCCCTGATGATGAAAGTGCTACACAGCTCTAGGAATTACTGCAGATGAGCATTGGCATCCTCATTTGGCTTGCCACAGAATGGGCTAGCCTGTACCATCGTGATTAAACCCGTCTTGATCTCAAAGTTTTCAGTCCCCATTGCCACCTCAGGGCCTTGCAGCACCTGGTCAGCAGAAGGAGCTGAGTACTCACGAAGTGTCTTCTGGGCCATAGCGTTGGACGTGGATGGTACAAAGGAAGCTGGTTCGTCCTCCGGACGAGTACGACGAGGTGAGCCGAAATGAATTCGAGCTTTCCTCACAAGAGACTCGGGATCTTCAGTAAAATTTCCCGGTAGGTCGAAACCAGTCATACACTACCTGTCTTCATCATCCAAAGATAAAAAAAGACAATCAAGGTTAGCCTGCATTGAGGGTTGTCCTAACCTACACAGAGTTTATAAACAGATGCAGAGCATAGTCATGATAATCCTATGCCTTCCCCGGAAACGACGCCAGAAATGCTTGTTGACACTTCTAAACGTCGATCACTTAAGAACAGATTTGGAATCCGTCCTTAGCGTCAGCGCTAGAAGTGTCTGTTGGCATTTCCCAATGTCACAACTAACTGGCGCATATTAGCGTGAACATTGAGAGTTGCCATAGGTTTAATCTAAACGATCATGAACGAATCCGCAAGCGCACAGATAAACCATTGTAGCATTTCCCCAAGGAAGGAGAGTATTCCAAGGGTATCGAATCCGTGGAAGGCAATGGCGGATATCTTAGACTTATGCTTTTGCTCTGAATGTAAACCAAGAGATAGTTATAGGGAAACAACACACTCAAAGGCAGGGGCAAGATAAATGATATAAAGGGGTAGTGTGACACACACACCTCAAATCTACCTCTACTCTAGCACACTACGGCTTAGAGGGAAACATACAAGTTAGCTCTAGGTTCTAATGTACTAAACATACAAAGCTAGAAGATACAAGAGATAGGCATGAGTATTGCATGAGGGGAACATGGTTCAGCACCCAGGTACAAACGGGGAGCTAGCCCGTGAGGACCAGCACTCTGCGAAACTAGACTTTAGACTCCTACAGCAGGTACCCCAACGCGGAGGTTGCCCCAGGATCCAACAGGGCTGTCACCACCTAAGGACCGATCTCTCGTTATGGGGGGTATGCTCATAACTATCGTAACCAGACAACCCAGGCACCATGCCTACGTTGTTGTTAGACTTCACCCGGCCCGGGCTATTGTGACCCAGGGTGAAAGCCACCAGAAGACTGGTCAACTAGACCGAGTACCGTAGCTTGAACACAGACCCCTTGCAACACTCTCATGCCATCTAACAAGATCAACTAAGGCTAGACATACGAACAGATATGAACTCTCTTATGTCTAATCTACAAGATCAAAGGGTCGTGTTCGTGAAGAACACAAGCCTCTAACTTATGAACAAACACATAAGGAAGGAGTTTATCACCCTTCAAGTGGATCAAAAGGTAGTGTTCACGAAGAACACGAGCCTCTAAATGATGAACAGAGGATGAACTCAAGAACATATCAAGAATATGATCTACCATGACTTTATATGAAATAGTTGAATAACTGAAGTAGATCAAAGTCATACAAAGAAATAAAGATAAAAGAGAACTCATACCTAAACTTCCAAGAGGACTTGGAACCTTAAGAAGAGCTACTCTAGCCTACCCCCTAGCCTTGGAAACTAAAAGTGAGAGGAGAATGAGAGAGTGGTGTGTGAGAAATGGGAGCCCCTCCCCTCCTATTTATAGAGGAATACAAGGCTTGCTCGGACGCCCAAATGGCCCCTAAACACCCGGGACTGCAGCAAGTGACCAATAAGGAGCAACCACGTGGAAGGCCTGGATGGGACGCCACTAATGCGGTTCGGCCGATCCTAGGATCGGCCGACCCCCTAGGGCGGCCCGACCTGGTGTGCTTTCTCTGTTAGACTGCCTTGTGGGCCCTCTAATCCATCCCCGGTGCATGGCTTGATTTGGTATCCGAGGTGGGCCCTTTGATCCATGTGAAGTCCATGTGGCATCCTTTGATTCGTCGGTGAGTGCCTCCCTTGGATCGATGACGTGTCTTGTCTTGTTTCCCTTGGTGGCAGCCACCTCCTCTGCTGAGTTGGCATGGTTTCTTCATAGGAGTTGAGTTTCCATCTCTTTTAAGGGGTAAATCACCTACATACAAATAATCTCCAAGGACAAGTGGAACTACATTATTCATACCTAAATGCTAGTAAATAATGCATATGCCTCCATTTATGTGAGAATATTGATGGTTGGAAATGGTGAATTTCCACCGTCAACAATACCGTACGCACTGGCTGCCGATCTTTATGTTGGTTACTTAATTTGTGTGATGATGTTACTCTGGTACGAAATTGATGTGAGGCATGTTATTCTGCTAAAGTTGGTGGAAAGATGATATTCAAAATTTACTTTGACCACAAAAACTTTTCTAAAAGCAATATCCAATAACATGTGTCATCTTGTGCAGTTACATAGTAATCAAGAAGTAAACTAGTATAACTTATATAAAACTATATTTATAAAACTTGATTATGTTCAACGCATCATCTTTACAAATATATATAAAACTGAGTGGACCCACTCGTCAGCAGGACACGTGAAAACGCACCCCTCAAATACGCCAAGCGTTCATAAAATTTGGTAGCCAACGATTTGGAATGTGCCGCCAGTTTTTCCATCCGAAATATTTATCAAACGCCCAAACTACCGCGCTACCATGACTGGGCCCACCACGTTGTTGCAACCAACACCGGGTTATTAGAGTAGTAAGTCATGCGTCTTTAGTTTCCCTCCCTAATCCCCTCGCAAAAACAATCTACATCTCAGACAGTTAGGGGCTGGGTAGTCGACGACGACCGGCGCCGCCGCCAAGCTGCTTCTCGCCTTACACGAGGATACCGACGTCCAGCGAGGCGGCAAGGGTGACCCCTTCGTCATCTAAAGTGCTGCACACACCTTCGTCGGCAATGCTACCTCCAATGTTCACACCAACCTCTGGTACGGCGACTGCTGAACCTACCAGCAGCATGTCCACCAGGGCTAGGGCAATGACTGTGCTCTTTGGGTCATTACCTTCGTCCCAAAGAGCATCACAAGGTTCGGGCGACGCAGAAGCAATCATCGACGGCCTAGATGCAGACCAAAATGTTGGGGGAAATGATTCTCTAGGCACCCCCCTATTCGGTCCATTGTACAAAATAGGGGCTCGTCTGTAATTTTTGTACCCACTAGGGGCTTGGGGGCTAAAATGCCATCCCACCCTCAGCTATATAAGCAACACAAGAGGGTTGAGAGAGGGGACTTCCCCCCTCATTTTGGCTTTCTTCTCTTCCACTTGTTTTCCTTCTCCTATGAGTGTTGGTCTCCCTTAGAGAACGGTTTTTACCCCAACACAAGATGTGGTACCTTCGTCTTAGGACGAGACGACCGAGGCCAGGTACGCTATTTCCGCGTTCGATCTTTCCCCTCGTACTGCCACCTATATTTTCATGCATTTGTGCACGCACTGGTACCCTAGATTTCATGCATTTGTTCACGCGATTTGCACAACAAATTTCTTCAAATTATTGAAATGCCATCGATGAATGCGCAGATCAAAAGATGAGGAGATTTGGACCGTGTATATGATTGAAAAGGGTAGAGATGGGGAGGCAGATAAAAAAATACATGTAAACCTCTTGGGAAACAAATCATCCTTGAAAACATAAACAAGTTGAAACAAAAATTGGGGTATCAGAATAGGGACTTGGTTTACTACAAGACTAGAATTCCTGAATCTCCTGCGGAAGCAACACTCACTGAGATCGACTACGATGTCGATGTAGCAAAAATGAAAAAGATTCACGAGGAGGAGATGGTGATCAGCTTAGTTGTATCTAGAGAGCCAATACCTAAAAACCATACCATGCCCATAACACCATTGAAATCCAAAAGTGTTTCCACACATGATGATGATGATGAAGAAGTCGAAGAATCTGAATTAGATGAATACACAGTTTGGCTAGCTGCAATGCATAAAGAGAAGAAAGCCTTGGGTAAGATATGGTACATCCCAATATTTGTATATATATACTCATGATTTTGCAGTTCACTCACATGATTGAAATTAATTATGGATCCTTTTTCAGAATTAAAAGACATATTCAGGGAGGACACAATCGACACATACCAAGAATACCTGAATGTTGTAGGACTACTTGATGACATCGGTAATATGCTACAAATTGGAAAGCAAATTACCATTCTTTGTCAGACTACAAATTATGCTAGCTCATCATGCCACAAAATTGTCTGCAGAACGGTATGTGGACCCCACTTTTATTTTGCAACACAGGGATGACATGAACCCAACACCTCCAGTGCAGCCTCCATCTCATGCTCGGTGTTGGAAACAGACGGAGCAAGGAGATGGTAACTTGTGTTTAATAGAAATTACCTGTCTATGCATAGTATGTTTTTTTGTGGGTATTTTTACATTTTGTTCCCATGGAATAGGCTCACAAAATGTGAAGAAAAGAGGACGCGGTCCCGTAAGAGCCTTGAAGGTAATCGGCAAGAGAATCAAGGCGGGCAAACAGCAGTTGGACATTCAGTTCTCCAAACATGGAGGACCGGTAGGTGATAACTACCGCTCATTCGTTGATGAAGTAGTCATGTATACAAGGAAAAGGACGCCAGTCATTGGAGTGAAATCGTGGAAACATGTCAAGAAAGAAGTCAAAGACGCAATAGCAACTGATGTATTGGTAATAATAAACTTTGCTTTTCAATACAATTCAAATAAAAATTAACATAACAACTCACATAGTGTTTGCATGCTATTGTGCTTATATAACAGGCAAAGTGGGACATGGAGGATAATGCTGATTCAAGGGAAAAGATATGGGACATTGCTAAGGAGCGTTACAAAGGATGGCGTTCAACTTTTAGTGCTACGGCCAGGACATACGACAGCTACCACTCGAGAATATTACATAAGCCTAAAGAATTAAATATTGTTGAATGGCATTATCTGTTGAAGTATTTCAGTACTGCTAAATTCAAGGTTTGTTCCACATTGTTACTATTACTGAGCAACACATTTTTCATACAAATGGCAATGTCTGAGTCTTTAAGATTATTGTTCATAACTTGACATTCTATAGGAAAGGAGCGCACAAAATTCTGCGATTCGAGGCCAACAAATGACAAGACATTTGTCAGGCTGTAAGCCTTATTCTTAGCGCAGCTATGAGAAGGTAATAACTGGAGAAGCACATCTCCAATCTGTCTTGCAGGATGAATAACTAATTTGTTATTGTCTTGGCTTAACAGAGAGACCCAGAAACTGGTGAAGAGCCCGATGATATGCAACTTTGGTGGTTAACTCACAGCAAGCATGGGGATTGGACAAACAAACAATCTAAAAATGTCTATGTGAGTTCTCAATGAATGAGTACATACATTACTATACATAGTCCATGCAATTATAGAATGCAAGCAATTTCTTGTTCAACTAACTCCTCCATCTGTGCCTTGTAAATGTTAGGACAAAGCAAGTAGCATTATTGCTGAGGCGGAATCAAATGCAGAGAACAACTTCATTTCCCAAAAGGAAAAAAACGACATGTTCCAGAAGGCATACAAGGAAGTCACAAAGTGCAAATCAACCAAGTTGCATGGTAATGGGTACCTGGCAAAAATCCCAACTAGAAGGCAGCTGGTCAATGCGGAGTGCCAGGAACCAATTCGTAGGGAAGAGCTACAGCATCAGGAACACGTCGAGCTCATGGACGCATTTGGGCTGCTACAAGAAAAAATGTCAACATGGGAAGAAGAAAGAGAAGCAGAAAGAAGAGAACTTGCACGACAACTTGAAGAAAGTAACAAGAAAAGGGAGGCTGATCTGCAACAGCTTAGGCAAGAGTTCCTATCAATGCTGCAAGCAGCAAATGGACATGCACAAGTTCCACAGGTACTGGTCAAGCTAGTTACGTGAATGACTTTCTTTCCTTAGGTTCTATATTTGAATGTCTGTATCCTTTCATAGATTGTCCTGCCAACATCTGTCCAACCAAACAACAATGTCACTGAATCTGCCGACTGTAGGGAATCGGATGCCCGTTAGCCTAAGAGGGGGAGGGGGTGAATTAGGCAACTTAAAACCTTAACCTATGGCTCACTAAATTTTACACAAAAGTAAACTAGAACATACTATCTATATGTGCAACTACGGTTGTTCTAGTGTGAAACTCCCATCCCAAAACAAGGTTTGCAACCTATAGCCATTCCTAGCAAGATACTACTCTAGGAAAGTAAAGGCAAGCAAAGATTGCAATAGAGTAAATGCGGAAACGTAAAGGGGATGAGAGGAAGCAAACTCTTGACACGCGATTTATCCCGTGGTATCGGTAGGCACTAAGCCACCCCTAGTCCACGTTGTTGAAGCACTCACACAAGAGTATTGCTTCTCGGTCACCAAGTCTCTCCCAAGAGCACCAACTTGACTTGCCACAAAGGCTAGCCACTTAGGCACTTGTCAAGCTCCCTTGGTCACCTTGATGCCGCCTCCACTAAGGAGCTTCTCCACCAAGGAAGGGGGTCTCCACGTCCCCCGCACAAAGTGTCCTCGCCGCTCCACACCAAGCCGGAGGGTCGATGACGATTGCCGGTGAGCCACTTAGGCCCCAAGGCTTCCGGCGAACCTTGTACAACTGGATTCACTCAAGGATCACCTCACAAGGTTGGCACAACCTTGCACTCACTCAGCTCTAAGCTAAGCCTAGCACTAAGCACATACACTAAGCATATGCAAGTCTATGGATGAGCAATTAAGCACTTGGATGGATTGGATATGATCTTCAATGTGTCTTGAACTCCTCTGCACTTCCACACAATTCCGCTTCTCAAATGGGTGAGTGGAGGGGGTATAAATAGCCCAAGGCATCAAACTAGCCGTTGGCTAACGTCCACTGAAAAAGGTACCGTCGGATGATCCGACGCCATATTTTCCAGGGCGTCGGTTCATCCGGTGCCCCTCCCACGTCACTTAGCCGTTGAGATTCTCTGACACAACTGCTCCGACGCTATGCACTGACGGTGCGTCGGATCATCCGGTGCTGAAGACTCCGCGCTCAAGTCGCCTCTGTTAGCTTCCAATCGACCGTCGGATAGACCGACGCTTCTCCTTGTCCAAGGCGTCGGATCATCCGGTGCTGAAGGCTTCGTCTTGGCGCGTCTCTGTATGAATTCAAACTGAGCGTCGGATAGACCGACGGGGTCCCCACTCAGACCGTCGGATCATCCGGTGCTACTGTCTTCCTTGCTCTTCCTCTGCAACTCGTCCGACGCTACTAAATAATGGACCGTCGGTTCATCCGACGGTACCTAGGGTTTGACCCTGTGTACCAACTCGTCTGACGATTGCACCGACGCTTGTATTTGAGGGACCGTCGGTTCATCCGACGGTGTCTTTTCTTTTCCTTTTCTTGCTCGGTTTTGACCCTTGAAAAATACACTATCTTCTCAATTTGGCATATGGTTTTCTTGCATCCTTGGGACCTAGAAGTGTCTACAAAGACATGCTAAAACAATAGGGTTAGTCCCAATGATCATGTTGTCATGAATCACCAAAATCAAACTCGAACTAATGGCATATGAGGCCATGTTCGCTACAATCTCCCCCTTTTTGGTGATTTATGACAACACAACCAAAGCAAGCATAAATTTGCTAGAATTGACAGAATTAGAACCACTTACACTTGCTTGGATGCTTACCATCATCCAAACTCCCCCTAGATCAAACTTCCCCCTTTTTGATCTTCATGTTCACATTCTCCCCCTTTGGTCTCATATCCTTGAAACCACTTGTAAGCATCCTTGAGCCCACTTGTAAGCTTAAGCCACACGCTTGCTTTGGTCTCACATTCTCCCCCTTTGGAATAAAATCTCCAAAAAGTCCAAAGCAAATAGGTCCAAGGAAACTAGCAAGATCTAGCAACCATAGCTCAAAGGAGAGATGTTAAATGCAAGGGAGAAAGCCGCATGAACCATGATCCATATGTATGATATCGATGAAGATACCACATGTGAGAATAACTAAGGTGGATCACATGCTCATGAGACTAGCATGATACAAACTAAGCTCCCCCTAAGTGTGTGCATAAAAAGAATACCACTTGCAAGACAAGGGTAGTGAGAGACAAGTGCACAACTACAAACTTGTAAAACAAGGAAGCTTAGAGCATATCATGCAAAGAGGTAGCTTAAAGGACAAGAGATAAGACAAATGGGTTCTTGTTACATTACCACTTGTAGATATCACTTGTAGTCTTTTGATCATTGCATACCTCCAGGGGATGATCCTCTCTACCTTGTTGGCACCACATTGAGATGAGCCACTTGGAAATGATATCACTAGGTGACACCACTTGAAAGAAGCTTGCATAGAAGACACTTGGGGTACCACAAGGATTAGGAATGTATGAGTACATTGCCTTTGAACTTATATAGAGACATAAGCTCGCAAGGACATGACTCAATAGCATGAAGCTCATATTGCTATATTCACTCTTTTAGAGATGTTAGATCACATTGAGAGTGAAATAGCATTCTCTTAGAATGAAACACCACACCGGAACGCGTCGCTAGGGGACTACATAAGATAAGCTTGAAACAAAATTAGTCCCATAACCAAACCATGGGATGAGCTCCCCCTAAATGTGTGCATTTAGTGTTTGAATCACCAACCAAATGTATGCACATTGTTTATGACAACAACGGGAAGCTTACCCTATAGCTTGCTCATGATGCAAAGAGATATATATGAATACATGCACCATGAAAGAACAAGTGTAGTTTTCCTACACACTAATCAAACCATGTAGATTGCTCATGGGTTAGCACATGACACAAGCAACCTACCATATGTAAACATTGCAACAAATGCAACCTAAACAAGGCAATGGAGCTACAATGATGCAAGAGATAGGTACTAGTTTCCATTACCTCAACCGGGGAACTTGGGCAACACATTGTCCAATTTGCAAGCTTGGCTTATAGGCTTGAATCTTCTCATCTTGATTGTGCCAAGCCTCCCAAGTCCCCGCACTCAAGGCCTTCAAGTGGCCTTTGGAACCCAAACCATTTGAGGCCCCTTCATGTTGGTGATGACTTCCTTGGGTACCCAAATGGGTTGGTTCCAACCCCGCTCTTCCTTCATCTTCCCAACCTTGTGTGCAACCACCTTGCCATTTGCTTTCTTCTTGATGACGTAGGTGTTGCTATTTGTCTTGTTCTTGCGGTTGGGCTTGGTGTAGATGAGGGAGCTCTTGATTGTGGGCTTCAATTTCTTCTTTGCGCCCTTGTCCATCTTCTTGACAAATTGAGGGCATTTGTAGAACTTGTGCCCTTCTCCATGACACTTGTAGCAAGTCACGGTTTCACCCTTCTCAAGCTTCTTCACCATGGGATCACGGTTATCTTGAGAAGGTTGGACGTTGCTCTTCATGTCTTGAGAGACTTTCACTTGTTCTTCATTGTTCTTGCCCTTGCCCATCAAGTTTGCCAACCTCTCTCGGAGCCATTTCACTTCTTGCTTGAGCTCATCATTTTCCTTGCCTATGAGATAATCACATGATTCTACAACAACATTCTCATGGCAAGATGGTGAGCAAGATTCATCAATTAAATCAATGCAAGAAGTTGAAGCATCTACCTTGGAGATAGGAATTGCACAAGGGATAGATGTTTCATCAAGCTCAAAGGAATTACTTGTTTTAGTCTCATTGCTCTCAAGCTTAGATTTTAGCTCATCACACTCCTTGCTAAGCAATTTGAATTTGCACAACAAATGTTCATAATTTGTAGCAAGGGTGTCACTAAGATCATTGAGAGCATTGAGTTCTTTAATTTCATTAGCTTGTTTTTCAAGCATTCCTTTTTGCTCATGGACTAGCTCAACAAGATCATTGAGAGAGGTGGTGTCGGATTCGTCATCACTTACATTGCTTTCCATACCTTTGGCCATAAGGCACATGTGTGATGATGAAGGACCTTGCATGAAGCGGGTGGTGAAGTTCTTTCTTGATTCATCGCTTGAGCTAGAAGAACTTGATCCACCACTTGTCCACCCACGGACGGCTATTGTTGCTTCTTGCCTTGGTCTTCTCTCCTTGACCACCTTCTTCTTGGGCTTGTGCTTGATCTTGGTGAACTTGATGTGTTGATGATGACGTCCTTCTCTCAAGTGGACGTTGTAGCCGTACATGTTGACTTTCTTCACATACTTGAAGATCTTCTCCACGTACTCGGCCACCATGGATTCAACCTCTTCATCACTTGAGGAATCTTCATCGTTACCATCATCACCATCATCTTCACTTGAGCTTCCATGAGTAGTCATCCTACTCAACACCTTCTCTTGTTGGCTTGAGAGGGCATGGCTTGTGCTTGGAGAAGATGGTTCTTGAGGCTTTTCTTGGGACGCCTTCTTGGACTCGGGCATGATTTGAAGCTCATGTGCCATGATCTTGCTCAAGATTTGGGATGGCTTCAATTCTTCGAGCTTTCTCTCATAGATGATAGCCTTCACCAAGTCATAGTTGGGCTTCCGGAGACTTTGAAGGATCTTGCGGTTGATGTTCAAGTCCGTGATGTTCTTCACACCTAAAGCATTGATTCTATTGACAAGCACATTTAGGCGTGAGTACATAGATTCGGCATTTTCATTTGCAAGTTGCTTGAAGCTATTGAATTCCTCAAGGAGACAACCATAGCGTTCATTAGCAACTTCTTTTGAACCCTCATTTTGCTCCTTGATGGTTTTCCATAGCTCATGAGCATTTTCACAAGTAAAAACTCTATTGAAAACGCCTACATCTAGTGAGGACAAAATGATACTCTTAGCAATCACATCAAATTGCTTTTCTTTTCTAGTACCATTTTTCATGCCCTCATCGGTGACTCTCCAAACATCAAGGTCCCTTGCTTGGAGATAGGCCTCCATGAGAACCTTCCACCGAGGATAGCCCGTGCCATCGAAATGTGGAGCCAAACCTAAGGTATCCACCCCTTTCATTCCTCTAAAGAGCAACTCACTAGGCGGTGAAGCCTAACCGTTCCAATGAGCCGGTTTTCACAATTTACCAATCGAATTGGTGTTTCCTTGTGAAGGAAGTGAGTCCCGGCTCTGATACCACTTGTAGGGAATCGGATGCCCGTTAGCCTAAGAGGGGGAGGGGGTGAATTAGGCAACTTAAAACCTTAACCTATGGCTCACTAAATTTTACACAAAAGTAAACTAGAACATACTATCTATATGTGCAACTACGGTTGTTCTAGTGTGAAACTCCCATCCCAAAACAAGGTTTGCAACCTATAGCCATTCCTAGCAAGATACTACTCTAGGAAAGTAAAGGCAAGGAAAGATTGCAATAGAGTAAATGCGGAAACGTAAAGGGGATGAGAGGAAGCAAACTCTTGACACGCGATTTATCCCGTGGTATCGGTAGGCACTAAGCCACCCCTAGTCCACGTTGTTGAAGCACTCACACAAGAGTATTGCTTCTCGGTCACCAAGTCTCTCCCAAGAGCACCAACTTGACTTGCCACAAAGGCTAGCCACTTAGGCACTTGTCAAGCTCCCTTGGTCACCTTGATGCCGCCTCCACTAAGGAGCTTCTCCACCAAGGAAGGGGGTCTCCACGTCCCCCGCACAAAGTGTCCTCGCCGCTCCACACCAAGCCGGAGGGTCGATGACGATTGCCGGTGAGCCACTTAGGCCCCAAGGCTTCCGGCGAACCTTGTACAACTGGATTCACTCAAGAATCACCTCACAAGGTTGGCACAACCTTGCACTCACTCAGCTCTAAGCTAAGCCTAGCACTAAGCACATACACTAAGCATATGCAAGTCTATGGATGAGCAATTAAGCACTTGGATGGATTGGATATGATCTTCAATGTGTCTTGAACTCCTCTGCACTTCCACACAATTCCGCTTCTCAAATGGGTGAGTGGAGGGGGTATAAATAGCCCAAGGCATCAAACTAGCCGTTGGCTAACGTCCACTGAAAAAGGTACCGTCGGATGATCCGACGCTATATTTTCCAGGGCGTCGGTTCATCCGGTGCCCCTCCCACGTCACTTAGCCGTTGAGATTCTCTGACACAACTGCTCCGACGCTATGCACTGACGGTGCGTCGGATCATCCGGTGCTGAAGACTCCGCGCTCAAGTCGCCTCTGTTAGCTTCCAATCGACCGTCGGATAGACCGACGCTTCTCCTTGTCCAAGGCGTCGGATCATCCGGTGCTGAAGGCTTCGTCTTGGCGCGTCTCTGTATGAATTCAAACTGAGCGTCGGATAGACCGACGGGGTCCCCACTCAGACCGTCGGATCATCCGGTGCTACTGTCTTCCTTGCTCTTCCTCTGCAACTCGTCCGACGCTACTAAATAATGGACCGTCGGTTCATCCGACGGTACCTAGGGTTTGACCCTGTGTACCAACTCGTCTGACGATTGCACCGACGCTTGTATTTGAGGGACCGTCGGTTCATCCGACGGTGTCTTTTCTTTTCCTTTTCTTGCTCGGTTTTGACCCTTGAAAAATACACTATCTTCTCAATTTGGCATATGGTTTTCTTGCATCCTTGGGACCTAGAAGTGTCTACAAAGACATGCTAAAACAATAGGGTTAGTCCCAATGATCATGTTGTCATGAATCACCAAAATCAAACTCGAACTAATGGCATATGAGGCCATGTTCGCTACACCGACGTGGTGGTGGCTGCATCAATCACCCAGCAAAACAACAATGTCACTGAATCTGCAGACGTGGCGGCAACTCCATCAATCACTACAACTAGAAATGTACAGACAAACTCCAGGAATGTGCTCTCTTCTACCTAGGTTGTTCTTGAATTCACAACTTTTTACTACTACATATCATCAGTTACTAATAAAATGACACCTAATCTTTTCCTTCCAAATGATTGGTTCATTGTTGACATTGCTAACGTCATCGACTAGAAACGGATATAAGATCCATCTCTATCGATGGCACCAGAAATGCAAAGGTATATCTTAACATGATGCTAAGTGTATATCAGATGTTGCTTTCAGATTAAACTAAAAGGTGAACTCCGACACGATTCATAGCACAACTCGATATAGGTTGTCAGCCCTGACTGGTGTGCCAGAAAACACATGGATATGGTACTCTTACATATGCCTTGGATCTCTAGAAAAGAAGATATATATAAACTGGGAATCCGCAAGCGCACAGATATGAATATACCATTGTAGCATTTTAACCAGGAGTAAAACCAGGTATCATATTTATATTCTACCACAGGGAAAGAAGTCTTTCTAATCCATAATAGCTAATACATGCTCATCTCTCAGTTTTATAATGTAGAGTGGCCAAAATATATCAATTGCTATAAACAGGGGTAAGTCACATAAAGATAAAGATATTGATAGCATTGTTCAAGTCATAACATCATGAGCAGCTAGAAAGTGTCATTATAGCAAGAGAAACATAGCAAAGTCTAGTTAGAGAGGATACTCCTCGGTAACTCTAAACTATATGTCAATGCAAACTATGATTAGTGCAAACATTTAACAATCATGGAAGAAGAACTATTATATCAATGCATGGGGAGACTATCCAGGAGGATCAAGGCTGAAACTTGAAACAACCCAAATAGTATAAGGCTCCACTAGTCCTATACACGGGGGGTGGACTGCGAAGGACTCAATAGTGCTGTCACCACCACGATCTACCACACGACCCGGCATATAGGGTGCAATTGCAGATAAATACAATATAAGCACCACGCTTACACTGTCTTTACCGTTCACCCATGTTAACAAATGATCTAGGTGAGGGCTATATGACTCCATACATGAATATAAAGGCAAATCAACTATGCTAAACATGTAATCATAATAAACACCAAAGCATATAATGTCGAATATAATCATTGATAAGAACATATGTCTGTATAACAAATGTATGGAACTAGATAAGAACTTACAAGAGCGAAGCTAGATCAGTATCTCGATCAGCCTCTAGACGATCAGGAGCCAAGTAGACGCCTTGCCTCCTCCTAGATCTAGACTAGCTAGCTACTCTGCTATATGGTGTTTCTAGGGTGTAGTATCTCTGACTTGATGACTTGATTTGGTGTATGCAAACTCAGGTTTCCAGATGCCTCTGCCAGGGGGCAGCGGGGCTGCTTATATAGCCCTGAGGGGTAGACGTGCGCTGTTTGATCAAACCGACCTAACGAGTGGTTTAGATTGATCCTCATAGGCGGTGAAAGAACCTTCTAGAAGTAGGGCTGAGGTGGCGCCCGGGGGAGGCCGACCGGCCCCACCACCAGGCCGATCGGGCTGGGGTGGGCCCCCCTCGGGGCCCACTTTGGCCAGGTGGTCCGTCGCTTCTTCTAGATGCTTCTTTCTTGGGTGCCAAGTCACGTTGAGTTCCGGAGCCTTCTGGAGTCTTCTAGATTCGATTCTTTTAGCACTTTTCCTGAATGGTTCCTAGATTTATATAATTTACCAAATCTCCAGAAAAACTGTTAGTGGCACCCTATTCTAAGTTGATATTAACATTTTGCCCTTTTCTCATGTTTAGTTGACTTATAAATATATAGGATAAGATGTGTCAACAAACTCCCCCAAGCTTACCCTTTGCTAGTCCCTAGCAAAGATATGCTTTAGCAGGATCAGGAGTTGCTACAACGCTTTCACACCTCAAAAGTACTATGGTTTTCAAAAACCAATTCTCCTCAACAAGATTGCTCTCTCTTACCTTCAACCTTTAAGCATAGCCTTTTCATAAATCTTGAGCAAATAAAAGACAAAACAATCAAGTCAAGCAGTATATCTCAAATTCTTTGATCAGCTATCATCCTGGGGTTTTGCACATTTTTCAGATAAAACTCAGAGATCCTGTGTATGACCTTCTCAAGCATGGAGTCACACTTGGCAAGATATGTATGGATGATAGCGTTGGATGGATGAGGGTGAAAGGTGGTAAGCCTTTTAGCCTAGCTCTTGGACTATATCTCTCTTTCTAAGATTTTTAAGATCTAGGCTTTCCATTCTTGGAGAGGTGGGCTCTACTCGCCCCAGACTTTTGTCCATTTTTCTCTCTCCTTAGAGATGTGGGCTCTACTCACCCTCGGACACGTGTCCATTATTCATCTCTAAATTTATTTTAGGGAGGTAGGCCCTTCTCGCCTAGTATGATACTTGTCCTTTTCTCTCCCTCTCTCTTCTCACTTTTTTTTCTTTTTTTCGAATGTAGCCGCAGAATCCTTTTTAACATTGAGAGAGATATATCCTAGAGTAGCATGAGCTGTATGGCTTGATGGAAAATGCGTACTTCCATGTCAGAAGCAGCATAAATGGTGGAATGGAATGATCTTGATGTGTATGACAAGCTCTTAAGGATCATAGACACAGGAACTCAACATATAAAATTTCATGATTTTTAAGATAAATCCAGGAATCAAGCTTCTCTAGGAAAATGATCAATAGCAACTCAACTTTTCATGAATCATCTTTCAAAGCCTAGACTCAGATTAAGCATGTACTTGCACAGGTTTTGGGTTTAGAGCAAAATAAGCATTTAAGCTTCAGGAGAATCTAGGTCTGAAAACTAAGCACTTTTAAAAGGAATTACGGCGGAGCAACTATTCATCATCTCTAAGCATATATCATCAAGATCATTATTAAAGAGAAAAGCCAACTAGCAGACTCTAGCATTTTATTCAAACTAAGACTTTTAACTAATACTCAAATAACTAGCTAATATTAAACACCTAGGATAGTGATACTTATCGTGATAACTGGGGGTGCTCTCCCCGAAGCTGGATCTTGAAGTGATTCTTGATTCATCCTTGGAACTTGTTTGCTCCCATGGCATAGATGTAGTGGCCATTGATTGATCAGTTGATGACGCGGGTAGTGATTGGTCTTCCGAAGGTGTACTTTGATCTTTCTTCCTCCAAACTTGTTTCTTCGGTGGAGACCTTTCTGGAGTAACAGGTTCAGAATACTGGGCTGGTAGAAGCTGAGCGGACTTCTCCTTGATCTCTTCTTCAATGTTCTTGACATTCGTCAACTTTGTGTTCAGCTTGCGTTGTAATTTCTGAAGGTGTCTCCGCGTCTTGTTCTTCTTGGGCTGCTCAGGATCAGTATAAGTATTGAAGTAGCAGCATACCTTTTCAGTTCTGAACTGGAAGTGGATCTCGCCAGTCCTGATGTAGATGATTGCTCTAGTTGTGTTCAGGAACTGTCTTCCAAGCACGATGGGAGGATCTTGCTCATCTCCCATGTCTATGACTAAAAAGTCAGTCAGGACATAGTGGTCCTTTATCTTGATAGGTACATCTCGTGCAATTCCTTCCGGGAACCGTTGTGATTGATCCGCCATCTACAATATTATATATGTGGAATACAAAGGCAGGTCACCATATATTAATTCGTAGGTTACCTTAGACATTTGGTTGGTGCCCAATCCCGTGTCGCAGACAACTCGCTGGAAGTTCCATTGATTGATGGAGCAGTGGATTGATGGAACTCTAGGGTCTTCAAGCTTTGGCAGTAATGGTGAAGGGAACAGGTTCTCATTCTCTGATTGAATCGTGTTGATCATCCAAACTTCCTCCACATGTGGTTGAGGTCGATTGTTCTTCTTATTCCTCCTTCTATCTCTTCTCTTCTTCTCGACAACTGGCTCGTGTTCTTGGGGGTAAGGATATCGGGGGTGTGCAGGAGCTTTTAGGATCTTGTTCTTGAAATTGAATCTCTCCTTTCTCCCATTGACTGTGAAGACGATCTTAGCAGCGTCAGCATAGATGATGGCTTTCGCTGTGGCAAGGAAAGGACGTCCCAAAATGATTGGAGCGTTCTCACTTCCCCCAGTCTCGACAATAGCGAAGTCGGCAGCCATGTAGGAGCGTCCTACCCCCAGACATACGTCGTCTAGGATGCCCTCAGGGTAGCATAGTGACAGGTCTGCATGCTGCAAGCACATGGTTGTATACAATAAAGGTGAACCATTGATTTTCTTATATATTACCTTAGGCATTATGTTGATGCTTGACCCAAAGTCACAAAGTGCATTCTTGAAGGTGTAGGCTCCAATAGTGATGGTGATGACGGGCCTTCCTGGATCTCCTCTTCTTGCGGGCATGCCCCAGTCAGTCCATCCTGGGCCTTCTTCTATCTTACTCGAACACAGATCTGCAGAGTAGATATCGACAAGATTTGCAGATTCTAATTCTTCCGGCTGGCCCGGAATCTTACCTGGGTTAGCCGTGGGAACAGATGATGCCAGCTAAGAAATCTGAGATTCTAGCATTTTATTAAAGCTATGTTGGTTCTTGATGGCAGAAGAAAAACTTTCCATTTTATTACTAATAGTTTCTAGCATTTTATCATTGGAAGCTAACTTCTTAGACAGATTATCCATAATTCTACCCTGGTTTTGGACTAAGTCTCTTAAAGGTGAGAAATTATTGGAAGAATTATTACCTTGATAATTACCTGAATGGTTACCTGGGTAGTTGGTCCTCTGCTGAGTCCATCCTTGATTCTACTGGGGACGATATTGGTTGTTATTGTTGATGTAGTTCACGTCCTCCTCCAGCTGAGGGCATTGACTCCCTGAGTGTCCAGTGTTTCCACACTCTTCACAGGTCATGCGGGATTCGAAGAGTTGCATGACTTCCTTCTTCTCAGGGGCTTTGTCTTCAAGCCTCTTCATCAGTAAATCCATTTTGGCAGACAGCATGTCTACCTCCTTGAGCTGGTGCATTCCTCTTTCTTTCTTGCGGGGTTGACGTTCCTCGTTCCAAGCTTGATTGGACGCCATCTTTTCCACAAGGTTAGTAGCTTGAGTAAGTGTAAGGGACAGGAAAGCACCTCCAGCTGCAGCATCCATCGTTTCACGGGTGTTGGTAGAGAGCCCGTGGTAGAAGGTCTGCAAGAGCAACCAGTTTTCCATTCCATGGTGTGGGCATTCTGAAATGTAGTCTTGAAAGCGCTCCCATGCTTCAGGAACAGATTCCTCGTGTTGCTGCTGGAAACTCGAAATTTTCCCCCGTAAGGCATTGGTATGCCTATAGGAAAGAACTTTGCCA
Source organism: Cenchrus fungigraminus (assembly GCA_036936925.1). Taxonomy (NCBI): domain Eukaryota; kingdom Viridiplantae; phylum Streptophyta; class Magnoliopsida; order Poales; family Poaceae; genus Cenchrus; species Cenchrus fungigraminus. Next base: position 130,499,194 of record CM072779.1, read on the forward strand.
GAAAGGCAGTAGAACACAATGTCCAAGTTGTAAATTTGTCTTTGCTGGAGTAAAACCATTGCTTCGCTCGCCCCAATAATGAGAATGGGAATAAAGAAAGTAGGACTGCATCACTTGGCACATCTTTGATCGTGAAGGTGCTACATATCTCCAAGAAATGTTGAAGGTGTTTGTTGGCATCTTCATGAGCTTTTCCACAAAATTGGCTAGCTTGTACCATGTTGATCAGTGCAGGCTTGAGCTCAAAACAGCATTTCCTACAGCGACTGTCGGACCAGTACGAATGTTGTCCGGGGGCGGTGTGGAGTATTCACGTAGGGACTTGTTTGCCATTACTTCAAACGTGGGTGTTAAGCTTCGCGCTGTTGAATCTCCCAAGGCAGAAGTCGTGGGCCGAGAATCAGGAGACCTGAGCTTTGACCTTGCCTTCCTTAAGATTTTCTCTGGATCTGAAATGAAGTTTTCTGGAAAATTCTTATTCATACATTACCCTGAAATAAGATAGACAAAAGTGGAAAGAACAAGGGTAAACCTGTTTAAGCAATGATAATTTGGGTTCTCGATACATTATGTGTGAGAGATGCATGCATGCTATTACTGAAACTTTTTCATCTAGGCTATAGACTTTCTTTCCCCGGCAACGGCGCCAAAAATGCTTGTTGACATTGCTAACGTCATTGACTAGAAACGGATATAAGATCCATCTCTATCGACGGCACCAGAAATGCAAAGGTATATCTTAACATGATGCTAAGTGTATATCAGATGTTGCTTTCAGATTAAACTAAAAGGTGAACTCCGACACGATTCATAGCACAACTCGATATAGGTTGTCAGCCCTGACTGGTGTGCCAGAAAACGCATGGATATGGTACTCTTACATATGCCTTGGATCTCTAGAAAAGAAGATATATATAAACTGGGAATCCGCAAGCGCACAGATATGAATATACCATTGTAGCATTTTAACCAGGAATAAAACCAGGTATCGTATTTATATTCTACCACAGGGAAAGAAGTCTTTCTAATCCATAATAGCTAATACATGCTCATCTCTCAGTTTTATAATGTAGAGTGGCCAAAATATATCAATTGCTATAAACAGGGGTAAGTCACATAAAGATAAAGATATTGATAGCATTGTTCAAGTCATAACATCATGAGCAGCTAGAAAGTGTCATTATAGCAAGAGAAACATAGCAAAGTCTAGTTAGAGAGGATACTCCTCGGTAACTCTAAACTATATGTCAATGCAAACTATGATTAGTGCAAACATTTAACAATCATGGAAGAAGAACTATTATATCAATGCATGGGGAGACTATCCAGGAGGATCAAGGCCGAAACTTGAAACAACCCAAACAGTATAAGGCTCCACATTTCCTATACATGGGGGGTGGACTGCGAAGGACTCAATAGTGCTGTCACCACCACGATCTACCACACGACCCGACATATAGGGTGCAATCGCAGATAAATACAATATAAGCACCACGCTTACACTATTTTTTCCGTTCACCCATGTTAACAAATGATCTAGGTGAGGGCTATACAACTCCATACATGAATATAAAGGCAAATCAACTATGCTAAACATGTAATCATAATAAACACCAAAGCATATAATGTCGAATATAATCATTGATAAGAACATATGTCTGTATAACAAATGTAAGGAACTAGATAAGAACTTACAAGAGCGAAGCTAGATCAGTATCTCGATCAGCCTCTAGACGATCAGGAGCCAAGTAGACGCCTTGCCTCCTCCTAGATCTAGACTAGCTAGCTACTCTGCTATATGGTGTTTCTAGGGTGTTGTATCTCTGACCTGATGACTTGATCAGGTGTATGCAAACTCAGGTTTCCAGATGCCTCTGCCAGGGGGTAGGGGGGCTGCTTATATAGCCCTGAGGGGTAGACGTGTGCCGTTTGATCAAACCGACCTAACGAGTGGTTTAGATTGATCCTCATAGGCGGTGGAAGAACCTTCTGGAAGTAGGGCTGAGGTGGCACCCGGGGGAGGCCGACCGGCCCCACCACCAGGCCGATCGGGCTGGGGTGGGCCCCCCTCGGGGCCCACTTCGGCCAGGTGGTCCGTCGCTTCTTCTAGATGCTTCTTTCTTGGGTGCCAAGTCACGTTGAGTTCCGAAGCCTTCTGGAGTCTTCTAGATTCGATTCTTTTAGCACTTTTCCCGAATGGTTCCTGGATTTATATAATTAACCAAATCTCCAGAAAAACTTTTAGTGGCACCCTATTCTTAGTTGATATTAACATTTTTGCCCTTTTCTCATGTTTAGTTGACTTATAAATATATAGGATAAGATGTGTCAACATTCATAGGAGAAGGAATCTGAAGTCGTTGCTAAACAAGTCATTCTCAAAACCAGAAGTACTAAAGTTGTTAACAATCCTAAAGCACAATCCGCCATCCCCCCTGTTAAACAACTTTCATCTCAACAGCTACAGGTACAAGCTGCACAAAGGAGACGACAAAGCACCAAAAAGACATGAGGTGAAATTTTTGCAACTCCTCTTCCTGCTGTGAATGTAATTCATGTTACAGCTATCAAGGTGTGCTTATGGTTGTGATAATTATTTGATGTCATTCTGATAATTTTATGAATCGCAATCAAACTTTGGTTTGCTACATGCTGTTGTGGCACAAATTCCAATATTAGAGATTATTTGATGCTAGCTTAAAAATGTTGTTGATTCTTTTCAGGAGACTAAGCCATGTCAAATGGAACAAACAGGTGATGCGAGCTCCTTGCATTGAAGTCACCCTTTGCTGATCAAGTGTTGGGATCCTCTCGAAGTCACCATTTGCTAACCAAGATCTTCATTTCCTATCAAATTAGCCTACTATGTGTTGAAACAATGTCCCGTCCGAAACTTTTCAGTACTTCAATACTTCATGTGTCATGTAATAACTCAGTTGATGGTTGAATGTTGTTTTGTGAACTATAAATTCATAATTATATATACCTGATGATGTTATTTAATGTTTCAAATTATTGTTGCTATATAAATGAGCGTGGCAGAATACACCTTTCGTTGCAAGGGATAAATCATCCTATCACAACCTACGGTTTTCGTTGCCAAAAAGGAACGTGGCAATAGTAAGGTCCACTTGTAGCAACCCTGTATCATGGTGGTAACAGAGACATGAACTTTTGGCAACCAAACCATTTTCGACATTGCAAATAATAAGTCATCCTTTCACAACCCTTATTTTTCATTGCCAAAAAGAAATGTGGCAATAGAACGTTCAACTTGTAGCAAACCTGTATCATGGTGGTAATAGAGACTTGAACTTTTGGCAACCAAACCATTTTCGAAGCAATAATAGAGGACACATCTTACAACCAAGCAAACTACGTGGTAATAAAGTGCCAAACCTATTGCCTCCATCCTATATATATTGGTTGTAATAGAATGTTACACCTATAACAGCCATCCATATGCTGCGTGGCAATAGAGGATACCACCTATAGCAACGCAACCAATTTCATGGCATCAGACAATACTACCTATAGCATCGAAATCAAAATTTTGTGGTAATACAGGAAATAACATATTGCACCCAAATAACTTTCGTGGTAATAGTGGTGGTTCCACCTATAGCAACCAGAAACAGAGCGTAGCAATATAATACTTTGCAACAAAAAATTTTAGAAATTGCAACACATTGTGCACGATGCAATTGCACCTATGGTAACACCAGATGCGTCGCAATAGAATAATTCGCAACCAACACGAGCGCGGTCTAAGATGCTAGTTGCAACGCCGCATTGCGTTGCAATAGAAAAACTTTTGCAACCAAAAAAAGACCACCGTTGCTATAGGCTAATGCAACGCCACCTTTCGCATCACATGATTGACGAAAAATTTTGGTTGTAATTGCAGCTATTGCAACCAAATATGGCATATTGCAACACATTTTTTTCGTTGTATTAAGGGGAAATCTAGTAGTGCTTGTATTGTTTCATATTTCACGTTTTAATTTTTCGGTTGCTTATGTTGTCAGCGGAATTTTTAAGATAGATGGTGGGGAATATATATCATTGGTTGGACATTTGTCAACCAAATCATGTGAGAAAGCATGGAGTTTATCTAGACAATTGTTTCCACTAGTTGAATTGACAACACTCCCGAGATCTGAGGTGTGGCCTAAGGCATGGGAGGCATCAAAACCAAGCGGTGACAACATTGGCATATACTTTTTTCCTCCTGATATGAGGTATCTCACTTAACCATTTCTCAGCATAACTTTTATCCAACATTCATTTACATAATATATAGATATATAGATGCCTAATCTTGTATTTTGTTTATTCCTAGGCAAGATAAAGAACTAGACGAACTAATTAAAGAAGTCATGGATAATGTCACACCCGAATTTAAGGACAAATTCGAATGCTCATATTATATGTGCGCCAGGATCAAAGTTCACACATATAACGACTCAGTGATAACCAAAACACAATGCCATAACGTAAAGAGAGTATTAAACTTTATTACAGACCAAAATGTCTCATAAACGAACTAATATTAACGAGTAGCAACACAGCGGATAGGGTCAACACCACAGGCAGCTGACTGGTGGCACGCTCGCCTAGAAGTCGTTGAAGTCTCCAGGGAAATCTTCAAATCTCTCCAAGTTTGAACAGCATCCGGATTGTGTTGTTGCAATAATGAAAACAAGCATGAGCACATGCCGTACTCAGGAAGCGGAAACATCATATAACATGCAAGGCTTTATAGTGGAGGCTGTTGGTTAAAGCATTTAGCATTTTAGTTGGTCAAGTTTTATTAGCAACATAATTACTAGCAAGTGTAAGTTTATACCAAACCCACAGTTAACATAAGAGAATAAACAATATAAATAAAGATAGATGCATCAAGTTAATCATTGACTTCCATAGATTAATCATGTGAGGGTCCTGGCCGCTCTTGACCGTGAGCATGGCTAATCGGTTAGTTTTACACTCTGCAGAGGTTGTACACTTTCACCACAAGTCGCGTAAAAGTTCTAGGAACTTTAAACCCAACCACGCGATGCTAGCTAGGCATCATACCACACTACCGAGGTATGATTGCATAGGGACGCTACGAGGCCTTTACAAAGTTTCCCCAGTGTGAAGCAACCCGCAAAGGTTCCGAGTCATTGCAGAGTATAAAGTCCCCTAGTAGGTACCGTGACTTAGCCAAGACCAACTCCCTACTAGAGCGAGTCTATACTCCACTGGCGCTCCCCCTTGCCCTTATCAGGTAAGGCCACCCCAACACTAGAGTCACTAATTAATTAGCCAAGGCAGAGCCATATACCCTTGTGGTTGCACTGTTGTCCTGGGTGGTCGCTCCATGTTCCATTTAAACAAGGTGATCTTGTATTAAGGAAGGTATAGCATAAATAAATCAAGTTTCATAAAGTTTCATTAATACCATACACCAAGTTAAGCATAGCGAGCGTTACCCAACAATAAATTAAATACCCAGGTTGATCAAGGTAAAGGGATAAAAATAATCTAGTCATGTCCTTAAAAAGGGTCCCATTAATTTAATGCAAGCAAAAGTAAGAACAGTGAATTAAATGCATGTTGTATAGGTAAATGGGTATGCATCAAGGTAGACTTGCCTTCAACAGATCCCTATTGCTGTTCAGACACTTGAGCTTCTTGGTCTTCAAATCCTTCAGCCCAAACGTTCTCTACGCATCATATCAAGTACATACAAGCAAACAATAGAATAAAATAAGAAACAATCACCAAACAGTATGATCAAAGCAAAACAGAGGCAAAAAACTATTCTACTCTTCGATACGATCTTTTGGACATAAAGAACGCTAAAAACGGAGCTAAAACGAAGAAGATATGGCTAGAAGAAGGTGCAGGGGCATAACTGTGAAGAATCTAAGGTTCCATGGACCTATCTGGAAGAAACCGAGGGCTTAAGCGTAAAGAAACTTGAAAACAGAAGCATTTGGTTGAAAAACTAGGGTTTAGGACCTCGGGTGCTATTTTTATAAAAACCAGGGGCTAAAACAAAAGGAAAAGGACTAAACTGTAAGGGTTTCTATATGGTGGAAGGACCAGCTTGGAATTTTAAAAAGTGCAAGGGTGTTTTTGTAAAACACGCAGGGCGCGGGGGAAAACTGATCGGTTGACCGGTATTGACTATGGTTAGTTTGGATCCCATCCATCGAATCAAGATCCGACGGCCACGTTCCTTCGCTGACGCGACCCGGCGGCAGCGAACACGGCGAGCAGCGGCGCTGAACAGAGCTCCGGCGAGATGGACCGATCTAGAGCTAGGATGCTTGTCTTGCTGTGCGGATAGGCCAGGGAGCTCACGGGTGGGCCGGCGAGCTTATCTAGAGCTTCAGGGAGGCGGCTCAGGCACCGACGTTGGCGTGCAGCTCGGCACAGCGGCGGCGGCGGAAAGGGAAACTCCGGCGAGCTCAAACTCGCGCTGCAGTGCACTTTGACGCGAACAAACGGCACTGAGAGGTTCCTTACATCCTTGCGAAACTCCTGGTGGCCTCCTTGGCGATGGGACGGTGCTGGCGGCGGAGATCGGCACGGCAGCTCCAACCCTAGGGTTTGGCGAAGCGGCGCGACACTTGGGGTCTGCGGCGGCTAGGGTTCGAGGACGGGGAAGGCGACGTCCTTAAATAGCCCGGTGCACGGCCTTGGCATGCGGCTTTGAGTTTGGGGCGGGGGGAAAAGCGTACGCGGCTGGGACTCGTGCTCGAACGGAGTCCGGCTCGGCCACGGGTGGGAGGAAGGGGATGACAGGTGGTCCCCGCTTGTCAGCGACAGCGAGAGGAGGGAGGCGGAGGCGGGCCGGCTGGGCTGAAACCGAAGATGGGCCGTGAAACGGGGGAAGCCGAGCGAGCAGAGAGGAAGAAACGGAGGGGGTCTACCGAACTTCTTCAGCTGGACTTCGAACTAAACTGGGCCAGAAGGAAGGAAGGGTTTGGGGATTTAAAAAAAACTTTTGAATTTTTAAAAGGAGATTCAAACATAGAATTCAAATTCAAATTTGAATTCAACCAAACATAAATAATGCACCAGCATGTAATGCAACAACAAACTCCTATATTTATTTATTTATTTTTCAAAAATATATTTAAATGCCTAAAAATTCAAACACACCATATATTCCTTAAACATAAACTCTTGTTTTCTATTCAAATTTTATTGAAAACAAATTTTTGCAAAATTAGGGTGTTACAAATCCTACACCCCTTAAAATGAATCTCGTCCTCGAAATTAAAAAAGATTGAGAAAAAGATTAGGAGACTCTTCTTCAACCTATCCTCTCTTCTCTAAACTTCTTGATCAAGTGGCATACCTGACATCCTAGCTGGAAGATCCTCTGAATAATCACACCTCACTATAATATCTTCCAGAACTTTCCCATCAAGCTGGTTCACTGTACTCTCAGGAGATGGTGTTGATGTGGCTGGAAATTCAATCCTCTCTCCAACAGGACTAGTAAGTAGTACTGATCTCTTAGAGCACTGAATCACTGCATCACATGCAGCTAACCATCCCAAGTATCACATCAATCCCTCTTGATTCCAATACTATGACATTAGCCCAAAAGTCTTTGCCCATTATTTTGAGACTGACCTTCTCACACTGATAGGATGCTTTCAATTCCCCCCAGGTGAACTAACTAGCATGTTGCGAGTCATAGGACTAATGGGTATATTATGCTGAGCTACAAACTGGGAAGTAATGAAAGAATGGGATGCTCCAGAATCAAACAAGACTGATGCGGGGGTGGAGTTAACAAGGAACATACCAAGCACCACTTGTGGATTCTCCTGAGCGGAATCTGCACTCACATGATTCACTCTGCCACGTGCATAATTCTGTTGTCCTCTGCTGCTTTGAGGTGTCTGCCCTCCATTCTTGTTAGGTGTGCCTTGTACTGGAGTGCTAGGAATAGTCCTCTTAGGGCAGCTGTTGGCATAGTGACCAACCTCTCCACACTTGAAGCAGGTGTTATTCCCAAGAGTGTATTGCCCACTAGGCCTTGCAGGAGTACCAATAGGGACGGTCTGCTGATTCTACTGATAAGCGGGGGCGTTGGCCAGCGGAACTGAATGTTGAGTCTGTGGAGCTGAGCACGGATACTGCTGTTGTCCATAGTTCCCACTTGAGCCTCCAAAGCGAGATGGTGTCCATTGTTGAGTGTTGTAGTGAGGGCGAGTGTTGCTTCCTGATGATCATGAAGTAGTAGCCTTCCTCTTCATTTTTCCCAACTCTCTGCGCTTAGATTCCAAGCATATTGCTCTATCAATTAGCTCTTGGAAATTTGGGAAGGTATGGGACATTAGCTGGTACTGAAGTGGTCTAGCTAATCCTTCCAAGAATAGCTCTTGCTTCTTTCTATCAGTATCCACATCCTCAAGTGCGTAGCGAGACAATTCCATGAACCTATCCCTGAATTCTGGCACAGACATCTTTTCCTGCTTAAGAGCAAGAAACTCCTTTTTCTTCAGCTTCAGTACACCCGCAGGAATGTGGTGGCTCCTGAAGTTTGTGGTAAACTCTTGCCATGTAATAGCATTGGGATTGGCATGAGCGACAACAAAGGCATCCCACCATGCTGATGCAGATCCTTGGAGTCATCCTGAAGCATATAGGACCTTCTCCCTATCATCACACTGCGCAATGGTAAGGATCTTTTCAATGGTCTTTAGCCAGTCTTCTGCTTCTAGTGGATCAGTAGCATGAGAGAACACTGGTGGCTGATGGCTCATGAACACCCTGTGCCTGTTCATAGGAGCTTGCTGCTGGGGTTGGTTATTGTCTGGTGCCTGCATGTTGGCCACAGTGTTGGTCAAGTTCTGCAGTAGCTGAGTTTGGGCCTGCAGGAACTGCTGGAAAGCTGGATCCATTGGTAGTTGATGAGGTGCACTGCTGGAACCACTACCTCGCCTTGGATGGATCATTGCGAGTTGATTGACTCCTGAGCCTGACCTAGTTTCCACCATCTGAGTATTAGGGAAATTACTTTAGATATTTGCACTAAGAATAAAACTCTGAAAGACAAGACAGTAAAGACTTTCAATTCTGGACAGATTCTGTTGACTCCAAACAACAGGATGTAACTCTCAGTACCGGAATCCAAAAATTATGAAATTTTAACCAGAGAAGTATATTGAAGTTACGGAACTACTCCAACTGGAATCACTTCAATCCAAGCTCTGTAGATTTAGTTATGAAATAAACAAGACATCCAGGTCAGCTGAGTTTTCAGATTCTGATAGCTCCAAAGTTTCGTATATAACTCTCTGAATATAACTCCTAAATTTCTGAAATTTTTACAGATGAACCCTCATATAATTGCTGAACTTTTTCAATTGGATTTACTGTATTTGGAGTTCTGTAGCTTGAGATAAAAATAGAACAGTACTGCTGACTCAGAAAACTCCACGAACAGATTGAGATTTACTAGATTGTATTGGGGTAGAGCACAGCGATTAAGAAAGATATGGATTGGGACAAAGATAAACCTAACTAACACTTTACTAAAGAACCAATGTCATTGTGGTTATTACTCCACAACACATTGCACTCAAACAAAAATTCCAACTCAAGCATTTTTCACAAGATCAAGCATTCAAGCACACTTCTATACTAAGCACATGTTAAGACGTTCGCATCTATCGATTAATCTAAGAATGAACTTAAAGATCCTATATCCTATTGAGAAAGATCTTTGGATTGAGCATGATGGGGTCACTGGATTACTGAGAACTTTTATAAATGGGTAAAGTGGAGACAGAGAAAAGATTAGAGGGAGTAGAGCAAACGCTAAAGATTCCTTATAGCAAAAACAAGGAAACATAGAGTGAATAGATTAGCCAAGGAGAGGTGGAGGAAAAAGTAGAACATCAAGGATGGGGTAAAAGCAAGGATAAGTATATATAAATAGAATTAAAGCATAGCATGAAGTGAGATTGGCTTCTAAGATATTATAATCCTTAAATTCGACTATTTTCTAACTAGGCTAACGTCCTACAGTCAACACGGCTCTAGTACCACTTTGTCACACATGAATTTAAGGACAAATTCGAATGCTCATATTATATGTGTGCCAGGATCAAAGTTCACACATATAATGACTCAGTGATAACCAAAACACAATGCCATAACGTAAAGAGAGTATTAAACTTTATTACAGACAACAATGTCTCATAAATGAACTAATATTAACGAGTAGCAACGCAGCGGATAGTGTTAACACCACAGGCAGCTGACTGGTGGCACGCCCGCCTAGAAGTCGTCGAAGTCTCCAGGGAAATCTTCAAATCTCTCCAAGTCTGAACAGCATCCGGATTGTGTCGTTGCAATAATGAAAACAAGCATGAGCACATGCCGTACTCAGCAAGCAGAAACATCATATAACATGCAAGGCTTTATAGTGGAAGCTGTTGGTTAAAGCATTTAGCATTTTAGTTGGTCAAGTTTTATTAGCAACATAATTACTAGCAAGTGTAAGTTTATACCAAACCCACAGTTAACATAAGAGAATAAACAACATAAATAAAGATAGATGCATCAAGTTAATCATTGACTTCCATAGATTAATCATGTGAGGGTCTAGGCCGCTCTTGACCGTGAGCACGGCTAATCGATTAGTTTTACACTTTGCAGAGGTTGTACACTTTCACCACAAGTCGCATAAAAGTTCAAGGAACTTTAAACCCAACCACGCGATGCTAGCTAGGCATCATACCACACTACTGAGGTGTGATTGCATAGGGACGCTACGAGGCCTTTACAAAGTTTCCCCAGTGTGAAGCAACCCGCGAAGGTTCCGAGTCGTTGCAGAGTATAAAGTCCCCTAGTAGGTACCGTGACTTAGCCAAGACCAACTCCCTACTAGAGCGAGTCTATACCCCACTAGCGCTCCCCCTTGCCCTTATCAAGTAAGGCCACCCCAACACTAGAGTCACTAATTAATTAGCCAAGGCAGAGCCATATACCCTTGTGGTTGCATTGTTGTCCTGGGTGGTCGCTCCATGTTCCATTTAAACAAGGTGATCTTGTATTAATGAAGGTATAGCATAAATAAATCAAGTTTCAAAAAGTTTCATTAATACCATCCACCAAGTTAAGCATCGCGAGAGCTACCTAACAATAAATTAAAAACCCAGGTTGATCAAGGTAAAGGGATAAAAATAATCTAGTCATGTCCTTAAAAAGGGTCCCATCAATTTAATGCAAGCAAAAGTAAGAATAGTGAATTAAATGCATGTTGTATAGGTAAATGGGTATGCATCAAGGTAGACTTGCCTTCAACAGATCCCTATTGCTGTTCAGACACTTGAGCTTCTTGGTCTTCAAATCCTTCAGCCCAAACGTTCTCTACGCATCACATCAAGTACATACAAGCAAACAATAGAATAAAATAAGAAACAATCACCAAATAGTATGATCAAAGCAAAACAGAGGCAAAAAACTATTCTACTCTTTGATACGATCGTTTGGACATAAAGAACGCTAAAAACGGAGCAAAAACGAAGAAGATATGGCTAGAAGAAGGTGCAGGGGCATAACTGTGAAGAATCTAAGGTTCCAGGGACCTATCTGCAAGAAACCGAGGGCTTAAGAGTAAAGAAACTTGAAAATAGAAGGGTTTGGTTGAAAAATTAGGGTTTAGGACCTCGGGTGCTATTTTTATAAAAACCAGGGGCTAAAACAAAAGGAGAAGGACTGAACTGTAAGGGTTTCTATATGGTGGAAGGACCGGCTTGGAATTTTAAAAAGTGCAAGGGCGTTTTTGTAAAACATGCAGGGGCACAGGGGAAAACTAATCGGTTGACCGGTATTGACTATGGTTAGTTTGGATCCCATCCATCGAATCAAGATCCGACGGCCATGTTCCTTCGCCGACGCGACCCGGCGGTAGTGAACACGGCGAGCGGCGGTGCTGAACAGAGCTCCGACGAGCTGGACCGATCTAGAGCTAGGATGCTTGTCTTGGTGTGCGGATAGGCCAGGGAGCTCACGGGTGGGCCGGCGAGCTTATCTAGAGCTTCAGGGAGGTGGCTCAGGCACCGACGTCGGCGTGCAGCTCGGCACAGCGGCGGCGGTGAAAGGGGAAACTCCGGCAAGCTCAAACTCGCGCTGCAGTGCACTTTGACGCGAACAAACAGCACTGAGAGGTTCCTTACCTCCTTGCAAAACTCCTAGTGGCCTCCTTGGCGATGGGACGACGCTGGCGGTGGAGATCGGCACGGCAGCTCCAACCCTAGGGTTTGGCGAAGCGGCGCGGCACTTGGGGTCTGCGGCGGATAGGGTTCTAGGACGGGGAAGGCGACGTCCTTAAATAGCCCGGTGCACGGCCTTGGCATGCGGCTTCAAGTCCGGGGCGGAGGGAAAAGCGTACGCGGCCGGGACTCACTCTCGGATGGAGTCCGGCTCGGCCACGGGCGGGAGGAAGGGGATGACAGGTGGTCCCCGCTTGTCAGCGGCAGCGAGAGGAGGGAGGCGGAGGCGGGCCGGCTGGGCCGAAACCGAAGCTGGGCCGCGAGACGAGGGAAGCCAAGCGAGCGGAGAGGAAGAAACGGAGGGGGTCCGCCGGACTTCCTCAGCTGGACTTCGAACTTAACTGGGCCAGAAGGAAGGAAGGGTTTGGGGATTTTTAAAAAAACTTTTGAATTTTGAAAAGGAGATTCAAACATAGAATTCAAATTCAAATTTGAATTCAACCAAACATAAATAATGCACCAGCATGAAATGCAACAATAAACTCCTATATTTATTTATTTATTTTTCAAAAATATATTTAAATGCCTAAAAATTCAAACACACCTTATATTCCTTAAACACAAACTCTTGTTTTCTATTCAAATTTTGTTGAAAACAAATTTTTGCAAAATTAGGGTGTTACAGATAATGATCTGGTTTTGCGAGCTATTATTGGTGATACTGATATGTTGATATTCCCATCAATTCTATTGTATGATCATCACAAAAGTATGTACTCCTATAGCACTTTTTTTGCAAATGTGATCTCTTATAATGAAGCCCTTTTGGGACCTATCGGATCGAGACTAGTTACTCCCTATGGACCAATTTAGACCAGCACAAAAGTATGGACTAGTTACTCCTTAAGATACACTTTTGACCTTTCATTTATCTTATGTTATATTATATGATATTATTTTATTTATTATAAAACTTACTCCCTCCATTCCATGAGGAGTGCAATTCTAGTTTTTCTACGACAGATTAGCGGTGGTGTGAAAAGACTCGAATGCCCTTATTTGTTGGCCACATGTAGTAAATTTCGGCATGCAAATCCATCTGACCACTTAATTAGGCATGTAGTTAGATCTATTTCCTAGGATTGCATTTGTTTGGTATTTTTTCAAGTATTAGAATTGCACTTTTCATGGGATAGAAGTAGCATGATCATTTGAGAGTAATCTAACCATTTAATGTTTGCATTATAAAAATTTAAAATTGTTGCTCAAAGATTGTAAAATATGAATCTTAATATGTGTGTACACCTTACAAACAGATATTCTGTTCTTGATACATCATATTTGATTCCTCAAAACCAGTATTCGCTAAGACGGCCTTAATTTCTTTGTATCTTGTAGTGTTTACTCCAGGGTTTATTCACTCACATTATTCTCTTATATATGCAGCATTTCAGAGGAAACATTACCTGTGGGGAGTATTCAAGCCTAGAAAAGTTATATGTGTTGCAGTTGCAGAACCCCTAAGCGCTATAGGGCGTTGTGCACAGGAGGTAGAGAAGGAAAAAGAGCAACATGTCTCAGATCAGCCTGATGATAATGTACAATGGGAAGTACCAAGCATCTCTTTGCCGTTTAAAGTGCGTCTCCTGGGCCTGGTGCGACCTCATCGCCGACCGGATTGATGAGGGCCTAGAACTTGATGACGACGAACATATTTTCACTAGTTTGATTTTCAACCCTACTGTGTCCTCGCACTTTTAGTTGGTTGAGATCATTTCTGATCATGGCACAATCATGGAAGAAGTGAACGCATACTCGTCTGAAACTGGGGTATGGTGTGAGGTCGTTTGGCGAACAGCGGCGGCACCATGGCTTATTGCCACCCTGTGTACTTATTGCCAAATTAAGGAAGCCATGCGCGAGAGCCAGCCATGTCGTTGGTCATGTTCGTCTCCGTCCGTGGACACCATGGCTCATGCGTAACCGCCGAGGAGAGGGTTACGTAGGTTCTACACGACCCAGTAGGTGGTGTTGCACGAGTCATGCAGCATGGATGGAGCGTAACCTAGCGGGTCCAGCTTACACATGCATCTGAAGCCCATTTGTGTGTATAGTAACACTGTCGGTGTTGCAGGAACAATGCATCATGGCTGGTGCGTAACCGAGCGGGTACCGGTAACGCACCGAATCGATATGAGCGGTGCAGCATGGATGCTGTGTAATCGAGAGGGTGCACGTTACGCATACATATGAAGCCCATTTGTGCGTAACGCAGTCGGTGTTGCAGGAGGAACAATGCAGCATGGCTGGTGTGTAACCATGCTTCAATGGTCTACTGCCATAGGAGTTACTACTACTCTGTATCGTTCCAATTTTATCGAATTTCTCTGAAGAGACGCGCCATACTATACTACTAGCCAATTTGTGTGGTTTGGTTACTTACTACTAGTACTCCCTCCCTTTGTAGACACCATGGCTCGTGCGTAACCGCCTAGGCGAGGGTTATGCAGGTTTGACATGACCCAGTTGGCTGTGTTGCAGGAGCCATTGCAGCATGGATGGTGCGTAACCTAGCGGGCCCAGCACGAACTTGGGGAGCGGGCCACGTGGGTGAAGGGAGAGAGGTCGCAACTCATCGTCTTCGGGGAACCACCCTGACGCTCTGCCTTCAGTGACTATAAATCCTCGCGGCGTCGCCATGAATCTAGCACGCCTCTTTCCTTTGGCATCTTCTTGCTCCCCGAGCCTCGATGCCCATGGCAAACTTCTCGCTTTCGCTTCCCTTCTTTTCTCTTCTCCGTCTTCGCCCGAGGCCCATGGCCAGTGACAAGTGCCCCGCTGAGGGACCGTGGGAATCGATGGTGTCAGGGCTGAAGCTTCACCGGATCCTCACCCGCGGCGGGTAGGCATTGTTCTTCCTTGTCCTCTTCTGCCGTCGTACCCTACAGCCGTCACTGACGGCGTTCCGCCACGTCTGTCTTTGCAGGGTGGACTATAGCACCGGGGGTGGGCCGTCCACCGCCGTTGCTACTGCTGCTGCTTCCGACAGCTCGTCCGAGGATGGGTCGAGGGAGGTCTCCCCGCCGCCGGCATTGGCTGTCGTCCCAGCCGCTTCGGCCGCCACCGCAGCTCTGGCTGCTCCATCGCTACGGCGCCCCCTGTGCGGTTAGCACACAAGGCAGACCGGATCTTGGAGCTCAACGAGGTGCTCCGCCGCAATGCGGCGCTGGAGCATGCCCTCTGCAACACTGAGGCCGCCCTCTTGGCATCCGAGGAGGAGGGGAACAAAGCCCGTGATGCCGCGGCAGACGTGCAGGCCCTTGCCTTCGGTTAGCCTTCTCGCACGCTATGGGGTTTTTCCTGTGGTCGTTTGATTTGCTCACCTTGCGTTCTTCTCGATGTAGACTGGGAAGAGGAAGTGTGGTTCTTCCATGAGCAAGAGGAGATTCTTCGCCAGCAGTTCGACGAGCTCGTCAATCGCTACGATGAGCTCGAGGGGGCTGCCGGGATCGCAGCCTCGGTGGTGAGGCTGGACCTGGTACTGTTGACCGACCGCCTCCGCACGCTTCCCGGGCGTGTCCAGAATGTGGTAGCGACGACGGTGGAGCGCGGCACCTTTGACGCCATCGCGGCCGCCGACTTCCATGACCAGGAGAACGACCACGCGCTCGGGCTGGTGCCGCCGGGGTGGTCGCGGGACACCACGCCTGAATCGTGTCGGCTCCGCACGGTGTACTACACTGACAACGGCCACGCTATTCGTCGAGAAACCAACCTCGACGAGTTCCGCGAGGGGCGAGGCGGCATCGGAGGCCAGGCCGGCATTGGCGGCCAGGACGATGTGGGGGACTCCATCTCTGACACCCACTAGCCGCCTTGTGGATCCCTGTGATGTGAGTGCTAGTGTGCTTGGGTTTGATTGGTTCTGTCTGAGTGCGTTCTTGGCTCACTTGCTTCGCCCCCCTTTTATAGCTAAAGGGGAAACTATAGTGGAAGGGGTAAAATGGGCACCACGAATGATGTTACAGTGTTATTCTAAAAAATGATGTTACAGTGTCGAAATTCCCGTGGTGACTCCTGATTTGTGCCCGTACGGGATGGGCAAACAGCGACTGTGGCTGACCAGGCTGTTGACGAGGTTGGTGACGACCCTGACCGGGGCAATTGGCTTCGAGTTGCTCCTTCCGAGTTGCTGATCCCGAGTAGCTGGTCGTCGGAGGCGGTCTGGACGAGCTTCCAAGTACATATGACCATCCCAAAATAGATGCAATTCTAGGACTAAACACACAAACCAATGTGGGTTGTAAAAAGACCAAACTACAACTTGTTTTTGATGAGAAAGATCTGGAGTAGACATGAACTTGTGTTTTGTGTAAGAACCTTCTAGAGTATCTTGTCTTTTTATAGTTGGTTGGTTGAAGTTGCATTCTTTGTGTGGCCGTATTCAAACCCTAGAATTGCATTTATAGTTGGTTGTTCAAAGTAATAGTTATTATATACAGTACTTCTGCTCTCCGGGGAGGCCGCCTCCTGCTCCGTCGCGGTCCCCACCTCCCCGCGTCGCCGCCGGAATCCTCGAGCAAGAGGCCGCCACGCATAGGATCCGGGCCAGCCGAGGGGAGACGGAGGTCGCCGGTGGCAGGGGTCGAGGAGGCGACGGCGGCCTGAGAGAGAAGGAGGCGTGCGGGTCGCGGTAGGAGGAGAGAGAGATGGCAGCGAGGGTGTAAGGTCGGGCTGTGCGAAGGAGAGATAGAGAGCAAACAAAAACCCTAAACCGGTCGTGTTTGGTTGGAGGAGTAAGAGGTATTAAATAAAGTCAGTTTGCAAAACTATTTTCACAACTCTATGCAAAATCACAAAACGAAATTTAGTAGTCCATGTATGAAAGATTCCCTGAACGAAATTTTTTTCCATGCAGCTTGATGCAACACCGACTATGTGGTTGAGCACAAACTAGGTCACACACCTTCATGACAGGGTGTATCATGTGTACCGACGCGGTGCAGGTTTCTGTGATAACCACTTGGGTTACACACGCAGCATCGCAGTTGCAGCGCAACATGGTGGGTCGTGTCGTGTCGAACCCCCAGTTCATTTGCCTCCTGCCCCCTGTCGGCAGGGTTACGCACCATCTACTCTACGTCGCTCCTGCAACACCGACTAGGTTATGCACGTAGACCTGGTTACACACCATGCATGATGTGCATCCGGTCCTGTCGATTTTGCGAGTAACCTACACCCGTTCGGTTATGCACCATCCATACTGCATGGCTCCTGCAACACCACCGACACCGATTGGGTTGTGTCGAACCTGTGTAACCCTCGCCTAGGCGGTTACACACGAGCCATGGTGTCTACAGAGTACGGAGGGAGTACAAGTAGCGTGTAACCAAACCACAGGTCGGCTAGTAGACATCCTATAAAATAGGAAGGATACAGAGTTCTATGGCAGTTGACGCATATATACAGTCAGTGTGCACAATGCGTCGAGACGGATGGGATTTGTCATCATGTACTACTATATACTTTATATTCTAGTATATATAGAATATTATAAACATGATGATTGCTATGGTTGGCCTCCACCTCTTCGTGCCCCTGCCTCTCCTACTTCGTCCTCTCTCACCCTTGGCCATACTACCCTAAATGCCCCCTCCCCCCCCCCTCCCGTGATCTGTGCTGACGGTCAATTTCCGTCAAGCAAGAACACTTGTTACACTTTGGTTTGAGCTTTGAATTATAACTAACCCACCACTAGGCACACTAATGATGTAACAAGTTCACACTTGCATGTGGTTTTTGGAGTATGTTGTTTACGCAGGAATTAAGTACCTAAATGAGGACTTCTAGGAAGAGTTCATCAAACACTTTATGAGAAGCTCACGAAGCCCGGCACAAGTCAAGACACGAAGTGAACATGACTCCAAATGACTCGAGGACTGAAGCATGAAGCCGTGAAACTCCGAGGACCCGAACGGAAGATGCGGGAGTTTGCGTGCCAAGCACCCTTATCGAAAACGTGGGGAAAACGATGTCTAGGACCCACATGGACTTCGACAAATATTCAATAAAGTGCGGGAAGCATCGTGCAGGAAGATGGGCTCGAACCGGGCCGAAAAAGGCCTGGGGCGCCCGGCCCATGCCGACCGGCCTAGGGGGTTTCGGACTTGGTTCAGCCTCCGCTTTGACCTACACGCTCCTCGGCTCATTTATACCCCCTGCCTCCGACAGCCGCCACATCCATTCATCAGAACTCGGCGAAACCTAGAAGTGAGCACCAGAGGGAGACAACGGTGGCGGCAAGTCCTCGAAGTTGTCTAGGGGATGGCCTAGGCCAACCCTAGCCGCCATGGCCGCCCTACGTGGTTGTGCCATGGCAGAGTTCCGGAGCTACGTGTTCATCATCTTAGGTATGATCTCGGTGGTGATGTTGTAACACATACTTTCATGTGAGTAATGATAATCTTGTCATCTGATCTATTAGTGATTCCATGTCTCCGTTCATACCTTTTACCTGTCATGAATGTGATTTGATCCTTAGTCTAATACATGGTTAGGCTATATAGCATGCTCTACGTAATCGTGGCGATTAGGTTTAGCATGTGGACCCTTCATGGTTTGTAGACGCGTTCATGTTTGAGCGTGCCCCTAGATTCCCCGCTTCATTAAGGGAGCATCGTGACAGGGTGATTTCCCCTGAAAGAGTGGATGTCTTCGGGACGTAGGCCGGAGGTAGGAGTTTAAGGATGCTAGTAGATGAGATGTTCGATTCGTTGCTCGTTTGCCGGAGCTTCAACTAGAAGGCGCTAGGCCTAGCTACCCCTTTGGTGGAGCTTTACCTTAGCCGTTATTCATAGATGTGATCGACCTTGTGCCATAACTCATGTCTATCAAGGTTATCCTTTGTATGCAATCGACGCTTCTTGTTAGGTTAGATTGGCTAGATAAGGTAGAGATCCTTAGCGGTTTGCTTCCGATCCTTGGATTGACAAACCTTGGGGGACCCTCCTTGGTGAAAAAGGCACCAAGTCACATGTACGCTTGCGGTGAACTTCAACACGGTTTTGAACCGTCAACAATCTGGTTCTACGATCCCCGACAATCGACCAACATCCTAGTGGTTTCGATGAGTTCTCGCCTCGAGTACTCGCTCTCTGTCAATGTGATCAATTCCCAACCATCGATCCCTTTAAATTTGTAATCACTACTGTATTGTTGCACTTTTGGATATGGATCTGCTTCACCTGTACGTCGTCCCCTTTCCAGCGCAGATCATGGCCGGTGTTGACGTCCTCGCTGGTGGTCAGCAACTTGAACACGATTACATTACTAGCCAAACTTTCGACAGCGAGGACCAAGCGTTTCATTTCTACAAAAATTATGCCAAGGACAAAGGTTTCGGGGTAAGGAAATCATCTATGAAGAACGACGATGACGGAGTCCGTACATCAAGAACTTTTGTTTGTTGCTGTGAAGGATGGCGTGATGACAGGTACATGAATTCGAATCCGGAAGATCTTTGCAGGAAGCCCAGGAGCCTAACCAGGATTGGCTGCATAGCATACTGATTGTCAAGCTTAACAGAGAAACAGGCAAGTGGGCCGTAAGCACATTCATCGCTGAATATGGTCATGACCTATCCACATCTGATCTCACCTGCTTCTTCCGTGGGCACCGGGATATCATTGCGGCACAAATGGCAGAAATCACCTCCTACAAAATAGCAGGGCTCAAGAAAAACCAGATTATGGACGTCAAGGACCAGCAGCACAGAGGATACGATAGAGTAGGCTTCACAACAAAGGACCTATACAACTTTTGCGACCAGCGAAAGAAGCAGATCTTAGCAGGTGGCGACACAGGAACACTGCTCAAGCACTTGTGGGCTCGTAGGACAGATAATGCCGGGTTCTACTTCGATTACACAGAAGATGACAAGGGACATTTGAAGTGCTTGTTCTGGTGTGATGCACAATCTCGTTTGGACTATCAGGTTTTTGGAGATGTTCTTGTATTTGACAGCACATACAGGACAAATCGGTACAACCTGCCCTTCATTCCTTTCGTTGGAGTGAACCACCACCGAAGGACCGTCATATTCGGATGTGGCATTCTCGCACAGGAAACCACAAAGGCATATATACGGTTGCTCCTATCATTTCTTTGCGCAATGTCCATGTAGCACCCCAAATTAGTGATCACTGACCGAGACTTCGCAATGCAGAATGCCATCCGTGACGTACTGAAAAATTCCAACCACAGAATCTGCACCTGTCACATAGATCGCAACCTGGTCAAACATCTTCGTGGCAAGAAGCTGAAACGTGACTTCAAGCAGTTTATGTATCGCCCATATACACCTGAAAGTTTTGAAAGCCAATGGTCCAAATTTATAGAGGAACACAAGGCCTACAAAACACTTGCCTTTCAAAGATGTATAACATGAGGAATTTCTGGGCTACAACTTACCATGCCAATCACTATTTCCTTGGACACCACAACAATCAACGAAGTGAGAGCTTGAATTCAAGGCTGCACACGTATCTACATCCCCAAATGACACTGGTTTGTTTACTGGAGCACTATGAGAGATGTGTGTACCATATACGGACAACTGAGTGAATGCTGGATGCCAATACACGGCATTCATTCTGGTTCACTACGACCCAAGCATCTGAGATTGAAAAGTACTGTGCTAGTCCTTACACTCAGGCAAATTTTGATATTGTTAAGAAGCAGATCGACAGGTCCTTGCGCTTTGAGGTTCAGAATGAACAGTACAACATCGAAATGGTGACACCTCAGAATTGTCAGCATGCCATCGAAACGGTGAGATTCACTATTGCCTACAGAAATGGCAAGCCAGATAAGAAAGTTGCTGTGACATCTACTACCAACCCAACATGTGGTCAGGCGGACTTGTGCTGCAATTGTCGGAAGCTGGAGTGCGATGCCATCCCCTGCTGTCACATGTTTGCAGTGTTGTTTCACACTGGCCCAGCCAAACTACCACGAGCCTACGTGAAGTCTAGGCTCATCGTGTCTGCAAAGTCTGGATTTCCTCCAAAGAGGAGGACCCAGATTTTTGACCAGTCCATGTCCTTTCACAGGTTCCGTGATATGTGAGACATGGGTACCAAAGTTGCGTACTATGCCTCACCGAGTCTAGTCCTGACAAAGAAGTTGAGGGATGCTTTGCAGGAGGTATATGAATGCATCAAGGCACACCAATTTGAAGAGGACGAACATCATCACTTGCCCAAGATATTTACTGAAGCTGACCCACATTGTCAATTTGAAACTGTTTTGGACTTGTTGCGGATTGTTCACAGAGGTGCTCCTTCGAAAAGGATAAAGGTCCTCCACAAAAGAATTACTCAGGGTATATCTAAGTACAGATGCAGTGGGTGCTTGGTAAAAGGGCATACGAAACCTAGTTGCCCCAACTTAAATAAGAGGTACGCATGGTTTCTGCATTGAACTCCTCAGGCATCCTTAGCAGTAATTGATATTTTTTGTTTAGTACTTAAACGTTTATTTAATTTGTATGCACCCTCAGGCCAAAGTGCCATCTCACGAAGAATAGAATGTCGAAGAACAAGCAGGAGCAGGAGCTTGAGGAGGAGGAGCAGGAGCAAGCAGAGGATGTTCGAGATGATGTTATACCTCCGCAAGATGGTGAAGTGCCACCTAGGAAAGGTATCATCACATTTTCTCTGAGTTTATAACGTGTCCACCTATTTATTAGGTCATCTGCATTCAGGTCGGAAGAGAAATCTGGATAGTGGAGGTCATCAGAGTCCGAATAAGATGCGACCGACAAAAAGAGCAGCAACAGCGACTTGATGACACATGATAGTAGTTATGCTGGTATGGTTTGTTTCATTACGGAGTATGGAGTACCCGCAAGCATATCATAGTTTATTTAGACGTTTACTATACTTTGGACACCATTTTCCCTGAACTTTTTGTTATTAAGTTAAACAACTATGCGGAGTACTCCCTCTGTCTTGTGAAGCGGAAACTCGTAAGCAGCAAAGCACAAAGCGTTTGTAAACCAAGAGTGTCTCCAGCGTAATGTAGACTGGGTAGGTTTCGCATGCCTCTGTATGTCTGTGCGTGTGCACACTGCGCAGTATCCAGTGACATTGCACCGGGAACCATGGCTCGTGCGTAACCGGATGGGCGTAGGTTACGTAGGTCCGACAACACCCGTGGCCCGCCGTGCTGCTCGGCAACCGTGATGCTGCGTGCGTAACCCAAGCTTCCTCAGGTAACGCGTAGAATCGACAGTCAGTCTAGGCTGTCGGTCTTCAAAGTTCTAACTTACTAGCTAATAATGCGGATCTAAAAAAACAGTGCTGATGCGTAAGAGAGTGGGTGCAGGATAAATCATAAATATAGTTAATTATGGGATGCCATGTTGTTATGTCAAATGTGCATTAAACTTGTCTGCTCTCAAATTCACTTGTGGAAGGCATTCATTTCATCTCCATTGAAACAATTAATTCTAGCATGGTCTACTAAAAAAAATCCAGCATGGTTTAGTAGTACATTCATCACTGCAAAGTTAGTGACTTCATTCCCTCTTCATGTCCTCCATTCCATTCCATTGTCAACGGCGGCCTGGATAGTTGGGTCTGATGATGGCTTGGACGAGAGGCGCGGATGGGTTGGAGGAAGTGGTGCCATCGGAGATGCGGACGGCGCAGCCCGTGACGCCGGCGGAGGGATGAGTGCGGAACCTATGCAGTGGTTGGGCGGCACAAGGTCGGTGGCGGACATGGCTACGCCGCCACACTGAGCGGTGAGGTCAGGATTCATCAGAGGGGATAAGGGGATCAATTTTTTTGCTGAGTTACCCGAATGACCCAAAGGGTCTGCCACCATTTGCCTGCACAGTTTGCTTGGGTTACGCGCAGTCTCGGTTACGCACCACCCCTGCTGCATGGTCCCTCGATCCACATATAATGGTAACCGAGATCATTTGGTGGCAGCCCGGTGGGTTACACACCCTCTCAGCACCATGACGCGTGGAGCAACATGGCTAGCGGTTTGGGTTACCATAGCATGCCGTGTATCCCAGGTTGCTCCGTCATGTGGGTGTTGCCTGCACCACGCAGCCTGAATGGTGCGTAACCCAGTCCGTGCGTAACCCAGTCTCATGTAGTTGCTCTATGTATGCAGCACTGATAGTCTGTACCCCAACAGCCGAACGGGTGTACTAGGTTGCTCGAAGGATCGACACGACTAGATGCAGCATTGATTTGTGTGTAACCCGTGGCTGGGTGCAGGTTATGCCAGTCTGGGTTGTTTTCTATTTTTTTACTATAGTAGTAAATATATAAAACAATAAAAATATAAAATGGTGCAAAGGCACTACTAGTACTACCCAGTAGTCGTAGACCATGCATCCGATCCAAAACAGGGTTCATATATATTATGAATTCTGAAATCATCCGATGACATGATCTAGCGGCCGTTACTACAAAAAGTTGAATATGGAATTATGGGGCGGACTTAGCAGTACTAAACTAGATAGTAGTAGAAGTACTACAGTAGAAGATCTTCTCCGATCCATTCCCGTTGTTACTAGGAGTACAGTAGAGAAGGCCGGACGACCGTTTCGTCTGCTGCAAAGAACTAACTGCTGCATATCATCACCCAGTAGTAGCGGCGTGGATCTGGTCCATGTCACACACACCTTGATATAGCTGGTGTTTATTATATATTTGCTCTCCCGGCCCGGAGATTACTAATCGTCGTCGCCGCCTGTATTCATTATATTATTGTGATGACACAAGCAAAAGTAACCAAGTTAGAGGCAGCAGCAGCCGAAGCACAGTTTGTATTGATGCAAATCATCAAACGAATTACCTTTCTGAGTATTGACTTGAGCAGACTGTGGATCTGGTCCATGTCTACTCTAGGTACACATAACATATAATTGTATACATGCGTCACACGTGTAACCGAGGCGGTGCCACTACTAGGAATGATGCCTTGGCCAACGCCTATATTTGGTTGCAATATGGCAATTTTGGTTGCAACTGGAATCTATTGCATCTAAGTTTTTTGGTCGACAGATGGTTGCAATTGGAACGGTGTATTAGCCTCAGGCAACTATTTGATGTGGCGTTGCAACAGATTTTTCTATTGCGACGAACAGAAAAACATAATGCCACCAATACATGGTTGCAAGAACAAACATTGAAACGAACAAATTTGCCTAATGCAACCAACACTTCGTTGCAAGATCAAATATTGCAACGAACAAAATAGCCTTATGCAACCAATACTTGGTTGCAAGAACAAATATTGCAACGATTAGATTGGTTGCCTTAGGTTCTAATGCGACGAAACACTTGGCTGCAATATTTCATGGTTGCCACCAATGAATGTGTTGCAATAGAAAAGTATTGCCACTCCAAAACTACGTGGTCATATGGTCATATTACCACGAAGTGTGATCCATTGCATTACATTGCTTTTGCAACATATCAGATATGGTGGCAATAGATGATATGTTAATGCAACGAACTAGTCTTCGAGGTAATATACGTAGGTTGCAACGTATTCGTGTTGGTGGTAACAGAGGTCACATGCAACAAACAATTGTTGGTGGCAATAGTTGATATGATAATGCAACGAACAGTTCTTCGAGGTAATATATAGAAGTTGCAACGAATTTGTGTTGATGGCAATAGAGGGCACATGCAACAAACAATTGTTGGTAGTAATAGATGATATGATAACGCAACACTTAAGTTCGTTGCAATAATGCGTATTGAAACCAAAATCAGTGGTCGCCTATTATTCTATCGCAACAAGGAGAAATTGAAAGTAGTTTTTCAATTATTTTCGCAGGTAGAGAATATCACATATAATAATTCATACATTCATTAATTTAAATTTTGTCTCAAACTGAAGTATCACACAATGACCAACATTCTGTTTTAAAGAACATTACAACTAACAAAATAAGGACATCATATTTAACTAAGTTCACTGCATTGTTTATCATAAAATAAATTGATCCAAAAATGGGTTCATTGGCAGCTCCATCGCCCATCAGCTACACCATCTTAAATCACTTTGTAATTTGTCATTCTTGTTGGTGTCGGCCATCAACTTGCAGCCATAGAAGCTTTCTCTAATTGTTTTGGCTATCCGAGTTTCTCTGTGATTCATGAAAACAAATATGTTTAAAATCATGGAGTAATTAGCAATCATTGGACAAGTGCAGTTGAGATCAAACAATTCCAAGCACATTCATCCATGCTGGGACAAAAAACTACTAGGAAAAAATGTTTAACAATTCATTATTTAAATAAATTCTATGAGAATCCAATGGGACACTGGAGTTGTGAAATATAGTTTATTTTTCCCCGCACATTAAACATAATCAACAGCAACAGATCAGATCCATACACCACATCAAATCATCTTGAATGTAAAGTGCAAATCAACTGTAGGTAGTAAAGAAATTTGAATGGCAAAGTTTATTAAATACACATGGTAAACATCTCTTGTTTCTTTACTAGATGGCATACACAACACAAGGCATAGGCAAAAATCTAGCAATGACATGGTGAACATCACGAGCAGGTCAAGTTATTAGGATTGAAGTCAAAACATTATTCATACCTTCTTTTTCTGATTACGAGTCCTCAATAGTTGATCGGAACTAACAAAATTCATCCATGCCGATCCAGCAGCAGCATTAGTTTTTGAAAAAATACTACTAGCTGAAGTACTCTTTGGTTTTATGATCTGAGGTTCAACAACTTCCTTTTCTGTAGTCATCACGCTTTGTGGTTCAGCAGTCTGCCACAAACGAACTTTGGTGTAAACAAAATGCAGTTCATTTGGATGCATGTGTGGGGATCAGACTGTACAACACAATTACTTGTACTACAGCATCAGCCACTAAGCGTGGTGGTGTGATGAAGTGCTCTTCACCAGGTCCATTTGAAACCTGTGTGGGGATGTTGGTTCCAGACATAGCCTATGCAGGACAAAAGGAGAGGGAAATTAAAGGAGTACAATGGTTAAACAATAGTTGAAACATGTTTTAAAGGGGTACCTGTTGCAAAAGATGACGAAATTCTACCCTCGTTTCTTCCATTTGTTTCTTACTTTCTTCCTTATCTTTTTCCCTTGCTGAAGCTTCATTTGCAAGCTGTTCTTTCAGTTCTCGAACCTCTTCTTGGTGCTGCATTCTTTCCTCTTGGGCACAAGATTCAGCACGGGCTGCATCTTCTTCTCTTTGTTTCATTAGAGCGATTCGTGTTTGATATTTTGCCATGTATCCACGTCCATGAGACCTGTATGATGATTTTTTTCCAAAAGTTTTTGAGTAGTTGACTTGGAAAACTAAGTTTTCCTCCTCAGCCGTAAGGAAAGGCCTATCCTTCCCTCTTTCTGCATTGTTAACTTCGATGGAAGCTTTTTCCTAGGTGTAACATGTCAAAGAATATAGGAGCATGTCAGATTCAATAGTTTCAAATTATAAGGTAAAGATGCTGAAATTTTAATGATGGAAACAAACACAATGACTCACATAAACATCCCTAGCTTCATCAGATGTCCATTCCCCATTCTTATTGGTGTGAGTAGTCAACCAAAGTTGCAGATCAGTAGGTTGTTGACCATTAGCTCGGTTTGTCTATGGTGGCAAAAATGTAGCATTAGGTGGTGAACATATAATTCCGAAAGTAATCCGAGTTAATGTAGTTATTACCTGTTCGAAACGAATATGAGAATATGGTTTTGCTCCCGAGACATGCTTAGTGTTTTGTTTCTTTCGGATTCCCGAATTCTTTGTGCTAATTTTCTGCAAAACATGTATGAGCAAAGCGTGGTCAATTACATTACAAAACTAGAACTAATAACGAATTTGGTCTCAAACTAATCTGGAAGCTCTCACATCCAAAGTATTGGATCAAGTAGTACCACTCCACGATGTCTAAGTCCTCAGGCTTATGCTTCATACGTTCAGCATCAGTGGAGTATGCCTTGTATGTAGAACTAAATGAAGCTCTCCATCCTTTGTACCTCTCTTGGGCAACTGTCAATATCTTTTCACTAGCATCTTCAACATCGTCTAAGTCCCAAATTTTCTGTTTCAATGTAATGATCAATATAATAGTAAAGTAGATGCATTTAATTCATTAGATTTGGCTAAAGCTCAGAATTAACTTACTATCACCTCGTTTACTATTTTTTTTACAACTAGCTTGACCTTCTTCCAAGATTTCACTCCTATAAGTGGAGTCTTTTTCCTGGTGAACACTACAATCTCATCCACAAATGTACGACTGTTGTCACCACATACTCCACCTGTCAATGCATCAAAGGAAATTTTTAATTTCTGAGTTCCGCTCCTGATTCTCTTTGTAGTTGCTGTATAACCTTTCAGACATCCACGTCGACAGGTTTTGGATGCACCTATTTCACATTTGAGACATTTATATCAACCATGATCATCAAAATAGTTTACAACGTACATCTTAAATAGAAGAGAGGAAAACGGATACCATTCCCTTCTTTTGGTTTTCTTGCATGAGATGGCCTATTATTATTGTTTGATGTCCTCCTTTCCTGATTTCCCTCACCTCCCTCACCTTGTTGATCATTATCTGTATCTGTCTGTTCTTCTAATAACGATACTACACAGAACCGAAAAAAATAGCATATATCAATTAATTTATTCAATGAACAAGTATGTGATGATGTGATATGAAAGAAATTTATTTACGCATATGGCGATGCCGGCCTGTGTGCCTAAGCCATTCCTTGTATGTATCGATTGTTTCGTCCCTGAAGTCATCCCTAAAGTCTGTGAAACATGATCCCCAAATGCAATTGTCAAAACAATATTATAGCCGATCCTAACCAATTTAAGGAGTTATGCAAATATTGAGTATACCTATTTCTAGGTCTTCCTCTTTCATTTGTTCTAACCACACCTTGTAGGCATCAAGCAGCTTATCTATACTAGTCTCAGTATGTCTTCGCTTCCCCTCCCATTGTTTAATTGGCGTTATGCTGACATTACCCTGAACTTGGGGCTCCTTTGACATTATCAACTTGATTTTATTTAAAAACAACAATTTAAATTGGTAGAACAAGGGCATGCAGCAACTAAGTCTAGTATAATAGGGTGGATTCAGAACTATATGTGACTGAACTAACTATAAATATGGAAAAAAACAAAGTCTCTGATCAGTAGACATTATCAACCTGATTTCCCTTTCATTAGCATTGCCTTGTAGCATTTGTGCTCTGTGTCATGAATATTCGATGAGCTCAACTGTAGTTACATCTCCTCCACAATGCTTCTTGTAGTATAAATAGTCCCTTGATCCATAGCCAAATTGTTCCTTGAAATAGATCAGGTTATGGAATGTGAGGTGAACTCTATCGACTTCAAAGTCGATAATTTCGTCCTCCTCTTTAGCATGCCCCTTCAATTGGAAATAAATTCTCCACATTTCATTCGTCAAAGGTTCACTGCATATAATACATACAAACATTAGCACGTGCTGCTTATTATACTATGAGTTCTCACAATATGATCTAAATATAAAACTATAATTTTATTAGGTTTAATAAGGACAAGCATTCAGCAATTAAGTTTTGCATAAAGGTGAAGTCAAATAAACAAAATAGGAAGGTTGATGATGATCTATGCACCTACTGTTAAGGCTAATATAAATTTAATATAGTCCTGGTATATCTTAGTTAAGGCTTATTTATGATCTATGCATGCATGAACATATCTGGTCTATTATTAACTCTTAAAAAATAGCACAAACATATCTGGTTATTTGAATACATATGGTCAATTGAAATAAACAATTGCATGCATGAACATGTCTGGTCCATTATTAACTCTTAAACAAAAAAAATGCTCACATATCTGGTTAATTGAATATATATGGTCAATTTAAATTAAAAAGTGCATGCATGAACATATCTAGTCTATTATTAACTCTTAAACAAAAAAAAGTGTATGAACATATCTGGTCATTAAACATGTCTGGTCAATCCAAATTAAAAAAGTGCATGCATGAACATATCAGATCAATGAATTCATGAACATATGTGGTCAATTATTAATTCTTAAACAACAAAAAGGTGCTAACCCTAAAATCGTCTAGGCTTGATGACAGTCGCAAGATCGTCATGGCTTGAACCGAAAAAAGTGCTAACCCTAAGAACAAGAACAACTAGGTGCAATCCAAATGAAGGTAGGTAGCAGAATTATGTAGTACCTCGTTTCTAGGAAGCGAATTACCCCTGAGTCATCATCGCCAAGTTTGTCACCATCTTCATCTTGTTGATGTGGGCGCATATCCTCCGAAGTTTCTTACGTGGAGGATGGAGGCGCGGAGAAGCTGACGCTTCTACGTGTCGCGGTGTTGGAAGATGCACCATTTTTCTTCATGGTGTGAAGCTGTGGTGGCTCGCCGTCACCGGCGCCATCGTGGTGGAAGGGGGAGGGTGGTGGTTTGAGGACTGGCGGCGTCGCTTGACCTAAACTAGCGAAGACGATGACTCAGGTGCTGCGCGGTTTTAGGCGATGCGATTCAACGCAAAAGGCCCACGAGGCCACGATGGCGTGCGGTACGCGGCTGTGAGGCGCGGTACGCGGGGATTAGGCGCGGTAATTTGGCATCTAAATGATGTTTTGGCGGCCTGTAAAAAACCACAGGGAAATTTGACAACGGGAGTTGGTATACGTTCATAATAACGAAATTTTAATATGCCAATTTACAAAGTAACAAAATTTTCATATGCCAATTTACAAAATAACGATTTTTCATATGTACAATTCCGCGCAAAAAAATTCGAGTCGAGAAATCAATTCGGGTAATTCGGGAAATTCGAGTCGGGTAATTCGGGCAATTCTGGTGATTCAGGAAATTTGGGTACTGAAGATGAATACCCAAACTTCCTGAAATACATTCGGGTTTCTCATCTTCATACCCGAACTAGTCTTCGGGAATATCGGGTTCAGGTACTTCGGGATCGGGTTCGGGCAATTCGGGTGGTTTGGGTAATTTGGGTACTGAAGATGTGTTCATAAACTTCCTGAAATAAATTCGGGTTTCTCATCTTCATACCCGAAGTAGTGTTCGGGAATATCGGGTTCAGGTACTTCGGGATCGGGTTCGGGCAATTCGGGTGGTTCTGGTAATTTGGGTACTGAAGATGTGTGTCACACCATGAAATTCCTAATTTCAGGATGTTAATAGGAAAATAAATTAATAAATGATTTTCTATCAAATTTTAAAAATTTGTTAGCAACGTGTGAATTTGTTTAAGGATTTTAAGGAGTTATTTAATTTTTCTAGGCATTTAAATAATTTTTAATAATAAAATAAATAAATATAGGAGTTGAATGTGGCATTCATGCTGGTGCATCATTTTTGAGTGTTTGGATTCAAAGTGTGTTTGAATTCAAAGTTTGTTTGAACTTTAAAAAAAAGGTTTCAAAAATTCAAAAGGAATTTCTTTCATCCCTCTCTTCCTTTCCTGTTTAGTTCGGCCTGTTTAAGCTCCAAAAGTCCGCCGGAGGCCCCTTAGTTCTTCGGCCCAGTTTCTCCGTTCCCCCTCCCTTCTCTACTTTTGTGCGCGGCCCAGCCGAGCTTTCGGCCCAGCGCCGTCCCGCCAACACCCCCGTCGCTCCGGTCGCTGATGCGTGGGCCCGCAAACCCTAGGTCAGCCGCCACCGACGATCTCCGCCGTCACCACCTCCCCTTCGACGCGGAGCTGCTCCAGAGGTGCGCATGGAGGTGAGGAAGATTATGGTGCCGCGTGTGGTCGTCCTTGTGTCCGGCGTCGTCCCAAACGAGCTCGCCGGAGTGCTCCAGCGCCGCCGTCCGCCATGCCCAGCCGCGGGCCGTCGTTGTCGCCGATGTGCACGTCCTGGTGTCCCTGTCTAGTTCGCAAGGTCACACGCATCGTGTTGGTGAAGACCCTGCAGCAAACGGAGCCCCCTAGCTCCAGTTTCTCCCTGCGCCGGCGAAGTCCCGGTCAAGCGCCGCCGCGTACGCCGCCGTCGGCCGCTCGCTCGAGACCTAGCCGTCGGATCTTGAAGGGACAGTGCAGATTAGATCGGATAGCGAGTCAAAACAAAAGATACCGGTCAACCCACCTTTGTGTTGGTGTTTTACAAAAAACCCCTGCTCTTTTTAGATTTTACAAGCCAGTCCTCCCACCTCTGAAAAATCGTTACAATTTGGTCCTTTTCTTTACGGTTTAGACCCTAGATTCTCAGGTTTTTGCGCCCGAGGTCCAGCTTTATGTTTTATCACCGCAGCCCTTAGGTTTATACGTTTATTTATGTTTTAGCCCCTGGTTTTTAGCAAATAAGCCACTGGAGCTTTAGTTTTCTCGCAAATAGACCCCTGTATCTTGTTTTAGCCATAGATTATGCGTTTTAGCTCCGTTTTTAGCGTTCTTTATGTCCAAACGATCGTATCGAAGAGTAGAATAGCTTTATGTAGTTGTTTTGCTCTGTTGTTACTGTTTTGTGATTGTTTCTTATTTTATTTCATTGTTTGCTTGTATGTATCAATTGTGTGGTGCGTAGAGAACGTGCCGTTTGAAGCTTTCGCTGAAGTTCAAGCTTTTGAAGACGTTGAAGAGTTTGAGCAGCAAGAGTTTGTGGAAGGCAAGTCCTTGGTGCATGCCCTTTTTCCTATACAACTGCATTTTAATTACATTATTTACTCTATTGCTTTGCATTAAATTGATGGGACCCTATGATTAAGGTGTGACTAGTGTTGCTTACCATGTCCTTGTTAACCTGGGGTTTTATTTATGTTGGGTAGCACATGCTTAGTTGCTAACTACAGGTTGAGGATGGTTTAATTGAACACAAAAGTGAATTTGATTTACTTTATGCTCTACCCTCATTAAACAAGATTACCCCTGTTAATCGGAACATGGAGAACCACCCAGGAACCAGGTGCAACCACAAGACAAATGGCTCTGTCTTGGCTAACTAATTAGAAACCTTAGTATGTAGTATGCTTTACCTGATAAGGGTTAGGGGGTGCCGGTAGTTGGTGTATTGCCCTGCCCTCAAGCTGATCTGTTCTGTGGTAGCTTCGCAGTCTTGCGAGAGGGTTATGCATTGCGCTGTCATGAAACCTAGCGAGTAGCTCATACTAGGGAATCTTTGTAAAGGCCTTGTAGTGAAACCCATGCCACTCACCACGGAAGTGTTTATGGGATTAATTAACCCGGGCATATATGGGGGACACGACTTGTGGGTAAAGTGTACAACATCTGCAGAGTGTAAATCTAATCGATTAGCCGTGCTCTCGGTCATGGAGCCGCCTGGACCCTCACATGGGTAAATTATGGAATATGAATTAATCTTGTGCATTGCATCTTACTAATGTTGCATTTTTTATTCTCTGAGCTGGTATACACTTACACTGTTAGTAATCAGTTGCTTAATAAAATCTGACCAACTAAAATTGCTTACCGCTTTAACCAAGTCAGCCATCCACCCAAAGAGCCTTGCATGTTGTTCTAGTTACATTCCCTTGTTGAGTACGTCATGTGCTCACGCTTGTTGATTTTATTTCTTGCAACTACACTACTCGGACTGCTGCTCAGATGGCCGCTTTGAAGACTTCCCTGAAGACATTGAAGATTTCTAGGCGGGCGTGTCACCAGTCAACTGCCTGTGGTGTTGATCCTATCCGCTACGTTGCTACTCGATAATAAATAGATCGTTTATGAGACATCTTGGTCTGTAATAAAGTTTAATACTCTCTTTACGTTATGGCATTGTGTTTTGGTATTCAACGAGTCGTTATATGTGTGAACTTTGATCCTGGCACACATATAATATGAGCATTCGAATTTTCCTTTAAATTCGGGTGTGACAAAGTGGTACCAGAGCCGTGTTGACTGTAGGACATTAGCCTAGTTAGAAAATGGTCGGAATTAAGGATTATAATCTTTTAGAAGCCACACATTTTTTAATCTTGCTTTAAACCTATTCTATAATGCTCATCCTTGACTTTCATCTCATCCTTAGTTATCTTTTGGTTCTCTACCTTCATTTCGGCTATGTTCCTCACCCTTGCTTTTGGTCTCACTTGGCACCTGTCTTCTTTATCACTAGATGGTTCGACGCCTGAAGACTGACCGAAAGAGCTCAGTTCCTCAGTATAGGCCGCAAGAAGACTACTACCACTACTAGTCTAATGATGAGACAGAAGAAGTAGCTTCGGAAGAAGAGGAAGAAGAGCAGGCACAAGAAGCTGATCGGGGTGACCATGAAGACCCAGTGGTGGAACTAGAAGAACAAGCTGAAGCAGAAAGAGAGCCAGCTGAAGTAGTCTGGACAGTGAGCTCGTACAAGAAAGATGGGAGAGGCATTTCAATGGCTGACAATCTAAGGTGGACAGTGTACCATTTGGGCTATGGTGAAGATCCAATCTACCAGTGTGAGATGTGGACCCATCCTTGGTTTGAGCCACACTAGGAGGTAACAGTGATCGTTTATAAGAGGGTTCAGCACTATGGACCTATGGAGATATCCAGGCACAACGATGTTGCTCCCAGAGATACTATGGAAGCAGGGATTGCTGAAGCTACTAGGAGAGCACTCTATGTTCTCTCTCACAGGGAGCATTCTGAGTTGGCACGCACTCGCAGTTTGTACACCCCTAACAGAGCTAGTGGTGAAGCCAAGACCTACATCGCGTCAGCTAATGGCCACAGCCCCACCGTGGACAACCTCCGTGAGTTGCTAGCCGCTGTCAACACCGCGTTGGATAACACCAACAACATGCTTGTCACAGCCCACCAGAGGATCTATGCAATAGAGGTACAGAAGCATCAGCTCGAAGCTACTCTGGAGGGAACGGAACCCCCTATGATCCAAGATGGTGGAATGGAAGCTCATCACTCTCCAGCACCAAAGAGACCCCGCTACAACTCCCCAGACGCCCGCACTGAAGAGCTTCCTTAGGATCTAGGAGTTCTAAGCTTAATATCTATGTAATCTTTAGTTTCAAACCGATCGTTTAAGTGTCCTTAGTCTAGTGGTGTGTTTGGATGCTTGAGTTTGTGTTAATGTTTGAGTTGGAACTTTGTTTGAGTGCAGTGTGTTGTGGAGTAATGACCACAATGCATTGGTTCTTTAGTAAAGTGATAGTTGGGTTTATCTTTGTCTCAATCCATATCTTCCTTATCCTAATCTCTTATGCTCTACCCCTTATGCAATCTAGTAAATCTCAATCTGCTCACAAAGTTTTCTGAGTTAGCAGTACTGTTCTATTTTTATCTCGAGCTACAGAACACCAATTACAGTAAATTCAATTGGAAAAATACAGCAATTATT
Source organism: Cenchrus fungigraminus (assembly GCA_036936925.1). Classification (NCBI taxonomy): domain Eukaryota; kingdom Viridiplantae; phylum Streptophyta; class Magnoliopsida; order Poales; family Poaceae; genus Cenchrus; species Cenchrus fungigraminus. Next base: position 130,533,808 of record CM072779.1, read on the forward strand.
GGAAGGATATGTTGTAAAAAGTTCAGAAATTTAGGAGTTATATACAGAGAGTTATATACGAAACTTTGGAGCTATCAGAATCTGTAAACTAAGCCGATCCAGATGTCTTGTTTATTTCATAGCTAAAGCTATAGACCTTGGATTGAGGTGATTTGAGTTGGAATAGTTCCGTAATTTCATTATACTTCTCTGGTTAAAATTTCATAATTTTTGGATTCCCGTGCTGAGAGTTACATCCTATTGTTTGGAGTTAACAGAATCTGTCTAGAATTGAAAGTCGTTACTGCCTTGTCTTTCAGAGTCTTACTCTTAGTACAAACATCTAAAGTAATGATCCTAACACTCGGATGGTGAAAACCAGGTCAGGATCCGGAGTCGATCAAACCCCAGTGGTTCGCCAAAGGAGAAGCAGTGGTTCCAGCAGTGCACCTCGTCAACCACAAATGGATCCAGCTTTCCAGCAGTTCCCGCAAGCTCAGACGCAGCTTCTCCAAGACCTGACCAACATTGTGGCTAATCTGCAAGCCCAAGGCAATAACCCACCCCTGTGAACAGGCACAGGGTGTTCATGAGACATCAGCCTCCGGTGTTCTCTCATGCAGCAGATCCACTGGAAGCTAAGGACTGGTTGAAGACCATTGAGAAGATGCTGACTATAGCTCAATGCGATGATAGAGAGAAAGTCCTCTATGCTTCAGGGAGACTTCGGGGATCGGCTGTGGCATGGTGGGATGCTTTGGTTGCCGCACATGCCAATCAGAACGCAATTACGTGGCAGGAGTTTACTACTAACTTCAGGAGCCACCACATTCCTGCTGGTCTCATGAAGCTAAAGAAGAAGGAGTTCCTTGCTCTCAAGCAGGGAGGGATGTCCGTGACAGAGTTCAGGGACAAATTCACTGAGTTGTCACACTATGCTCCTGAAGACACTAATGAGGACAGGAAGAAGGAAGAGTTGTTCCTGGAAGGGCTAGCTGGACCGCTTCAGTACCAGCTGATATCTCACACTTTCCCTACTTTCCAAGAGCTAATTGACAGGGCCATAGGCTTGGAGTACAAGCGCAGGGAATTAGGAGATCTCAAGAGGAAGGCTACTACTTATGGATAGTCTGGGAACATCACTCGCCCACGTTCTGATCCACAGCAAGGAGCACCATTCCGCTTTGGAGGCCCGTGTGGTAATACTGGCCAGAATCAGATACACCGTAACAATCAACCGTTCAAGCACCCCATTCAGCAGTTACAGCAATCCACTCCACATACTCCACGTCCCTATGATCAGCAGACTAGTCAGAACACCCCTGCCAGAACCCCAGTGAGATCTAGTGTGCCTAACACCCCTGTTGGCAATTCATGCTTCAAGTGTGGAGAGATTGGTCACTTTGCCAACCATTGTCCTCAGAGAAGTGTTCAGAATACTCCAATGCAGAGTCAGCAGATGAGGAGTGGGAATCAGACCCCTCAGAGCAAAGGAAGGCAGAACTATATACGTGGGAAGCTGAATCACATGAATGCAGGGACCACTCAGAGAGTACCCAATCAGTTTGGTATGTCCTTCATTATCTTAATCCCTTATCTTTCACTCATGAGCATGGAGCCTAGTATTCTCTATCCTGCTAAATCCATCCGAATCTCGAGGACGAGATTCTTTTAAGGAGGGTAGATTTGTCACACCCTGAAATTCCTAATTTCAGGATGTGAATAGGAAAATAAATTAGTAAATGATTTTCCCTCAAATTTTAAAAATCTGTTAGCAACTTGTGAATTTGTTTAAGGATTTTAAGGAGTTATTTAATTTTTCTAGGCATTTAAATAATTTTTAATAATAAAATAAATAAATATAGGAGTTGAATGTGGCATTCATGCTGGTGCATCATTTTTGAGTGTTTGGATTCAAAGTGTGTTTGAATTCAAAGTTTGTTTGAAGTTTAAAAAAAGGTTTCAAAAAGTCAAAAGGAATTTCTTTCATCCCTCTCTTCCTTTCCTGTTTAGTTCGGCCTATTTAAGCTCCAAAAGACCGCCGGAGGCCCCTCAGTTCTTCGGCCCAGTTTCTCCGTTCCCCCTCCCTTCTCCGCTTTTGTGCGCGGCCCAGCCGAGCTTTCGGCCCAGCGCCAGCCCGCCAACACCCCCCTCGCTCCGGTCACTGACACGTGGGCCCGGGTCGTCATCCCCGACCTCCCGCCGCACCAGGACTCCGACCGAGCCCGGAGCCGAGCCACCTCTGCGTCGGCACCCGCGACACCTCCCCAGTCTTGGCCCGCACGCCAAGGAGCCCCCCTGGCCTTTTTAAGCCGCCGCCGCGCCTCGAGCCCCCCTTTCTCCCCTAAACCCTAGCTGCCGAGCACCAGCGCCGCCACCTGCAAACCCTAGGTCAGCCGCCGCTGATGATCTCTGCCGTCACCACCTCCCCTTCGACGCGGAGCTGATACAGAGGTGCGTGTGGAGGTGAGGAAGCTTATGGTGCCGCGTGTGGTCATCCTTGTGTCCGGTGTCGTCCCAAACGAGCTCGCCGAAGTGCTCCAGCGCCGCCGTCTGCCATGCCGAGCCGCGGGCCGTCGTTGTCGCCGATGTGCACATCCTGGTGTCCCTGTCTAGTTCACGAGGTCACGTGCATCATGTTGGTGAAGACCCTGCAGCAAACGGAGCCCCATAGCTCCGGTTTCGCCCTGCGCCGGCGAAGTCCCGGTCAAGCGCCGCCGCGTACGCCGCCGCCGGCAGCTCGCTCGAGACCTAGCCGTCAGATCTTGAAGGGACGGCGCAGATTAGAACAGATCACGAGTCAAAACAAACGATACTAGTCAACCCGCCTTTGTGTTGGTGTTTTACAAAAAAACCCCTGCTCTTTTTAGATTTTACAAGCCGGTCCTCCCACCTTTGAAAAATCGTTACAATTAGGTCCTTTTCTTTACGGTTTGGACCCTAGATTCTCAGGTTTTTGCGCCCGAGGTCCAGCTTTATGTTTTTGCACCACAGCCCTTAGGTTTATACGTTTATTTATTTTTTTAGCATCTGGTTTTTAGCAGTTAAGCCCCTGGAGCTTTAGTTTTCTCGCAGATAGACCCCTGTATCCTGTTTTAGCCATAGATTATGCGTTTTAGCTCCGTTTTTAGCATTCTTTATGTCCAAACGATCATATCGAAGAGTAGAATAGGTTTATGCAGTTGTTTTGCTCTGTTGTTACAGTTTGGTGATTGTTTCTTATTTTATTTCATTGTTTGCTTGTATGTATCAATTGTGTGGTGCGTAGAGAACGTGCTGTTTGAAGCTTTCGCTGAAGTTCAAGCTTTTGAAGACGTTGAAGACTTTGAGCAGCAAGAGTTTGTGGAAGGCAAGTCCTTGATGCATGCCCTTTTTCCTATACAACTGCATTTTAATTACATAATTTACTCTATTGCTTCGCATTAAATTGATGGGACCCTATGGTTAAGGTGTGACTAGTGTTTCTTACCATGTCCTTGTTAACCTGGGGTTTTATTTATGTTGGGTAGCACATGCTTAGTTGCTAACTACGGGTTGAGGATGGTTTAATTGAACACAAAAGTGATTTTGATTTACTTTATGCTCTACCCTCATTAATCAAGATTACCCCTGCTAATCGGAATATGGAGAACCACCCAGGAACCAGGTGCAACCACAAGGCAAATGGCTCTGTCTTGGCTAACTAATTAGAAACCATAGTATGTAGTATGCTTTACCTGATAAGGGTTAGGGGGTGCTGGTAGTTGGTGTATAGCCCGGCCCTCAAGCTAATCTGCTTTGTGGTAGCTTCGCAGTCTTGAGAGAGGGTTATGCATTGCGCTGTCATGAAACCTAGCTAGCAGCTCATACTAGGGAATCTTTGTAAAGGCCTCGTAGTGAAACCCATGCCACTCACCTCGGAAGTGTTTAAGGGAGTAATTAACCCGGGCATATATGGGGGACACGACTTGTGGGTAAAGTGTACAACCTCTGCAGAGTGTAAATCTAATCGATTAGCCGTGCTCTCGGTCATGGAGCGGCCTGGACCCTCACATCGGTAAATTATGGAATATGAATTAATCTTGTGCATGGCATCTTACTAATGTTGCATTTTTTATTCTCTGGGCTGGTATACACTTACACTGTTAGTAATCAGTTGCTTAATAAAATCTAACCAACTAAAATTGCTTACCACTTTAACCAAGTCAGCCATCCACCCAAAGAGCCTTGCATGTTGTTCGAGTTACATTCCCTTGTTGAGTACGACATGTGCTCACGCTTGTTGATTTTATTTCTTGCAACTACACTATTGGGACTGCTGCTCAGACGACCACTTTGAAGACTTCCCTGAAGACTTTGAAGATTTCTAGGTGGGCGTGTCACCAGTCAACTGCCTGTGGTGTTGATCCTATCCGCTGCGTTGCTACTCGATAATAAATAGATCGTTTATGAGACATCTTGGTCTGTAATAAAGTTTAATACTCTCTTTACGTTATGGCATTGTGTTTTGGTATTCACTGAGTCGTTATATGTGTGAACTTTGATCCTGGCACACATATAATATGAGCATTCGAATTTGCCTTTAAATTCGGGTGTGACAATGTGTCCATAAACTTCTTGAAACAAATTCGGGTTTCTCATCTTCATACCCGAAGTAGTGTTCGGGAATATCGGGTTCAGGTACTTCGGGATCGGGTTCGGGCAATTCGGGTGGTTCGGGTAATTTGGGTACTGAAGATGTGTTCATAAACTTCCTAAAATAAATTCGGGTTTCTCATCTTCATACCCGAAGTAGTGTTCGAGAATATCGGGTTCAGGTACTTCGGGATCGGGTTCGCGTAATTCGGGTGGTTCGGGTAATTTGGGTACCGAAGATGAATATTCAAACTTCCTGGAATACATTCGGGATTCTCATCTTCATACCCGAACTAGTGATCGGGAATATCGGGTTCAAGTACTTCGGGATCAGGTTCGAGTAATTCTGGTGGTTCAGGAAATTTGGGTCATGTCCTTGCTCGCACATCGTCGCGAGGAACACGAGAAGTAGCCCGAGCACCAGGGTGGACCAGTGAACCTCTATGACATTAGATGCAACAGCTTTTGAATAAAATGAAAATAGAGGATGTGGGCCTAAACTTGTTATGAGGTATTGGTAATTAGAGCCATTATGCCATCTAGAAGATAAAAACATAAATAGGTGTACTCAGTAGCCACAAATTTGAGTATGTATACTTAAAACATACCATAGGACAAGAACAAATAGAGGGAAATTTACAATGTGATTTAATATGGTAAATGTTATTATGAAAAACAAGTGATTAAAAAAATATGTAAAATGCTCTGGGTTGTAGGTATAATGAAAAAAATAGGATTTGTTTAGATGACAAAACATTTGTGCTATGGGGCTTTAGGGCCAAAGCCAGCCCAAACAAGCTCAACCGACGAGCGTGAAGCCCAGCGAGCGGGAGCCTGAGTGGGCCGGCCAGCCCATTAAGCCCCATAGCAGGATAAGCAAGCACTGATGGATGATTCAATCTGAGTTCGAGAGTGCTCATACGCCTGCACTTTTAAGCAGTGTTACGCCCTGCTCTGTTTCCGGGGTGGGACTAAACGGAGATGAGTGTGACGCCGCTACAAACAAGCATAATGGGCCGGTGAGAGGGAAAAAATTCTTGTTGGACCGGCCCGATTCGTGTCCGACGAGAGGGAAAAAAATCTTGTTGGGCCGGTGAGAGGGAAGAAGATCTGCAAGGTTGAGCCGAAAGTCAAGGGCAACAAGTAGTAAAGGCATAGTACTTAGCATAACCAGGTCCTAGGTGGATGGGATGCAGATGTAGGTTAATCGTGAAGCTGCTTTTGGAACATCTAAGTATGGTTCTGTAATGTGTGATCATCTAAGTATGGCAAGATCTAAGTAATAACTTAGGTCGAACTTCTATATTGTAATTACAGTACTTCGTCTAAGTATGGTTGGGTATGCTGGTCTCGTGTGCTGATCTGGTGTGCTGAAACTTATATATACGGCTGTTCATATATCTATATTGTTATGCTGGTGTTCATATATCTATAATCATATATCTATATATTTACTAGATCTCTGTCTCGCTGTCCAAAGGCTTTGTTTGCTCAGACATTTCAAAGAAATATTACTTTGCTTTGCTTTGATGACCAATATCTATGAGCTAGTCCAAGGCATTCCACATACGAACTTACCTTTCGATTTGATTTTTATCTAAAACCAAAAGACAAACCACTTCTTTGTTTCTTTTTTTCCTCACTAGAGCTCTCACGTACTACTTGTTTCCAGGGACCACCCTTTCTCTAGTTCCCAACCTCTAATGGTCCTGGCGCTAGCAATTTAAGCTACACCAAGTGCACTTAAATTTGAACCAGAACACTTGGAATTTTGAAACAACCATCCATCACACTTACATTGCATAATTCAATTTAAATCAATATCCAAGCTCAGTGCACTGACCAAATTAAACAAAAGTTTGCAAACTAGGTACCAAATAGAAACAAATATCACATTAATACATATAGGGTCACAATTATCTAAATAGCTCATCTTCCTCTCCCTGGCCTAAAGTGTTGACAGGTGCAACATGCCCGTCATTGATGTAGGTGTCATCATTTTCATCATCATCATCAGGTATGTCATCTAGATCTGGTTCTGGCATAGGTATAGCAGTTTTAATAATGTTGGCATCTCCAGTCACTCCATCGAGGTCATTCCTTGTCCAATTTGTCAACTCCCTAATCTGGCTACAAATGTCCATGTCCTCCACGCCTACATCAGCTGAGTTAATATCAATCTGTCCATGTCCCTGTTGTTCAGTTTCTCCTTCTTCTGGCATGGAAAAAAGGTCCTAGGCTTCATTCTCACAACACTGCTCCAGTTGGGTTTATTGGCACATTTAACATAAAAACTGTGACACCCTAAAATTCCATCACTAAAATTTTCTTAAGCAACATAGTGTTTTAAGGTTAGTCTTAAGGACTTAATTAATTTGCTAATTAATTTGAGCTCTAAAGTAATTAAATTTAAATTAAATAATTTAGAGTCCACAAGTGCTTGTGCATCATTATTTGGTTATGCATGGATTTTTGGTTGCTAGTGTGCAGTTTTAAAAGTTTATAAAATATTTTGAAAGTTTGGAAAAGTTTGAATTGAATTTGAGTTGAAAAGGGTTTTGAATAAAAGGTTTGAAAAAGAAAAGAAAAAAAAACAAACCTCAGCTTTCTCTTTCCCTTCCTCCCTTTTGGCCCAACCCGCCAGCCCTCTCTTTCTTTCCGGCCCAGCGCCACCCCACAGCCCATTTTCCCCCCTCCTCTCTCCTTCTTTCGCTAGCAAGCCGGCCCCACCAGTCAGCGCCTTCTTCTTCCTCAGCGCCCCCTCCTCTGTTTCACCCGACGGAGCGCCGCCGCGATTTCCGCCGGCAATCGGTGGCCCTTTTCTTGCTCCCCCTGGCCATCAAGGCAGGCAATCAAGCGCCGGAGCACCAGGGATTATTTCCCCCCATTAATCTTCATCAGTTTCCCCTCATAAAGCCTCCATTCCTTTTGAATGCGATCAAAGGGGCTGCCGGCATCCCATGGCCATAAACGCGGCCGCCGGTTCTTCTCCCCCTTCTCGCCTTGTAAAAACCCTGCTCAAGCCTTGCACGCCCTCCCCTTTCCGCACCCGAGCAAGCCCTGCATTACTTCCACACACGCTCGCGCCATCGCCGTCATTTTCCGGCCGCCAAGCCATTGTTGGCCGCCCGGAGTTCTTGCCGCCGGTGAAGGGTCTCTCTCTCTCTCTTTTCCCTCTCTGGTGATGCGCCCGTTGCTCATCGAGCTCTTCTTGCTCCAGGTCTCCGTCCTCGTCGCCTTGCGGTGCTGCGCCCCTGTTCTTCTTCTCCGGAGCGCCACCCGAGCTCACCACTATTGACAATCTCCACCGTCGCTTCACCCCCGCCGTCCATCTCCGCGGCCGTAGCTTCACTGCAGGGTAAGAAGGCCACCGCCCCATCTTTTTCCTTTAGCCTGTGCTCCCGGTTGCGTCGCCGCGGTGTGCCATCGTCGCCGGCTGCCTCGCCAGCCATGGCGTCCTTGCCGCCGGCTGGGTCACCCTTCTTTACCCATGGTCGACTTCGCCATCGTCCTAGCGTTGTGTAGAGCCGCAGCAAGCCAACCCAGGGCCTGTTGTGCGATCTAGCTCGTCGCCGCCGCACGCCGGCGAGCCACCGGCCACGGCATCTCGTTGTCATCGCCTGTGACATCTCCCCGACCCCCTGATCTTGTGCGCATGCTCCCTGGCTATGCGTTGAGCGCATCCTTGCATGAAATGGCGCCTCGTAGCGCGATCTAGGGCTGTGCCGGCGAGCCCGCCGCCGCGCGCCGCCGTCTCCGGCGAACCCCGCCACCGCACCTCGCTTGCACGCCACGTGGACCGTCCGATCTCGTTTGTGTGGCTCAGATCCAACCAAGCCCCGGGTCAATCTTCAACGTACCGGTCAACCGGGGAGATTTTGTTAAAGAGACCCTGAACTTTCACCCTTTTGCAAGCCGGTCCTTCCACCATCGAAAACCTTTACAGTTTGGTCCTTTCTTTTATAATCTAGTCCCTGACTTCTCTGGTTAATTGCACCTGAGGTCCTTTTCACTCTTTTTCACTCATGAGCCCCTCTGTTTATATATGTAATTACGTTTTAAGTCCCTGGTTTCTTTCAAATAAGCCCTGTGAGCCTAGTTTTCTTACAGCAAAGTCCCTGTGATTTGTTTTAATCATATCTTTCATGTTTTAACTCCGTTTTTCGCGTATAATATATCGTAATGATCGTATCAGTGAGTAGAACCTTTTTATCAGCATGTTGTTAGTATATAGAACTGTTTGGTGTATTGTTTTATTTATTTATTGTTTGTTCATGCTTGTGCGTAGATATCGTGCCTGTTTCAACTGAGCACCCTGTCGGAGAAGATCAAGAAGAGCCTTTCTTCGAAGAAGAGGATCCCCAGTTTGTAGAGGAAGGCAAGTGGACTTCCCCCTCTGCATTTTCCTCTTTGTCCTATATAACTGCATATCTAAATAATATTTACTTTTACATGTTGTTATGCATTAACTTGATGGGAAATCACCTTTTTAAGGACATGACTAGAACTTTACCCCTGTCACCTTGATCAACCCTTTTTAACAAATGTTTTGGGTAGATGAATGCTTAGTTGCTATACATGGGCTGGTTACAAGTGGTTTTATGATAAAGACTTTCATGCTTACGAAATGTTGGTTATGTTTAAAGACAAGATCATATGTTTAATTGGAACATGGAGAACCACCAAAGATAACAGTACAACCACAGTCCATATGGCTCTGGCTTAGCCAATTAATTAGGTGTGTGAATTATCTGACAGCCTTTCCCGAAGGGGGCACAGGGGGCTAGAGTTGTAGGGGTATAGCCCGGTTCTTTTGGAGTAGCGGCCTTTGCTAAGGTGCTGACCACTAGGGAGGGTAATGGTGCGCTCCGCTGCTGTAACTGTCGTAGGTTGTTGGTCTTTTGCATTGCCTTTGTAAAGGCTTCATAGTGAACCCCTATACACTCACCTTGGCAGTGTTTAAGGGTCTAGCTAACCCGGGCAACATGGGGAACACGAGCTGTGGGTAAAGTGTACAACCTCTGCAGAGTTAAAACTGATCGATCAGCCGTGCTCACGGTTAAGAGCGGCTTGGACCCTCACATGCTAATTAATCTTAAAGATGAATTTAAATTGTGGTTCCTTATGGTTTTGAGATATGGTTACAAATGTTTAATCTTTTGGGGTTGGTATAAACTTACATCTAGTAATAGGCTTGCTAATAAAACTTGACCAACATTAAAATGCTATCCGCTGCAAAACCTTAGCCTATCCTTGATAGCCTTGCATGTTTTCCCCCACTTCCTGAGCTCCAACCATAAGAGTGCTCACCCTTGCTTACCATTGTTCAGATGAGAACAACGGTGAGGAGTACTGGAGCGACTTTGAGGAGTTCTGAGGCATGCGATCCCCCAGTCATGTGCCTGTGGAATATGAAGATGAAGTCATCTGTTTAGTTATCGTTTGTTTTATTGGACCTTCGTGTCCACTGCCTGAGTGTAATAATGGATATTGTAATGGTTAACTCTTGTTCGTTTGATTACAGTTATGGTATTACACTCTTTTGTCTATCGTATGTGTGTAACTTGATCTTGGCACACATATGAGATACATTTGGTTTCATTTCGGAAATCGGATGTGACAAAGTGGTATCAGAGCAGTAATGACTGTAGGACGCAGCCTTAAGTTAGAAATAGTCGAAAATTAAGGATTCATGATCTAGAAGCCATATCATTATTTAAAATTTACTTAATTATGTATAAAAACTAATTTATTCTGTTTTCTTTTATTTAAATGCTGCTATCATTTTGTTTTATCTATGCTGAGTCTCCTTTTTGCTTATCAGATGGCCAGAACAAAGAACATTGCACGCAAGAGCACTGGTGGCTGTGTCCCCACTGGTCGGTTGGCACCCTGCTACCAAGTGATTGAGCCAGAGCAGCAGCCTGAGGTTCAAGTGGAGGTTCAGGTGGAGGATGAGGTTGAGGAGGATCCAGAGGAGAGGATTCATGAGGATGACGCCGAAGATCACCGTGGGATACCGCAGCTGTACGACGGCACCTACATGGAGGTGGATGCCGATGGTGATGTGGTGATACCTCCAGCTGCCCCTGCACCTGATGCTCCTGCACAAGATGCTGCTGGAGGAGATCCAGATGACTCTGGAGATGACAGCAGTGACAACAATAGTGAAGACAGTAGCAATGAAGATGGCAGAGATAATGGTGATGATGGCAGCAATGGCAATGACGAGACTGAAGATGCTAACAGTGCTGCGAATGTTAATCAGATGGACGAAGACCCTCGCTTCCATGGAGCGACATATGACTATCATCATGCTGAGGATGTTGAGGGACAGTTTGTGGATTTACTGGAGGAGGCCCTGCAGTATCTCGACTTCACTGCGAGGCCTCTCTATGTCACCAAGCACTACACGGAGCCTGGGATGGAGGATTACTACACCACGAAGGTTCACATTCGTGTGCCTCTTCGTGGAGGTGTTGGGCACCGTGTTCACTCTTCTCACTCCAGCTCAGCTCCTATGACAGAGGAGGCTGCTTCAGTGAATGATGAAGCGAGGAGGGCTCTGTGGTCCATCAGTAACATATACCGTGAGCAGCTGCATGAGTCTGACTTCCGCCACGTCCTTAGCCGTCCCCGAGCCAGTGCCAACACTATTGTTCCCGTGGGGAATAACAGAGATGGTCATGTGGACATCCTGGCCCGTGTTGCTTCAGCACTCAACACGGACTTGGAAGGTTCTTACGATGAGGTGGATCGTCTACATGATCAGCTCCAGAGGGCACAGGCACGGATTGCACAGCTGGAAGCACAGGTTGCTGGGCGACGTCCTCCTGAGGAAGAAGCACCCTTCTGTCCTCCGGAGTCTCCGCCTCGCAAGAGGACTCGATATGGTACCGATGAGGCTACGACCAGCGTGCGGCAGGAGTAGAGTTTAGAAAGACCCACATTTACTTTTGTCATCGTTAGAACGCTCCTGTGAGGGCAATTCTTGTAATAATGTTTGTTGCTTGAAAACTTGGATGTTTCATTTCTTTGCTTGAGTGTGTTGTTTTGTGGAGTGATGGCCACAAAGCAATGAGAACAAAATTATTTAGTTAATAAAAGGTTTGGGTTATCTTTATCAGTGATGTTTCTTTATCAAGTTTGGAGGATACAAAATCTGTTCACACAACTCTCTGACTGAGCAGTCAAGTTTGAATTTTATCTTGAGCTACAAAACTCCGTTTGATGTGAAACCAGCTGGGTTAGATCACAAATTTTATGAGTAAAGTTCTGGTAAATTTTCAGCAGTAACGAATAAGTATTCACGGAGTTATGAACAAAACTTGAGGGATGTCAGAATCGGTAAAACTCTGCTGACACAGTGATCTTGTTTATTTTATATCTCAAGTTGTATAACTCCAATTGAGACAAAACTAGTTGGGTTGGCTTTGAAATTTCATACTGCATATGCTGAATTATTTTCATAATTTTTGGATAACATCACTGGGAGTTACACGTGATTTATTGAGGCTAACAGAATCTGTTCAAGTTAAAATTCAAGCATCCTTATCCATTGAGTCTACTCTTTATGCATCACTTATCTGAAATACATTTCTCTAACAATCAGATGGTACAAACCAGGTCAGTAGGAGGTCAAGATGTCCCGCCAGTGATCCGTGCTCATATAAAACCAGAAGGGATAGCAAATCTAAGAGGGGAAGAAAAGGCTACGAAGCCAAGATATATTACAATATTCATCCCAACTTAGTGTATTCTCACAAATCCACTCGCCGCGCAGGGCGTTCCAAAGACAGCAGTTTAAGTAAAGATAAAGAAAATATTCAGGCTTCGCCTTCTTTATCTTCGCCATCCTTCTGTGCGCCGGAGCTTGTTTCACCAGGGGCTACATTGGGGAGTCGTCATCCTCGCTCTCCTCCTCAGACGAAGCCGATCCCAGTGCCTCCTTTTCTTAGCCTACGAAACAACAAAATAAGTAATCTTAAAAATAAAACAATCTCGAAGAACAGAAATAAGAAATTAAAGAAAAAGTTCTTACCTCCGCAAGATATCACCACGCCATAGCCTTGGCATGCTCCTGCCCTGATACTTCCCAGAATAGGGCTAGAAAGTTCTTCTTAACAATTTGAACATTCTTCGAAGGAATCTCGCATTCAATTTCCTCCGCCATCGGGAACTTATAGTTCCTAGCACCCAAGTCCAGAAAGTGGGAACATTTACTCTTCTCTAGCAATTCAAGGAGAACTTCAACGCACATCGAAGCTGCGTAGTCGCTGGCTCCGATCATCACACTGGGGAGAAGGTCGAACTCCTACTCCATACATTCAAAGATTGCCTTGGCATCTTTATCGCCAGGAAAAGGCAGGGGCTCCGCACCAAACTCCCCGAAAGCACGAGTATATTTTTCATACAGAACACGGAAACGCTCTTTCAGAACCCCCTCAGCTACATCTATAAACTTCTTCTGACCCTGAACCTCCTTCTTAAGTTCTTCAATACCAGATTTTTGCGCTTCCTTCTCCTTTTTTAGAGAATCAATGATAGTGGTGTCATCCTCCACTATCTTCTTCAGCTCTTCAAGCACTTCATCTCGTTTCTCTGCGTCTTTTGTCAGATTTTCTACCGCAGTCTTGTAGGTCTTGATGTTATCCTCCAAAATAGCAATCTTCTCCGTTTGCAACTGGCGCATCTTAGTCAGAGATGCGTTCTCTTCTTTAAGCCTAATAATTTTGCGGCTCAGCTCAACATTTTCAGCTTCGGACGCCAAGAACTTTTTCTCTTGAGAGCGATACTTTTCAACAAATTTCCTACTAGAGACCATTGACTTGTAACAAAGCTCAGCTGACAACTAGCCAAGTGACCAGCCTCCATATCTTCTAAAGATTTCTCATAAACTACAAAAAATATACAACAGATTTCACCCCCTTTAGTGCATAAACAATAACAAGGCAAAGAATAAAAAACAAAGAGCAGGAACAAACCTTGAGGGTCAAAGGGCACTGAAGGCCTGACACTGGTACCAGTCCCTGGCTGCTTCACAATTATAGAAGAAGCCTGGGCTCCAAGGATTTCTCCATCTTCCAGGTCTTGGCTGTCAGGAGCCATGCCTTCAACCTGCGGAGCATCCTCTGTTGTCGTGACTGCAAGCCGAGTAGAATCCCTTAGCTCCCAGAGCACATGAGACTCTATTACCCCACTCTTCTTATAAAACGGCAAGCGAACAGACAATAAAGTTTGTAAATCCTGCATACCAACAGCCTTGTTATAGGAATAGGTCGAAGGTGCTACGCTCTGCTAAAACCATCTCCAGGGTGTGACCCTCCACATCACCCGATGAGCTCACAGTTTCAGCCAGGGACTGCATGAACTCAGGCGACGCCTTTGTATCACCTGAAGCTTCAGGATGGTCACCTAAGCGCGAAGGAGCACCACCTTTATCCTGATCATTCTCGGCTCTGGGAAGTTTGACACTTTCTTCGACTTTGTCCGAACCACCGGCGTTTCCCGCGCCAAGGGGGTCCGCAACAATGTCTTTTGGACTGGACACAATAGCCTTCTCCACCTCAGGTTCGGCCACGTGATCCTTGTTCTCTCCATCACCGTCGGTCCCTGAGTCTAGGAACTCCAAAGAATCAGAGGAGCCAAGAATATTCACCATGCGGCACGGATGCCTCGGCTTGGAGCAAGCATTCTTGCGACGAAGGCCAGGCTTCGACGTGTTCTCGGTAGTAGGGTAGCCTTCCTAAATTGCAACCTGCTTCTTCTTAGCATGCTCAAGCTGACTCGTCTTCGAAGAAGACACCGGAGCCACGGTCTAACACGAGTCAACAATGGCGGCTTCGCTGGTCGGCTCCGGAGAGGTCACAGATTTCTTCTTTTTCTTTGCGGTGTCGGCCGGATCTGACGCAGCTTGAGCAGAATCGCGAGTACGTTTAGACGACGCCTTGGGCTTTGGACGGTCGTCCACTTCAATCCCAAGTTCAGAAAAAATATGGTTAACACAGCGGCCCCTGGTGGCTAACTTCCGCGAAGCCTGATACTCCGCCTCTGTGTAGGGGCCAAGCAGATCCACCACACGACACTCCACCTCCCCCACAAACTCATGAGCATTTTTTCCCTCAGGCATCTTCAGCCCGAAACGAGGGAAGGGGATTTCCTTTGTAAACCAATCAACCAAGAGCCACTTGACCTCCCGGGGGTTCCAACCTGCAGAGAGGGGCCAAATATCGGCGGAATAAATTGTGAAGCCAAGCAGAAAGCTTTCTTGCAGTCTTTGAAGCCTCTGGTCTTCGCGAAGTCAGGGCCCGTGACATAACTCAAAGGTGTCATGGTTGAGATGCTGAAAGGATAATACGTGATCCCATCGGAGCCGCGAGGCATGTTTACCTTCATGTAGAACTAGTAAGACAGCCAGTCATCATCCCACTTGTTCTTATGAGCGGGGCTGAGCTGCACTCTTTCGATATCTTTCTTGGTGTTTTTCCTCCAGGTTGTGAAGGTTATGCACCCAAAGTGATTCTCGTAGATGGCAGGATCCCAATCCAACTGAAAGTTTTGCTTCTGAACGTGGAGCTTGTAAAACCAAACGAAAGCTTTGGTATCAACCCACCCATCGCAAGAACGCACGGCAAAGGAAAACTTGGACAGTTAAATGAATGCATTCGTGTCAGCTGATGCAGTTTAACACTGTAGCGGTTGAGGATCTCAGGAAGACGCCGAGAGCAAGGAAATCTCAAGCCGGCATTGAAGAAATCACAAAAAACTACGACTTCACCAGTTTTGGGCTTTGGAGTCGTTTCCCCTTCCGGAGCATGGGCAACACCCTCGGGGAAAAAACCTTTCTCCTCATAATACTTGATCAATTTCTCTGAAACCAGCGAAGCTCCGAGAACAAAGGACAGAGTCTTAGGCTCCCGTCTGGCCATAAGATTTGATGGCGAAGCCTCCACCACCGAGAGATCGTCACCAAAAGAGGCCTCTTTAGCCTTTGGCGATGGCTCGTAGTCAATAATATCCCCGGCTGGCTCTTCTAGGGCTTCAGCCGGAGCTACGGAAGCATCTATCTCTTCCTCAGTCATTGGCCACACAGTTTGCTTCGTACGAGCTAGAACTAATAGAAAAGTCTGGGCTCCGCAAAAGAACAGGCTCAAAAAACAGCGACTAGGTGGAATCCCCGAATCCTAAAGTAGCTCAAGCGTAGCAAACGAGGGGCTAAAGCTTCGGTGAGAGTAAGAAAGCAGGGGACCCCGACCCCCCTTTATATAGCCCGAGGAGAGAGAAGAAGCGTAATGTTCTCGAAATATGAACAGGCGCCTCGGGAAAAGGTGTTTCGTGTCGTTTAAAGGGTAAAACGTGCGAAGCCAAAGCAAAGGAAGCCCGCAAACTCCTCGTCGCCGAAGGTGACATTTTCTTCATTTTAAGATCGCGAAACTAAATCGAGGCGAAGGGTAATCTTGTTGCTTAACACTTCTCCTCGAGGGGCTACTGTTGGGGTGGTAGAAAACATCACCTCTAGGCACCAGGGGTTTGTCAGAATAATAAGACCATTGGGCTTCGGCCTTTTCCAAAAAATCAAACATAAACTTTGGGCTTCGCAATCTTCTGAGGAAAAAATCTAACCCACACAAGAGGACGCAAGGGTTAGCGCGAAGAGCATTTCCTCCCGCTGAGAGAGATTGCAGGGCTTCAGGATGATTTTGTTATCACCAGGAGACCGGAGGACTTACTTGCTCAGGGTATTTAATCTCAAAAGACTTTCTTCTTTTTCAGAGAGACCAAGGAATCTGGGCTTTGACAGGATCATCACGTATCAAGAAGCGTAAGGTTAACCTATATCAAGCTTTTTCTTGTAGGAAGGAGTTCGAAGCTCCTAGACTTCTCTCGAGGTGAGCAGGGGGCAAGGATCGGAGCTCCGCTGAAGTAGTCCAGCCGGTCCAGAGCTTCCTGGCTTCAGGGCCAGGCTTCGAAGCCCAGAAATCCTCGACAATTGCAGTGTTGAGAAGATCAAGATTGCGAAGCCCGGGGCTCCTCGAAGTTTTTGGCGGCGACAACTCGGTCAAAAGCTGTTGCAACACGGAACTGTCTCCGGTTTTCGCGGCGCATCCTCCGCAACGCTGTCTCCGGCGTGATTCGTGCTCCGCCAACTACGGCGTCAAATCCGGATCAAGTGTAAAAACTCGAGTTTGCCCCCGAATATCCTTTTAAGATGTTGAGGATGTAGGGTAAGATTGGGATGTAAATTTAGTCTTTGAGCACTATAAAAGGAGACCTCCACCTTATTGTAAAGGGGTCGCCTTTTTGGAAAGTTGAATGTGTAATTCTCCAAGGAAAGCTATCTAATTAATATATGTGATTGCAAACAAATTAATTGTGTATTTTTCATTAAGTAACCCTATCTCTGTTTGGGAGTTTGTTATACCCAACATTTAGCCCCTATAAGCTTTAGTTCTTCGCAGATAAGCCCCTATACCTTGTTTAGAGCATATCTTTTGCGTCTTAGATCCGTTTTTAGCGTACTTTATATCCATGTGATAGTCTTAGCGTGTAGATCAGTTTTATCCCACTATTTTGTTCTATTGCTACTGTTTGGTGATTGTTTTCTTATTTTATCTTGTATGTACTTTGGTGTGATGCGTAGAGAACGAGCCGTTCGAGGGATTCAAAGAGCAAGAAACTGAAGAATCTGAGCAGCAGCAACAGGGCTTTGTTGGAGGCAAGTGTCCTTGGTCATACCCGTCTTTGCCTATATAACATGCATTTAATCAGTTTATTTATTTATTGTTTTGCATTAATATGGTTGGTCCTATCTAAGGTTCGACTAGATTGATTTACCTCATACCTTGATCCACCTGGGTTTACTTTATGTTGGGTAGTTGCTTAATATGATTTTTTAAGTAAGGGTTCAAATTTCATTAGAATATAACCCCTTTTACAACTGAGACCTCAACATAAAGTTAAATTACATTGAAGCACGCCACTAGGTCTCTATTCTTTATCTTTCTTGCAACCGACGTTGTCCACTGCTTCAGGAAACTCCATCGTCGTGGAACAACACCAGATTTGAACTCGAGAACCATAGCCCCCACCAACAGAAGACTCCACATACGTGAAGACCACAAAAGAGGTCTTGTATGTTCAACCAATGCAGGGAGTAAAAGGCACCAAAAGCACATCGGCCATATCTTCTGAAGGTTGAACCGAATATAAGATCCAATGCCACCGTTAGCCATCACCAACGACGACTGGAATAATAGATCTGCTGCCTCTAGTAGTAACACCAATGACCGGAAAGATGATTCCATCATAAGGGAAAACAGATCCAATCCCTCCTCAAAGAAGATTAGGTGGACGCACCTCGATCCCTTGATTAAGAACAAGATGTCTTTGAACAGAATGACACATCCCTTGGAGGAGATCCAAAATGTAATAGAAAACCAGATTGAAAATATTGAAAATATTATTAAAGACTGTTGACAGTTGATAGTCGTATGAAAGTTCGTTTGGACTTGCAAGTGGACAAATCCCCCGTCGTAGTCAAGGGACCCTTCTCCCCTTGAGTGGTGAACCCAAGGTATCGAATCCGTGGAACAATGTGTAACGCAAGATCCAGTCTAATAAGCGGGAAACACTTTGATCTTGACAAGGAGTTTTGCATCTAATCTATGGAAGAACCATGAAAACACATCTAATCTACTTAACACCGGAGGTAGCAAGAGAAAGAGAGGGGAGGTAAAACCAATCTAGAGATTGGATCGGGTCTTTTGTTGAAGTTCCAAAACCAAGAAGAATAAAGCAAACGAATCTCATTGAAAAGCCTCTTTAAATTGTGGCTTCTGTTCCAACCCTCAAAGGCACCTACCGTACACGTGATCAACATCCTGTCACGATGTCCCGCTTATTGTGTAGGTGAACCTAAGAGCACGTTCACGAGGAACGTGTTGAAAACGCTCGGTAAGTCAGGTATTCACCTCTAGCCACCGTGGCTAGAAGAACATCCTATGCAATCTATCCGCAGAATAGATTGGAGAATAAGAAAACCCAAGCAAATACAAAATCATAGTGAAAGCACTTGATCACTAGAAATCGGATTCAATCTTACAAATTCAACATGAAGTATGATACATGGACAAGATCACCACCGAGATCCTACCTTGATCTTGATCCTAGTTTCTAGAACTCTGACGTGGTCTTCCTTGCAAGGTTCCCACATCAGCTAGGGAAACCCTAGTCAACCATATCCCCTCTCCTCTCCGGAAGGGTGTCCCTCTCTTCTCTGCTCGTCGGCGGCGGATGATGAATGGCTTCATAAGTGGCTCGAGGCACGGGGGCTATAAATAGCCCGAGGATCATCTAGGTCAAAGGGGGCGCCGAACCGAGCCCGGAATGGGCTGGGCCGGCCTGGGCCCATTTCGGCCCAGTTCGGCCCCGGCTTTCTTCCAGACGCTTCTCGCGACTTCCTAACTTTTTGCCGAGTTGCATGTGGGTCCTTGACGTCATTTTCCTCGCGGTTTAGATAACGGTGCTTGGCGTATGAACTCCCGCATCTTCCATCTAGGTCCTCGACACTTCTCGGCTTCACGCTTTAGTCCTTGGTTCATTTGGAGTCATGTTCATCTTGCATCTTGACTTGTCCCGGGGTCCATGATCTTCTCGTAGAACCCTTGATGAACTTTACCCGAAAGTCCTCATTTAGGCTCTTAATCCCTGTGTAAACAATAAACTCCAAATACCATGCATGAGTGCGAACTTGACATATAATGAGGTTTAGGATTGTTAGTGTGAATATCAAATTAATACCAACATAGAAGGTAAACATGTGGCTAGGTTGACGGAAATCGACTGCCAACAAAGACATAATCCAATTATTGTGGAGGAAAGGAAAAATTATTGAAAAAGCTAACAAAGTAGTAGCAAATCTACTAAAGGATGGACCCTGACCACCGCGTAGTCGTGCGTCGCCGCCCCTTGCGAAGGCCGCAGTCCACCTCCTGCCCGCGCACCGCCCCGTGCGGAGGCCGCGTTGTAGCGAAGATGGCCTCATATGCCATTTGTTCAAGTTTGATTTTGGTGATTAATGACAACATGATCAATGGGACTAACCATATTGTTTAGCATGTCCTTGTAGATATTTCTAGGTCCCATGGATGCCAAAATATAACATGCCAAAAAGAGCACCGTCGGATGAACCGATGGTACATAGGAAGAGGCATCGGTGCAAGCGTCGAAGTACTTGGTACACTGCGTGAAGAAGGCTCAGATTACACAGACCGTCGGATGAACCGACAGTATGCTTTTTAGTTGCACCGGATGAATTCCTGGAGAAGAAACGGCTGGGTTAGTAGCACCGGATGAACCGACGGTGTAGCAGCGGATCATCCGACGACCATGTGTTTGCTAACAGTAAGGTTTTGGCCGCGAGGTCTTCAGCATCGAATGAACCGATGGTTACAAGGGATTGAGCAGTGGTTCATCCGATGACGCTAAAGAAGCTAATAGAGAGGTTTTGGCCGTGGAGTCTTCAGCACCAGATGAAACAACGGTGCGTCGGTGTAAGTGCCGGATGATTTGCATTAGCAAAGCTGCAATGACTAAATGACGTGGATGGGGCACCGCATGAACCGATGGCCCTGAAATACTAGCATCAGTTCATCCGACGCTATACTTTTCAGTGGCCGTTAGCCAACGGCTCTTTGGACGCCTTGTGCTATTTATACCCTCTCTACTCACCCATTTGAGGTTGCTGGATGCTGAGGAAGACCAGAGGAGTGCAAGACACATTAGAGATCATATCCATGCTATGCTAGTGCTCAAGTGAACATCCAAAGGCTTTGCACATGCTTGGTGTGTGTACTTAGTGCTAGGTTAGCTTAGAGCTGAGTGACTGCAAGGTGTGCCTACCTTGTGAGATGATTTTTGAGTGGATCAAGCTGTACAAGGTGCGTCGGAAGCCTTGGAGCCTAGGTGGCTCTCCGGTAAAAGTCTTCGACCCTCCGGCTTGGTGTGGAGCGGCGAGGACACTTTGTGCGGGGGACGTGGAGACCCCTTGCCCTTGGTGGAGAAGCTCCTTAGTGGAGGCGGCATCAAGGTGACCAAGGGAGCTTGGCGAGCCTTTGTGGCAAGTCAAGTGGTGCTCTTGGGAGAGACTTGGTGAACGGGAAGCAATACCATTGTGTGGAGTGCTTCAACAACGTGGACTAGGGGTGGCTTAGTGCCTACCGATACCACGGGATAAATCGCGTGTCAAGAGTTTGCTTTCTCTCATCCCTTTACGTTTCCGCATTACTTTCTTGCAATTCTTGCTTGCCTTTACTTTCCTAGAGTAGTATCTTGCTAGGATTGGCTATAGGTTGCAAAACTTAATTTGGGATGGGAGTTTCACACTAGAACAACCGTAGTTGCACATCTAGATAGTATGTTCTAGTTTATGTGTTGAGCAAATAGTGATAACCATAGGTTAAGGTTTTAAGTTGCCTAATTCACCCCCTCCCCCTCTTAGCCTACGAGCATCTCATTCCTTACATGCGCCGCCTTGGCCATTCGGCCAGGGAGCCGGGCGCGGCAGCCCCTCCCCGCCGTCTCATGCGCCGCCGCGGCCCGCGGGCTCGTCGACCCCACCGTGGCTGGCCACCGCCGACTCCGCTGCACCTGGACCGGCTGGCCGGTGTTCCGCGCTGCCGTCGCCGCCTACTGGAGGTGGAAGAAGGCTTCAAAATGTTGGTCCAAAAATTGTTGGTCAAAAAATGTTGACGACATTTTCAAAAATGTTGCAACATTTTAAAAAATATTGACGAAAAAATAATGTAAAATGTTGACAAAAAATGTGTCAACATTTCTAAAAAATGTTGCAACATTTTATATTTAATAGTCATGAGGTAGGATAGCTGGAAACTACTAGTTAGCAATATTAGGTGGGCTTTGGTGGGCTATTAGGTGAGCTTTGGTGGGCTGGAAGTTTCACCGCTTATGCACCTTCCGGTAGTGCCCGCCTGGCGACGACGAAGACGCCGAGTGGCCGGCCACCGTGCAAGATGTTTGTGAATATCACGAAGCAAGGACCATGGTCTAAGAGCAACTCCAACAGTTTGGGATAATTTGTTTGGCAAATCTTGAGTTTTGGCAACTCCTCAAAAGTTATGGCAAAGAAAAAAGATGTCCATCTCCAACAGTTTCCCATAATTCACTTAGCAAAACAAAATTTGGGCCCACGATGCTATTCTTCCCATGATCCCCAACCATCCTCGCGCCATTTTTACACGATCTCTAGTCGTGGCGCTCGTGCCAAAATATCCCCACCGCGCCATCGCTTTTCTTCCTCCGGCCGGCCATCTAATGAAGAAACGCTGAAGTACCATGCAGTGCAAAAAAAAAACAGAGACAAGCATGCAGTGCCAGTACTGGAGCATGCACGGCCAGCTACAACACCGACAGAGACAAGCATGCAGTGCCAGTACAGGAGCATGCACACGGCCAGCTACAACACCGAAGATGATGGCGTCTGGCGACCGTGGAGATCCCCTCCTGATCGATGTTTGTTGCCTTGCTCTGCCGATCGATTTGGCGAGCCACCGCGGCGGGAGAAAAAAAGAAGCTTGCGGACTCGTGGACCCTGGCGCGTGGGGAAAAAAGAGGTGCGCCAGTTTTCGCGCGCGGGAACATAAGCGGTGCGGGCAAAAATCACGGATGGAAAACAGGATGGCAACGAGTCCGCCGTGCGTATATATGCGCGCGAGCGCGGCAGGGATGGCAAGTTGCCATCGATGCCAAACTCTTTTGCCAACCTGTTGGAGATTATTTTTTCTTATTTTGCTAAAATTAGATGGATGTCAAGTTCATATACCAAACTGTTGGAGTTACTCTAAAAGCCTAAAAACGCTTCCTGTTCATGCAGAATCAGCTACTGCTCCATCCTGTATGGCAGTATTCATGCGGAATCTCTCTCGTTACAGGTAAGAATCACTAATATGATTTTGATCCCTTGTTTTTCATCATTTAGTTTCTAATATCTACAAAAATGTCACCATCATAGTTGCAACTTGCAAGTCGTAACTCTTACCGCAGCAACTTCCAAGAGTGTATTATTAGCCAGCATTCCCTTCCGTCTATGAGAGGCGTGTGTACACTTGGGTTGTTCCAGATGCAAACCAAATTCTCACAGTGCAGTTTTTTTTTCCGCTGGGTGGTGGCAG
This sequence comes from Cenchrus fungigraminus, assembly GCA_036936925.1. Taxonomy (NCBI): domain Eukaryota; kingdom Viridiplantae; phylum Streptophyta; class Magnoliopsida; order Poales; family Poaceae; genus Cenchrus; species Cenchrus fungigraminus. The sequence goes on from CM072779.1 coordinate 130,556,589, forward strand.
TGGCGTTCATTTGCGTGCGTGCAAGCAAGCACAATGTGTTCATGGAAAATGACCTGCAGGCTGCAGCATTGGAAAATGACCTCCATCTCTGCTGCCTTAAACAAGCAAAGTCGTGTTGACAAAGTTGAGAAGTCCATCCGATTAAATGCTGCAATTGATGTTTGCTGATACTTGTTGCATCAAGGACATTCTTTTCAGGGTCATGATGAATCAAAGGAATCTGAAAAGAAAGGTAATTATCTAGAGTTGTTGGAATATACTTGTCAACAAAATAGTGTTATTGCGAAAGCATTCAAATTTGCTCCACGTAATAATAAATTAGTGTCCCCCAAGATTCAAAAAGACATCACTGAGTACTTTGCAAAAGTAATATTGCACTCTATCATTGAAGAGATAGACCATGGTGTGTTCAGTTTGTTGGTTGATGAGTCCCGTGATGTTTCTGACAAAGAACAAATTGCAACAGTTCTGCGATATGTTGATAAATGTGGGCTTGTGAAAGAAAAATTTGTTGGAGTTGTTCATGTAGAGGAGACAACTGCTACATATTTGAAGTCTTGTGTTGATGCCTTACTTGCAGAATTAGACCTGAGTATAAAACAGATCAGAGGCCAAGGCTATGATGGTACTAATATGTCAGGCGAGTTTAATTTGTTGCAAGCTAAAATTATGAGAGAGAACGGTTCAGCATACTATGTGCATTGTTTTGCTCACAAATTGCAACTTGTTGTGGTGGCCATTGCTAAAAAGATATTAGATGTCGGGGATTTCTTTGATATGATCTCAGTTTTGTTGAATGTTCTTGGATCATCATGCAAGAGAAAGGATAAACTTTGAGAGAATCATCAGGAGGAAGTGAGAAAAGCCATTGGAAAGGGAGAGATTGGTACAGGAACAGGGTTAAATCAAGAACTCTCTCTTCAAAGACCAGGTGATACTCGCTGGGGTTCTCATTTTAGGACATTAGTGGGATTGTCTAAGGCCCTGTTTAGTTGGTTGGAAGTTTTTGGAAAAAGAAATTTGGAGTTCTCTTCCTAGATCTATTAAGAGTATTAAATGTAGACTTGACGAGGCCCTAGACCAGGGCCCACCACGACCATTAAAAATGCAGTACGGACTGACACATAGTGTACTTAGCGGCCAGTACAACGAGTACTACGCCTTCGAGTACCTGGCAGACCGTATGACCAGTTTCCGTCATGGGCCAGGAGCTGGGCGGCCCATGCGCACCACTACCTCCTCCTCCGAGTACATGACGGCCCACACGACATGTCCCCAACCACGTGGTGCTTCGCACGACAAGTTTCCGTCTCCCTCTCCGACTACTCGCTCGCACGAGTAGTTTCCGTCCCCGACCAGTTCGGCCTCCGCATCGAGGGCAATGGCAGCGTGGGTCCCCCACTGATATCCCGGGATATCCGTGCACGCTCACCCATGTGCCGCCACGTGCCCGCTCCTCCACGACAGGCCGCCCTGACCAGGCCGATCTGGTGTCAGAGGGCGGATCCGTCCACTATGCCACGAACGTCATAGTGCGCGTCGTACCACGGACGACACAGTACGCGCTATGCCACGGACGGCACACTGCGCGCCACCTCTTAAACCTCGAATGGCGTGGTGTAGACTACTCGTTCGCACGAGTAGTTTCTGTCCCCGACAAGTTTACAGCTTCACATCGAAGGCAACGGCGACGTGGACCCCCCGCCGATATCCCAGGATACCCGCGCACGCTAACCCACGCGCCGCCACGTGCCAACCCCTCCGCACCAGGCCGCCCTGACCAGGCCGATCTAATGGCAGAGGGCGTATCCGTCCGCTGTGCCGCGAACGGCACAGTGTGCGTCGTACCACGAATGGCATGGTGTGCGCTGTGCCACGAACGGCACAGTGTGCGCCTCCCCCTAAAACTTCAAATGGCGTGGTGTAGGTCACTCCATTCCCACAGTATCTGGGAAAGACGTTGTTGGTATTTCTTAACATCACCACTAGTTGTGCACCTAGCGTGAGCGTAAGATCCACCTGGGTATACTAACGGGTACGAAAGAATCCGCAAGCGCACAGAAATACCGCTGTAGCACTTCCCCAAAGGAGTATTCCGAAGGGCATCGAATCCAAGGAATGATGTGCACTACCTTCTATCCTAGGGGAACGGTCCAAGGACACCAGACCCCTGCTAAGGTTGAGAGGAAGATGGAAAGGATCCTGCTGATAGCGTGCAGAGTTGAGAACAGCCTCTCGATTAGGAACTCTTGTTTCGGACACCAGGCCCTTCTGGCTATAATAGTTGGTTCAGGGCAAATGATTACCTACACGCTGTATCTGAACGTAGGGGATTTCAGAGGGTCCAACGGCTGTCACTACCGCGGCCTACCCCAAGACAAACTATGGTATATAGGGCAAACGAAGGATAACCAGTAGTCTAGACACCACGTCTACACCACTGATTACTACTATAGCACGGTTACGTCTGCTGGCCCGTAACAACACTATAGCAGTCCGTACGAAGATAGAGCGACGAACCCACGAGAGAGAGACCCGAACTCACTCAAGTATACGCTATCTTATGCAAGGGATCACGGATGAACATGATCTAGATTAGGATATAGGAGCATCCACTTAACTCTGATTAAGCTAGCAGGCATACAAACAGGATACAAGCTTAGATGTTTATAACAGAAGATCAAGGGTCGTGTTCGTGAAGAACACGAGCCTCTAACTTATGAACAAACACAAAAGTACGAGAAACTCGCTCGTCAACTAGATCGAGGAAGCGTGTTCGTGAAGAACACGAGCCTCTAAATGATGAACGAACGAAGAACACAAGAACACAGTATGAATGCCACTTTAGTCTAATTGAGAAGGTCGAAATACTCACTTTATTCTAAATGAAGAACAGAAGCATCCGTAGAGGATCGTTCTTGAGGGAATGTGCCAAACACCATGGCACAACCCCAAGACACAACCTCACCTTTCTTCTAATCTCTAAAGCACTAGCAAGCCAGCACTAATCCTATGCAAAGAGCTCTCCTCTCCTAATGAGAGAAACCAAAAGGCAAAAGTGAGAAGGAGGAGAAGAAGTGTGTGTCCTATTCTCTAACCCCTCCACTTCTATTTATAGGCTCGGACACCAGCACGAGGACACCCCGTGCACCCCCGGAATGGGCTTAGGGACCAATCAGGAGACACCACGTGGAAGGCCGAGATCACCCGACGCAAGGTCGATTCGGCCGAACCAAGGGTTCGGCCGACCCCCTGTTGGCCCACCCCGTCTTGTGCTTCCTCGTGGTGGCTGTCAGGTGGGTTCTTATGGCGGTTCCAGGTGTCCACGTGGTTTGGAGACGGTTTAGGCGCTCTGGTGGGCCATGGGATCCAGGTGATACACGCGTGGTGACTTCTGATTTGCCGAGGCTTCCTCCCTTGGATTGGTGATGTCATGGATCTAGGGGGTGCTTGCATGGCAGCCCCTCATTGGCTGAGCCTAGATTGCTTGGATTGGTGAGGTGGATGGATAAGGTGTGCTTTTGCTCTCTCTCTTGTGCTGATTGCCTACATTTGAATCTACACCGCAACTTGTGGAAATTGTCAGTATAAGGCCCTATTCTATTGTGAATATATATTTCTCATGTCAAAATGTAGGAGTTGACGGTTATAAATATGGCACTTAACAGCCGTCAACAACTCCCCCACACTTGACCTTTGCTCGTCCCGAGTAAAGGAAGTCAGACCAAGGTGGGACATGATATCAAAAGGTATGAAGCGAGCATAAGAGATATTACAAACCATACCTTGTACTTGTGAACTTGTGGAGTGTCTATCATGTCATCTTGGGTAGTTGAGGAATGGAATGATCATGAATCAAATCACTCCTGCTCATCATGTCAAGTAACTTGGGGTTTTGCAATAAGTTTTCAAAAACAAATGTTGCTTGGCTCCTCATTTGATTCTCTCAGATCGCTCAATGTGTATATGTCCTCACTAAGGCATTATATTGCCTTTATTCATCCTACTCCTAATGATAGCTTATGTGGAGCTCAGGGTAGGTATGACTGATAAGGCATACTTGCATCACATGTATTGCAAAATCAAAGACTGGATCCAAGAGAAAAGCAATTCATACAATCAGATCAAGATGTGCACATGTATGGATATGATGGGTACGGTAAGGTGTATACTAGGCCCGGAATGGGTGCTAGATATTACCATACGTATATGATGAGTGTTGGTTGATGGTAAGGTGAACACTAGCCTCGGAATAGGTACTAGTTATTACCATCTAAGTTATGGAACTCCTTTTTGCATGATTTTCTCTGCTCTCCTTTTTTTGAAATTTTTGAGATATGGGCTATCTCTCTTTTCTCTTTTTTTTATCATGCTTTTTGAGCATGTCTTTCTCTTTTTTTATATATGGCCCAATCACTTTTTAGAGATATTTGGAGAGGGATAAATCATAGAACAATGCATGGAGCTTTATTTTCTGGAATGGATGAATGAGACAATGCTAACCTCCAGTGTAGAAGCATAGCAAGGGGAAAATGGTGGAGTGCACATGAATCTTGATCATGAAAGCATAAAAAGACTTCTCGTAAGGGTCACAGAATTTGACAAAGCTCAATGCAATGCCAAGCAGCATATGAGTATAAGGTTTTCAACTAGTAGCATCATATGGCTTTGGTAGGATTGTGGCATATCAAAGAGGAGCTTTGCAAAGGGTTTTATGATTTTTCAAATAAAATTCCCAAGCACTCAAACACTCAGAGTGAAGATCATATCATCAAACCATATCGCAAATGCCAACTACTTAGATAAAAATGAGTTCCATAATGATATTTGTTCACAAGCATCAAGATGATAAGCAAGGCATAAAACATATGCAAGCCAACCACAGGATTCATGTAGAGTAAGCAGAGCACCATTATTTGAGTTTGATTTATTGGATAAGAATTGAAGATCATTCAAACTCATAGGTAGAGGGTGAGATCAAGGGCGCACATACCATCGCTCCTGAAGGGTATGAGGAACAAGGGAGACTAGTGGTGATTCGGCTGACCAAAAGGCAGCCGGCTCACTCCAGTTTACCTTGCTCTTGTCATGAAGGTGTATTCGATGTTGTGCAGCGCCTATGTGGGAGTTCTCTAGTGAAAACGTCGATGATGAGCTTGAGAGAACTCCCCCACACTGGTGGTTGAATCTGGTGCTGTTCTTCAAACGACAAATGAAAACAAAGGAGGGACTCTACTGGTTCGAGAACCATAGAGCCTTTATTCAAAAGCAAATATTTTTGTTGTTTTTATTCTATTTTATTGTCACCATGTCATTTGCTCGAAATGGTTAGATCAATATTACACTCCATACACAAAGGGGGATATACTTACCTTGGACCTTTGAGAGGTCATATGTACCACCTTTGTATGTTGTGCAACATGAATCTGACACCTCAACTTACCTTCCCATCAGGATATAGCTCAACGACTGACCCATTCAAATTTGACAATCTTCTGTAGGGGTTAGTCAACATACATGCAGCCAAAATCTATGAAAAATATATCTCTGAGGTTCATCAATCAAAACTCAATGCCATGCCTTTTTTGACTGAAGAAGACAAATTTTAACCTAAGCACCATGCTTAATTTAAAACGGTCTATGAATATATGCTGCAGCACACATTCAAACCAGAGCATATGAACAAAGATAAAGGAAGCATTTAAGCATGATCAAGCTATTTTCAAAAGGGACATAAGCATGAGCCAAGACTGTGAACCTCGAGCAACCTCCAGGAAGGGCTTTGTTTAATGTCAAAAGCAGGACTTTCCTAGCTAATCGGCAAGATGCAAGAGCTGACATCATCTCCACACCAGGGTAAGATTTGGTAGAGGAGGAACTTTACTCAGGATGCTCACATACCTCCCCCACACTTGAAGTTTGCATTGCTGGGCAACAAAACTCAAGTGTGTGGTGATCAAGCTTCCTTTTGTAAATGTTCCCTCACCAAAGCTTATCTAGGTGTTGCAGCTGATGTGGCTCACATGTTCGTAGGCATCACCTGTTCATCTTTCTTTCCGGTCTCTACCTGGAAGGTTAGTGACCCAAAAATACCCGAAGGACGACTTATCCTAAAAACATTTTCTTGCTTTTATTCGAAAGGGAAATGAAACCTATGCTAATCCAGGCTATCTCCTGGTAGTGCTTTGTTTATTTATTGGTCATAAGCTTGACCATGGGAACTTCGTCTTGCAGCTATCGTTGGTGGTGCCATTCCCGTCTCACCACCAATCCTTGATGTATCAGTGAAGCTTCAGCTGCAAGGTTAGTGCCACAATGCACACACGAAATCTGATATGTTTATGATAGACATATGCATCCACAATCTGCCTTCTAAACATTCTGCAATCGAGGACTAAAAGGTGGTTGCAACCCTCGTATGTGCAAAGTGCACTTAGCATGGCTGGCTCTGGATAGGCATGATGCAGGCATGGTTGTATCAAGAATGAAACTATCATGCTTGTCTGTGGAACCTTTCCCTATGAATTCCAGAGTCGACGCCTCACAAGGTTCCATGGCCCATGAGTTCTCTATCTCAAGAGATGCATCGTGGAGGCAAGATGTTGACTCTCAATCATAATCGAAAGCAGCATAATACGGGCCAGCGGGAAGAGGCTGAAACTCGGTCGAGATAGATGATGATCGTTCACCTCCACAGAGGTGAAGAGAATCTCCCGAGTCATTCCCTTGAGGTGTAGAGACGTCTACAACCTCAATCGGAACTGGCTCAGATGATGTGAACGGAGCTACGTGCATTATCTTCTCGAACGGGTTTTGCTCGGGAAGATGCTCTACCATAGAATGTTCATGACAAGAGATGGACGTGGTAGAAGCGGCTTCCCTAAGCTTTACATCTAGGCTTCCTTGAGATTTATCAAGAAGTTCATCCAATGGGAAGCCCAGGAGAAGATCGAAATCCATGATGTCATAGATGTGAAAATCTAAGTGCACCTCGATCTTGTCTATGATGGTTGGCACGCCCCTAGCAATCCCTCGACATGGGAAAATGTATTCTTTCCACCTAGGACTTCAGAAATATCTATCAGTCGGGGTGAGGGGCATGTCACCCACCAGAGTGTCCAAAAGGTACTCCGATATGATGCAAGCTCCAACAGCAGGGTCGTGAACAGCATCTACGGTGTTTCCCCTCATGGAGCAATGGATGGTCATGGAAGTCGAGCTGACCCGAATTACTTCAGGAACAGGCTTTGATTTCTGAGTCGACCAATCCACTATTGTCCCATAATTCCAAACTTCATCGAGAACCTCATCAAAGTCCAACGATGCTGTAGGCTTCTCGTGCCAAGAACGATCTGAGGTATTTATGATATTACGAGAAGGATCACCCTCAAATCAAGAAGAGAACTCTGAAGGTTGAATTTCTTCTCCTTTTGGTGTTCGTGGTTCGAGAGAAGGCTCTCTAGATGAATCATTGGATGTGCAAGGTGAAAGCTCAAATTCGTCTATCAGGAGACTCTCTTGGATCGACTCTGATTCTTGGTGCAGTTCATTGTATCTGGGATAGGAAGAAGAGGTTTCTAAGAAGTATTCTAGGATCTCTCTTCTTTCCATTGGAGTTTGGGTTCTAAATGAACCTCCAGCTACAAGGTCAAGCTCAAATGCAGATCCCATGCCTATCATCCCGTGAAAGATGCTCAAAGATACATTATCGGGTATACACAAGCCTGAGTTAAGCTCCAATAGGTGTGAGAAGCTAGCCCAAGCTGCACCTATAGACTCACACTCTAGTTGCTCAAATTCACGGAATTCACACGGTAGCGAATCTAAGTGTTAAAAATGGGAGAACGAGTAACAAGTCATCTCGTAGTTCTTCCCAATTGTCTACACTCTCTATCGTGCGGGTGTACCACTGCTCCGCTCTGTCTACGAGAGAGAAAGGGAACAACTTACACCTCAAAGTTTCCTGTGTCATACCTAGGATTACCAAGCACGAACACAGTTTTTCGAACTCCTTTAAATGATCATGGGGATCATCACTGGTGGCACCAGAGAAAGGTCGATTCCGAACCATGGCTATAAAGCCAGGACCAAGCTCGCAGCTAGATGAAGAAGTTGATGGTTGCTCTAAGACGAACTCGCCCCTAGGGGTAGAGATGCTATTACAGGAAAGCTTCTCCATGGGTAACGGGGGTAAAGATAGAACAAAAAGGAAAAACAAAACATACGAGGACCACAAGGTTCGAAGATAGATACAGCAACGGCACCACAAATGCTTGTTGGTATTTCTTAACATCACCACTAGTTGCGCACCTAGCGTGAACGTAAGATCCACCTAGGTATACCGATGGGTACGAAAGAATCTGCAAGCGCACAGAAATACCGCTGTAGCACTTCCCCAAAGGAGTATTCCGAAGGGTATCGAATCCAAGGAATGATGTGCACTACCTTCTATCCTAGGAGAACGGTCCAAGGACACCAGACCCCTGCTAAAGTTGAGAGGAAGATGAAAAGGATCATGCTGATAGCGTGCAGAGTTGAGAACAGCCTCTCGATTAGGAACTTTCGTTTCGGGCACCATCCCCTCCTGGCTATAACAGTTGGTTCACGGCAAATGGTTGCCTACACGCTGTATCCAAACGTAGGGGATTTCAGAGGGTCCAACAGCTGTCACTACTGCGGCCTACCCCAAGACAAATCGTGGGATACAGGGCAAACGAAGGATAACCAGCAGTCTAGACACCATGTCTACACCACCGATTACTACTATAGCACGGTTACGTGTGCCGGCCCGTAACAACACTATAGCACTCCGTACGAAGACAGAGCGACGAACCCACGAGAGAGAGACCCGAACTCACTCAAGTATACGCTATCTTATGCAAGGGATCACAGATGAACTTGATCTAGATTAGGATATAGGAGCATCCACTTAACTCTGATTAAACTAGCAGGCATACAAACTGGATACAAGCTTAGATGTTTATAACAGAAGATCAAGGGTCATGTTCGTGAAGAACACAAGCCTCTAACTTATGAACAAACACAAAAGTATGAGATACTCGCTCGTCAACTAGATCAAGGAAGCGTGTTCGTGAAGAACACGAGCCTCTAAATGATGAACGAACGAAGAACACAAGAACACAGTATGAATGCCACTTTAGTCTAATTGAGAATGTCGAGATATTAACTTTATTCTAAAAGAAGAACAGAAGCATCCGTAGATGATCGTTCTTGAGGGAATGTGCCAAACACCATGGCACAACCCCAAAACACCACCTCACCTTCCTTCTAATCTCTAAAGCACTAGCTTGCCAGCACTAATCCTATGCAAAGAGCTCTCCTCTCCTAATGAGAGAAGCCAAAAGGCAAAAGTGAGAAGGAGGAGAAGAAGTGTGTGTCCTTGTTGGTATTTCTTAACGTCACCACTACAGCGTTGGGTTAGCGTGAGCGTGTAAGAATCACCGGGGTATACTAGCGGGTGCGAATGAATCTGCAAGCGCACGAATACACCGTTGTAGCACTTCACCTCAGGAGTATTCCAAAGGGTATCGAATCCAAGGAACAGTATGGGGGACTCTACGAGTGACTATCCAAGGGCACACAGTCCTTGCTGAGGTAGGTGAGTGATACGAAGTCTCCTGTAGGTTCTAGACTCTAGAGAGGAAGAAGCTCGGATAAGAATCACGCTTCGGACACCAGCCCCTCCTGGTTATAACAGTTGGTTCACGGCAAATGGTTGCCTACACGCTGTATCCGAATGTGGGGGATTTCAGAGGGTCCAACGGCTGTCACTACCGCGGCCTACCCCAAGACAAACCGTGGGATACAGGGCATTCGAAGGATAACCAGCAGTCTAGACACCACGTCTACACCGTCGACTACTACTATAGCACAGCTACGTCTGACGTCCCATAGAAACACGATAGCACTCCGTATAAATATGAAGCAACGAACCCGTGAGGTTTAGCTAGACCGTACTCGTCATTGAATCGATTCGCGCAAGGAGATATGATTGATACTTGATCCAAATCAGATATGCATGAGCTTCAATATATTCTAATAGACAGGCAACCACACAAACAGAATGCAAACTTATGCACTTATAACAGAAGATCAAGGGTCGTGTTCGTGAAGAACACGAGCCTCTAACTTATGAACAAATGCAAAAGTATGAATAACTCGCTCGTTAACTAGATCGAGGAAGCACGTTCATGAAGAACGCGAGCCTCTAAATGATGAACGAACGAAGAACTCAAGAACAATTCATTCATGCATGAGAGCCACTTTAGTCTAATTGAAAAATACTGAAATACTCAATTTAGTCTAGATGAAGAACAGCATCGCTCACGAAGTACAAGGGGACGATGGATGATGAACGGATCATCACCACCTCACCTCTACTCATCCACACACTCCTCTCTACCTAGCACCACCTAGTCTAGATCCTCCACACACACACACTCATGGTGGGATGAGGTTTCACCTCCACCAAGAGATAATGAGAGAGGGAGAAAGAGGCAAAGGTGAGAAATGGCTTTAAGTGTGTTCATCCTCTTCTTACCACCCTCTTCTCCTATTTATAGGCTTGAGCAACCAGCGTGGGAGCACCCAAACACCCCGGGGATAGCTTCTACGACCAATGGGCGAGCACCATGTGGAAGCACCTTAGTGGGCGCCTCAAGGTCGGTTCGGCCGACCCAACAGGTCGGCCGACCCCCTGCGGGTCCCACTCGGGGTGTGCTTTCTCCTAGTGGCTGTCCTATGGGTCCTGAGGTTGGTTCTCGGTGTCCACATGATTTAGAGGCGGATTTGGCGCTCTGGTGGGCCATGGGATCCATGTGATGCCTGCATGGCGACTTCTGATTCGCTGAGGCTTCCTCCCTTGGATTAGTAACGTCATGGATCCAGGGGATGCTTGCATGCAGCCCCTCATTGGCTGAGCTTGACTTGCTAGGATCATGAGGGTGTCTTTTCTCTCTATTTCTTATGCTAAACACCTGCATTCAACTTAGCATGGCCACTTGTGGAAATCGTTAGTTTAAACTCCTATTCTAATGTGGATGCATAGTTCTTATGATAAAATGCAGGGTTTGACGACCTAAAATTAGGTACTTAACAGCCATCAATAACTCCCCCACACTTGCCCTTTGCTCGTCCCGAGCGAAAGGGAAGATCACATGGGTTTAAACCAAAGGTATAAGACAAGCATAGGAGTTATTCCAGGTCATACCTTGCTCTTGTGAACTCTGCGGCTTGGCTACAATGCCATCTTGGGTAGTTGATAAGGGGAATGACTATGAATCGAGTTTCTTCAGCACTTGTTGGTCAGTACTTGGGGTTTTCTTAATAATTTTTAAAAGAAAATTCTGCTCTGCCCTCCTTCTTTGATTCTCTTGGATCGCTCAATGTGTATATGTCCTCACCAAGGCATTAGATTGCCTTTCTTCACCCTACTTCTAATGGTGGATATATTTGGAGCTCAGGGTAGGATAAAGGTAAAGCATACTTGTATCACATGTATTGCAAAGTCAAAAACTAGATACACAGAGAAAATCAAATCATACAATCAGATCAAGATGTGCACGCGTATGGGTATGGTGAGTATGGTAAGGTGGATACTAGGCCCGGAGTGGGTGCTAGATATTACCATACATATATGATGAATGTTGGTAAATGGTAAGGTGGACACTAGCCCTGGAATGGACACTAGTTATTACCATCTAAGTTATGGAACTCATTTTTGCATGATTCTCCCTCTTGTATCAAAATCTTTTGAGAACATGACTATCTCTATATATTTTTTTGTGGACCTTCATGTGTCCAACTCTTTTCTTTTTTTTTCCGATAGCCATGTCTCTTATGTAACAAAAACTAGGAGGGAGAGATCAACACATATGGAGCCTTATTTTCATGGAATGGATGAATGATACAATGCTAACTTCCAGTGCAGAAGCATAGCAAGGGGAAAATGGTGGTGTGCACATGAATCTTGATCATGAGAGTGATGAAAAGAATTCTCACAAGGGTCACAGAATTTGACAAAGCTCAATGCAATATTAAGCAGCATATGAGTATAAGGTTTTCAACTATGAACATCATATGGCTTTGGTAGGACAGTGGCATATCAAAGAAGAGCTTTGCAGGAGCTTTTTTTTCAAAAACAAAATTATCCCACGGGCTAGAACCAACAGAGTTAAGATCATGTCATCAAGTCATATCTCACTTGTCAAATACTTAGATAAGCATGTTGTCCTTATGATGATATTGTTCACAAGCCTCAAGGTTATAAATGAGGAATAAAAGTTACGCATGTCAACCCTAGGTATGGAGTAAGCATTTCCATAGATTTCTTGAGTTGATTTATGGAGAATTTATCAAGCACGAGCATACAAACTCAGAAATCATGGTGAAATGAGGAGGAGATGCAAACCAGCATTGGTTTCTGTGTGGACCAGACGGGGTTTCCTGTGATGCGCACGAATGTATGTCCCGTTCAGGTTCTCTAAGCATGGTCGATCGCAAGGGCTGTGTGAGTGTAGTGTGGGCGCACAATAATCTGTCGTGTTCACGTCTGGAGAGTGCAGCTCTCCGCCACATTGTTTTGTACCTGGGTGCAGTTCTTCAACACAAACCAAAACAAATATAGCTAACACACATGTGACTCAACCGGGTTACATGACCAGTGGAGCCAAAATTATTCATTCAAGTTCACTAAAGAAATAGGTGCTTACACAAATGATGGAAATAAAAGAAATGATTGGAAGGGAAATAAATTAAACCTAACTAAGTGCCTATAAAGGGAAATAAGAGCGGGGCACGACCCTCTACTCAGCAAAGAGGGCTTCCAAACCCTCGGCCTCAATCAACCACTGCAGCTTGGCATTTATCTCCTCGCGGGTCTTGAGAAGAAGGTTTCTGAGTTGTCGATATTCTGCCCACTGCCTTTTCACAGTCTTCATTAAGAGGTCAAATTCGAAGTACGCCTCTGTCAGGTCATCTGCCACCTTACCCACACGGAGGTTCTTCCTGTTAGGCAATGAAGCTAGGATGTTGCCGAGCTCTGCCTCCCAATTTGGCGGGTATGGCTTGGGTACCCCGCTGCTATCCTTAGGGGTCCTTACTCCAAAGATGCGAAACCTGGTCTGAGGTTGCGAGACTTCATCCCACACATCTTGCTCATACTTGTGGCAAAAGGAGTCGCAATCTTCGTCAAACAGTGATCATGTGTAGCGCTCTCTGGTCTTCAATGGTGGACCTGGACAATCATCAAATAGCACCTTCTTTCTTGATCCAGGGGCCGGCTTCTTCCCTAGGGCATTGAACAGGGAGCAGTGACTGGCGAAGGTAGGAGGTGAGGATGAGCCGCGCGTAGCTGGGGGCTCTACAGAGTCTCCAGTAGGGCTTCTCCCCTTTCTTTCTCGCTACGGAGTCATCAAATCGTCCAGAGTTCCGTCCCATGGGTGAAGCTCGCTGCCTCCAAGGTTGCTGAAGCAGAAGGACTTCTCCCCATCGAAGCTAGAGGGAGCCATCGGGCAAGGGTGTGCAGAGCGGCGGAGCAGTTTTGCGCGATGGGGTTCTGCGCGATTGAGCAGAGGAGATGGGGTTCTGCGTAATGCAAAACTCCGTCACGCAGCAAGGAGAGGGTTTCTGAAGGATGAAGAAGTGCGCACGCGAAACACGAGAGGTAGCGACGGCCCTTGTGGGTCGGCCGACCAAGGGGTCGGCCGAGCCCATCTGGGCTCCGCTGGGCCTCTGCTTCGGCGTGTGGGCTCCTGCGGGGCTCAGGGTCTCTGGGCTAGGTGTCCCACCAATTCTAAGGTCGGAGGCTACAACAAGGGCTAGAATGGGATTTTGGGCATAAAATTGCCCTCTACCCCAAACAACTTTACTTAAACCTCTTAATATTTTAATAGATCAATTTGGGGGTTTTATCTGGACTCATACCTGGATGAAGAGTTATTATTGCCCTGTTGCTCATATCGTCCATTTTCTCCTAGTGATATCCTCCTACTCTGCCCTGTGGTCCCCCTTGCAGGTTTCTTTATGATAGGATGTATTTTCCTTCCTGCATGGTTAGTGCGTACGTACGATGCAAGTTGTATATATGGTGCAACAGAGGTGATCCTCACAACCATCCTAAGGGAACTATGATGGGTAACCTTAGGAGGAAAACGCAGCTAGCAAGGCTATAGCACTACGGACGAGAGATGATAGAGGTGATGGAGTTGAGCACAAGATCCGGGCCTAAAGCCTAGATTGCTCTAAGAGTGAAGCTTTCACCTCTAGAAACAGAACTCGAGAATGATCGGACCCCAGATTGAGCGACTGAAAATTTATGCGTCGAACGATCATTCGAGCGGTGGATCGAAAGTGACGAACTTGCTAGTTCATCCTCTCCTTGGTTTGACAAAGGACCTCACCCTCACCTAAGTGGGATGACACGTAAGTTAACCCAAGCTTCCAATGGAAGTGTAAAAGATAGGTGTGAAACCACACTTCCGGAGGGCATCGATCAGGTCAAGGAGTGAAGAGTAGGATTTACATCCACTTGACTTCATCGGCATCGGTCTTAGCTGAATTTAGGATAACGAGATGGATTGCTCAACTAGACCAGATATAAAATCATGCTTCTGTAAGCCAAGGATATGGAAGTTTCACAGTGCTAAAACCCGCGTCTTGGCCTAACCCTCAGTGTGGCGGCACTTCGGATTGAGCCTTGACATGAAGCACGAAAAACATCCATCGTGACCTCCCTTGGAGAGTTGCGGGCAAGGTTGAAATGATCGTCCTCGCCAGGAATGACTATTCATCCTCGACTGCACCTCTCCTCCTTCCCTCGAGACTAAGTCTCAAAGGCCGAGTTTTAAGAGAAGAAACGACAGGGGAATCTAGGGGCAGAATTTGCACTAAGTGCTCTTTCCCATAGATTCTTGCCAGTGAGGAGTGATACCTTCGACCAGAGCATAAAGAAATTTGGCATGTAAGCTCGGGCTCTCTCGAAGATGGGCTTAGGCAGCTCGACACTTCCTCGTTTGGCTACCTCGTTACTTGAGTCAGGTGGGGAACTGAAATCTCGGATTTCTCCTAGAATTTCTAGTCCTTGTTCTGGCTCTAAAAGTATAAAGGTGCCTCCCGAAATGGCATCAAGCATCATGCCATAATCCTTTCGTAAACCAAACCGGAAATGCTGCAAGAGCACTTGGTCAGGTAGACCAAGGACCGGGCAGGCTTCAACCAAAGAGGCAAAACGATGCCATGCCATGCCTAAGGTTTCCTTCTCTCTTTGTTTGAAACTGAGGATCGTCATTCTAAAGGAAATGACACACCGCACCGGAAAGAATCAAATGCAAAAAGATGCTCTCAATTCCTCCCAGCGTAGGTGGTTGCAACCAAAACAATGGTACCAAGTTCTCACTTCCCCAGAGAGGGAGAATAGAAATAGGTTCCTCTTAAGAACATCTTGTGTTGCCCTGGTTTTACCCTGGGTAGAACACAATTGCTCAAAGTCTCTTGCGTGATCATAGGGATTCTCATGACTCATTCCTGAGAAGGGTTTTTTCCTCAACTAGCTTCACGAGAGATGGGTGCACCATACAGGGTGTTAGAAGAGCGGGTTGTCTCTAGAAAGTTGATTCCATGGTTTCACTCATCATAGGCGGAAGGTGTGTACAAGGATAACCTTCCTGGGGTAGCGGGGGTAAAGGTAGAAATAAAAGGAAAACAAAAGATATGAGGATAGTCGGGTTCGTAGATTCTCGATAACCGTTCCTCAGCAATGGCGCCAGAAATGCTTGTTGGTATTTCTTAACGTCACCACTACGGCGCCGGGTTAGCGTGAGCATGTAAGAATCACCCGGGTATACTGACGGGTGCGAACGAATCCGCAAGCGCACCGATACACCATTGTAGCACTTCACCTCAGGAGTATTCCAAAGGGTATTGAATCCAAGGAACAGTATGGGGGACTCTACGAGTGACTATCCAAGGGCACACAGTCCCTGCAGAGGTAGGTGAGTGATATGAAGTCTCCTGTAGGTTCTCGACTCTAGAGAGGAAGAAGCCCGGATAAGAATCTCACTTCGGACACCGGCTGCTCCTGGCTATAACAGTTGGTTCACGGCAAATGGTTGCCTACACGCTGTATCCGAACGTGGGGGATTTCAGAGGGTCCAACGGCTGTCACTACCGCGGCCTACCCCAAGACAAACCGTGGGATACAAGGCATTCGAAGGATAACCAGCAGTCTAGACACCACGTCTACACCGCCGACTACTACTATAGCACGGCTACGTCTGACATCTCGTAGAAACACTATAGCACTCCGTATAAATACGAAGCGATGAACCCGCGAGGTTGAGCTAGACCGTACTCGTCATTGAATCGATTCACGCAAGGAGATATGATTGATACTTGATCTAAATCAAATATGCATGAGCTTCAATATATTCTAATAGACAGGCAACCACACAAACGGAATGCAAACTTATGCGCTTATAATAGAAGATCAAGGGTCGTGTTCGTGAAGAACACGAGCCTCTAACTTATGAACGAACGCAAAAGTATGAATAACTCGCTCGTCAACTAGATCAAGGAAGCACGTTCATGAAGAACGTCAGCCTCTAAATGATGAATGAACGAAGAACTTAAGAACAATTCATTCATGCATGAGAGCCACTTTAGTCTAATTGGAAAATACTGAAATACTCACTTTAGTCTAGATGAAGAACAGCATCGCTCACGAGGTACGAGAGGACGATGGATGATGAACGGATCATCACCACCTCACCTCTACTCATCCACACACTCCTCTCTACCTAGCACCACCTAGTCTAGATCCTCCACACACACACTCATGGTGGGATGAGGTTTCACCTCCACCAAGAGAGAATGAGAGAGGGAGAAAGAGGCAAAGGTGAGAAATGGCTTCAAGTGTGTTCATCCTCTTCTTACCCACCTCTTCTTCTATTTATAGGCTTGAGCAACCAGCGTGGGAGCACCCAAACACCCCGGGGATAGCTTCTAGGACCAATGGGTGAGTACCACATGGAAGCACCTAAGTGGGCGCCTCAAGGTCGGTTCGGCCGACCCAACAGGTCGGCCGACCCCATGTGGGCCCCACTCGGGGTGTGCTTTCTCCTGCTGGCTGTCCTGTGGGTCCTGAGGTTGGTTCCCGGTGTCCACGTGATTTGGAGGCGGATTAGGCACTCTGGTGGGCCATGGGATCCATGTGATGCCTGCATGGCAACTTCTGATTCGCCGAGGCTTCCTCCCTTGGATTATTGACGTCATGGATCCAGGGGATGCTTGCATGCAGCCCCTCATTGGCTGAGCCTGACTTGCTAGGATCATGAGGGTGTCTTTTCTCTTTATTTCTTATGCTAAACACCTGCATTCAACTTAGCATGGCCAGTTGTGGAAATCGTTAGTTTAAACTCCTATTCTAATGTGGATGCATAGTTCTTATGGTAAAATGTAGGGTTTGACGGCCTTAAATTAGGTACTTAACAGCCGTCAACAATCCTAATCTCTAACCCCTCCACTTCTATTTATAAGCTCGAACACCAGCGTGAGGAAACCTCGTGCACCCCTGGAATGGGCTTAGGGACCAATCAGGAGCCACCACGTGGAAGGCCGAGATCACCCACGCAAGGTCGGTTCGGCGGAACCAAGGGTTCGGCCGACCCAATGGTGGCCCACCCCGTCTTGTGCTTTCTCGTGGTGGCTGTCAGGTGGGTCCTTATGGCGGTTCCAGGTGTCCACGTGGTTTGGAGACTTGCTCTGGTGGGCCATGGGATCCATGTGATACATGCGTGGCGACTTCTGATTCGCCGAGGCTTCCTCCCTTGGATTGGTGACGTCATGGATCCAGGGGGTGCTTGCATGGCAGCCCCTCATTGGCTGAGCCTGGATTGCTTGGATTGGTGAGGTGGATGGATAAGGTGTGCTTTTGCTCTCTCTCTTGTGATGATTGCCTGCATTTGAATATACACCGCAACTTGTGGAAATTGTCAGTATAAGGCCCTATTCTATTGTGAATGTATATTTCTCATGTCAAAATACAGGAGTTGACGGTTATAAATATGGCACTTAATAGCCGTCAACAGACGTGCTCCTATTCTACTGACGGGGGTAGGGTACGAAGCCTACACCCTATACTCGACGAACTACTGGAAGGAGAGCACGAGAAGCCCCGGAGGCAACTACTCGGGATGTGTGATTCCAGGAGGCCTACACCGTCACCAGCGACCCTCTAACAGTTCTTCGCCGCTCCCGCTGCACCATCATGACAGCCCGACGTGGAGAAGGACACCCTATGTTGTAATCTAGTCCACACCCTCGATTTTACCCCCATAGACCTCTCCCTTGCAACTATAAAAGGGGAGGAGGGGAACACTTGTAAAACACATTCGCATTCACCCCCACACATGCTCAGTATCGGTATATCATCTCATATCATTCCGTAGTCATCCACACCCTCCCGTGTACGCAGAACTCTGCTACAAGAACTCAGTGCACACGCACTAGGGACTTGGGCATGGAAACCCTCTCCCGATTAGTTTGTAACCCCTACTATAGACATTGAAGCATAAAGAACACACCCCCTCAGACTGGACGTAGGGTATTACTCTCCGGAGGCCCGAACCAGTATAACTCCGTGTGTCTGTTGTGCAATTGTGTGGATTCTGACACGCGCTCGTTGTTGGCGTTTCTTAACGTCACCACTATGGCACCGGTTAGCGGGAGCGTGTAAGAGACACCGGGTATACCACAAGCATACGGAAATACCGTTGTAGCACTTCCCCAAGGAAGGAGAGTATTCCAAGGGTATCGAATCCAAGGAACGGTGTGCACTATCTCCTACTCTAGTATAGATGATCCAAGCACACAACACTGATTGATAGGATAGGTAGAAAGGATCTGCCTTGACTGAGCGTAGAGTCTAGTTACAGTCTCTCAGGTATAACACTCACTTCGGGCGCCAAGCACATCCTATCTTTTTAGGGAGAGGCCAATGTGTTGGCAACGATCCCAACTCGGTACGCGACGCAGAGGGTTTGCAAAGGGTCCAACAGGCTGTTACCACTGCGGCCTACCTCTACACTACGAACGTACGTGGTCTTCGAAGGATAACATATGGTCTAGACACCACGTCTACACCACTGACTATTACTGTGAATTCGCGAGGGAGATACTAGCACTAGCTCAAGGTATGCTCTATCACTCATGCAAGATCACGAATGCACTTTGATCTAAGTAGATAAATGTAGGAGCATCAACTTTACTCTAATAGACAAGCTGGCAAACTAGATGCAAACTTATGATCTAAGTCTACTAGATCGAAAGAGTTGTGTTCAAAGAACACAAGCCTCTAAATCAAGAACAAACGAAGAACACAAGAACAAAGCAACTAAGCATGCACCCAACTTTAGTCTAAATAGAAAATGTCGAAATACTCACTTTAGTCTAAATGAAGAACAAAGGCACCGCTGGGGATCGTTCTTGACGAAGATGTCATGAACATGACATGTCCCCAAGCCTCCCACCTCAGTTCCAAGCACTAATCCTATACAAAGAGCTCTCCTCTCCTAATGAGAGAAGCCAAAAGGCAAAAGTGAGAAGGAGGAGGAGAAGTGTGTGTCCTATTCTCTACCCCCTCTCCTTCTAATTATAGGCCCGGGTACCGGTGCGAGAACACCCCATACACCCCCGGACTGGCTTAAGGATCCAATCAGGGAGCACCACGTGGAAGCAGAGGGCGAACGGAGGAAATCCCAGGTCGGCCGATCCATGGGGTCGGCCGACCTGGGCCCACCACGTCCTGCCTTGGGCTTTCTCTGGGTGACTGGTATGTGGGCCCTTATGACGGTTCCCGGTGTATGGGTTGTTTGTAGGCGGTTTGCTCGGGTTGTGGGCCCTTGGATCCTTGTGCTGTACACGTGGCGGTATCAGATTCACCGGAAAGTGCTTCTCTTGGATTGATGAGGTGTCATGGACACATGGCATCTTGTGTGCCAGCACGTCGCCACGTGGCCTGGTGTGGGTCCCACCAGGTCTATGATATAGTGTGATCTTATCTTGTGCATATCTCTTTCATCCGGACTCCGAAGTATACAAATGATATAGCCATTTCGATCGTCTCGACGAGCCCGTCGCAATGGTGCGGTCCAAATTGGCATTTGATGTTGTTTATGATGACGTCCTTTAATAGCCATTGGATCACTTGCTCTCAATTGTACCAATTGGCACGCAATTCAGTGCATCCTGCAACAAAAGCTAGAAACACCAACACTTGTGGAAATCATCAATATCAAGCCCTATTTTAGTGTTGATGATCCTTCTACATTTATTTTATGCAGGTATTGACGGTGTAAAAGTAGCACTTAACAGCCGTCAACAACACCCCCACACTTGACCCTTGCTCGTCTCGAGTAAAGGGAGTCAGATCAAGGTGAGACATGATATCCAAAGGTATGAAGTGAGCATAAGAGATATTCCAAACCATACCTTCTACTTGTGAACTCTGAAGTGTCTATCATGCTATCTTGGGTAGTTGAGGAATGGAACGGTCATGAATAAAATCACTCCTGCTCATCATGTCAAGTAACTTGGGGTTTTGCGATAAATTTTCAAAACAAACCTTGCTCAGCTCCTCATTTGATTCTCTCAAATCGCTCAATGTGTATATGTCCTCACCAAGGCATTAGATTGCCTTTCTTCATCCTACTTCTAATGATGGCTATATGTGGAGCTCAGGGTAGGATAAAGGATAAGGCATACTTGTATCACATATATTGCAAAGTCAAAGACTGGATCATCAGAGAAAATCAAATCACACAATCAGATCAAGATGTGCACGTGTATGGACATGGTGAGTATGGTAAGGTGGATACTAGGCCCGGAATGGGTGCTAGATATTACCATACATATATGATGAAAGCTGAGGTTGATGGTAAGGTGGACACTATCCCTAGAATGGACACTAGTTATTACAATCAAAATTATGGAACTCCTTTCTGCATGATCTCATCTCTCCCCTATTTCTACTTTATTTTGGACATGGGCTATTCTTTCTTCTTCTTCTTTTTTTTCATCATGCCTTGAGCATGTGTCTCTCTTTTCTTTTCTTTTTTTTCATAGTCCACGTCTCTTTTGAAGGATACTTTTGGAGAGAAATGTCACACCACATATGGAGCTTTATTTTTATGAAATGGGTGAATGATACAATGCTAACTTCCAGTGTAGAAGCATTGCAAGGGGAATATGATGGTGTGCACATGAATCTTGATCATGAAAGTAATGAAAAGAATTCTCACAAGGGTCACTGGATTTGACAAAGCTCAATGCAAAAACAAGCAGCATTTGAGTAGAAGGTTTTCAACTATGAATATCATATGGCTCTAGTAGGACGATGGCAATATCAAAGAGGAGCTTTGCAAAGCGTTTTCAAGTTTTCAAATAAAATTCCCAAGCACTCAGACATTCGGAGCGAATATCATATCATCAAACCATATCGCAAATGCCAACTACTTAGATAAGCATCAGTTCCCTAATGATATTTGTTCACAAGCATCAAGATGATAAGTAAGGAATAAAACATATGCAAGCCAACCACAGGAACCATGTAGAGCAAGCATAGCACGAATTGCTGAGTTGATATAAAGGATAGGAATTGAAATTCAAACAAACTCATGGATAAAGGAGAGTGAGATAGAGGGTGCACATACCATCGCTTCTCAAGGATAAGAGATCATGGGAGACCAGTGGTGATTCGGCTAACCAGAAGGCAGCCGGGCCACTCTAGTTTACCTTGCTCTTGTCATGAAGGCGTAGTCGATGTTGTGCAGCGCCTGTGTGGGAGTTCTCGAGTGGATATGTCAATGATGATCTTGAGAGAACTCCCCCACACTAGCGGTTGAACCTGGTGTTGTTCTTCAAATAACAAATAAAAACAAAGGAGGGACTCTACTGGTTCGAGAACCATAGAGCCTTTATTCAAATTCAAATATTTTTGTTGTTTTTATTTTATTTTATTGTCACCATGTCATTTGCTCAGAAGGGCTAGAACCAAGTTACATTTCATACACAAAGGGGAATATACTTACCTTGGACCTTTGAGAGGTCATATGTACCACCTTTGCATGTTGTGCAACATGAATCTGACACTTCAACTTACCTTCCCATCTGACTTTAGCTCAATGACTTACCCATTCAAGTTTGACAATTTTCTACAGGGGTTAGTCAGCATACATGCAACCAAGATCTATGAAGATATAACTCTATGGTTCATCAGTCAAAACTCGGCACCATGTCTTGTTTTGACCGAAGAAGATAGGTTTAACCTAAGCACCATGCTTAATTTAAACAATCTATGAATGCATATTCGAATGATGCTTTCAAACCAGAGCATATGAGAATAAATGAAGGAAGCATGAAAGCATGATCAAGCTATCATCAACGAAGGACATAAGCATGAGCATAAGACGGTGAACCTCGGGAACCTCCCGGAAGGGCTTTGTTTAATGTCAAAAGCAGGACTTACCTAGCTAGTGGGCAAGATGCAAGAGCTGACATCATCTCCACATCGGGATAAGATTTGGTAGAGGAGGAACTTTACTCAGGATGCTCATATACCTCCCCCACACTTGAAGTTTGCATTGCTAGGCAACAAAACTCAAGTGTGTGGTGATCAAACTTCCTTTTGTAAACGTTCCCTCACCAAAACTTTTCTAGGTGTTGCAGCGGATGTGGCTCACATGTTCGTAGGCATCACCTGTCCATCTTTCTTCTCAATCTCCACCTGAAAGGTTAGTGACCAAAAATACCCGAAGGACAACTTATTCTAAAACCATGTTCTTGCTTTTATTCAAAAAGGGAAATAAAACCTAACCTAATCCAGGCTATCTCTTGGGAGTGCTTCATTTATTTAAGGTCATAAGCTCGACCATGGGAACTTCATCATGCAGTTATCGTTGGTGGTGTCATTCCCATCTCACCACCAATCCTTGATGTATCAGTGAAGCTTCAGCTGCAAGGTTAGTGCCACAATGCACACATGAAATCTGATACGCTTATGGTAAACATATACATCTATAACCAACCTTTTGAACTTTCTACAAAAGAGGACCATAAGGTGATTGCAGCCCTCAGGTGTGCTCAGCGCACTAAGCAAGTCTGACTCTGGAGGGACATGATGCGAGCATGGTCTGTATGGTGAATCAAGAATGAAGCTACCATGCTCGTGTGTGGAACCCTTTCCTCCGGACTCTAGAGTTAGTGCCTCGAAAGGTTCCATGGCCCATGAATTCTCCATCTCAAGGGAGTCATCATGGAAGCTCGATGTTGACTCTCGATCAAGATCGAAAGCAACATGATACGGGCCAGTGGGAAGAGGCTGAAACTCGGTCAAGAGTGGTGACGATCGTTCGCCTTCACAAAAGTGAAGAGAGTCTCCCGAGTCATTCTCATGAGGCGTAGAACATTCTACAACCTTAATGAGAACGGGCTCGAATGATGCGAATGGAGATGTATGTGTCATCTTCTCGAGCGGGTTTTGCAGGGGAAGAGGCTTTGCCATAGGATGTCCCGGATAAGGGGTAGCAGTGGCAGAAGCAATTTCCCTAAGCTTATCATCTAGGCTCCCTAAAGATGTATCGAAGAGCTACTCCAGAGGGGAACCTAGGAGAAGATCGAGATCAAGGACATCGAAGATGTGAAAGTCTAAGGTAGCCTCGATCCCATCTATGATAAGCGGCACGACACTTGCAATCCCCCGACATTCAAGAACGTGTCCAAAGGGACAAGTCTTGAGGAGCATGTTGGATGGTGCTAGCGGGACTCTACCCAAAAGAGTTTCCGCTAAGTGCCATGGCAAAATGTTAACCTCCATGAGGGGGTTACAATGGGCCTCTACGACAGTGCCTCTGATAGAGCAATGGACAACCAGAGAAGGTGAACTATTCCAAGTTGCCTCGGAAAATCGTGTCACTCTCTCTGACCATTCCTCCCTCATGGCCTCCTCAGGATATGCTTCGTCAGGAGGATCAGGAGGTAGAGGTGGTAATGCAGGCCTAAGGGAAGGTTCTGTCGAAAAATTTCTAGAATGATCGGTGTGGAAAGAATAAGGATCTTCCCCTAATTGGGCATCAACAGAATTCGAGGTGTCTGAAGGACTTCTAGATGGGTCATCCTTGAATTTGCAAGTGAACACCGAAGGTTGAATTTCTTCTCCCTTTAGTGTTCGAGGTTCAGGAGAGGGCTCAACAGACAAGTCTTGGGATTCAGAAGATGAAGTCTCAGACTTGGATGTTGAGGGACTCTCATGGCTCGACTCGGATTCCTCTCGGTAGGATCTGGGATCGACTTCGAAGTAGGAATTCAGGAAACTCCAACCTTCAGCCGGTTCCCTCTCAAGAAATGGCTTTCCGAAGTCAAGACGACAGACAGACCTTTTGTCGAGACCATCATAAAAATTGCAAATCAACTGAGAATCAGGTATCGACAAGGGCGGTCCATAATACACTAAGCGTGTAAATCTAGCCCAGGCCATGTCTATCATTTCCTTCTCTTTTTGTTGAAAACAATGGATATCTTCCCATAAAGCAGCAACACGAGATGGAGGAAAGAACTCAAGACAAAACTTGTCCCTAAGTTCTCCCCAACTATCGTTCATGCTACCTACGGTATATGTGTACCATTGCTCCACCTTCCCTACAAGAGAGTACGGAAACAACTTCCACTTGAAGGTATCCAACGTCATACCCGTAGTCTAGATAAGAGAACACAAGTTCTCGAAGTCACGAAGATGGTCATATGGGTTTTCGCTCGATAGACCAGAGAAGATAGTGTACCGAACGACATCGATAGTCGCAGGGAGGGGCTCACAGCCAGATGTGAGAAAAAGGCGCACCGAAGGTGGTAGCTCTGGGAGCTCATCCCTGGGGGTAGTGATGCTCTTACAGGAAAGCTTCACCATGGGTAGCGGGGGTAAAGGTAGAACAAAAGTAACAAAAAGGATATATGATGGGTAGTGGGGGTGAAGGTAGAAGAAAACGAAAAAGATAAATACGAGGACCGCTAGGTTCGAAGATAGATACAGCAACCGTTCCCCGGCAACGGCACCAGAAATGCTTGTTGGTGTTTCTTAACATCACCACTATGGCACTGATTAGCGGGAGCATGTAAGAGACACCGGGTATAGAACAAGCGCATGGAAATACCGCTGTAGCACTTCCCCAAGGAAGGAGAGTATTACAAGGGTATCGAATCCAAGAAACGGTGTGCACTATCTCCTACTCTAGTATAGATGATCCAAGGACACAACACTGATTGATAGGATAGGTAGAAAGGATCTGCCTTGACCGAGCGTAGAGTCTAGTTACGGTCTCTCAGGTATAACACTCACTTCGGGTGCCAAGCACATCCTAACTTTTTAGGGAGAGGCCAATGTGCTGGCAACGAGCCCAACTCAGTACGCGACGCAGAGGGTTTGCAAAGGGTCCAACAGGCTGTCACCACTGCGGCCTACCTCTATGCTACGAACGTACATGGTCTTCCAAGGATAACTTATGGTCCAGACACCACGTCTACACCACTGACTATTACTACGAATCCGCGAAGGAGATACTGGCACTAGCTCAAGGTATGCTCTATCACTCATGCAAGATCACGAATGCACTTTGATCTAATTAGATAAATGCAGGAGCATCAACTTTACTCTAATAGACAAGCTGGCAAACTAGATGCAAACTTATGATCTAAGTCTACTAGATCGAAAGGGTTGTGTTCGAAGCCTCTAAATCAAGACCAAACGAAGAACACAAGAACAAAGCAACTAAGCATGCACACGACTTTAGTCTAAATAGAAAATGTCGAAATACTCACTTTAGTCTAAATGAAGAACAAAAGCACTACTGAGGATCATTCTTGAGGAAGATGTCATGAACATGACATGTCCCCAAGCCTCCCACCTCACTTCCCGGCACTAATCCTATACAAAGAGCTCTCCTCTCCTAATGAGAGAAGCCAAAAGGCAAAAGTGAGAAGGAGGAAAAGAAGAGTGTGTCCTATTCTCTACCCCCTCTCCTTCTATTTATAGGCTTGGGTACCGGCGCGAGAACACCCCATACACCCTCGGACTGGCTTAAGGATCCAATCAGGGAGCACCACGTGGAAGCAGAGGGTGAACAGAGGAAATCTCGGGTCGACCGATCCATGGGGTCGGCCGACCTAAGCCCACCATGACCTGCCTTGTGCTTTCTCTGGGTGACTGGTATGTGGGCCCTTATGACGGTTCCCAGTGTATGGGTTGTTTGGAGGCGGTTTGCTCAGGTTGTGGGCCCTTGGATCCTTGTGCTAGACACGTGGCGATGTCTGATTCGTCGAGAAGTGCTTCTCTTGGATTGATGAGGTGTCATGGACACATGGCATCCTGTGTGCCAGCACGTCTCCACGTGGCCTGGTGTGGGTCCTACCGGGTCCATGATATAGTGTGATCTTATCTTGTGCATATGTCTTTCATCCAGACTCCGAAGTATACAAATGATTTCGATCGACTCGATGAGCCCGTCGCAATGGTGCAGTCCAAATTGGCATTTGAGGTTGTTTATGATGACGTACTTTAATAGCCATTGGATCACTTGCTCTCAATTGTACCAATTAGCACGCAATTCGGTGCATCCTGCAACAGAAGCTAGAAACACCAACACTTGTGGGAATCATCAGTATCAAGCCCTATTCTTGTGTTGATGATCCTTTTACATTTGTTTTATGCAGGTATTGACGGTGTAAAAGTAGCACTTAACAGCCGTCAACACTCGTATAAATTTACTTGCCAGCGGTAACAAACCCCGACAGTTGGCGCACCAGGTAGGGGCCTTCGCGTGTATCGACATTCATTTCAGGGTCTGCACAGCCCATCCACCACCACCACCTCCGATGGTGACCATCGCCAAACCACTACCGAGGAGCCACCCCATGGGATCGTCCAACCCACTCCCGATCGGGTACGAGATTCGCTTCAGGAGCCTGGATTTCCAGGTGACCAGCAACGGCTACCTCATGCGCCTCCTCAACAGGGGTGCAAACATGCCTGCGCCAGCACCAGCTCTGGCGTCTGCCCCGCGATCGCCCTGGTGCAAAAGGCACTTGGGCAGGCACTCGCAGCAGGAGAAGGCGGAACGGCGTAGGGCGGCACGCATCGGCTCCCATCCGCAGCTCGAAGCTGGTGAGCCACAACTCGCCGACGCAGTAGAAGAATCCCTGCTGTCAGCAGACTCGACAGCGCGCCTCGCCAGGGAAAGCATGCTGACACCGCCACTCCCCCGCGTGACGCGCAATGCAACAGCTGCGTACTCCTCGTCGTCGGGCATGGACCTGGCCGCGTACGAGGACCTTCTGGGCCATCACCTCCGGGCAAATCAGAACCTCGTTGGGACCTCGCCCGACGAGCTGTACCCCGACTCCGACAGCATGGACGACAGATTGCGCACGGAGTAGGACTACTCCGGACTCCGAGACGCCAACGCCTTCAGCCGCTTCTAGACGGCGGTGGACTACTGCTTCGACTACTTTGATAACTCTGACGTCGAGGGGTACGACCCCACGCGCGAGTGCTTTGTCATTGGCAACGCCCCGGTCGTGCCAGCGCCGGCCCAGACTCCGGAAGGGGTCATCTAGTCTGCCCATAGCTCGATAGCAGACAGCGCAGCTGGGGCGCAGGACCCGCCCAACGAGCCGCGCAACGGGCACGACTAGACGAGCTGGAGGACGCGCAGCACTAGCTCGATGACGAGCACCCATAGCAGGACGCAAACCCGACTACCGCACGCGTGCGCGCGAGAGACATCTAGCAATGCATCATCAACGACGACCGCGACGTCGTCAATGGCACGCTTGTTTTCAAAAGGGCGTCACAGAACCTGGCGGCGGCAGCTGTTATTCTCTGGAAGATCCCAGAGCTTGGCACGCCTCAGGAAAAGGAGATGCACCAAAAAATCAAGACACTCCTTGAGACTGCTGTCGTGCAGTAGGAGGAAAGCTCCATCTCTCATCAGCGGGGCTCACAGGGTCACAGGCACTCTGAGCCACGACAACCTGCGGCACCGTCGCAGCAGCTGCGTCGGTCCGAGGAAGTCAACGTTCCCGTCAAAAGCCGCCTGGGTCCCGACCGTGACGCACGCGACACCATCAAGCTGCGGCGGAGGGCGGATGCAGTCCAAGGTGACAACCACGAGCAATAGCCTCGCAAGGAGTACAACCGGCGGCGTGGTGGTCACTACGACAGTGATGAGGATCGCAGCCGGAGCAACTCGCCCGACGCCCAAGGGCCTCGAGCTTTTGGGAAGAACGTGCGCAGTGCACGCTTTCATTCGCGTTTCCGAGCTCTGACCTTCGTACCCAAGTACGATGGAGAAACCAACCCTAGCATTTGGCTAGAAGATTACCGGCTGGCGTGCAACGCCGGTGGTGCACGAGACGACCTGTTCATCATGAAGAATCTCCCGCTACACCTCGCAGACTCGGCCCGCACGTGGCTCGAGCACCTACCTTGAGGCAGGATCGACATCTGGTCGCAGCTGCGCGATGCCTTCATCGGCAACTTTCAGGGCACATACGCCCAACCAGGAAATCTGTGGGACCTGCGCAACTGCAAGCAGATGAAGGGCGAAAGCCTGCGCGACTACATCCGGCGCTTCTCCAAGCGGTGCACCGAGCTGCCTAGCACCACTGACATAGACATCGTCTCGGTTCCAGAATGGCACCATGTGCGCCATGCTGATCCACCGGATCAGGCGACGGAAGCCGCGATCTACTCGGGAGCTCCACGACATCGTCACGGACCACACTGTTGACGACTGTTAAGTGCTACTTTTACACCGTCAATACCTGCATAAAATAAATGTAAAAGGATCATCAACACTAGAATAGGGCTTGATACTAACAATTTCCACAAGTGTTGGTGTTTCTGGTTTTTGTTGCAGGACGCACCGAAATACGTGTTAAATGACACATTTGAGAGCAAGTGCACCAATGGCAAAGATATGGCATCATCATGAACAATCAAAAATGCCAAATTGGTCTGCACCACTACGATGGGCTCATCGAGATGATCGAAATTGATATATCATTTGCCTACTTTGGAGTTCAGATGAAAGAGATATGCACAAGATAACATGTGGGCCCAGTGGGACCCACACCAAGCCACATGGCGACGTGCTGTCACACAGGAGTCCATGTGTCCATGACACATCATCGATCTAAAGAAACACACTCTCGACCAATCAGGAGCCAGTACACGGATCCAAGGGCCCACAACCACGAGATAAATGGCTAAAAATACCGCATGCACCCCCATACCCACCTTGGGACCCACCTAGCAGTCACCTGGGGGTTGGCCGACCCCCCAGGTCCCCCGACCACATTTTGTGGCCCCTCATGTTGCCCTTCCATGTGTCGGCTTGTCGTGATGAACCATAGGCGGTGCCAGGTGTTTGCCCGAATATTCTCCTGGGATCCTGCAACTCCTTCTCAAGGAAGATACATCAACTTGGCCCTCACTCCTCTTTGCCACATGTCACCACACTATTGATGGTGCCCAAGGTAGCCAAGGGAGCTCCTCCTGCCCCCCTTGGCCTATAAATATGAGGAGAGGGGGCTAGAATAGAGACACATCCCATTCTCCTCCTCGTCTTTAGAAACACTTGTTTCCTCCCCCATGTGATCTCTCATGGATCAAATGAGTTGATCCATGTAGGTGAGAGTAGGTACTAGGTAGAGTGTGGTTTTGGTGAGGGTGTCATGTTCTTCAATTAGAGCAAAGTAAGTATTCTTATATTTTCCAATTAGACTAAAGTGTTATTCATGCATGAGTGACATGTTCTTGAGTTCTTCGTCCGTTCATCATTTAGAGGCTCGTGTTGTTCATGAACGCGCTTCCTCGATCTAGTTGACGAACAAGTTACTCACGCTTTTGTGTTTGTTCATAAGTTATAGGCTCGTGTTCTTCACGAACACGACCCTCTGATCTTTTGTTACAAGTCCATAAGTTTGCATTCCGTTTGTGTGAATTATCCCGTTAGATCTTGTTGGAGTACATTAATACGCTGGCATTCATTCTTCCTATCATCTGTGTGATCCTGTGGTAAGTGAGGTTAGCTCGAAGCTCACGGGTTCGTCGATCCGTATTTATACGGAGTCCTATAGTGTTTCTATGGGATATCAGACGTAGCTGTGCTATAGTAGTAATCGGTGGTGTAGACGTGGTGTCTAGACTACGGGTCATCCTTCGAATGCCCTGTATCCCATGGTTTGTCTTGGGGTAGGCCGCGGTAGTGATAGCCGTTGGACCCTCTGAAATCCCCCACGTTCGGATACAGTGTGTAGGCAACCATTTGCCATGAACCAACTGTTATAGCCAGGAGGGGCCGGTGTCCGAAGCGAGTATAATTGCCTGCTCTTCTCCTCTGGGATCAGTATTCATAGGAAGTGCCTCATCATCTCTCAACCTTAGCTAGGGGCTTGGTGTCCTTGGACCGTTCTTCTAGGATAGAAGGTAGTGCACATCGTTCCTTTGATTCGATACGCTTTGGAATACTCCTGAGGTGAAGTGCTACAGCGGTATTTCCGGCTTGCGGATTCTTTCGTACCCGTCGGTATACCCAGGTGGATCTTACGCTCACACTAGGGGCGCAACTAGTGGTGACGTTAAGAAACTCCAACAAGCTTTTCTAGTGCCGTTGCCGGGGAACGGTTGCTGTATCTATCTTCGAACCTAGTGGTCCTCGTATCTTTTATTTTTTTCCTTTTTATTCTACCTTTACCCCCGTTACCCTTTGAGATGCCTTCCTGTCAAAGCTTCTCTACCTCAAGGGGTGAGTTCAAAGAGCCATCATCATCTTCATCATCTAGCTATGAACTCCCCCTGGCTTTTTAGCCACGGTTCAGGATCGACCATTCTTTGGAGCAATCAATGAAGACCCCTACCTCCATTTGGAGGAATTTGAGGAACTGTGCTCTAGTTTGGCTATGCCAGGCATGACACAGGACACCGTGAGGTGGAAGTTGTTTCCTTTCTCCCTCATAGGAGAGGCAGAACAATGGTACACCCACACTATAGAAAGTGTGAACGGTGATTGGGGAGAACTCCGAGATAACTTTTGCCACTCGTTCTCTCTCATGGAAAGGACGGAGCAATGGTACACTCGTGTAGCTTCTATTCCAATAAGTATCCTCGATTTCGAGAAATTAGAGGAGGAGTCCTTAGGAGCAGCATGGGCTAGGTTCCTACACCTTTTGGTGTCGACACCTGGTCCGTCTTTACCCATCGATGTGTCATTGTACATCTTTTGTATGGGTCTAGACATGGATTCTGCCCTCGATCTAGACGTTATTGCTGAAGGTTTGTTTGTGGAAAAAACTCCAAGGGAAGGAAGAGAGATCTTAGATTCCCTCTTAGAAAACTCTTATGTCCCTATTGATCACAACAAACCCAACCAAGAATCTGAGTCGAGCCATGAGGGTCCCTCAAAATCCAAGTTAGAGTCTTCATCTTCCGAATCCCAAGACTTGTCTGTTGAGCCCTCTCCTGAACCCCGAACACCAAAGGAAGAAGAAATTCAACCATTGGTGTTCACTCGCAAATTCGAGGATGACCCATCTGAAAATCTTTTAGATACCTCAAATTCTTTTGATGCCCAATCGGGGGAGGAACCTTATTATGTCCACACCGATCATTCTAGAAATCTTTTGACAGAACCTTCCCTTAGGCCTGTGGTGCCTCCTCTACCTCCTGATACTCCTGACGAAGCATACCCTGTGGAGGCCATGAGGGAGGACTGGTCAGAGGGAGTGACACGATTTTCCGAGGCAGCTTGGAATAGTTCACCTTCTCTGGTTGTTTCTTGCTCTAGTAGAGGCACTGTCGTAGAGGCCCATTGTAACCCCATCATGGAGGTTAACATTTTGCCATGGCACTTAGCGGAAACTCTTTTGGGCAAAGTTCCGCCAGCACCATCCGACATGCTCATCAAGACTTGTCCCTTTGGACATGTTCTTGAATGTCGGGGGATCGCAAGTGCCGTGTCGCTGATCATAGACGGGATCGAGGCTAGCTTAGACTCTCACATCTCCGATGTCCCTGATCTCGGTCTTCTCCTAGGCTCCCCTTTATAGTAGTTCTTTGATACATCCTTAGGGAGCCTAGATGGTAAGCTTAGGGAAGCTATTTCCGCCATTACGACCCCTTATCTGGGATATCCTATGGCGAAGCCTCTTCCCCAGCAAAACCCGCTCGAGAAGACGACGTGTATATCTCCGTTCATGTCATCCAAGCTTGTTCTCGTTGAGGGTGTAGAATTTTCTGCTCCTCATGAGTGTGACTTGGGAGACTCTCTTCACCTTTGTGAAGGCGAACGATCGTCACCATTCTCGACCGAGTTTCAGCCTCTTCCCGCTGGCCCGTATCATGTTGCTTTCGATCATGGTTGAGAGTCAACATCGAGCCTCCACGATGCATCTCTTGAGATAGAGAACTCATGGGCCATGGAATCTTGTGAGGCACCGACTCTGGAATTTATGGGCAAAGGTTCCGCAGATAAGCATGGTAGTTTCATTCTTGATACACCACATGAACCATGCTTGCATTATGCCTATCAGAGCTGGCCATGCTTAGTGCGCTAAGCACGCTCGAGGGATGCAATCACCTTATGGTCCTCTTTTGTAGAAAGTTCAGAAGGTTGGTTGTAGATGTATATGTCTATCATAAGCATATCAGATTTCGTGTCTGTACTGTGGCACTAACCTTGCAGTTGAAGTTCACTGATACATCAAGGATTGGTGGTGAGACAGGAATGACACCACCAACGATAGCTGCAAGATGAAGTTCCCATGGTCGAGCTTATGACCTTAAATAAACAAAGCACTACCAGGAGATAGCCTGGATTAGCTTAGGTTTCATTTGCCTTTCGAATAAAAGCAAGAACATGTTTTAGGATAAGTCGTCCTTCGGGTATTTTTGGTCACTAACCTTTCAGGTGGAGATTGAAAAGAAAGATGGACAGGTGATGCCTACGAACATGTGAGCCACATCAGCTGCAACACCTAGATAAGCTTTGATGAGGGAACATTCACAAAAGGAAGCTTGATCACCACATACTTGAGTTTTGTTGCCTAGAAATGCGAACTCCATGTGTGGGGGAGGTATGTGAGCATCCTGAGTAAAGTCCCTCCTCTACCAAATCTTATCCTGGTGTGGTGATGATGTCAGCTTTTGCATCTTGCCCACTAGCTAGGTAAGTCCCGCTTTTGACATTAAACAAAGCCCTTCCGGGAGGTTGCTCGAGGTTCACCGTCTTTTGCTCATGCTTATGTCCTTTTTGAAAATAGCTTGATCATGCTTAAATTCTTCCTTTATCAGAGTCCGTATAACCTGGTTTGAATGTATGGTCGACACTCATTCATATACTATTTTAAATTAAGTGTGGTGCTTAGGTTAAAACTGTCTTCTTCAATCAAAACAAGACATGGTGTCAAATTTTGATTGATGAACCTTAGAGTTATGCTTCCTTGGATCTTGGTTGCATGTATTCAGACTAACCCTTGCAGGAAATCATCAATTCCAAATGGGTAAGTCATTAAGCTAGATTCATTGTCGGTGTTTTAGACTGGCAACCTACCAAGGGGAGTACCCGAGGTAGATGAATGTGGCCTCACCGAGATCGGTAACTCGAAGGAGAGACACGTGGCACACAATTTAGACAGGTTCGGGCCGCGAGGTGCGTAATACCCTACGTCCTGTATGCTGCGTAGCTCTGGATTGATTGAGTGTGTTTACAAGATGATGCGGATGAAGAGATAGGGGTCCCTGCCTCGCCTTATATAGTCCGGGAGGCAGGGTTACAAGTCGGTTTGAGGGGAGAGTACTAGTCGTGTACGGCTAGGAGTACTTTACATGGATCCGGACATGTGTAGCTTCCTAACCGAGTACTATCCCTCTGTAGTCCTTGCGCCCCACGCCAGCAGGTGCCGTGTTGCCCAAGTCGAGTAGTCCCAGGGGCCCACCGAGTAGTCGGTCCTGGTACCCACCAGAGTAGTGGGCCCAGGGATGTCCATACGACCAGCCCCCGAGTACTTTGTAGTCGAGCAGGATGTCTTCGAGTAGTCTTGATGGCCTTGGCAAGTAGTCTTTGAGCGTCCCCAAGTTCCACAAGCCGAAAGTCCTCAAGAATGCTTGAACCATCCCGAGGCTGGAAGGTACTCCAGCTGATCTTTGAGTAGTCTTGAAGTCTTCTCGAGTAGTCCCCAAGTGTCCCCGAGTGCTTCTCTCGAAGGTCTTCAATAATACTCGTGATGTCTTGATGAAGAAACCATATGGAAAATGCAATTCGGAGAATCGCATTCCATATGGAATGTAGCCCCCCAGCCTTAGGTCGAATCGTAGATTCAAGCTGAGGGTCAGTCTGAAGTTCTGCCAATCTTATCCCGAAAAATCCGGAGAAAAAACTGAAGGACACGTGCCACGGAGCCCCCAAGCCTTGAGTCGAGTATTTCCTCTCGAATTAAAGGGTCATCTTGATTGTAGAATGTGTCCTGAGTGGGTCTTGAATCTGGATGTATCCCACTGAGGTCATCTGAAGTAGTCGAGCCCCAGAGATGGAGAGCATCGAGTACTGAAAGTTGAAGGGTCATGCTGCTGCCGCTAGGTCACCCGTCTGGCACCTTATCTGCCCGCTGAGAACCGAGCCGCCGGGGCCGGTTATAAATAACCGGTGAGTCCCTTAGGGTTTTTCACTCCTAGCAGTTGCATTCCTCATATTAGATCTGGATCACCGCCTCCTCTGCTGCCGCCGCCGCCACGCATAGACTTAGATCCATTTGCTCGCGCCGCCGCAGTTCACCCGCCGCTGTAGCCCCCGAGCGAATGCGAGTGAAGACACCTGTCATTTGGAGAATGAAGGGATCTCCAGCGAAGGACAAGAAGACCGGTGCGTCGAAGAAAAGGAGCCGCGATGAAGAAACCGGGGATGCCGGCCAATCGTCGACGTCGCCACCTTCGTCCCCTCGCCCCAATCCGGCGAAGGAGTGGAAGAAGGCAAAACTGAAGACTGAGGACCTCCTCGCCTTGGTCAACAGTGGGTTCCTTCGTGAGAAGGAGGTGGATCTATGGTGCACCGCCACCAGCGATCCATACCCGATGGAGAAGAACCCGGACGAAATCCCAATGTTCGCCCGGTTCGTAGAGCGCGGATTGGCACTCCCCGCCAGTGATTTCTTCAAGGGTCTGCTCAGGTACTATAGCATCGAGTACCTTAATCTCAACCCCAATGGAATCTTCCATGTTTCCATTTTTGTCCACTTCTGCGAAGCATTTGTGGGTATCAAACCCCACTGGGTGTTGTCTCAGAAGTTCTTCCGGTTGAAGCCGCAACCGAGCACCAACGACACACGAGTAGTCGGAGGTGCCGGTATCCAGATGCGTGAAGACACCGCTGACCAGTACCTGTCCTACAAGTTGATAGAGTT
Source organism: Cenchrus fungigraminus (assembly GCA_036936925.1). Lineage (NCBI taxonomy): Eukaryota > Viridiplantae > Streptophyta > Magnoliopsida > Poales > Poaceae > Cenchrus > Cenchrus fungigraminus. Next base: position 130,592,106 of record CM072779.1, read on the forward strand.
GAACTAGGACTGGAAGGCCAAGTGGTTCTACATCAGCAACCACCATCTTGAGCTGCCGAAGCCGAGCGGGTGTCAACCGAAGCACAAGCTGTGGTGGAACACAGAGCCCACCATGCAAGAGGGTATTCAGCTTCCCGAGTTGCTGAAGAAGATCAAGGCCTTGCGAGAAGCTGGACTGAGGGCCGAACACGTGGCCTTCAGCTTCATGAAGAGGAGGGTGCAGCCACTGATGGCACGAGACACCCTCAGGTACCAGTACACCGGCGACAAGGATACGTCCCGGATGCCTGGCTTTGAAGTAGAGGACCACGTCATCGTCGAGAGGCTGGGCAAGATCTTCAAGGATATGCCCCCGTACACACCGTGCCCGGTGCCAGAGTACTCTGCGACACGGCCGCCAAATGAGGTCAGTAGTCGTGACATAAGCCCTCGAGTACCGATTTGCTTTGAAGTAGTCGTACTCATATCTGCTACATGTTGTAGGATGACGTGGCGAAATACGTCTCAGTCCCGACTTCCCCTCTGTGACTTGTGGAGCAACCGGAGGAGAAGGGCAAGAAGAACGAACGCCGCGAAGTCGGTGAAGGCAGTGACGCCGTTGTTATCGAGTCCGGCTCTGATGACGATGAAGATGAAGAAACACTGCAGCAAAGGTTCCAGCTGCGCTCCAGGTTCAGCCGAGCTGGGATGCCAGACGTCCCAGTCATCATCGAGAGGCCGTCGAGTCTCGAGGCTAACCAGCCAGTGCCGCCGAGGAGGCCTCGCAACGTGGCGCGGAAACACGCCGTCAAGAAGCTGAAGATCTCCGAGACGACCAACCAAGAGGTAAACACCGCGACTAGAGTAGTCGAGCACAGCTAATAAGTAGTCGTGTGCTGAAGATTTGTCCTGTAATGTTGCAGGATATCCCCTCCCCGGACCCCGTAGACCAGGGCGACGAGGGGTCCTGGACACCGTGGGAGCGGCAGCTGATAGGAGTATCAGCCCGTCATTGGTTGAAGACCGGCGCTGCGGAGCCACAGCCATTGGTTGAAGAAGGACGAAACTCTCCGTCGGCTGCAGCTGCGGAGCAACCAGAGGAGGCGTCTATTGATGCCGGAGCTGCCGCCGTGGCTGGCATAGTTGATATTGCTAGTATACTAGGTGCTCCGACCGTGACCGTGGTGCGGTCAACACTGTAAGTTCTTATGAACTTTCAAGTAGTCGTATAGACGGCAGACTTGCATTGCTGACTTGATTACTTCGTGATGCAGGAAATCCACGGACCTGTCGTGGGACGGTGAGGAGACCAGCACTCCAGCTGACGGAGAGGGCCGCTCGGTGGAGGAGCGCGAACCCACGCCGCCGCCACAGACTGAAGTCGCGGTGGGGTCGACGTTGGAGGAAGTCACCTTGGTTGAAGGTATGTGTCCTGTCACCACTGGTAGTCATCATGCATAGTAGTCGGAGCTGCTGAGATTGACTGCGTGTACTCATTGTGCTAGGAGCACAAGCTGAGGGAACCTCGATTCCTGAAGCCGTGGCCATGGAAACGGTTACTGTGGAGTCGGAGCCCACAGGACCGTTGGCCGAGACGACGGAAGAAACAGCCCCCGAGCTGGGGACTGCGGTGGCCCTCGAGTCGGGTGCGGAAGTGCAGGACGATCCGCTCCACGGGACGAGCACGGACATAGTCGTCCGCTCGCCCATCATAGAGGAAGCCGCGCCGATCCGTTCGGCGGCTATGGCAGAGGAGGCATCTTCAAGCCGCGGGGGTCTTGAGCTGCTGGAAGACAATCTTGTCGATCCGGCCATTGTTGCTCTGAACATGGAGTCATGGCGGCGTACCCAGCAGTGGGTCAAGGTACGTTGTGAATACCTCGAGTAATCTTGCATGACGAAATACGAAGTACCCGTTTGACTGTTCTGTATACGCAGGATATTATTGAAAGATCCCGTGAGAAGTCCGAGCTGCTGAAGGGGTACGGCGACATAGTCCTTCATGCCGAAGCCTTGGAGAAGGAACTCGATAAGTCGAAGAAACATTCCGCCCTGCTCCAATCCAAGCTCGACGGCGCCTTCGCCCAATATCATAACGAAGTGCAAGAGATGCAGGCAAAGAGGGATGACTTGATTCGGAAAAACAAGTCGCTGCGCTAGAACAATAAAGGTATTCTTCTTGCCAAAGCCTTTGAGTACTTATTAGGGTACCTTGGTGTAATCTGACAGTGTGATGAGTTGTCTGCAGAGCTTGAGGAAAGGGTCGACCAGCTGAAGGCATCGGAGACGGACTTGAAGAACATCGTGTATCGTGAGACTGACAAAAGAGAGGTACTTGAGTATGAGTACGCTCAGTTGCGCCATGAGTGTATCAAGCACATGGAGCTTCGTGAAGCCTCAGATCGTGACCTTGTCAATTGCTATAAATCTCTGCAGAAGCTCAATGAAGATTGCGAGAAGCTGCGAGGCCAGCTGAAGGAACTTGAGGAAGCCGCGCTACCCATTGCAAGGCTGCTGGTGCCACACCCGGGCGGGCCCAAGATTGCTCCACTGGTGGACCGGTTGAAGGAAGCCCCCGGGCGTTTGGCGACGTATGTCAAGCACTTGGCGAAGTCGATCCCGAACCAAGTCTTGGCATACATGAAGTCATATGTCCCCAAGGCTCCAGTGGAGGTAGTCGCCGGTGGACTTGCGGCGAACTGTACTGACGATCAGTACAAGACCCTCCTGGAGGAGATGGCGCCCATTGCTGAACAAGTGGCGGAGAAGCTCAACCTTCAGTAGGAGTACCTGTAGGAGTAGCTTAGTGTAGTTGATGTAAAACAAACAGAGTTGTTAGTAACTTGTTTGGATTATCAATGAAAGTTGTCCATGATATATCTGTGAAATAAGTACTCGTAGCCGCCACTTGTAACGAAGTGTGCGGAGTACCAAACCGTGGTGGAACTTGTGAGTAGTAGTACTCAGTAGGAGATGCCTGATTGGAAGGCACAGTAAATAAGTTGAATGGAAATCAAACTTTATTACTGATGAGTAAGTACACCTGAATGGTCAGAGCCGTTTACAAGTGTAGTCGCCAGGACACGGAGGCCGCCTACGGCTAAGTGGCGCTAGGACCCTTAGGCCGCTTACAGCTAGAGATCCGTTAGTAGTTGTATAGACTGGATCTAGAGTACATGGTCTTACAGACCGCCACTAGAGTCCTCAGCGCTCTAAGCAGCCCAAGGTCTGTTAGTAGCCGTTGACGCTGGATCTTGGAGAAGAGTAGTCCGGAGACTAGTGCCAGGACCGGAAGGCCGCTTACAGCGAGGAGTCCGTGAGTAGTCGTGTAGACCTGGACCCGTAGAGTAGTCGAGCGACTACGCGTAGAAGCGACACAGCTGGTCGACGTTCCACGAGTTGCTGATGTCGTCGCCTTCAAGTGTTTGGAGGCGGTAGGAGCCTGGTCCGGTCACCTTGGAAATTGAAAAGGGACCTTCCCATGGTGAGCTGAGCTTGTGTTGTCCGTCCGTGTTCTGGATACGACGGAGGACTAGATCGCCGACGTTGAAGGAGCATTCCTTGACGTTGCGATCATGGTAACGTCGGATACCCTCGAGGTACCTTGCTGATTGGACGAGGGCGGCGCAGCGGGCTTCTTCGAGGCCGTCGATGTCAACCCGTCTGCTGTCTTCTGAGATGCCTTCGTCATATTGCTCTACTGCCGGGGATTCCCACATCACGTCAGCAGGTAGAATAGCTTCGGAGCCGTAAACCAAGAAGTAGGGCGACTGCCCCGTCGGCTTGGTAGGCTGAGTACGAAGCCCCCAGAGTGCGTTGGGTAGTTCCTTGATCCACTTGCCTCCTTTGGTGTTGGCTGCGTCGTGCAATCGCTTCTTGAGAGCGTCGAGTACCATCCCGTTGGCGCGCTCAACTTGGCCGTTGGCATGGGGATGGGCGACTGAGACGTACCGGACGTCAATCTCGCTGTTCTCGTAGTACTCCCAGAACTGATGGTTGTTGAAGTTGGAACCCAAGTCTGTGATGATGCGATGGGGCAGCCGTAGCGATGCACGAGTTCATTCAGGAAGTCGAGTACTCTGTCGGCCTTTGGGCAGGTGACCGGCTTGACTTCGATCCACTTGGTGAACTTGTCGATGGCCACCAAGACTCTGTTGAATCCTCCTGGCGCAGTTGGCAGAGGCCCAATCATGTCGAGCCCCCAGCAGGCAAAGGGCCAGGTTGGTGGTATGGTGACTAGCTTGTAGGCCGGGACGTGTTGCTGCTTGGCGAAGAATTGACATCCTTGGCACTTTCTGACAAGTTCTACAGCATCGGCCAGAGCTGTGGGCCAGTAGAAAGCTCGTCGGAAAGCCTTGCTCACCAGCGTTCGAGAAGACGCATGGTTGCCGCAGACGCCTTTGTGGATCTCTTCCAAGATATCCTTGCCTTCTTCTCGAGATAAGCACTTCATGAGTACTCCAGAAGTGGCACCTCTCCTGTAGAGCTTGTCTCCGACTAGTACGTAGGCCTTGGCTTGGCGGACGAGTTGTTCGGCCAAGTTTTTGTCGGATGAGACCTTCTGCTCGCGGATGTAGTCGATGAAGGGTTGTCTCCAGTCCACGTCAACCATCATGACCTCCTGGCCGGATTGTGGTGGGATAGGGTCAGTGGCCGTTGGCGTCGACTCCGGGATGGATGGCGCGTGAAGCTCGTGGACGAAGACTCCAGCAGGTACTTGCGCGCGAGTAGAACCAAGCTTCGACAGGACGTCCGCGGCAACATTGTTGTCGCGGACAACGTGGTGGAACTCAAGACCGTAGAACTTGTTCTCGAGCTTGCAGATTTCCAGACAGTAGGCGTCCATGTTCTCCTTGTTGCGATCCCAAGACTTGTTGACTTGGTTGATGACCACTGCGGAGTCGCCGTAGACTAGTAGCCACTTGATGCCCGAAGAGATTGCGAGGCGGAGCCCGTTAAGTAGGGCTTCGTACTCGGCTTCGTTGTTTGAGACCTTCCAGAAGATCTGCAGGACATACTTGAGTTGTTCGCCCTTTGGAGAGATCAGTAGTACCCCTGCGCCTGCCCCTTCGAGCTTGAGTGAGCCGTCGAAGTACATCACCCAGTGTTCTGGGCGCTCGGTTGGAGTTGGTAGCTGATTCTCCCGCCACTCTACCATGAAGTCGACTAGTGCCTGGGACTTGATAGCAGTACGTGGCTTGAAGTCAATGTTGAGGGCGCCGAGTTCGACCACCCACTTGGAGATTCTTCCAGTAGCATCCTGATTGCGGAGTATGTCACCGAGCGGGTAGTCGGTGATAAAAACAATCGAGTACTCCTGGAAGTAGTGTCGTAGCTTCCGCGAGGTGATGAGCACTGCGTAGAGTAGCTTCTGGACCGGCTGGTACCATGCCTTGGACTCTGACAGAACCTCGCTGATGAAGTAGACTAGTCGCTGGACTAGGTAGGTGTGGCCTTCTTCCTGCCGCTCGATGACGATGGCAGTACTGACCACATGAGTAGTCACCGCGAGGTAGAGCAGTAGCTGCTCCTTTTTGCGAGGAGCCGTAAGGACCGGTGGCTTAGACAAGAAGTCTTTGAGCCGCGCCAGAGCTTGATCAGCCTCCGCGGTCCACGCGAACTTCTCTTGATGCTTGAGTAGTTTGAAGAAGGGTAGTCCCGTTCTCCAAGCTTCGAGATAAATCTGTTCAGGGCCGCCATGCACCCGGTCAGCTTCTGGACATCCTTGATGCAGGTTGGAGCTTTCATGTTGGTGATGGCGGAGATCTTCTCGGGGTTGGCTTCGATGCCACGATGGCTGATGATGAAGCCGAGTAGTTTCCCAGATGGTACGCCGAAGACGCACTTGTTGGGGTTGAGCTTCCATTGGTACTCTCGCAGGGATGCGAAAGTCTCTTCAAGATCGACGATGAGCGTATCGGAGTTTCTGGTCTTGACGACCACGTCATCCACGTAGGATTCGACGTTCTTGTTGAGCTGCTTCTTGAAGCAGGCCCGGATAGCTCGTTGGTAGGTGGCGCCGGCGTTCTTCAACCCGAACGACATTGTCGTGTAGCAGTAGGCGCCGAACGGGGTGATGAACGCGGTCTTCTCCTGGTCTTCTTCCTTGATAGCGATCTGGTGGTACCCGGAGTAGTAGTCAAGGAAGCAGAGCAGGTCGCAGCCTGCTGTGGAGTCGATGACTTGATCAATCCACGGCAACCCGAAGGGGTCTTTGGGGAAGTGCTTTTTGAGGTCGGTGTAGTCGACGCACATCCTCCACTCGTTGGTGTTCTTCTTGCGGACGAGGACGGGGTTGGTGAGCCACTCAGGATGGAAGACTTCATGGATGAAGCCCACCATGAGTAGTTTGGTGAGTTCCTTCTTGATGGCATCCCGTCGGTCGTCGGTGAAACGGCGAAGGTGTTGTCGTTCGGGGGTAGCTTTAGGGTCGACGTTGAGTGAGTGCTCGATCAGCCTCCTGGGCACCCCTGGCATGTCCGCTGGCTTCCATGCGAAGATGTCTCGGTTAGCCCGGAGGAAGCTGACGAGCACGTCTTCCTATTTTGGGTCAAGACCCGCCCTGATCATGGTAGTCTTGCTACTGTCGCCCGTCCCAAGGTCGATGGCCTTCACTTGGACTTCCTCTGATGGCTGAGGCTTGTTTGCGGTGTCAGTCTTCTCGGGAATCTCGAGTTCAGTTGGGGCGAGCCTCTTGGACGCAGCAAAGATCTCCATCATTGCATAGGGTACTTGGTTGGTCGCTGCGAGTTCCACGGCTTCGGTGTCACAGTCGAACGAAATCTTCAAGTCCCCTTGCAGTGTGAGTACTCCGGCAGGACTTGGCATCTTGAGTACCAAGTAGGTGTAGTGTGGTACCGCCATGAACTTGGTGATAGCTGGCCTGCCGAGGATGGCATGGTAGGAGGTTTCGAAGTCCGCAACCTCGAACTTGATGTACTCGGTGCGGTAGATCTCCCTTGTCTCCCCGAAGGTAACTGGCAGGACCACTGAGCCTAGTGGAATAGCCGCGTTACCGGGGACAATGCCATAGAAGGGTGACGCGCTCTTGGTGAGCATGTCGGTGATGTCGAGCTTCATCTTCTTCAAGGTCTTGGTGAAGAGGACGTTGAGTCCGCTCCCACCGTCGATGAGGACCTTGTTGAGTCTGGAGCCCGCGACTACGGGTTTCAGGACGAGTGGGAAACGTCCTGGTTCGGAGAAGCTTGTCCATTGATCTGCGCGGGAGAAGGTGATGGGTACCTCCGACCACCTCAGAGGTGTCGGCACCGCTGGTTCGATGTTCAAGACTTCCCGTCGGGTGGCCTTCTGAGACCGTCTGGTGGGTAGTCCGCCGAAGAGGACATTCACCGTCTTGTCAGGTTCCTGGAAGTCACCGTTGCCCTCATTGACTTTTTTCTTGCCCTTCTTGTCGTGAGGAGGCCGTGGGTCGGGAGTATCCTTGAGTGCTCGCCGGAGCTGGTAGCACTGCTCGGTGGTGTGATTACCATCCAGATGCCACGGGCACTTCTCTTTGAGCAAGTCTCTGAAGCCGCCTGAGGTCTTTTTCGAGTTGTCCTTTGCAGGGCGTTGTATAGCCGCGACTGTGTTGTCTGGCTTGCACTTGCGGTTGGAGCTCGAGTAGTTGTTGTTGTGGCGACCCCCTTGATCTTTGTTGTTGTTGTTGTTGCCGCCCGTGTTGCTCTTGTTCTTGCCACGAATGGAGTCGTACTTGGCGTTTGCCTTGTCCTCTTCGTTGGCCCATGACGTGATCATGTCTTTGAGCTTGGTGATGGAGCTCGGACGGCGGCGACCGAAGTCTTCGAAGGTGCGACGGTGATAAAGCCCGTCTTGGAAGAGGTCGATGACTTCTTTGTCGGTGACGTCGACTACGGTCACGCGCTTGTCGAAGAAGCTCCGCATGTACTGGCGAAGCATCTCGCCTTGTTCCTGCTTGACCATCGCCAGGTCCATGTGAGTACCCGAGCGCCCCATGGCGCCCGCGAAGTTGCTGGTGAACTGAGCCTTCAGCTGGTCCCACTGGTCGATCGAGTTCTTTTCAAGTGACTCGAGCCATGTGAGTGGAGCCTGGTCCAGGCAGAAGGGGAAGAAAAGGCACTTCGCGTCGTTGTTGCCACCAGCGTTTTTGATGGCCAAGGCATAGCACCTGAGCCACTGAACTGGATCTTGCTTCGCGTCATACTTGGAGATCCCGAGAGGTTTGAATTTCTCGGGAAGAAGCAGGTTGTGAAGTCTTGCAGAGTATGCGGAGAAGCCGTCACTGTCGCTTGCTTCAGTAGCCTTCTTGTGGCGGATCTCGTCGATCTTGTGGCGAGCGTCATAGCCGCCACGTGTGTTGCCAGTGGCGTGGCTAGTCGCGTGGCCCCGGCCGCCGCGATCGCCACCGCCACCAGCTCTTCTGCCGGCGTCATGGGATGAACTCTCGCCGCAGCTGCCACCACCACCGCTGCCGCCGCGACTACCTCCGGTGCCACCCTGGCTGATGCCGCCCTGTGAGGGTCCTCCAGTCGAGGCCCTAGAGCAGTTGGGATTTGGCTGGTGTTCACCACGGACACAGTTGCGTCCGCCATCTGCCGGGCTACGGCTAGTGGCTTCGTGGTTTCTGGCGTCGTGAGTTCTGACGGGGGGTACTTGAGCAACCCTGTTGTCGACCCGCATGAAGTAGGGGTGTTCAGCGAGTTTGGTGATGACTTCGCCCGCGCGGATCCCCTGGGCCTGCCGTGCTATCATGGTGATAGACATGAGGCACTGCTCAGGAGTAGTGTGTACCCGGTTGGCAACTTGCTCCAGGGCCTCATTGAGGTTCCGGATGGGGAGAGTTTCCCGGAGACGTCTGCGTCGATCGTTCCGCTTCCTATTGCGGTCACGCTGAGCATTCTTGTCTTCGGGGGTCTCATTCGGAGGTGCGTTGGCAGACAACTCATCCTCTTAGATGTCGTCAAGGTACCGGTCGGGTCGGTTTTCCGAAGTCCCAGCATCTGTGGCCGTCATGAAGACTTCACGGTCGGGAGTGCAGAGACTGGAGTCAGTAGTCGCCACCTCGGTGGGGGTGTGCTCGTCGTTTAGAGCCAGCGGGGTCCCCTCCTGGAAGGGGAGTGAATCGAGGTAGGCGACGTAGCGTGAGTTGTCGTCCGTCAGGTCTGCAGGCTTGCGGTCGGGCCAATAGACGAATCTGCCGGCAGGAGTAGATGTAATGACCAAGCCAGTGGCAGGACCTGATAGCGGTTCCTCAGTCATGTTGAGCTCGGACTCAGACTCGATTGGGTCCGATCTGAAGTCGAACTCGTAGGAGGAGTCCGAGTAGTAGCCGGTTGCGGTGTTGGAGTCCGAGGAGTACTCGGAGGCGATCTCCTTGCTGGCCCGGCGTGCGACGAGGGCTTCCGCGTGGGCCCTGCTTGAGTTGCAGAGACCGTATGGGAAGTGCTCGTAGAGAGGGGCCACTTCACACGATGGCTCAGGAGCCGGCTCGTATGAGGCGATCCAGGGTGACGTCGAGTTCGAGTTGGAGGCGGATCCGAGCTCGAAATCAGTGACTTGGTTGTAGAGCAAAATTTTGCCGAATTTTTCGACGAGTGGGCCCGTGGCGACTTCGGGAAGCGTCATGAGCCCGGTCTCCGGATCCGGAGTCATGGTGAGGTAGCACTGGAAAGATCCAGTGCCATCGGCGGTGCAGACACAGGAGCCGAAGACGAAGGTGTCGCCGCGATTGAAAGCGGCGGTTGGTTTGATGACGATTGAAGCCGTCGAGTTCTCCATGTGATCTTCGGCGAGTTCCCCTACCTGGCGCACCAGCTGTCGGTGTTTTAGACCGCCAACCTACCAAGGGGAGTACCCGAGGTAGATGAATGTGGCCTCGCCAAGATCGGTAACTCGAAGGAGAGACACGTGGCACACAATTTAGACAGGTTCGGGCCGCGAGGTGCGTAATACCCTATGTCCTGTATGCTGTGTAGCTCTGGATTGATTGAGTGTGTTTACAAGATGATGCGGATGAAGAGATAGGGGTCCCTGCCTCACCTTATATAGTTCGGGAGGCAGGGTTACAAGTCGGTTTGAGGGGAGAGTACTAGTCGTGTACGGCTAGGAGTACTTTACATGGATCCGGACATGTGTAGCTTCCTAACCGAGTACTATCCCTCTGTAGTCCTTGCGCCCCACGCTAGCAGGTGCCGTGTTGCCCAAGTCGAGTAGTCCTAGGGGCCCACCGAGTAGTCGGTCCTGGTACCCACCAGAGTAGTGGGCCCAGGGATGTCCATACGACATTCATATGGGAAGGTAAGTTAAGATGTCAGATTTATGTTGCAAAACATACAAAGGAGGAACATATGACCTCACAAAAGGTCCAAGGTAAGTATATTATCCTTTGTTTATGAAGTGCAGTATTGATCTAACCCTGCTTGAGTAAATGACATGGTGACAATAAAAAACCGAAAATATTTGCTTTTGAATAAAGGCTCTATGGTTCTCGAACCAGTAGAGTCCCTCCTTTGTTTTCATTTGTCGTTTCAAGAACAACACCAGATTCAACCACCAGTGTGGGGGAGTTCTCTCAAGCTCATCATCGACGTTTTCACTAGAGAACTCCCACACATGCGCAGCACAACATCGAATACACCTTCATGCCAAGAGCAAGTAAACTGGAGTGAGCCGGCTGCCTCTTGGTCAGCCGAATCACCACTAGTCTTCCTTGTTCCTCATATCCTTCAGGAGCGATGGTATGTGCACCCTTCATCTCACTCTCTACCTATGAGTTTGAATGATCTTCAATTCTTATCTAGTAAATCAAACTCTAATAATGGTGCTCTACTTGCTCTACATGATTCCTGTGGTTGGCTTGCATATGTTTTATTCCTTACTCATCATCTTGATGCCTGTGAACAAATATCATCATTAGGGAACTCATGTTTATCTAAGTAGTTGGTGTTTGTGATAAGGCTTGATAATATGATCTTCACTCTTTATGCTTGAGTGCTTGGGTAATTTTATTTGAAAATCTGAAAACCCTTTGCAAGGCTCCTCTTTGATATGCCACCGTCCTACCAAAGCCATATGATGTTCATAGTTGAAAACCTTATACTCATATGCTGCTTGTTATTGCATTGAGCTTTGTCAAATTCTTTGACCCTTGTGAGAATTCTTTTCATTACTCTCATGATCAAGATTCATGTGCACACCACCATTTCCCCCTTGCTATGCTTCTACACTGGAAGTTAGCATTGTATCATTCATCCATTACGTGAAAATAAGGCTCCATATGTGTTGATCTCTCCCTCCTAGTTTTTGTACACAAGAGATATGGCTATCGAAAAAAAATATGGACACATGAAGGTCTAGGTATTGAAAAAAAAGAAAGAAAAAGAGTTGGACACATGAAGGTCCACAAGAAAAAAAATATAGAGATAGCCATGTGCTCAAAAGATTTTTATACAAGAGGGAGAATCATGCAAAAAGGAGTTCCATAACTTAGATGGTGATAACTAGTATCCATTCCGGAGCTAGTGTCCACCTCACCATCAACCAACATTCATCATACATGTATGGTAATATCTAGCACCCATTCCGGGCCTAGTATCCACCTTACCATACTCACCATATCCATACACGTGCACATCTTGATCTGATTGTGTGATTTGATTTTCTCTAAGGATCCAGTCTTTGACTTTGCAATATATATGATACAAGTATGCCTTATCCTTTATCCTACCCTGAGCTCCACATATAGCCATCATTAGAAGTAGGATGAAGAAAGGCAATCTAATGCCTCGGTGAGGACGTATACATTGAGCGATCTGAGAGAATCAAATGAGGAGCTAAGCAAGGTTTGTTTTGAAAATTTATTGCAAAACCCCAAGTTACTTGACATGATGAGAAGGAGTGATTTGATTCCTGACCATTCCATTCTTGAACTACCAAAGATAGCTTGATAGACACTTCATAAGTTCATGAGTACAAGGTATGGTTTGGAATATTTCTTATGCTTGCTTCATACCTTTGGATATCATTTCTCACCTTGACCGGACTCCCTTCACTCGACACGAGAAAAGGTCAAGTGTGGGGGAGTTGTTGACGGCTGTTAAGTGCTACTTTTACACCGTTAATACTGTTGACGGCTGATTTTCACTCACTTCTTACCCGTCAAACATATACCTTTTGGCATGGAAAATGATCATCAACACTAGAATAGGACTTAAACTAATCATTTCCACAAGTGTTGGTGGTTATGCAAATACAGGTGATTAGCACTAGAAAGAGGAGTAAAAGCACAAGTCTTTGATCCAAGTACTTCAAGACCAGCCAATGAGGGGATGCCACCTAGGATTCCCCTGGATCACTGACATCATCAATCCAAGAGAGGCAAGCCCGACGAATCACAAAGCGCCACATGGACATCGCATGGATTCAAGGGCCCACTTATCCCCCAAAACCGTCGGGAAACTTGGCATGCACAGGGGAGTGACATCAGGGCCCACCAGTCAGCCACCTGGAGAAAACACAGGCCAGGACGTCGCCCTAGGGGTTCGGCCGATCCTAGGATCAGTCGAACCGACCATGGGTCGGTTCATCCTGGCCTTGAACGTGGAAGTCTCCCATTGGCCACTTGCTGCGATCCTGGGCGTTTAGGGGCACTTTGAGCCTCCGAGCAAGCCACCTCCTCCTCTATAAATAGGAGGGGAGGGGCTCCCATTTGAGACACACTCTTCTCCTCCTCCTCTTCATTTTGGCTTGGAGCCTGTCTCTTTAGGAGAGGAGAGCTCTTTGTATAGGATTAGTGCTAGGAAGTGAGGTGGGAGGCTTGAGGCCATGTCATGTTCATGACATCTTCCTCAAGAATGATCCTCAACGGTGCCTTTGTTCTTCAACTAGACTAAAGTGAGTATTTTGATATTTCCTATTTAGACTAAAGTCGTATGCATGCTTAGTTGCTTTGTTCTTGTGTTCTTCGTTTGTTCTTGGTTTAGAGGCTTGTGTTCTTCGAACACAACCCCTTTCAATCCAGTAGACTTAGATCATAAGTTTGCATCTAGTTTGCCTGCCTGTCTAATTAGAGTAAAGTGAAGCTCCTGCATGTTTCTAGTTAGATCAAAGTGCATTCGTGATCTTGCATGAGTGATAGAGCATACCTTGAGCTAGTGCCAATATCTCCCTCGCGGATTCGTGGGAATAGTGAGTGGTGTAGACGAGGTGTCTGGACCATAAGCTACCCTTCGAAGACCACGTACGATCATAGCGTAGAGGTAGGCCGCAGTGGTGACAGCCTGTTGGACCCTTTGTCAACCCTCTTACGTCGCGTACCGAGTTGGGCTCGAGCCAGCACAAAGGCTGTGTGCCTAGTGCCCGAAGTGAGTGTTATACCTGAGAGAACGTTACTAGACTCTGCGCTCGGTCTGAGCAGAGTCTAGTAACGTGGCTCGAGCACCTACCTTGAGGCAGGATCGACATCTGGTCGCAGCTGCGCGATGCCTTCATCTGCAACTTTCAGGGCACGTACGCCCAACCAGGAAATCTGTGGGACCTGCGCAACTGCAAGCAGATGAAGGGCGAAAGCCTGCGCGACTACATCCGGCGCTTCTCCAAGCGGTGCACCGAGCTGCCTAGCACCACTGACATAGACATCATCTCGGTTCCAGAATGGCACCATGTGCGCCATGCTGATCCACCGGATCAGGCGACGGAAGCCGCGATCTACTCGGGAGCTCCACGACATCGCCACGGACCACACTGTTGACGGCTGTTAAGTGCTACTTTTACACCGTCAATACCTGCATAAAATAAATGTAAAAGGATCATCAACACTAGAATAGGGCTTGATACTAACAATTTCCACAAGTGTTGGTGTTTCTGGTTTTTGTTGCAGGACGCACCGAAATACGTGTTAAATGACACATTTGAGAGCAAGTGCACCAATGGCAAAGATATGGCATCATCATGAACAATCACAAATGCCAAATTGGTCTGCACCACTACGATGGGCTCGTCGAGATGATCGAAATGGATATATCATTTGCCTACTTTGGAGTTCGGATGAAAGAGATATGCACAAGATAACATGTGGGCCCGATGGGACCCACACCAAGCCACATGGCGACGTGCTATCACACAGGAGTCCACGTGTCCATGACACATCATCAATCCAAAGAAACACACTCTCGACCAATCAAGAGCCAGTACGCGGATCCAAGGGCCCACAACCACGAGATAAATGGCTAAAAATACCACATGCACCCCCATACCCACCTTGGGACCCACCTAGCAGTCACCTGGACGAAAGGCGGTGCGAGGGGAGCTACCTGGGGGTCGGCCGACCCTCCAGGTTGCCCGACCCCATTTTGCGGCCCCTCGTGTCACCCTTTCATGTGTCGGCTTGTCGTGACCAACCATAGGCGGTGTCAGGTGTTTGCCCAAATATTCTCCCGGGATCCTGCAGCTCCTCCTCAAGGAAGATACATCAACTTGGCCCTGACTCCTCTTTGCCACATATCACCACTCTATTGGTGGTGCCCAAGGTAGCCAAGGGAGCTCCTCCTACCTCCCTTGGCCTATAAATATGAGGAGATGGGGATAGAATAGTGACACATCCCATTCTCCTCCTCGTCTTTAGAAACACTTGTTTCCTCCCCCATGTGATCTCTCATGGATCAAATGAGTTGATCCATGTAGGTGAGAGTAGGTGCTAGGTAGAGTGTGGTGTTGGTGAGGGTGTCATGTTCTTCAATTAGAGCAAAGTAAGTATTCTTGTATTTTCCAATTAGACTAAAGTGCTATTCATGCATGAGTGACATGTTCTTGAGTTCTTCTTTCGTTCATCATTTAGAGGCTCGTGTTCTTCATGAACGCGCTTCCTCGATCTAGTTGACGAACAAGTTACTCACGCTTTTGTGTTTATTCATAAGTTATAGGCTCGTGTTCTTCACGAACATGACCCTTTGATCTTTTGTTACAAGTGCATAAGTTTGCATTCTGTTTGTGTGAATTATCTCGTTAGATCTTGTTGCAGTACATTAATACGCTGGCATTCGTTCTTCCTATCATCTGTGTGATCTTGTGGTAAGTGAGGTTAGCTCGAAGCTCACGAGTTCATCACTCCGTATTTAGACAGAGTGCTATAGTGTTTCTACAGGATATCAGATGTAGCCGTGCTATAGTAGTAATCGGTGGTGTAGACGTGGTGTCTAGACTACGGGTGATCCTTTGAATGCCCTGTATCCCACGGTTTGTCTTGGGGTAGGTCGCGATAGTGACAGCCGTTGGACCCTCTGAAATCCACCACGTTCGGATACAGTGTGTAGGCAACCATTTGCCATGAACCAACTGTTATAGCCAGGAGGGGCCGGTGTCCGAAGCAAGTATAATTGCCTGCTCTTCTCCTCTAGGATCAGTATTCATAGGAAGCGCCTCATCATCTCTCAACCTTAGCTAGGGGCTTGGTGTCCTTGGACCGTTCTTCTAGGATAGAAGGTAGTGCACATCGTTCCTTTGAATCGATACGCTTTGGAATACTCCTGAGGTGAAGTGCTACAGCGGTATTTCCGTGCGCTTGCGGATTCTTTCGTACCCGTCGGTATACCGAGGTGGATCTTACACTCACGCTAGGGGCGCAACTAGTGGTGACATTAAGAAATACCAACACATGCCAACGAGGAAGAAGCCGTAGCCGTGACGCTCAGTCTCGATACTAGCAATGGGAAGCAACCAGCAGAAGCTGATGGGGGTCCGTCCGCTCCGTCCAACAAGAAGAAGAAGAACAAGGTCAAGCGGTACCACGATGACACCTTGGTGGTTGTTGTTGATCGGAAGTCAGCGAGGCCCAGGGGCAACCCGCCCAAGGACCACTTGGAGAAGCTGCTGGAGGCACCATGCCCCAACCACGAAGGCCCGGTCAAGCACGCGCTCAAGGACTG
Source organism: Cenchrus fungigraminus (assembly GCA_036936925.1). Lineage (NCBI taxonomy): Eukaryota > Viridiplantae > Streptophyta > Magnoliopsida > Poales > Poaceae > Cenchrus > Cenchrus fungigraminus. The sequence goes on from CM072779.1 coordinate 130,607,984, forward strand.
CAACCTAATGAAGGCCTATCTCACCGGCACACTGAAGAAGCGTTACCCCGCTTCGACCAACGATGGGGGGAAGGACAAGGACAACAATGAAGTTGGCTGCCCCGGTGAAGATGGTGCAGTCATGATGATCTTCGAGGGCTCGGTGGCGCGGCCACCCAGACACCAGGAGAAGCTGATCCGGCGAGAAGTCTACCACGTCGAGCGCGCGACGCCGCCATATCTGAAGTGGTCAGAGACGCCAGTCACGTTTGACTGTCGTGACCATCCTGATCATGTTCCACGACTAGGCAACTATCCACTGGTCGTGGCACCCTTGTTTGGCTCTAAGCGCGTGCACAAGGTGTTGATGGATGGAGGCAGCGGCCACAACGCCATCTACGTCTCGACCCTCGATGACATGGGGATCCTGCGGTCCTGAGTGCGACCGTCAACAGCTCCATTCCACGGGGTCGGACCCGAGATGGAGGCAGTTCCCCTCAGGCAGATCTACCTGCCCATCACTTTCAGAACACCGAGCAACTTCCGAAAGGAGACCCTCACCTTCGAGGTGGTCGGGTTCCCGGGGACGTATCACGCGATACTTGGAAGGCTAGCGTACGCGAAGTTTATGGCCGTCCCCAACTACACGTACCTTAAGCTAAAGATGCCCAGCCCGAAGGGCATTATCACAGTAGGTATGATGTTCCAGTATGCATACGAGTGTGATGCTGAGTGTTTTCAGTTCGCTGAGGCAATAATCCAGTCCGAGAAGCTCACCGCAGAGCCCCTCTCCGAGGACCTAGACATCCCCGAGTCGTCCAAGCGAGCGGCATGCTCTTTCGAGCCTGCCAATGATGTGGCCGTCTCCGACGACGGTTGCGTAATCCGTATCGAGACGGCGCTCGATCCTAAATAGGAAAGCGCGCTCATCGACTTCCTCTGCGCAAACCTCGACATGTTCGCATGGAAACCCTCCGACATGCCGGGGATTCCAAGGGAGGTCGCCGAGCACAAGCTTAACATTAAGCCCGGCTTGAAGCCGATCAAGCAGCGTCTTCGCCACTTCAACTCCAACAAGAGCAAGGCCATCGGCGAGGAAATCAAGAAGCTCCTTAGTGCAGGGTTCATTCGTGAAGTATACCACCTCGAGTGGTTAGCAAATCCAGTACTCGTTAAGAAGAAGAATGGAAAATGGAGAATGTGTGTCGACTATACGAGCCTGGACAAGGCGTGTCCAAAAGATTTGTTTCCGTTACCGCGTATAGATCAAGTAGTTGACTCGACAGCCGGGTGCGAAACCCTCTGTTTTCTCGACACTTATTCCGGGTACCACCAGATCGCGATGAGCTTGGCCGACCAGCTCGCGACCTCATCCATCACCCCTTTCGGTGCGTTTTGCTACGCATCCATGCCGTTCGGGTTGAAGAATGCAGGAGCCACGTTCCAGAGATGCATGCGACGCATCTTTGGCGACCTCATCAGACGGCTAATCGAAGCCTATGTAGATGATATCGTGGTGAAGTCAAAAAAGGTAGGTGACCTGATTCCCGATCTCGCTGCGGTCTTCGAAAAGCTAAGGGAGCACGGCGTAAAGCTGAACCCTGAGAAGTGTGTTTTTAGGGTCCCCAGAGGCATGCTTCTCGGATTCGTCGTGTCGGAGCGCGGCATCGAGGAGAATCCCGAGAAGATCTCGGCCATCACGAGCATGGGGCCGATCAAAAACCTGAAGGGAGTGCAGCGTGTCACGGGATGCCTCGTGGCTCTCAGCCGGTTCATCGCCCGACTTGGGGAACGCAGCCTACCGCTGTACAAACTCATGAAGAAGTCGGAGAACTTCACGTGGACACCCGAAGTGCAATAGGCACTCGACTCGCTCAAGAACACGCTCAAAAGTCTGCCAGTACTCACTGCACCGGCGGAGGAGGAACCCATGCTCCTGTACATCACTACAATGACTCAGGTCGTGGGCGTAGTGCTGGTGGTCGAGGGGGATGAGCCCGGGAAGACACAGAAGGTGCAGTGCCCCATCTACTTTGTGAGCGAAGTCCTCTCTGACTCGAAGACGCACTACCCACAAATCCAAAAGTTGATCTACGCTGTCCTCGACACCAAGCGGAAGCTCCGGCATTATTTCTACTCGCACCGCATCACGGTGGTGTCCAAATACCCGCTTGGCGAGGTCATACAGAGCCCAGAAGCAGAAGGAAGAATTGCTAAATGGGCCCTCGAATTGATGGAACAGAATATCACATATGCGCCCTGCAGCGCCATCAAGTCGCAGGCACTGGCCGACTTCATCGCCGAGTGGACGGAGATCCAGACTCCTCCCGCTCCCATCGAGCACGAGACGTGGCTCATGTACTTTGACGGATCGCTCATGAAAGAAGGAGCTGGGCTCGGACTCGTCTTCATCTCGCCTCTGGGCGTGCATATGGAGTACATGGTCTGCTACATTTCACAGCCTCCAACAATGTCGTAGAATACAAGGCCCTCGACAACGGTCTCCGGATCGCCCTCGAACTCGGGATTCGGCGTCTCGAGATCCGGGGAGACTCCGACCTGGTCGTAGGACAGGTGATGAAGGAGAAGAACTGCTTGAGTCCAAAAATGGCCGCGTATTGCCAAGCGGTACATGAGTTGGAAGACAAGTTCCACAGGCTTGAGCTTAATGATGTGCTGCGCAAGTACAATGAAGCGGCAGACACTCTCGCAAAAGTGGTGTTGATGGTCGATTTTCGTCAACCAAGAGCACTCGTTACACTTTGGCTTGAGCTTTGAATTATAACTAACCCACCACTAGGCATACAAATGATGTAACAAGTTCGCACTTGCTTGTGGTTTTTGGAGTATGTTGTTTACGCAGGAATTAAGTACCTAAATGAGGACTTCCGGGTAGAGTTCATCGAGCACTTTGTGAGAAGGTCACGAAGCTCGGCACGAGTCAAGACACGAAGTGAACATGACCCCAAATGACCCAAGGACCGAAGCATGAAGCCGTGAAAATCCAAGGACCCAAAAGGAAGATGCGGGAGTTTGCGCGCCAAGCACCCTTATCTAAACCGCGGGGAAAACGACGTCAAGGACCCACATGCATTTCGGCAAATATTCAAGAAAGTGCAAGAAGCATCATGGAGGAAGATGGGCTCGAACCGGGCCAAAAAGGGCCTGGGACGGCCGGCCCATGCCGACCGGCCTAAGGGGTTTCAGGCCCGGTTCGGCCTCCGCTTTGACCTACGCGCTCCTCAGCTCATTTATACCCCCTGCCTCCGACGGCCGCCGCATCCATTCATCAGAACTCGGCGAAACCTAGAAGTGAGCACCGGGGGGAGACGACGGTGGCGGAGTCCTCGAAGTTGTCTAGGGGATGGCCTAGGGCGACCCTAGCCGCCATGGTCGCCCTACGTGGTTGTGCCATGGTGGAGTTCCGGAGCTACGTGTTCATCATCTTAGGTATGATCTCGGAGGTGATGGTGTAATACATACTTTCATGTGAGCAATGATAATCTTATCATCCGATCTATTAAGCGATTCCATGTCTCCGTCTTCACTTTCTTCCTTTCATGAATATGTTTGATCCTTAGTCTAATTCTAGATTAGACTACATAGCATGCTTTATGTAATCATGGTGATTAGATCTAGTTTGTCGATCTTTCATGTTTGGTAGACGCGTTCTCTTAGGCGTACCCTTAGACTCCCTGTTGGTATTTCTTAACGTCACCACTAGTTGCGCGCCTAGCGTGAGTGTAAGATCCACCTGGGTATACCGACGAGTACGAAAGAATCTGCAAGTGCATGGAAATACCGTTGTAGCACTTCCCCAAAGCAGTATTCCGAAGGGTATCGAATCCATGGAACTATGTGCACTACCTTCTATCCTAGGAGAACGGTCCAAGGACACCAGACCCCTGCTAAGGTTGAGAGGAAGATGGAAAGGATCCTGCTGATAGCGTACAGAGTTGAGAACAGCCTCTCGATTAGGAACTCTCGTTTCGGACACCGGCCCCTCCTGGCTATAACAATTGGTTCACAGCAACTAGTTGCCTACACGCTGTATCCGAACATGGGGGATTTCAGAGGGTCCAACGGCTGTCACTACCGCGGCCTACCTCAAGACAAATTGTGGGATACAGGGCAAACAAAGGATAACCATTAGTCTAGACACCACGTCTACACCACCGATTACTACTATAGCACGGTTACGTCTGCCGGCCCGTAACAACACTATAGCACTCCGTACAAAGACAGAGCGACGAACCCACGAGGGAGAGACCCGAACTCACTCGGGTAAACACTATCTTATGCAAGGGATCACGGATAGACTTGGTCTAGATTAGGATAAAGGAGCATCCACTTAACTCTGATCAGACTAACAGGCATGCAAACGGGATACAAACTTGTGCACTTATAACAAAAGATCAAGGGTCGTGTTCGTGAAGAACACGAGCCTCTAACTTATGAACAAACACAAAAGCATGAGTAACTCGTTCATCAACTAGATCGAGGAGGCGCCTTCATGAAGAACACAAGCCTCTAAATGATGAACGAACCAAGAACACAAGAACACTGTATGAATGCCACTTTAGTCTAATTGAGAATGTTGAAATACTCACTTTATTCTAAATGAAGAACAGAAGCATCCGTAGAGGATCGTTCTTGAGGGAATGTGCCAAACACCATGGCACAACCCCAAGACACCACCTCACCTTCCTTCTAATCTCTAAAGCACTAGCAAGCCAGCACTAATCCTATGCAAAGAGCTCTCCTCTCCTAATGAGAGAAGCCAAAAGGCAAAAGTGAGAAGGAGGAGAAGAAGTGTGTGTCCTATTCTCTAACCCCTCCACTTCTATTTATAGGCTCGGACACCAGCGTGAGGACACCCCGTGCACCCCCGGAATGGTATTAGGGACCAACAAGGAGACACCACGTGGAAGGCCGAGATCACCCGACGCAAGGTCAGTTCGGCCGAACCAAGGGTTCGGCCGACCCCCTGGTGGCCCACCTCGTCTTGTGCTTTCTCGTGGTGGCTGTCAGGTGGGTTCTTATGGCGGTTCTAGGTGTCCACGTGTTTCAGAGACGGTTTAGGTGCTCTGGTGGGCCATGGGATCCATGTGATACACGCGTGGTGACTTCTAATTCACTGAGGCTTCCTCACTTGGATTGGTGACGTCATGGATCCAGGGAGTGCTTGCATGGCAGCCCCTGATTGGCTGAGCCTGGATTGCTTGGATTGGTGAGGTGGATGGATAAGGTGTGCTTTTGCTCTCTCTCTCTCTCTCTCTTGTGCTGATTGCCTGCATTTGAATATACACCTCAACTTGTGGAAATTGTTAGTATAAGACCCTATTCTAGTGTTGATGATCCTGTTACAATTATTTTATGCAGATTTGACGGTGTAAAAGTAGCACTTAACAGCCGTCAACAAATGCAGATTCCATGCCTATCATCCCGTGAAAGATGCTCAAAGATACATTATCAGGTATAGACAAGTCTGAGTTAAGCTCCAACAAGTGTGAGAACCTAGCCCAAGCTGCACCTATAGACTCACACTCTAGTTGCTCAAATTCACGGAATTCACACGGTAGCGAATCTAAGTGTTCAAAAGGGGAGAACGAGTAAAAAAATTCATCTCGTAGTTCTTCCCAATTGTCTACACTCTCTATCGTGCGGGTGTACCACTGCTTCGCCCTGTCTACGAGATAGAAAGGGAACAACTTACACCTCAAAGTTTCCTGTGTCATACCTGGGATTACCAAGCACGAACACAGTTCTTCGAACTCCTTTAAATGATCATGGGGATCATCACTGATGGCACCAGAGAAAAGTCGATTCCGAACCATGGCTATAAAGCCAGGACGAAGCTCGCAGCTAGATGAAGAAGTTGATGGTTGCTCTAAGACAAACTCACCCCTAGGGGTAGAGATGCTATTAAAGGAAAGCTTCTCCATGGGTAACGGGGGTAAAGACAGAACAAAAAGGGAAAACCAAAGATACGAGGACCACTAGGTTCGAAGATAGATACAGCAACCGTTCCCCGGCAATGGCACCAGAAATGCTTGTTGGTATTTCTTAACGTCACCACTAGTTGCGCACCTAGCATGAGCGTAAGATCCACCTGGGTATATCGACGGGTACGAAAGAATCCGCAAGCGCATGGAAATATCGCTGTAGCACTTCCCCAAAGGAGTATTCCGAAGGGTATCGAATCCAAGGAACGATGTGCACTACCTTCTATCCTAGGAGAACGGTCCAAGGACACCAGACCCCTGCTAAGGTTGAGAGGAAGATGGAAAGGATCCTACTGATAGCGTGCAGAATTGAGAACAGCCTCTCGATTAGGAACTCTCATTTCGGACACCAGCCCCTCCTGGCTATAACAGTTGGTTCACGGCAAATGGTTGCCCACACGCTGTATCTGAACGTGGAGGATTTCAGAGGGTCCAATGGTTGTCACTACCGCGGCCTACCCCAAGACAAACTGTGGGATACAGGGCAAACGAAGGATAACTAGTAGTCTAGACACCACGTCTACACCACCGATTACTACTATAGCACGGTTATGTCTACCGGCTCGTAACAACACTATAGCACTCTGTACAAAGACGAAGTGACGAACCCACGAGGGAGAGACCCAAACTCACTCAGGTAAACACTATCTTATGCAAGGGATCATGGATAGACTTGGTCTAGATTAGGATAAAGGAGCATCCACTTAACTCTGATCAGACTAACAGGCATGCAAATGGGATACAAACTTGTGCACTTATAACAGAAGACCAAGGGTCATGTTCGTGAAGAACATGATCCTCTAACTTATGAACAAATGCAAAAGCATGAGTAACTTGTTTGTCAACTAGATCGACGAGGCGCATTCATGAAGAACATGAGCCTCTAAATGATGAACAAACAAAGAACACAAGAACACCGTATGAATGCCACTTTTGTCTAATTAAGAATGTTGAAATACTCACTTTATTCTAAATGAAGAACAGAAGCATCCGTAGAGGATCGTTCTTGAGGGAATGTGCCAAACACCATGGCACAACCCCAAGACACGACATCACCTTCCTTCTAATCTCTAAAGCACTAGCAAGCCAGCACTAATCCTATGCAAAGAGCTCTCCTCTCCTAATGATAGAAGCCAAAAGGCAAAAGTGAGAAGGAGGAAAAGAAGTGTGTGTCCTATTCTCTAACCCCTCCACTTCTATTTATAGGCTCAGACACCAGCGCGAGGACACCCTGTACACCCCCGGAATGAGCTTAGGGACCAACAAGGAGACACCACGTGGAAGGCCGAGATAACCCGACGCAAGCTCGGTTCGGCCGAACCAAGGGTTCGGCCGACCCCCTGGTGGCCCACCTCGTCTTGTACTTTCTCGTGGTGGCTGTCAGGTGGGTCCTTATGGCAGTTCCAGGTGTCCAGGTGGTTCGAAGACGGTTTTGGCACTCTGGTGGGCCATGGGATCCATGTGATACACGTGTGGCGACTTCTGATTTGCCGAGGCTTCCTCCCTTGGATTGGTGACGTCATGGATCCAGGGGGTGATTGCATGGCAGCCCCTCATTGGTTGAGCCTGGATTGCTTGGATTGGTGAGGTGGATGGCTAAGGAGTGCTTTTGCTCTCTCTCTTGTGTTGATTGCCTGCATTTGAATATACACCGCAACTTGTGGAAATTGCCAGTATAAGGCCCTATTCTAGTGTTGATGATCCTTTTACAATTATTTTATGCAGGTATTGACGGTGTAAAAGTAGCACTTAACAGTCGTCAACACTCCCCGTATCATTAAGGGTGCACCATGACAGGGTGACTACCCCCGAAAGTGCGGATGTCTTTGGGAGGTGAGCCAGAGGTAGGAGTTTAATGATGCTTCTAGATGAGATGCTTAGTTTGTTGCTCATTTGCTGGAACTACAACTAGAAGGCACTAGGCTTAGTTGTCCCTTGGTGGCGCTTTACCTTACCTGTGTTCGTGTATGAGATCAACCTTGGGCTATCACACATACATCTTTAAAGGTTACCTTATATGCAATCTACACTTCATGTTAGGTTAGTTCGATAGATTAGGTAGAGAACCTTGGCGGTTTGCTTCTGATCCTTGGATTGACAAACCTTAGGGACCCTTGTTGACGGCTGTTAAGTGCCATTTTTATGGTCGTCAACTCCTGCAATTTGGAGCTTGATTTGCACATCCACACTAGAATAGGAGCTTAAACTCATACTTTCCACCAGTGTCGATGTCTATTCGAATGCAGGTATTTAGCATAAGAAATGAGAGGAATCCATGCACTTTCACTCCACTCCAATCCAAGGCATTCAAATGCTGGCCAATCAGGGGCTGCCACATGGATTCTCCTGGATCCATGATGTCACCAATCCATGTGAAGAACTCTCAACGAATCATACGCTGCCACGTCAGCAACACATGGATCCATGGGCCCACTTTGCCAACTAAACCGAAAAGAAACGTGCCACGCACGGAGGAGAGGCACTAGGGCCCACATGGAAGCGAGCCAGAGCAAGCACAAGCCAGGAGGCTGGCCGAGAGCTTCGGCCGACCCTAGGATCGGCCAAACCAACCTAGGGTCGGTTGATCTCCCCCCTCCACGTGGTGCTCGCTCATTGGTCCTTGGCTGCATCCCGGGGTGTTTTGGAGCACTTGGAGCCTTGTAGCAAGCCACTCCCTTGTCTATAAATAGGAGGGGAGGGGCTCCATTTCACACACACCATCAAGCTCTCAAGTTCCACTTCTCTCTTGTGTAGCTCTCTCTCCCTCTCTCTAATTCTGCCCATGTGAGCTGATTCTCACCTCTATGTGGTAGAATGGTGATGAGAAGAGATCTAGATTAGGATTAGTTGAGAGGTAGAGTAGGGGTGAGGAGTGAGTTGATGTCCTTGTGGATGCTCGTTCTTTATTTAGATCAAAGTGAGTATTTCAGCTTTTCTTATTTAGACTATAGTGGACATCATGCATGCTTGATTTGTTCTTGTGTTCTTAGCTCATTCATAAGTTAGAGGCTTGTGGTCTTCGTGACACAAGGCTTCGATCCTTTAGAGCTAGCTCAGTAGTCCATATACCTGTTTGCATGCTTTGATCCTATTTAGCTGAGTGAGTTTGCGGTTTCTCGTTTGTTTGCATCCATAGCTTCCTTTCTACTCTGTAGCTCGATGAATAGTAAGATGGTTTGACTCCGTTCTTTCTCTAGTTCTTGGTTCCATATTTATATGGGTTTCTATAGTGTACTTAGCAGGTCGACAGACATAACCGCACTATAGTAGTTATCTAGGGTACAGACGTGGTGTCTGGGCCCTGGTTTCCTGCGAAGACCACGTGCGCTCGTGTAACGATAGTGGTAGGCCGCAGTGGTGATAGCCTGTTGGACCCTTTGCCACCCTCTGCGCCAGTGTACCGAGTTGGGCTCGATGTCAGTACATTGGCGTTTCCCTAAAAAGTTAGGATGTGCTGTCGCCCCACGGGGATGACTGAGAACGAAAAGATGCATCTTGAGAGCTAAGTCCCTTAAGAAAGTGCTTCTCATATCCCTACCTACCCCAGCGGAAGCTGGTGTCCTTCGATAGACCCTCTCTGGTTACTCTCCGTCCTAGGAACGAAACCCGACGGGAATACTCATTCTCCTAGGGAGAAGTGCTACAACAGTGTATCCATGCGCTTGCGGATTCGTTCACACTCGTCAGTGTACCCGGGAGTTTCTTACACGCTAACGCTAGTGTGCCAGTGGTGGTGACGTTAAGAAACGCCAACAAGCATTTCTGGCACTATTGCCGGGGACGGCTGTTGTTAACCTTCGAGCCCGTCTATCCTCGTATTTATCTTTTTCCTTTTTCTTCTACCTTCACCCCCGTTACCCTTTTTGAGATATCCCTTTTTGTTTTCTTTACTTCTACCTCTACCCCCGCTACCCATGGAAGGTTATCCTTGTAAACACCTTCCACCTTCAAGGAGTGAACCCTCAGAGCCATCTTCGTCAAGACCCATTCTTACATCTGGCTGCTGGCTTCGCTCCTCTCTCATGAAGCGAATTTAGGACCTATCCTTCTCGGGGTTAAGTCATGAGAACCCCTTTGATCATGTGAGAGACTACGAGCGTCTGATTGAAACTCGGGGTAAAACCGGAGAATCACCGGATGCTCGGAAAAGAGAGTTTTTCCTGCTATCCCTCTCCGGGGAAGCACGGGATTGGCACCGTTGCTTTGGTAGAAACTACCTTACTTGGGAAAGGTTGAGAGCTGCTTTCTGCTCCCAATTCTTCCCGATACGACGTGTCATCTCGTTAAGGACCAAGATTCTCTGTTTCAATCAATGTGAGGAGGAATCACTAGGAATGGCATGGAATCATTTCGCCTCAGTAGTGGAAGATTGCCCAGTCCTCTACATTCACGATTGGATGTTGCTCCAGCACTTCTGGTTTGGATTGCGGAAGGATGATGCCATGAGGCTTAATGCTCTCTCTGGAGGATCCTTTGTGCACCTAGATGTTGTCGAGGGAAAAGAGATCATGGAGAATCTCTGGGATTTCAGCTCCCCTTGCGTCCCGGTCATTGAGGCACCCACCAGAGGAAATGTTGAGCCACCTAGATCCATCATCAGCCGAGTCTGAGGTTTCATATCCACTCTTTCTGAACTCTAGCTGAAGATGTCATCCCTGAATAGCAGGAGTCTAAAGGAAAGATTTTGTGGTGCGAGATCTACCCTTGGGTTCCCCTCTCATGCATCTTTTTAGACCTTCTCCCCGAGACTTTGTCTCGTGGGAGGACGGAGAGAGTAGTTCGGAAAGACCGACCATTCCCGGCCAGGATGACTTGCTCGATCCTCACTACTATCTCCTAAAGAGGGTATGAGAGGCTTATCGTGTTCCTTTGTTGAGGTTTGAGCTGTAGTGCCTTGCACTAAAGTCTCATATAAACCGAAACATCGGTCTCAGCTTCATAATCCATTGGATTCATTCATCAGACCAAAGGAGCATGATCATTTACCGATCGACTAGAGTGCATTCACTTTTTATCTCAAGCACATCGATCGATGCTGATCAGTTAGGAGAAACTTGAATTTCGCATCTTATGCCTGATTTGATCGATGCCCAATGGGAGTTGCACTTTTCAACCTATCCATAACCTCCCATTGGAAGCTTAGGCCAGACTTCGGAATGCTACCATCACTCCGATGAGAACATCGAACCCTCTGCCTAAGGTAAGAGCGAGTTAAATCTCGTTCTTCATCCGAACTCTGGTTCCTGATCGTACACCGGCTTTTGGAAATCCATGCTCTATCCTTTTTGAAGGCCGAGTGTCTTTCTGAGCTTGAGTTCACTCTGAGATCGGTACCTGTTGGTGAAGCACTAGCCTTAGTGCTCGATTTTTTCATCTCTGAGTCTCGCAACCCTAGTGCTATAGTCCTCGAGTCCCATGACTACCTCAGGGATGCCTCGGCCTCTCTGGGCTGATCATGCTCGCCTTCAGCTTCGATATACTCTTTTGGGCTCGAGTTCGTAAATGCACTACCCTTGCAGATCAGAGCTTATCGTCACATCAACATTATCTGCAAGGAGATGGTCATGAGTTAAGATAGGAGATTGCAAGACACCTGCATCCTGAGTACTCTTGGGACTCATCTCGTTTCCCCAGGAAGAATTATCCTTCAGGTATCTTGTGGATAGTGATTATGCAGGAGAAAGAAATTGCCAAGATAAAGAGGAGTAAGCAAAGGACCACAGGAAGGCAACACCATCGTGGTGACACGGTGAATGCTTCATGATCCCCCTCAAAAGTTCCTACACTTTTGACAGATCGGGTTTGTTGCCAAGGTGAGCTCCCCCAAATTTTTCCATGGTTATATTATGGTTTGGCCAAGGTTGTTATATAGTAGAGGATGATTATTCAACCTCAACCTTATCCTAGTCTTAAGCCTAAGCCAACCTTTCCATCTTGGGGAATCCACCTGGGCCTTTGGTCCTGAGACTTGATGGAGCCCACACGAGAAGGGGGAAGGCCAGAGGGGCCCACCTAGGGTCGGCCAAACCCAGGTTCGGCCGAAACCCTAGTGATGCCGCCTCCCTTCTTCTTTCACGTGTGTGTCTTATTCTCCTCCAGAAACCTTCTCTCTGCCGCCCGACGAGTTTTCGCGTCGCGAATCCATCTCCTCTGCCTCACCATCCTCAGCTCATCACCGCATCCATGGCCGGAAGGAGTGTCGTCCCCTTTGATGGTTCCACCTCGTCCACCGGTCCCGGGGCAGGAGGCAACCCCTCCATCGCTGTCGCCCCCGCTGCGGACCTCGCTATGGTGGCCGGAGTCCTAGATGTTCCTCCGCTCACCACCATCCCGCCTGGCGGGAGGATTCCAAGCACGCCGCCATCTAGGCGCTCTGCCTCGCCTGGGAAGAGGCACAAGAGACGGGCGGCCAGCCCCTACGGCAGGCCAACCACGGCTCAGCTTCGTCCCAAGGATTTGTCGTTCGCTCCACCTAGCGCACCTGGACCATCGCTAGCTGGAGGGCAGATGAGCTCAGCGTAGTCCGCTCCTTCACCGCAGCCGCCAGTGACCATAAAGCCGGTGCTGCCTAAGGAGAAGGCTCCTGAGGCACGCCCAGCTCCAGTCCTACCAGAGGAGGATGAAGACCTTGGCCTGGACGACGGATTGCCACCACCGTCCTACACTAGGAGGTCCAGGGAGAGGACTCGGGCAACCGAGCAGCTCCCTAAGCTCTCCTCAGTGGCCAAGCTGACCCCGCTGATGAAGGAACTGGAGGCCAGCAACGAGAAGCTCAGGGCTGCTTACTCAGAGCGGAAGTTGGACCTAGCCGAGCTGAGAGATGACATGCGCGACCTTCGCCGCTGCCCCTATGCGAAGATGAGGAGGTTGTTCTCGGCTACGGGGCATGCGGCCCTCTATGATGCCGAGTAGTGGGGATTAGCCCCAACTTTAGTTCATTAGGCGCTAGTCTAGGTCTAGGTTTGTTTCCCTTTATTTCCCTTTACTTCATTTATTTCTTTGCATGTGTGTAAGCACCTAATCATTTTGTTTCAAAAACATTTAGAGTTGAATAAAGTGGCTCACCGGTCATGTAACCCGGTTTAGCCAACCTTGTGTCATTACTTTGGTCTTTTGATTTAGAGGACATCTAGGTTCGAGATAGTGTGGGGGAAGAGCCACGACTCTCCCAATGTAGGCATGATGTTTTCACACGTACCCACTGTGAGCACTCCGCGCTAGCCAATTGATCACCTACAGAGAACTTGAACGGGACCCGCACGAGTCCACTCCTGTGGAGAGCCTCTCATGGTTCAACTCTCATGCATAGCGCCGGTTTGCATCTCGACAACTCACTCTCTTTCATCCCTTAGTTTTATAAGTTATATCTGTCTATCTCTAAACTAAAACTCGAATGATGATGCTAAAAGATCACCCAGCTCGCTTGATACCTGAGTAGACTTACATATGTTTTATTCCTTGTTATCTACCCGATGCTTGTGAACCATAACCTTCTTAAGGATAAGCATGTTCACCTAAGTAATTAACGAGTATGATATGGCTGGATGATATGATCTGTTGCTCTGATGACAAACTCTCTTGGGTTATTTATTTTGAAAACTCAAAACCTCTTGGAAAGGCTCCTCTTTGATTTGCCCCCGTCCTACTAGAGCCATATGATATAGTTGAAAACCTTCTACTCATATGCTGCTTGTTATTACATTGAGCCTTGTCAAATTTTGTGACCCTTGTGAGAATTCTTTTCATTACTTTCATGATCAAGATTCATGTGCACCCCCCTTTTTTCCCTTGCTATGCTTCTACACTGGAAGTTAGCATTGTATCATTCATCTATTCCATAAAAATAAAAGCTCCATATGTGGTGTGACCTCTCTCTCTAGAAGTATCCTTCAAAAAAGAGATATGGGCTATGAAAAAAAATATATATATATACACATGCCCAAAGCATGTTTGAAAAAAAAAGAGAGAAAGGATAGCCCATGTCCAAAATAAAGAAGGAAAAAAGAGAGGGATGGTCATGCAAAAAGGAGTTCCATAATTTTGATGGTAATAACTAGTGTCCATTCCGGGGCTAGTGTCCACCTTACCATCAACCCATAGTTCTCATCATATATGTATGGTAATATCTAGCACCCATTCTGGGCCTTGCATCCACCTTACCATACTCACCATAGCCATACCGGTGCACATCTTGATCTGATGATATGATTTGATTTTCTCTGTGGATCGAGTTTTTGACTTTGCAATATATGTGATGCAAGTATGCTTTCTCTTTATCCTACCCTGAGCTCCACATATAGCCATCATTAGAAGTAGGATGAAGAAAGGCAAATGCCTTAGTGAGGACATACACACATTGAGCGATCTGAGAGAATCAAATGAGGAAGCCAAGGTGTTTATCATCAGGTGCATAAGTGAATTGATTCATAGCTGCTCTACTTTTCAATCACCTAAGGAGACATGATAGCCACTCCACAGAGGTTCACAGGAGCAAGGTATGACTTGGAATATCTTTTATGTTTGTCTTACTCTTTGGTATTCATGACACACTTGGCTTTGTTTCCCCTTCACTCGGGATGAGCAAAGGTCAAGTGTGGGGGTCTTGTTGACGGCTGTTAAGTGCCATTTTTATGGCCGTTAACTCCTGCAATTTCGAGCATGATTTGCACATCCACACTAGAATAGGAGCTTAAACTCATACTTTTCACCAGTGTCGATGTCTATTCGAATGTAGGTATTTAGCATAAGAAATGAGAGGAATCCATGCACTTTCACTCCACTCCAATCCAAGGCATTCAAATGATGGCCAATCAGGGGCTGCCACATGGATTCTCTTGGATCCATGATGTCACCAATCCATGTGAAGAACTCTCAACGAATCATACGCTGCCACATCAGCATCACATGGATCCATGGGCCCACTTTGCCAACTAAACTACCAGGAAACGTGCCATGCATGGAGGAGAGGCACTAGGGCCCACATGGAAGCGAGCCAGAGGAAGCACAAGCCAGGAGGCTGGCCGGGAGCTTCGGCTGACCCTAGGATCGGCCGAACCGACCAAGGGTCGGTTGATCTCCCCCCTCCACGTGGTGCTCACTCATTGGTCCTTGGCTGCATCCCGAGGTGTTTTGGAGCACTTGGAGCCTCGAAGCAAGCCACTCCCTTGTCTATAAATAGGAGGGGAGGGGCTCCATTTCACACACACCACCAAGCTCTCAAGTTCCACTTCTCTCTTGTGTAGCTCTCTCTCCCTCTCTCTAATTCTGCCCATGTGAGGTGATTCTCACCTCTATGTGGTAGAATGGTGATGAGAAGAGATCTAGATTAGGATTAGTTGAGAGGTAGAGTAGGGGTGAGGAGTGAGTTGATGTCCTCGTGGATGCTCGTTCTTCATTTAGATCAAAGTGAGTATTTCAGCATTTCTTATTTAGACTATAGTGGACATCATGCATGCTTGATTTGTTCTTGTGTTCTTAGCTCGTTCATAAGTTAGAGGCTTGTGTTCTTCGTGACACAAGGCTTCGATCCTTTAGAGCTAGCTCAGTAGTCCATATACCTGTTTGCATGCTCTGATCCTGTTTAGCTGAGTGAGTTTGTTGTTTCTCGTTTGTTTGCATCCATAGCTTCCTTTCTGCTCCGTAGCTCGATGAATAGTAAGATGGTTTGACTCTGTTCTTTCTCTAGTTCGTGGTTCCGTATTTATACGAGTTGCTATAGTGTAGTTAGCAGGTCGACAAACATAACCGCACTATAGTAGTTATCTGGGGTACAGACGTGGTGTCTGGGCCCTGATTTCCTGCGAAGACCACGTGCGCTCACGTAACGATAGAGGTAGGCCGCAGTGGTGATAGCCTGTTGGACCCTTTGCAACCCTCCGCATCAGCATACCGAGTTGGGCTCGATGTTAGTACATTGGCCTCTCCCTAAAAATTTAGGATGTGTTGTCGCCCCACGGGGATGACTGAGAACGGACAGATGCGTCTTGAGAGCTAAGTCCCTTAAGGAAGTGCTTCTCATATCCCTACCTACCCCAGCAGAAGTTGGTGTCCTTCGATAGAACCTCTCTGGTTACTCTCCATCCTAGGAATGAAACCCGACGGGAATACTCATTCTCCTAGGGAGAAATGCTACAACAGTGTATCCGTGCACTTGCGGATTCATTCGCACTCGTCAGTGTACCCGGGAGTTTCTTACACGCTCATGCTAGTGCGCCAGTGGTGGTAACGTTATGAAATGCCAACAATCCTCCTTGGTGAAAATGGCACCAAGTCACCCGTACGCTTGCGGTGACCTTCAACACGGTTTTGAACCGTCAACAAGCCCTTTTTCTGGCGCTGTTGCCAAGGATCGGCAACTCGAACCCTAGGGTGATCTACCTTTCTTTTTTACTAACCCTAATTTTTATTATTGCATATATGCTTGTTTTCTTGTTTGTGTCCTTGAAAGCAGTTGAAAAGCTAGACACAAGATGTTCGATGAGTTCTCTACATACACACCCCAACAAGATGATTACAACATGAAGATTCGCTGTTTAGTGGTAGGTGCTAACTTTTGTTAGTGGCCCATCATCCGCTATCGAGCCCACACCCTACACAAGAGCACGTGAACAAGGTAAGTCAACGTGTCAATTAAAATTTTAAGACTAATGTTTTGTGGAGATTTGTTTAATCAAGCAATAGGTATTGGAAGCAATCGATGCCCCCGAGATCACAAGATCAAGCTCCTCAACATCTTCAAAGTTTCTGTTCGCATCCATTTTTGCACAGCCCCATGGGAAGAACAGTAGAATACCTTTGGATTTTTAGAAGCCCCATGAAGTTACACTTCCAACGAGTCAATAATCAAATTGATCGGAGGTTCCTACAAGCGGATATGGCCGAATCACCGATGATTGCACGTCGTGAAAATTTCTGGACAGCAAGCAAAGCTGAAGTGAAACAGCCATAACTCCCTCATATGGACTCCGATTAAGATGAATGAGTACCCGTTAGAAAGGTAATTTTATAATTTTTCAATAGAATTATATTTTGGTATATGTTCTGTTATGTATACAGGGGGAAATCCAAAGAAGAGGCAGCTGCAATACGATGAGAACAAGATGGTGAAGGTGAGGACGACAACAACGAAGAGGAGCTTGGGGAATGCTTCCACTAGACCACTCATGAAGAGATTCAGAGGCTTGGAACAAAATAAATACCCCTGGAGCATTGGAAAATGAGGACACAAGTTGGCGACATCTGACGCAAGGAGATGTTTGAAGAAAACCACAATGGACTACACACATAAGACAACATCCAATGGCACGGATATTTTGGGCTCTCACGCGAAGGATCATGGAACTACATGAAAACATTTAAGACATGTGTGAAGCCCCACAAATGAAGAGGAGTGATCCTACACAAAGCAACCTTGATGA
Organism: Cenchrus fungigraminus; assembly: GCA_036936925.1. NCBI lineage: Eukaryota > Viridiplantae > Streptophyta > Magnoliopsida > Poales > Poaceae > Cenchrus > Cenchrus fungigraminus. The sequence goes on from CM072779.1 coordinate 130,625,385, forward strand.
CATGAGGCACAAAGGGAGGATTTGAGAAAAAGTCTACGCGAGCCACCGTCGATCATCAAGGATTGTTCGCTTCCAACTCCGGAGGACCACTCACGATGAAAAGCTCGAAGGCTAAGGTACACATTAACCTCTCAAGATACTTTTGGTGATGATAATGTCCCTTTGATATTTTGATGTCCATCCAAAAGTATTCTTTGATTCTATGCCTTGCACCCTTGATAGGCTAGAAATTCTTGAGAATTATAAAGAGGCTATGTTGTGTTTGCACCTTCAATTTCTTTGCCTAATGAACCTTTGCCTAACAAGAGCTTAGGACTGAGCAAGAAACTTATGCTACATTTAATCACAACATGTTTTGTTCATCCAATTTAAATTGTGGTTATGTATGCATTTGTTTGCCTTATGTCTTGCAAATCTTGGACTTACTTCGTGCTTGGTCAAGCTAGTGACCTTAAAAGAGCGTTTGTTGGGAGAAAACCTGAGTTTCACTAACCATGCAAGTCATTAAACCTTAATAAAGAGAAAAGAAGCCATGCCCTAAAGGAATTGCAAGCTCGTGCATCGCCTCCCCGAATCTCGAGTACGGACATTGTTGTTTTCATCAATTTTGAGCACCTGATTCAGATATGTAGAAGAAAGGAAAAGTTAAAAATCAGAAGCTCCATCAAGTGCTGATTCCAACACCTCTAAGATTGATGAATTTGAAGACCAGTAGAAGGAGATATGGCAAAAACATTAGGCGTTGCACAGTATGAAATCAGATTTGGACAGATTGTAGCGTTGGAGTAAAACGAGCATAACTCACTCGTTCGGAGTCCGTTAGGGGTCAACAAAGACTTGATGGAAAGACAACTTCATTCGCCACACATTGGATAAATTGTTCGCTACATGGTCTGGTCTGGGCAGAGAGGGAAATTCATGAAAGAGGAAGCAGCAACGAAGAGCAAAGGAGGAGAAGATGATGATGATGCAAGGAATCGATCGGGCAAGCCTCTCATCAAGTAAAATGATCGTGTCAAGCATGGAGAGTGGATAAAAGCTTCATGGACACCTTCACATCTTGCTTGAAGGACCATGGCTTCGCGACCACGAAAAGGTACGTAAGAAAGTCAAGCTCTATGACTTTAAATGAAGCGCTTTGCGAGAGGCAACTCGTTTTCTTTTGTTCATGTTTATTTATATAATATGACCTTCTACATTGTGATCTTAAACTGAAACATCAAGTAACATTGTACCATTGCTCTAACAAATACCACAACACCATGTTGTTTGATTTAAATGCTATTGAGGGAGCACTATGTTCTTGATCTTGGAAAACTTCTAGACCTTTTTGTGTGCCTATTAGTGTTTAGGTTCTTTTTCTTTTGTGTCTTTTTAGAGAGAAATATGAAGTTGGCACCATCCTTTAATTCTAACCTTGTGGCTAGTTAATTTAGGCTAACTCTTGCATTTGTTTTAGACAACCACCATATCATGTCGTTTTGTTCATCCATGTCATATTGCATTACATGCTTTGTGTAGATCTAACTTTTTGTCCAACCAACATTAGCCTACCCATAGCCCCCACAAAAAACCGTAGCCAACAAGGGTAGGGTTGACTTGTGGCCAAGCCCACCTCTATCCCTAGCTCTAACTAAAAACTTTAACTAGCCCTCCTGCGAGAAAATCTTCCACACCTTTAGCCTTCCTAAAAACCATAGGTTTGTTTTCCATAAAAAGACTTTCGACACCTCCTTACATAGAATTTCTATGATAGACTCCCTCTCTTCAAAATTCTTGTTTGAGCCAAAAATATAGGATACCCATAACCTACCCCTAAAACCTTGTTAGTTTGGTTGTTTAATCTTTTCGACCCTTGCTAACATTTGTTTGCGCTAACTCTTTGCATTCGCATTTTGCATCCACCTCGTTTTCATCATCTTTATGAGAGCTAGGTCTTTGTGAAACTTTGTGATGAATGGACCACCATCATTCAGTTTTATATACCTTGCTTTCATTTTGCTTTGGTTGGTTTGAAAACTTTGCAATGCGCCCTACTTATCTTACACTATAAGGAATTGTTAATCTTGGGATAAGCATGGTGTTTTGACCTTGGTTAATAAATCTTTATGGCAATGGAAAAGTTTGGCAACCACTTTGTAAGCATGGAGCTTAGAATTTGGTGTAAACATTGTTTTTTTATACCATCCTTTCACTTGCACACACGTACACCCACTAGGTTTTAACTTTTCTTTCGCTAGATTAACTATGCTACAAGTTAAGATCTAAGGGGATGTCTTTGGCTTGTCGGTATAGAGTGAGTATTCCCGACCATCACCTCGGGGGTACTTTGTGCTTTAGAATTATTTTGCAGGCATTATGAATCACTCCCATAAGTTCGTGATAAAAAGCTGAAATTAAGATCATCAACACCTCCAAAATCTCGAAAGAAGTGCTGCTGTTTTCATCAAGATTAAGCACACATTCAGAAGTGTACAAAAGAGGAAAATTGGATAATCAGGAGCTCCATTAAGTCTTCTTTCCAACACATCAAGATTCAACATTTTAGGAGACCCGTGCAAGGAGTTACAACCAAATCTTTGGGTGTCACACGTTCTGAAATCAGCCCGGGACAGCTTGCACTCACGGAGTAAAAAGGGGATAACTCCATTGTCCGAAGTCCGATTGGGATGAATGACCACTCGTTGGAAAGATAATTTCAAGCACTTTGCAATGGAACAACAGTTAAGTACATGTTCTGTTCTGGAAGTATAAGAAAAATTCGTGGAAGATGAACCAGCAATGAGGGACAACATGGAAGGAGGTGAAGATGGTATAAGAAACGATTGGGACGGACGCTTGTGACAAAGGGTGGACGTTGGAGGATAATCAAAACAAAGTGAAGAGTATGACGATCCACACATGCCGGTAGGACTTCAAGATGGTTCATCATCTTCCATGGCTAGCGACATGCTAAGCTTGGGGGAGAATTTGGTGAACATGAGAAGACCGCATGGAGTACAAGGATCATTGTTGCCACGGGAAGCTAATTTTCTTCTTCCATGATTAGCACAATGCTTAAGCATGGGGGAAGCCGTGCTACACTTCAAGCATCAAAGGATAGTAACAGTTCCTCAACCCTCTTTTAGTCCTTGTCTTTCTATATGTCTGCACATATGTTTATGCTTTCCACAACCTTAGATGCAACCTTTGTATATCTCTCTATAGAATAACATGGCTACTAGGAGTAAAACCTAGGTTTGTTTTGTTTGCAAATCATAATCACCGTTACCTTGTGCTCAACATGATGATATCTTGTATGCTCTTGTTTATGGATATATGATGATTGTTGCCGCTTTGCTCATTTTTGTGCTTGGTTTGTATATGATTAATCTAGTGCTCTCTTTAATATGATCTGAAAATTTACTTAAATGATAGCCTAATCTTATGTGGAGGTTATGATAACTTAAGTCCCTTGATATTTTTCGTTGCTCTCATTTTTTTGAATGAGTCAAAGATCCTTTTTATTCTTAAAAGATATTCTAACCTTGTCTTTGATACCACTTGCATTTTGCTCTACCTATCCAAAGCCTTTCAATTGAGTGCAAAACCTTAGTTTACAAGATTTATTTTTGGGTGCATTGATTCAAGGCTTGCTTTCTCTGGCTCGAGACTAAGAAGCTGGTCATTTCATTTTTGCATATCTATCTTTATGCTAGACTTTTCTATCCGTGCATTGTGAGTTTCCACATTGGGAATTTTGCAAACCTTGCTGGATATCCACCCACAAACGTAAATACATCTTTTTTGTGTTCACCTCCTTGACCACAACCCAATATATGAGTATGGATGGGTATTTCAAGGAAGATTACAAGGAAGGTGCTTCAAGTGAGTAAGGGAAACTTCCAAAAGGATCCCTAGAAGATTTTTCGAGTATCTCTATCTAAGAAAATATGAGAGCTTCAATTCCCACCTTGGCACATTTATCACCTCTTTTGCCCGAGGACGAGCAAACGTCTAAGCATGGGGGGTTGCCAAGGAAGTGCTATTATAGTCTAGAGTTCAAGGGGAGCAAATTAAAAAGAGAGAGAGAGAGAAAGTATGATGAAAGAAAAAAATGAAAAAAATGATAAAGAAGAAAAAGTATAATGAGAAAAAGAAAGAAAGAAGAAAGAAAAACTAATAAAAATAAAATAAAGCTCCCCGGTTCTCTAGCTATGTTTAGTGCTTTTTGAGATTTCAAAAGGACTTCAAGATCAAGACCCATACTCATCTTTCCAACCATGTGCAATCCGATAACGAGGACTTCGTTTGTGCCTCGGGATCACTCTTTGCCATTTGCACATCTCCACCTATCTAAAAGTGTGTGTATTTTTCTCTCCCCCCTCCTTGTAACATTATTTTTCCAATGACCTTTTTGACGAGTCTCGGTAAGTCCGTGAGAAGCTTGTCTTGTTTTGATAATATCTCGACTATAATATTTTGGTAGGACTATACTTTCCCATAGCTCCATATAAAGCCTTCCACCATATATTTGAGAGAGGAAAGGAGTAGGATAAGTAGGCTTGAGAGACAAGATAAGATGAGAGTTCATGAGCAAGATGCAAGGAGGTTTATTATTGATCTTGGTAAAGCAACTTTTCTTCATCCCGTTCTTTATTTTTCAAAATTTCTGAGATTTGTTTAAAATTTGAGAGCATGATTAATTACTTGTGGAAAGAGCTTAGATAAAATCTACCCTCCATATAGATGAAAGCTAGTTACATTATGAAACTATAACAAATATAAACTTGGAGAGCATTATGTTTTCTCATGTATGAACAAGTGCAGGGTATGAACATTGAAGGGCAATACTGACATCCATAAAGGCTTACTCGAGGACGAGCAAGGTTTAAGCATGGGGGTATGTTGACGGTCGATCTCTGTCAACCAAGAGCACTTGTTACACTTTGGCTTGAGCTTTGAATTATAACTAACCCGCCACTAGGCATACTAATGATGTAACAAGTTCGCACTTGCATGTGGTTTTTGGAGTATATTGTTTATGCAGGAATTAAGTACCTAAATGAGGACTTCTGGGTAGAGTTCATCGAGCACTTTGTGAGAAGATCACGAAGCCCGGCACGAGTCAAGACACGAAGTGAACATGACTCCAAATGACCCAAGGACCGAAGCATGAAGCCGTGAAACTCCAAGGACCCAAACGGAAGATGCGGGAGTTTGCGCGCCAAGCACCCTTATCTAAACCACGGGTAAAACGACATCAAGGACCCAAATGCACTTCGGCAAATATTCAAGAAAGTGCAAGAAGCATCATGGAGGAAGATGGGCCCGAATCATGCCGAAAAGGGCCTGGGCCGGACGGCCAGCCTAGGGGGTTTCGGGCCCGGTTCGGCCTCCCCTTTGACCGACGTGCTCCTCAGCTCATTTATACCCCCTACCTCCGACGGCCGCCACATCCATTCATCAGAACTCGGCGAAACTTAGAAGTGAGCACCGGAGGGAGACGACGGCGGTAGAGTCCTCGAAGTTGTCTAGGGGATGGCCTAGGCCGACCCTAGCCGCCATGGCTGCCCTACGTGGTTGTGCCATGGTGGAGTTCCGGAGCTACGTGTTCATCATCTTAGGTATGATCTCGGAGGTGATGGTGTAATACATACTTTCATGTGAGCAATGATAATCTTATCATCCGATCTATTTAGCGATACCATGTCTCCGTCTTCACTTTCTTCCTTTCATGAATATGTTTGATCCTTAGTCTAATTCTAGATTATACTACATAGCATGCTTTATGTAATCATGGTGATTAGATCTAGTTTGTCGATCTTTCATGTTTGGTAGACGCGTTCTCTTAGGCGTGCCCTTAGACTCCCCGTATAATTAAGGGTGCACCGTGACAGGGTGACTACCCCCGAAAGTGCGGATGTCTTTGGGAGGTGAGCCGGAGGTAGGAGTTTAAGGATGCTTCTAGATGAGATGCTTAGTTTGTTGCTCGTTTGCCGGAACTACAACTAGAAGGCGCTAGGCTTAGTTGTCCCCTTGGTGGCGCTTTACCTTGCGTGTGTTCGTGTATGAGATCAACCTTGTGCTATCACACATACATCTTTAAAGGTTACCTTATATGCAATCTACACTTCATGTTAGGTTAGTTCGATAGTTTAGGTAGAGAATCTTAGCGGTTTGCTTCCGATCCTTGGATTGACAAACCTTGGGGGACCCTCCTTGGTGAAAAAGGCACCAAGTCACTCGTACGCTTGCGGAGAACTTCAACATGGTTTTGAACCGTCAACAAGCGGCATCGAATCAAAAACCCGTTCCGCGCGGGGTCTTTGCCAGCGACTAGTACGAGCCATCCGTCCGCTCCGAGGAGGACAAGCCGCCAGAACCTTCGACACAAGAGGTCATGGAGATCGACGAGGTGCGAGAGCCTAATCTTGAAGATCCAGACTGGAGGATCCCAATCCTCGAGTGGATGGTGGAGGGAAAGTTGCCGCCCGACAAGGAGGAAGCCCGACGGATAGCACGCATGGCCAAGTCATACAGACTGGTCGATGGTGAGCTCCGACGAAATGGTGCCGAGGGCATACTCATGCATTGCATCCTAGCCGACCAGGGCAAGGAGCTACTGCAGGAGATTCACGTCGGCACGTGCAGGCACCACGCCGGTCCAAAGACTATTGTCGAAAAAGCCTTCCGACAAGATTTTTACTAGCCAACTGCAGTCGCTGATGCAACCCGGATCGTGCACAGCTACGAAGGCTGCTAGTTCTACGCGCGACAAACTCATCTCCTGGTGTAGGCGCTTCAAACCATTCCCGTCACCTGGCCCTTCGCGGTCTGGGGACTGGATATGGTCGGACCTTTGAGGAAAGCCCCCAGGGGCTACACGCACGTACTCGTGGCCATCGACAAGTTCTCAAAATGGATCGAGGCCAAGCCCATAACAAACGTCCATTCCGAGGAAGCCGTCGTGTTCTTCACCGACATTATCTACCGCTTCGGGATCCCAAACTCCATCATCACTGACAACGGAACCCAGTTCACCGGTAAAAAGTTTCTCAAATTCTGCGACGATAACAACATCCGTGTGGACTGGGCCACCATCAGCCATCCAAGGACCAACGGGCAGGTGGAGAGGGCGAATGGCATGATCCTGCAAGGCCTGAAGCCACGAATTTTCAAGCGCCTCGAGAAGTTCCGGGCAACATGGCCACGGAGCTCCCGTCCGTTTTGTGGAGCCTGCGCACCACGCCTAGTCGGGCCACCGGTTGCACACCTTTTTTCCAGGTCCACGGGTCAGAGGCAGTCCTCCCAACGGACATCGACTACGACAGCCCGCGAGTTCAAGCCTACACCGAAGAAGGCAAACAGGTCGCTCTCGAAGACGCCATCGACCAGCTGGATGAAGCGCGCAGCATCACCCTTCTCCACTCAGCACAATACCAGCAAGCCCTACGCCGCTACCACGAGCACAACATACGGAATCGCGTGTTCCAAATTGGCGACCTCGTTCTACGACGAGTTCAAAGCAACGAGGGCCGGCACAAGCTCTCACCGTCGTGGGAGGGACCATTCATCGTCGACCAGGTGCTCCGTCCGGGAACTTTCAAGCTCAAATACGAGGACGGCAGGGTCATCTCCAACGCATGGAACATAGAGCAGTTACAACACTTTTACCCTTAAAAATTTCCTTTGTTTCATCTTATGATAATGCAAAAGCTTCGAGCTATGTTCTTTTTTCGTGAGATGATATCTTCAATCAAGCTTATGTCTTTTACTCGAGTAAAACGTATTTTAAGCCTGTTTTATCCCATGGGCAAGCCTCTGACTTGTCCATGGGCTCGGGGGCTACTTGGGGCCACGGCACCCCTTGCCCACATGTTTCCAAAGCTTTTTTCGATCAAAAACCGACTACAGTTTCTCGTATGATCGTCACGGTACACCCACACTTGCTAAAGGGAGATGGGCGATGACTCACGCGGTCGTGAACCTGTGCTCGTCTGGGCCCCGAGTACTTACGCCCCTGCGGCTACGGTGCAAAGACCCACGAGCAAAGTTCGCGACTCCAAGTTGTTGCTCCTTCGCTCCCACGAAAGTAGTCGGGCAACCGTCTCAACTATAAACTTCAAAGAGTTTTCTTGTTTGCAAAAACACGCGTGCTCGTCTATCCCTCTCAAAGTACTCGGGGGCTACTTTCCCGAGTAGTGCTACTTTAAAGCTGAGTCCGGTCGGGTCGCCAGGTTCCTACGCCCCCGCGGCTATGGAGCAAGACACCACCGACGAAGTCTTAGGCTACACTACTCGGACTCGCAAGTGCCTTAACTACTCGGAAGAAGGATAACACGCAACGAAAAACAAACGAGTCCTTAACTCAATTCGAAAACACGGTCACATGACCCACAAGTTTGTTACAAACTATCATAGATATAATCAAATGCCCCTGCGAGGCTACTCTGTTTCTTTTACAAGCCCAAATCGTGAACGGCATGGGAGGTCATGGCTTCGGCAAAGTCGACGGCGCCACTCTCAATACAGTCGTACCCATTGTTGTCGTAGCCCGGGCACCACCCTTGGCTCAGCAACTCCCGGTCCAGCTTTGGATAGTGTGATAAGAAAAGTGCTACCACCTTGCGGATGACGTCACGTGCCACATCCAGTGATTACCGGCGAGCCGTCGCGATGGCCTGTCCTAGGCGGTCCTTCAAGGTAGAAGCCAAGGGGACCTCGAGATCGTCCAGTGTCTTCATTATGGTCTGGTCCATCTTGTCACGGATCGTCTGCACCATCACGAGGGTCTTCTTGGTATCCTCATTCGACTTCCGCGTCTCCTCGAGCTCCGCAATGGTTTCTAAAGCAAAAGAAAGACAAACATTAGCGGAAAACATCATGTTAAGGAAGGGCAAAGTATGAAGAAGGTACGCCTCTTACTATTTAGCCTCTCGGTAGACTCGCGGGCAAGGTCCACCAGCTTCTGGTTCTCGACGAGCTAAGTGGCCACGACACTCTCCTTGTCCGTGAGCTGTTTCGTCAAATCATTGCGGGCCGCACGAAGAGCTGCTCGTCGCCAAAAACGAAACAATGTCACAAGACCAAGTAATTACACAAGAGGAGAAATGAGAAGACAACAGGTCACGGGACACTCGCCGACGATCTCCTCCTCACGTTTTTGGGTGATCTCTTGGAGCTGGTCCTTCACGGCGTTGACGTCGCGGACTTGGGCCTCGAGAGCAGTCACCCTCTCATGGGCCACCTGGAGGTCGAACTCGGCCCGTCCCGCTCTTGTCTCGAGCTCCGCCATCTCCTAGCTGGTGGTCCGGGTGGCGGCCTCGGCGTTGGATCGCAGCTCCGACACCGCCTACTCCGCCGCAGCTAGCCTCTCCTCCAAGGCGGCTTTCTCTGCCTACGCAGTGACCGCGTGGTCCTCCGTGGACTTCACCTTGCTTCAAGGGCGTGTGTTCGGTCGCCCTCCCGACCTCGCCAGCCGCCATGACAAGATGGGTCGCGGCCAGCTGCGTCTCCAGTTGGGTTTTCTCCACCCGGAGCGCCTCGAGGGCATGAGACCTGTCGGCAGAGCGCCCAACAAGCTCCTGAGCTGTGAAAAGTTCTCACGATCAGCAAAAATGACAAGTTCGGAGGGCGGGTGGAGAATGGAAAGATGAAATCTGCAACTCACCCGTGCAGCAGGTACAACTAACTCCATGAGCTCCCGCTTCGATTGACGCAGTGCCCGCTCGCTATGGCGCAGGCCCCTTTCGAGATTCTGGTAGGCCGAAGATTCCGCGCCACCATCAACATCGAGGTCGACATAGGTCTCGACCCGCGAGACAGGTACCAGCTAGAGCGATGGCACCTCCACTTGCTCCTCAAGCACTGACGGGGTCGAACCCGGGCCTCTTTAGCTGTCCCCAACCTCCAGGGTTGGAGGCGGCGCCAGCTTCTCCGCCACCACAAGGGGAGAAGCGGTGGGGGAAGGCGACTTCGGGATGACGATGACCTCCTGGGCGTCCGGCGGGGGACGGCGCTGATCGTGGAGGCGACCACCGGCGTGACCAGAACGTCGTCCTCGATCACTTCGACAATCGTTGTGGCCGGGGCCTCCTTGGAGGCAGGGATGGCCTGCTACACGACCACCATGGTGTCCCCCGCCCCCACCAAGGACTAGGGAGCTGGGGCCCCAGCATCCATCGCAGCGCCACCCGTCCCCACCAACAACTCGAGGGTTGACAGCTCAACATCTCCTGTCGGCACTTCGGGGGCAGGATCCTCCAGGGCCTGCTCTTGAGACCCGGACAGGCATCTCTCCAACTCGGTCGTATGGGCCGAAAGCACCTCTTCTGTGGGGGCATCACCCCCAGCCCCATCTGTCCCATCGATAGGTTGCTGCGAGCAAGGCTCTCAGCTCCCGTCGGCGGGACCACTGCCTCTTGGGTCCCGGACCCTCCTACCTCCTTGATGGTCATGCCTGACGGGGGGGTTGGCAGCAGACCAGTCGGCGGTGGCACATCTCCGACCACATGAGCCGGTCGGCACAGCATCTTCACGGGTGCCGGCTCCATCGTGCTGGGGTCAGGGCCCCTGAAACGTAAAGGGCGTCATGATGACAACAAGAGACGAACATGTTTCCAAAGAATTCAGAATGATAATCGGAAATCAGCAAGTCGGAACTTACCTTCCCGCGATATGGCGAGGCCGTTTCGAGCTCCCCGAGGTCAAGCTCGGAGAGGGCGCCGCTCGTTTGCTCCCCGTAGTCAGAGCGGAAGTCGGGGCGGGAGCCGGCCGGGACCCGGCAACGATCATGGACTAGAGACGCCGCTGAGAGGTGGTTGATCTCCCGCCCTGAGTCGTGGGCAGGGGAGAAGCCCCCAGCGTGTTTCTCTACTCCTACGGCGAGCATCTCAATAGGGAATCCGACCTCCGACGCGAGGTCCCGTGCCCCGACGTGCGGCGAGTGGAATCACCGTGCCGGGGGGGACACCTACTCCTCTCGCGGTCACCGCGCTGAGAGGTATGGCTGCGCAGCTCGAACTGGTCTACTCGAGGAGACCGGGGCGACACCTGCTGGCTCAAGCTAGCCTCCACGGCGGCCGAGGTGGGCTCCGATCCAGCGCGCGGCTGCGAAGTCGTCGGCGGCTCGTCATCATTCCACGTGAACTCGGAGCTGTCCTCCTCGGTCTGCGGCGGCGACGACGAGGGGTCCTCGTTCTCGGAAACGTCGGCCTACTAAGCACGCCGGCGCGAAGCGCGGCCGTCGTTCCTCGATCGCATCTCGATCTCCTTCTGCTGGTGGGCCCTCTTACGGTCGGCCCGCCGCTTTTCCCTCGCGGCAATCAACCTGGTACGCGCCCGGTCCGCCGGCAGAGGAGGACGCGAAGAGAGGATGTCCACCTTCCCCATCCAGACAAACGCAAAAAAGATTGGTACCTGGCACAAAAATCCTAAGAACAAGTCGAAAGATGTCAAGAAAAACGTACCATGGCCAAGGTGGTCGGGTGAGGAAGCATCGGCAGCAGGTCCGGTAGCGGCCAGAACAAGTAGTTGATCCCAGTCACCTGCGACACCCGGCAATGGACCTCTTCCTCCGAAGGCAGAGGATTGGCCATCATCGTCCCCACGAAGGGAGCCTGGTCATCCGTCATCTCGAAAATGCGCAGGGGGCGCCGCCAGAGCGGAACGATTCCCCTCGCATGGTAGCCTCCGATGACGGCTACGAAGTCCATGCCGCGGCCGCGGAGCGTCGTGAGGGTCGCAAGGGCGTCCGGGAGAAATCGGGGCTGGTCTTTCTTTTCCGGTCCCCACTTCTACTTCTTCGGCGCGCGGTCGTGCCAGAGGCCAGTATACTTCGGGAGCAGGTGCTTGTTGTCGTTCTTGAGGTAGAACCAGTCTCGGTGCCACCCGCTATTAGAGCTCATCAGGGAGGTGCTGATGTACTTGTCCGACCTCCCCTGCTTCACCCGAAGTCCGGCGCACCCAATCGCCGCCGCGCTGCCGTCGTCCTTCAAGCACACAAACTTGTAGAAGTACCTGAACAGGTCCCAATGGGCCCCCTGGTGTAGATACCCCTCACACAGAGCCTCGAACGCCGCCATCTATTGGATGTCGTTCGGGTTGAGGTTGTGGAGTTGCAGTCTGTACTCTTTGAGGACGACGCAAATGAACCGTCCCGCCGGGACGGAGAAGCCGCGCTCGTGGAAAGCCACGAACGAGACCACATACCCCTCCGGAGGGTTGGGGGTGCACTCGGTCCCAGGAAGCTTCCACTCCTCTGCCTCGGTGTGCGGCGGGAGCATACCATCGGCGGCAAGCCGGTCGAGCTTGGACAAGATCATGCTTGAGGGCGCCCAGTTTGACATGGCGGCGGAAACAAGAAGCAAGCTCGCGGTTGGAATCGAAGAGGGCGAGCGAGCGAGAGCGCGGCGGATGCAGAGGCTAAGGAAGAGCGATGGCGGTGGAATGAGCAAGGAAGAAGAAGGGGAAAAAAGCCTAACCGGCGGCCGCGGTATATAAGGGGGAAAACAACAGTGCTCCCAGCAGTTATTGCCCGGGCCCGGCTCAGGCCACGTCTCCCACGCTCCGAAGCATCACTCCTCAAAAGGAGCGCCCACCGGCACCAACTGCGCACGAGAGCGCTGCCACATCACCTATGGCAGGCCCACGAATCCTACAATCGGCCTGAAATCTTCACCATTTACCCCACGACGCACATTTTGTGCAACGTGCAACGGTACGAAACTCCCACGAATTCAAAATCTTAACATTTAACCCCACGCACAAGTCTCCAACTTGTTCGATCTTGTGATGCCTAGAGGGGGGTGAATAGGATCACTTTAAAATTCTGCAAAATCTGAGCAGCAGATCAGGGGCCGGATGACCCGGCACTTTGAGCCGGATGACCCAGGGGGGTCCGGGTCACCCTGTCACTTGGGCCGGATCAACCAGCGCGTGAAGATAGAGTACAATAAGCTTAACAAAACTTAAATTTGCAAAAAGTATATGAATCAAAACTTGTGTATATGAATTAGTTACCAGTTGTAACAAAGGATTTCACAAGAAAACAACACAAATATGTAGATCGATCCAAAACTAGATTCTAGGGTTAGAGAAAGGGATGAACTCAAACAAAGCAAGTGACAAGAGGTTTAATCTGAAGTTCACTCCCACAAAGGAAGCTACGTCTCCGTTGAGGATCCCACAAAGGGAGGGCTATCACCAAGATCCTCTTGCCTCACCCAATCCCCACAAAGGAAGATTGGTGCTCACTACGAGAAATCCACAAAGGATGGGTAATACAAACATTCCCGGGTGCTCCACACGGAGAGGGCACTCAACGGGTGACGCCTAACCATCTAGAAGCAAGCTTCAAGAGTAACAAATGAGAATCAATCAATCTTGGCCGCCACAAGTGCTTCTTGAGATGAACAAGTGAAGAACTAGCTCAAGGGGCTGACACTAGCACCTCAAAACTCTCTCACACCCAAACCCTAGGAGGATCCTTGCTTGGAATGGCTTGGAGAGGAGTGGAGAGAGGGGAAATGGAGCTCAAGGGTGTGTTTGTTTCTTGGGAGGTAGCAGCTCAAGGAGGAAGAAGTGAAGGGGTATAAATACCCCCTCCCTTCAAAAGAGTCGTTAGGTTGTGCTGCGCCAGGGCCGGGTCATCCGGCCAGAGGGGCCCGGTCACCCAGCAGCCTCCAGAGCCGTGCCGGGTGATCCGGCCACTTGGGCCAGTTGACCCAGTAGGGCTGAGAAAGCTAGGTTAAGCTTTTCAAGGTGGTTGTAGGGTTTTGGCTAGCATTTTGGTTGGATTTTCTCAAGATAAGCACTTGTAGCAAACTTTGATTGACCGATCTCGTCCCTCTTTATAGTACGGTGTTGCCTAAACTCAAATTCAAAATATAAATTAAATTTAAATCACTATTTGAGCTTCAACACAAATATGAGAAATTGAGGTCCTTCCGTTCACATATGAACTTTTATCTCTTTTATTCCTGCACACATCTTAGATAAACCATCAAATACTCAAATTATAATTGTCATTATCACCAAAATAATTAGGGGCCTAGATGCTCTTTCAATCTCCCCTTTGGTGATTGATGACAACCATAATTTGAGCTCACAAGAGAGTAATAAAATTCAAGGATTGTGTCCAATTATTTATAGAAGAACTCCCCCTAAATATGTGCTTCTTCAACTAGAATGGCCTCAAATGCCAATCGCACATATTTAGAGTAGGCTCCCCCTAAATCAATGCATACAACGTATGGTGCATAAGTGTGATGAGCAATAAACCGTGATGCATATGACAAGATATATCACAAAAATAAAGTGAGAAATAACATATCATCAACCAACACATGCATCACACATGATAATTAAGGTTCATTACATCACACTAGCATAATAGAGTACCACAAATAAGTCTTACATATAAAAGTTCTCACTTGGCACAACCATCCATCACACAATCACACCATCACACAACTTAGTTCATTACAAGTCCACTAGACTATTACATGAATAACATGATAAAAGATAGATAGATAGATAATTTTGTGAGGGGCTTCCATCCTTCAAATTTCACTCCCCCTTTGGCAACAAGCACCAAAAAGGGAAGCTACTCCTCGTCGTCGTCCTCTTCCTCCTCACCATCATAGTCCTCTTCTTCTTCTAAATCATCATCCACTGGGACCCAAGAACTAAGGTCCTCTCAAGGGTTAGGAATGGGAGATAAAGGATCAAACACCCTAGGTTCATGCACCGGAGAGTGTGGAAGATTGAGCCTAGCTGACATGTCCTTTTGATTTTTCTCATTCCTATGGAGCTTTTGGGCCAACCATTGCCTATCTGCCTCACGCTCTCTAGCGTTTTGGCGTTGCAAGTTAAAGCAAGCAAAGATCCCTTTGGCAATAAAATTCAGCTTTCCCTTCTTGTGCCTAGAGACCCCCTGAGAGTGAGAGGCACCTTCCATTAGAAGGGGATCAAATGAGCGCCTTGAGGGTTGAGCTTGAGAGGATGAGGCACTCGCATCACCGGGTCCATCAACCGGATATATGCCCGGATAAGCTCCCTTAGGATCAATGCCAGTCTGATGCTTGCCACGTTTGAAAGTTTGGATGAGCTTGCCCTTACTAGTTTGATACTTCTCATGAGGGGTGTCGGTTCGAAGATCAAGTTTGGTTGCATGCTTGACAAGGATAAAGATATACGGTGCATAATGACAACCACTAGAAGCAGTGTATGAGCATGTAATGATCTCACTCCAAAGAAAATGACAAGCATTGAATTGAGGTAGACCAGAAGCCATTTGATGAAGCAAGTTTCTAGCTCTATGTGAGACGTTATCATAATCACCAGCTCTAGGAGTGAGAGTGTATCTAAAGAGTAGGTTGAGCATCTTGTAGTAAGGTGTGAGACCACTAGTATGACCATACTTGATGTTACCATAAGCTCTATCATACATGAACTTCATCTTAGTCACCTCTAACTTAACTCCACTATGAAGGCGCACAAGATCACTAGAGAAGCAATTGGTGGATGTGGCGCCTCTAAGCTTAAAGAGATTGGCAAACTCCCATAAAGAGACAGAGAATCTCTTACCCCCAAGAGTGAAGTGCATGGTGTTGTTGTCATTGTCAACATAGAGAGTTGCATAGAATTGTGCCACCACTTCCTCTGACCAATCACAAGATAAACCCATGAGGTAGGAGACTCCCATATGCTGGCAGCGATTATACACAGCTTGCACACAAAGTTGTAGCCTCACTTCTAGAGACGGTCACACCCTCTTTGGTAAAGAGACAATTGTAGCCTTTCTCACAAAGTTATGAAACCGACAACAAGTTTGTTGACAGTGGAAATTCACCATTTCCAACCATCAATATTCTCACATAAATGGAGGCATATGCATTATTTACTAGCATTTAGGTATGAATAATGTAGTTCCACTTGTCCTTGAAGATTATTTGTATGTAGGTGATTTACCCCTAAAAAGAGATGGAAACTCAACTCCTATGAAGAAATCATGCGAACTCAGCTGAGGAGGTGGCTGCCACCAAGGGAAACATGGCAAGACACGTCATCGATCTAGGGGAGGCACTCACCGACGAATCAGAGGACGCCACATGGACTTCACATGGATCAAAGGACCCACCTCAGATACCAAATCAAGCCATGCACCGAGGATGGATCAGAGGGCCCACAAGGTAGTCTACCAGAGGAAGCACACCAGGTGGGGCCGCCCTAGGGGGTCGACCGATCCTAGGATCGGCCGAACCGCCTTAGTGGCGTCCCATCCTGGCCTTCCACGTGGTTGCTCCTTATTGGTCACTTGCTGCAGTCCCAGGTGTTTAGGGGCCATTTGGGCGTCCGAGCAAGCCTTGTCTTCCTCTATAAATAGGAGGAGAGGGGCTCCCATTTCTCACACACCACTCTCTCATTCTCCTCTCACTTTTAGTTTCCAAGGCTAGGGGGTAGGCTAGAGTAGCTCTTCTTCAGGTTCCAAGTCCTCTTGGAAGTTTAGGTATGAGTTCTCTTTTATCTTTATTTCTTTGTATGATTTTGATCTACTTCAGTTATTCAGCTATTTCATATAAAGTCATGGTAGATCATATTCTTGATATGTTCTTGAGTTCATCCTCTGTTCATCATTTAGAGGCTCGTGTTCTTCGTGAACACTACCTTTTGATCCACTTGAAGGGTGATAAACTCCTTCCTTATGTGTTTGTTCATAAGTTAGAGGCTCGTGTTCTTCACGAACACGACCCTTTGATCTTGTTGATTAGACATAAGAGAGTTCATATCTGTTCGTATGTCTAGCCTTAGTTGATCTTGTTAGATGGCATGAGAGTGTTGCATGGGGTCTGTGTTCAAGCTACGGTACTCGGTCTAGTTGACCAGTCTTCTGGTGGCTTTCACCCTGGGTCACAATAGCCCGGGCCGGGTGAAGTCTAGCAGCAACATAGGCATGGTGCCTGGGTTGTCTGGCTACGATAGTTATGAGCATACCCCCCGTAACGAGAGGTCGGTCCTCAGGTGGTGACAGCCCTGTTGGATCCTAGGGCAACCTCCGCATTGGGGTACCTGCTGTAGGAGTCTAAAGTCTAGTTTCGCAGAGTGCTGGTCGTCGCGGGCTAGCTCCCCGTTTGTACCTGGGTGCTGAACCATGTTTCCCTCATGCAATACTCATGCCTATCTCTTGTATCTTCTAGCTTTGTATGTTTAGTACATTAGAACCTAGAGCTAACTCGTATGTTTCCCCCTAAGCCGTAGTGTGCTAGAGGAGAGGTAGATTTGAGGTGTGTGTGTCACACTACCCCTTTATATCGTTTATCTTACCCCTGCCTTTGAGTGTGTTGTTTCCCTATAACTATCCTTGGTTTACATTCAGAGCAAAAGCATAAGTCTAAGATATCTGCCATTGCCTTCCACGGATTCGATACCCTTGGAATACTCTCCTTCCTTGGGGAAATGCTACAATGGTTTATCTGTGCGCTTGCGGATTCGTTCATGATCATTTAGATTAAACCTATGGCAACTCTCAATGTTCACGCTAATATGCGCCAGTTAGTTGTGACATTGGGAAATGCCAACAGACACTTCTAGCGCTGACGCTAAGGACGGATTCCAAATCTGTTCTTAAGTGATCGACGTTTAGAAGTGTCAACAAGCATTTCTGGCGCTGTTGCCGGGGAAGGCACAGGATTATCTTGACTATGCTTTGCATCTGATTATAAACTCTGAGTAGGTTAGGACAACCCACAATGCAGGGTAACCTTGATTGTCTTCTTTTATCTTTGGATGATGAAGATAGGTAGTGTATGACTGGTTTCGACCTATCGGGAAATTTTACTGAAGATCCCGAGTCTCTTGTGAGGAAAGCTCGAATTCATTTCGGCTCACCTCGTCGTACTCGTCCGGAGGACGAACCAGCTTCCTTTGTACCATCCACGTCCAACGCTATGGCCCAGAAGACACTTCGTGAGTACTCAACTCCTTCTGCTGACCAGGTGCTGCAAGGCCCTGAGGTGGCAGTGGGAACTGAAAACTTTGAGATCAAGACGGGTTTAATCACGATGGTACAGGCTAGCCCATTCTGTGGCAAGCCAAATGAGGATGCTAATGCTCATCTGCAGCAATTCCTAGAGCTGTGTAGCACTTTCGTCATCAGGGGTGCAAATATGGATGTTGTTCGTCTACGGCTATTTCCATTCTCCCTCTTGGGAAAGGCTAAGCAATGGTTCTACGCGAACCGGGAATCTATTTTCACTTGCAGCAAGTGTTCACAGGCATTCCTCAAGAAGTTCTTCCCATTGGGTAAAACCAATGCTCGTCGTGGAAGGATTTCTGGTTTTCAGCAAGCAGCAAGTGAATCTATCCCAGAGGCTTGGGAGAGGCTTCAGGAATATGTCCTGACCTATCCTCATCATGGGATGGAAGATTGGCTCATTCTTCAAAGTTTTTATAATGGGTTGACTCCGACAGCCCGAGGCCATATTGATGCTGCTGCTCAAGGAGCATTCTTTACACTTACTATTGACAATGCTAAATTGCTCATGGAGAAGATGGTCTCCAACCAAGGGTGGAGTGATGAAAGACTCCAACCACGACCGAGGGGTACTCATACTGTTAAGGAAGCAGACATGATTACTACCAAGATGGATCTTCTTATGAAGAGATTGGATGACTACACCAGTGAGAAGGCTGCCATGGCCACTACTTCTTTGCCTATGGACTCTCACATGACTTGTGAAGTCTGTGGCAACACTGGGCATTCAGGCAATTATTGTCCGAAGACTCAGGAGGAAGTGATGTACATGAATGGCAATAACAACGGTTATCGTCCACCTCAACAAGGAGGCCAATCGTGGAATCAACAACGCCCTTATTATCAAGGAGGTAACCAAGGTAATTCTTACAATCCTAACCAACCTTCCTTGCGAGATCTTGTGTTTGGGCAAGCTAAGATTAATGAAGGTATTAACAAAAAGCTAGCTGCCCTTGATAAAACTATGGAAAGTCTCAATGTTAAGCTTGATAGTTTTTCTTCTGCCCAGAAGAGTCAGCTGAGTTTCAACAAGATGTTAGAAATCCAGTTGGCTCAGCTGGCTGCTTTGGTTCCATCTCCTGATAATGGGAGGATCCCGGGGCAACCCGTATCCTCTTGTGAAAATGTTAGCATAGTGTCAACCAGGTGGGGTAAGCCACCTAGGAGGACACATGCTTCTGACTATGCAGGAAAGCCCATTCAACAAATCCTTAATCCATGGGAGGAATCAGCAGTATTGCACAAGAAAGACCCAGGCTACCCAACTATCACATGCACAATCTATTACAAGAAGGTCAGGCATGCTCTCTGCGACCTTGGTGCAAGTGTTAATCTCATGTCCAAGGCAATGTTCGAGCAACTGGGATATCCGGCTCTCTCTCCAACAACACGGACTATCCAACTCGCCGATTCAACGATCCGATATCCAGAGGGAATCGCTGAGAGCTTATTGGTTAAGGTCAAGAGCTCTTATGCCTTCGCGGATTTTGTGGTCTTGGATATGGATGATGAAGGAGGAATGCCGCTCATCCTTGGGCGACTATTTCTCAGTGATGTCCGAGCTAGAATCAATGTGGGGTCCGGTATCATCCGTTTTCGCATTGGGGAGAGGAACCTGAAGTTCAAGTTTCAGGACAAGGAAGAGCAATGCTATTTGGTGCAAGATAGTGTTGAGCAGCTTGGGGGAAGGACGGAGCCTTCACCCCCAAGGAAGAAATCTCCGTCAAGAAGGGTAAAGAAAATTCGGAAAGAATGGCGGAAGATTGAGATGGCACCAACCTCTACTTCTCAGGAGTGGGGTGCTGAATGGAATTGATCGCTGAGAAGAGTCCCGCTCGTCGGATTAAAAATGATGGGTCCTTTCTACCAAAAAGGTTAAAGCTGGTATTTATCTCATATTTCCCATTCCAAAATTTTCATTTCCAAAATTGCTTATTTGATTTTCCAAAACCTTGCATTTGCATGCTAGATTTATCTAGCCTTTTTTTCCTTTTCAAAATAAAATTTCTGAAAATCATTTCTGAGTTTGAAAACCATAGAAAATTTATTTGGGCAATTTCTGGAGTAAACTTTGGCCGGTGCACCTTGGCATATCTTCATATAGCCGTTGGTGACACACCTGCAAAAGGGGGCTAGCACCGGACCCACCAGTGGGCCGGTCGAACCAGGGTTCGGCCGAACCCTGGCAACGGTCAAGTGGGCCCAGCCTTGGCCAACGGCTCCTAGCCGTTGCTCAACGGCAATCCCGCGGTGTGCTGCCCCTTTGCTCTATAAATTGGACCCGAGAGGGAGTGTTCTTCACCCATTCAACTCATTTCATTCACACTCCCCTCTCTACTCCTTGCTCTCTTGGTTTTCTTGGATTTCTTGCTTGAGATTGGATCATCAAGTGATCTCCCTAAGTGTGTTGCTAAAAATATTGTTGTTGGTGGAGCAAACTCGGTAAGTACTTCATTTGATTTCACTAACCCATCACCGAGTTGCTCTTGTTCCTTGTTGCTGTGCTAGCATGAATTGGGCGGCGAACACTCTCCGGAGGGTGACACGCTCACGCTCCCATTCGCGGGCGAGCACGAGTGCATCCACCCCCGCCGAGCCGACGCCGAGCCCATCAACGATGGACTATGAAGAAGAGCAAGAGGAGCAAGCCGAGCCACAAGCCACGGAGGAGGTCGTCGACGACACCCCCTACCTTAGCTTGCGGGGCGATCGAGAGCAGCAAGCCTATGCTCTCCTGAAGGACAGAGTCTTCACCCACACCAGGGACTTCGACCCGACCCTCATGGAGAAAACAGGTATGAATCTTGAGTTCGCTTCTATTTGGAATGCTCTTGGTTGGGAGGAGTTTGCGCCGGTCACAGAGCTTGGCTCTCGGCCCCTCACCATCCAGATTCTTTGCTCTCTTACCGAGATCCCAGATGGCATTGAGTTTCGTCTTTTCGGGACCGATTATCATCTTTCTTGGAAGGATCTTAGTCGTCTTCTTGGTTTTAGTCCTCGTTGTTGAGAGCCAGGTGTGGTTCGAGGACCGGTGGATGGTCACTTCCTGGTGTGATGAGTGATTGACAACGTGGTGTGGACTGATTCTTGGCTAAGTATTGCAGGTGCAGGTTGCGGCTTGACTGGTGCAGGTGCAGGTGAAGAACAAGCGCGAAAGGTCGTTGCTGGTGAGGCCTCCAGGTGTGGAGAAGACAAGTAGGCTTGGTTCGAGGGACCCGGTGGCCAGCGGGGTCATGTGCGGGCCGCATGGTGGCAAGAACGGCAAGATGAAGTCATGGACGGTTTCTTGGTTGAGCCTCAAAACCAAGGTCGAGCCGGGACTACGTGGGAGCCGAGTCATGAGTGGTGATTGGCGGAGGCTACACCAAGTTCGCGGGGTTTCCGGTGGTTCACCAGAAAACCAGTGGGTTCCTTGGTTGATACACAAAGCCAAGACCGAAGAACCGAAGACGGAGGTGCAGCAGCTCCAGACCGGTCTGACCGGTGGGTCTGACCGGTCTGACCGGTTGGTACCGGTCTGACTGGTGAGGAGCACCGGTCTGACCGGTGTGCGACGACATAGTCTGGAATCTTCGAAGCGGAGGACACGCGTCAGGATCGCAAGGCTTGCGTCGAGGCTAAGCAAGTTTGCGGTCGCTGGGCATCCGTCCGATGGAGCGAAGACAAAGATTTCCAAATTCGCCCTTGAGGGGCATGTATCCCTAGTTAGCTAGTAAGGGTATTTTCGTCTTTCGGTTGCCTCCATATAACCCAAGTGGTGAGAGGATGGCAGCCATCTCTTGGAACCCTAGCTCATTTGCTTTCCTATTTTCTCTTCCTATTTTCCTTAGGATTTTCTTAGGACTAGCTTGAGAGTTCATGGTGAGATCTTGTGAGAGGGAAGGATGATCGAGCAGCAAGCTAGACCTTCTATGAACCTCTTTGGTATGTATAGATGATTCGGCGTGGTTCCTCAAGGCTTGGATGTGTCTTTCCCGTTTCTCCTTTTTGGTGATTTTCGGAGCCCTTTCTTGGTGATTTTCTTGGAGCGATTTCGAGGCCTTTCTCTTTGGGATTTGGTGGGGGATGTATGCATGAACCCTTCGTGGTTCTTTTCCTTTTGATTCCCCTCCCAAATCAGTGAGTAAAGGGGCTCGATTTTGGGGTTTTCGTGGCTCTAGGGTTAGAGGCGTTCTTGGTGGGATTTCTTCGATTCCTCTTGATTTAGCAAGTTTTGGTGGACCAAATCTTGGCTATGGAGTGCCCATGAGGTGTTCCTACTATCCCCAAAGTCTTGCACAAATCCGTGGAGCGATTCGGGAGATCGGGAGTTGGATTTGGGGGAGTTGACCCGCGGGTGCTGTTCATCCCCGAGCGGCCCAGCCTGACCGGTCTGACCGGTGCTGCTCACCGGTCTGACCGGTGCAGAGGCTCTGTGGGTTTTGCCTCGGGTGAACGTTCTGGTGAGTTCGTTGTTGTCCCGTGTTGCTGCTGTTTCGAGTTTGGTCCTGTTTGGAGCTCGGTAGGTCAGTTTGGTGGATTTGGGATTTCCTGGCTTGGACCGGTCTGACCAGCGAGCTACACCGGCCTGACCGGTGTAGGGGCCTTCTGTGGAAGTTCCCAGGTTTTACCAGCAAGGACCGGTCTGACCGGTGCTGCTCACCGGCCTGACCGGTGTAGGTCAGTGGTGCTCGAGTTGGTGTTCCGCTGCATTCTCGAGTCCGTGAAGGAGGTTGTTGGTTCCTAGGACCAGTAGCACTCCAGTGGCTGCATGGTCTTGGCCAACTTGGGTAGTTGAGTCGGAGATGTGATTTGGAAGCCGTGTTCGTCTTGTTGGAGTCCTCATCTCCTTCGAGAAGAATTTTTATCGGCTCCCATTCACTCCCCCCCTCTCTGGTTCGCCTAATCGGTCCTTCAATTGGTATCAGAGCCGGTTCGGGTCTTTATTGACTCTTACCAGTCTAAGATCCAAAGATGGCGTACCAGGAACGGGGTTCGGGTCCTCCGCACTTCGATGGGAAGAACTACCAGATGTGGCAGAGGCGGATGGCAGCATTCCTCTGCGGAAAGGGTCAGATCCTTTGGGAAGTCACGGTGAACACAGCTTATGTTCATCCGATGAACTTCCTTGCTCCAGGATCGAGGGATATGTTTGAAGCCAACAACAAGGCTGTCGACTACTTGTTTCGTGCTCTGTGTCAGCCTGAATTCGATCGGGTTCAGACAGAGGACTTAGCTGGTAGGATTTGGGAGCAGTTGAAGGATGCTCAAGCTGGGAATGCTCAGGTTCAGGCTCGGATGTACGCGACTTACCGGAGAGAGTACGAGAACTTCACTCATCTCCCCGGCGAGTCCGTCGATGCCCTTTTCCAGCGGTTTACGGTCGTTGTGAACAACATGAGAGCCAATGTGGCCGTGCTCCCATACGATGATCATGATAGAGCCGTGAAGCTCTTGCACTCGTTGGATCGTACCGTATGGAACGGGAAGTTTGAGGCTATTGTTGAGTCCGAGAAGTATGACACCTTGACGGTGAACGAGCTGTTCTCGAAGCTCAAGTCAGCTGAGTTGGACCGTGGTATGACAGCCAAGATCGAGAGCCCGACTGATTCTCATAGTCTCGCTCTCGTTGCTGGCAAAGGAGCTAAGTCTAACGCTAACGCATCCTCCAGGATGTACTCTCTGTCTTCTTTGATGTCTTTGCCAGACAAGGAGTTCGACGTGCTTGGAGAGGACAAGCTGGCATTGCTGACCACGCGGTTCGAGAGGCTGCACGAGAACCGGGTGAACACGAGGAGGACAGCACAGACGTGCTTTCAGTGCGGCAAGCCAGGACACTTCGTCGCTGACTGCCCGGAGAAGATGAAGAACAAGGACGGCTACAAGGACGGCTACAGGCACCGGTCGAGCAAGGACTGCAAGTACCGATCGAGGTGCGATCACAAGCACAAGAACAAGCACAAGGACGAGCGACAGTCGAGGAAGAAGGACGGCCGCGACAGGAAGGCCCGAGCGATGGTCGGAGCGAGCGACGTCGACTCCAGCTCCGCCTACTCTTCCTTGAGCTCGAGTAGTAGTGAAGATGAAGGTGATCGGCGCAAGAACAAGAAGTCATCCAGGAACTTGAGCGGGTTGAGCTGCTTCGCAGGAGATGGCTTCTGCGGCATGGCTCGAAGCTCCGGCAGCAAGAAGAGTCATCAGAGTGACTCGAACTCTGACTCTGAGGATGAGGTATGTGATGAGCTCTCCTCTTTGCGCAAGGAGAATGATGAGTTGGTTGACTTGCTTGATAACCGCGATCACATGCTTAGAGAGGCCAAGAAGATGAGGAAAGAGCTTAGGGCCTCACTAGAAGATGCTAGGAATCGTGTGGCTGAGCTACAAACCCAGAACCTAGATGCTAAGCTTGAGATTGATTCGCTTAAGGCTTCTCCTGTGGTTTCTGATGAGATTGATTGCTGTGATTGCTCTGTGTACCTAGCTGATCTTACTGCTCTTAAGGATAAGCATGCTTCTACTTGTGATGAACTAGATATGCTTAGGGTTGAGGTGGCTGAGCTTAAGTCTAGACCTGCTTTGCTAGGTGCTTGCACTTCTTGCCCTGTTTTGCATAGAAAGATTGATGAGATGCATGCTTACACTGTTTCGCTTTAGGCTAAGTTGAAAGAGCCTATTCCCACTTCTTGCTCTACTTGTGAATTGCATGCGGTTAAGAATTTGGAGCTTGCACATTATGTTGATCGCTTGCAGGATGAGAATGATGAGCTGAGGAAATGTATGAGCTGGTTGTCGGGTCAGGAGCCTCAGCTTGGTATCATGATAGCGGCTTTCAAACGCTATGATGGTCAGGCACTTGGGGCTGACAAGCTTGGAGAGAACAGTGGTGAGGGAGTTGAGAGAGTTGGAGAGATTCCTATCCCACCACCAAACAGATACAAAAACAAGTTTGAGCCCAAGCCTAACCATCTCAGAAACAAACTTGACACTACTACAGATCCACCCATATTCCCTCACCCAACAAATGATTTCCAGAAACCGGTGAAGTTTGTGAGCCCAAAGGGAGGTGAGGAAGGAGAGAAGAAAGGTGAGAAACCGAGTGGGCAGCCCCAACCCAAGCCAAAGCCTAAGCCACAGCCCATGAAGTTCCATTGTGGGTATTGTGGGAGAGATGGTCACAAGGATGAGTTTTGCTTCAAGAGTAAGCGTGAGAAGTGAATGGCTAGAGAGTGGGCTAACAAGGACAGGTACCACTCCTCTAATGGTGTACCTGAGCCTCGTATGCAGATGCCCAGGGCCAAGGCGATTGTGAGGACGGTTCCGGCTTGGGGAGACCGGAAGGCAGCAGGTGGTGCTGCTGGCCGAGCTACACCAGTCAGACTGGTGCACTACACCGGTCAGACCGGTGTAGGTCTGGGCAGACAGCGATTTGGGTTTCGTGCTCGTGAGGATGGTCAGTTTGATTCTGGTGGTCGTGGTTCTGGTGGGTGGTCTGGAAAGTTTACAGGTGGTCAGATTGCTAGGCGTTCTCCACCTCGTGCTCAATACGGGGGTGGGAGGAGTCGTAGCTTTGAGATGGAGAGGAGGAACGATCCACAGTTTTCCTTTTGTGGCTTTCGTCCTCCTCCAGCTAGAGAGGGTTGGTTCCCTCGTAGTGGTTACCGTGGTGGTGTTCGTGGTGGTAGCTTTGATAGGTGTGATGATTTGGTTTGTGCTAACCCCACTTTGGAGCAAATGGCTCGGCACTGGTTTTACTCTTTTGGTACTAACCCCAGTGCTGAGTCGTTTGTTCACTCACGTGCTCGCTTTTGAATTTCAGGTGGGAGACTTGAGGAACGTTTGGTTGATTGACTCCGGTTGCTCGAGGCATATGACCGGAGACAAGGGGTGGTTCTCAAGTCTCGTCCCGGTGGTGTCCAAGACATACATCACCTTTGGGGACAATGGGCGAGGGCGTGTGCTATCAGAAGGTGAGATCAAGGTAAGTGACAAGGTCACTCTCAGGCGTGTTGCTCTTGTTCAATCGCTGGGGTTCAATTTGCTTTCTGTGTCCCAGTTGTTGGATGAGGGCTTTGAGGTGTTGTTTCGGCCTGGTGGTTCTCGGATTTTAGATTCTCGAGGGGACCTTGTTTGCATGGTCGTTCCCGAGGGTCAAGTGTTCCGAGCTGATTTCTCTCAGTCTTCTGGTGTGGAACGTTGCTTTTTGGCTGGTTCTTCGAGTGAGTTGTGGAAGTGGCATAGGAAGTTGGGTCACTTGAGCTTTGACCTTTTGTCTCGCTTGAGTAAACTCAATTTGGTCCGAGGATTGCCACGGTTGAGGTTTGAGAAAGAGTTGGTTTGTGCGCCGTGTAGGCATGCCAAGATGGCAGCCTCTTCTCACCCGCCTCTCACCGATGTGATGACTGAGCGTCCATGCGAGCTGCTCCATATGGACCTTGTTGGCCCAGCTCGTGTGCGATCTGCGGGTGGGAAGTGGTATGTCCTTGTTGTGGTGGACGACTACTCTCGGTATGCGTGGGTGTTCTTTCTTGAGGAGAAAGGGGAGACGTTTGGTTTTGTTCGAGATCTTGTCTTGAGGTTAAGAAACGAGAGGCACGGAGATGCCATACGAGCGATCCGGAGTGACAATGGCTCGGAATTCAAAAACTCTCGCTTCGAAACCTTTTGCCATGACTTGGGTCTTGAACACCAGTTTTCGAGTCCGTATACACCTCCCCAGAATGACGTTGTGGAAAGGAAAAATAGGACCTTGTGCGAGATGGCTCGGACGATGCTCGACGAGCATAGGACTCCGAGAAGGTTCTGGGCTGAGGCGGTCAATACCGCGTGCTATGTGTCGAACAGGATCTATCTCAGGGTTCATAAGAAGAAAACCTGTTACGAGTTGATGCACGGTCGCACACCCAAGGTGAGTCACTTCCATGTCTTTGGTTGTAAATGCTTCATTCTGAAGAAAGGGAAGAAGTTGGACAAGTTCGAGGCTAGGTCTGTCGATGGCATTTTCTTTGGTTATGCATCTCATTCTAGAGCATTTCGTGTGCTCAATCTTGAAACTAACCAAATCGTGGAGACTTGCGAGGTAACCTTCGACGAGACACAGCCACATAGTCAGCTTGTTTTTGAGTGTGCAGGTGACGACGAACTTGGCGAGGAGATCTTTCAGGAGGAGGAGCATGAACATGGAGATGATGAAGATGGAGGTGTGGTGCCCGCGGCTGAACATGTACCTACTACTTCGACAACGATCGAGAACGGACCCTCTCCCACACCTACAACGACAAACCCAGATCAAGGCGAAGCTGCTGTTGAGGGGGAGGTAGCATCAAGGCGAGAACCTCCCCGGCGAGTGCAAGTGGATCACCCAGCTTCGAGAATCATCAGCGACATGAATGAACGTACTACACGGTCGAGGGTTCGGAACAATTCTCATTTCGCTCATGCTGCTTTTGTTGCCACCTTTGAGCCCAAAGACATTGGACACGCGTTATCTGATCATAATTGGGTTAATTCGATGCATGAGGAGTTGGAGAATTTTGAGAGGAACCAAGTTTGGGTGTTGGTTGACCCTCCCCCAGGGTGTAAGCCGATTGGGACAAAATGGGTGTGGAAAAATAAAGAGGGAGAGAAAGGAGAAGTGGTGAGGAACAAGTCGAGACTTGTTGCTCAAGGGTACCGTCAGAAAGAGGGGATCGACTACGAGGAGACTTTCGCTCCTGTAGCTCGTTTGGAGGCGATCAGGATCCTTCTAGCCTTTTCCGTGGCTAAAGGGTTCAAGTTGTACCAGATGGATGTGAAGAGTGCTTTCCTGAACGGTGTGTTGGAGGAAGAGGTGTTTGTGAGGCAAACACCGGGGTTTGTGAGTGAGAAGTACCCCCACCGGGTGTACAAGTTGAGGAAGGCGCTGTATGGGTTGAAGTAGGCGCCTAGAGCTTGGTATGGTAGGTTGAGGGGTTCATGTTTGAGAGAGGGTTTGAGATGGGAAAGGTCGATCAGACCTTGTTTCTCCTCAGGCAGGGCAGAGATATCCAGATTGTGCAGGTATACGTGGATGATATTGTCTTTGGTGGCTCGTCTAACTCTCTTGTTGCAAGGTTTGCAGAAGACATGAGCAGGGAATTTGAGATGAGCATGATGGGCGAGTTGCAGTTCTTCCTCGGGCTACAAATCAAGCAATCAAAGGAAGGAACATTTGTGCATCAAGCTAAGTACACCAAGGACATTGTGAGGAAATTCAAGATGGAGGACTCCAAGGCCATGGCGACGCCTATGAGTACGACTACAGCTCTTGATGCGGACGAGGAAGGTGAACACGTGGACCAGAAGGAGTACCGGAGCATGATAGGGTCACTCCTCTACTTGACGGCGATGAGGCCGGACATCCAA
Organism: Cenchrus fungigraminus; assembly: GCA_036936925.1. Taxonomy (NCBI): domain Eukaryota; kingdom Viridiplantae; phylum Streptophyta; class Magnoliopsida; order Poales; family Poaceae; genus Cenchrus; species Cenchrus fungigraminus. The sequence continues at coordinate 130,653,760 of CM072779.1, forward strand.
TTCTTGGTATGTCTGTGCGCTCGTTTTCAAGTGTCTCCGAGGACTTCGCATCGGCAAGCGGTCAAGCGCATTTTCAGGTATTTGCGACACACTCCCGACTTCGGCCTTTGGTACTCTGCGTCTTTTCTTTGGAGCTTCATGGATTTTCAGACGCGGATTTTGCCGGGTGTCGGTTGGATAGGAAGTCCACTTCTGGGACTTGCCAGTTCTTGGGTTCTTCTTTGGTGTCTTGGTCTTCCCGCAAACAGTTAAGTGTTGCTCAATCCACTACCGAGGCAGAGTATGTGGCTGCAGCTAGTTGTTGCTCTCAGCTCCTTTGGATCACATACACCATGAGTGACTTTGGTGAGGAGTATACCCATATCCCACTTCAATGTGATAGCACCAGTGCCATAAGCGTTGCAAAGAACCCAGTGCTCCATTCCAAAACCAAGCACATAGAAGTGAGGTATCATTTCTTGAGAGACAACGTAGAGAAAGGGAAGATAGCTTTGATCCATGTACCCACACATGACCAACTAGCCGATATTTTCACCAAACCCCTAGATCAAGCAACTTTCACTCATTTGCGGGGGAGCTTGGTGTTTGTTTGATTTCTTGAGTTGGCGTGTGGGAGCTCCTTTGTAGCATATGTATAGCTTTCCTTTGTGCATTTCTTGCATTTGGCATGGCTTATGTAACATGATGTATAGGCATCTTTGTTTCTTAGGTTGCATGCATTTTGTATCATATGCATTGTTTAGGAAAGGCTTCTCCTATATACATTGTTCACCATGGAATGATATATATGTCTTTGTGAGCTAGTTTTGGTAAGCTATGGTTAGTTTGGCTTAGCTCTTGATAATCTTGGTTTGTATCCATGGTTGATAGCTATGTTTTTGAAAAACCTCATATCTATGCTCTCTTGTGAGTAAATGCCTTCACATGATCTTGACATGTTTTTGTGGCTTGGCTATGCTTAATTTGTGGTTGGATAGCTTATTTTGATCATATGGGGCCAAAGGCTCATTTGCCATCATGAATGTTTAGCCCCCATGCTTCATCTTGTGGAGGGGCATAAGTTCCTTTTTGTCGCAAAGACATTTCATGTACCAACTATAAATCTGAAAATGAAATGTAAATTGCTTGAAAAATGTGCTCCCATGTCATATGTGCTAATTTTAATTTGCTTTGGGTGCTAAACCATTGCATGATGTCTACCAATGAGAAGTCTCATATCTAGAAGTAGGCACATGGCTCGGTGGCTTTGACATGACATGAGGTGCTTGTGGGTGTTTATGATGGTCTTATGCTTAGAATGGTTGTCCTAGCATGAAGTTTTTGTGGCTTTACCATTTTGACATGTTTTGCTCATGTTTAGGACTTTGCTCATGAGAGGGTGATTTTTCGCAAAATTCCTCCATTCTATCGTAGCTTCGCCCAATGGTTGTGAAACTTGGTGATCATGAAGTTGATGTCATTACGAAGCTATAGAGTATCTAACTTGCTCATTTGGACATGTGTAGCATCCTTTGTTGAATTTTGTCTATTTGAGAAGCTCTAGGTTGCAATTTTTGCATTTTTGGCTTGATTCATGCATTGTCAACAAGGGGGAGAAGTTTGAGCATGTTTTGGCTTGCTGCATGCATTTAGAAGGTTTCCAAGTGGTTTCGAGCAAGTTTTGAGCTCGGGCAGTTCCCAGTTTTTCCCAGGTGGTCATCGGCCTGACCGGTGAGGTACACCGGTGTGAGGTCCAGGTGCTGGGCGATCTAGCACACCGGTCTGACTGGTGTGGTTGACCGGTCTGACCGGTCAGAGCAAAGCTGAAGCAGCTGCTCTGTTTTGCAAGGAGGTTTGCATGCATTCGTCCAGGGGGAGTTGCATTGGTTCAGGGGGAGCTTGCATTTGTGCAGGGGAGCTCTTTGTGGTTTTCGAGCTTTGGATTGTTGGCTTGTGCTCTTTGCTTGAGCGTGTTTTGTCTCGGATGTGTCGAGCCGTTGCCCTTGCCTAAGGGGTCCGAGACTTGTCTTCTTCAAGTGATCTTACTCTTTGCCTTTTCTTTGGCTTTCGATCGCTTGTTGGAGTTTCTTTTAGTCGTTTCTTTTCCTTTTCTTTTCTCTTGGTTACCAAAACGTGTGTGTTGTCAATGCACTCATCAAGGGGGAGATTGAGAGCCAGGTGTGGTTTGAGGACCGGTGGATGGTCGCTTCCTGGTGTGATGAGTGATTGACAACATGGTGTGGACTGATTCTTGGCTAAGTATTGCAGGTGCAGGTTGCGGCTTGACTGGTGCAGGTGCAGGTGAAGAACAAGCGCGAAAGGTCGTTGCCGGTGAGGCCTCCAGGTGTGGAGAAGACAAGTAGGCTTGGTTCGAGGGACCCGGTGGCCAGCGGGGTTAAGTGCGGGCCGCATGGTGGCAAGAACGGCAAGATGAAGTCATGGACGGTTTCTTGGTTGAGCCTCAAAACCAAGGTCGAGCCGGGACTACGTGGGAGCCGAGTCATGAGTGGTGATTGGCGGAGGCTACACCAAGTTCGCGGGGTTTTCGGTGGTTCACCAGAAAACCACTGGGTTCCTTGGTTGATCCACAAAGCCAAGACCGAAGAACCGAAGATGGAGGTGCAGTAGCTCCAGACCGGTCTGACCGGTGGGTCTGACCGGTCTGACCGGTGGGTACCGGTCTGACCGGTGAGGAGCATCGGTCTGACCGGTGTGCGACGACGCAGTCCGGAATCTTCGAAGCGGAGGACACGTGTCGGGATCACAAGGCTTGCGTCGAGGCTAAGCAAGTTTGCGGTCGCTGGGCATCCGTCCGATGGAGCGAAGACAAAGATTTCCGAATTCGCCCTTGAGGGGCATGTATCCCTAGTTAGCTAGTAAGGGTATTTTCATCTTTCGGTTGCCTCCATATAACCCAAGTGGTGAGAGGATGGCAGCCATCTCTTGGAACCCTAGCTCATTTGCTTTCCTATTTTCTCTTCCTGTTTTCCTTAGGATTTTCTTAGGCCTAGCTTGAGAGCTTCATGGTGAGATCTTGTGAGAGGGAAGGATGATCGGGCGGCAAGTTAGACCTTGTATGAACCTCTTTGGTATGTATAGATCATTCGGCGTGGTTCCTCAAGGCTTGGATGTGTCTTTCCCGATTCTCCTTTTTGGTGATTTTCGGAGCCCTTTCTTGGTGATTTTCTTGGAGCGATTTCGAGGCCTTTCTCTTTGGGATTTGGTGGGGGATGTATGCATGAACCCTTCGTGGTTCTTTTCCTTTTGATTCCCCTCCCAAATCAGTGAGTAAAGGGGCTCGATTTTGGGGTTTTCGTGGCTCTAGGGTTAGAGGCGTTCTTGGTGGGATTTCTTCGATTCCTCTTGATTTAGCAAGTTTTGGTGGACCAAATCTTGGCTATGGAGTGCCCATGAGGTGTTCCTACTATCCCCAAAGTCTTGCACAAATCCGTGGAGCGATTCGGGAGATCGGGAGTTGGATTTGGGGGAGTTGACCCGCGGGTGCTGTTCATCCCCGAGCGGCCCAGCCTGACCGGTCTGACCGGTGCTGCTCACCGGTCTGACCGGTGCAGAGGCTCTGTGGGTTTTGCCTCGGGTGAACGATCTGGTGAGTTCGTTGTTGTCCCATGTTGCTGCTGTTTCGAGTTTGGTCCTGTTTGGAGCTCGGTAGGTCAGTTTGGTGGATTTGGGATTTCCTAGCTTGGACCGATCTGACCGACGAGCTACACCAGCCTGACCAGTGTAGGGGCCTTCTGTGGAAGTTCCCAGGTTTTACCAGCAAGGACCGGTCTGACCGGTGCTGCTCACCGGCCTGACCGGTGTAGGTCAGTGGTGCTCGAGTTGGTGTTCCGCTGCGTTCTCGAGTCCGTGAAGGTGGTTGTTGGTTCCTAGGACCAGTAGCACTCCAGTGGCTGCGTGGTCTTGGCCAACTTTGGTAGTTGAGTCGGAGACGTGATTTGGAAGCCGTGTTCGTCTTGTTGGAGTCCTCATCTCCTTCGAGAAGAATTTTTATCGGCTCCCATTCACTCCCCCCCTCTCTGGTTCGCCTAATCGGTCCTTCAGTTGTGCTGTCTCTTTGAAGCGAGCTTGTGAGGGTTTTATTCAGGAATCTTTCTGGGCAGATATCTCTGGTCTCGTTTACAGTGGCAAGTTTGTACCTCGGTGCAACGATATTGTGCATCCCACTCTTCATCTGTGGCACAAGTGGCTCGCCATCACTCTCTTTCCACGAGAGGATGTTCGGCCCGTGCGCAGCGATGAGATGATGCTATTATACGCCGCTGTCAACCGGATCAAGGTCCCTCCCGTTAAAGCAATGATTCGGCAGTGGATGACGAATTGCAAGATGATAGGCCCTATTGAGTGTACGGCTTTGGTGACTCGTATTGCTCTCAGACTCGGGGTTCTTAGCGGGAATCCCGTACCCTTCATCGGGACGCCCCGAGTTCTCATTGATGAGGCATACTTGATCCAGGGGCATATACTCAAGAGGGGCCCAAATGATTCTTTGACTTTCTTCTTCCCGGGCTATGCAAACCAAATCCCGTTACCTAACCCGGGGTTTGGATTGTATAACTCGGAGTCACTCACCATTCCCCTTGTTACACAAGAGGAAAGCCGTCATGCTAGTGTTTCAGGCAGGTCCACCAGGAGCGCGGCGAAGAGAGCACACATGCAGCAGCAGCAGCAGTCACAGCCGACACCACCACCACAGCCTCAGCCACAGCCTGCTACACCACCAGTGGCAGGAGGGGCCCCTGCGGGGTACATGTCCGGGGTTACCCCTGGATATGCACCTGGTTGGGACCAGCCCACCTACCAGCCGAGTGCGAGTGGCACGGCTTGGGCGAGCGCGAGCGGAGCTCAGTGGGCCACACCCGCTAGTTCCAGCTCAGGTGGTCCACCTCCATCTTCGTCCTTCCGATGGCACTCCTCCGCTTCTGCACGCGATGCTCAGCTCGCGCAGCAGATGGGAGAACTCACCGTTCAGGTCACGGGATTGGAGGAGACGCTGAACACCCACGTCGAGTCTACCTCTGCGTGGCAGCGTCAGGCTGGTGAGAGGATAGCAGTCATGCAGCAAGATCAGCCGCAGTACATGGATGCGCAGAGGGCTTACTACGCGAGTCAGGGTTTCTTCTACCCTCCTCCGCAGTGAACCTGAAGCTAGCTTGGGGGAGGACCCCCATCCTGAGGTAACTTGTATCTTCCTTCATTTTCAGAATATCTCATAAATGAAAATCCAAAAAAATCTACAAAATAAAAAGATCAAAAATATTTATTTTCTTTCATCATCATCGTTTGCTTAGTTTGCTTTGATATGCTTAGTAAGAATGCTTGGCCTCTATGGTTGAAATGATGAATAGTTGCTCTGTTTATTCTCCTCGTATGTCTTGCTTACAACTTTGTATCCTACCTAAGTTTTGAGCTTGTTGGCTTGTATGTTCAAACCTTAGCATGAAAACTGTGGGTAGCAGAAAGCATGATCCTTGCCTAAGTTGTTGTGAGACATGATATGGTATAATAGAGTGCTATGATCTTGTGCTTAGTGATGCTTGACATCCGGAGTTTTCCTTTTTGAAAAAAATCAAAACATGATGAGTTCCTCAATGATGAGAAATTCCCCATCCAAGGCCATATGTAGATTCTAGTTCTTAGCCTCCACATATGCAGCTTGTTCTCTCATTGAGTTTTGTCAAATTGTTGTGACCCTTGTTAGAACTCATACTCCCCTGATCAAGATCACGTACACGTTCATGCTAAACTTCTACACTGGAAGTTGGCACTCATCATTTGTTCCATATGCTTATGCATCCTTCCATAAATAAAACTCTATGTATCTTTGCATTATTTATCCCTCTCTAAATATCTCCAATAGAGACAAAGGGCTAGCTAAAAAAAGAGAGAAAAAGAAAAGCATGGCAAAAATAAATAAAGAGAGCTAGCCCAAGTCTCGAAAAACATTTCAAAGGAGAAAAAGGGATTGATATGTGCAAGAGAAAGAGTTCCACCATATAGATGGTAATAACTAGTACCCACTCTGGGGCTAGTGTCCACCTTACCATCAATCCTTCATTCCCTCATATAAAACATGGCAATATCTAGCACCCATTTCCGGGGCTAGTATCCACCTTGCCATGTTCATATCCATCACACACATATGCACATCTTGATCAGGATGTATGTTTGTTTCTTCCAAGGATCTGGTTTTTGACTTAGCAAATATATGAGAGACAAGTATGCCACATCTTCCCTACCTACAGCTCCACATAAAGCCTATTAGGAGTAGAATGAGAAGAAAGGCAACATTGATGCCTTGGTGAGGAACCATACACTTTTGAGCGATCCGAGAGTATCATTTGAGGAACTCTGATTTTCTTTTGAAAAAATTGCAAAACCTCCGGATTGCTAAGCTGATCAAGGTATGAGTGATTATGCACATACTATATAACCATTCTGTCTCTCAACCACCTAAGGCAGGTAAAGCTATATGCCCCACGTATCAGGCGAAAGGTAAGAACATTGCCAATTTGTTCAACTCTTGGTAGAGTACTTTGCTGTATGTTTGCCATAAGTTGAGGATACAACATTGTAGCAACTCCTGATCAACCAACCTAAGTCTCTAATGTCTTGCTTCGAGACGAGCAAGAGGTTAGCTTGGGGGAGTTTGTTGACGGTGGAAATTCACCATTTCCAACCATCAATATTCTAACATAAATGGAGGCATATGCATTATTTACTAGCATTTAGGTATGAATAATGTAGTGCCACTTGTCCTTGGAGATTATTTGTATGTAGGTGATTTACCCCTTAAAAGAGATGGAAACTCAACTCCTATGAAGAAACCATGCCAACTCAGCTGAGGAGGTGGCTGCCACCAAGGGAAACATGGCAAGACATGTCATCGGTCCAAGGGAGGCACTCACCGACGAATCAGAGGACGCCACATGGACTTCACATGGATCAAAGGGCCCACCTCGGATACCAAATCAAGTCATGCACCGGGGATGGATCAGAGGGCCCACAAGGCAGTCTACCAGAGGAAGCACATCAGGTGGGGCCGCCCTAGGGGGGTCGGCCGATCCTAGGATCGGCCGAACCGCCTTAGTGGCGTCCCATCCTGGCCTTCCACGTGGTTGCTCCTTATTGGTCACTTGCTGCAGTCCCGGGTGTTTAGGGGCCATTTGGGCGTCCGAGCAAGCCTTGTCTTCCTCTATAAATAGGAGGGGAGGGGCTCCCATTTCTCACACACCACTCTCTCATTCTCCTCTCACTTTTAGTTTCCAAGGCTAGGGGGTAGGCTAGAGTAGCTCTTCTTCAGGTTCCAAGTCCTCTTGGAAGTTTAGGTATGAGTTCTCTTTTAACTTTATTTCTTTGTATGACTTTGATCTACTTCAGTTATTCAGCTATTTCATATAAAGTCATGGTAGATCATATTCTTGATATGTTCTTGAGTTCATCCTCTGTTCATCATTTAGAGGCTCGTGTTCTTCATGAACACTACCTTTTGATCCACTTGAAGGGTGATAAACTCCTTCCTTATGTGTTTGTTCATAAGTTAGAGGCTCGTGTTCTTCACGAACACGACCCTTTGATCTTGTTGATTAGACATAAGAGAGTTCATATTTGTTCGTATGTCTAGCCTTAGTTGATCTTGTTAGATGGCATGAGAGTGTTGCATGGGGTCTGTGTTCAAGCTACGGTACTCGGTCTAGTTGACCAGTCTTCTGGTGTCTTTCACCCTAGGTCACAATAGCCCGGGCCGGGTGAAGTCTAGCAGCAACGTAGGCATGGTGCCTGGGTTGTCTGGCTACGATAGTTATGAGCATACCCCCCGTAACGAGAGGTCGGTCCTCAGGTGGTGACAGCCCTGTTGGATCCTAGGGCAACCTCCGCGTTGGGGTACCTGCTGTAGGAGTCTAAAGTCTAGTTTCGCAGAGTGCTGGTCGTCGCGGGCTAGCTCCCCGTTTGTACCTAGGTGCTGAACCATGTTTCCCTCATGCAATACTCATGCCTATCTCTTGTATCTTCTAGCTTTGTATGTTTAGTACATTAGAACCTAGAGCTAACTCGTATGTTTCCCCCTAAGCCGTAGTGTGCTAGAGTAGAGGTAGATTTGAGGTGTGTGTGTCACACTACCCCTTTATATCATTTATCTTACCCCTGCCTTTGAGTGTGTTGTTTCCCTATAACTATCTCTTGGTTTACATTCAGAGCAAAAGCATAAGTCTAAGATATCCGCCATTGCCTTCCACGGATTCGATACCCTTGGAATACTCTCCTTCCTTGGGGAAATGCTACAATGGTTTATCTGTGTGCTTGCGGATTCATTCATGATCGTTTAGATTAAACCTATGGCAACTCTCAATGTTCACGCTAATATGCGACAGTTAGTTGTGACATTGGGAAATGCCAACAGACACTTCTAGCACTGACGCTAAGGACGGATTCCAAATCTGTTCTTAAGTGATCGACGTTCAGAAGTGTCAACAAAGTTGTACCCCAAACCTTGAACATGATAAACATTTTCAATTGAATTTGTTGTTGAAATAGGAATTTTACCTAGACCAATCACATCTCCTTGACCATTATCTCCATAGATGATAGTTTCCGTAGGGGTGTCATAATGCTCAAGGGATGCAAACAAGCCTTCATCTCCAGTCATATGATTAGTGGCTCCACTATCAATCAACCATGCGGTTCCACCGGAGGTGTAGGCCTACAAAACAAGTTTAAGCTTTTGGTTTAGGTACCCAAAAAGATTTGGGTCCTTGGAGGTTAGAAGCATAAACTTTTGGAACCCACACACTCTTCCTCATGGCCTTCTTGGCATAGGCTCCAACATACTTGACCACCATTTTACCATGGTGGTCCAAGGTCACAACATAGTCACAAGTGTAGTTGGGAGAAGGCTTGTGTTCCACCACATTCTTCGGTGCCTTTGATGGAGAATTAACCCCACCATTTCCTTTTGTGATGTTCACCACCCTAGGCTTCTCTTGTGTTGTGGTAGAGGTGGTTACTCCATGGGCAGTATCCATAATAGTGTTGAGGTAGCCTCCCTTGTTCCACAAGGGGATCTCATGCCCTTTCACCACCCTTCTACCATTGACCTTGTTGTCCTTGTAGTGCCCAAGTCCTCTTGTGTCAATTGCCTTGGGTATGGACTTGGCACCCAACTTACCTTGGTTGATCAACATGTTCAACCGGGCAATCTCCTTATCCTTGCTCTTAGTTGTTTCCTCTAGCCTTGCGAGGTTAGTCTTAAGAGCCTTTATATCAACATTAGAACATATAGAGCAACCTTTGTTAGTGGAGGCATTAGAGTCAAATTTTGCCTTAGGATCGGCTTTGGTGCTTTCCCAAAGAGCACTATAGTTTGCTTCAAGATCTTTGTGTTTATCCGTCAAATGTAGAAGCTTGTTTGAAGCTTATGAGTGGCCTTTAGGGAAGCTAAAGATTCATTTGCCAAAGTGTAGTCCTTTAGCATCATCTTGTTAGAGTCATTGGCCAAGGACAAACCTATGGTCAACTTCTCCACCTTAGCTTTCTCCTCAGCAAGGGTTTTCTCTAGAGCAAGGTTTCTTTCCTTTTCACGGATAAGCAAGTCTTCTTGCTCATGGAGAATCCCCTTCTTTTCCTCTAATTTGTCCAAAAGCTTTTTATTTTCTTTATGGCCCTTTTTACCAAATTGCTTTATCATGTTGGCCTCCATTTCTTTTTCCTCATCTAGGTTGTCTATATCATTACTAGGTGTGGATGATGATGAGGTGAGAGAGGATGAGGTGGTTGACTCTTGTACCTTGCTCCCTCTTGCCATGAGGCAAAAGTGAGAGTTGTCCTCATCATCGGAGAAGTTGTTGAAGAGGCGTGGCGAAGATGCTCCTTGTGCCATGGCAAGTGTTGCCATGCCTTTCTTCTTTGGTTCTTTATCCTCATCACTTGAGTCCCATTGTTGACCCACGTGAGCACGTCCTTGGTACTTGTTCTTGTACTCTCTGCTCTTCTCCTTGTATTTCTTCTCTTCCTCATTCTTGTTCTTGTTCTTGGGACACTCGGCAATGAAATGTCCATATTCTCCACACTCATAGCATTTTCTTTGCGACTTCTTCTTTCTATCATCACCACTTCTGTTTGATGCCTTGAACTTCAATAACTTCTTGTACTTCCTTAAGGCAAAGGCGGTTTCTTCATCGGTGCTTCCTTCTTCACTTGAATCATCATGCTTGGTCTTGGAAGTCTTGGGAGTCTTGGGCTTCACTTCCACAACTTCACTAGAGCTAGCATTGAGGGCTAGACTCTTGTTCACCTTCAAGCTAAGTGATTTCTCCACGTCTTGATCAACTAGCTCTTGATGCAAGATTTCACCAAGAAGTTGATTGGGAGTCAAGTTGTAGTAGTTTGGGTCTCTTCTTACCATGGTTGCTAGGTTTGGGTTCTTCGGTGTGAAAGCTCTTAGCAACTTCTTTGTGACCTTTTCATCTTCCCAATCATTGCTTCCTAGTGCTCTAATGTCCGAGACAAGGAGCATTAACCGATCATACATTTGCCTCACAGTTTCTCCATCCTTCATGATGAATATCTCAAGCTCTCCGTGGATCAAATCAATCTTGCCTCTTCTTACATGATCGGTACCCTCATGTGCTTCCTTGAGTGTGTCCCAAATCACCTTGGCAATTTGGATGTTCTGGACTTTGTTGAACTCATGAGCACACAAGGATCCCGTGATGACTCTTGTTGCTTGAACATTGCGGTGGAGGTCTTGTTCATGCTCTATTGTGAGAGCTTCACCTTCGACGGGGATCGTCACACCAACACACACAATCTTCCAAAGAGAAGGGTGAAGCCCATAAAGGTGCATTTGCATATCATAAGCCCATTTGGGATAGTCTTTCCCATCGAAGTGGGGAGGCTTTCCCAAATGTACGGAATAGAATTTGTCATTAGGATTGTTGCCTGGAATGTGTCTGTAGTGGAAGGGCACTTCATAGTAGCCGGAATGAGAGTGCTTTGCTTGCTCCTTCTTGATCATCTTCTTGAGGAACTTCTTGGCCATCTTCTTTGCTTTCTTCTTCTTCTTGGATTTCCTTATTTTCTTCGCCGCTTTCTTTGCGTCATTGTCACCATCCTTGACGTCTTCATCACTCGTATCAGAGTCCGAGTCCGAGTCGGAGGAGGAATCATCATAGCTCGCGATGTTGGATGGTGTACGGCTTGGTGCCTTCCCCATTGCCTCTAGAGTTGCAGCTTGGTCTTGAGCGGCCTTGAGCTCTCCCTCTTGAGCTTCCTTGGCGGCGAGTTCTTGAGCGACGATGTCATCACCATTCCCCGACATCTTGATCCCTTAGCGGTTAAGCCTAAATCAAGGGATTAGGCTCTGATACCAATTGAAAGGATCTTGTGATGCCTAGAGGGGGTGAATAGGATCACTTTAAAATTCTGCAAAATCTGAGCAGCGGATCAGGGACCGGATGACCCGGGGGTCCGGGTCACCCTGTCATTTGGGCTGGATCAACCAGCGCGCGAAGATAGAGTACAATAAGCTTAACAAAACTTGAATTTTCAGAAAGTATATGAATCAAAACTTGCGTATATGAACTAGTTACCACTTGTAACAAAGGATTTCACAAGAAACAACACAAATGTGTACATCGATCCAAAACTAGCTTCTAGGGTTAGAGAAAGGGATGAACTCAAACAAAGCAAGTGACAAGAGGTTTAATCCGAAGTTCACTCCCACACAGGAAGCTATGTCTCCGTTGAGGATCCCACAAAGGGAGGGCTATCACCGAGAGCCTCTTGCCTCACCCAATCCCCACAAAGGAAGATTGGTGCTCACTAAGAGAAATCCACAAAGGATGGGTAATACAAACGTTCCCAGGTGCTCCACATGGAGAGGGCACTCAACGGGCGACGCCTAACCGTCTAGAAGCAAGCTTCAAGAGTAACAAACGAGAATCAATCAATCTTGGCCGCCACAAGTGCTTCTTGAGATGAACAAGTGAAGAGCTAGCTCAAGGGGCTCACACTAGCACCTCAAAACTCTCTCACACCCAAACCCTAGGAGGATCCTTGCTTGGAATGGCTTGGAGAGGAGTGGAGAGAGGGGAAATGGAGCTCAAGGGTGTGTTTGTTTTGTAGGAGGTAGCAGCTCAAGGAGGAAGAAGTGAAGGGGTATAAATACCCCCTCCCTTCAAAAGAGCCGTTAGGCTGTGCTGCGCCAGGGCCGGGTCATCCGGCCAGAGGGGCCGGGTCACCCGGCAGCCTCCAGAGCCGTGCCGGGTGATCCGGACACTTGGGCCGGTTGACCCGGTAGGGCTGAGAAAGCTAGGTTAAGCTTTTCAAGGTGGTTGTAGGGTTTTGGCTAGCAATTTTTGGTTGGATTTTCTCAAGATAAGCACTTGTAGCAAACTTTGATTGACTGATCTCGTCCCTCTTTATAGTACGGTGTTGCCTAAACTCAAATTTAAAATATAAATTAAATTTAAATCACTATTTGAGCTTCAACACAAATATGAGAAATTGAGGTCTTTCCTTTCACATATGAACTTTTATCTCTTTTATTCCTACACACATCTTAGATTAACCATCAAATACTCAAATTATAATTGTCATTATCACCAAAATAATTAGGGGCCTAGATGCTCTTTCACCCCGTCGGAAAAAACATGTCCAACCTCTTCATCTCCACGACCATTGAACCTGGGAGCGAGTTCTTGACTCCCTCACCAGGCTCGGGGGCTACTGATGAGGCCCTAGATCAGGGCCCACCACGACCACTAAAAAATGCAGTACGGACTGACACACAGCGTACTTAGCGGCCAGTACAATGAGTACTACGCCTCCGAGTACCTAGCAGCCCGTACGACCAGTTTCCGTCATGCGCCAGGAGCTGGGCGGCCCATGCGCACCACTACCTCCTCCTCCTCCGAGTACATGACGGCCCACACGACAAGTCCCCGACCACGTGGTGGTTCGCACAACAAGTTTCCGTCTCCCTCTCCGACTACTCGCTCGCACGAGTAGTTTCCATCCCCGACCAGTTCGGCCTCCGCATCGAGGGCAACAGCGGCGTGGGTCCCCCGCTGATATCCCGGGATATCCGCGCATGCTCACCCACGCACTGCCACGTGCCCGCTCCTCCACGATGGGCCGCCCTGACCAGGCTGATCTGGTGTCAGAGGGCGGATCCGTCCACTATGCCACGAACGGCACAGTGCGCGTCGTACCACGAACGGCACAGCACGCGTCGTGCCACGAACGGCACAGTGCGCGCTACCTCCTAAACCTCGAACGGCGTGGCGTAGACTACTTGTTCGCACGAGTAGTTTCCATCCCCGACAAGTATTTAGCTTCACATCGAAGGCAACGGCGACATGGACCCCCCGCCGATATCCCAGGATACCCGCCCACGCTAACCCACGGGCCGCCACGTGCCAACCCCTCCGCACCGGGCCACCCTTACCAGGCCGATCTGGTGGCAAAGGGCGTATCCGCCCGCTGTGCCGCGAACGGCACAGTGTGCATCGTATCACGAATGGCACGGTGTGCGCTGTGCCACGAACGGCACAGTGTGCGTCTCCCCCTAAAACTTCGAACGGCGTGGCGTAGGCCACTCCATTCCCACAGTATCCGGGAAAGACGTGCTCCTGTTCTACTGACGGGGGTAGGGTACGAAGCCTACACCCTATACTCGACGAACTACTCGAAGGAGAGCACGAGAAGCCCCGGAGGCAACTACTCGGGACGCGTGATTCCAGGAGGCCTACACCGTCACCAGCGACCCCGTAACAGTTCTTCGCCGCTCCCGCTGCACCATCATGACAGCCCGACACGGAGAAGGACACCCTACACTGTAATCTAGTCCACACCCTCGATTTTACCCCCATAGACCTCTCCCTTGCGACTATAAAAGGGGAGGAGGGGAACACTTGTAAAACACGTTCGCATTCACCCCCACACGCGCTCAGTATTGATATCTCATCTCATATCATTCCGTAGTCATCCACACCCTCCCGTGTACGCAGAACTCTGCTACAAGAACTCAGTGCACGCGCACTAGGGACTTGGGCGTGGAAACCCTCTCCTGACTAGTTTGTAACCCCTACTACAGACATTTAAGCATAAAGAACACACCCCCTCAGACTGGACGTAGGGTATTACTCTCCGGAGGCCCGAACCAGTATAACTCCGTGTGTCTCTTGTGCAACCGTGCGGATTCCGACACGCTCTCGTACAAATTTACTTGCCGGCGGTAACAAACCCCGACAAGACTACTTACAAAACTAACTACACGAATGAACTAGAAATCGCAAGATGAATCCATTAAGTCTAATTAATCCGTCATTAGAGATTGGTTACTGTAGCACAACGGTCTCTAATCATATCATAATTAGGCTCATTAGATTCGTCTCAAAAATTAAGGTAGGAGTTGTGGAATGGGTTTTGTCATTAATTAACATTTAATACTCCTAATTAGTGTCTGGAGATTGATGTGACGGGTAGTTGGTGGAATTTTTTGAAACTAAACGAGGCCTAAGATGTTTCGGTCTGTGGTTACAGTCCTTGAATATGTTGAAGAGGATGGTACAGATGACAGCAAGAGACGCCAAGCTAGTGGTCTTATAAAATATTTCCAGTCTTTCAACTTTGAATTCTATTTGCACGTGATGACGGAAATCTTAGCATTGACGAATCAGTTGTCAAAAATTTTACAAAGGGAAGATAAAGATATCATTAATGGTATTTCAGATGTGGCCTCAACCAAGCGAGAATTAGAAAAGCTTAGAACTAATGATGGATGGGATTCTGTTCTTAAAAAGGTACACCATTTTTGTGAGAAACATGACATCTTAGTGATTGAAATGGGAAATGAGTATGTGAATCCAAAGAAGCCACCACAAAAGACAAGCATTAGCAATGAACATCATTATAAGATTGATTGTTTCTATGCTGTTCTCGATTTGTTACAAAAAGAACTCAATGGCAGATTCAATGATGTCAATTCTGAGTTGCTTTCGTGCATATCTGCCTTGAGGCCGGATAACTCATTTCATCATTTTAATGTTGATAAGTTGATGAGATTACCAAAGTTTTATCCTGCTGACTTTAATGATAAGGATATGGCGAATCTAGAAGGTGAGCTTCGAAAATATATTGACAATTTACTCCATGATTCAGATTTTGAAAACTTGCAAAGTATAAGTGATCTAGCTAGACTGATGGTTGATAGAGGGAAGCACAATTCATATCCATTGGTGTATCGGCTTCTTAAGCTAACACTAACACTCCCAGTTGCCACAGCAATTGTTGAAAGGTGCTTTTCAGCTATGAAAATTGTTAAGAATGCCCTGCGTAACAAAATTGGTGACACATATTTGAGCCATGCTCTAATATGTTTTGTGGAGAAAGAAATGTTGAGCATGATTCCAAATGAAGTGGTCGTGGAAATGTTCTATGAGATGAAAGACCCAAGGAATGAAGACTGAAGTGTAAGTGATGTCACATCCACATGTCATTTTGGCCATTTTTTTCCTTCCATTTACATTTCCATTATTTTTTAACATACATGTTTACACACATTTTCAGGTTATGCTATTTTGTGAACATGATCTTGAGGAACTTCATTTTGCCCTCTATATGTGAACATGCTATGTATACCACTTTTTCATGGGCGCGAAGCAGGCAGATCAGTTCCGAGTTCTGCAGGATAGATTGAACTCATGTCTCCCAAGTTTTCCCACTCATCAGCCACATCGACACGGCAGATCGGCTGGACCAAATTCTAGAAATCATACGGCCTCAACATTCACAGGTATGGTAATTGGTTGCCTATAAAGTAATTTTTAATAATTGGATCAATCATGTTTAGTGACTGAAATAGAATAATTAGTTTGTTCCTTGAAGGTCTTGTGTGTTGTGTCCACAACAAGGATGAAGCATCATAAATTGCCATGATTTAAGATAAAAAAAGAAGCATTGTATAGATACCATGTGCTAGCATGGAGACAATAAAATCTTCTTTAGGCTGTTCTTTGCCCAAACTATGCTTGAGAAATAATTGAAACTTGAAGCACACTGGTGGGTGATCCATGTCCGCAGGGCCTCGTAGTGGCTGGTGACACCCCGCAGGACATTGAGCACCAAAACTCGCTCAGGCACTAGGTACCCGAGGTCGCGAAGCGCATCAGCCTTGCTCTTCATCCTCCTGCAGAACTCTCCCACAGAAAGGACACCCTGCTCGAGGGACCGGAACTCAGCATCGAGCTGGAGAGCCCGGGTCTCGGCGACTCGGCGTTGCCGAGGAACTGGCCCTCGAGCGCGAGACAGGACTGGTGCGTGGTACTGGTGGGAGTCCGGACGATGTCCCGCAGATCGAGGGAGATGGTCCCAAAGATCCAGGACATGGCGATGTTGTCGAGGCGCGGCCACGCCAAGTCTCGCGCCGCGAGCACCGTGTCGGAGAGGACGTGGTCGTCGAGGGCATAGCGGCGGGGCGCGAGAAGGACCTGGTCCCTTCAGCGAGCGTAGGAGGTGGAGGTGGAGTCGAGGACGATCAAGACCAGGTTCTTGATGTGAGGGACCCCGACGACCTGGAGGTGGAGGTAGGCGACTATGGAGTCAACCTGGCCTAGCAGGGGTCCAGCACTCTGCCGGACTGGAGCAGTGGGCGAGAGCGCCGTCAGCAGCCGCAACACTGGTGGGAACCGGAGACTGTCCCCTGAGGAAAGTGGAGGCGGAGAATGGTGCGTCCACGGGGGGCATGCCCAGCCCGCAGAAAGGGAAGATGACGCCGGCAGGGAAAGGAGCAGGGAAAAGCGGTGGGAAGCCCCTGCTCCGTCCCCTGTGCCAGCCGCTCCACCGAAGAGGACCCCGTCCGCGCCTGCGCCCAAGGCGCGCAAGGCCACGGCGACGGTGGCCGGAGAGGGGCCGCGCGCGCCCGTCCCCAGGGCTCCTGCGGCTGCATACACCGCACGAAGAGCTGCGAGGAGGTCCTCCCCCGCGGGATCCAGAGGAGGCAGCCCGGGGGAGGAGGAGGAAGGCGAGGGCGGAGGCCCGTGCGGCGGGGGCGGCGGAGGGCGCGCGGCCGCGCCAAGGATCGGCGTGCTCACACCCGGCGGTTGCGGTGGCGGCGGCGGTGGGCGCGCAACCACGCCAAGGACCAGCGTTCTCGCACCCGATGGTGGCGCGCCTGCCCCTGGCGGCGGTGCACCTGCGTGCGGCGGCAGCGCACCCGCTCCAGGGGCGGCACGCCTGTGCCTGCAAGCACGACGAGGACAGGAGCGGTCGGGCGGGCAGCCGCTGCGGCGTAGCTGGGGAAGGAGGAAAGGGGAGGGGAGGAGGCAGCTCCGGCGGCCGGCCATGGGCGGCGGCAGCGGTGGCGCGGGGAGAGGGGGGAGGAGGGAGCAAACCCTAGACTGTTGATACCATGTTAGGGAATGTAAATCTTGTGTATTCCTCCAACCCTAGAAGGGTGGACTATATAGTTGCTATACATGGGTCTCTAGATGAGCCATAAGCACATGCTCTATGGGCCACACACATATACACTAACACCTAGAGACCTATTTTGTTATTTCAGGCTGTAAGAGAGGTGAAAATATTTACAGGTTGCTCATCCTGTGACACCAGGTTAGATAAGTGCAACACATTTATCTATTAAGTATATCAGACATCGATAGTTAAATGGAAAGTGCATTAATAGAAATAAAGCAGTAAGCAGAGGCAGTGCAAAGGTCAATAAGCTATAAAAAGTGAGTCAAAGTGGATTATCCCACACTAGCACTTCCGCGTAATAGTTCCACGGAAGGAGATCCAGTTACCTGAATTTCTTCAGGTGTCACTGTCACAATTTTGACTTCCCGATAACCAATTTGATCCCAAGGCAAAGAATAACCTTTTATTTTCTGCATATTTCTCTGCATTTTTTAGAAAGTTTTCTGCATATTTCCATAAAAATGTTGGAAGACTGGCTCACAACCAGATTTCTTGAATTCAATTTCGAATTTTGTTAATCAGTTTTCTACTTCAAAGAGATAATTTGGTGAATTGACCATGCAAACAATACAAAATTTCCAACCTTTTTCCTAAAAAAATTCAAAAGATTATTCTTTTTCTGTGTTGCATGGCAGGACTAAAGTATATGGTGAAGTTAAAAAGTGCTTTCTCCAATTGAATTGTGCTGGTATGTCCTCTTATATAGTAATACAGTTGTCAGCAACCAGAGCAGTAGTTTGAAATAAAAGTAGTAGGATTTAGGAGTGCCAAATAGATTGATCTGGTTGGTCTCCCCACAAAAAAAGATTGACCTCGATATCTTTTCATTTCATTTCATAACAGACTAACAGAGGCACTCAAGTTCAGTTTAACCCAGCTGGTTGATGCTACAAACAACTTCTCCGATGAGAATAAAATTGGACAAGGTAACTTTGGCTGTGTTTACAAGGTATTTATCCCTCTCCCTAGCCCCAAAATGATTACGCCATATATTGACCAAAGGTTGTCTAGAATATGTAATCTAAATACATATAAATAGCATTAGTATTTCTTTAAGAAGATTTCCTTTCATCTTTATGTTTTACAAGAGTGGTATATACAAATCTAACAACACCAACTTTGAAAAGTTAAAAAAAAACTTTAACTAATGGATATGCTTGCTTGCAAAGTTTTGCTTCCTAGAGTTTGATACACCTTTAACTCTGATTTTCATGTGCTTTATGTAATCTTCTATTCCATTTTATGCCATTCTAATTAGAAAGATGATTGAGTAGTAGTTGCTATCAAAATAGCACTAGGGGTGGGCACTTTGAACCCGAAATCCGAAAACCGAACCGAACCCAACCCAAATAACTCGAATTGTCGGTCTATTCGGGTTTCGGGGTCCGGGTTTGGTCCAGATAATTTTATAATTCGGAGTTTGGGTTCGGTTTCGGTTCCTATGGTCTATGACCCGAATAGACCGAATAACCCGAAATTCAATATAGTTACGTATTTGATGTTACAACTTTGTGTTTTAAACTATTTTAATTTCTTTTCATGCTCTATTCCTGGAGGACTTGCTTCCGTCGAGTAGTATTTAAATCCATAGACTTGAATGAGTTGGGAATTTGAATTTCTACCATAGAGTTTTGAGAGGTGACAAGGATACCTATGAAAATTCGGGTAATTCGGTGGACCGAATAGACCGAACCGAAATAATCGGTCTATTCGGGGGTTCGGTTCCTATTATCCTTTTTAAAACTTCGGTCCTCACTTTTATAAAACCCGAAATTCCTAAACACCGAATAGACCGAACCGAAATGACTGAATAGACCGAATGCCCACCCCTAAATAGCACTGTAATATTATGGAAGATTAAGAACTCCATTGCCATGTTACTCATATAATCGAACTCTTTGTTAGGTGCCCAAATTAGTTTGTTCAAAAATATTCATCTTCATTTGAATATTTGTTTGCATTCAGGGTCAACTGCATGATGGACTTGTGGTTGCTGTCAAAAAATGTTTTGATTTACCTTCTTCACCTAATAATCAACTGGATGTCCAAGATTTAGAGTTTCAAAATGAGATCTACTTTCTTACGAAGCTTCAGCATACAAATATAGTTAAGCTTCTTGGAGACTGCATGCAGGGAAGTCAGAGGATCTTGGTCTATGAGTATATGTCGAATGGAAGCCTCGGTAACTTTATCTTTGGCACGTGCTCACTATTTATTACTTCACCTCAGTTTTAGACAATATTGATGTTTTTATTTAGTGAGCCTATTAGTTTCAGGCTTTCAGCATTCCTGCAGGTACTGGAACAGGAAGGTTGTTTCTGGACTGGCCTGCACGATCTCGGATAATGAAAGGGGTAGCTGAGGGATTGCTTTACCTTCATAAGCATTGTGGACTCATGTATGGACAGCTGGAAGATTGATCAAGCTTGTCCATTCACCCCCAAGCAATGAATCTGAAAGCACGGTGATACTAAGATGCATCCAGATAGCACTGCTGTGCGTCGAAGAGAACCCTGCAAACCGGCCTACCATGCAGGAGGTTGTTCTGATGCTCAGCTGCCAGGATGTTGCACTGCCTATGCCTCAGCGACCAGCTTGCCTAAGGGTCGGAATGGTGCGCGTGCACTAATAGGCAGACATCTGATCCGATAACTTGGCAAGTTTTTCAGCTTACCGAAGTGTATGCTTAGCTTTGTTTCATGCTTAGGATTTACGAACATTTTGAAGACCCCTGCAAATCCTCAAAATCTTTATTCAATGAGAGAAGATTTTATAGATCACTGTAAGGTGTCTTATTCCGGTGCGACTTTCGATCTGAGACAGACATCTGATGGGATAATTTTGCAAGTTTTTCACGTGTTTATATTATGAAAAAGCTTAAATATTTGATCTCAGCGCGTACTAAAAGAAATAATTCGTGTACAAATGGATACCACATTCATTACACATTCAGCGCTGAAGAACAAGCAATATGAGACCAAAAGTGGAGGCGCTTTGGACAAAGAAAAACAGAAGGGTTGTGTTCTTTTATGCAACCTGCTAAGAGTATGAACCCAAATCAGTTTAAAAAAAGAGTATGAACCCAAAATATAAAGCACCGAACGAATAAGTACACTAGTACAGCATATGAGACAGCAAAGATGGAGTTCTGACGCTAAGGAGCAAATCTTATATTACAGTTACAGAGACGCTTTTAACGTCAAAGGCGATCACAGGCTGAATTTGCCTTCCCTGCCTTTGAAGTGGATAGATCTGTTTTTACTTTCTTTGCAGCGAATGGATCTGCCTTTCTGAACCAATGACAGTTTGTAGCAGCAGCAACTCTTTTATCACTCGAGCTGCCACGAGCTTCACCCTGACACCTCCATGTCGCCCCAGCCTTCAGTGTCTTGTATTGCATAATACAATGAAGCCAGAAAATCTTCACTGCAGTTCTCCATGGTAAGACCGTCTACTGTCACAAGAGCAAGTACCATTCAGTGACAGAGCAACACCAGAAAAATTATTTTCAGACAATATAGGTAATCCCAGTAAACAGGACCAACCACAAGCAATTCCATAGACTGGGAATACGACTGCACGATGTTGAGACCCACAAAAAGTAAAGGCAGACATGCTGATGCATTACAGGATCAGGATTCTGCAGGAGACAAGTGAAATTGAGAATTTATAGAACCAACAACATAAGTTTCAAAAAGAGAACCTACAACAGCAGAGTTATGCAGAATCGTAAATTAAACATCAGCCCACACAGGTGAACGACACTATCGTTTCCACCCAATAACAGTTAAATCAAGCATCCATCCAACCACGATAGTAATGCTCTGTATCCATCGCCATCGACCCGCATCAAAATCCAGCAATCCAAGCAACAGGATAGGACACCAAGTGATGTTCGCATTTGGACGCTGAAGAAATACAAGGTAACCTAACACCGAAGGGTTCATATTTTACAGTACACGCGAGTAAAGCATGCACCTCAAGACTCAAGAGGCCATTGAAATGAACACATTACAGTCACACACAGTTGCGGCGCTTGTTTGGGCTCTGGTTGCTGTATATACAGATCGAGGCAGGTGTGACTAGACGTGAAAAGTTCCTCTCTAGATCCTGTGGCAGACACTTCAAAAGCTCAAAGCATCACCAAGCATCATTGACAGTTTGGCCATGCCTCACCCTGTGCGTGTGCCCGGTTAGGTCCGCGTTGTAACCAATTACTTCTTAATACAAAGATACGCAGCTCTCCTGTGTATTCTCGAGAAAAAAAAAAGCAGTATGGCCATGCCTGGTTTTCCCCAAAACTATGTCTTCAAGCAGTTGTCACAGGGACTTGGGCCATTTCTGCACCTTTGCCTGTTGTACTGTTCACCAAAGTGATCCAGCAGGGCCTGCCTCCGGCATTCAGTCTGCAAGAAAAAGGGAAATCATCACCCATATTGTTCAGTTTTATGCAGAACGTTTGACAGCATACTGTACTGAAATACCTTCAGCTCACAATATGATTGCATCTTCTTAGCCTGCTCCATCGCTGCCTTGAAGCTCTTGCTGTTGAAGTTGTCCGCCTTCCTCAGCAAGCACACAATACGGCTGAAGTCTTTCTTCTGGTATAAGACAATACAGTGTGCCGGAAGGTCGTCTCTTCCTGCCCTCCCAGACTCCTGATAGTAGCTTTCTATTGATTTTGACATGGTGTTGTGGATGACAAAGCGCTGCATGGTGAAGATATTAGCATGACAAAACTTGCAGAGAGCCAGAGACCGACCATAGACAGAGGTATATGCGAGCAAAGGCTGAAAACACATACCACGTCAGGCTTGTCGATCCCCATGCCAAAGGCGATAGTAGCACATATGACTTTGACCTCTCCGCTGTGCCACTTCTCTTGCACACTGGTTCGCTGACGAGCTGCCAAGCCAGCATGGTAATGCGCACATTTGAACTTGTATTTCTCCCTCAAGAACTTGGCAGTGTCTGCACACTCATTCTTCGAGAGACAGTACACGATGCCAGACTTGTTCATGAAGCGATCTTTCAGGAGATCACCCAGCTGCTTCTCGGCAGTTTTTGTCTTGGCGATCACCTCATAGTTAAGATTAAGTCTATCAAAGCTCCTCTTGAGAATTGCAGCATTTGGTATCCTTAAAGCATTAAGTACATCCTGCAGATTCCATCCACTTAACAGTAAGCAATTAGAGCAATTGCACGCAAGCTGTGTGAGAGTGCTTTATTACCTTACGGACAGATTCAGTTGCTGTTGCAGTTAAAGCCATGATTGGGACCCTAGGGAAGTTCTGCTTGAGGCATCCTAGACCGCGGTAATCCGGACGAAAGTCATGTCCCCATTGACTGGTTTAGAAATGAAAATAAGCATTGTCAGGACATAGCTGTTTCCTTCTAAAACAATCATCGCAAATGCTGGATTGATGTATTTACCTTACACAATGTGCTTCATCGATAATGAATCTTGCTAGCAGTCCCTATTTGAAAGGCATTTATAATACCCTTTCAGCTAAACTTTTTTTAAAAAGTTCATCCTTGCAGAAAGTAGAATTTAAACAATGAAGTTTCAGACAAGTACCCTCTGATCTAACCCTCTCAAGATCTCCATAAATGTATAGTTCGCAGCAATTCTTTCTGGAGTAACATACAGAAGTTTGAAGAATGGTTTGGCGGATCTGCAATGAGATAATCAGATCATGACAATATGTCATGCATACAGCAATATGTGATTTGTTTAATTGGTGAATAGCTATTCTGCAAGACATTTATAGCACAGAATATTCTAAAAGAAGGTACATTTATAGATCTAACCGCGAATGTTACAGAGACCACACAATGTTTACCTGAGCTCTTGGATTACTGCAGATGCCTGTGCAGGAGTTTGCTGAGAATTTAAGAATGCTGCCGGTATCGCAAACTTGTATGTTAATGCCATGATCTGATCCTGGATAAGCGACAGCAATGGACATACTACAACAGTGACACCTGGTTGCAGTGTTGCTGGAAGCTGCAAGAACAGTAATATTGATACAGTGCTCTAGGTCTTGACACCAAGCAATAGAAAGAAAAATACTGAATAAGAACATTGAGGTAGCTGACCTGATAGCAAAGACTCTTCCCACCACCAGTTGGCATGAGTATGAAACAATCTTGATTATCCATTGCAGCCCTGCAAGCTTCATACTGTAGAGGCCTGAAGCTTTTGTTGCCAAAGATGACAACATTAGCAAGGTTGACATCGTCAAGGCAGCTAAGCTGTTCATAATTCAGAGTTTCTCTCTTTTGATGAAATGCAGTTGGATGCCTCTCTCTGTTTGAAGTGGGAGTTGTTGATTCGTATCTGTTGGTTTCCCTGGTCACCTTCAATAGGAAAGATAAATATTAGCTAAAATCAGCAGCAGAAAGGCAAAAGGCCATGTAAATTTGTTTGAAAGCACAGAACACCATAAAAGCATGTTTGGTATTTTGTCTCAATGCAAGGCTAAATCGTCTTAAGGTATGGTATCACCTTATGCAAAACTAAAATAAGAATGGAAATGACTAGTAGAGGAAGATCAAGATAAGTGGGTTACAGTAGACATTGCCGAGCTTCGGCTCTGCATTCCAGAGTTTCGAGATTGTCCCTGCCTTTGCGTACTTGAAGAATTGTTGCGGAGGTTATCAATTCCATCCCCCATGACAAAATCTGAATCATCCGCGGGGGAATCGAAAGCCTCCAAATCATCAGGAGCACGACGACTGAAGGAATCTGCCTCTCTGAAGGTACGACAACTGTCCATAGCAGCTCCTCCATTACAGTCAGGTACATTCTTCATCATCATATCATTCAATTTGCCACATGCTTCGGTCTCAATCCCTTTCAAGTCGTCCCAGTCATCAGTAGGTTGTGTAGCATCAGCCAATGATGCAAGGAAATCATCGGCACAGTTCTCGACAGTAACCAAATCCATGCCATCCTCCCCTGCACCAGAAGAAGGAAACATATCTCAGTGACAGACAATCACAGTAAACATTACAAAAATAAACCAGAGCAGGTTTGCAGATTCAACAATGTAAATGTGCAACAACCTTTCTGATTGCCCCTACAACTTTCTTTTTGTGAAAAGAAAACTGAGAAGCATAATGACATATTCCTAGCCACCACACATAAAATTGACACACTGATTCATACAATCGTAACTACTCTGGACGATGGACGCAATATTCTAAAGGTTTAAAGACTCCTCTTTTCCTCAATACCAATTGTCAATATTTTATTATGAGGATAGTGTTCAAATACTCCCAAACAGTTCCAGCAGTAATTGTTAGTGTAGATGTGTATGAGGCCCATGGCCCAAATGTATAGGCCCTTCTAGGCCCATGTGTACAGCTACTATTTACCCACCCTTCTAGGGTTTGAGGAATACATGGAACCATTTCCTCCTACATGGTATCAGTTGCTTAGGTTCCTCTTCCCCTTCCTGCCGCCGCCGCCGCGCAGCCATGGCTGGCCACCAGCCGCCGGCGCCGCTTCCTCCCCTCTCCTCCCTTTCTCCCCTCCCTTCCTACGATGCCGCCTCTGCTGCCCTGCACGGCATGGCACCTGACCTGCACGGCGCGGGTACGAGTGCGGACACCGCCGGCCTCTGTTTCGGCCGCGGAGCTCCCGTCCGCCCTGGCGCTGCTGCCCCTGGCCCCCCGCGCGTGCCCACCCTCGCGGCTGCCGCGGGCGCGGGCCAATCCGGGGGCGCGGGCTCGTCCGCGCGTCCCGACCCGCTGCCGCCAGCGCCGCTACCCCTCGCGCGGGGTACCAATTCCCGGCCGCCGCAGTGCTGGCGTGCGGCCCTGCTCCCGCCCCGACCCCTGCTCCGGGTGCCGCAACCCCTGGCGCGGGCGCGAGTGCGTGTGGCCCTCCTCAGGCCGCGGGCGCCCGTGGCCCTACTCCGGCCGCCGCGGCCACTCCTGCTGCAGCTGCTGCTGCACTTCGTGCGGCCACGCTGGGTGTGGCCGCGAGCGGTCTGGGCACAGGAGCAGAGCTCGTCCCGCCGCCCCAACCTGCCCCTCTATTCGCCGTTGCCGCCGGAGCTTCGGGAGCAGGTGCGGGTAGCTTCCTGCCACCCCTCTCTGCACCGCTTCTCGCCGGCATGGGTGCTCCCCTTCTTTGCTCCACGGCTCCAAGTGTGAACCACGACGCCGACGCTGCTACCCTCGCGACCTCTGCCTTTGCCCTGGCTGGCGTCTCCTCCTTTGCCCGTTGTTCGCCCCATGCCGCGGTAGCAGCTCGCCGGCGGTACCATCCGTATGCGCGGTGTGGCACCTCCTCCTCCGATGCGGCCCCTCCTCCGGGTGACGAGCAGCGCGGCCCCACGACCGTGCACCACCCGTCCCCGCTGCCAGTGCTCCTGCCCCACGCGTATCCTCCTCTGGGCGCCGCTGTCGCTCCCCCTCCTTCCGCCGGGATTGCGATAGCCGACGCCAATCTCGCCGCGGCCCTAATCGCTGCCAACTCCGAGCTTTCGGCGGCCCAGGAGCGTGTCTGCGCGGCTGCCCTCGCTTGGGAGTGCGAGCGCACCGTGGCCGATGCTCTCACTTGCCAGGCCGCCGAGGTGGAGCACTTCCTCCTCGCCTCCTCCGGGCCGCCCGCCGTCACTGCCGACGCCGCTGGGCATGCCATGGGCGTGGGAGCCCCCTCTGCTCCGCCTGTGGCCGCTACTGCCCCGCCTCCTCCCGCCGGTGCTGCTCCACTCTTCGCGGGCGGGGTCCCCTTCTTCTGCGGGCTGGACACGACGCCCGTTGATGATGCTTGCTCTGGCACCCTGCTCTCTATAGCGCCGCTGCCACGACTCCTTCCCTCGGGCCGAGCGGGGGTGGCGGAGGTCATGGTGGGCGTCGTCAGCGAAGGGGGCATTGTCAGAGCGCGTCTGCACCTCCTGCTCCTGCTGGTGTGCCCAGGCCGTTCTTCGGCGACCCATGGTCTTCCAGCCGGCCGCCATGCCCATTGGCGCAGCTCCCTCGCTTGCGCCGTCCTAGCCTCCACCCGTCCCACCTGGCTAGTCTTTGGCACAAGCTTTCAACACCATGGGGGTGACATCACTTGTCTGCACCGAGTGGATTGCCGATTCGGGTGCTTCTTTCCACACCACCCCTGATGCTCGCATCCTCTCTTCTCTTCGCTCCCCTCCTCCTTCGTATCCTTCTTCGATCATGGTTGGTGATGGGTCTTGTCTTCCTGTCACCTCCGTAGAGTCGGCTCCCAGTCCTTTTCGTCTTTCCAATGTCCTTGTTGCTCCTCAGATCATCCATAATCTTCTTTCCATTCGCCAGTTTACTGCTAACAATGCCTGCTCTGTTGAATTCGACTCTACCAGTCTCACGGTGAAGGATTCCGCCTCTGCGCATCCGCTCCTCCGCTGTGACAGCTCGGGACCTCTTTACTCCCTTCGCCTTCCTACTTCCGCTATACCACTTTCGACGTCTTCTCTGTCAGCTGCCCTTGCCACCACTCCTCCATCTTCCTCTACCTGGCACCACCGGCTCGGCCACCCTGGCCGTGACGCTCTGGCTCAGCTCAGTCGGAGTGCACACCTTCCTTGCACTCGGGTTTCTGATGAACATCTCTGCCATGCGTGTCAGTTGGGTCGCGATGTTAGACTTCCTTTTTCTTCTTCCTCTTCGCATGCGACACATGCCTTTGCTCTTGTCCACTGTGATCTGTGGACTTCCCCTGTTCCTAGCATTTCTGGCTATAAGTATTATCTGGTAGTGGTCGATGATTTATCTCACTACTCTTGGACTTTTCCTTTGCGTGCCAAGTCTGAGACTTTTCCTTTGCATGCCAAGTCTGAGACTTTTCCCACCCTCCTCCACTTCTTTGCCTGGGTGTCCACTCAGTTCTGTCTTACCATCAAGACCGTCCAGTGCGACAACGGGCGTGAGTTCGATAACAACACCTCCCGCTCCTTCTTTCTTTCTCGGGGTGTTCAGCTCTGCATGTCTTGCCTGTACACTTCTCCCCAGAACGGCAAGGCTGAGCGGATGATTCGCACCACAAACGATGTCATGCGCACTCTTCTGATCCAGGCCTCTCTGCCCCCGCGTTTCTGGGCGGAGAGTCTCCACACCACTACCTACCTACTCAATCGCCTTCCTTCCACTGCTTCCCCTGCTCCGACTCCTCACCACGCCCTCTTCAGTACCCCTCCTAGTTACGATCACCTTCGTGTCTTCGGGTGTGCTTGTTACCCGAACATCACCGCCACTGCTCCTCATAAGTTGGCGCCCTGGTCGGCACGTTGTGTCTTTCTCGGTTACTCCCCTGACCACAAGTGGTACCGCTGCTACGACCTTGCCTCTCGTCGGGTCCTCATCTCTCGTCATGTCGTGTTCGACGAGTCGGATTTCCCGTTCTCCACCTCCTCTGTTCCTTCTCTTGATTCCGAGATGGAGCCCATGTTCTCTGACCCGGTGGTTCAGCCACCCATTTCTGTTTTTCGTTTCCTGCTGGTTCCCCCGGTGCACCGGCACCCCTTCCGGTGCCCTCTGCCGCGCCACGCACGGCCCCGGTGCCCCCTGTACGCCACGTGTACCAGCGTCATCTAGTACCGAAACCGGCACCAGCTTCTCCGGCTCCGCTCCCGGAGGCTCCCGCGCGATTTGCGGACCCAGTACGCGTCTTCACGCGCCGCTCGACGGCTCCACCACCTCCGCCGGAGCCGGTGCTGCCTCCTCCGCCGGAGCCGGTGCCGCCGCCTCCTCCACCACCACTGGAGTCGTCGCCACCGCCACCACCGCCGCCACCTCCACCGCGCCGCTCCCGTGTGGAGCCCGCCGTGTACCACCCGACGGTCATTCATCGTGATCCTCGACATATTCATCCCATGGTGACTCGGCAGGCGGCTGGGGTCCTTCGGCCGGCGACTCTCTCAACCACCGAGGGAGAGCCGGGGATCTCTCCGATTCCCTCTTCTGTC
Source organism: Cenchrus fungigraminus (assembly GCA_036936925.1). NCBI lineage: Eukaryota > Viridiplantae > Streptophyta > Magnoliopsida > Poales > Poaceae > Cenchrus > Cenchrus fungigraminus. The sequence goes on from CM072779.1 coordinate 130,682,184, forward strand.
TGCGAGGCCCTGGCGGATCCTCACTGGCGTCGCGCGACGGAAGAGGAGTACGGGGCTCTTCTTGCCAACCAGACGTGGGACCTTGTGCCGCGCCCGTCTGGTCGCAATGTGGTGACTGGCAAGTGGATCTGGACGCATAAGCGTCGGGTTGATGGTTCTTTAGAGCGCTACAAGGCTCGCTGGGTTCTCCAGGGCTGCAGTCAGCGGCCTAGTGTTGATTATGATGAGACCTTCAGTCCAGTGGTGAAGCCTGCTACAGTACGCACAGTTCTCTCACTTGCTCTCTCTCTCGCCCGTGGCCTGTTCACCAGCTGGATGTGAAGAATGCTTTTCTCCATGGCACCTTGTCAGAGACAGTGTACTGCAGTCAGCCAGCAGGGTTTGTGGACTCCAGTCGTCCGGATCTGGTCTGCCGGCTCAACAAGTCTCTCTATGGTCTGAAGCAGGCTCCCCGGGCTTGGAACTTTCGGTTTGCCACGTTCTTCCTCTTTTTGGGATTCATCGAGGCCAAGTCTGACACTTCACTATTCATCTATCACCATGCTGATGGGATTGCCTACCTCCTGCTATATGTTTATGACATTGTTCTGACAGCCTCCAGTCCACTGCTACTTCAGCACATTATCTCCTCTCTGCAGAAGGAGTTCGCTATGAAGGATCTTGGCAAGCTTCACCACTTCTTGGGTATTACTGTTGAGCCTCGCCAGTCTGGTCTTCTTCTTCACCTGCGCCAGTATGCCCTTAATATCTTGGAGCGAGCTGGGATGACAGATTGCAAGCCTTGCACCACTCCTGTTGCCACTCAGGCGAAGCTGTATGCAAATATGGGTGCTCCTGTGACTGATCCTACTGCTTTCCGGAGTCTTGCTGGTGCCCTGCAGTACCTCACCTTCACCAGACCGGACCTTGCGTATGTTGTTCAGCATGTCTGTCTTCATATGCATGATCCCCGGGAGCCACACCTTGTTGCGCTGAAGCGCCTCCTTCGCTACGTCCGTGGCACTGTTGAGTGTTGACTACGGCCTGGTTCTCCACAGCTCCTCTCCTGCTGAGCTGGTTGTCTCAACAGATGCTGACTGGGCTGGCTGTCCGGACACTCGACGTTCCACCTCCGGCTATGACGTCTTCCTGGGCGGCAACCGTGTCTCCTGGTCGTCCAAGCGGCAACCGGTCGTCTCTCGCTCCAGTTCCGAGGCAGAGTACCGTGTTGTTGCTAACGGTGTCGCCGAGGCGTCTTGGCTTCGCCAGCTCTTGGCCGAGCTCCACAGCCTGCTTGCCAAGACCACGCTCGTCTACTGAGACAACGTCAGCGCCATATACCTCTCCACCAACCCGGTTCAGCATCAGCGGACGAAGCATGTGGAGATCGACTTGCACTTTGTTCGTGACCGGGTTGCTATCAGCGACGTCTGGGTCCTCCATGTCCTGACCACCTCCCAGTTCGCCGACATCTTCACCAAGGGTCTGCCCTCCTCGATTTTCTCGAAGTTTCTCTCCAGCCTCAACATAGCAGGTGGCTAGTTGTGGCTGCGTGGGGGGGGTGGGTGGGTGTTACGCTTGTGTTGTACTTTCTTTGTTGTCCAGTCTTGAACTCGCTGCGACGGTAGTTCAGACTGCGGGGGGGGGGGGGGGTTAGTGTAGATGTGGCCCATGTGTACAGGTACTATTTACCCACCCTTCTAGGGTTGGAGGAATACATCGAACCATTTCCTCCTACAGTAATGATAATACTGAAAACATAATCACATATTTTAAAAAAGGTTTATACTCATTACAGGAGCAACATTGCATAAGAACAAGGTTTAACATCTCTCTTTTACTGAAATTATAAACAACAATTATTATTTCACTATGGCCACAGAAATGTATAAAACTCAACCTTGCACGCTTGCCAACACGGGATGACAACAAAGAAATTAAGCAAAATGACAGGTTTGGTAGCAGCACATAAAGCTTTTTTTAATTTTATTTTCCCCGCAGCGCAGCAACCAAAAGTACACGGTAAGTGCATTGGTCGAACCATCCTTAAACACAAACAATCAACCAAATCCCAAACAGTTACAGCGGTAGTAACAACATTTAAGACATGATACATTTGTACCCATACATTCTCCTAGGAAACAGCCACCACACATTGGGGTGGGAGGGGGGGGGATATCACACTGGTTCACTCACACCCAGTTCAGAAACAGCATCGTAGGAAAAAGAAGAAAAAGTTTAGCAGCTACTCGTCTCCACAAATTACCAGTCCGACCACTTTCTCACTAGGGGAAATGAGGCAGAGAGACATCTGGATCTCCTAATCACATATTTTAAAAAAGGTTTCATACTCATTACAGGAGCAAAATTGTATAAGAAAAAGGTTTAACAGCTCCTCTTTTACTGAAATTATAAAGAACCATTATCATTTCAGTATTTGGCCACAGAAACATATAAAATTCAACCCCACTCTTGCAAACACAGGCTAACAACAAATAAATTAAGCAAAATGACAGGTTTTGTAGCAGCACATAAAGCTTTTTTATATTTTTTTCCCTGCAGTGTATCAGCCAAAAGTACACGGTAACTGGTCGAGTTCCACCATCCTTAAACACAAACAGTCATCCAGATCCCGAACAGTTACAGCGATAGTAACAGCATTCAAGACATGATACTCCCTCCTTCCTCAAATACATGACATTTAGGACAAGTATTTTAGTTCATTTTGAACTAAAATACTTGTCCTAAACGTCATGTATTTGAGGAAGGAGGGAGTACATTTTTTGACTCATCCACAGTAAAATCTCATTAATTTGCCCCATTTCTAGATCCTACAAGGTGACTTAGGTGAGGAACATACCCGTACATTCTCCTAGGCAGCAGCCACCACACTTCGAAAAAAAACAAGATACCACACTGGTTCACTCACACCCAGTTCAGAAGCAGCATCGTAGGGGAAAAAAAGGTTTAGCAGCTACTCGTGTCCTCAAACTACGAGTCCGACCACTTTCTCACTAGGGAAAATGAGGCAGAAAAACATCTGGATCTCGGCCGGTGAGGACGGTCACCGATTTTTCTTCCCTCCAGGACTGATGGCCGGCCAAAGAGAGGCACAGGCAGCCCGAACCGGAAGTGGAGCAGCCGCGCGCGGCCTGCGGAGTCGGGGAAGGGAGGAAGCGGCGGTGGGGGTGTGGGCGCGTACCGTAGACCTCGAGGAGGCGGGCGAGGCAGCTGGCGGCGAAGTTGCGGTCGAAGCCGCAGTCGGCGGCGAGGTCGAGGAGGCGGCAGTCCTCCCGCTCCCGGTGCCTCCGCGCGCGGTCCATCGCCGCCCAGATCCGGGCTAGCTCCCACGCTGCCGTGGGTGGTGAACCCTAGCGTCGCCGCCGGAACGGAGGTGCGGGGGGAGGGAAAATGGCGGGAACGGACGGGGGCGGCGGCGCGCTCTGTGAGTTCCGTTCCGTAGCGGGTTGTTGGGTGGTGCTGGCTGGGCTGGGCTGTCTCTCGCGCGCGGAACGATTAGGAGTTGGACTGGCAGAGTTGTGGGCCGGGTTGGTGGTCCATGTGGTGGACCGATTCGTAGCAGCGTGGCCCAGATAGATCAAATAGTTAGTTTTCGTCTATGTTCTATATATAAAGAACGAGTTTTTTTAAAACAATTCTCACCAGAAAATCTACCCTCCTGCCCCTCACAAGAGGTCCCACATATCAGTTTTAGGCCCATTTTTTTGTAAAAATTGACTGCAAAAGAGGGGGGTTAGACCCGTTTTTGATGTTTAGAAAATACTTTTTGTGTTTGAGGCGTTTTTTTCTCACCTGATGCAGAGTTACCCACCCGCGGTACCCACTATTTCTTTCCAAAATCAGAATTTAGGAGGCGCTTATTTCTTTCAAAAAGATAGGCCTATGGCGGTTTCTTTCCAAACAAACAATCACGTTGGCTTTTTAAGGGGGGCGCCAATTCCTTTTCCAAAAATCTAGGCGGCTGGTTATTTCTTTCGAATAAAACAATCACGCTCGCTTTGTTAAGGGCCGGGGTTGGTTATTTCTTTCCAAAAGCCATGATGCGTCCTCTTCTTTTCATCTGCTTGTTTGTCTCTGTTTTTCCGGAGACGGCCGCTTATTTCTTTCCAAAAAATCAGGACAACGGTCGGCCTCTTATTTCTTTCCAAAAAAATATATATGTAGTTCTTGCGGCTCGCCACATAAAAACCACCCCGAGGTAAGGGGAGGTGGATTTCCTTTCTTTTTCTCCGGTTCTTGTTCTTGCATCCTTTTGGGTGTGCACGACGACGACGTTGGTGCAGGTGCGTATCGCGCGCAAACACGGCGTGCTGCTAGAGGCGGTGGATGACGATGGTTGGTGGTTCATGAATGTCTTCCACGTACCGACGTCGCGAGACTTGGTCGTCGACGCCGACGTTCCGCTGGCGTTCCTCAAGTCCTCGCTCTCCGCTGACGCACTGCACGCGACTGTGGGGGAGCGCACCCTGCTCGAGCTCGTCGGCACCGATAGCTCGGGGCTCCTCTCGGAGGTTTTCACGACCTCTGTTGAGATATCATCCATGCCAGGTTGTGGACGCATGGCGGCTGCGTCGCCGTGCTCGAGTTTGTGTGTGACGAGGATACGGGCACGCCGATCGACGACTCGGCGCGTGTCAGGCAGGTCGAGTCTAGGCTCAGGCACGTTCTCCCCGGTGGCGCGCGCGGTGCCACCAGGATGGTCTTCGCTGGCGCCACGGCCATCAACACGGACCGGCGGCTTCACTTAGCTTCTCAACGAGGATGGGGAGGCCGGGAGCTGCGCCGACCAGGCGGAAGAGCCCACGAGCCACGACGTCTGAGGTCACCGTGAGTTGCCGCGACCGTCCCAAGCTGCTCTTCCACGTTATTGTCTGCACCTTGACGGACTTTGGACCATGGCACGTTCGACATGGACGGCGATCACGCGCAGCATGGTGAGCCTTCTAGCCATTTGTTTCTTGATCCGTCATGATATATATTTTTAAGGTCCCCTACTACCAAATTCTCCATCATCTCGAGTTCTTGGGTTGGAGTTTCTATCATGAATCTCGACGTTTCCAAGGGTGACAGATTGGATTAGGCCTATGGCCTTTTGTTTGCTTTGATTGTGATTCCTATGTGATCTTGAAGTTAACAGGGTTAAATAATATTTGATGGATCCTCTTCGTGAAAATTCCTTTTACTGAATTTTTCTGGGACTTGTCTGGTCAAACAAAATGGAGGGAAGGGAGTGGTAGCTTAGAGGATGTTTGGTTGGCAGCCACAATCTGCCCGCCACACGCACATCGCTACAGCACAGTGACCTGAGTGTGGCGGACGAATCCACCGCCACAGGTTGTGGCCGCCACAAGTTGCTCGTGGCGTGCGGCAGCAGCAACCAAGCAGCCCCTTAGTCCTATTTACATTGTTTACACACTGTTCTGCCTCAATTGTATCCCTTGGACATCATAATGAGCCTATCCTGTAAAACTAACCGACATGTTGCTGTCAATTGAATTCACAAAGTGTCACCCTACACGGATGTTAAATTCATTACATTTCATTCAGGTCATTGTGGTTTACCTGAAACTAAACCTGTTGCTTGGCTGGGCGGCAGGAGTTCTACATCAGGCGGTTGGACGGCCGGCCAATCTACTCGGCGGTCAAGAGGTGGCATGTGATCCAATGCTTGTGGGCGCGCCTTGAGAGGCGCGCATCCGAGGTGTGTGATCGCTGAATATCTCCCTTACTTTCCCTCCATGCCACGTCACCACAGCAAAAGCACACAATTTCGGGATTTCATACTTCCAAGCGCATAGTATCTTTCATCGTGCCCAACTTTCCACTTCATTGCCAGGAGGATGCTTCATCTAGAACTTCATTGCCAAGAGGAGATTCATGCATCATGTACTGTAAATTACTATATCATGATGGATAAAAATTCTAGATTTTGCCATATGTTGTAGAAGTTAGCATGTATGGTGAAAAATACAGCATCGTTTTATCATTCTAAATATATTTTAATGGTTGTTTTAGTATGCATTGTGATTTAAAATTTAGAGAGTCTATCTTAGAACTGAAATTATTATTTGATTGATCACCATTCTATTTGCAAATCATGGCAGACAGTAGGTCATGATTTGGAGAAGACGGTGCTCAAGAGCAGGAGCCGTGTCTCACCATGCTCCACCGCTACCTTGATGTTGTTGAGGTCGTGGTATGTCTCTCCTCTCCCTTCCAATGCATGGCTTCTTCTGTTTGTATGCGTACTATCGAATCCTGTCGTCCGCATTATAACGTCACAAAGAGCAAATAGTTGACATAGCGTTTGTGGTCTCTTTGTTTTATTGCTTAACATACTTCAGTGGTGAACTTAGACGCACTACAGTAGGATTGTAGGTTTCCATTATGCGCGTGCTTATTATTCTTCTATTTTGGAAATGCAATTTTGCTTATACGCAGATTCTGTGTTCGCACACCATAATTATATATTGTGTTCTTACCCTTTTGATCTACTGGTGCCATTGAATCCTGACAGCACAGCATTTCAAATTTTGACTTGTGTTACTTTTTTGGTATTTGAAGAGTTTTAATATTTACATTCTTACCACAGCACAGCACAACATTAATGTTTTTTATTTTGTTTCAAAGCACCATCATTTTCAGGTGTATATCTTCTTTACTTAAAAATATAAGTTTTTGGTTTGTTACTAACTATATTTTTCAAAACACGTGCGCACTTTACTAGTGTTTAAAAAAAAGTTGGTTTCGTCTGAGGGCAAACCTGTTCAGTTAGGTGTAAATGAATAGTAAAAATTTGTGAGGTGTTTAGTTGAGTGAAAAAGTGGTAGGGTTGTGATGGAAGAATAGTAGATGTTTGGATAGGTGAAAAGCGAGTGTATGAATAGTGTTGAAATAGTATTTTTTTAAAGAATATGTGATAGATGTGATGAGTGCATAATAAAAATTGGATGAAAGTGTTTACATTAAGGAAAAAGTGGTTGTGATGTAATTGATGAATTGGAATAAAAGATGTTTATATGGGTGAAATTGATGGAATAAATAATAAATAAATAGTGAATTGAAGTGAAATGTTGCACAATATAGATGGCCATTTGGCCCAGGCACGATGGGCCGGCCCAAGCACAGCACGGAAAAGCACGGCCCGAGCACGGCCTGGCCCGAAGGCCATCGTGCCCGTGCCTGGCCCGGCACGGTATACGGGCCGTGCCTGGGCCGCCGTTTCGGCCCGTAGTGCCGGCACGGGCCCGGCCCGATTTTTGGGCTGGCACGATTTTAGCCCGATAACAGCCAATATCATCCTTCCATTCACGGCCCAAGTGGCCCAAGTCCATCAACTCGACGTCGTCATCAACCCTTCCCCTCCGTCTGTGCCGTTCCCCTCCCTCTGCGCCGCCAGCCTCGTTCCCCTCCGTCTCTGGCTCTCTGCGGCGCGCCACGCCCCCGCCTCGGCGTCTCTCCGGTGCCCTCCAACCCTCCGCCGCCGCGCCGCGCTCGCCGCCAGCTTCCTCCGTCGTCGACTCCTCGCCGGCGCCACCGCCGCCGACCGTTGCAACGCGCCGCCGCCGGTCCCCTCCACCACGCGGCCGCGCCGTCCCACTCCCCCTCGGCCGACGTGAGGGCCGTCTCCGTCGCCTCTGCTGCCATCGGACAAGAGCTGGCGACCGCGCCGGCTTCGCCTCGCCGTCGTGCCGCAGCGGGCCCTGGAGGGCCACCGTGCTGCTGGGCACAGCACGGCACGGTTAAGGCGCCGACGGGCCGTGCCCGTGCCTGGCCGTCGGCACTGTCCGGCACGGCACGGCGGGCTGCCGTGCCCTGCAGGGCCGTGCCTCTTTGTGCTCGTGGCTCGCCGTGCCCGTGCCGTGCCGTGCCGGCACGAATGGCCACCTATATTGCACAAGAGAAGCCTTGAGTAGCGCAGGCCACGGGCCCATCCGCCGGGCCGGCCCCACGCAAAGCCCGGACGGCGGCGCATGGTCCCACCCGCAGTCATCATGCAGTCACGGTGGCCACCGAGCAGCGCCGCCATGACTCGGCGTACGCGCTCGTGAGGTGAGCATATGCCACGGCTCGGCGTACGCGCTCGTGAGGTGATCAAGGGCAGCCTATAAATCTTTTGCAAGGTGCCACGAAAGTCACGTCATGGATAGCAGGTACTCTCTCTGTTCCAAAATAAATGTAATTTTAATATTCGAATTTTATCATACAAAGAATGCAAATTTGATTAACTAACTACAAAAGAAAAGAAACTCCGGAAACTTCTCACACAAAAGACAAACCAATACATATATCTTTTTCATAAAAGACAAGAGACATTTTGGTCATTTTGATCTCATATTGGTTTGCGTGTTTGGTCCTAGAATTGCATTTATTTTGTGACGGGGGAGTATATAAAAAATGCTCGAGCGTTTTAGCCTCTTGGCTTGTGCTACTGTGGGGTAGGTTCCTTATCCACTCAACAGTTTTTCCTTCCCACCCATCAGAAGAGTTCTGACAAACAGACTGATAAAAGGTCACATGTTGTCTTTTTTTCACCTTTGCGCTGGGTGGCTCCATTTAGTTCTCAAAAATTTCACCAACTAACTGTCACATCAATCTCCGGACACTAAATAGGAGTATTAAATGTGAATTAATAACAAAACCCATTCCACAACCCCTACCTCAATATTCGAGACGAATCTAATGAGCCAAATTATGACATGATTAGACAACATTGTGCTACAGTAATCATCTCTAATGACGGATTAATTAGGCTTAATGGATTCATCTCGCGATTTCTAGTCCATTCGTGTAGTTAGTTTTGTAAGTAGTATACATTTTACAAAAAAATTTGCTCCACTGTATGGCAGTCTCTCCCTCCCTTTAGCAGTACCCTAAAACACACGCTGGTGCTGTTCTCCACCTGGCAGTGCTTCTCCTGCGGAGGCAAGGAGATCCGTTACACCTGACCTGTGCATTTCTTGCCTACGAAAACCAGAGGCATCGATGCTTACTCACATGGCAACTCCGGTCTTCCATTCCCAAGAACCATATATTCTTAGGTGGACTCCGGCATCAAATGGCAAGTGCACTTCCAAGAATGCCTACTCCTACCTGGCCAATCTTCATACACATACCCTACCGCAACAAGGTACCAGAAACATTTTCCCTCAAGCTGATTCTCTTTTACAAAAGGTATGGAAAGCCAAAACTATCCCTCCTTTTCTTAAACTTTTTGCTTGGCGTCTCATTAGACGTGTTCTTGCTTCTGCTGATCGAGCTAGTCGCTATTCAGTTCATATACATAAACATTGCACTCAATGTGGGGCTGTTGAAACTGATGTCCATCTTTTCTTTCTCTGTCATCTTCCTTCTCAAATTTGGACTTCAAACAATTTTCCCCTTCCGATTAATTCTGTTAATCCTTTAGAAGATGGGGTTCAACATGTTGTCTTTACTTCTTCCTGCCACCTCAACTGAAGCTCACATTTCTAAGTTCCTTTTTACTATGTGGTACATATGGAGAGCTAGAAATGATGATCGATTCAATGCAAAAAATTGGACTCCTTTTCAGGTTCAGCGGCAGGCCTCGGCTCATCAACAAGAACACATTGCAGCTGTTCATGATGATCTTCAAAATCAAACTAATATTCCTCCTACTATGCAATCTAATCTGATTTGCAGGGACAGTCACCACTCACACCAATTCAATACAGCACCCACCACTAATATTCTTTGCTATGTGGATGCTTCAACTCTCCCTGAGAATGGTTATCCTTTACCCAGATCTGCTGGCTTGGGTATACACATTATTAACACAAATGTCCAGCATGTTAATTGCATATATATCAGAGTTTCATTGCAGGAAACCCATTCGGTCATTGCTGCTGAAGCTGCAGCCTTAGCCTTGGCGGCTATTGTTCTTCACAACATGGATTTCTGTCAAGTTTCATTTTTTCAGATTGTCAACAATTGGTGGCTACTCTCAACAATGATGATTTCTCCAATCTTCCTGATTGGAGAATGCTTCCTCTCCTGCAGCTATTCAACGACTACACCAGAGACAGAGTCCTCACCTTCACCACATTGACAGAAATTGTAACCAAACAGCAGATACTTTGGTTAGATTAGCTTTTTTTCTTGTGTTGTTCAGTTTCAGGATTATGTACCTACTTGCTCTTATGAGCATCTTGACTCTCAGTGCTCTCTTCTGGCTGCACTGAATTCTGTACCCCTTGTTCATACAAGGATCCTAGCAGCTTCTTGCTGCTAATTTAATGAAATGTTTGTTGTCAAAGAAAACATTGATACGTGCAATTTGGTGTTTTTATACGTGGTGGTTGCCAACAACATTTTATTTACAATCCAAATAAATGTTCCACCAAGTTTACGAATTCTTACTTCCCCTTACGTTTTCAAGTTGTAAATCATTCCGCGAAAGGGCATGTAGCCTACTGGTTACACGAGCCCCGGTAGCACCTCAGGTCCTGGGTTCGACTCCCCGTGGGAGCAGATTTCTCAGAATTTAACGACGTTTGTGCTTTCAGTGGTAGGGTTTTGCCGGCCCAGTCTTCGAAGATGCTCCTAGGGGTAGGGTTTGCGCATGTGTTCATAGGGATGAGTGTGTGTGCGTTGTGAGTGTCTCCGATGTACTATGTAATTCGAAAAAAAAAGTTGTAAACCATTCCAACTTTTTTTAGAAAAGCAAACATCTCATGTTTGGTCAAATTTATATACAACGAAGTACCAACATTTATGATATCGACTATGTATCATTTGATTTTTATTAAATATATATATCTTTATAATATATGTATTCAGTGACATAAATCGTTATAATCATTTTCATAAATGATTATTTAAAAAAATTAAGGACCGCAGAGGGAAAAAACGTTGGGGTGACGATGGCATGGAAATGAGAACGGGTTCGGACGGAAGAAAATTGGGTGCCCCTGTTGGCGGTCGATTTCCGTCAACCTAGCCACTTGTTTACCTTATATGTTGGCATTAATTTGATATTCACACTAACGATCCTAACCCCCATTATATGTTAAGTTCGCACTCGCGCATGGTTTTTGGATTTTATTGTTTACACAAGCATTAAGAGCCTAAATAAGGACTTCCGGGTAAGGTTCATCAAGGGTTTTACGAGAAGATCATGAAGCCCGGCACAAGCCAAGACACAAGATGAACATGACTCCAAATGAACCAAGGACTGAAGCGTGAAGCCGAGAAGTGTCGAGGACCTAGACGGAAGATGCGGGAGTTCATGCGCCAAGCACCCTTATCTAAACCGCGAGGAAAATGACGTCAAGGACCCACATGTAGTTCGGCAAAAGTTCTAGAAGACACGAGAAGCGACGGGGAGGAAGTCGGGGCCGAACTGGGCCGAATTGGGCCCAGACCGGCCGGCCCAGCCCATTCCGGGCCCGGTTCGGCCCCCCCTTTGACCAAGACGACCTTCGGGCTATTTATAGCCCCCGTGCGAAGTTGCAACCATCAAGTCATTCGTCATCTGCCGCCGAGGAGCAGAGGAGCTTGAGGGACACCATCTCGGAGAGGTGGGTCATGATAGTCGTCTAGGGTTCACCTAGCCGGCGTGGGAACCTTGCATGGAAGACCACGCCGGAGTTCCGGAGGCTTGAATCAAGATCAAGGTAGGATCCCGGTTGGATCTTATTCATGTATACACTTATGATGGAGTTTTAATGGATCTGATAACTAGCAATCAAGTGCTTCCTCTTCGGTTTTGTCTTCTCTTGGTTTTGCTTCTTCCTCGATCTATACTTAAGATAGATCGCCTAGGGTGCTCTTGTAGCCGCGGTGGCTAGAGGTGCATACCCGACCTACCAAGTGTTTTCAACACGTTCTTCATGAGCATGCTCTTAGGTTCACCTACACAAGAAGCGGGGCATCGTGACAGGATATCGATCACGTGTACGGTAGGTGCCTTCGAGGGTTGGACCGGAAGCCACATGCTTTTTATGAGATTCTCATTGCTATCTTCATCTCTCGCTTGGAACTACGACAAAGGCACGATCTAAACTCTCTAGATTGGTTACCTCTCGCTTTCTCTCGCTACCTCTCAAGTTTTAGTAGATTAGATGTGTTTGAAACCTCTCTTAAACAAAGTGCTTTTTCGCCTTATTGGATCGATCTTGCGTTGCACATTGTTCCACGGATTCGATACCTTGGGATCACCACTCAAGGGAAGAAGGGTCCTTTGACTACGACGGAGGATTTGTCCGCTTGCAAGTCCAAACGAACTTTGCAACGATAATCAAACGTCAACAAGCCCCTTTTTCTGGCGCCGTTGCCGGGGAACAAGCAATCCAGATCCGATCTAGTATCGCGTTTGTAAGTAATTTTCAGATTTTCTTTTGGTTTTTTCTTTTGCATCTACTAACTTTGATCATCCTCAAAAATCAATCTAATCTAGTTTTTCACTAACCCTAGTTCTTCTTTTTGTATCACTAACCCTAACCGGAGATGGACGGCTACCTCTCCAACAAACCCTAGTTTTCTTTTGTGGATGATCTAGAAAAACTTTACAGGCAAATGAGACGTGCAACACAAGCTAAGGAATTTGTAGATCCAAAAGCCGAGGCCGAAGGATCGTCGGAATCTCCAAAGGAAACATCACCACCAAGATCAAAAGGAGATCAACCTCAACCGCCACCCATGGAAGAATCACAGCCGGAGCGCAAGATCGGGGAGCTATGCATCCCAGATCTACCAATCCTAGACTTTGAAGATGTCATAAGGCCGTAAGAGATCAAGGTCTCAACTATCCTCAAAGTGCAACAATCACCTTTCACCGGTAAAGAGGATCCGAACCTTCACGTCCAAGCATTCGTTCAACTATGTCAAACTTTCAAAATTCGGTTCCTCTTCGTGTACAATTGAAGGACTTCATGGACGAGCAACCAAGGATCAACAAGGACACCGTCACCAAGTTCAAGGTCATTAACAAAATATTGGAGAATATAGACGGGAGAGTGACAGAAGTCGAAAGTTCTAACCATCAAATGCTCAACACAATGAAGATGCTAGAAGCGCAATTGAAACAACTTGTCGGGTGCCTAATGGGTAATAGAGGAAGAGTGGAGATGCCTTCATCGAAGCCACGCTACTCCAACAACATACTTACCTACAAGTATGAGATGGCGACACTCGGGGAAGATCATATCAAGATGTCCAAGGAATGCGGTGCCACTATCACATATCAAGGACCCAAGAAACAAAGAGATCCCGGATGTCTGATCATCTCATGTTCCATTGGCTCATTCAAGTTCAAGATGATGTTGTGCGACCTTGGAGCAAGTATGGGAGCCATGCCAAGAGACGTGTTCAAGAGGCTATGCTTACCAAAGCTAGAGCCCACGGTCATGAGTCTAGAGTTGGGAGACAACTCTATTCGCTATCCCATGGGAATCACCGAAGATGTACCCTTAAAAGTTGAAGATCACTTCATCCCTGTGGATTTCATGCTCAAGATGGGAGAAAGGGAGAAGCCGCCGCTCTTTGGGAGGTTGTTCCTTAATACCATCGGAGTGACAATCAATGGTGGCAAGAAGGAGATCAAGATTGACATCAACGGCGAGAGTGCATTCAAATTTCAACCATGTTTCGAGGTACGCAACATTATTAACGCTAAATATGTTCCACCTCACCGTCGCATTGGTATGTGAGCGAAGAATCAACGGAGACGTTGCATCCATCAAGACCAAAAGAGAAAGCCAGCTTGTGAAGACAAAAAATGACTAAGCCGAAGAAAAAGCCTGCACCCAAGCCAAAGATAGTGCAGAAGTGGGTACCCAAGATTGCAACGCCCACAAAGAGCGTTGATCCGAAGTGAAGAGAAGAAGTCTAGCTATAGACTATAAACGAAGCGCTTTGCGGGAGGCAACCCGTTCGTCGAGTCAAGAATAAGCTACCGGGAGGACAACCCGATCAAGAATAAAGGCTGCCGGGAGGGCAACCCAGAAGATTTTTGAATTTCAAGTAAGTGAGTCTTAGAATTTGCTACGCAAGACATTTTATTAACTCTTAAGTGGATGAACAAGTCTCAGACAGTATTTTATTTGCTCAGTCGTTTTATTTGGATTTTTCGATCTTAAACCAATGACATGAGCCATCCTATGATTTATTTGCCTCTTTTTGAGAAACGAGAACAAAAAATTCAGACCCTGTCCAAGCCTTTCATCCTCTCCATGATGTTAAGGTTGGCTTGTTTTACATGTTAAAAACACATGAGTAGAGCCCCGTGTTGTTCCTTAATGATTTTTAATCTTTGACGTATGGTAGGACTCGCGTGAACCTAGGAAATTCGATTTTTGGTTTCATTCAACTTGACATCCATCGGTTTCTCTAGATTTAGAATTTTTCTAAGCCCTATTGTTCTTATTTATTCAAAATCTCTCTCTCATGTTTAGCCAAAACTAGAACCTAAACCCATACCCCCACGGTCAAGCCGGAGGACCTTGCTATCAAGTAACGAAAGCAAACGGTCCCGGTGCAAAAAAAATAAAGGGTAGTCGGAAAGTTTTCGACTTACAAATGTTTTTTATGCCTAAAAGCTCCTCTAAGAATACATTTGGACTCATTGCTAGCTCTGAGTTAATTTTTGATTTAGAGGAGTGATTAGCGTCAAAACATGATTGAGGGGAAGATTTTGAGTTTGCTTGCTTTGTGCTCCATGATGCATCACAGAAAGGTCTTATCATCAAGGCATCTTAGGCACATGTAAAAGACAAGCATGGGGGAGGCAGCAATGACTTTGTTTTGCAGAAATAAGTGAAAGCACATAAAACATGGAAGACAAGGAGTGACACAAAGTAAGGAGGGAGGTGTTAATCCCATCATTCAAAATAAAGGAGTGGCCGAGAGCGTTTGGGTGATGAATTCTTGTGGAGCACGAAGACACGAGACAACAAGGAAGTGAGAAGCAGCTCGGAGAAAACTGGAGCAAGGAAGAGGAGGAAGCCCCCTAGGCCGACCGGCCTAGGCCGGCCGACCTGCCCCTTCCAATTAGCCCCCGAGGCTCCCCTTCGTCTGGTAAGTAGTTCATCCATTTGCTAGCGCGTGTTCTTGAGTTCATATCCCAGAAGTTCCAAAAACCACCCATAAAAATTCGTGCCTCGCTTCCTTCTATAAAAATTCTTGAATAATCATTACAATTCTTGTCAATCCATATATTTTCTTTGTGTGTATTTCCACCGGCGAGAAACCCCCGGGGAGGTTGTTTGTGAGTTTGTGCAACAAGGCATGATAATGAAAGCCATGAACACCGTCCTCGGAAGGAAGACACGATCATCATCATCGGAGGCGCCATCAAGCTCTTCGCGGAGGCAATCTATCTCTGAATCCTCGCGAAGCATGGAGGAGGACGTGGCACCATCGAGGAGAGACACGCTGCTCCTTGAAGGAATGAAGAGTACACGAAGCTCGTCCATGCGGTACACCGAACCGCAAGGGCACACGAAGGAGCCACATGTTCGACCTTGACACCACCATACACTCCGAGGCACTCAAGGATTGCTCTCATCATAAAGACGGAGGATCAACCATTGGAGGAAGAGTGAAGGAAGGAAGAAGAAATAATGCTTTAAAGTTTGGTTTGATTTTTCCTTCTCCTTTCCTTTATTTTTCAGTTTGTGTGCGAATTTTTGCGTGTGTAGCCTTTTCAGTTTTTTGTTTTCAACATGTGTGTGGTAGTAGTAGTTTTTGTTTTCCATCACCATGAATAAATTTCACCACCGGTTTATGATCTTTAATATGGATGGAAAATTGTGCCAAGTTGATATATGATGACCATTGCCACTTTGCTCAACTTTGTACTTGTTTTATGCATGATTAAGCTAGTGCTCTCTTTAATGCAAATCTGAAATTAATTTAAATGCTAGCTTAATCCTTTGCGGAGGTTATGATAAAGATGAGACCCATAGTTTTTCTTATGCTCTCAATTTTGGATGGGTTAAAGATGATTTATTTTTGTTCTTAAAAGTAATGCTAACCTTGTCATTAATACCTCTTGCATGTTGCTCTACCTATCCAAAGCCTTATATTTGATTGAGTGCAAAAACCTTAGTGTACAAGATTTATTTTTGGGTGCATTGATTCAAGGCTTGATTTCTCTGGCCCGAGACTAAGAAGTTGGTCATTCCGTTTTTGTGTATCCATCTTTATGCTAGCCTTATCTATCCGTGCATTGTGAGTTTCCACATTGGGAATTTTGCAAACATCGCCGGATATCCACCCACAAACCCAAAAGATCTTTTGTGTTTACCTCCTTGACCACAACCCAATTCTTGAGTATGGATGAGTATTTCAAGGAAGATCACAAGAATGAAGGTGCCGAAGATTGAAGCATAATTTTGGGAGACTTCTAAGACAACATAAAGGTTGTATGAAGGATCCTTAGAAGATTTCAAGTGTTTCTACCTAGGAAAATATAGGACTTTTAGTACCTACCTTGGCAAAAAAATTTCACCACCTCTTTGCCTGAGGACGTGCAATCGTCTAAGCATGGGGGGGAGTTGCCAAGGAGGTAGGTACAATGTAATCTAAGAGTTCAAGGGGAGTATATAAAAAATGATGAAAAAGAAGTATGAAAGAAAGAAAAAAAGAGGAGGAAAAAGTATGTGTATATAAAAAAGAAGAGAGAAAAAGAAAGAAAAAAAATAAATAAAGCTCCCTGGCTCTTTAGATGCATTAGAAATTTCAAGTCATGAGGATTCAAGATCAAGACCCATACTCATCTTTCCAACCATGTGCAATCCGATAACGAGGACTTCGTTTGTGCTTCGGGGTCACTCTTTGCCATTTGCACATGTCCACCTATCTCAAAAGTGTGTGTATTTTTCTCTTCCCCCTCCTTGAGAACATTATTTTTCCAATGACCTTTTTGACGAGTCTTGGTAAGACCATGAGAAGCTTGTCTTGTTTTGATAATATCTCGATTATAATATCTGGGTAGGACTAAACTTTTCCCAAAAGCTCCATATAAAGCCTTCCACTTATACATATATTGAGAGGGGAAAGGAGTAGAACAAATAGGCTTGAGAGACTTGATGAGATGAGAGTTCATAAGCAAGATGCAAGAAGGTTTAAATTTTTGAACTTGGTTTAGCTCTTTTTCTTCATCTTGCACTTCGTTCAAAATTTCCGAAATTCATTTAGAATTTGGGAGCATGATTAACTTCTTGTGGGAAGAGCTTAATTGATATCCACCCTCCGTAGGTAAGAAGGCTAGTTACATTATGGAACTTTAACAAATATAAATTTAGAGAGCATTATGTTTTCTCATGTATGATCAAGTGCAGGGTATGAACATTGAAAGGCAACACTGATATCCATTGAAGGCTTACTCGAGGACGAGCAAGGTTTAAGGATGGGGGGATGTTGGCAGTCAATTTCCGTCAACCTAGCCGCTTGTTTACCTTCTATGTTGGCATTAATTTGATATTCACACTAACGATCCTTACCCCCATTATATGTTAA
Organism: Cenchrus fungigraminus; assembly: GCA_036936925.1. Taxonomy (NCBI): domain Eukaryota; kingdom Viridiplantae; phylum Streptophyta; class Magnoliopsida; order Poales; family Poaceae; genus Cenchrus; species Cenchrus fungigraminus. Next base: position 130,699,665 of record CM072779.1, read on the forward strand.
GTTCGCACTTGCGCATGGTTTTTGGATTTTATTGTTTACACAGGGATTAAGAGCCTAAATAAGGACTTTCGGGTAAGGTTCATCAAGGGTTTTATGAGAAGATCATGAAGCCCGGCATAAGCCAAGACACAAGATGAACATGACTCCAAATGAACCAAGGACTGAAGCGTGAAGCCAAGAAGTGTCGAGGACCTAGACGGAAGATGCGGGAGTTCATGTGCCAAGCACCCTTATCTAAACCGCGAGGAAAATGATGTCAAGGACCCACATGCAATTCGGCAAAAGTTCTAGAAGACACGAGAAGCGACGGGGAGGAAGTCGGGGCTGAACTGGGCCGAATTGGGCCCAGACCGTCCAGCCCAGCCCATTCCGGGCCCGGTTTGGCACCCCCTTTGACCTAGATGACCTTCGGGCTATTTATAGCCCCCGTGCGAAGTTGTAACCATCAAGTCATTCGTCATCCGCCGCCGAGGAGCAGAGGAGCTTGAGTGACACCATCTCGGATAGGAGGGTCATGATAGTCGTCTAGGGTTCACCTAGCCGGCGTGGGAACCTTGCATGGAAGACCACACCGGAGTTCCGGAGGCTTGAATCAAGATCAAGGTAGGATCCCGGTTGGATCTTATTCATGTATACACTTATGATGGAGTTTTAATGGATCCGATAACTAGCAATCAAGTGCTTCCTCTTCGATTTTGTCTTCCCTTGGTTTTGCTTCTTCCTCGATCTATACTTAAGATAGATCGCCTAGGGTGCTCTTGTAGCCACGGTGGCTAGAGGTGCATACCCGACCTACCAAGTGTTTTCAACACGTTCTTCATGAGCGTGCTCTTAGGTTCACCTACACAAGAAGCGGGGCATCGTGACAGGATGTCGATCACGTGTACGGTAGGTGCCTTCGAGGGTTGGACCGGAAGCCACATGCTTTTTATGAGATTCTCATTGCTATCTTCATCTCTCGCTTGGAACTATGACAAAGGCACGATCTAAACTCTCTAGATCGGTTACCTCTCGCTTTCTCTCACTACCTCTCATGTTTTAGTAGATTAGATGTGTTTGAAACCTCTCTTAAACAATGTGCTTTTTTGCCTTATTGGATCAATCTTGCGTTGCACATTGTTCCACGGATTCGATACCTTGGGATCACCACTCAAGGTAAGAAGGGTCCCTTGACTACGACGGAGGATTTGTCCGCTTGCAAGTCCAAACGAACTTTGCAACGATAATCAAACGTCAACAACCCCCCACCCACCCCCCCACACACACACATCACCCTTCCGTGGCAATCTGACCTTAGATCGCTAGATGCCCGGGTCACTTGAGGTCTGATTGGATTGAGGTCAAAGTTGCCGAGCCAAAATTTTGGTTATTTTAAATTCTGACCACCAATTCAAAATTTTAACCAATTTTGACAATTCAAATGAACTAAGGTGCACAAGAAGAATCTTTTTAGCCACTCATTCATTTAGATTGTTGAAATTAGTTAAGATTTTAAATTAGTGGTCAAATTTTAAAATAGCTAAAATTTAGGTTGGGCAACTTTGACCTCAATCCAACCAGGCTTTCAGCTCCCGAACGCTCGCTGCAGTCCCACGCTACACTCCCAGTCGACAGCACGATCTCGCCGTTATGATGAAACGAGTCCGTTTCTATCCCGTTGAACACCACGAGCCCTCGCATCCGTAGCCGTCCGACGCACGCTCGCCGGCCGCCCCGCGCATGATTACGTGAAAAGCACCATCAACAGAGCCATGCACGTGGCTCGTTCTGATCCAATTCGGCCACAACATCAACATGCCGCTTGTTCTGGTGGTCGATGTTGCCGGAGCTCGGTCAAACAGGTGCTTTGCCTTTGACTAGGTGTAGATGAAGTTGTGGGGACTCCATTTGATGGCTTCCCGGCAGACTTTGAGCAGCCAACAACGGAGCAAAGAAGACCATGTGGCGGTGTGAGTATGCATGTGCGGCACGGTTCTACTCGTGCTAGGGAAGGGACGAGTGGCGGCGCCGCCTTCCTCTCCTGGGCGAACCGAATGGCGGCAACCATTCAAGGCGTGTTTGGAAAGGTGGTTGTGGTCAGCCCGGTCCTATGTCCATGTCGTGGCCAGCAAGAGGCCGGTTAAAACAGGCCACTCCTCCTTGTTTGGCTGCCTGGCTCAGCCCAGCCCGGCGGTGTGGAGCTGGTGTTTGGGCTGCACCTGGGAGCCGGGCTGGCAGCCCAACTGCCACCAACCGCTGGCACGAGGTGGCGTTTGGCGCCAGGCCAGGCCGCCCAACCACCAGCTCTCATAGAACAGCACATACATATGATCAAAACACCTTTGATATACAAATTTTCATATATGAATTCATCGTCACAATTACAACATGACAAGTTCATATGATAAAGAATAAAGTCACACATTTGACTCCAACAAAGGTAATTATAATCAAATGAAACTAGGTAATGAAAAATGTAAGGTTTGCCTCAGATAAATTTGTGTGTTCATGGCAACTGGTGGCAGCAATAATGGGTTCATGACAAGTATGGAAACATGAAACACACCCAGCCCAGGCTTGGAAACATGAGCATGGATGAGTTTCATCTTTTGATGGGAGACATGAGAAGTATAACCACAAGCATAATGAAGATCATATCATTATAGGCAAGGAGGCAAAAACAACAAGAACAAAGAGACACAAATATGATCAGAGGTGTCCTCAGATAAGTTTGCCTATCATTTGAACTTCAACTTGCAGCATAAGGAAACATGTGTAGAAAAAAGCATAAAGAAACATGTGTAGGTAAAAAGAAGGACATGAAAGTCATGGAACCATGGGACACATCCATCCCAGCCTTGACAGTATTGCTTGGGAATGGATGTGTCTCATGGTTTGATGACATACATGTGTATCATCAGAAGCAAATGGGCAAAGAAACAACAAGCATCAACAGAACAGATTTATAAACACAGCTCCAGTCCCTCACAAGTTGAAGTTCATCAATTAGTTGCTAGTATACATCTGAGCAAACATGTGTATCATCATAGGCAAAAGGGCAAATAAATAGCAATCATCAGCAGAAATAAGATCAACAACACATGAACACATGAACTCATAGCCAACAGAGGCTACAAAGTGTTACAATACCAAGTTCCAGCCCAACAGACTAGGGCTCAAATGTTGTCCATCCAGGTACCATATCCTACTAGTTAATCATCCTCTCAGCAAAAGAAAACCCCAAGACAACAGCAAGTTAGGCAAGCTACCTGCACAAAATCCTACAGTGTAGTGTGTCAACTGTTGTCAAAAGAAGAGAGAGTGGAGGAGGGAGGTGGAGGAACTATACATCTCAACAGTCAACCCCCTCTCATCTCAAGCAGCCCAGCAATGGCCAAGAGCTACACAAAGTAGTTCTTGGCTAGCAAGGTCCTAAGCCAGATTGTCCTATGGCTGTCAGTCATGCCAATAAAGCCCCTGCTTTGTCCAGCAGGTAGGTATAGGCTTTTATGAGGGCCTCTTTAGTGAACCCAGGGCTCTCCATCACTGCAAGGTAGAGGTTACCATCAACATTGGTTGGGCCTGTCTCTCTAAGTGCATTGGCCACATTGTTCACTACATCTAACATGTTGGTGAGAAGGAGCTTCTCTTCCTCAGTGAAAGTGCCCCTCTTCCTCTCCCTCCTCCCACACACTAGTGTTTGTCAGCTTCTCGGTGGCCTTGCTGCTATTGGGGACATCAGTGACCTCACTAGCAAACTTGAAGGTACCCCCTCAACTTTTGCAGCAACACTATCATCTTGGTTCTGCACCCAAAGACTCACCAGGACCTAGGGCATGCTTCCCTGTGGCCATAGCATGCCCAAAAATGGCCTCTATCTCAGCATAGAACCTAATAGGGTAGTTTAGGAACTCAGCATTCTTAGGGTGGTCCTGCACAACAGTTTACAAACAAGTAACTACCAAAAAAACCCTACCCCAACAGTTGGACATTAAGGAATTTTTAGCATCTAGGGCACTACCTTGATGTGGTTCTGGTAGTGCTCAATATCCAGCATGATTGCATGCATGTCATTGTCACAAAGAGCCCCACTCAAGTCTTTCAGCTTGCTCACTTTACCCCACCTTTGCCTCCACTTCCTCAAGTGTACAATCGTACACCTAAGTTGGGCTAACCACCTCACTAGTGAAATCTTTGAGGTTCTTGGCAACCAAGTTGACATCCTTGTCACCTTGTCAGGCCTACTACCATCACTCACTAGTTGTGCCATCCTCCTCAGCACAAACCCAGAGGAGTTGTTGTTCCACCTCATGGGGCCTGGTGCTGGTGCTGGTGTTGCTGCTGGCTAGGCTTCAGCAGCAGCAGGAGGGGCATTCTCAGCAGCCTGAGTCTCATCAAACCCCCCGGCCAAACCCCTCGAGGCCACCAGCCCCCTCAGCATTAACATGAGCCATCCTAATAGTTAACATAAACAAAAATGGAACAATTATAGTACAATATGAAGAATCACAGCACAAATAAGATCCATAACCAAATAAGAAAGTGTTTTGGTCTCAGCCTTGTCCACAAATTATTACATCACACCAAATCAAAGTGTTCCATACCAGGGCTACCAAATGAGACATTATTAACAACTAACATGCACAACAAGACAACTACTCATGTCCTATGGTTTCCCCTGCCAGCCCACATAGTAGTGCAGATAGCATCCCTCATCTCAACCATGGCTTGGGTGTCTTGGTACAGAAGATCCTCAACAACATAGTGGTTAGGCTGAACTGGTGGCACCCAATTTTCATCAGGGACAAAACTATCCTGGCCAAAGCCCATGATCCAGTTGTGGAGGATGCAACATGCCAAGACAAGCTTCACTTGTGTTTTGTAAGGGTGGAAAGGCTTGTTGTCTAGAATTCTCCACCTGTTCTTTAGTGCCCCAATTCCCCTCTCAACTATGACCCTGAGGGAGGAGTGCTTGAGGTTGAACAACTCCCTATCATTTGAGGTCAGATTTCTGGAGCTATACTCAAATAAATGATACCTCGCCCCCTGTAGGGAGGCATGAAGCCAGTTCTGCAGCCATATCCTGCATCTACCAGGAAGAACTTACCTACAACAAACCAAATAAACACCTAAGGACACTATTATGGAATGGGTCAGTGTACAAGTGCTCAGGGTATGTAGGCAGATTACCTTCAGGCACAATAAATCCATCATTCCTCTCAATGGCATCAGCTAGAATAAGGGCATCAAGAGCTGAGCTCTCCCAACCAGTTAGAACATACGTGAACTTCAAGCTGAAGTCCACTACAACCATCACATTTTGGGTTGGGTCCTTCCTCCTTCCTCTAAATGGTTGCTAAATGCGTCTAAGGACTCTTGCCAACACATGAGTACCGTCAATGGCACCAACACAATCCTAAAAAAAGGGTCAACTACAATGACTACCACCCGTCTAATTTGTGAAAAAATCATCACAACATGTATAAGCTAATGGGTTTACCTTCAAGTATGGGTTCCACCTGTGGCTCCTAAGGATTTTGACATTGGTCTGGGTGGATGGTGGCTGGATCATCTCATGTCTAAGCTCACCAGCAGCATAAAGAACCTGGTGGAAATGTCTGTGGATTGTCTCAGTGGGCCTCCTAAAAGCATGGTGCACTACCTTGAACCTTTGGTTGTGGCCTACTATCATGAGGAATATGGAAACCTGCTCCTTAATTGAAACACCAGCACTATTTTCCAGAAGGCCCCTAACTCTAAAAGTGTTGCACAAGGCAAAAAAAAGGTTGTCTCTTCATTCTTATCATAGAAAGGCACTCTACATCAGTGGAATGGTAAATGGCTGAGAGGGTACACTGCCTATGTGCCTCAGCATCACTCCTAAGGTCATACAATAGTGGGTTAGGCTCATCCTCATCATCAGTTTCAGGATCCCTCCTTTTCCTTTTCATGGTGGAAACAACAACACTGACCATGGACATGATCATGCCAGTAGCCTGCCGGACCAACATGGCACGGTTCTTAGTAGAAGCATCCATCTACATGCATGTAAGTGAAATTAACATCTAACATTTGGATAGCCCTGGCTGGCTTCAACAGAGATCTGCTGACTCAAAAATCTTTGCACAGCTGCTTGATTAAACAAGCCTCCCAGTGCAGTGGACTACATCATCAAACATTGAAACATCATCCACATAGAACAAATCAAGAAACACAAGACCGAATAGTAAACCCTAGGAAATACGCATTGAGGAGAGGAGACAGGTTAGGGGATCGATTTCACCTTGGCGGAAAAGGGGAGAAGCACTGATGAAGAAGAAGCAGGCCGGGAAGAAGAGGAAGCGGATCCACACCGAACAACACCGCACGAACCCTAGCTCAGATCCCGAACCGAGGAAGAAGAAGCTCGGCCCCCAGAGTCCCAGCAAGGAAGGAGAGGCGACGGCGGCGTCTCGAGCTAGATCTACAATCGAAGAACAGAGAGGAAGCCCGCCGGTGATCCAACTAGCCTCGACGCACACCACTGCACGAAACCCTAACCGGTCTCTCACGGGAGTGGAGCAAAGAAGGAGGAGCGGGGGAAGGAGATGATGGGAGGAGGACAGGCTTTAGAGGCTATGGATTTCGGGAGGGCGGAGGGCGGGAGGAGTTTCACTATTCTCGTGCGAGCCCGCCAGAACCACCCGCCGCCGAGCGAAATCGCCCCCAAATCGCTCGCGCGCGGTCGAGCTCTACAGCTACGCTGAGATTTGGCGTAGCAGTGGAGCCAGGCGGAGGGGGCCTTTTTGGCTCACGCGAGCTAGGCTGACGAAGCCGAAAACACACCCGAACACGGGATTATGCTCCAGGTGGCGCAATCGAACACTAGAGCCACCCTACCAAACACACTCTCAGTTTCATTAGGTAACACCCCAAACCAGTGACAAAGTCTACGGTGCTCAGGAAACCTACGTGACGCAAGCGGAAGCCAAGGGACGCGGGAGTCCGAGCGCGGGGAGCCGAGTCCGAGCGGTCGCGACGCGTCTTTGTCGGATCGGCGACGGGCGGCATCGCGCGAGGGGGCGCCGTTGCGTACCCAATTTGTTTCCGGGTCGGACTCGACTGCTTGTGATTGTTATGAAACACGTCGTCAACGGTTGGATCTTCTCCCTCTCGCGTCTCTCATGACAAGCATAAGAATAAGTACAAAGTAGACAAGAGACAATATAGGTGGAGCTTCTCTTTATTATCTGAATATCGATGTATTACAATAGGGGTAATCTTCCGATATATATACTTTGAACTAAGCCTAGAGTTTTGGTAAGAGCCCACAAGCAACCGGACAAGGACTAGGACTTCTAGTCCTCCTTTCTATCCATATGAAGTCCGGTTGTTTTACAACACTCCCCCTTGGGCGATTACCGCGAATGCATATGCCTCATCAAAAACTCTATCCGAAAACCCAGTGGGAAAAAACGATTCTTAGAGAAAAGAGTACATATCAACCGCATTTTGTATTGCACATGTTGCCTCGTCAAAAACCTTATGTGAGAAACCTTCAAGTAAAAACTCACAAAGGGAAAAGAGTACAACATAAAACCTTCTTGGTTATACAATATTATATAATCATTATTCTTCATGAATAGTAATCAATCTTCAAGATTTATGCATGAACTTCATGATTCTTGCAACAAAGATCTACAAAAAATCTACATGATCCAAGTAAACGAGTGGTATACCTTAATGTTAAATTCAATAATTAATCATCAAGTTGATTCCTTCTAGGTACAACTTTAAAGATTTCAGATCTAAATATGATTAAACATATGCTCCCCCTCATAATAACATCCTTTGAAGTTCAGTGTTCAAAATGTTTGAGTCACATTCTTCATAAATGTGCATTAGTCCTTCAAAGACTTACTTTATAACTCTTCTAGATTATATTAGGAGCAATGCTTCAAGCATTAGTAACCACTTTATTTAACTGTGCAACACAAAAGAAAATTTTATCCTTTCAGAGGAATGGGGGGTAATAATTTGCTAAATTTTATATCTTCTAGATATTACAGTTCAAACTTCAATGTTTGATTAATAGCAAATATATCTAAGTGGATTCTAAGTTAATACCAATAATCTATTCGGTAGATCTTCTAAAGTTGGTTTGTTCCACACTTCCACTATAGATAATCAGTCTTCTGTTGGCATTTGAGGGGATAATTCAAATTGCCAATCACCAATATACCTTCTATGGTATGTGAGGATACATACTATCAATGCTAGTTGATTGCATATGCACTTACTGGTGCTTGTATGGCTCATTCATGACCATACGAATTCTCACCTCATTCTTAATTCAATCACTTGGGTCTGTATGAATTTTCATTTATATCTTCAGGATTATTGGTGTTCACTCGAAAATTAACGGATTAATCCTTCATTGACTATATCCTTCAAGGATTTTCTAATTCTTCGAGAATAATATTTCTCTTCTCTGAGAAACTCTCTCATGCAAGAGAGAAGTGATTTACTTGTTAATTTGAGCTCTTCAATAAACTCTTTTATTTGAACATGTTACTCATAATAAGTCACTTTATGACTTCATATCCTTCAAGGAATTGCTCTTCTAGAGACTATTAATATTCATTCAGGAATATTGTCAACCTTAGACATTTATTACTTAGTATGAGATTTACTTTCTATTATTTTCATCTTTTATTCCTTTGAGGAATGATGAATCCTTCAAGGATAATCTCTTATGGATTTTCGAAATCCATCAATTAACTGCATAATATATATTTCAGTGTATTATTTCTATTTGCCACATAAGTAGCAGAATATTAATTCATACATAATGGGAGTTTACTAGCCTTTTGAAAGACTTATGAACCATTGTATTTCACCATGTCACTATTTCATAATGATTCATCCAATTTGAACTTCCAGTTTCAAATATTTCTACATGGTTCAACCTCAATTGCATTCTTCAATTTGACCCAACATTATTGCTTCATGCAACTCTGCCATGGACTTTATTTATGGATCCATATTTCTGTTAGAGAAATATTTGCAATAATAGAGGTAATATGTTGTCGACATTCATTCTTTTCTCTCTCATATCTTCGGGACAAGACTATGATATAGTCAACTAGTATCTGCTATCCCAACACAAAATACTGAGCGTGCTTTATAGTGTTAGGCATTCATCTTCAAGATGACCATTTCTTAGTTTGTGAGGCATTCGACCATAATGGTCTTCTTTCCAGAATTCTACGGAGATTTCAATAAATTGTTTGACAAGTTCATTTAATCCAAAAACCAACAAGCGTCCCCGTAGATTTTAAATTAATGATCAAGTCATTTGCCATGGTGAGTATATTATTAAATACCCGGGATATACTACACATAGCATTCTGTTTACTACAAGTAAACTTAACTTCTGGTTAATAACTTCAGGTTGTATCTCCTCATTCCAGATTCCCATATGTGAGTATTCATTATGTGCACATTCTCACAGGGATAAAATCCTTCATGAAATTTCACTTCAAGTGTATTTTCGACGTCAGGTGGTGCCATTCATAGGCTTGCTCACATTTTAATTCACTGGCATTATACTTCGCTTCGTGCGAGGATGACTAAGTGCGTATTTTTATTCCCGCTTCAAGCTTCTAGGAATATTATGAAGATTATTATTTCATTCAATACAAGGCATTTTCATATGGGCTTTCTCCCCCCTAATGCCAGTATTAGATCTTCATAAATAGCATACTTCTAATGATATCCCCATGAGCTTAATATAATGGAAATTCAGTTCCATATTTCTTCAACTTCAAGTTGATTCTCATTTGTATGCTAATATGGTGAAATAAAATTACACACACTTTGTTTTTGAATTTTTAGGGGTTATTTGTTATGCAGTGAGCTAGATTTCATTAAGTCTATAGAACTATTATGTTTATCTAGCTTCTTTATTTATTTAGCCCAAAATTTTAATCTAAATACTCATACCATTTACTTCAAGTAAATTTGATAATTAAACTTCAAGTTTAAAATTTTGTGCAAAATATAATCTACATGGAAAATCTTCTGGAAAAATTAATTGCTTTTACATTCAGGATTTCTCCATTTGCTTTTGAATCCATAACTCAAAATTATTTCCACACTATGGACCAACATGTCCATTTCTTTTTATCATTTTTTTTTGCAAGTCCATTCTAATCAGGCAAACCAATTTCTAATTGGATAAATTTTCTATCAGATCTATTCGAGATCAATTCGCTCCCCCTGATCTTAGCCTTCATAACTAAAGATCAGTTAATGACTACTAATCATTTTGCACATATGTACATATAATATACTGATTTCTCAACATGCTAGCCGGTCGATAGACTGATATGATGTCTTCCTGACCATCCTATCAGAATGGGAACTACTTCTCAAATAGGAGAAGTTTTGATTGAGCACAACATGCAGAGTAGTGCAATGATAGGAAAACATAATGGCTGCAAGCTAATGTTTAAGCGAAATATTGATGTGATGTCCATGAAAAGACTTCTGATTAATGTGGTAACGTGCATGTCATCACATTAGTGTGGAATAATATAATTACTAACTTTGTCATTCTAAGTGACATAGTAATATTAGGATTATAAAGCTACACAGAGCTACATGCTTAGTCATTACAGTGACTATGGCTACGGGCCAACTTGCGTGTTGATTGTCCATCAATCTAACAGGATGAGGCTCTGAACCAACAATCTTACAGGATCAGGAAAATACCTATTAGAATTTTCAATTTTATCAACATTCTTCATGTCTCTAGCCCCAATTTCTTCCCCTTTTCATACCATAATTGCTATTTCAGGTGATCCTATGCTTCAAGCATGATCTATGAATTACTTCAAATATTTCATAGTATTAAATTATACTGCTAGTATAAATAGGCTATGGTATGAAATTCATTTAGATGTACTATTCAGTGTACACCAATGTGGTTTGGGTAGAATAAACTTCAAGTTATTAGAGGGCTCATGTATTCAGTACATGATTGAGTAATATACAATTTCATGGCTAAATTGAATCGTTTGAGTTCAATTTAAAAGCATGTATGTTACCAGTTAATGCGCTTCATAGAAATTCAATTTCTATTATACCTGCATGGTAGCAATGCACAATAACTATAACCATCATGGTTTACTTGAGACTTTAGTGGACAAAATACTTTCAAAGGATTATCAAATAGGTAATTTAAAGCAATTATTTACAATATTCAGTTTGTAATTCTTTTATATATTCCATGAGATTAAAATAATTACTATGGGTAAAAATTGCTACAAGCAAATGGGCATAAGATAAGGTGAGAAAAACCTATTCAGAGGTAAGAAACACCAATTAATTCAATTTGCCCTTCTAATCTGGGAAAGATTCATAAACTAATGCTAAACTTCCAGTCTTAAAGCAAAAGATAAGTGTTTATTCTTTAAAACCAAATTCTTCAAGAATATAACTTAATAATGCAACTTATGTAGGAATATATATTAACTTATGGTTTTGGGTGAGTAAGAGACTTCAAAGCTCAATGCATCTCCCCCTGAGCCCAACATCACTTCTGTAATATGCAATATTTCCCTCACAATTTCGTGATTTATACAACTTCTTGCTGTATAGAATTTTTCTATATTAAGTTTATATGTATTTTTCATGAAATACAAAAATGCCTACATGGCAAAATAATATGATTCTTCAAGAAAACATATTATTTCTGCATAACTTCATGTTACGTATGAACTCAAATAGATGACTTACTTCTTAAGAATTTACTACTATTGCAAATTCATAATGTCATGTTGGGAAGTTGGCTAAAATACCTTTCAGAATTATATAGCATTTCTTCTAGAAATTACATGGTGCTAGGCTTAAAACCAATATTTATATTTCTTCTAGAAATAATGAACTTCATATCACATCCTACATTATTCAAGCATTTGCTACAGGCACACTTCATGTGTTTAAATGCATAAAAGCAAGTGCAAAATTAATTAATGTTGGTTAATCTATTCAGTACTTTATTTCCCAGAATATTCCTAGCAAAAATATTTACCCATTCACACAATTGCTAGGAAAAAATAATATGACACTCTCAAAGGGTATTATGTCTAAGGTTCTTCAGGATTGAGAGATGTCATAAACCTAAAACCATTTTCTTTGATCAAAGGTGATTTTCTAGCCACTTTAGAGATAATGGTTTAATTTTCAGAATTACATATCCATTAAACATGCTAGAAAAGTAAAGATATGAGCCTCGTAGGGGGTTTCAAAACTTAGAGAGCTCATATGCCAATTATGACAAATATACCATAAAAGCATCATAAATATCAATTTACAAAATAAAATTGAATTCTTAACATGCCGCAAAAAAAAGTGCTAGTTTCACAAAACCAAGGTTTAAACTTCAAGTTATGCTTGGTATGTAATGAAAGCTAGTTTATCCGCAAAATTTTAATACTACAAGTGGATGTTTGACTTCGAATTGCATGCCTCCTGTCCTTCCGGGTTGTTAAACATCTTTTTTTTACCTTAGTTCACATCTCTCTTGCTGCGGGAAGAACGAGAAGGTGCTCTGTGGTGGTCCGGCTGCGCGCGGCTTCGAGTGCCAGCGCTAGGTTGTGATGGCGGGGTTCGTTGAAATTGTGGAGGCATACTACAGGCATGGGAGCAGCGCGTGCATATGCACAACAATCAGATGGCCGCTACCAGTGCCACTTGTCCTTAGTTTGAAGATTATGTGCTAATCCAACGTCGGGTCGGACTCCACCACGAGTGGAATTCAGTTCGGCCGTCACCAAAGCGACGACGGGCCTCTACAAGAGGGACACGCTCGTGGAGATGCGGCGGTGGACTGCAAGTCCTACATGGCAACGAGGGACGTACGATGATTACGGGTGGGTTTTGACTTCGAGCATATTTCAGTTTCAGAAAGCGATTGACTTCAAGCGATGGGATTGGGCGGCGCACAGCCTTCTGCTGCCGGCAGTAATCATCTTCTAGCGATGGCAATCAACATCTGGTGGTGGCCGTGTTTGTTGCTGGCGGATGCAGCAATCAGATTGGCTGCAAGCGTGCTCTGACCTGAATACTTTGTGCATATGTATATGCATGCGTAGCTTCCTTGCTCGCATGCTTAAACTTGCATACAAAACCATCGAGGTAAACTTGCTTTTCCTTCTATGCGATTCGTAGGAACATGCACGTCCATACACTGTGAGCTAAAGTCCAAAGGTCATGTACAGATGAACCTTGGTCGATCAAATAGCCTTCGTGGCCGATCAAACAAGTACCAAGCCAATAACCAATCATACAAAAAAATTCTTTTTATGCCCTAAGACAAACATGATTGTATTAATCATGCAAAAATAAATTTGCATCTACTACTCGGTAGATTAGGTTTTAGCAGATTAATCTGTCTAACACGAAGGTTAGACTTACAGATCTAATCTACTAAAGACTAGAACACAATTCATACCTTTGTGTTATTTGATGCCAATTGATCTACTCCACTTGCCGCGTAGGGTAGTTATCAGCCGCGTAGGGCATTAGACATAGTCGTAGACTGTGACAACCCGCCCAGGAACATACCGTACTGTCGCCTAAACCAATCCACTTTGGCCGTTAAGCGACAGTAAAGTATCATCCTGTCGTTAGTTGCCGGGTTAACGCCCGGTGAAATCACTTTACATAGCAACAAGGATCGACATATATGCATTAAAACTCACGCGAAGGCGAGTCCAGAGAACCACACATGATTAACATCCGAAACTACCCCGAAGGGTTTAATTATTACAAACCGGAGTTTTTGACATGATAACGAAGTTCAGAGTTTTGAAAACAGCGGAATTAAACTAAACGGCGCGAGGAACATCACAGGAGGCCTGCCATGATGCCTTCATTCAGCGCCTTCAACCCACTCCAGCTCCCAGCCAGGCGGGATCTCTCCAGGCCACACATCAGCAAAAGCATTACCTGGAACAACAGATTATAGCAAGGCTGAGTATACTAATACTCAGCAAGACTTACCCGTCAGTGACAACTACATCACCAACTCTAGACATGAAAGGCTTTTTGGCCCCTGGGGTTTCTTTTGCTGAAAAGCAACAAAGAGTATGTCCTTACTTTCAAGATTTTAGCCCAAGTTCTAGTTGATTATTCCTTTCTAAATTAGCAAGCTATTGCAAGCATAAGTTGTGCAAACAATTAATCAAGCATACATATTCATCAACTTCCATCATTAGGGATCTCATGGCCAGCAGGATAAGTAGTCTCAGATAACGGTGAGAGGACAATCGATTGATTTAAACCTTGCAAGGTAGACCTAAACACACGGTAGGGTGCCCCCGCGAGGACAACCACCAGGCGGTTCCCGAAAATCCTCGGTTTGGGATAAGAGGCCACAGTCTTCGGTACAGGCTATCTGGTATACCCCGCAAGGCACCCAGAATCGCACATGCACCACCGGTAGCTAGCCGGGGGACGCATCCCAAGATTAGTCACGGAAAAATCCCTTACCGCCTCATTAAGGTACTAGGCTTACCGTACCCATTTCCGACAAGTGTTTAGTACGTTCAAACACTTAACCCACGAAAGCCATTGGACCGGAGCCCACATCCCATACTCTTACCACATGAGCAATCCATTTATAAAGATCTTATGATTCCAACATAAGAACCTATTCTCGCGAGTGACAAGCATCACTCGACTTGTAACGGTCCTATAGCCAGGCAGCTATCGACCTATCATACTAATAGAGACATAGGTACCTAGGGATCATGCATCTAGGGTTTCATTCAACTCCTGAACGTAAATGCACAAACATCCATAGATAGTTTTGTAACTTTTCAAAAACACTTAGGTAAATGCACCGGGGCTTGCCTTCGTCAGCACAGTTAGTCTGCTGGTCCTCGGTGTCCTCGCTCACTTCCACGTACTGCAGCTCCGCGTCAGCTCCTCCTTCCTCGGCTTCCGGCACGAGAGCGTAGTTACCGTCAGGGAGTTCTACACGGAATGCAATGCAGGGTTCAGGTGGAGTGAGGAATCATTTTATCCAACTCTTATTGGCCATATTCACCTAGATAAACATTTAATTACTAATTCTTTTTCATTAAGGTTATTATATATATACAAAAGCTTATTAGTCTTTTAATCTTTTTAATAGTGATTGTGTGCACATCTATGCAATTAATTTAATTTAAACTCACAAAACAGCAAGGGTGAATTCATAAACCCTAAATAAGCTAGGCAACCATTTAAAGGGATTACAAGATTACAAAGATTAATTTTTCCTAATTAAATTCTAATAGGAAGCTTATGTGTAACCGAACTTTTAATTGCACAAATCAATCATAAAAACAAGGACAAAGGTCCTAGCTGGCCCTAAAGATTATAAACATGCCACTGAGCCAACTTCAAGTTTAAAAGAGCTACAATTTAAACACATCTAACAATAGCATGTCCTAGCTATAACTATTATGAGAAAAGCATAATTGAATAAATAACGATCTCCTGCACCCTAACTTTTTACCATAGCTACTCTGGCCCTAACTAAGCTCAAGAAACCAGCGAGTTCACCCCACAAGCATTTGAAATTTGAGATATGAATTTAAATGTAAATCTAAGCATAAATCAAGATCACATATTTCCAACAGAGATAAAATCATGATAAACTCAGAAAAGTTGTATCTAGGTATAACATGAACATAGCCACAAGTTTAGCACAAAAATCATTTTACATTTTGCTACAAAAATCAATAAGACAGATATGGCATAAATACAAAGTGATTTATATAAAAAGATCTACACAGTAACTTTATGCAAATTTTTTCCCAGACCCTACAAGTGATATAACTAGCAACATATCCAAAGTTCAGCTCCATAGCTCTTCTAGATTTTGAACTACAGCAAAATGAGGTCATACTGAAATTGAATTTTAATTCAAAATCTTTAAGCCAAAACTATGGTCATGCTTTGCAAAAGTTGTAGGTCTAGTCTCACTGAACCCAACAAAATTGGTTTTGTATTTTTCTGATTTTTCTAAAATTTTCTAGGATTTTCCTAAGTCACTGGACTGAACTGCTAGGAAACTAAGATTCAAACTATTACAACTAAGTCCCTGGGTTCACAACTATGCCCTCACGAATTACATCCGTGCCCTTGCCGGCGGAGGGGAGCTCGCCGGCGGCGAACGGCGGCCGGAGAAGGGCAACATGTGGCCTGGGGGCTCGATTGAGCTTACCAGAGAGCGATTGGCGGTGGTGGCTCGGCTTGAGACGGCTCCGGCGAGCGGCGGCGGCGAGGCCGGGGCGGCGCGGCCGCCTCGGCTCGGTTTCCGGCGAGCGCAGGCGCAATGCCGAGCAACAAGCGGCGGGGGAAGCTTGGCCGGGTCCTAGGGGAGCGGCTCGAGGCGTTGGCTTGCGGCGGGAGTCGGCGGAGAGGGGTGCTCACCGGGGCGGCGGTAATGGCAGGCCGACGGACGTGCGTGTGCGCGCGGCGGTCGGGGGTTTGCTTTTATAGGCGGGCGAGTGAGGCCGTGGGGCGCTGGACTCGGTCTTGAATCCGCGCGTGCGGGAGGAAGGACCCGGGGACGGCGGAGCCGTGTTGGCTGCCGGCCGGCCGACCGAGGCGCGGCGGGGCTCGGCGGCGACGTGTTGGGCATGTCCTCCGCGTGCGAGACGGTCGGGGGTGGGGGCGCGTGATGATGGTGTCCCCGTCCTCGCCGGACTGTGACCGGTGGGGACCCGGCCGTCGAGGCTCGGCGGCGACGCGCCGGCTGCCGCGTGGCGGCGCGGGCACGACACGCTCGGCGCGGGAGCGCGGTCCAGGCGCCGGTTCAAACAACTTGGCCCTGTTTGGCTGCTCCAAACTTTAAATTTCAAACACAAACTCAAGGACCTATAGATAGGACTTCTGTAGATGGTTCAAAGCTCTACACAATAGACCCTAACCGAGCTCCAAATGATCTCTAATTGATGGAGAAAATCCGATGCCAATCTGAAGAAAAACTCGGCCCTGGTGAACAGTAGCCTACAGGGTTGACTTGAGTTTTTGAGCTATTTCTCCTCCAAATATCAAATGCCAACCTGAAGATGAAATGTGTCCCTCCCAATTCTACACAACTTTCATATTGGTAGAATTTTGAGTGTTTAGACAAAATTTGGAGAACGCGTACAAAGTTCTAGAATGACATACTGGCATCAAGGGTTTTGTCCCCCTTAACTAGGGTTTTGACCCATGGAACTTGTATTGGCTTGCCTAAGGTGCTCAAGGGGGTGTGTTGGGGAGGTTTTCAAAGTGATGGCCCAGGTTGACCATGATTTGACCACAGTCAACTGTGTTGATCAGCACTTAAGGTTAATTAAAAACCTGGGACGTTACATAGACCTGCCTGCTTGATGTCGAGTCAGTGCAGATCCGTTCGCTAATGACGTAGATGTAGTCGACGTCGTCGAAGTAGTCGATGGTGATGACGACGGCGATATCGCTGGCGTCGAGCTTGATGACGACTCCTCCGACATAGTCGACGAAGAGCATTCGTGCTGATAACGTGTTATGAAACACGTCAACGGTTGGATCTTCTCCCTCTCGCGTCTCTCATGACAAGCATAAGAATAAGTACAAAGTAGACAAGAGACAATATAGGTGGAGCTTCTCTTTATTATCTGAATATCGATGTATTACAATAGGGGTAATCTTCCGATATATATACTCCGAACTAAGCCTAGAGTTTTGGTAAGAGTCCACAAGCAACCGGACAAGGACTAGAACTTCTAATCCTCCTTTCTATCCATATGAAGTCCGGTTGTTTTACAACAGTGATTTGTGAATTGCTTGTGATTTGTGAACGCAGCGCGGATGGTCTTGGTCGGGACTCGGGAGACCCCGTCGGAGCGGCGGTAGGGTGGGTGCTGCTTGCCACTGTGGCACTGTGCACCGCGTCACCCATACGTAGGACGCGTCGTCGCCGGACAGATGCTTGCTGCTCACGGCCCACCTCCTCGCGCCCCACACGGACACGGCCCATGGCACGGCACGCACGTGCACGTGGATCTGCACTAGCACCAAGCCTACCACACGGACTGACTGACTCGTAGCCGGGCGCGGTTATACGTCGCCGAAGCGACGGGAAACACATCATCGCACCGGCCCAGTAAGGCCCACGACCCCTCCTCCTGTTCATCTTCTTCCTCCCGCTGCCGAACCGCTCGCCCCCGCGCCTCCCTCCTGCCGTGCCTCCGGCAACTCCCGTCGCCGGCGGCCCTCCCCTCCCCCCCGCGCTAATCCGACGGCTTCTTCACCCCCGCCGCGCCCACCGCCCACCGGATGTCCTGCCCTGCCCGGCCGGCGGCGCTACCGCACCGCCTTGCCTCCGCCACCGGCCAACCCGCCACCTCCGCCGGTCCGCCGCCACCCTCGGCCCTCTCTCCACAGCCGGAGGTCATGGAGGCCAACCCCGGCAACCCGAAGCCCCGAACCCCGGAACCCGAACCCCGAAGCCCCCAAACCCTAACCCTAACGGCGGAGAGTCCCCGCGCCGCCCTCCTCCACCATCTCCGGCGGCTCCCGCCGCCGGATCCGCCACCACCACCCTCCGCCTCCCTAACCCAGCTCCGCCGGGGACCTCGAGGATGAAGCATGCAGCTCTTGGACGGAGGATGAAGAAGGTCATGACAGGTGGGTCGCGCGGCGTGATGGTTTGCTAACCATCGCTAGCGCGACATATAGTCGCCACGCTCGTAGCCAGCCGGGGCCTCCTTGGCTGTTCCTTTTTTTTCTTTACTCCTTTTTTTTACTTGAGCAATCTCCCTCATTACTCATTACTCCTAGGTTGCTTCTACTCCTATCTATAACAACTATATATGTGAGACTCACTACAAGTCATGAGTAGATTTCTCTCAACATGGAAGTATTTCACGTCACCATCCACTATACGACATGTTGCTATCCACTAGATCATATATTTATGTCTTGAACTGACTTTCTGTGGTTAATATTATGTCATTGTGAGTAGCATGCTACAAAATTCAATGTAGGATCAATAATTTATAATGGTTCTCTCAATAAAAGTATCATGCTTTCATGTATAAAGTATAATGTTGTTTGCAAAAGAATATTGTCATGAAATCACTTTGGTGTTCCTACTTTCACATTACACCTTAAAATTTTGTTTAAAAAATTTCCGTAGCGCCGCGCGGGGTATCACCTAGTTTGAAATGTTGCTCATCACACAAAAACCAGAGTGTGTGCAATATGCATGCTTACAGCCGCCAAATGCCCAACCACACAACAACCTAAGGCCCCGTTTAGTTCCCGAAGATTCCAAAAATTTCACTCATTTCACCAATTTCACACATTTTTCTCTCTGTGCACGCAACGTAATGCAAAAAATTTCACTCATTTCACCAAAATTTCAGCCAACTAAACGGCCTGAGGGCCAAAGTGCGTGCAAGATGGATCTTTCGATCTACATGTCATTCCATCTTATTTTCTCTCTCATGAAAGTTTTCATGGTATCAATGAAAAAGGTTGCCACATTACGGGGGACTCATGCCCCACAACACCACACATACACACACAATTAGAAATGGTATATAGACCCACAACAAGAATGATGATGAAACGGGAAAAAGCCCCTTGCACAAGGATCGAAGAACCAATACATGAAATATTTATCATCTAAAAGTAATATCTTGCTTTAGGTGGTCGTCGTTATGGATCTGTATCTTAGCAAGGGGTGCGAGTTCGAGTTCTTTTTTATTACAGTATGGACTCACAATCTGGTAAATTTAAGTATAACATCGTATGATATAACTAATTTAGAGTCGAGTTCTTTTTGCATCCAAACATGCTATAATTAACTTTCCTACATTATACTCTCTGTCCCAAAATAAAAGAACTTTTTGACTTTTGATGTTTACGTGTAACCACTCGTCTTGTTCAAAAAAATTATGAGAATATTATTTATTTTGTTATGACATGTTTAATCATCATGTATATTTTAAGTATACCATAATTGTTTTTATATTTTCATAAATTTTTTGAATAAGACGAATAGTCAAATGTGATCAGTAAAAGTCAAAAAGTTCTTATATTATGAGACGGAGGGATTATTATAAATTCTATAAGTTTGTAGATGTCATGCAACTCTATTCCTACATTTTCTCTACTCCTACATTTTGATATTCATTCATTGCAAAAAAGCCCTCAAATCCAGCAGGATTGCAAATATAGTGCAAACTGAATTTCTATGTTTTTTTTTTGTTCCACAATTTTAAGATTCCTTCATTCAAAGAAGCCTTTAGACTTCATGCAAAGTTCAATGCGGGCTTATTCTAATCATATACTTTCCAATTCCAAATTGTAGGTCGTTTAGATATTTTTAGATGTTTTTTTGCTACCAACTACGTAGATGTCTATATCTACATGCATAATAATACTTACAAAACTAAAAAAAGCTAAAACAACATACAATTTAGAAAAAAAGAGTATAATACATGTTCACCTTTGCGGATATAAAAAAATACCATATCCGTGTAATATTCGCTCTACTGATAGAAAATTATGGATAAGAATCTGAAAAGTGGTATTATTAACACCCTTCCCATCCGCTTTCCTTCATGACGAGTACCATCCGCTTGGCTGCAGCAAAACAGACGCCGATGCAGCAAACACAAACAGGGGTTGCCATCGCGAACACCAATGCAGCCATCAGCCATGGCTTGCGTGCTTGCCGGGCCGGTTCCCTTCGGGCAGTAGCCGGCCGCTGAGAACATGCCGCTCAGGCAGCGCTGCCCTCACCGTCACCCCCGCCCCAGCTCCGAGTAAGGATGCATTCAGATCAGATATCCATAAAATCGAATCCAGATGTCACTATTTACCACATTTGAAATCAAATTCTAATACGAATACAAATCTTTTCGAATACGACTGCAAAACGAATAATTTGAATTCGAATTTGTATTCGGATATTTACTCAGTTCAACTCCAAATTGATATTTTAAAATTTAGCCAAGACCAATAAGGTAATAAGATAGCGCCAAGTACATAGAAAATAGTGTACCAAATCCAGTATAAAACAAAACTTACAATACCAAATTAAAGTGAAAGAAAGCCAAACAACTCTAAAATCGATGATTTTATAAGTGGTAAAAAATTATGATTAAGACAACTTATCAAAAATATATATTTATTAATAAAAATTTAAGTAATTCAGTATATCAAAATAAATATTTTTCATAGATATATCATTTAAAATTAAAATAAGTGCATTCATACATATAAATATAAATTATTTCTTTAAACATAATATTATATTTAAATTAACATGAATAGACATATTGTAATAATTAAATTTTATTATTATATATCACTAATAATATTAGACTAAAATAATTTTCATTTGATATTTTTTAATATTTTAGATGATGTACATTATTTTTAGGTAACAATATTAAAAATAACATCATTTTTAGTTACTAATTAGTCATCAAAATAAGTTTTAGAAGATTTCATGAGTACTTTGTTCTACACGGATACTGGATAGTGTCGGATAGTCCATATTTTTGTCGAATATAAATATGAAACCGGATAGAGAAAATTAGAAATCGAATACGAATACATTCATCTAACATTCATATTAAAAACGAATACGAATATGAATATCCATATTATAATTTGCATCGAATACGAATTCGGATATCCATACATCCAAATCCGAGTCTCCGACGAGGCGGCGACGGCGGCGGCTGCTTCCACGTCATCGAGCATGACCTGGCAGCTGAGGCAGAGGCGCCCTGCGATTACGCGGGTTCGGTAGGGTCAGATCTGGCTATCTGCCGGGGAATATCCTCCAACAAGAACCCCTCCCGCATCCGCTAATTGCAAACCAACTCCTCCCCACACCCACATTAGCCGCACACCGACCTGTCCCGCCTATTACCACAAAAAGCAGGGGCTGAATCGCAACGTATTTCCACTAGTTAAAAACTCCCAGCCGCGCACGCTCCCATGCTTCTCCCACTTCCCACCACCCCGTCCTGTCCTCCGGCACCACCACCAAGGCAGCACAACAGAACACACCAACCCACCAGGCCACCACCTCGTCCTCCGCCCACGCGCATCGCGATGGCTGCCACCGCAGCGGCGGCAGCAGCAGACGCCGCCGCCGACGCGGCGGGCACCGGTGACCCGCTGCTCTTCGCGGGCGGGTGCGACGACAGCGCCTGCTCCACGCCGTTCGTCAGCGCGCCGTCCAGCCCGTCCCGTGACCGGGACTCCTACCACCACCACGCCGCCTGCTTCTACAGCGCCCCCGCCAGCCCCACCCGCGGCGGCGGCGGGAAGGAGTTCCCCGGCGGCGGCGGCGTCCTCGACTTCGACTTCGACTTCTCGTCGCGCTTCCCGTCGCCCTCCGCCGCCGCCATGTCGTCCGCCGACGAGCTCTTCTGCAACGGCCAGATCCGCCCCGTCCGCCTCGCCGCCGCGCTGCTCCAGCCCCACGCGGACCGGCCTCTCGACGCCTCGGCGGAGGAGGGTGGCATCGGCGAGGGCGGCGGCCTCGACGCCGTGCCCGACGAGCGGGGGCGCGTCCGGGGCCGGTCCGTGCGGCGGAAGGCGCGGTCCATGTCCCCGTTCCGCACGCACTGGAGGAGGTCGCCGGCGCCGGCTCCCCAGACGCCGCCGCCGGCGGAGGCCGCCGAATCGGCGGACGAGCCTGTGGAGGCGGTGATCCCAGCGGCGTCGCGCTCGTCGTCGTCGTCGTCGTCGTCCACCGCTTCCTCCGCCTCGTCGGCCTCGTCCTCGTCCTCCCGTGGCGGCTCCCGCCGCTGGGGCGGATTCCTCAAGGATCTCCTCCACCGGAGCAAGTCCGACGGCGGCAAGACCCAACATTCTCACCTTCAAACGGGTCCAGCGGCCACGCCAACCTCCCCGTCTCCAGCTGCGGCGCCGAAGAGGAGCCCGTCGCCGTCACCGTCTCCGCGTGCAGCGAGGAGCACCGGCGGCACAGGCCACCACCGCGGCGGGCGACGGAGATCCGCGCACGAGCGTCTGTACGAAGCCCGGCGTGCCGAGGCGGAGGAGATGCGGCGGCGCACGAACCTGCCGTACCGTCAGGGCTTCCTCCTGTTCGGCTGCATCGGACTCGGCAACCGAAGCAGCTACGGCGCCGTCCACGGCCTCGCCCGCGGGCTCAACGCCGCCGCGGCCGTCTCCTCCAGGTCGTGACTCGCGACCTGGGCGGGCCAAGGTGGCGACATTCCGGCCTCCCTTCTCGGAGCTACGCTCATCTCAGCTGCCCGCCAGCCGCTGTCTCAGTGATTGGGAGTGTTCAGTGGTAAATCTAGTGTCTCAACAAGTGCAAAGAATGCATAGAAAGTAGTAGCTAGTAGATGTTCTTTTGCGTCGCAATCTGCTCTATATAATAGCTTGGTGTAAGGATTTTGGGGATGATGTAAACCAGCTTGTTCATCCAGCGAAAATGTTAGTACTGTCACTTATTTTCTGTGATTGTTCATGTGAGATAGCATTCGTTCTCTGCATCCTGAAAAATCGAAGCTTTACCTGAAAAACCGAAGCTTTACTGAACTTCGAAATTTTGGTGAAATGAGTGAATTTTTTACATTAAGTTGTGTGCACGTGCACACAGAGTCACAAAGAAGAAATGAACTGTCTAAACGTGGACACAGAGAAGAAATGAATTGTCTAAACAGGCCGTAGCATTTGAGCTCAGCCCTTGTCCAAGTTTGCAAAACTCCAATGCCCATCTTCAGGTAACCAGAGCCTTGTTTAGTTGTTGAAAAATTTTGTCAGAGCCTTGTTTAGTTGTTGAAAAAATTTGTCAGAGCCTTGTTTAGTTGTTGAAAAAATTTGTCTTTTCAACGTTTCGAACTCCTTTAGCACATTGTAGCACGTTTCGTTTTTTTTTGGGTAAATATTATCCTATCATGGTCTAACTAGGCTCAAAAGATTCGTGTCGCGAAGTACATTAAAACTGTGTAATTAGTTATTTTTTTACCTATATTTAATACTTCGAATATATGTCTTTTGACGTATTTAATGTGATGTGATGAAAAGAGAGTGGAGAAAACGTTAGAAACTTTAGCAAACTAAACAAGGCTCAGGTTCTCTTTCTGTTTCTTCTCATCAAGACTCTTCCAGAGTTCAGTTTGGGGGCAGGAGTTTGAAGCATTTCGGCTTTGCAGGTTTTACCAGTTTCCATTTGGGGTTAGCATTTCAGTTCACGGTTCAGTAACCGTACAGCAGCTTCTGTTCCGGTTCGAGCAGGGCGAGGCAGCTGAAAACGGTTGTTGGATCTGGAAGAAGCGAGGAACCAACCCATTCATTCATAATAGCTGTGCGCCAGATTGAACACGCATGTTTCATTTGCTCACATCAAACTTGTCCCTTTCAGCCAAGTTCCTCATTTCAGTTCCACACATCCAATCCTTTTTCTTTTCTTTTCCTTCAGCAAAGAAGCAGCTATTTTTTGCAACAACCGGAAAAGGTTGTTAAACAAGGGGTAAAATCAGGTGTGACCGTTAGAGAGAGCGCGCGCTCAAATGGAAAGATCAATCATGGTTAAAAAGCACGCGTTGCCACCTTCTCCAAAATCTTGCTCGTTCTCGCTTTCGCTTGACACCGTGGTAAAGTCATCGCCATTCCTGTCCTTTTTTCTTGCATCATGATGATCAGCTAGAGGAGGGAGAGGTGCCGTGGGAGGCGACAGGCTCGAGTACGCGTCACGTGACGGAGGACATGTCGTTTTCACCTCCCGTCTTCTCTCTCCTCTCTCTGCCTCGGGCCCAGTAATTACAATCTCGAGAAGGAGGAGGGGCGGCATGCCGGCATGGCTGCCGCCCGCCCGCGGTAAGCTAGCCTGCGGTGCGTTTACTTTTATCCGCCGAAGGTAACCGAACAAACGGCCTTTTTCACCGTCCTGGCGCGAACGGCTACTGCTTCAACTTCGCCATCGGGACTCTGGCCGCTCGCTCTCCTTGAGCTACAAGCTGCCTCGCAGCAGCCAAAGCAAAGCACGGTAATTAAACAAGTGACAGCGGGATCAAAGGCTAATATAGCGCCAGGAGAAAAGTCCAAAGCAGCTAAGGTGGAAAAACTTGTGTTTTTACTTACCTTGGTGCACACGCGCAGCCTCGGATGCTTGCGCCTTGGGAGGCTTGTCGTGCAAGCTCGAGCTCGTCCAGCGTGGCGTGCCGGCGTGCGCGTGTGGGGTGGTGCTCTGCTGGTGAAGTCAAGGTGTGCCCAGCACGACATACACAACACAATGGCTTCATCACCTCTTCACACTAGCTGGTTTTTTTACTGTCTAAACTCAAAATATTGTGAAGATTTTTTTACAGTTGAGAATGATGAATTTGAGCTGTGGCCGGCCCTGTTTAGAGCAACTCCAACAACCTCGGTAAAACGTTTTTCATCGGTAAAAAAAGAAAAACAGCGTTCAATCTTCTTTGCAACAGACTCGGCATCATGGTTTGCTTGATAACCCGCTCGCTATCGAGTCCCCTCCGCTCAGCATTTTTGACGAGCGATTCCACTCGGTAAACTCCTGCGCACGTGCTTCCGAGAAAAAAGATCACAATTTCCTCCTGTACGTGCTTCCGGGAAAAAAAGGAACGGCAGATCTGATTTCCCCCCCTTGCGTGGGTTATTTCTTTTGTTTTTTTTTTGACCCAAAAGATAATTTGAATATAGATAATTCAGTTTTGAAGAGTTTGTTGGTTCACCTCACCTTTTAAGAGGTTGTATACTATTTTAGAGTTTTTTAAACCTTTAAATATTGTTAGGATTATACCTAGTCTCTTGGAGTTGCTCTTAGTTCTCTAAAATTCTTTAAAATTTTCACATCACAAACTGTATTACCTCTCACAGAACACGCTTTCTAATGTAAAAATTTCACCACTCTCACTAAATTTTTAATGAACTAAACGGAAGACTCAAAGAGAAGGGAAGTACACAGTGGAGCAACAGTGAGCGCACAGCGCACTGCTTTTTGCAGCGGAGCTGACGCCTTGGTAAAGTCCACACACCGCAGAACACTCCCCAGTCCCCACCACCATCAGCACCCTTTTTGTCCGTCGTCCGTGCGTCCATCCATCAAGGTCACCACCAGTTATTACCCCCTGCACAAGGAAACTCCAAGCAGTAAAAACAGATGACGAGGCCACGCACGCAGGCACCAGCAAGCCGGCCTTGAGGCCTGGTTTAACTTTTTTCCACTCTCTTCGTCACATCACATTAAATACGTCAAAAGACATATGTTCGGAGTATTAAATATAGGTAAAAAAATAACTAATTATACAGTTTGGATGTCCTTTGCGACACGAATCTTTTGAGCCTAGTTAGGTCATGGTAGGATAATATTTACCACAAACAAACGAAACATGTTATAGTGTGCTACAGGATTTCCACCCGTTAAATTTGCAAATATTTCAAGCAACTAAACAAGACCTGAGCCTTGTGACGGACGACGACGGTGTGATGGAGGGACGTGACAACACCTGTCGCGCCACAGTGACGCCTGGCAGTGTGGTTCCTTCCCCAAGCAACGCCGTGGCGTCGCCGTCCGTCGAGGGCACGGCCGGCCGCCGGCGCGAACGCCGGGGGACGGATGGCTGACGCAGCGGCGGCATCGGGAGCAGGAGCAGCAGCAGCGATAGGAGCGGGCTCTCGTGGTGGCCATGCCGTTTTGCTGGGAGCAGATGCGGCCGTGCTGGAGCAGATTTGGTGCGAAAAAAAAATATTGTGTGCTGATTGCGACAACAAATTTGTTGTGAGAGAAAAATACTATAGTAATGATGCATAGACTCCTTCCTCTAGAGGCAGTGCAGTGAGGGTGACTTAGAGGCTGTTTAGTTCCCAAAAAATTTCCCAACTACCCGTCACATTAATCTTCAGACACTGATTAGGAGTATTAAATGTGGATTAATGACAAAACCCATTCCATAACCCCTACCTAATTTTCCGATACGAATCTAACGAGCCTAATTATATCATGATTAGACAACGTTATGCTACAGTAAACAATCTCTAATGACGGATTAATTAAGCTTAATGGATTCGTCTCGCGATTTCCCGTCCATTCATGTAATTAGTTTTGTAATTAGTCTATATTTAATCCTCCTAATTGACCTCTAAAGAGATCCCAAATTTTTTGGGAGGGAACTAAACAGGCTCTTAAGAATGTTGTGCAGTGAAAACCACTGCGCTCGTGAGTGCTTCTACAGTGATTGACATGACTGGGAATCTGCGTGTGTATGAGTTGCTTGTGAGTAAGGTTAGTGAACAGAATGCATTAGATTATCCACAACAATGCACTCTTCTGCACCCCATAGGCAAAATGATGTAAAAAACGACACTGTGCTGCCCCTAACAACACCCTCATCTGCATCCTCATTTTGGAGGCAGAGGCCTCCGGACGCTCATACTCATCTTTTTCTATCTTTCTTTCCAACTGCTTGTTCTCTCTCCTGCTCGGCTAGCGGCGGGCGCGGCTCGGGGTGCTCGGTCTCCCTCTCATCTCCGACCAGCGCGGAAGCGGAGCAGGAGCCGCGGTGGCCGGATCCGGCGCCGGCGACACGAGCCGAGGCTGAGCTTCGTACCTGACGACGCGAGGCAGGGACGGCGGCGGCTGTCGACGCGAGGCAGGGCCCGCAGCGGCCGGATCCGGCGCTGGCCGTGAGGCTCCTCCTCCACTCAGCCGACTCCTTGCCTTCCTTGCCTCCCGCCACCTCCTCCACCTCGGCCGGGATTCCTCTGCTCTGTCGATCTGGAGAGGTCTCCTCCACCTCGGCCGGGGTTCCTCCGCCGGAGTAGGAGAGGCGAAGGCGGAGCAGGGGCTCCTTGCTCGGTCGATCTGGACCTCGAGTTGGGGCTCCTCGATCTGGCGAAGCTCGATTTGGACCTCGATCCGCCTCGAGCAGGGGTTCCTCGATCTGGCGGAGCTCCCTTGACTGGCGCGGAGCAGGAACAGCGGCGATGGCGTGAGGCGGAGTAGGAACGGCAGCGACGGCGAGCTGCTCTCCCTCCTCGCGGGAGCCAACCGCCACAACACGATACGGTTGGGGTTACGCGAGACTGCTGGGAGCCTAGTTTTTTGGGTGATGGATTTCCTCTCTGTGCTCTGCTCATACAGCCTTTTTGGGTTTGAAGATGAGTGCTCTTGCTGGAGTTAGTCTTATACATATAGGTTCCGAGCAAAGTAAAACAGGATTAACAACTCTAATAACAAAATACTGGTGGTCTGGTGGTGAATGGGTAGGCTCTGCTTTGACTTTTCACTAACCGCGTGGACCATGAGGACTCCTTGACTGGTAATGAGGATCGATAGAATATAAAAAAGTACCTCGAGTGCTGTAACGACGTGGCCCCGTGACTCATCAGCAGCAGCCCGGCGGGCACCACGGCACCACCAGCACCAGCTTTCCTCCCAATCATCTTCTTCACTCACCAGCTTGCAGTAGTAGTACGTCGCGCGGACCTGCAAAAAGGATCCAATTATCAAACCCAAAGTGTAGCTCCATAGATTCCTATCATTGCCATGCCATTACGCGCAAAAGGAGAACCAAGAGGTACATGGATTCCTATCATTGCCACGGCACAAAAGAAATGAGGAAAAAAAAGATTCATACAACTTTAATCGTTCTATACTTCTACAATGGATGAACTTTGCAAGGGAGGGAAAGGCAAAAGTAAAGAATTGTACAAATTAAGGTTCCTGACCTGACCCGGCGTGGCCTGACCTCCAATAGCGAGAGTGGTGAAATTTTTGATAAAAGTGGTGAAATTTTTACATTAAGAAACGTGTTCTATGGGAGGTGATACGGTCTGTAATGCGAAAATTTTGAAAATTTTTGAGGAAAACATAGTGAGCATGCATGGCGCATCTAGCACTACTACATTTGATTTATTGCAAGCGCCACATCCTTCATCATCGATCAAACTCCTTTTCGACCATCACAAATAAAATATTCGCAACACCACTACATATGCTACTAGTAGGGATGGCAACTAGGATATCCCTGTCGGGGATCAACCTCCCATCCCCGTCGCCGCGGGGAGAAAAATTCCCCGTCCCCGTTAGAGCTCACGGGGAGATTTTCTTCCCGTCCCCGTCCCCGCGCGGGGATAATTCCCCGTGGGGATCCCCGATCCCAGCCCCATTCAACTAAATCTCGAATTTCTTTATGCGAAAATTTGTTTTTTTTTCTACAACTGAGTCTGAGTGGTTGATTCGAGGAGGATTAGAACTTTCTCAAGCGCATTAAAACAATAAATCATCTGAAGATATAGAAGGAAAAGGACAAAAGAGCTTGGCATCCGCAGCACTGAAAAACCAAAAGCAACATCAAAAGACAAGGAGCAGAAAAGAGCTTGTGTCTCCATCTGAAAGCCTAGTAGTCCAGCGTCATGCTTTTCTGCTTCTTGTGGCACGATGAGAACGAAGCCCGCGAGCTCTTGATGCAGGCAGGCGACGGAAGTGCGCTTCACACGGCCGCGCAGGGTGTCGCACACCTGCGCGTGGGATCTCCAGGTCTGGGCAGCGGCGGACCAGCGTCAGGTGGCAGCAGCTTGCGGCGGCAGGGCCTGGGAGGAAGGAGTGGAGAGAGGAATGAGATTTAGGAATTTTTTTATATTTCTTTTTTCTCTATTTTGCAAAAATAAATGGTTCGTCAAAAATTAAGCAGATTTATACATCTGCCGCCGTACCCCACGGCGGTAGGGTTCCTACCGCCGTGCGGCACGGTGGCAGTGGCCGTGGCCCACGGCCAGACGTGAGCCCGAAGTGTCCGATGGACATCTGCCGCCGTACCCCACGGCGGTAGGGTTCCTACCGCCGTGCGGCATGGCGGCAGTGGCCGTGGCCCACGGCCAGACGTGGGCCCGAAGTGTCCGATGGACATACCGCCGTACCCCACGGCGGTAGGGACATACCGCCGTAGGGTACGGCGGCAGGTCCTAGCGCCGTAGGGCACGGCGGCTGCAGGCCTGGTACCGCCGTGCCCCACGGCGCTAGGATCTGCAGCCTATATAAGGTCGAAATTCAGTCGAAAATGTCATAATAATTCGGAAAAAAAAAGAAAGAAAGGGGGGAGAAGAGAAGGGAGTGTGGAGGAGGTGGCGAAGGTGCGAAGCTCTGCCGGTTTTTCGTCTCGTTAGAGGTAAATACTCTGGTACTTAATATTTTGAACTGTGATAATTCATATTTTGAAGTACTGTTTTAGTGTAGATCTGCTTAGTAAAAATATAGTTTTAGTGTAGATCTGCTTAGTAAAAATATAGTTCTAGTGTAGACCTGCATATTAAAATTATAGTTCTAGTGTAGATCGATTAGTAAAATTATAATTTTTGTGTAGATCGATTAGTAAAATTATAGTTATAGTGTAGCTCTGAGTAGATATATTTTGTAGTCACAGATCCACTTGTTAATAGCGATTTTTTTCATGCTGTCAGACATGTCAGATGCAGTTACTGTCAAGTTGTATTTTGGTAATAGCCAGATTAGATATGGTGAACATGGAGTTGACTTGTCAGAATTTGATTCGGTTGACCATGTGATTAGAAGAGCAGCCGAAAGAACTTGGGGTCCATAACCAACTTTTTTTATAAGGCATTCCATGTAGATGTAGAGCAACATGACTGTCCATTATGGCTCTAATCAACAGGAGTGAAGCAGTATATTGGGAGCTTATACCACTTCAAGGCACTGAACATTAGAGGAGTTATATCAGAACAGTATGTCAAATTGGTTTGCTTGTGATGTTGTTTATCCAAGTTGTTCATAAGGCTGGGTCTAGTAGTCAAGTGCATGAGGAGGGTAGTGGTGCTCACCAGGGTGAGGCTGAACTACAAGCAGGAGATGGTCCTGCAACTGAGACAGAAGAAGGAGATGGTGACACACCCTTTGAGGCCCGTGGTGAAATTGACGAGGGGGAAGTTAATGAAGAAGTACTCAGGTAGTACGAAATGGAGGCCAGTGACGATGAACGTGGGTTGCAAGAGGACTCCTCAGATGATGAGGATGACCCGCTAGTGCCAAGGGACTGGGACAGTTACAATTTCTCACAGCTATCTGTCAATCTTGGTGAGAATGTGTCCTGGGAGTATAGAGAGAATCAGGTTTGTATTGGCGCCATGTATAAGAGTGCAGTCGAGGTGAAGGATGCAGTGAAGAGGTGGGCCACCCTTACTCAGCAGAGAGAGTTCAGGGTAGTGAAGAGTTCTCCACACATATATGATGTACAATGTGTGAAGCCCAACTGTCCTTTTCGAGTGTATGCTTCCAAGGGCAAGTGGAAAAATTACTGGGAGGTCGGGTCTGTTGTGGATTACACTTGTGTACTTGACCAGCTAGATGCAAGCCATCGTAAATTGTCGACCGGTTTTGTGGCCAGTCAGATGTTTGCTAAGATTGTGGAAAATCCTGCTTATGAGCCCAAGTCCATTATCTTGGCAACTGAGGAGAAATTTAGGTACCTGATAAGTTATGGTAAGGCATACATGGCGAAGAAGAAGGTAATGGAGTTGAGGTGGGGTACTTACGAAGCATCCTACGACAATCTGCCTCGATTGCTGAATACAATTGCCACGCTCAATCCTGGTAGTTATTATGATATCAAGACTTATAATCTTGTATCAAGACCAGGGAAGCAAGTCTTGCAGCGGGCATTCTTAGCATTAGGTCCAACTATTGCTGCATTCAAACAGTGTCGACCAGTCATTTGCATAGATGGCACATTCCTAACAGGAAAATACAAGGGTACAATCCTTACAGCTGTGGCTGCAAATGGCAACAATCAGTTGTTGCCATTGGCAATTGCTTTTGCAGAGGGAGAGAATGGTGACAATTGGTATTGGTTTCTGGAGTGATTGAAGCAGATGGTGGTGGGAGATGTGTCAGACGTGTGTGTGATACACGATAGACACAAAGGTATTTTGCAGGCCATTAATGACATCAAAGAAGGTAGTGAAGAACGTCACAGAGCAGCACAATGGCCAGATGTGCATAGCAGGTGGTGCATGAGGCATATGGGAGCAAACTTTCATAGCCAGTTCAAGAACAAAGAACTTACACAATTGTTCAAGCGGTTATGTTCGACGAATCAGGAGAAAAAGTTCTACGAGCTATGGCAAAAATTAGATGATATGACGAAGAAAGCATCAGAAGAGATAGCTAAGAAGCCAATAAGTACTGAACCTGGGGAAGAGCCAGTTTCTCCAGAGGACGTGGGGCTAGATGCTCCAAATGTCAGAAGGAGAAGGGGACGTGCTGTGAAGACCTTTAGCCAGTGGATTCAGAATGAGCCTAAGGAGAAATGGTGTCTCCTGTTTGATAAGGGAGGTGTGAGGCATGGGATAATGACAACAAATTTTGCTGAGGTCTACAACGCGGTTTTGCGTAGTGCCAGAACTCTCTCTCTTGTTGGTATCATTGAGTTCATCTTGTACCGCACAATGAAGTACTTTCTTGAGCGTGCTACTGCAGCACATGCAGCTATGCAGGACTGTCAAAAGGTGTATTCAACATGGATGACTGAGTACTTGACCAAAAAACAGAAGGCTGCTCTTGCTCACAGAGCTTACCCACAACCTCTACGTTGTGATCCTGGCGAGGAAGTTCAGTGGAAATATCAGATAAATTGCCAGTCCAAATCACAAAAAGCGAATGGTGAAATAACAATATAACAAACAGTTATTGGGAATCAGACATGCTCATGCTCTTGCCAGAAGCCACTGCTGCTACACTACCCCTGCTCACATGTGATCGCTGCATGCCTTGCAACAAAGAATAACCATTGGGGTCGGTACGTGCCTAAATGTTGGTTGAAGCAAACCATTCTAGACACTTGGAACCACACTATTGAGGGCTACCTGCATCTTGGTACTTTCACTCAAGACCCCAAAGACAATGCGTTGTACATACCAAATCCAACCATGTGCCAAGGTGTTCGTCGACGCAAGAAGAAGAGGATTAAGAACAACATGGACGAGGCTGAAGCTGGTCCTCCGGTGCAGATATGCTCTAAGTGCAACAATCCAGGACACTCCTACAAGAAATGCACCGAAACATCTTACTTTTCCACTGCCACTTCTCCAGCACCTTCAGCTAGTGGACGTGGACATCGTTCCCGTCGCTACACCGAAGGAATGCAGTGATCGTACTTGTTTGTGCTACCGTGTTGTAATATTTGAAATACTTATGCATGTTATCGTGTTGTAATATTTGAACCATTTAATTTGGCAAGGTCTTGTAATATTTGAACTTATGCATGTTATCGTGTTGTAATAATTGAATTATCTTTTTATTTGCTTGTTGTTTTCTTGTTGCCTACAAATTTATTTTCATATCCTGTTATGTATTGTTCTCTAATTTCAAATGAAACATGTAATAAATTATCATATTTCTCATCTTTTTTGTAGGTTTGTAATGACTTTCTTGGGTCCGGAGTTGAACTTGGAGTTGCTCACCAGTAGGAAGGACAAGGTTGCGGTGCCAAAGGGGATCCACACTCCTATGTGCTACTGTGGTGACAACTGTAAGCTTGTCAAGTGCAACGTTCTCGGCTACGCCTACGGGATGAGGTTCTTCATGTGCGTGAACTACGAGCATGACCCCCTCCCACCATGTCGCAATGTTAGACCAAAAGTAAGAACAAACTGTATTACTAAATAAATAATATGTCATTTCTATTTTATTATGTGCTAACTTGTCTTCGAAAAAAGACTCCACCTCCTCTCTGTGATTTTATGTAGTGGCTAGATTGTGAGCAGTCCAAACAAGACAAGCGTTACGTCGAGGCGATGGGTCGTTCAGCACGTGAGAGGTGGCAAAGGATGGTTGACGCAGAAAAACAAGAAGAAAAACGTAAGGAGCAGCAGGAGGAAATTCGCATTCGCCGGGAGATGAAAGAACGTGAAGCGGCCGCGGCCCGTGAAGCAGATAGAGAGAGGAAGAGGGAGAGAGCTCGCCAGGCTAAGGAAGCTGGGCCGGATGCCATGAGGAAGGGGAAATACCCCCGTTGTACCCAGTAGACGTAGAGTACTAGACGCCGAGTGCTACTGTATCCCTAAAAAATTATGATTTCATTTCATCATCCTCTAGAGTCAGCTTGTATCTTTAAGAACTTGATTCCAGATGCATTAGAGCATGTTTCCTCAAACAGTAAAACTCGTACTAGGGTGTGTTTCCTGTGAGTAACTGCGTCAAACAGTGAACACATAGGGTGTGTTTTCTGTGAGTCACTGCACCAAACAGTGAACCTAGTACTAGGGTATGTTTCCTCCGAGTCACTGCCCGTTTTTCTTGCCCCAGATCGAATGGCCCACCGTCCAGTCTGCTTCATTGCGTACATATATGTGAGCACTCTTCTCCAGTGTCACTTCACAACACAAGAAGCACCAATGAGTTCCTGGACTGGGGATGATGATGGCTCCCTCGGTCCAGCACTATGGAGCCAGCAAGATCCAGAGTTCAACAACAATTTTCCAGTCTTAGACAAGAGAGATTTCAAATCCATGCGTGATGTTAGAAAGTACGCACCAAATCAAATGGTGAACTGGTCAAGGTGTGCACACGGTGAGTTATGTGTGATGCAGGTTTACCAGGGATGGAACAACTCTGGTCGATGCTTCTGGCATTGCTCACGAGCATGGGTAAGCAAAACTACGTGACCTTTGTCCTTCATCATTTTATGGTTTACTAATGTAATCACGGTTTCTGCAGTACTCCGACCAACCAGATAACTGCGGTTTCGTGCAATGGGTGGATCCCCTAGCTATTGACCCGTATCAACAGTACATCGACTACCTTGAGGATGTTATCATCTTCAACCTGAGGCAAGAGCTCGCGTCGGCATTGGCTTCTCCAGATCCGACATCTACCAACGACGACGACGGACCGGTGACCGGACCAATGGTGGTGAAGACGAACATCGGCTGTGAGGACGAGTTCTGCTGCTGTCCATGCCACGAGAAGAAGG
The DNA here is from genome assembly GCA_036936925.1 of Cenchrus fungigraminus. NCBI lineage: Eukaryota > Viridiplantae > Streptophyta > Magnoliopsida > Poales > Poaceae > Cenchrus > Cenchrus fungigraminus. Next base: position 130,734,659 of record CM072779.1, read on the forward strand.
ACAACACTCCACCAGCAACTCCACCCCCGCCACCGTCTGATCCAACTCCACCCCCGCAGGGGTACGAGTACTACATGCCCTCCCAGCACTCCGGCGGGTCTATGATGTCCGGGTTCTCCGGGTACTACTCGTACAACTAGACTACAAATGTTGTAATCGTTTATCTAAATTCCCTAAGGCACGTTAGGACTAGTAGCGGCACAAAGTTACGGTATTTGTGTCGTACGTGCCATTGTTTATTTATGTGATTCGTCGTTAAGTATCAATGGTTCGTCGTTAAGTATCAATTCTTCAAAAAAATGAAACTTACCAGAAAAAAACCTACCGCTGTAGGGCACGGCAGTAGGTAGGTCCCTACCTACCGCCGTGGCCTACGGCGATTGCTGGAGGCCACGCTGCCGCCTGGCGGTAGGGGCGGTAGGTGCCCTTGCCAGTGGGCCACGACCACTGCCGCCGTGCCGCACGGGGTACGGCGACAGATGTATAGATCTGCTAAATTTTTGACGGACCATTTATTTTTGCAAAATAGAAAAAAATAAATATATAAAAAAATCGAGATTTAGGGTTAGCTGTAGTGCTTCCTGCTTATATGTTTTGATGTTGGGCTTTGTACTCATGGGCTGTTGGTTATTGGGCCAGGCCTTTTTAGTCGGGGCTGCGAGGAAACGGGGACGGGGAACACTGGAACATCCCCGCCCCCGCCATACCCGACGGGGATGAGTTTCTCCCCGTTTAGTTCCCCGTGGGGATTAAAATGCTACCATCCCCGTCCTCTAATAGAAGAATTCCCCGCAGAGAATCGGGGATCGGGTCCCCGTTACCATCCCTAGATACTAGTATATTACGTTGCATGATTGCTGCTAGTTTATCCAGCTGATGATACTTGTGACAGGATTTATTATTCGGAACTCGAGTTGATCAAGGGTTTGTTTGGATGCGGGGGTAAATGTTTACCTCAAGACAAATGTTTTCCTCTTTTCATTTGACTTTAATAATATTTACTCCTTAGGATGTTTGGATTGAGAGGTAAATGTGTATATGGATGTGAGAGAGATGGCTGGAGTCCACCACAATTTTGCTCTAATTTACTACTTTTTAAGGTAAATGGAATTAGGAAGACAAAACATTTAACTCACCACATTTGCCTCACATATATGACACTTTTAAGATAAATTTGCCTCATTTGTTCTCTTTACCCCTCCGTCCAAACACCTCTCAAATCGACTGCACCCCCCAAGAGGCCGTATCCCCGGGAGCCGATCCTTGCACCCCACGACCTGAACCGCCGGCGTTCGAGGAGGCGGTGCCGAGGTCAACGCCTGTCCCTCCCCCTGCTCCGGCACTCCGGCTCCGGCGGCCGGCCACCGCGCATGCAACCGCCGCGCCGATCCCCAGGCGGCGCGCGCGACAGGAGCGGCCATTGATCTTTGGCTGCTGCCTGCTGGGAGTAAAGAACGGGTACTACTAGCAGGATGGGCAGTGGATGGATAAAACACGGAAAGAAATGGCTTCTCCTAGGGAGCAAGGGGTTAGAGAGAATCCAAAGGTGGTTTGCATGTGCCTGCGATCCTGATGCAAACAAATACTCCCAAACAAATACTCCAAAGGAGTAGTATCTTCTTGTACTCCCAAAAATAAAATAACAAAGGAAAAGAGAAGAAACAGGTACATTGTGCACTGCTAATAATTGGACAAGCTTTGACACCAACTGGTAAGGAATTATGCAGTGGGCCATCGTGATTAGCCTGTGCAGAATACTCAAGATGCTTTCAAATCTGCTCTCATTTTCTTTTCAAAGTGAAATTAAGGTAGCAAAAAAAGCAGAGCAATGATGCTTTTAAAAACTATTCTTGGTAAAATTTAACAAAGCAGCTCAAAAAGAATAGCATAACTCATTATGCAGTTAGTTTCAAGATAAAAAATCACGAGGAAAACCTGAAATCTGACTGGAATTCTGCCAAACTCTTCCAGAAACGAACCACCAGCTTTATTTTCAGAAGTATCACTTCCTCAAGGATCCTTTGTGCTGCTTACTTTAAACCAGGACGAGAAGATCAATGGATTTATTAAGTCAAACATCTCGACCTGAAGAAGGCATGCATGCTTTCAGGAGATTTCCGCATCCGGTTCCTAAAAAAAAGACATAGATCCACATGTCAGCAGCAGGATGCATGGATACCAACAACTCAAATCACACCAGCTTCAGGTTCAGAAACACGATGCATAAAACATGCATGCACAGATGGATGTGCCGGAAGAGCTTCCATGGAAAGACAGGCAGCTCAGCTCGCTCAAAACTGCTCCTCTCTCACTTTGCCTCACCCCCTTCCAATCCAACCCTTCTCTTTTTTGCGGTTTTTAAGTTGAAAGCAGGCGACAAAGCAAAGCAAATTTACTTGGAGGCCGGGGAGGAAATTAAAAAGGGAGGGACAGGACAAGGATCACAAGGCCCAACACCAGGAAATTTCCCATGAATCTAGGCGGCATCTTTTCGATTTGTTTGGTTCCTTTTTTTCTCGTTGGGAGCTTCAAATTGTATGGGTTTCGAGCTGTCCATGTTAGGGAGGAGCCCACAAAAGGAAAATGCCAAGGTTTTCGCTGGGCCCAGCATGTGTCTGTGTGAATATTCGTTGCCTAGTGCTTGCCGTTCTGTGACTGCCACAGTGCGCCGTCAGGTTTTTCATTCTGGGTGCTGCTGGTAAGAGCATGGCATGATGATAAATCCTCTGGCTAGTTACTTTCAGGACCCCATCTTGTGCTGTGCCCACAGGTAAATCCTGAATTCCTGGTAGAGTGACAGTCTGCTGTCTGCACAGACAACACAAACTGTAAATTCAGAACTCTGCATAGAAGTTCTATTTGCAAATCATTATCTATTTCCTAAAATAGTTCTTTCAAATTCTACCTTGACCTTGTTTTGGAATTTGTATACAACTACTCCCACCACAGATGTATTGTACTGAAAATTGAACTAATTTTCCTGTCAGTGAAACTACTGACCAGTGAAGTATTAAGATACCAGTTCTGGGTAATGTCAATGAAGTGTGTTCTCAATGTGTATCTCAATTCTCAACTGTTTCGGATTGTTGATTATATGCTATTCCCAAATCCCAAGTCAGATAAACGCCTGACCAAACAAGACAGGGTGAGACAACTGTGCAAGGATCACTAACTTCATTGTTTCCCATTAAAAGAAGAGTTAAATGTCTGCCATTTCTCTTTTTTCCCTTAACTGAACTTTACTTAAGGAGCTTTTGTTTCAAGAAAAATATAATGCACATAAAACTGTGCAAAATTTTGAAAGAAAGAAGGGAAGCAAGTCACATGTTCAAGATGGCAGGAAACTAGGAAAAAATAGGATGGATTGCATGTTGTTCTTCAGCGAAGCAGACGAGAGAGCCATGTTTTGAAAATACTTTAGATCTTCCACCATAATATATTGACAATACATGGCTTGTATGGACAATATATAACCGGCATGAGAAAACCATGGGAAACAGATTAGTTAAAAAGAAAAAAATATTTAAGCTGAATTGGCCAATATGATATGTTGAATTAACAAACATAGCATTTGAAGAATTTCTGGGGTTCCCAAATTGATTAAACTTCAAGTTCGGAAAAAAGGCCATGATTTTCCTAAATGTCAACATTTGACAATTCTAGTGCTCTAAAATTGAATCAAACATGAAGTTCGCTAAGATTAATTCCTAGGTGACAACACACGACAGCCTCTAGCATTCTCAAATTCAGTCAAACTTGACATTCAGAAAAAGAGGCAATGGTCTTTCCCCAAATTAATTTTAATAAATCGATTCACATCAAGGCTGAATGTTACATCTTTCTGTCTCACTATACTATCTATGGAGGTAAGCAGTGCCCCTTTTGCACTGAAGATAACCATTGAAGTATAAACAACACCGTGGCAGAATATTCAAAAAGCAATCATATATTTAGAACACCGTTTGTATAACAAATAGAGTCAATATAGTACTGGTACTGGATAATGTTTACCTGCAAATACTAGTCTGCTTTGATTGATAACATTGGTTGACACAAGGAGCTTTGCCTTCTGAAGAAACTCAGCAATTAGCCTACCAAACTGAAGTTTTATTTTCTTGGAACTGACTATTGGCATGCATTAGTTAACTGAAACCTGGCTTCTTCGATTAAGCTCTGCCCTGAAGCCTTATTTACACTCATTGTCCTCATCAGTCTCCTCACCTCCCCTGCCTCCTCCCACCGTTCTGTGTCTGCATATAGATTGGCTAACAGCACATAATTCCCTGAGTTCCATGGTTCAAGATTGATAAGCTCTTTTAGAGCCACCTCAGCAATGCGCAGACCAGAGTGGGCGCGGCATGCACTTGACAGTGCTCCCCATATTGCAGCATTAGGCTTCATTGGCATACCTTGAATCAGTGCATGTGCCTCCTCTACAAGGCCAGACCTTCCAAGTAAATCCACCATACACCCGTAGTGCTCAATCGCTGGCTCAATGGCATGTTCCATCTGCATGCTCTGGAAGATCTCCCGTCCTACTTCCACTGCCCCAGCATGCGCACAGCACCCAAGCACCCCCAAGAATGTCACAGCATTAGGTTCAATTCCTTGCTTCTGCATCTCTTGGAACAGCTTGATTCCGTCCATTCCATGCCCATTCAGTGAGAATCCAGCGATCATGGTGTTCCAGCTCACCACGCTCCGCTGCCGCATCCCCTTGAACACCTCCCTTGCGCTGGCAATATCACCGCACTTGCAGTACATGTCCACCACTGCATTTGCAACATGCACTGTACTTTCCAACAGCCCAGTCTTCCTCGCATACTCATGTGCCCACCTCCCTGCCCCAGCATTTCCTGTCCTCCCACAAGCTGGGAGCACCGCCGCCAAGGTTCCATCATCCGGTGCCACCTCCCCCTCTCCGACCATCCCCTCGAAACACCACACCGCCATGTCATCTCGTCCGCACCGTGCACACCCGGCAATCATAAGGTTCCAAGAAACCACGCTCCTCCTGGATCGCCTGTACCGCTGCATTTCGTCAAACAGGTGACGCGCGGCGCGGATGTCCCTAGCCTTGAGGCACACGGTGATGAGCGTGTTGTACGCGACCGTGCATCTATTCTTTTGGGGGATTTCGTCAAACAATGCACGGACGTGTGGCAAAGGGTAGGGCTTGAGGAGCGCGAGGGAGATGGCGTGGTGGGAGAGGAAGCCGAGGCGGAGGAGGAGCGAGTGGAGCGCGGTGAGGAGCGGCAACGAGGCGGCGCAACCGAGGAGCGGCAGGAAGCTGAGGCGGTCGGGCGCGTGGAGGCGGCGGAGAGCGGAGAGGACACGGAAGGCGTCGGCCGGCGCGGATGACGCGGAGAGGGCCTTGACGGCGGCGTTGAGGAGCGTGAGCGGGGGCGGTGGCTCGGGAGGGAGGAGGCGGAAGAGGGGAAGCGCGGGCGGCGGCGGGGAGGAGAGGAGGAGCAGCGCAGCGAGGGAGTGGTGGTGCGGCGACGGCGGGGAGGCCGGGAGCGCGCGGCGGACGGCGAACGCGAGGAGCTCGAGCGGGCGCGCGCGCGCGTCCTGGAGTGGTGGAGGAGGTGAAGCAGGCGCCGCTCCGCCGTGCGGGGATGCCACCCGTCGGGCGTGGTGATGGCGGAGGAGAAGGACGGCGAGGGCGTCGGATCGCCGCCGGCGGGCGGCATCGGCGACGTCGAGATTGTTGGAGATGGCCGTTTCAGTTGCGCGGGCGTTCGGCTGGATCGTTCAGGTTGTGTATGGGCCGGTGGCGCGAAAGGCCGACTGCATCTGGCTCATAATGCGTGTGGGCTCACCTGCGGCGCCTGAATTCTAGTGGTTCACGAGAGATGTGAACCAATTCTAGAAGCAAAAAGTTCTTCTGACGTCTCTCATCTATTATCAAAGTCCAACTTTCCTCCTCCATCCACAAAACCGGATATCTGAGGTCCCTCATCTTTCAAATCTGTTCGTTTTTAATCACTCGCCGGTTTTCATAGGGTTTTGCCTGTGGGCCCCACATGTCAGGGTGGGTCTCACGGCTACCTTCCTTCTTCCCCTCTCTTCTTCCTCGTTCCCCAATCGCGGTGTGCTTGGCGTCCCATCCAGGGCTTCGTTGGGCCCGGGACGGGGAAGGCGACGAAGCGCCGCGCCAACGTCTCCCGACGCGAGCAGAAGGACGGCGCCGCTCTCGTCCCCCGGCACCACCTTCTCTGTCTCTCCCACATCCGTCTTCTCGGCGCTACCGTCTCCTAGGCACCCCGCGGTCCAAACAGTCGGCCCCGTCACACCCCTCCTCCTACTCCTCCCGGCGCCGGCGCGGTGACCAGAGGCGCGAGGAGATGGAGGCCGGCGCCAACACCGCCGCCTTCTCCATGAATCCGCCGAGGGATGCGCGGCCTGGTCGTCCTACTGGCCTAGGGCTAGGCTTGTAGATCCTCGCATTTGCCCTCCTCTACTGCTGTCTCGTCTTCGTCGTCATCCTCCACCTTCCTCGCCGGGTCACGGCCGTGACTTCAGGCCGACGCGCTTCACGGCCACCTTGGCGGCGGTGCCGCTGTGTTCTCAAGCACGAGGGTCGCGGCAGGTCCTACTGCTCACGCGTGCGGTTCCAGCCTCCAGCTCCCTCTAGCTTCTTTGTCGTCGTCATGCTCGGGCCTCGGGGGCCGCCCAATGGAGCTCCACCGCCGGTCAGGTTGTCGCGCGCTGAGGCACGCTCGGGGGACAATCCAAGGGAGACGGTGGTGCTGAGGGATGGGAGCGGCCCCGGGAAACGGTGGCGCGACGCCTTGTCGCCATCCCCATCCCGAGCTCCACGGACGGGGCGCGCACTGGATGGGATGCCAAGCATGCGATTGGGGGAACAAGGAAGAGGAGAGGGGGAGAAGAGAGGCAATCGCGGTGCCTACCCTCACATGTGGGGCCCACAGCCAAAACCAGCAAAAAAAAACTGTTTAAAACCGGTGAGGATTAAAAACAAATGGATTTGAGAGATGAGGGACCCCATATACCCAGTTTTGCGGATGGGGATGTTTGCGCATGGGGGATGAAAGTCGCACTTTAGCGATAGATGAGGGACGTTAACAAGACTTTTCCCATTCTAGAAACCCAAGTGCGGCGTTGCCGGACCGTGGAGTGATGCAGCCCGTTACTGCATAGGAGGTACATGGATAAGATTTAGTTGTCATGCATAAATAGGTGCAATATTTCAACTTAAGTTGCCCTTAGCAGGGGAAACCAGATGGTACATCTTTTTTATAGCAACTTGCGAGAATTTGTATCTATACTATAAGAAGTGAAGAGAATCAAAAACTTTTCTCACCCAAATTGGGCTCACCGTACCCCTCACACCAGACCTACCCGTCAGGTTGTATGATGACCAAAAAGGTGGAACAACCATAGAAATCGCAATTTGATGAGCGTTTTTGCTAAAATCTTAATGTTTTTGTCACCCAATGTTGTCTTACCCACCCCACGTACCCACATTGGGCCCACCCGAGCTGCACCCATGTCTGATTTTTACGGAAGGAACGCCAGAGGAGGAGGTAACCACACGCGCCGTCGGTCCGTGGCCGATACGTGCACAGGAGAGAAAGTCGCCAATGCCGTCATCATTACTGATTCGTATGAAACGGGTCTGAACAGGAGTCAGGAGGATGCGTACCAGCAGATAGGAATAAATATGGAAGACTATTCTTTCTTACTTTTACTACGTAGAGAACTCTTGCAGCTACGCTAATTAGATTGCATCTAATCCGTATGGTTTAGAAGCTTGTTCTTTTCCTTGTAATCATCGCACTCTAATCCGGACGATCGAGGAGGCCATGGAGGGCCTCCCGGAGCCCGGCGAGGGCCGCGTCAAGTACCTGGCGGACAAGTTCGAGCAAACCCTCATGCTGGCCGGCGGCGGCGGGTCTGAGGCGTGGGGCAAGGGCGTGAGGAGGAAGAGCGGAGCGGCTCTGACGGCAACGTCAGCGCCAACAACACCGTCGGGCGCCGAGGAGTTGCTGGCCACCTGCGGCGGGCTCATGGCGCGGGGCAGGGGCACGAGGAGGAAGAGCAAGGCTACCGTGACGGCGGCGTCGGCGCCAGCAATGCCGTCGGATGCCGAGGAGATCGACGTGTCGTACCCCTCCATTGCCTCCTCATCTGATGTCTCTTTCCCCGGCATCACCGATGTTGCCTGCATCCTCGACGCCTCCAATCGCACCAGGTCTCAGATTCTGATCCATCGATGCATAGCGTTATTGTTGCTTTATTTGCTTTCTTGCTATTTTTGACTCTCTCCTGCTGGTGTGTTTTTTTTCTGAAAATTCAGCAGGATAACCCATGCACGAGAATAACACCAGCAGAGAACATACAATGTACATATGTTGTGTGTCACAATATTAATTTTTGTCGAGATCAAGATGAATTTGTAGCGAAATTGTCTTAATTACGTGGAAAAAACACTATTTTGATCTGTGTTCGAACTCGACGCTTCCATTGAGTTCAAAGTTTCTATTGTTCGATTTTATCCCGGCATGCTTTCTCACAACAAGTTTTCTCTATTTTTTGTTCTAGGTATTCTGAATTGTGTAGGATCAACTGGATCATGAACAGATGGCAGACAAATTCGACAACAAAGCCAATGCAAGATAAAATCGATCTTGATAAAATAAATAATTTCGAGCACTGTTCAATGATTCCAATGCTAACCTCCATTACCAGTTTGCAACTCAGAATTAGTCGTTTATTGCAGTTCATTGGCATCTGAGCACACTGTTTCTGACCGATTTTATTGATTCCTATGGGTGCCCCTATTTGAGGACTGAGTATTTTGATGAAGATGACGACGATGACCTCGGTGATTTCAAATGCCCATGTTTTGACTCTGCTATGACATATTCTGCTTGTACGGCAACCACATGCTAGGCTAGATCACCGTTGGAGTCGGGAGGAGCGTTGCTTACGACGAAAGGCTTCCTTAGCTGACATCGAGAACCAAAACAGTACATACTTCAATCTTTGAACTCAAACTTAAATATGGAAAATCACTTTTCCTTGTTGAAGGGCTACTCAAATTGTTTAACCATATTTGAGATTTCGTTTTGCATAATATTGTCCAAAGCGTAATGTAAACTTACTCAAAACCTCAAGTCAAGGATGCTCATATGCAACAGTTTTTCAGACTTCAATGACAACAACCATTCGGTTTTTACATAGTGCTCCGACACAGTCTACATTTTCAAACTTTTGATCTCAATCTAAATAGAAATCTCACTTTTCCTTGTCCAACAACTTGTCCATAATGTTTTGTTTATCAAGATTACATAATATTCAAAACACTCAGCACTTAATTGAATTCAATGTAATATTTCTATTTTATCAAAGAAAAATGTACATGATGTTTTTATTTTTTAAAAAGAAACACGTGTGTGCCGCACGTGTGTCTCTGCTAGTTGCCAAAAAAAAGAGAACAAATTATATTTTCCTCGTGAGGTAAGCCTTAAGAATAGTTCAAAGACTTGCACATGTAACACATTCATGTACCTTAAGGGTTGTGGACGAGGCTAGTATACATTTCCAATCTGATGATTTGTATGTTGGCTAATCACGTTGTGATGGACCTGTGAATATGAGCCACATTTTTAGTACAGTGATTGTGCTTGACAAAAATGCATGTTGGGTGCAGGAAGATGAGAATAACATCATTTTTCTGTAGTAGACTCAAGGCCAAATCGAAATTGAGATATCTAGTGGTTTCATCAGTGTTTGCTGAAAGGAGGGAGGGTGATGTGAGAGACGTGCCACAGTATGAAGCTTGCCATGGCCGGCAGCAACAGTTGTAGGAGCAAACTGGAGATTGTTGTTAGAGCAGTAACAGGGTGGGGTTTTGATTGAATGTATAACACCGGTATGGGAAGCCAAAATACTAGTGAAATGAGCTACAGTTTTGGGAAAATTTGCAGAAATGTGTTCAGTCTAAAAAAAATCATGTTATTCTCTTTTCTTTCTCCTTGCGCCCATGAGCAAGGCATTTCGTTGAGCAACTCATAGGCCCAACTACTGCTGCCGCTCTGGACGATGTGCCCTCCTCACCCTGGACCTCTAAAAATAGAGGGTCAGAAACAACAGCACCCGGTGAGCGCAATCCCAATGATGAAAACCATACACAATGTCCAAGATGATTAAATCAACAAAAATCATCTATAGAAACCAACTCACACAATGGTAGAGTCTTAGTGTCATAAATATCATACTATTTTTCTCTCTCTCTCCCACCTAACCATGGACTGCCACGTGGTGCATAGAAACTACCAGTTTCTTCCCAAGGCTAAAAATATTGGTTTCTTGTGCATCGTTGTTAGAGAAGACATGGTTTGTCTTCTAAGAAATGGTTTCGTATGTTTTTCATCTTTTTTCTCATTAATTAAGCTGGCACACATCATCATTTTACTTAGTTGACAGGTTATTTATTAAAGATAGAAACTACCGTTAATACTCCGTTGGGAGTGCCCTAAGAAATCCGGGATCGTCCGAGACCCGGGGTAGCACCACCAAATCTGAGGGCTGGCCGGCTCCTCCTCCAAATCATCGTCGCGTGTTTTTCTGTCGCCCCTCTTGCCTCTGCCTCGATTCGCGGTGCAGCAACGCCCCACTCGTACATCCCCTGCCGTCGACGCGTCCTCTGCCTCCCCCTTCCCCTCGCCAGTTTACTCGTCGGTGAGTGTGGCGACCTTGAGGCCCTCCATGACGGAAGACGGAAGGGAGCAGCAGCGGCAGGAGGACCTCCGCGGCCGGCGGGGCCAGCCAGCACTGTCGAGGGGACTATCTGCAAAAGGAACACGCTCGCCCTGTGTTTGCGATGCCCGAGACGCGTCGGCCGAGGAGGCCCTCGTGGCCTCGCCGTGCACCTGTGGGAGTGCGAGATGGACGACGAGGCCTAGGTGCATCTCGCGGAAATCAAGACCGTCGCTGGGCTTACCATTGACTCGACCCCTGGCGTGCCGCGCCAAGCCGCCAAGGAGCAGCGGGCGGTGCTCCATCCTCCGCAGTCGGGGAAAAGGGGGCGAGGAACTGGTGCCGGAGCGTCGGCCCGGGACGAGGCGCTCGGACACGCTGCACTCAGCGGCGGTCGTCATTGGTCCGCGAGCCCAGGTCTATCGGCGGCACGAGGCAGGGCCACCGGATCCGAGCAGCGCTCGGCTTCGCTCGTCGCCACACATCGCCAAATGCCTGCATGGCCCGTCGGCGTCCTCCCCGCCGCTCCCCTTCCCACGCCGCCGATGGCCGAGCGCCCGAGCCCGCCACGCCGCCACCGGAGCAGAGCAGCGTTATGCGCGGTGGGCGGGGAGGCCCCATGCACCGGTGGCTTGCGCGGACGGTCGCAGTCAGTCTGTCGCCGTGGGTGCGTCATCGCAGTGGCTCGCGCGGTCGGCGCGCCTGGGGGCAGTGGCGTACAGGCCAACAAGAAGCTGGCGACGGAGCCCTGCTCCGGCCATCCCCCTCCCAGATCCGAAGCCGGAGGAGTGAGGGATTGAGGGGAGGTGGCTGGCAGCGCCGACGACCATCCCCGAGCTCATGGAGCAGCTCGCGCGCGTGGCGGGGATGATGGGGGTAGGTGCCGGTGGTGGCCGCGCGCGGGGTGGCTTGAACGCCGATGGAGGGCCACGCGACGGGGGAAGCCTGCGCCGCCGCAAGCCCGCACGCCAGGGGAGGAGGTCCGGCAGAGGAGGACTCCATCGGGGACGCGAGGCGGATAAGGCCGCGAGGTGGAGGCCGGCCTGCGCTGGCGACCCGTACAACGGCGGGGGAGGCCCTGTGCCCGCGGCGGCTGGCGTGTTGGGCGGAGCGCCTGGCTGCAAGTGGCGGAGGTTCCGGCGGCCGAGCCCATGGAGCAGCTCGGCGCTGGTGGATTGCGTGTGGTCGTGTGGGGATAGAAGGGAAAAAGAAGAGTGACAGATGGGACCCACATTTAGGAATAGAGTCTACCGCTGCAGCAAAATGTAATTAGGGAGATATATTTTATAAGGGGTCCTCCAAATACTCTTTCAGAAGGGTGACTTTTAGGGAACACCACTGCGGATGGTCTCAAGGCGGACGAGCTCTGTGCCAGACCCGTTGGTGCTGCTCCTGCGTTGGCTGCCCTACCCGGTTGACCTCGGACGCTTGATAATGGTGCCCATCGTCTGCGCCCCATGCTCGCTGTGCCGCGCGCATGGAGGACGTGCCGAGTGGTGCAGGGGCATGTGGGAGCCGCAACCATGCACATCAGAATCTGGTGCTCGTGCTCCGAGCTGCAACCCAGGGTAGCCGTCACGCTGTGCTCACCGTGGGTTCACCGAGGAGGCGGGCACCCGCGCGCCGCCTTCGGTCGGGGAGGCCAGGCCGCCATCACACAGAGCGGGGAGAGAGGGAGGCGGGGGCCGGCGTCCGGTGCAGGGGAGAGAGGGAGGGGCAGGGCCGTAGGGGAGGTTCGTGAGGACGACGAGAGGGATTTAAGAGAAATCCGAGGGCTCTTTTACAAATGGTCGAGCCTTCCCTTGATCTTAGCCGTTCATCGCGCGATCGGACGGTCGTGAATCGCGGGCGACGTGGCACGATTTTTTCTACAAGATTATGGCTACTGCCAGAGAATCAAAGCAGAAGTTTTCTACAGACGAATTTGAAAATGAAACGAACTGCCTTTATATTCTGTACATTATTATTGAAATTCGTCATATCATCTCGAGGACCAAGGTTCTTACATACAGAACTTATCTTCTACACAGAAACCTAAGCTAAAGTTCCGAGTTCGTGATCACCATCTAGCAGCATCAGATTCAGAGCATGTGAAAGCCCTCAGTCAATAGAGTCACAAGTCGAGCTTGCTGGAGAGGTACCAGGAGTGCATGGCCAGGCTGCCGAAGGACAAGATGTTGGCCAGCGACGACAGGCCGTGGATCATCCCGAACTTGCGGTTCATGGCCGCTAGGGCTGGGCTTCTCTTCGCCGTCTCCGCGTTCTTGGAGTATCCAACCTCGGTGCCAATGCCGAGGTCCTTCTCCATCTTGTGCCTCTTCATCATCATCTGCATGACAAGATCAATTTTATCGGTAATGTCAGTGGAAAGAGTAAATTTTGACCAAGCGAAGAACAATGCAAATTCTTTTTTTTTTAAGTTCACAAACCAAAGAACAATGCAAATTCTTCTGACTTACAAGGTCCCCTATCCTGCTCAAATAACATAATTGTCGATTACAGCAATCAAGATATCTGATTTCTCAAGTTTGCTTTCTTAAACAACAGTGAGGTGATGATCACTACAATGAAAATGCTGCACAATTAGAACTGAGAAACAATCAGATGCCACCAAGTGCTTGAATTAACAGGTATGTTGAATGCTACTCAAAGTCCTGACCTTTGTAATGCAAATGTAGATTTGATTATGTCCCAAGAAAATATTCAAAAGGTTCATATACACAACCAGATATACATCCTTGTTTTGTCGAATTACCAAATTGCCTGCCTTCCCATAAATTTGGCCACACTTATGCTTCTATTGAAGCTAGATTTTTGCCTCCAGATGCTAGCTAGATCGCTAACTATTTGGACTAAATTCCACTTCTATACTATCTGTACTGATTCTTGAAAATAAAACAAAGAAGAAAGCTTATTTTCCTGTGAGCTTTGCAGGGAATAGTACTCAGAAATTGCAACTGTGACCTATATAACCTAATAACCATATAGATATACATCGAAGTAACTTCCTTTTGTTTCACACACCTTAACTACCATCAAGGCACCAACATAGTAAATCTCAAAGTTGCATATAGAAATTTTAAGGCATGCATTCATTAGTCCTGACATTATCACATAACCAAACTATAGTTCTGTGCATAGTCACATAAAACGGGGTCGATGGCATTGACCCTCGATCCGAGAACGTCGATCCCGACCCGGGAACGCGGGGTCATTTTCGTCCCCGCCTTGTAAAACTCACTCAGTATCGACCCTCGATCCATGACCCCGTTCCTCGACCCATTCGACCCGAAAACTTTGTGACTATGGTTCTGTGATATTATGTGTAACTAGCATTTGGCAAATGAAAAACAAGCTGTACATAAAAAGCTGAATGCCATGAACAAAGTATTTCACCTCAACAGTCATAGGCGTGAAGACCAGAAGGTTTGACAGGTTACAGCCAAGGGCCGAAAGAAGGAATCCAAGCTGGTAGCGCTTGATGATTGACGCTGTCTTCCAGGGGTGCAGGTATGCAAATGCTGCCACAGATATCGCTGAACACGCTGATATTAACATGAAGTACGCAGGAACATTTTCCCCTGAAGACTCCCAAACTGGTGCCTCGGTAAGTACCTTTAGAATCAAAAAAGATTTTATCAAACATTAGTTTATACTGTGTTCTGAAGAGAATAATCCAACCACACACACACACGAAATGACGAAACTCTCCTGCGTTGTTCAAGAAGAAATAATCCACCCACACCATGGAATATCAACAGATGGTGCTATTGTAAGAACTAAGAACAATATATGGTAGGCTTTACTTTTCCAGTGGACTTTTCTGTCCCCATTTGAAAATTCGATTTGTTTGTTCTCAGTTCAGATAGGTAATGTGTACACTTTAAAAATATAACTGAAGGTATGCACCAAACATATTATAACTCCAAAATACGTAAGCAACAAAAACAGAGGAACAGCCCCACCTGCATGCAATTTTTTTTTCGAACAACACTGCATGCAAAATTGCAGGATTCCAGCTAGGGATGAAAGTGGTACGGATATTATCCGTCCGACCGACCGACCGAAAGGTTCAGACACTCAAATGGTAAGACCGTATTCGAATCCGGACATTTAATATCCGTAACTATCCGTACCGCATTAGTATCCGGAAATTCAAAGTTGAATTTCTATCGAAAAAATATACTGTCCGTATCCGTATTCGATCCGAGAATTCAGTCCGAGAAAGAAAAACTATTTGTATCTGTATCCGCATTATCCGTCCGTATCCGATCCGTTTTCATCCCTAATTCCAGCAATGTCTAATAGATGTTGACCAAATATATAATGCATCGTTGCATATGAAACTGGAATATCAATGCTATTACAGCAGCCGCATATCAATTTTTGCGTCCATCGAGCCCATGGGAAACATTCAGGCTCGGGTGAATCGGTAAGGAAGACAATCTGTCGCTCGCTTCCAACCTCTCGATATGGGGACTGCCGCCAGCGGGCGGTGGGTGTTGACGCGAGGGTCGGAGCAGGAATCGATGCGGGAGAGGTAGGGTGAGAGCGCACGATGTGGCCGCGGAGAGGAGGACGACGTCTCCGGCCGGCAGACGCCATCGCCGCCGCCGTGGGAATAGTTTGCAGATAACCCACTAAATTGGATCGCGACCAATAATCGCAATCCGAATATTTACAAAACAGCCCCTAGTATTTTACATTTAGCCCCCTAATCGGATCACGGTCGATAATCTTGATCTAAATTAGAGGTCTATATATAAATGATTGTATCGCGATCCGTATTTTTGCAAATAGGCCCCTCGTCGGGTCCTGACGCTCGCCGGCGGCGGCTCTGGCCGGTCAACAGCGGCGGCGACTAGGTGCTCTGCGCCTCTGCCCCCTCCCCCAAACGAAGCGACCCCCCACCCAACCCAAAGCCTCAGCGAACGAATGTAGCGGCGGTGTCGCTTTGCTTACTTGAACATGACGATGCCGCCGATGAAGGTGACCCAGAGCCCGGTGCCCCACGCGGTGGTGAAGGCGATGAGGTGGACCAGCCTCGCCGCGGCGGCGGCGCCGAAGCTGTCGCTGGAGCCGCCGAGGCGCAGCGCGTCGGGCGCGAAGAGGACCCCCGCGGCCAGGAACGACACCGCCGTCAGGAACCGCGCCGCCCACCCCATCGCGCGCTGCCCCCGCCTCGCCGCGCCGGTGCCGCACACTTCGGGCCCCTTTGGGAGCTGGTGGCAAATTAACCCAGAGAAGCAAACCCCCACGGGGGATTCCACCGGCCACCAGGTTTCCAGGACGGCGCTCCCCCACTGCTTCCCCACCACCTGCCGCTGTTTGGGAGACGGTAGAGGAGGTCCGCCAGGGGCTGTTAACCACTTTTTTTTTAAAAAAAAATAGAAACTATTCTATTAACCACCGTCTCCAAGTAAATTGCCATAATCAAAGCAAATCGGAAGGAAAAAAATCAATCGCATCGTCCTGGATGTCAATCACCTGACCTTTGGCGCTGCCACCATATACTTTTTAAAAATAAAATAGCAACCAAGAACACATAGCATACGAAGTAATCCTAAGTTAACATCATCGCTTTTCTATTTTTCTTCAGTAGCAGCCACAATGCATTTTGCAGATCATATCACTCACCATTATTACATTTGCATCCAACTGGACTAAAATAAAAATAACAGATGCTCTTTGCATGTTTTAAGCATCTACTTAATTAGCTACAAAACTCTACTCTTAACTTAATTCTTCCCCCATAATCTAATTATTGTATAAGATATAGCTAGTAAAATAAGCCAAGGACCTTCCCTCCAACATTCTTTCGCCTGTTCATCTTCTTCAATACTTTACTGATTCTGAAAAAAATAAGATAAGCATAAATACACAATCAAGCACAAAATGTTCACTCTATTCATGTTTGGTGCATAGAAATACACAATCACCTTCTTCGTAATTATTGGAAAACAAATTAGAGCGGTATTGGCAGGCTATGCTGGCCGACACATAAATTAGCTTATCATATAGGCAGTCCACCACTCCATCAGAACAGAAAGTGCAAGAATGTAGGAAAACAGAGGAAGAACAGACTATATGCAAGAACAGAGCAGGTATGCAGGAGTGTGATACAAGGGCCACAAGATAAGATGCAAGACACAATCACCTACTGTTTATGTGCACAAGTATTGGACACTTGGTAAATCGGAAACAAAACAATTGGAAAACACAAAACAGGGGAAAGCAAAACCCAGAGACAGGTGCCTTATCGAAAATCAATCCTGCCATACAACTTGCAGAAGCTTTTGGAATGCCATGTTTCGCATCCAAACCATCTGGTCATCATGATGTTCAAGTCATAAAAAGGAAACGTAACCTGCTGAAAATTGCAGGACATGGTGAGAAAAGGGAGAGCTTTTGACATGCTAAAAACTAGGGATTAAACTCTGGCATTCGTGTCTATAGATTTCCTAACAGGTTTCAGGTTTGCTTGGATACACAGTGTAGTGAACACATGCTTGAAAATTTGTATTCTCTTTTATGTGCACAAGAAAAGTCTTACTGCGTGCAACTCTTCAGCATATCCATATTTCTAACAAATGTTCTTCAGTTCAGAAAAGTTCAGCTCCCATGCAAATTAGCCAGTAAACTAGCAGTCACATTTCTATCCTCTGTTTCTCTTGTGAAACTTAGCCAGTTGATGATTTGTGTACAAAGAATAACCAGAACATACATAGATGGTTGTCATATACTGTACTACTAAACTTCTGAACCAAACTGAAAACACAATTGGTATTTTCACTTATTATAAATATCTAAAGTTTGTATGAAGAAAAACAAAGGAAAAACAAACCCAACAGCCTATATGGAATTGATGTGAAGACACCAAATGTCCGCTATGAACCGGTTTAGTGATATTTTTAACCCTTTACTTAACTAGTTGAAGCAGGAAGTAGATAAAAATAAAGGGGGCAAACGAAAGTCCATATACGGTGGCATCACAGGAGAAAAAGGCAAGAGGAAAATGACTCATGCAGCATTAGGAGGCCACAGATGGAGAGGTTTTATGCATGTTCTCAACTAGAAAATTAACTTTCATTTCCCATCACAATCTTGTAGGATCAGATATCAGCAAACCAAATCAAACACAAGCTCCTACCACTGAATTATACTAGTTTTCCAGCACTGCAACATAGTCAAGAATGTTTTGAACCATTTGCTGCACATATTTAGGTTATAGCTAAGGAAATTCTTCACAGCATAGAGAAGCAACTTATAGCTATCTTATAGCTAAGGAAATTCTTCCATCCATCCTAGTGATCCATTGCTATCCTATGCCACCACAAGCATGCAAGCAAGATTCAGATACGGATGACTGGCTCTTTCGATGACCATCTTATAGCTGCTACCAGTTTATTATTCGCTGGAAAACATTTTCACATCGAAAATATGTGCTAAAATAGCAACTATACTACTGTTACAGCAAGAGGAGATTCAGATATCTGCATGGAATTACCTTAAGCTGCAGTTTGTTGGCTACCTACTGAGATTGCAGAATGGATTGTGGTGGGTACCCAACAAGGAATCCTGAGATCTGCGCAAACACAACATGAAAGAAAACAATATCACAAATCTGAAACAATATCATAACACCTCTGACAAGATACACGTGAACAAATGTAGTGCTCAGGATACTATGAAGAAAGCTTTTTACAGCCACAGCTAATCAAGAATCCATAATTTTGCTAACAGGAAGTGACAAAGACAAGCACATGGCCATTAAATGATATGTCATGGAATTGGCTCTCAGCAAAAAAGATTCATCACAGAAAATCTTGCACAGGCCAGCCTCCCAATGATAATGTGTCATAAACATCCCCAACTGCTCCTCTACTTGAAATTCGTTTTTTAGCCTATCAGTGCTAGCATTGTAAGCTATCATGAACATAAACATCCCCAACTGCTCCTCTACTTGAACACCACGGGTGTCATGCAGTAAATTCTCTGTCCTAAGATAATGTGCTACAGCTCTAAATATCTCAGGCTCCATCCTAAACTCCACTTTGCACCAATTCGGATGGCCTTCTAATATTTCTTTGACCTTTTGTGCACCAGAAAGAGAAGAGGTGTGCTCTGGCATTCTCTCATCATATAGACACAATTGAAGTGCGGGGACCAGAACTAGAAATAGTTCATCGTCCTCTTCCTCTTGCTCTAACATAAATCTCCTGAGGTCATCCTCCCAGGAGTCCATTATCTAATTTACAGATATAATATTATTAACTATTTATTAGATAGTATACTAGAAAGCAAACAATCTGCATGTTCAGATCAAACCCCGAAGTAAAAGAATTTAAATTAAGATCTAGCAAGTATTTACTAATCAGAAATAATAGGTACTGTGCAAAATAAACATGATATGAAGCCATCACAACTATTACCGTTCTTACAATCTGAAATATGAACTGAACTAGATACAAGCATAATGTCACTAAATTAGATACAATCTGAAATCTGATCTAGCAAGTATTGCTGCTTGCTGAAGTTGTAATATCACTAATCTGATCTAGCAATATGAATTATAAAGTCGTACAGATTGTGCATTATAAATAAGTGCATTATATAAGATCATAATATCATATATTGGAGGCATATGTTATCAATGGAATGGATTTTGTCATAAAAAGTGCATTACTTCAGTTTGGTAAAAGACATACACATGCATTAGTAGAAAATGCCAGAAGTATTATAAGACATTCAAATCCCTAAAACTTTTAGTCCATGTTTCAGGTAAACAGCATAGCATGGCGCCATGGTCTTGGTTCCAAAAGAACTCTTTTGGTAAAAAATTGACCATGAGGTAAGTTCAGGCACTCGGTTCTAACTGGGTAAGCAAGTCAGCACACAGGAACAAAGATAACTAATAAAATCTGAGTGCCTCCTGTGGTCAGAAGTAACAGTGCTACTATGCTATGAGTGTCTCGATAATATCCACAAGCATGAAACTAGCTTTGCCATGGTCTCAGTTTCGTCTGAACAAGAGAAAACCTTGTCTAAGGAGCGAGTAACGGAACTGGCTGCCTTCAAATTAACCACAAGGTTCATCTCAAAAAAAAAAATAACCACAAGGTAAGCATGATCAACACGAGGACACCTTCTGCAAGGAATGGGGGCATCCACTACCAACAGCAAATTCAGAGAGGCCTCGAGAGGCAAGTATTTGATATCAAATTCAGAGAGGCCTCGAGAGGCAAGTTTCATGCTATTTTGGTTATTGTATCAAATAATCCTGGACAATTGGACATCAACAACTTCACCTCAACTGCATTTCGGTTTAAACATGGGCAGCATAGCACTACACTAGGATTGAAGTACCACCCATTATTCCAGACAGATCATTTGGAGGTTTCGCACGACTCACCTGGAGCTGCAAGGTGTGGAGACGGGCGGGCTGTTGGAGAGCAAGCCGCCGCTGTTGAGCTATGTTACCCCGATACGCCAAGGAGGGGGCGTATCACGTATCGGATACGTATCCGATACGGATACACGTCAGATACGCGGTGGATACGTATCCATGGAGTATCGGCAAAAAAATAAATAAAACAAATTCTGATACGTGGACTGATACGTATCCAAGCCGTTTGGGCTCCGACGATACAGTCTATCCCACACGCACGGAGTGGCTGCTCGTCGCTTCGTCGGCATGCGCCAGGCAAGATCCGCTGCTACTGCTGCTGCTTGCGGGAGAGGAAGAGGGAGGGTGGATCCACCTCTGGGAACCAGCTGCAGGGCCCTCGCCGCCGGGATCTGCCGCGCGAATCCGCCGCCGCCGCTGCTGGTCCATGCGAATCCGCCGCTGCCGCTGCTGCTGCTTGCGAGCCAAATGAAGGGGAGGGAACCTTGGATCCGCCGAGCCGCACCCGAGCCGCCCGAGCCTCGCGCCTACTCCGCCGCGCCGCCGCCTACGCGCCGGCTCCGCCGCGCACAAGAGATGCAGCCAAGCATTTTGTGCGGCTGGGTGGGAGGCGAAGGGGATAAGGTGTGTTGTGTGCGTGCCTGGGTAGGAGGCAGCAGCGAAGAGACTGAGGATAAGGTGGGCTGGGCCTTTTCTTTTGGGCTTTTCTTCGACTATAGGTCCACAAGTCTCCTATTTTTTCTTTTACTTAAGGTAATTGAAGATAATATGTGTGTATATATATGTAAAAATACTAAATTAAAACGACTACATTATTACTATTTTTATTTTAATTTTTAAATAGTAAACGTATCCGCGTATCGGTTTTTTTTTTGAAAATGCTGTATCCCCGTATCCGTATCCTTCCGATACCGATACACGTATCCGTATCCGTGCAACATAGCTGTTGAGAGGCCCGCTGCTGTGGGAGAGCCGGCCGGAGGTCAGCGGTGACACTTCCTGCTGCAGCCAAAGGAAACAACGAACCCATCAGTTACGAATTCAGTACCTCAATCGAAATGCATGAGGCATCATCAGCCCAACAAAAAAATTCACATGATTTTGTGCCCCAACAGCAACACAGGCACCTGCTGCTATCAGGCTATCAGCATATCTACGGAAGTAGTGGCCAAAATGTAAGCTTTCAGTTAGTCTCTAACTCAAATAAATGTAAACCGCTGTTCCCATTCAGCATCATGTCACATTCAGTTAAATAAATTTCACAAAACTTCAATTATGTTGACCTGATACCCACACAGTTTTTTTTCACCCTAAATTGCAATAATGGAAGTCTACGTTGGGGAGGTCTGATTGCTTTGAACCGCTGGTTAACGCAAGGTCGGCAAGGATTCAGGTATTTCCACAAAAAAGAACATATACTATTGTGTAACTTTTTGTCTGGACCAGATATCATAGAACTACTTGCCCCAAAAAAAAGATATCATAGAAATAACTATTCATGCCAAAATAGTTCTAACTAGTTCTACAATATCAAGTGTCAAAATAGTTGTTTCTGATGTGTTGTGTCTTAATGTAAGTACAGGTTTGTGTCAACGGTTGTTGGAGCATTTGGTTTGTAATTTTTTTATAGGCTAAGCAAAGGATATTTCTTCCTCCAATCCCATCTTTTAGTTCATCATCTATTGTAATTTCAAATGCAATACATGGAATAAACATGGTCCCACAAAAAACGGGGCCAAGTCTGCTCATCCAAATGCAACACATGGGGAAAAAACATGGACATGGCATAAGTTTAGATTTGAAACAACAGCCAAAGGGAATGGATCTATCGTTATTAGCAAATACATGGACAGCCATTGCTTCAGATCAAAGAAAGATTTATATCCCTCCCGGATGTAATATGGAACTGCTTATGGTAAACAAATTGAGAGGTGAGCACGGCGTGTATACCTTGTGCTTGGTGAGGTGCCTGCGGAAGGCGCGGGTCTTCAGAAGGAGTAGCTTCTTCTTCTTCTTCTTGTACGCCTCCCTTAGTGCCGCCTTCTGCTTCTGTGAGATCACGGTGTGCACGCGCGCGATGGAGGTGCGCACCACCTTGCTGAAAGAGCAGAAGCCACAGATCGACGCAACTCAGAGGAAGAAAAGCAAGAGACAAATCACACATCTTGGAGAGCTTGTTGGAGACCTCTTTGCAGTCGAATCCAATAGCACAGAAAGAGGAACAAGGGATTGGTACCTGATGTGTTGGCCGGGCTTCTTGGAGACAGCGTGCAACGTGCAGAGCTCGGGGACTAGTAGGCACCGGATCTGGCGGAGGACACCGAGGCTGCACCGAGGAGACCACGGAGGGTGGCGGCGCTTGGTCGGACAGGTAGGCGGCGTGGTGGAGCGGCGGCACGCGTGGTGGAGGAGATGATTCGCGAGGGAGGGAGGCGGCGTGGTGGAGGCCGCGAGGGGAACGTCTCGAGGGAGGGAGGCGGCGTGGTGGAGGCCGCGAGGGGAAACGACGGGGCGGCGGCGTCCGGAGTCGGGAGGTGGGGAGAGGATGCCCGGGGGAAAAGGGGTGGCTAGGGTTTTGATGGCCCGCGGATGTGGGCTTCCAAACGACCGAAATTTTAGCCCGTGCCTCCATTCTCACGCGGGCCGCCTGTCCGGGGAAAAGTCCGGGATCCCAGAGGGATATTAGGTTCCCAAAGGGGCCCTTCGAGCTCACTGGGTGCCGTGGAGAGTGGCGAGGAGCTGAATGGGGAGACTGCCTTGGAAAGCTTCAATAGAAAATGTGAGAATGAGATGGCCGCCGGCTCCGTTGACGAGCCACCAACATTCTAGAAAATAATTTCTCTCTCGAAAAAACAAGACATCTTGTTCTCTGTACATTCACCTCAATTTCGTCGTGTTCGATTCTTTTTTAAAGATTTTTTTCCAGACTTTTGGTTTGAGACGTTGAAAGAACCTTGTGATGCCTAGAGGGAGGTTGAATAGGATCACTTCAAATTCCTGAAACAATTGCAGCGGTTAAAACTTCTGTCGGTACTACCGACGCTGTGCCGGAACTACCGAGGGGGTCGGTACTTTCGGTACAGAGTCGGTACTACCGACAGTTCAGAGAAACTTAGGACGAAATTTGAAATGCACAACGAGAAAAGCAATTCTACTTGAATCAAAGGTTAGGTAAAGATGCTAAGAACCTCCTGCAACCAAAGATATGAGTTGGAACACCACCAATAGATACATCGGGCACAAACAAGTTCTAGGGTTAGAGAAAAGAAAAGAACTCAAGCAAGCTAAGGAGACACAAGATTTAATCCGAAGTTCACTCCCACAAAGGAAGCTACGTCTCCGTTGAGGATCCCACAAAGGGAGGGCTATCACCAAGAGCCTCTTTGCCTCACCCAAACAAGTTTATGTGTAGTAGCTTCAACGGTCTTGATGAAGATAGGATGTTCTTGGCGGGATGATGCGCTCCAACTTGCTTCCCGGCTTGACAAGCGCTACACAACCTATTTTTCTCAAAAACAACATTTGTTAGTCCTAGGATGTGCTCGTCTTTTTGAAGTTTGGCCAAGTTCCTCATGCCAACATGGGCTAGTCGGCGATGCCATAGCCAACCCAAGTCGGATTTTGCCACTAAGCAAGCCTTAGGGTCCACCTTCACTTTTGTGAAATTCACATAGTAAAACTTTCCCCGTAGATGACCCGCAAAGACAATAGAGGAATCCTCCCTTCTAGAGACGGTCACACCCTCATGGGTAAAGAGACAATTGTAGCCTTTCTCACAAAGTTGTGAAACCGACAACAAGTTGTATCCTAACCCTTGAACATGATAAACATCTTCAATTGAATTTGATGTTGAGATAGCAATTTTACCTAGACCGACCACATCTCCTTGACCATTATCTCCATATATGATAGTTTCCGTAGGGTTGTCATAATGATCAAGGGATGCAAATAAGCCTTCATCTCCGGTCATATGATTAGTGGCACCACTATCAATCAACCATGCGCTTCCACCGGAGGAGTAGGCCTACAAAACAAGTTTAAGCTTTTGGTTTAGGTACCCAAAAGGATTTGGGTCCTTGGAGGTTAGAAGCATAAACTTTTGGAACCCACATACTCTTCCTCATAGCCTTCTTTGTGTAAGCCCCAACATACTTGACCACCATTTTACCATTGTGGTCCAAGGTCACAATATAATCACAAGTGTAGTTGGAAGAGGGCTTGTGTTCAACCACATTCTTTGATGCCTTTGATGGAGAATTAACCCCACCATTTCCTTTTGTGGTGTTCACAACCTTTGGCTTGTCCTTTGTTGTGGTGGAGGTGGTGACTCCATGGGCAATATCCATGATAGTGTTGAGGTAGCCTCCCTTGTTCCACAAGGGGATCTCATGCCCTTTAACCACCACCCTACCATTGACCTTGTTGTTCTTGTAGTGCCTAAGTCCTTGCTTGTCAACCACCTTGGGGATGGACTTGGCACCGTTCTTGCCTTGAGTGATCAACATGTTCAATCGGGCTATCTCTTTGTCTTTGCTCTTGATTGTTTCCTCAAGCCTTGCATGGTTAGTCTTGAGAGCATTTATATCAACACTAGAGCAAATAGAACAACCTTTGCTAGTGGAGGAACTAGAGTCAAGTGTTGCCTTAGAGTTGGCTTTGGTGCTTTCCCAAAGGGTACTATAGTTTGCTTCAAGATTTTTATGTTTATCCATCAAGCATGAAAAGCTTGATTGAAGCTCACTATGAGTAGCCTTTAGGGAAGCTAGAGATTCATTTGCCAAAGTGTAATCCTTTGACATCCTCTTGTTGGAGTTATTAGCCAAGGACAAGTCCGTAGTCAACTTCTCCACCTTAGCCGCCTCTTCGGCAAGGCGTCTCTCTAGAGCAAGGTTTCTTTCCTTCTCAAGGATAAGCAAGTCTTCTTGCTCATGAAGAGACACTTTCTTTTTCTCTAATTTCTCCAAAAGCCTTTTTATTTCCTTATAGCCCTTTTTACTAAATTGCTTTATCATGTTGGTTTCAATTTCTTTTTCCTCATCTAGATCATCTATGTCACTAGGTGTGGATGAAGAAGACGTGAGAGAGGATGAGGTGGTTGACTCTTGTACCTTGCTCCCCCTTGCCATGAGGCAAAAGTGAGAGTGGTCCTCATCGTCGGAGAGGTTGTTGAAGAGGCGCGGTGAAGATGATTCTTGTGCCATGGCAATGGTTGCCATGCCTTGCTTCTTTGGTTCCTCATCTTCATCACTTGAGTCCCATTGTTGACCTACGTGAGCACGCACTTGATATTTGTTCTTGTACTCCTTGCTCCTCTCCTTGTATTTCTTCTCTTCCTCATTCTTGTTCTTGTTCTTGGGACACTCGGCAATGAAGTGTCCATACTCTCCACACTCATAGCATTTGCGTTGAGACTTCTTCTTCCTTTCATCACCGCCTTTTCTTGATGCTCTTGACTTCAAGAATTTCTTGTACTTCCTTATGGCAAAGGCGGTTTCTTCATCCGTGCTTCCTTCATCACTAGTATCTTCCTTCTTGGTCTTGAAAGTCTTTGGCTTCACTTCCACAACTTCACTAGAGCTAGCATTGAGGGCTAAGCTCTTGTTCATCTTCAAGCTTAGAGACTTCTCCACATCTTGGTCAACTAGCTCTTGATGCAAGATCTCTCCAAGAAGTTGATTGGGGGTCATCTTATGGTAGTTTGGATCCCTTCTTATCATGGCCGCTAGGTTCTTGTCCTTTGGGGCGAAAGCTCTTAGTAACTTCTTTGTGACTTTGGAGTCATCCCAATCTTCACTTCCAAGTGCTCTAATATCCGAGACAAGGAGCATGAGTCTATCCTACATTTCTCTTACGGTCTCTCCATCCTTCATGAAGAAAAGCTCAAGCTCTCCGTTGATCAAGTCCATCTTTCCTTGCCTCACGTGCTCGGTTCCCTCATGCGCTTCCTTGAGAGTGTCCCAAATCACCTTAGTAATTTGGATGTTCCGCACTTTGTTGAATTCTTGAGCACACAAGGATCCCGTGATGACTCTTGTTGCTTGCACGTTGCGGTGGAGATCTTGCTCATGCTCAATTGTGAGGGCTTCTCCTTCGGCGGGAATTGTCACACCTACAACCACAATCTTCCAAAGAGAAGGGTGAAGCCCGTAGAGGTGCATTTGCATATCATAAGCCCATTTGGGATAGTCTTTCCCATCGAAATGAGGAGGCTTTCCCAAATGTACGGAATATAATTATCGTTAGAGTTATTGCCCGGAAATTGTGTGTAGTGGTGGGGCACTTCATAGTAGCCGGAGTGAGTGTACTTGGATTGCTCCTTCTTGATCATCTTCTTGAGGAGCTTCTTGGCCATCTTCTTGACCTTCTTTTTCTTCTTAGCCTTTCTTCTCTTCTTCGCCGCCTTCCTTGCCGCATCATCATCATCCTTGACATCTTCATCACTTGAGTCGGAGTCCGAGTCGGAATCGGATGAAGAGTCATCGGAGCTCTCTCCGTTGGAACGGCTAGGAGCCTTTCCGGTGACGTCTTGGGCTGCCTTAAGCTCTTTCTCTTGAGCTTCCTTGGCGGCGATTTCTTCGGCGGATTGGTTGTCTCCACTCCCCGACATCTTGATCCCTTAGCGGTTAAGCCTAAATCAAGGGATTAGGCTCTGATACAAATTGAAAGGACCTTGTGATGTCTAGAGGGGGGGTGAATAGGATCACTTCAAATTCCTGAAACAATTGCAGCGATTAAAACTTCTGTCGGTACTACCGATGTTGTGCCGGAACTACCGAGGGGGTCGGTACTTCCGGTACAGAGTTGGTACTACCGACAGTTCAGAGAAACTTAGGACGAAATTTGAAATGCACAACGAGAAAAGCAATTCTACTTGAATCAAAGGTTAGGTAAAGATGCTAAGAACCTCCTGCAACCAAAGATATGAGTTGGAACACCACCAATAGATAGATCGGGCACAAACAAGTTCTAGGGTTAGAGAAAAGAAAAGAACTCAAGCAAGCTAAGGAGACACAAGATTTAATCCGAAGTTCACTCCCACAAAGGAAGCTACGTCTCCGTTGAGGATCCCACAAATGGAGGGCTATCACCAAGAGCCTCTTTGCCTCACCCAATCCTTACAAAGGAAGATTGGTGCTCACTAAGAATTCTCCACCAAGGAGAGGGTAATACAAACGATCCCGGGTGCTCCACACCAAGAGGGCACTCAACGGGAGACGCCTAACCGTCTAGAAGCAAGCTTCAAGAGTAACAAACACGAATCGATGCCCGGAGATGCTTCAAGTGCTCTTGAGATGAGGGAATTCGAAGGGGCTCTCAAAGCTTCTCTAACTCTCACTAGGAATCACTCCTCTACCCAAACCCTAGCTCAAAGGAAACAAGTCTTGGCTCTAGGAGGGAGGGGAGAGGTGGAGTGAATGCTCAAGAGAGTGTTTGTCCCGTGGTTGGTCAGCATTGAGTGAGGAGGAAGAAGGAGGTATTTATACTAAGCCTTCAAAACTAGCCGTTACTGTGCACTCACGGCTTTTATCGGTACTTCCGACACGGGGTCGGAACTACCGAGGATTGCCGAAAAACCCAACAGTGAAGCCATATCGGTATTACCGACCTGGGGTCGGTACTACCGAGGCCCTGGCTAAAACTCGCCAGTGAAGTCATATCGGTACTACCGACCCAGGGTCGGTACTACCGACAATAGCTGAGAGTTTAAGGAAAGATTAGCAAGCGTGCTCGAGTCGACTCGGGTTTCTTCTCACTCACTTAGGTCATCTCCTTAAGCACTTTTAGCATCTCTTGGCGGTCAATTCGCATCCCCCTTTATAGTACGGTGTTTCCTATACTCAAATTCAAAAACAAAATAAATTTAAGCCTCGACTTGAGTTGAAAACGCCGATTTGGAGTTGGGGGGCCTTCTTTTGGTCAAAACCATGATTTTCAATAAAGTAAATCCTGCACACATCTTATTCAACGATCAATTACAACAAATTGTGTTTGTCACCATCACCAAAACAATTAGAGGCCAAGATGCACTTTCAGACGTTGCATTGCGCCATTATCTATTCAGGTGCCTACTGTCAATGCTTCTTCTCCTCTTTGAAACTTCACAGGGGAAATGATCATCAGCAAGGAAGAATGTTCAAGCCATGGAATTTTGACTTCAGGCTTCTCTGAAATTTGATCTAGTCACCAATCACCTAAAGCTCAAATCCATGGGCTCGAAGATGTTCAGGCTTTAGACTTGGGGCAGCACTTTCCACGGCAAATTCAGTGGGTAGTTGGGCCAAAAGAAAGTAAGGAATTAGACTTGGGGCAGCACTTTCCACGGCAAATTCAGTGGGTAGTTGGGCCAAAAGAAAGTAAGGAATGGCAGTTGGACCCAGGCAAGAGAAACCTCCAGTGTTCAGGAATGAATGGTTACTGATGCTGATTTGTTTTGAGAGAAAATTGTCGCTGGTTTGCTGGTAGCTGGTGCTCATTTGTTGCGAGAGAAAAGTACTGCTGACTTGTGGCTGATAAGCCAGACAAACAAGGCTGCTTGGACACCTTTTACCTTCCGATAGCCCTGTGCTTGTTTAGTTAGGCAAATTCACTTAACTTTTCTCTGTTCACCCGTCACATCATGTCACATCTCTCACAACACGCGGTCCAGTATGACAACTTTTCTCTATTCTAGCGCTACTCATATACTCCCCTCCGTCTCCAAATATGTGTCGTTCTAGCTCCAGTATCATGTCCCGAATTAAGTGTCGTTTAGGCTACTGTACATAGATTCCGCACCTAATGTTCAGCCCTGCAGTCTTTATTCTGTCACTTCATCCCACCTCTGCATGTTCTTATTGGTTCACACCACTGTAGCGCAGAAACGCCAGATGACAGAGTGCAGGAACACCTATGAGTACTGATTTCATAGACCTACCTTGGTCTTCGTGCACGATTTGGAACAACTGATAATTTGGGACAGAGGGAGTATGCAATTTGCCGAACTTCAGGCTCAAGTTCAGATTAGAACATGACCCATTTTCAGCTGCATTTCTCGACTGACCTATCTTGCCTGTAAAACTCATGATTTTGCCAAAGACATTTCCTGTAGACAAATTTCAAAACGAAACGAACTGCCTGCATTCCTGTATATTAGAAACGCTACATATTAGAGAAGGATTACACCCAAAGTAACTATTTACAGTGCTACATGGCATATGACCATATATCTCGGGCGCGGCGCTAGCTGTGTCGTAAGAAAGGACCATTTGAGCTCTATATCCTGGTGACCTGGTCTGCCATGATCATGCCGTTAGTCGTTCTCGAAAAACTATCAACTTGATATTATGATACATTTCGTCGATCTCTATCCTTGTTTTTCCTTTTGCAAATTTTTTCAAAAGGGAAAGCCCATGAGTTTTCCCTCTTAAAAATAAGGGCGGCGCATTGTGATTCAAAATTTGCGCAAACTGATTTTTAACAAATAAAGAACTTCCATTTAGCATCAAACTACTATCAATACTACCACTGAACCAAATATAAGTTCTCCTTATTAAACAAGCTCCCACTGCAAAGGCGTAGAATGCGACACGAATTTATGTGGGCAGAACAAATGCAAAAATTCATCTTTGCAACCATCTGATGAACCACAGATGCAACCACAACGAACCAACATAACAAAAACACAAGAATGCCAAGCAGTATAGGCAGGTTATAAGCTTCTCCACACAAGTCACATCAAGTAAAGCATCTGATGAACGACAAACGCACGATGGTTTTCAGATGGGGTGCACTGGAGTTCCAAAACTCAAGATCACATCGAACATACCATCACAACAGACGTCAGTGACAGTCAACATTAGGATATGTCGAAATACATATGCTATCTACTTGGATTAGGTTCCTGCAAGGTTTTCCTTGTCAGGTGATTGCGACGGCTTAGTGTTAATGTCAAGTCCTGCTACCACTGAATACATCATGAGGTAGGTCACTGTCTTGGTCGATTATTTGTTTGCTCTAGGCGAGGAGCATACCTGTCCATAACTGACCCTGCAGCCAGGTACCGAGGTCCCAAGGCAAATGTATAATTCGATCTAGCTCCATACTCTCTATTGCGCTCACCATACGCTGCTCCACGTCCTTCCACGCTGGCATCTGGGTGAGGTTGATATGTGCCATTGTTGCTGATCTGACGGGGCAAATAAACAGAGGCAGGATCAAATCCCATTGCACGGTATTCACCATGCATGAAATTGCGGTGTTCATCATATTCCTGAAAGGGCAAGTTGTTTGCATTCCTTGAATAGTCTACATCCTCTTGTCTTGCTGGATAATAAGGAGGACTGTGCCGCCCACTAGTAAAATATTCATGGTTTCCATGGTGGAAATGGGGATTGTGCCATCCAGAAATATCATGTTCTGCTTCTCTCAGGTCTAAATGGGGATTGTAGAATCCATTAGCATCAAAATCACTAGAAACAAACACTGGCGTCAAAGGATCATGACTCCGGTCATAATTACGATTACTGGGATAGCGTTCATACCGCTGTTCGTTGGTTGCCGGATATTGTTCATACATGTCACTGTCACGGCATGTCCTCTGCCTGTTTCGTGAATGCTTCCTTGGTTTCTCCCGAGAATTTCTATGCATCTTTGAGTTGGATGAATTTTCTCTTGTAATATGGGTCAAGATTTCTCTTCTATTTTGTCCAGTACTCTGTCTGGATTTATATTCAGAAACCTCATCATGGCACCGAGAACCACTGGCCCCATTATCTTCAATGTGATCACATCTCTTCTTATCCAAGTTTGTGTTGTTACCATCAGCTGCTTTCTCCTTGAGCTTTCTTCTCTTTCCTGACCTGTCGCCTGAAGTATCTATGGCCATCGCTTTACGATTAGCATCACATCGAGAACTGTTTGGTTCCTCTTGAAAAGCATGACCTGCATTAGCCTCTTGGTCCTTGTCACAACCGTATTCTGGACGAGTGTGTTTTCTGTCTGTAATAGGTGTCTTGTCCACATGACGAACATGCCGCAGCTTTTCAGGAGGATTGTCATCAACATGATTTGGTGTCACCACACCGTCGCCCAAACCAGATTTAGCACTTTCATTACTGGCATTCTTCTCATTACCTGATCTTGATTCTTGTTCACACAGGCTTCGACACATTTGATTTTCTCCCATTGAAATCCCTTGCCCTGATATTGGCTCATCTCCATCTGCATTTTCTCCCAACTCCATGCTTCTCTCCGCTGTTGAATTAAATTTACTCTGATCCACTTCAGCATGTATATCCACAAAGATCTTGTCTAGCACATGATTTTGCTCATCATTTGGCTCCTTTTGGAAAGTATGGCTTGCATTAACTTCTCGGCCTTTGTCATGACCATATTCTGGCTGAGTGTTTTGCCTATCTATAATAGTCATCATATCCACATGTGGAACATGCAGCAGCTTTTCAAGAGGATTGTCATCATCATAATCTGGTGTCACTACACCATTACTCAAACAAAATTTAGTGCTTTTATTACTGGCATTCTTCCTTTTACCAGATCTTAATTCTTGTTCAGATAGGTTACGACACATTTGATTTTCTCCCATTGAGATCTCTTGTCCTAATATTGAGTCACGTCCATCTGCATTTTCACCCAACTCCATGCTTCTCTCTGCTCTTGATTCAAATTCACTCTGATCCGCTTCAGCGTGCATATCCACAAAGTTCTTGCCTAGCACACCATTTGGCTCGTTATTTTCATTGGAAGTGGCTTTGTTTGTAGCCTCTTCTGCTGATGATTTTTCTTTCCCATTGCCATCTTTATCCTCTGGAATCCTGCAGATCTCATTGTCCAATTCAGCATCCTTGTCCGCAGGGGGATTATCCATCAAGTTGTCCTGCTGTCACAGATATCAAATTATTTTCATACGACGTGAAATTGGCCTTGTAGGGCCAAGTACTGTAGGAATAGATCATACCCAACATTTACTCCTATATATCCATAACTATGGCTTAATGGAATGAATTATATGATTGCATATCTTTTCAATTCCCTCAATTAATTCATTAGGATCTACTCCCTCAGTCACAAATTACTCTTCGCTTTGGCTTTTCTAGATACATAACTTTTGCTATGTATCTAGACATAGTATATATTTAGGTGCATATAAAAAATTATGTACCTGGAAAAGCCAAAGCAAATAGTAATTTGCGATAGAGGGAGTAGACAAGTCATGGCACGAAGATCATAAATAGCTATTCCTAAAACATAACTGAACATTCCAGGATACAATGACTGAGCGACTTATGAGTAAGGCATGTGCCAAGGATCTATACAACCCATACTCCAATAATAATTAAAAAAAACAAACCATGTCACCGGACTGCATGTGCGAATGAATCTTGTCAGCAATCTAAAACAAACTAGATAAATGCCCGTGCGATGCTACGGGCACAGGAGAACAGGATTTTGCCTTTCACCCACAAACAAAAATTTAAATATGTATTTGCTTTAACATGGTGGATCAAAGATCAAGAGACTAAAGGAGTTAAACATCAATTCAATTGTAAGTAATGCTGCTTTTCAGCTTTCTCTTGAAAATTCTGCAAATTTGAAGACCGTGACAAAGAAGCAACTTTGAGTTGGACCTAATGATTTTGGACGGGATGGTCCAAAAATGGACCTAGATGATGAACATTATACACCACTTTTGTTCACAATAAATTAACTTCGACTACTTCAAGTGGGGCTCAAAGTTTGAAGACTGCCACTGTTTTGCACCCTGAAGAAGCAAACTCTGAAAGTCAAGTTTTGTCAAAAGTTCAGAGCCAAATAGCTTTCAAACCCTGGATCTTTTGAGCCTAATTTTCATCTACAAGTTGTAGCCCCATGACCTATCTGTAATTTTGATTAAGGGCCAGCAGGAGTTTGTGCATGAGTTTGGACGATATTTGCTAAGCAAGCTCATGGTTTCAGAGGCTTGGCTTTACTCTGAGATATTACTCTGAAGTAATATCTCCTGAACCATTGAATCTCTAAACTTGAATTCAATATATGATCTGTAGCCCTATGTAAGGCCTTTGCAATGTTATATTTTGAATTCAGATGAAGTTCAGCTAGCAAATGGTCAGGTTCAGCTGAATATTTATACAGTTCAAGAAAGAGCTCATCGTCTAAACATTTCCTGCGTGAGCTGCTGGCCGACGCCATCACTTAAGCACCGCCCACTCAACTCCACCGCACCTCGCCCTGCCTATTAGAGATACTCTAGATATTGTAGATATTCTAGATATCCTGGCTGTTTATAGCTTACCTTGTATAGCTGATAGGTTTACTTTATATACTTGATTGTATTCTTGTATTCCAAGCCATATTGGCTATATAATGAAAGGTCACCCCCCCTCATTAGGGTGTGTGGTGTTTCCCCAATTTCTGTCCTTCTACATGGTATCAAGAGACCGGATTAATCCATCCTGGGGTCTTTCCTTCCGCAGCCCACCCGCGTCGCGCGATCCATCACGGCGCGTCCCCTTCCCTGTCGCCGCTTCCCTCTGTCCCGGCGGCGCATCCCCATCTCCCCTCCCGCCACCTTCCTCTGCCCAGGGGGCGAGTACCTTCCCCTGCCGCCGCCCTCCCCTGTCCTAGGCGGCGCACCCTGCTTCCTCTGTTTCCGGTTGTGCCGCATGTCCCTTGACTCAACTGCCGAATCGGCCATGTTAGGGACTCTCGCGGCCGCACACTCTGCCTCCGCGCCGGCCATGGGCGCCCACGACGACGCCCTCGGTGCTGGTGGTGGCGGCTTCATCCTCTACCCCGCGCCGCCGCCTGTGTCCCACGCCTACGCCACCATCAACGTCAAGGCGCACATCCCCATCACCCTGTCGCTGAAGAGCTCCAATTACACCAAGTGGGCCTCCTTCTTCAAGTCCATGTGCGGCAAGTTCGGCCTGCGCTCGCACATCGACGGCACCATGGAGCCCCGTCCTGACGACCCTCAGTGGGATCAGGCTGACTGCTGTGTCCGCTCCTGGATGTTCGGCTCCGTCGACGACGATGTCCTTGAGTTCGCCATGGACGGTGAGGAGCCGCCTGCCCGGGAGCTTTGGCTCGCCATCGAGCGGCAGTTCCGCTCCAACAAGCAGTCCAGGGCAATCTTCATCAGCCACGACTTCCACACCATGACACAAGGCGATTCTTCCATCGCCGATTACTACCAGCGCATGAAGTCTCTTGCTGATGCCCTTCGTGACGTCGGCCATCCTGTTCAGGACTCCCAGCTGGTCCTGAACTTGCTGCGCGGCCTCAACCCTCGCTACTCCAACACCGCCGACGACATCACCAATGACAAGGGTGGCTTTCCCTCCTTCGCCGATGCTCGCGACTTGCTGACCTTGAAGGAGCTCCGTCTCGCCAATGAGACCAAGGTCACCAACTCCACCGCCCTCTTCGCCGGGGCGGGCTCATCGTGTACAAGTCCGGGCGGGTGCCGCTCCATGTCCACCTCTGTTCAGTCCAGCAGTGGTGCTGGACAGCACAAAAAGCCCGCAGCTAACACTAGTGGTGGCGGCGGCTATGGCAACAATGGCAGCAGTAGTGGTGGCTACGGCAACAACGGCAAGAAGAAGTGGCAGCCCAAGAAGCCTGGCGGTGGCTACCAGACCTCCTTCTCGGGCTACCAGCAAGGTGGGCAGCCGCGCCCAACTGGTCCCTGGTTCTGTTTCAGCCCCGGCGGCAGCCTGCAGCAGCCATCCAGAGGTGGCACCTGGCGTGGGGCATCTGCCTCTAGTCTTTTGGGCATGCCTCCTCAAGCACACACAACCTTCGCGCCGCTCCAGGTGTCTCCGGCATCTCAGCAGTCCCAGGCGTATGACATGAGCGGTTTGATGGCCGCCCTCAACCAGATGCAACAGGGGGGCTGGGTCATGGACTCGGGCGCCTCTGGTCACATGGCGTCTACTGATGGTATTCTCCTTTCCCGCCTCCCTCCATCCCACTCCTTCATTACTGTCGGCAATGGGCATACTCTTCCTGTCTCGTGCCGCGGCACATCCACTCTTCCTACTGCTTCTCATTCTTTCCAGCTTAATGATGTTCTTATTGTTCCTTCCTTGGTTCGTAATCTGATTTCTGTTCGTCAGTTTACTAAGGACAATCATTGCACTATAGAGTTTGACGCTTTCGGTTTTTCTGTTAAGGATATCCCGACCAGGCGCGTGATTCTTCGCTGCGATAGTTCTGGTGATCTGTACACCGTCCCTCCAGCAGCCAGCAGCAGCAGTACCCCCCATACCAGCCTCGCCACATCCTCCAGTTTGTGGCATCTTCGTCTTGGTCATCCTGGACCCACTGTCATAGATACTCTTAGGAATAATTTTTCGATAGAGTGTAATAAAGGGTCTCATACTTTATGCCATTCATGTCAGTTGGGAAAACATGTTCGGTTACCTTTCTCCTCTTCTAGCTCGCACAGTACTAGTGCTTTTGAGTTGATACACTGCGATGTGTGGACTTCTCCTGTCGCTAGCGTTTCGGGTTGTCGCTACTACCTCGTTATTCTAGACGATTACTCTCACTTCTGCTGGACTTTTCCCATGGTGCATAAATCCGAGGTTGCGGGTCACATTATTAGTTTCTTTGCTTATGCTCGCACACAGTTCAGCCTTCCGATTAAGAACGTACAGGCCGACAATGGCACTGAGTTTGTCAATAAGTCTCTCACCTCTTTTTTGACGACTCAGGGCACTCACCTTCGTCTCTCCTGTCCATACATGTCTCCTCAAAACGGCAAAGCTGAACGTGTCCTTCGCACCCTGAACAATGTCACCCGTACCCTGCTCATCCACTCCAACATGGCCGCCTCATATTGGAGCCACATATCTGCTAAACCGCAGACCATGCTCTGCCATACAGCATGCTGTTCCCTTCCAACTTCTTCATGGGAAGCCGCCTGATTACACCCACCTACGAGTATTTGGGTGCCTCTGCTACCCTAACCTCTCCGCCACCGCTCCACACAAACTCGCACCTCGTTCTACAGCTTGTGTGTTTCTTGGCTATCCTTCATATCATAAGGGCTATCACTGCCTAGACTTGTCCACTCGCCGAGTTATTATTTCTCGGCATGTCGTCTTCGATGAGTCTTCGTTTCCTTTCTCCTCCCAGCCCACATCACCGTCGCAGCTTGACTTCTTGTTACCTTCTCCTTCTAGCTCCGCTACAGCTTCGCCCTCGGTCGCTCCATCCACGGATGTTGAGCAGCCGCGGCCTTCACCGATTGTTTTGCAGGAGCTCCCTGAGGACAACCCCGCCATCATTATGCGCGCCCCTGTCCTCCACTCAGTGCCTTTGCCCAGACCAGGCGGGTCTGGGCCCGGCCGCACCGTCGTTGCCTCTCCGCTCCAGCCGCCCCTACCCAGACCAGGCGTGTCTGTTCTAGGGGGCGGTCCTTCGGCTTCTTCGGCGGGCACTAGGGGTGGACAGGCTGCCCTGCTCCCGCCCCTCCGCCGTGACTTCCACCTCGTCTACGGTCGTCGCTCGGTGGCTGCTCCTCAGCAGCAGGAGCCGGCCCCTCCTGTGGTGACACCTCCGTCGTCGCCTAGGCCGCCTCCGGCGGCCTCTCCGGTTCCTGCACCGACGCCTGCTCCTCCGGAGCCACAACGTCCTGTGACTCACACCGCGGCTGGCGTCATACCGCGGGTGTCGTACCGGAACCTCAGCGCCACCACTTCTCCTCCGACACCATCGCCGATTCCGACGAACTACCGCAGCGCCCTTGCTGACGCTAACTGGCGTGCGGCCATGACGGACGAGTACCAGGCACTCATCGACAACGGGACCTGGCGTCTTGTTCCTCGACCTTCTGGCGCCAATATTGTGTCGGGCACGTGGATCTACACACGTAAGTATCATTCCGATGGTACTCTTGCCCGTCACAAAGCTCGGTGGGTGGTCCGCGGCAACAATCAGCAAGCTGGCATCGATTACGACGAGACTTTCAGTCCGGTTGTCAAACCGGCGACGATCCGGACTGTATTGAGTCTTGCCGCCTCTCGTGCCTGGCCTCTTCACCAGCTGGACGTGCAGAATGCTTTCCTTCACGGTCATCTTGAGGAGACGGTCTACTGCCAGCAGCCTCCAGGCTTCGTCGACCCTGCTGCTCCTGATCACGTCTGCCTGCTTCAGAAGTCCTTGTATGGGCTCAAGTAGGCTCCCCGGGCGTGGTACCAGCGGTTTGCTGCATTTCTTCGGCAACTCGGTTTCGTCGCCTCCACCTCCCTCTTCGTCTATAAAGAGGGTCCGCAGATGGCCTACTTGCTGCTCTACGTCGACGACATCATCCTCACCGCGTCTTCATCGACTCTTCTTCAGCACATCATGGCCAAACTCCACTCTGAGTTCGCCATGACGGACCTCGGCGACCTGCATCACTTCCTCGGCATTGCTGTTACTCGTTCCACCGACGGCCTGTTCCTTTCCCAGCGACAGTATGCTGTGGATCTCCTCCAGCGCGCCGGCATGGCTGAGTGTCACTCTACGGCGACTCCTGTTGACACTCATGCCAAGCTTTCGGCGACGGACGGTGCTCTCCTCTCCACGGCTGATGGTTCTGACTACCGAAGTCTTGTGGGTGCCCTCCAGTACCTCACTCTGACCCGGCCCGACCTCTAGTATGCTGTTCAGCAGGCGTGCCTCTTCATGCATGCCCCACGTGAGCCTCACTTGGCGCTGGTCAAGCGCATTCTTCGCTACATCAAGGGCACGCTCTCCTCCGGACTTCACATTGGTGTTGGTCCTGTTCAGTCCTTGACTGCATATTCGGATGCAGACTGGGCTGGCTGCCCGGACTCTCGACGTTCCACCTCCGGCTTTTGTGTCTACCTCGGCGACAACTTGGTGTCATGGTCCTCCAAGCGCCAGACCACGGTGTCCAGGTCTAGTGCTGAAGCTGAGTACCGTGCTGTGGCCCATGCTGTTGCCGAGTGCTGTTGGCTTCGGCAGCTTCTTCAGGAGCTTCATGTCTCCCTTGACTCGGCCACGATTGTCTACTGTGACAACGTGAGTGCTGTCTACATGACAGCAAACCCTGTTCACCACCGGCGCACGAAGCACATCGAGATCGACATTCACTTCGTCCGCGAGAAGGTGGCTCTCGGGCAGGTTCGGGTCCTCCACGTCCCGTCCTCTCATCAGTTTGCGGACATTATGACCAAGGGTCTGCCAGTTCAGCTCTTCACCGACTTCAGATCCAGTCTTTGCGTCCGTGATTCTCCCGCTGTGACTGCGGGCGGGTATTAGAGATACTCTAGATATTGTAGATATTCTAGATATCCTGACTGTTTATAGCTTACCTTGTATAGGTGATACGTTTACTTTATATACTTGATTGTATTCTTGTATTCCAAGCCATATTGGCTATATAATGAAAGGTCACCCCCCTCATTAGGGTGTGTGGTGTTTCCCCAATTTCTGTCCTTCTACACTGCCAGCGCATCGAGCTGAGGCACACGCGCAAGCACGAGCTGGCCACTCCTCGGACGCGTTGCTAGGAGCCAGCACCGGTGGTGTCCCTGCCGTCGACAGGTGCTGCACAGACTCTCTTTTTTTTTGAAATAAACTGCTGCACATACTCCTCCGGTTCTCTGTAGCTGCCTAGAGATGGATGTGGATTGGTTGATGTGTGATGCCAGTATGCCACGAATCAAGGGGAAGGTTAAGGCGTTGGCCAGGGCACACGTGGATTCGAGGAGCGGAGGATGCAGAGTGGTGATTGGGGGTCGCCATTTCCTGCAGATCGCTGTGGCCTGCGGGGGAGAAGGGGTAGCGGCGGGTGATTGGGGGATGCGTGCGGGGCAACGATATTGGGGAGGACTCCGGAGGGAGATTTTGAATTCTCGTAGATACTGCTGGCTAGACGGTAAATTCTGGAGGGGCGAAACACGATGTACGAAGAAGCCATCGGGATGTTTGAAGTAGGAGAGAAAAGGGACACAAATGAGCCACAAAAAGGAAGTTCAGAAAAATACTACAGATGCTTGAAGGACCATAATTCATAATTTCACGGGATTTCTCTTTCCTAGATAATGACGTATGTTGTTCAAAACACTCTTGCAGGGTCGTCATAAAACCCCACTTATGTAAGAAAAAGTGCATACTGCCACTATGATCTTTA
Organism: Cenchrus fungigraminus; assembly: GCA_036936925.1. Lineage (NCBI taxonomy): Eukaryota > Viridiplantae > Streptophyta > Magnoliopsida > Poales > Poaceae > Cenchrus > Cenchrus fungigraminus. The sequence goes on from CM072779.1 coordinate 130,773,937, forward strand.
AATTGCATATTTGCTAAAGACCTAAACTATTGTCCTATGGTGTGACTACAAGGTGACAAAATTGAGTTTCCTTGTAATCTACTAACCTGACAAGGGTTAACAAGCTAGACCAAGAACAAAAGAAATTAGTATTGTTAAGGAAATTCATTTTAGAGATGACACCATGCCCTCCTACTGCAAGTCGTACTGTGGTAGTCACAACTATTGGTCGGTTTTGAGGGCTACCACTCCATCACTGTGGGTGTGATAACATGGGTGCAAGCCATAAGCTGTGGAGACTTGGGTAGCTCAAGGCACAAGTATTAAGAGTGAACAACAAAAGAAGAAACAGTCTCTTGAAGTGATGGCAGCATGAGCAGTGTAGGCCCACAAATGTGAGTGCTAAGTGCTAGTATTGACCGGATAAGTGTCACAATGTGTACCACACGCGCATGGCCCTGGACCACCAAAGTCAGGTGTCATTTGTCAAATTACATCACTGTGACATGGCTTTCCTCCTAGCAAGCACTCCTGAAAGCTGGAGGGATGTTGTATTACAACAATGGCTATGTTACGAGTACGGATGCCTAGCTAGCTACCTTCAACCACGGTGTTACCTTCGTGGCAGAGCTCACTGCCATGATACCTATGCAGAGGGTAGCCCTCCACACCACTGAGCTGGTTGAGCCATCCTCAGACTTCCGAGCCACTCCACACCAAGTACGCCACTGCCTGCATGCTTGATCTCAAAGTCACCTTGGACTGGCCAACACCAAAATTTGAGTGTCTAAATTACCTAGCAAATTTAAGGATCGGGCCCTATAAGGGCCGGGCCATAATCCTATACAATTTTGAGCTAAAAATTGACTTGTGAAGAATGAATTAGGGCCATGATCCATTACCACCCCGCCACCACCACTCAGAGAAACGAACTGATTAGAAAGAACACCAGCGAACTCAGCCAAGACAAGTGTTTCTAAACTACAGTTTCACAAAAAAAAGGTGTTTCTAAACCAGAAACAGAGCATCCCAACTGGTTGATTTCAACTAGCGCATAACTTTTAGGTGCCTTCCAAGACACTCGGGGCAAGGAAGGAATTCATGGTCTACCTCTCTACCTCTACATCTTAAGATAACAACTGATCCACAAAAAAACTTCTCCCAGAGGCAGCATATAAGGATAGCTATAGGGTATCTTTCTTAATTTAAGTACCTGAACAAAATGATCAGCACACTTCTTAGCAATATTGCAGGATGTACTTGCGGATCTTTCCTTCTTTTGTCCGCTTGTTTTCCTGGGATGAAGAAACACAAAAACCCCTGTCACTTGTGACTATTTAAAGGATTTACGAATCATATTGCCTTTTGCAACTAATGGTCAGAAAAGGTAGAGAAGCCTACAATAAAGTAGAAACTAAATAAAAAGGTCCGCTTTCAATAGATGCAAACACTTGTATACCAAATAGCCTAATAAGCTAAACTGTTCGGAGTCTTCTGTAGCAAAAAAATATCTGTATAATCTATGGGAAATGAATTGAATAATTAGGATGATGAATTGATGATGAGGATGGTGAGTCACCTCTTTTTTGTTTTGCTATCCACCACAGATGATGGTTCAATTTGCAGGTCTTCTTTCAAGTTCATTGTGGAACACTCAGGTTCGAGAACCATATGCTCCAATGAGTTTTGTGTCTGCTCGATCTTTTCTCAAGGTAACCTGTTTAAGACCTTTGTGGATTTCTTTGAACTCTGATCAATGCTCCTTTTCCGTTTGCCAGCCATTTTGCCTTTCTTTTTAGCAAGACCTCCAACTTTGGTTATTTTTGGAGTGTGTGGGAACTTTATATGGCCCCTTTCAGCAGTTCCAGTAGGCTTGCATATTTTATGGTCTCTGAGATTTCAGCAAAAGTTAGTTGCTCTGGGAAGATAATGCAGAGAAACACAAGGAAACAGATCAATAATAAACTTACAGACAGTAAATTATAATAATTCCAGAAAGTTTCCAAGCACGTTGTTTCATATTCTTGTCCTTTGTTTCAAATGATATCTCCCTAAGAAATGCAATTAGATATCATGAGAACAATCAAATATGCAAACAAAATACATACAAACAATTGTAGTTTTTTAAAAAATACATACAAACAATGCAGATGTTCTACAGTACCTTGGCAAACATTCTCTGTGATATGATTTTGGACAACGTCTGCACACAGCAAACTGCATTGCTCGTTGGGTTCTTTCCTCCATTCTTCTACATTCAAAGCACCAATGCACAGGGCACGTAAATGACATCCCTGTCCTAATCCTTTTTGCCAATTCACACGATCCAACAGGGTCGTCAGGCTCCAGTAATTTTGCAACACATTTGGGGTGGTAGAAGTGTCCACAAGTTGGATTATTACAATTGAACACCTAAGAGATTGTACATAACAGAGCTAAGATGACTGGAAGGAATGTTACCAAGATACTATAATTCCATAATCACTCTTACATAGGCATTTTGTCTAAGTGTTTTTTTTTCCACAATGAGCATCTCAAAGATTGATCTACATACGGTGCAGGAGAATTGGAGATGGAATAAGATTAGTTATGGTCACAGAACTCATGGATGCCTTATTATGTTCAATTCTTTATTCTCATATTGCAAATTCATATTTAACATAATATTGCTTTTACTATCAAGAAAAATACAATCGCCTAGGCACTAGGCGGAGCCTAATCACCTACCTAGCACCTATCACTTTTTGAAACATTGCACAGTCATTCAAATAATTAGCACTCAACAAGATTTTACTATTGATTTTCCATTCCTGCAGCCTGCAGCAGTTAGTCATCTCCATTGCATGAAGAAAGGGTGCTAAATATGGACATAAAAGGGGTCTAAGTAAGTCATAGAAAATAAGCACCATTTTTTAAGGCCACAAAGCAAGCATTGTCTTCAAATATAATATGTGCACTTGTCAGGTGTCAAGGGTCTAATGGGCCGGGAGGCCCGTTAGGGTAGGTTTAGGGATAAGATCGAGTCCTTGCTTAGAGGTCAAATAATCCTCTCTATTTAAAGAGAGGAGATGTATCAATCTAATGAAGCAAGAGATTAGAAGGAAAACCCTTCTCCTCTTGCCGGCCGTGGGCAAAGCCCCGCGGCCGGCGTTCCTAGCGCCCGCCGCCGCCGCTCCACTCTCTCAGCCCACCACGTGAACAGTACCCACGGGTACTGTATCTCCCAGCCCTAATTCCTCCACAAATCAGCCCCAAAATCCTCCAATCACCTTCCCCTACGCTGCAATTCATAACAATTTGGTATCAGAGATGCCAGGTTGGCCGCCGGAGCTGTTCTCCGAGTGTATGGCCGCGATCTCGGCGCCGCTGACACCTCTGTCACCCACGCTCTCGGCATTGCTGGCGGCGTACGCCGCCGTTCCGCTAGCGGCGCCCCTGGCACCGGCAGCGCAGCCGACGTTCACCGCAATTGAGACGGCAGAGAAGAGGATGGGGGTCGTTTCAGCGCCCACCGCCAGCGCTGTTGTCCTCCAACACCCATTCATCGATGGGATCTTCTATAGGGGTACCGGCGTACAGCAGATTCGGGTGTCAGCGGCCGTGCGGCTGCAGGCTGCAGCGCACAGCCTCCTCGCGCGGCGGCGGCTCCAGGGGCGGCGTCGAGAGGCCCATGCGGAGGTCACCGCGGCGGCGTCCGCGGTGGTGACGCCTCCGTCCTTCTCCACGTCCGTCTCCGAGCCGACGGTGGAGGCGCAAGAAACGCAGATCGAGGCGCTCGGCCTCGCCTCACCGCAGGACAGCGGCACGGGTGCGGAGATCCTACACTTCCGCGACGACCTCGACGACATTAGCCGCGGCGGGAATCTGCTGCTCGCGTTGGTGGCACCCTCGTCCTCATCTGCCCTGACCCGCCATCGCCGACGGCGGCTTGCCAGGGGCAGCTCCGCAGGCTGTCGCTGGGACGCACGCAGACCTCCGAGGGGTCGTCTCCGCGGTCCGCAGCCAGGGGGCGCTCGGCTCTGGCCGCCGCGAGACCGTCGTCGCGCTTGGCCGTCGAGGGGTGGCCTCTGCCGGGGCCCGTGGAGGGCTCGCCGACGTCAGCGGCCATCAGCGCTGCTACGGCCGTCCACGTCAGGCACCCCCGCCCTGGCCATCTGCGGTCTGCAGCACCAACATCCAAGGCATCGTCCACCACGCGCTCGCTTCCGCCATAGCCACCGAGGGCACCTCATCCGGGATCGATCTGCTGGAGCAGGGGGCGCAACTTCCGGCGCAATGTGCGCCTGTGACGGCGGCGGCTTCCTCCTCCGACCCAGGGCACCTGGCGGCTTGGGTTATGGGCCTGTGCTGGGCTGTTCTACTCGGTGCACAGGGCAGTTCCCATGGGATCCGGGTGGCTGCACATGTGCAGACCCGTCGTGCGGATGGTGCTCACCATTCAAGAGTCAGCAAAATAAAATAAAGAGTTCGAGTCTATTTCAAGTTAAAAATTAGAAAAAAAAAGTCGAGATGTAAAAGGCTTATTTTCAGGTTATAGGTTTGTGTGGCGTCGAGTCATTGTCAAGGTGCCCATGTTGCAGCTCGAGAACGAGCTGCTCGGAAAAGGGCAGGGTAATGTCAGATGTCAAGGGTCTAATGGGCCGGGAGGCCCGTTAGGGTAGGTTTAGGGATAAGATCGAGTCCTTGCTTAGAGGTCAAGTAATCCTCTCTATTTAAAGAGAGGAGATGTATCAATCTAATGAAGCAAGAGATAGAAGGAAAACCCTTCTCCTCTTGCCGGCCGTGGGCAAAGCCCCGCGGCCGGCGTTCCTAGCGCCCGCCGCCACCGCTCCACTCTCAGCCCACCACGTGAACAGTACCCGCGGGTACTGTATCTCGCAGCCCTAATTCCTCCACAAATCAGCCCCAAAATCCTCCAATCACCTTCCCCTACGCTGCAGTTCATAACAGCACTACAGCAGGCACAGCAGTCGCAGTTTAATGTAGTCTCAATGTACCCAGAACCAAATAGGTGGGGGGTGGGGTGGGGGCGGGGGGGTGAGGTGAGTTTTCATACCTTAGCATTTGGCTCTGCAGATGGCCCAAGTTCTCCACATTTGGAACATTGGTGTTCCTTATATTCGCAGTTCTTGCACAAATAAGAATCAATTCCCTATAAATATATAAAGAGAATATGTCACCAATTCAAGACAGAAAAACGTAAAGTTGCAGTACCAAAGTTTCAAAAATCACCTTTAACTGTGCAGAAGTGTAACCAAGAGTTTTACATTTAGATTCCAGGCCATCTTCCTTCCTGGGATGGAAGGACCTCTTGCACGGGCCTATACAGCTACAAAAAAAAAAGCAATAAGCAAAGGATATAACCAAATTGATTCAGTTATTCAGCGGATGCTTATGCTTAGGAGGTTTTATAAGCCGCTGAAACAAATATTTTCTCCATAGAAATACTGGAATCAATATGATTTGCCCTAAAGCGTGAAATCAGAAACATCAAATATATGGAAGATACAACTCCATAAAGTATATCCTTTCATCCCTAGGTATTAACACAACTAGCCCAGAAAATAAGATGGCAGGATTGCTGCTAATCAAACAATCATTAGTTAGGTGATGCCAAAAAGAAGGGATGATAATATGAGATAATAAGTTAGATAGCTACACTATTATAGACATGAAGACATATAACACAAACAGTATTGCACGATAAAAAAAATTCCAAGAAAGATCAATAATTTCAGTGTAGATGAGATCTCCTTTGAGGACATACCATTAAGTTTTGCTATGCTTTGTATGATCTACTAATTGCTCTCAATAAGGGAAGCTATTATTGGGTAAAATAGGGAGACAGGAGCTAAACAGGCCTCATCACTTGGCTCTGCCATTTCTGCAGACCATCAGGCTAATTATTTATCCTAGCATTTTTAACATCATTTAGAGAAACAAAAGGCCAAGGGGGCCGCAGCCTACCTTGGCTTGCATGAAGCTCCACCCCTGCACATATGATCCACCCACTTGTTATGTAACTACCAAAGCTGTGAAGCATCACTTTATCCATAAAGTGTTTCACTCACCCCATATGCACAACCTTATTATGATTTTCTGGTCAACCCATTCCTCATGGCCAAAATGCCCAGCCACCCTATATGTTTTAACTACTATATATATGAAGGAAAGTACTTTTTCTAAATAATCCAATTTCATATTGTTGAAACTATATCATCACTATCCAATTCAATTGCTAACTAATCACATCAGCTATGAAATACTGATGAGGCCCAAATCTGTTCCACTTGAATGAAAAATGATGAATCCTCAACGAGTTTGGCATTCTCTTGACTTCTTGAGAGACCAAAGCAACGAATTGTACACATAAGATACAATAATAAGCACCATGATATTTTTTCTCCTCAATCGTGAAGGAGAGCAGTGTGCCACCTCATTAACAAAGTCAACCCAAATGTACAGCACCACTGACATCACACAGTATGCCCCCCCTCCCCCACCCACCGAACCAACCAACTAACACGGCATCATGATGTACAAAAAAATATACAAAGCACATGGCATCTCACAGCGGATTAAAATGCATAAAAAAACAATAGTCTCTGATCAGCTTAATAACATACAGAAGCTCACGTACCTGAGCAATTTTCCTCCATCATCGCATAAAGCACATAACATATCAGTACCATCATCATTGTTAGTATAACCATCACTGTTACCATCACCGTAATCAGAATGATCATTGTTGCCATCATCGCCACAATCACTATCAGTGTCATTGTTTCTTTCATCTGACTCATCACTACTGGTGAATTGCAATTCGGTGACTGAGGCCCTGGGCTAATCAACAAAAGTAGAAGAAACCAAAAATGAATATTTTTCCTTGAATACACAGGAGAGCTGCATATGACACATCACTCGAGATCAACAAAGAATCAGCGTGTTTGTAATATGGGTTTTGTTTTCTTTAATGAAATGAAACACAGCTCTCCTACACATTTGAGAAAAAAAAAGGAGATTATAAGCCACAGTAGATGCATGTCTGTTAGTGTACCTCTTTGGTAGTCTTGGTGATACCCCCGATAAACCTGTGCAGAATCTGCGAAAAAACACCATACAAACAAGCAGTCAAATAATTGTCTCAAATTTGTATATGAATAAAGCACATGCCATTCATGATGACAATGGATTCCTAAATAGACTTCCATAGAAAAGGTCAAATCATATCTGAATTATGACGTCATTAAAATTCAAAAAGTAGATGTGATACAGTGTAGCTTATTGCGTTAATTGCGAAGTACAAACCCATGAGCCCATGACACTAAGATTTGCCAACTACAAGGCTTTGCATTTTAATCTACCTTGCAATGCAACAGCAAAATATTGAAGGTTTAAGTAACCTTTAAGCTACTGTACATTGCTAAATTGACTAAACTACTAGTCGAGAAAATTAAATGACATAATTCAGGAGAAGTAGGGAAGTGTAACCTACTGAATCTATTAGAATGAATAAGTTCCGAGATCAAGAATACAACACTAATGAGCCAAACAAAGTCAACGAATCCAAAGAGTGAAAAGACATGAAAATCATATTGGAATTGGAATATCTAAGAACCACATTATCAGATAATATGAAGATAATTTAATTAAGCGGTAAATATTCTAGTAACTTATACCTTTAACTTCATAAAAGCTGGATCTCTCTCTTGGAATAGCTTGATGAGGGGATGGTGCTTCCTCAAGTCATCTATGGCAGGTTTAGTACCAAGTTTACTACAAATAAATAAATAAATAAATAAATAAATATTATGGGTTAATACCCAACTGGCACAGTAGCAAAGGACAAAAGAAGCCTGGGGATGGATTACTCGAAAACTTCATTGAGGTGATCCCAAAGGCTTCTCTTATCTTTATGCTGCTTCCTGAGAAAGTGGAGCATTTGAACTGTGATCAATATTGATCGAGCAATCTCATCTTTGTAGCATTTCCTTGGATCCAGCAGTTTTATCCAATTGCCCTCACTGGAAAGAACTGAGATGTTTGGCTGCTCACATTCAAGCCCTACCCTCCAAGCTACCACTTGCTTGTGCACTAGATAGAGGCTTTTATCCATGACTCCACGCAAGTAGACTTTCTTCTCAGAATCACAATCTCCCACTTTATCATTCTCATCAAACTGAAAAGGCAAAATACTAAAACAGACATACTCGTCCTTGGCAAGCTCAAAATAATATTCGTGCACAGCCTTGAACTCAGGCTGCACACCATCATCGTCGTCATCAAACATCATGGTTCCTCAATTTCTACAGGGACAAAAGAAATCTTACTTTTTCAATGACAAGCAAACAACAATAGAAGTCATCTATTGAATTTTCAGAGTAAAATAGCAACTTAACCATATATCAAATAACAGTATAGGGGACTTTCGTGCCCACTAAGGAAATATTGCTGGCAATAATAGCCACCAAAACAAATGTGTCTACAAAACTTCAGCCAAGATGAACTGATTATTCTTTGTGGTTACTTGAGCCAAGGCCAAAAACTGTATAGTTTGGAGAAAACCACAAGAGATAATATTTTTCCAAAATTCAAATGCACAAACAATTGAACTGATGGCAACCCTCAGAAAATTTTTTCGGAACCAATGGCAGTGGTAACTAATGAATTCAGCACTCATTGAAACACTGAAGGCTATTACTGAAAAATAAACTTACTTGGAACAATCAATACAACACCAATTCAAATGACACTGATTAGACAGCCAACAGATGAAAATGCAATACAGAAAAGGCTACTAATGGAGCTGCATCTCTAAACTCTAATAAATACTTCCCACCTGTAATCTCACATCATGGAAGGCAATATGATGAAATGAATACTTAACTAATGCAGTAGCTACTATGGTGGCATTTGGTTCACCAAGTGGGACGATAACAGCAATGAAACCTGGTACTGGCGTTATCTATTACAATGCAACAATTACCAGCTTTCGTTTGGTTGCGCTGGGTAATTATTTTCATTTACTTTACAACGTTTGGCTGGAAGCGATGGTAATGCCAGTTGATAATTGAGAATGACAAGCAGGCATTTGACTGGCCTTAAAAAAAACAACACATGAGACAAAGCATCCATCGATCAAAGCTTTTCTAGGACAAATTCAACACCAATGATGTGGTCAAAAAATTTGACAGCCAAATAAAAACAAATACAAAATTGTTCAGTACCTAAGACTTCCAAAAATTGAAACAATAACATTATAACACATCTTAGAACTTCAAAGCATAACATTATAACACATCTTAGAACTTCAAAGAATAATTTTTGGTACAATTACAAGCATATATGTGAATCAATCAGAACTCCAAGTACCCAGAAAGTAGAGGGATATATTCCAATATTATGTGCAGCCAAATATAATTAAGTTAATTCAATTGATCCTTAAAGTAGAAACTAGAAAGCAGGCAAGAAGGCTTCTTGATCTCTCTCGCACTAAAGAGATGGGCGCAGCAAAGGCTGTGGCTCGCTTTAGATGTATAAATAATCCTATAGATCGACATCAAAATTCTTTCACCAAAAAAATAAATCCAAGGTTATGCAAAAAAAAAAAGTCATAAACCCTGAGTATGAGGAGTAACACTCGTACCTTGCAGATATCCTCCTCATCCGATTGGTGTAGAGGCCGTCTTCTCTTGCCCCCCACCCACCCCCGCAGAGCTTTCCTTTTCACTGATAATTCTGTCAAGATCACCCACCCCCGCAGAACTCAAGATCAAGAACACAGGCAGGTTAGGGTTTGTGGGGAAAAATTGGGGGCACAGGGGATGCGGGAGGAAGAGGGGAGAGGGAGGGAGCAGATGAACCCTCACCGGCAACCGGCAAGATGCGGCGCTGCGGTACTCGGTGGCGGCGGCGGCACGGAGGAGGCAGAGTCGCCCGCCCGAGAGAGGTAGAAGGCGAGCAGCGCGAGAGGGAGGCGCGGTATTGGATAACGCCGGGTGGAGCAGCGCGAGAGGAATGACACCGCCGTCAGGAAGCGCGCCGCCCGCCCAACCGCCTCGCCGCGCTTCTAGCTCGGGACGGCGAGGAGAAAGGAGTGATTTCTCGTGGCGACGGAATGGGAGACGGAGTGAGATACTGGCGAGCTCTCACACTAACGTGTGTTTGGTCCGAGAGCGAACGGAACGGCTCCCATTATTTTCATGTTTAGTTGAAAATGTTAAGTTAGAATGGCTTCCATTCTTTTTTTTTTCTTTGCAGGAATAAGATAGGGAATGATAGCAGTTTTCACTTTGTTAGTGGGTCCCACATGTCATAGGGTTTAGGGTTTAGGAGGTCTCACATGTCATACATGCTCTCTTCTTCATCCTCAGCTCCTCTGCCGCCGCCCGCGTTGACCCCAGCCCCACCCCACCCACCCCATCGCCCGCCGGCCCGAGCCGGCCATGGACGCGGCAGATTCGGCGTTGATGATGGACGCGGAGGATCTAGCGGCGGCGAGCGCGCTGATGATGGATGCGACGGATCTGGCGGCGGCAAGCCGGCCATGGACGCAGCGGACCCGGCGCGCCTCGTCGCCGCCACGCTCGTCTGCAGGCGCTGGTGCGCGTTCCTTGCGAGGGCCGGGTTCCGCCAGTTCCGCGGCGGCGGCGGGCGTCGTGGGTGGCTGCGGGGTGATGGGAGTGGTAAGCACCGGCTTGGGCAGGCGAGCTGGGGGCGCCGCCGGCTCCTCGCGGCGGCGGGCAGGAGCTGGTCGGGGTGCGGAGCACGGGGAGCGCATGAGGAAGAGGATGAGGAGGAGGAGAGAGACATGAGAGAGAGACAGGAGGGAGACGGGAGAGAAAAATGGGAGCGGAGCGGTTCCGTCTCTCAAATTTTAACGGACGGAACAAACCCGCATCTTGCGGGTATATTCCCCCTGTAGCCGCTCCGCTCTGGCCGCTCCCCATCCAAACAGTCGCGGGAGCGGGTCGGCTCCGCTCCTGCCGCTCTCCAACCAAACACACAGTAAGTAGTCACTTGGGTGAAAAGTGAAAAAATTCCTATTCATCCCATCACATTTATCACATCCACCACCATTTTTCACCCAACTAAGGTCCTGTTCACTTCCTTTCAAAATTTCTTATTCATCTCATCACTTCCCTTCCGATTGTGAAGGATATCACTGAGCGGGTAGTCGGTTACCACATAGATCTTGTACTCTTGAAAGTAGTGTCGTAGCTTCTGCGAGGTGATGAGAATCGCATAGAGCATCTTCTGCACCGGAGGGTACCGAGCCTTGGACTCAAAGAGGACCTCGCTGACGAAGTAGACAGGGTGCTGGACCTTGTAGGCGTGGCCGTCTTCATGTCGTTCGACGACGATGGAAGTACTGACCACATTAGTAGTCGCAGCAATGTAGAGGAGTTCCTCTTTGGCTTGAGGAGCTGTGAGTACTGGGGGCTTGGACAGGAAGTCTTTGAGTTGTTGAAGAGCTTCGTCAGCCTCTGCAGTCCACACGAACTTCTCTTACCGCTTGAGTAGCTTGAAGAAAGGTAGACCCCGTTCTCCAAGTCTTGAGATGAATCTATTGAGGGCCGCTATACATCTAGTAAGTTTCTGAATGTCTTTGATATTTGATGGAGCCTTCATGTTGGTGATAGCAGAGATCTTCTCAGGGTTAGCTTCGATGTTGCGATGGCTAATGATGAACCCGAGTAGCTTCCCTGATGGTACGCTGAAGACGCACTTGTTGGAGTTGAGCTTCCATTGGTACTCCCGCAGAGAAGCAAAGGTCTCTTCAAGATCGGCGATGAGCGTGTCAGGATCCCTGGTCTTGACGACGAAGTCATCCACGTACGCTTCGACGTTCTTGTTGAGTTGTCTCTTGAAGCAGGCTTGGATAGCTTGCTGGTACGTTGTTCTTCAACCCGAACACATCATTGTGTAGCAGTAGGCGCCGAACGAGGTGATAAACGCGGTCTTCTCTTGGTCTTATTCCTTAATCGCTATCTAGTGGTACCCCGAGTAGCAGTTGACGACGGAGAGGAGAGCGCAGCCCGCCGTGGAGTCGATGACTTGGTCTATCCGCGGCAACCCGAAAGGATCCTTGGGCCAGTGCTTGTTGAGATCAATGTAGTCGACACACATCCTCCACTCGTTTGAATTCTTCTTCCGGACCAGGACAGGGTTAACGAGCCACTCAGGATGAAACACTTCTCTGATGAAGCCGGCGGCGAGTAGTTTCGCGAGTTCTTTCTTGATGACATCCCTGCGGTCTTAGGCGAAGCGGCAAAGGTACTGTCGCTTGGGGGTAGCTTTAGGATCGACGTTGAGTGAGTGCTTGATCAGCCTTCTGGGCACATCGGGCATGTCAGCTGGATTCCACGCGAAGATATCACGGTTGGCTCGAAGAAAATTGACGAGCACGTCTTCCTATTTGGGATCTAGGCTTGCATTGATCATGGTCGTCTTCGAGATGTCGCTAGTACTGTGGGATATGGGTACCCCTGGGTCCCCACCGACCAGTCTCATGGTCGTCCCCGACAAGTGGGTTCGGCCCACCAGAAGACCTACCGACCTTGTAGTGGGCCCAACAGACCTGATCTGTGGCCCAGACGACTTCCTGAAGACCTTATCTGATACGACTAGAAGACTTGGAGTACACGACAGGACGGCGGCAAGACCCGACAGGCCTTCCAAAGATTTGCTGGGAACAGTTGTAATCAACTAGACTATGGGCGACCGACCTTATCCGCTGGCCAATATAAGGCGGGCAGGGCGTCCCCCGATGTACGCGCTCTCAATCAATCTACACCAACAACTGGACGTAGAGTTTTACTCTCCGGAGGCCTGAACGGTATAAAATCGTCGTGTCCTTGTGTTCCGTGTGCCCTAGCATAACCATCGAGTCGTGAGCTCTAGATCGCCCCCACCGAACAAATAAACCATCGGGGTTGACCCCCCTGTGGGCTGTGCAGAACTAAACCTCTGACAGTTGGCGCGACAGGTAGGGGCAGATCCAGAGTTCTTCGTGCGACTTCGATGGCTTCGATCAACGTCATCATCTTCCCCGGAAGCATGGTGGACTTCCTCGCCAACCCCGTCGACATCAGCTTTGGCTCTATGCCGTCGGGTTCCGCCGCTCCAGCCACCGGCTTAGTCAGCCTCGACAACGCCGCGACCACCCTTGTTTAGCAAGTCGAATCTGACCCGCTATCCCGCTATCTCGCACCCACCCACACCTCGTGATCTCGTCGCGGGGTTCGACCGTGTCACAACCATGCTTGCAGACACAATCAAGATCTGCGAAAGCATCATGCGCTCTGCACTACAAGAAAATCGCTGACTAGTGACGCAAACACATTTTAGCGTCATTGATTTATGACGTTCCTGACTAATCTCGTCATTCAATTTCACTTCCGAGCAAATTTAGTGAAAAAAAACTTTCATCATAACGGTTGGTACTGTAGCCGAGCATTTCCTGTTCCAAGCTAGTTTTGTGACGCCATAAGCTCCGCAATAATGTCATAAACCAACTTTGGTCCCACATGTAAGTATTATTTTAAAAATAGAGTGTTTCAAGTCGTCATAAAATTAGGAAGGGTCCCACATGTAAGCATTCTTTCGAAAATAGAGTGCTCCAACTCGTCATAAAATTTTGCAGGGTCCCACATGTAAGTATTTGTTTAAAAATAGAGTGTTCTAACTCGTCATAAAATTTAATAGGGTCCCACAAGTCAGTCTGGTAAAAAAGGGAGGAAAATTAAAAGGATACAATGTTAATAGCAGGGGTCGAACCCGGGACCTTTGATTCTGAAGGGGAAGGCGGCTACCACTGAGAAATAATGCAGTTTGTATTATTTGAGCCAAGAAGATTTTTTATATTAGTTTATTTGTGTTTATATTATTTTGCATGCCACATGTAAGTTAAAGCAAATAAATATGGCGGTAAAACAAGGAGAAAATGTGCTCCTCCCATGGGTCGAACCTATTACCACTCGAAGGGGAATTTTTTACATTGACCAGGTCCCACCTGTAAATTTCAGGTGAGTCTTTAATATAAATCAGTAATTCGAAGATGAAACGCTTCACTGTCTTCGCAAAGACTCTCGACTTTTGCTACGCAAATCATCAATGGCTCGTGGCACGAATGGTGGATCCTTGCGGCAACGGGAAGATGGTTGCGCTGCCACATCTAAGCAACGAGAGGATGAAACAGCACGACGAGGTCAGTCCTCTGGTTTGAGCCGCTATATGTTCCCCTATCTTCCTAGGGTTGGGGATATCGAGATTTAGGGATCTGGAGGATTGATGATTATATATGTTAGATTCAGATTTCATCGTACCCTTAGATTTGCATTTCAATTGGTGTTAGAAGTTGATAGGCTTAGACAATTCATAGGTGTTAGATTCAGTTAGTTTTCAGTTTGCATTGTTTGATGGATTGATAGGTTCTTGTATTTTTCTAACTTCTGGAGGTGCTTGAAGCCACTAAAACTGAGCTGCAGAAGGTGAAGAGAGACTTGCAAGAACAACGAGTCAACGAGCTCAAGTCACTACAAAAAGCTCTAAATTACAAGAACCTATACGAACAATCGTTACAGGACAACATTACTTAGATAGAAGAGCGGACCAAATGCAGAGACCATTGTAATCAATTGATGCAGCAGGAGAATGCACAGTTGACTGAAATGGTATCGTTACGACAGGACAACATTACCCAGATGGAAGAGCTGACCAAATGCAGGGAACAATGTAATCAATTGCTGCAACATGAGAATACCCGGTTGAATGAAATGACATTGTTACGGCAGGACTACATTGCCCTGATGGAAGAGCTGACCAAATGCAGGGACCAGGTTAATCAATTGTTACGGCAGGAGAATGACCAGCTAAAAGAGATTCACAAATGGACTGACCAGTGTAAGCAATTGTTAGCGGAGGATGCCCTATTGAAAGAAGAGCAATCGAACTCTGACTGAGTTGTAGACAATCGATAAAACATGTATGATGTTATTGCTACCTAGACGGTTCATAGGTGGTGTGTACTTTGTGGTGATGAGTTGCTCATATTTTGGTGTTTGCTACTTGCTGGTGCTGTGAACTTTGTGGTGATGAGTGCTATGAGATGCCATCTTATTATGCCGATTTGGTTTAATCTATTTCAAATTGATTCGAGCATACTCACCATTCTGAATTAATTTTGCTGATGTTTTGCTGGTCCGGTCTGTTGATGTTTTGCTGGAAGGACCTTTCTGAGTAACGATCGCGAAACTTCTTGTTTCCTACTGTCGATCACGAAATGTTGCAAAAACAATTTGCCATAGCAAGGGTACTAGAGAACTATAGGAACAAGACTGTGTTATTTACCACTGCACCACGTCTTGGTTGTGTCGATTTGATGGGAAACACTTTCCTTATAGTTGTGTCAGGTGAAAGTTAGGAACGAGGAAGGTCCGATTTTTATATTAGTTTATTTGTGTTTATATTATTTTGGATGCCCCATGTAAGTTAAAGCAGATAAATATGGTGGTAAAACAAGGAGAAAATGTGCTCCTCCCGTGGGTCGAACCTGTTACCACTCAAAGGAGAATTTTTTACATTGACCAGGTCCCACCTGTAAATTTCAGGTGAGTCTTTAATATAAATCAGCAATTCGCAGGCGAAACGCTTCACTGCCTTCACAAAAACTCGACTTTTGCTATGCGCAGATCTGCAACAGCTCGTGGCAGGAATGGCGGGTCCTAACGGCGACGGGAAGATGGTTGCACCGCCACCTCCCGGCTACGAGAGGCTGAAACAGCTCAGCAGGTCAGTTCTCTAGTTTGAGCCACTATATTTTCCCCTATCGTATTAGGGATTTCTAGATTTCGAGATCTAACAGATTGATGAGCATATACAATAGGTGTTAGATTCAGTTAGTTTTCAATTTGCATCATTTGATGGATTGATAGGTTCTTTTATTTTACTAGTTTCTAGAGGTGCTTGAAGCCACTAAAGCTAGGCTGCAGGAGGTGAAGAGAGACCTGCAAGAACAACAAAGCAGAGAACTCATGGCGCAACAAGAGGCTATAAAATACAAGGAGCTGTGTCAGGAAATTTTAAATAAAAGTATGCAAGAGATGAGGGAATTCAAGGAGATGGCTGACCAATTGTTACATGAACAATTGCAACATACCAACAAATACAAGAAGATGTGTGCCCAAATGTTATGCCAGGACAATGTCTTGTTGAAAGAAATTGGTGAGATTCTTGACCATGAGTCGAAAGACCTGGTACTGGACTGGAAGGCAAAACCTAAAGAGGAGGCAAGGTCATGGAAGGAAGAATGCGCAAAGGCTAACATCAAACTTAAAACAACTACCACTGAGCTGGAAAACATGAAGGGAAAGCTGAAACAGTCCATCCATGCGATAGAAGTGTATAAGCAATCAGTTGAGCAGGTAATTATCGAGATCGAGAAGGAGAAGCAATCAATACAACAGAGTGTTATCCAGATGCAGAAGGAGAAGCAACAGATACTGCGCGAGAAGGATAAAAATAGGTAGTGCTTGATTATTATGAAACTTGTTCCTTGTTGATGTTTAATTACTGGTTGTTGCTCCTGTGCACTTCATAGTGATGAACTGCCATGACACGTAGTGTTATGAAACTTGTTGATGCTTATGTTTTCTTTAGGTCAGCCAAGCGAAAAAGGGATCAACAATGGGAAGGATCCTCAGAAGCTAACATGAAGCATCAAGCTACTGCCGCTGAGCTGCAGAAGTTGACGGAACAACTGCAGGATGGAGCTATGGAAGGAGAATCAACGTCTACAGATGGAAATTGATGATTAGTTGTTATCGTTATGATTACAAATGGGTAGTAATAATTATTGTGAAAATTGTAATGATGATCATCCTATGATGTTTGCTACTTGGTGTTGTGAACTTTGTGGTCATGAGTTGAGAAACTTGTTGCTACCTGATCATAATATGATGTTTGCTACTCGGTGGACGAGAAAGGTCCGGTCTGTTGATGTTTTGCTGGCAGGACCTTCCTGAGTAACGATTGCGTAACTACTTGTTTCCTACTGTGGTTCCAACTCGTCATACAATTTAATAGGGTCCCACAAGTTAGTCAGATAAAAAAACAGAGGAAAAATAAAAGGATACAATGTCAAT
Source organism: Cenchrus fungigraminus (assembly GCA_036936925.1). Taxonomy (NCBI): domain Eukaryota; kingdom Viridiplantae; phylum Streptophyta; class Magnoliopsida; order Poales; family Poaceae; genus Cenchrus; species Cenchrus fungigraminus. Next base: position 130,791,060 of record CM072779.1, read on the forward strand.
AACAGGGGTCGAACCCGCGACGTTTGATTCTGAAAAGGGTACACAGAACCACAGAGACATAATGCATTTTGTGTATATCTAAACAAAGTAGTAGACCTAGTTTACTAAGTACGGCCAACGACTATATCTCCAATCGCGTACACTGCAAGGGGCTCGCCAGCACGCTCCTGTGGATCGTTGTGGCAAATATCTAGTCTAGAGGCATTAGTGCGCAGATCTACAACCCACGGCGGGAATGGCGTGTCCTCGCATCAAAGGGAGGAGAGTGAGCTACGGTCAGGTCAGTACCCTGTTTTATGCCTCTGCTTTCCCCTTTCGTTAGAGGAAAGTGATATTTGGAATTTGGGATTTCGGTTGAAGCACGATTGTTGTTACAAGTTGATTGATTTAGAAAGTGCAAAACTAAGTATTAATTTCAAGTTGCAATGATTTTTTTGTAGCATTCGTGTACTCCAGCATCTTCTTCCATTGGTAGTTACTGCTCGGAGACATCTTCCTGCAATAGTAGCCATTGGCATCCTAAAGACAAGTGCAAACACGGGTTGAGAGCTGTGGTGAAGTATGCTTGGACCTTTCTCAACCCTGGCCGCCGGTTTGCTGGCTGCCCAAAGGTAATGGCTGGTTGTCTACATGCTTATGTGGTTCCTGTTGTCAACAACGATTGTTAATGGGGCGTTTAATTTGCCAGAAGAAAAAGAGCAATACGATTACTTCTGCTGGATTGATCCAGAATGGGATGAAAGGTCGTATGCTGTTATGGTGAAGCTCATGAAGAAGAAAGCGAAAGCTGAAGAGGATGCAAAGCAGTGGGAGGAAGAATTGGGAAAAGCTAACTGTGAGCTTAGAGAGATTAGGAATGAGCTCAAGATAGTGTGACAAAAACTTCAGAAGGCTACCACCGAGCTGAAGTCAATTGGGAATTATAGGCACAATGTCAAACTCGCGCATGTGCTCCTTGCTTTATTTGTTGTTGTCACGGGAATGGCGGGATTCATGCTCGGTGGCAAGGCTAATTAGATGTATCTGAACATTGTGTCGATCACGTATTCTGCAAGTGTCACTTTGGTATTGTGAATATTGTGTCGATCATGTATTCTGAACATTGTGTCTTATGCTTCTGAACATTGTACTGATGATGTATTGCCAAAATCCACCAAGATATGTGCGGTAGTTAGTATCCACCACATTGTACTGACCATTTAGTCTGACCTCTTCACATTTCCAAGAACGTAATTTCCGTTAGGTTCGCCAGTAGTCAGAATGAATTATTATTGTTACCCCGAAATCAACGGAGCAGCAACAACAATTGTTTTGGTATTGTTATCCCGAAATCAACGGAGCAGCAGCGACGGTTGTTTTGGGTGGCGAAGGAGCGGTGAATTTACTGTAAATGTGGAGAAAGGAGTGGTGGATTTGTTGTAAATGGGGCATCCCTCGACTTCTTCCGCCTGGCGTAGAGAAAACCTTTTTGCAATTGCATCTCCTCCTCTCGGAAGGAAGATCCGTGAGATTACAGTGCTCTCTTCCTAGTCTCTGTATCAATTTGAATGTGCATTTGACCTGGGACCCTGCTGTTTGATCAAACTATTTTCAAGACGCCGGTAGGTCAATAATCATGCTGTCGAGGCAGTTGCTGTTATTGTACTGTCGAGGCAGTTGCCGTTATTGTGCTGTCGAGGCAGTTGCCGTTATTGTTGGTGGCGCTCCCTACCAAGGTCAACATTGACATCACCGACCACCTCGATACAACCTCGGAGCGGGCCATGGACGACCTCCGCAGCCTACGGGCGACCTGCTGGGAGATGCGTCGCGTGTGCAAGAACGCAGCCGTTGGTCGGCGCATGGCGTTAGAGAGATTTGTCGTCGAGCTGCAGTGGAACGACCGCAAGGGCTACGACGTCCTCCTTGATTGCCTGACCCGCATAAGAAACCCGGAGGCATGTTTCCTCTCCGGGATGGACATCCTGTTCGGGGAAAACTACAGCTCCCGATCATCCATCGCCAAACTCGAGGAGGCCGCCCAGGCCAGGCACAATGTGGCGCCCTACATAGCCGCCATGGTCCTCTACAGGGCCAATGGAAGCGCTGGTGATGATGACACTGCTAGGCGGGACATCAGACGATGAGGAAGAATCGGCAGCTGTGACAATGATGTTGATGCAGACGAACAAGGGCTGCTTGTGGTGCCGTGAGGCAGCCTCAGAGGTGATCCAACGAGTGACTTGGCGCCGACGGGGAATGCTGGCACCGTTAGTGGTGCACAATAATCATTAGTGCGCAGGCGGCCTGTGCTTGAAGAGGAGCTGCGAATAATGGTCACATTTTTGTAACGAGGAATGTAGAATTCACGCCAAATGTGATTTGTTCTTTAGCAAAATAATTGGAGATCTGCATCAAAAATAATTCTCTGGCCTGTTCATGTATCCTGAACCCAAACATCCGGTCCTGCCCGGGTTGTATTGCCTATCTAACCAAGTCTTGGAAAAATAAGGAAAAATGCGGATGGTTGAAACTCTGGATCCTTCCCGGATTGTTACCAAGGATGCCTCGTCAACAAGGAAAAATGAAGCCGTGGTTGAAACTCTGGGTCAGCTTGCTTGTCTTCACGATTCTTTCCTACTAACCAAGTATTGGAAAAACAAATCTTTGCTAGATGGGGTAGTGTACACTAGATAGAGTAGACACGGTTTTACTGAAAGCCAATTTGTTGCCCATCGCTTCAATTTGCTCTAGCTAAGCCACGGCTTCACGTTCAAATTGTGCACGTATTTGGCTCTCCCTAAGAAGGATGATATCATAGCTCACCTTGTCCAAATTTAAAACAAGGATCTTTTGCCATCAAATGACTAAAAATATTTCTCCGGTCTACTCATGGTTCGTAAACCCAAAGATCAGACCACCTTTTGTGCCCTTCTTGTATTGCCTATTTCATAGCAAATGCTTTACTCCGGTCTGATAATGTTTCGTAAACCAGAATAACTAGTGTCATGGCAACATTCAATCTCATCATGTTCAAGTGAATTAAGTTTGCTCCAAGTTCAATGAGATTGCAAATTACGTGCCTAGGCTATTTGACTGACACGATCTCCGATGCGACCCTGCACCTTTCCCTTGGCAAATGAGATCTATTAATATATACTAGAAAAAAGTTTTGCATCTCCTCCTCAATGCAAGAAAACCCCATCGACATCTCCTCCTCTCGGCTCAAGAAGATCCCATCGACATCGTCTCCTATTGGCGCAAGTACCGTCTTCCTCTCTCCCAAATCAATCAATTTCTTTGTTGTTTCGACCTTTTCCGCCTCTTTGAGCAAACTAATTTCTATGTGCATTTCAGAGCATCTCCCCCAATGGCCGGCGACAATCATCGCGTGCCTCCTATGGAGCTCGCTCTCCTACCATCCATGCCGGTTAAAGCTCCGGCGGGGTGGAGATGTGGCGATTGCGGCAGGACAAAAATGCTTCAATGGAGGGCCGGCCCGATGGGGCCCGTCACGCTCTGTGCCAATTGCGGCAGTCGTCGCTGGCATGCTGGGGAGCGGCGGGGCATGTGCTGTTCTCGCCGAGGTAATAAAGCTGGCATGCAGTGGGTGGAGTTCCCGAGAGGCCGGGCTGGCCGCATGTGGCAACCGTGGCCCTCTACTCCGCCACTGATGTCAAGTGCACCCGCCGCGTCGACTGTCCCGGAGAGCTCAGGTGCACGGCCGTTCCCGTCCCTGCTCAACAGGCCGACGGGGTTGCCAGCCGCTCGGCCATTGATGTCAAGTGCGCCCGCCGTGCCGACTGTCTCAGAGAGCTCAGGGGCATGGCCGTTCCTGTCTGTACTCCACAGGCCGACGGTGTTACCAGCCGCTCAGCCATTGATGTCATGTGCGCCCACCGCATCGACTGTCCTGGAGAGCTCAGGCACAGAGTCGTTCCTGTCCCTGCTCGACAAGCCGGCTGCCAGCCGCTCGGCCATTGGTGTCAAGTGCGCCAGCCACGCCGACTGTCCTGAAGAGTTCAGGGCACGACTGTTCCCGTCCCTGCTCCACAGGCCAGAGGCGTTACCAGCCGCTCGACCATTGATGTCAAGTGCGCCCGTCGCGTCGACTGTCCCAGAGAGCTCAGGCTCACGGCCGTTCCTGTCCCTGCTCGACAGGCCGGCACCGTTGCCAGCCGCTCGGCCATTGATGTCAAGTGCACCCGCCGCGCCGACTGTCCCGCAGAGCTCAGGGGCACGACTGTTCCCATCCCTGCTCCACAGGCCGGCGGCGTTACCAGCCGCTCAACCATTGATGTCAAGTTGAGGACCAGAGTGTCTGATGACTAGTGGTTGGCCACTCTCTAGTGACGAGTGATTGACAACGTTGTGTGGACTGACACTGTGTTCTATCTTGTGGATGTAGGCCGCGACTTGATTTGCATTGGTGCAGGTGAGGCGAAAGGTCTCAGGGACAAGTAGGCTTGGTTCGAGGGACCCGGTGGCCAGACGAGATAAAGTGCGAGTCACATGGTGCGAGAAGAGCAAGTCGAAGTTAGATGATAGCGGGTTCGTTGGTTGTTCCGAAAGCCAACATCGAGCCAGAGCGGACGTGGCGGCCAAGTCGAGGAGCTCGGCGTGGAGGCTGCACCAAGCTCACGGGGTTTGCAGTGGTTCACCAGAAAACCACTAGGTTCTTGAGTTGATCCTCAAAGCCAAGTCTGAGCGGTCTGACCGATGTGACCGGTGGCGAGCACATCTGGTAGTTCTTGGCTTGCTACTATTTCAGTCTCGTGCAATTTTGGCCCTTGGAAGATCGAGTTCTTGCAGTAGAGGGTTTTTGAGCTAGACCGGTCAGACTGGTGGAGCGGACCGGTCAAACCGGTGCAGGGCTTCCAGTGGGGAAATTCTCTTTGCTGTTGCTGGTTGTGCCTCTTGTTCGTAGAGTGTTTCTGGTGTAAGTTTGGCTGTGGAGAGTTTTCCGGTGCGCTTGAGTTTTGGGGTGTTTTTGCTTGCCAGGTAGATTTCTGGATTTCTCTCTGTTGCTCCACATCCTAGAATTGCCATCTAGGTTTGCTGGACAAGTTTGAGGAAATTCAGGGAAGGTTGCTCTAGACCAGTCTGACCAGTGCAGGTGACCGGTCTGACCGGTGTGAGCTGGTTGCTGCTCGAGGTGTTTTCCACTGCGTGTTCGAGTAGCTTGGGTGTGTGGCTATCTCCTAGGTCCAGTAGTACTTCAGTGGCTACGTGGATTTGGCTAGCGAGGTGTCGAGGACTCCGGAGTTGTGTTTGGGACCATAGGCCGAGTTTGTCTCTTTGGAGAAGAATTTTTATCAACTCTGATTCACTCCCTCCTCTCTGGTCGCCATTCTGGTCCTTCAATTAGTATCAGAGCTGGATACAGATCATTGAGACCTTGACCGGTTGAGATCCAAAGATGGCGGACTATGGGAAGGGTTCGGGTCCTCCCCACTTCGATGGGAAGAACTACCAGATGTGGGAAGCCCGGATGGGCACGTTCATGCGAGGAAAGGGTCAATTGATATGGGATGTCACGGTTGACGAGAACTATGTCATACTGGAGTCATTCCTGTTGCCCGGGAGTAGGGATATGTTCGATGCCAACAACAAGGTCATGGGTTATCTCTATCGTGCTCACTGTGCATCCGAGTTCAGTAGGGTGTATGGAGAGAAGTTGGCAAATCAGATATGGACCCAACTGAGGAAAGCCCATGGAGGAAATAGCCAGGTGAAGCCGCGTCGCTTTATGACCTACCGGAGAGAGTATGAGAACTTCACTCATCTCCCTGGAGAGTCTGTGGATGCCATGTTTGAGTGCTTCACGCTGATTGTGAACAACATGAGAGCCAACATCACCGAGCTTCCATACGATGATCATGATAGAGCTATCAAGCTCTTACACGCGCTGGATCTTGATGTATGGGGAGCGAAGGTTGAGGCTATTCAGGAGTCCAGTGTGTATGAGACCCTGACGGTGGACGAGCTGTTCTCTAAGCTCAAGTCGTCCGAGGTGGACCGTGACTTGAGAGCCAAGAAGGGCAAGGGCCTTGCTGATTATAGCCTTGCTCTTGTTTTTGGACTGAGAACTAACTCTAATCAATCATCTAGGATGTTCTCTCTGTCTGCTCTTGCTTCTTTGCCAGATGAGGAGTTCTAGGCGTTGGATGATTAGGATCTTGCTTTGCTGACCAAGCGGTTCGGGCACCTGAATGAGAACAAGAAGAACTTCAGGAGGAACTCAGGGACGTGCTACAAGTGTGGAAGCACGGACACTTCTTTGCCGAGTGTCCCGAGGGAGACGAGAACAAGATCGAGTGCAAGAAGCCCGAGTACAAGCATCATCCGAAGAATGAGTACAAGCAGGCCGAGCACAAGCATCGATCCCGGAACCACTACTCCAAGCACAAGAGTCAGGACGAGTACAAGTGCAAGAAGAAGGGCGGCTACCACAAGAAGAAGTCGAGAGCGATGGTGGTCGGTGCGAGCGATGTGGACACCTCTTCCTCCTGCTACACCACGTCAAACTCGAGCAGTGAAGATGAAGACCGTGGAAGACACAAGAGCAAGAAGCACTTGAGCAAGAACTTCAACGGGTTGAGCTTCATGGCGGCGAGCGGCTTCTACGGCATGGCACACAGTTCGGGTAGCAAGAAGAGCAACAAGGACGACTCGGACTCTGACTCTGAGGATGAGGTGGGAGGCTTGAGGAATGTTTCGCTGTTGGACTCCGGTTGTTCACGACACATGACCGAAGACAGGGGGTGGTTCACAAGCCTCACCCCAGTGAGTACCAGGGAGTACATCACTTTTGGGGATAATGGTAAGGGACGAGTTCTTGGTGAAGGAATGGTAAAGGTAAGGAGGAAGGTGTCTCTGAGGCATGTTGCTCTTGTCAAGTCGCTGGGGTTCAATTTGCTTTCTGTGTCTCAGCTGCTTGATGAGGGGTTTGAGGTTCGGTTTAAGTTGGGTGCGTCTTAGGTGCTTGATTCTCGAGATGACCTTGTTAGTATGGTCGTTCCCGAGGGTCAGATCTTTCGAGCTGTTTTCTGTTAGTCCGATGGTCCTGCATGGTGTTTGGTGGCTGGTTCTCCTGATTTGTGGAAGTGGCATAGGCGGTTGGGACACTTGAGCTTTGATTTGCTTTCCCAGTTGAGTGGTCTCGATTTGGTCCGAGGATTACCGAGGTTGAGGTTTGAGAAGTAGTTGGTTTGTGCGCCTTGTAGGCATGGTAAGATGGTCACTGCTTCTCATACACCCCTAACAGCTGTCATGACAGAGCGTCCGACAGAGCTGTTGCATATGGACCTTGTTGGGCCAGCTCGAGTTCGCTCGGTGGGTGGGAAGTGGTATATCCTGGTTGTGGTGGACGACTATTCTCGCTATGCCGGGGTGTTTTTCTTGGAGGATAAGAATGAGACTTTTGGTTTTGTTCGAGACTTGATTGTGAGGTTGAAAAATGAGAGGCATGGGAACACTATTCGAGCAATCCGTAGTGATGATGGCTCTGAGTTCAGGAACTCCTGTTTTGATGCCTTTTGCTGTGATCTTGGTCTTGATCATTAGTACTCGACTCCTTATGTGCCTCCTCAGAATGGAGTTGTGGAAAGGAAGAACTAGATGTTGTGTGAGATGGCTAGGACGATGCTCTATGAGCACAGGACTCCTAGGAGGTATTGGGCTGAGGCGGTGAGCACCGCGTGCTATGTATCGAACAGGATCTTCCTTCGAGCGTTCAAGAAGAAGATGTGCTATGAGCTTATGCATGGTAGAGCTGCTAAGGTGAGTCACTTCCGAGTCTTTGGTTGCAAGTGTTTTATTCTCAAGAAGGGAAAGCTTGATAAGTTTGAGGCTAGATCTAGTGATGGTATTTTCATTAGATATGCTAACCATTCTAGAGCTTATATGGTGCTTAATCTTGAGACTAACAAAATCATGGAGACTTGTGAGGTGACCTTCGACGAGACAGTGCCATGTAGCTCTCTTGGCTTTGATTGTGCAGGTGATGAGGAGATGGCTGAGACACTCTTTGAGGAGGAAGAAGAAGATGGTGATGGTGATGGCGAGGATCATGTACCTGCTGCGGATCGTGTACCCACTACTTGCACGACGACGACTACAGTTGATGACGGGCCTTCTACTTCGACTACGACGCATCAACATGTACCGCAAGCAAGGGTGGAAGCTGCTGTGGAGGGGGAGGTAGTTGTTGACGGCTGATATTTGCCATTTTTATGGCCATCAACTCCTGCAAATTTGAGCATGAATTGCACATTCACACTAGAATAGGAGCTTAAACTCATACTTTCCACCAGTGTCGATGTCTATTCGAATGCAGGTATTTAGCATAAGAAATGGGAGGAATCCATGCACTTTCACTCCACTTGAATCCAAGGCACTCAAATGCTGACCAATCAGGGGCTGCCACATGGATTCTCCTGGATCCATGATGTCACCAATCCATGTGAGGGACTCTCGACGAATCATACGCTGCCACATCAGCATCACATGGATCCATGGGCCCACTTTGCCAACTAAACCGCCAGGAAACGTGTCATGCACGGAGGAGAGGCATTAGGGCCCACATGGAAGCGAGCCAGAGGAAGCACAGGCCAGATGGCCAGACGGGAGCTTCGGCCGACCCTAGGATCGGCCGAACCGACCTAGGGTCGGTTGATCTCCCCCCTCCATGTGTTGCTCGCTCATTGGTCCTTAGCTGCATTCCCGGGTGTTTTGGAGCACTTGGAGCCTCGGAGCAAGCCTCCTCCTTGTCTATAAATAGGAGGGAAGGGGCTCCATTTCACACACACCACCAAGCTCTCAAGTTCCACTTCTCTCTTGTGTAGCTCTCTCTCCCTCTCTCTAATTCTGTCCATGAGAGGTGATTCTCACCTCTATGTGGTAGAATGGTGATGAGGAGAGATCTAGATTAGGATTAGTTGAGAGGTAGAGTAGGGGTGAGGAGTGAGTTGATGTCCTCGTGGATGTTTGTTCTTCATTTAGATCAAAGTGAGTATTTCAACATTTCTTATTTAGACTATAGTGGACATCATGCATGATTGATTTGTTCTTGTGTTCGTGGCTCGTTCATAAGTTAGAGGCTTGTGTTCTTCATGACACAAGGCTTCGATCCTTTAGAGCCAGAGCAGTAGTTCATTTACTTGTTTGCATGCTCTGATCCTGTTTAGTTAAGTAAGTCCGCTGTATCTCGTTTAGCTGCATCCATAGCTTCCTTTCTGCTCCGTAGTTCAATGAATGATAAGATGATCTGATTCCGATCTTTCCCTTGTTCGTGGGACCGTATCTATACGGTTGCTATAGTGTAGTTAGCGGGTCGACAGACGTAACCGCACTATAGTATTTTATCTAGGGTACAGACGTGGTGTCTGGACCCTAGTTTTCTTGCGAAGACCACGTACGATCGTAGCGTAGAGGTAGGCCGTAGTGGTGATAGCCTGTTGGACCCTTTGTCAACCCTCTACGTCGCGTACCGAGTTGGGCTCGCTTGCCAGCACCTTGATGTGCTGTCGCCCCGCGGGGACGACTGAGACCTGACAGATGCATCTTGAGAGCTAAGTCCCTTAAGGAAGTGCTTCTTGTATCCCGACCTATCCCAGCGAAAGTTGGTGTCCTTGGATAGACCCTCTCTGGTTACCCACCGTCCTAAGGGAACGATACCCTAAGGGAATACTCATTCTCCTAGAGGAAGTGCTACAACGGTGTATCCATGTGCTTGCGGATTTGTTCACACTCGTCAGTGTACCCGGGAGTTTCTTACACGCTCACGCTACCACGACGCCTAGTGTTGAGATTAAGAAACGCCAACAAGCATTTCTGGCGGCGTTGCCGGGGACGGCTGTTGTTAACCTTCGAGCCCGTCTATCCTCGTATTTATCTTTTTCCTTTTTCTTCTACCTTCACCCCCGTTACCCTTTTTTAGATATCCCCGATTGGTTGTTGCTTCAACACTTCTGGTTTGGATTCCGGAAGGATGATGCTATGAGGCTTAATGCTCTCTCCGGAGGATCCTTTGTGCACCTAGATGCTGTCGAGGGAAAAGAGATCCTGGATAATCTCCGAGATTTCAGCTCCCCTTGCATCCCGGTCAATGAGGCACCCACCAGAGGAAATGTTAAGCCACCTAGATCCATCGTCAGCCGAGTCCGAGGTTTCATATCCATCCTTTCTGAGCTCTAGCTGAAGATGTCATTCCTGAATAGCAGGAGTATAAGGGAAAGATTTTGTGACGCGAGCTCTACCCTTGGGTTCCCCTCTCATGCATCTTCTTAGACCTTCTCCCCGAGACTTTGTCTCATGGGAGGACGGAGAGAGTAGTTCGGAAAGAACGACCATTCCCGGCCAGGATGACTTGTTCGATCCTCACTACTATCTCCTAAGGAGGGTATGAGAGGCCTATCATGTTTCTACGTCAAGGTTTGAGCTAAAGTGCTTTGCACTGAAGTTTCGTATAAACCAAGACATCAGTCTTTGCTTTATAATCCATTGGATTCATCCGTCAGACCGAAGGAGCACGATCATCTACCGATCGAATGGAGTGCATTCACTTTTATCTCAAGCACATCAATCGATGCTGATCAATCAGGAGAAGCTTGCACTTCGTATCTTATGCCTGATTTGATCGATGCCCAATGGGAGGTGCACTTTCCAGCTTATCCATAACCCCTCATTGGAAGCTTAGGCTAGACTTCAGAATGTTTCCATCACTCCGATGAGAACATCGAACCCTCTGCCTAAGGTAAGAGCGAGTTAAATCTTGCTCTTCGTCCGAACTCTAGTTCCTGATCGTACACTGGCCTCTGGAAGTCCATGCTCTATCCTCTTTGAGGGCCGAGTGTCTTTCCGAGCTTGAGTTCACTCGGAGATCGGTACCTATTGGTGAAGCACTAGCCTCAGTGCTCGATCTTTTCGTCTCCGAGTTCCGCGACCCTAGTGCTATAGTCCTCGAGTCCCGTGACCAACTCAGGGAAGGCCTCGGTCTCTCTGGGATGATCCTGCTTGCACTAAGCCTCGATACATCTTTTTGGGCTCGAGTTCGTATATGCACTACCCTTGCAGATTAGAGCCTATCCTCATATCAACATTATCTACAAGGAGATGGTCATAAGTGGAGACAGGAGATCACAAGACACTCGCATCCTAAGTACTCTTGGGACTCATCTCGTTTCCCCAGGAAGAATTATCCCTCGGGTATCTTGTGGACCGCGGTCATGCAGGAGAAAGAAAGTGCCAAGATGAAGAGGAGTAGGCAAAAGGTCCACAGGAAGGCAGCACCATTGTGGTGACCTGAACGCTTCGTGACTACCGTCAGAGGTGTCTACACTTTTGACGAACCAAGTATGTCGCCAAGGTGACTTCCCCCAGATTCTCTATGGTTATATCATGGTTTGGCCAAGGTTGGTATATAGTGGAGGATGAATTTTCAACCTCAACCTTATCCTAGCCTTAAGCCTAAGCCAATCTTTCCATCTCGGGGAATCCACCTGGGCCGTCGATCCTGAGACTTGCTGGAGCCCACACGAGAAAGGAGAGAACCAGAGGGGCCCACCTGGGGCCGGCTGAACCCTGGTTCAGACCCTGGTTCGGCCGAAACCCTGGTGCTGCCTCTCCCCTTCTTCTTTCGCGTGTGCGTCTCATTCTCCTCCAGAAATCTTCTCTCTGCCGCCTGATGAGTTTTCGCATCGCGAAATCCATCTCCTCCACCTCACCATCCTCAGCTCATCACCGCATCCATGGTCGGAAGGAGTGTTGTCCCCTTCGACGGCTCCACCTCGTCCACCGGTCCCGGGGCAGGAGGCAACCCCTCCATCGTTGCCGCCCCCGCTGCGGACCTCGCAATGGTGGCCAGTGTCCTGGATGTTCCTCCGCTCGCCACCATCCCGTCGGGCGGGAGGATTCCAGGCACGCCGCCCTCAAGGCGCTCCACCTCGCATGGGAAGAGGCACATGAGACGGGCGGCTAGCCCCTACGGCAGGCCGACCACGGCTCAGCTTCGCCCCAGGGGGTTGCCGCTCTCTCCACCTAGCACACCTGGATCGTCGCTAGCTGGAGGGCAGACGAGCTCAGCGCAGTCCGCTCCTTCATCGCAGCCGCCGGTGACCATAAAGCCGGCACTGCCCAAGGAGAAGGCTCTTGAGGCACGCCCAACTCCAGTTCTGCCAGAAGAGGAGGAAGACTTTGGCCTGGACGACGGGTTGCCACCGCCGCCCTACACTAGGAGGTCTAGGGAGAGGACTCGGGCAACCGAGCAACTCCCTAAGCTCTCCTTAGTGGCCGAACTGACCCCGCTGATGAAGGAATTGGAGGCCAGCAACGAGAAGCTCAGAACTGCTTACTCAGAGCAGAAGTTGGACCTGGCCGAGCTGAGAGACGACATTCGTGACCTTCGCCGCGACCTTTGTGCGAAGATGAGGAGACTGTTCTCGGCTACGGGGCATGCAGCTCTCTATGATGCCGACTAGTGGGGATTAGCCCCAACTTTAGTTCATTAGGCGCTAGTCTAGGTCTAGGTTTATTTCCCTTTATTTCTTTTTATTTCATTTGTTTCCTTTGCTTGTGTGTAAGCGCCTAATCATTTTGTTTGAAACATTTGGATTTGAATAAAGTGGCTCACCGGTCATGTAACCCGGTTAAGCCACCCTTTGTGTCATTACTTTGGTCTCTTTGATTTAGAGGACATATAGGTTCGAGACAGTGTGGGGGAAGAGCCACGACTCTCCCAATGCAGGCACGACGTTTCCCACACGTACCCACTGCGAGCACTCCACGCTAGCCGACCGATCACCTACTGCAAACCTGAACGGGACCCGCACGAGTTCACTCCTGTGGAGAGCCTCTAACGGTTCATCTCTCATGCATAGCGCCGGTTTGCATCTCGACAACTCACTCTCTTTCATTCCTGAGTTTTATAAGCTATATCTGTCTATCTCTAAACTAAAACTCGAATGATGATGCTAAAGATCACCCAGCTCGTTTGTACCTGAGTAGACTTACATATGTTTTGTTCCTTGTTATCTACCCGATGCTTGTGAACCATAACCTTCTTAAGGACAAGCATGTTCACCTAAGTAATTGACAAGTATGATATGGCTGGATGACATGATCTGTTGCTCTGATGACTAACTCTCTTGGGGAATTTATTTTTTGAAAACTCAAAACCTCTTGGAAAGGCTCCTCTTTGATATGCCTCCGTCCCATTAGAGCCATATGATCTTTGTAGGTAAAAACCTTCGATTCATATGCTGCTTGTTATTACATTGAGCTTTGTCAAATTCTGTGACCCTTGTGAGAATTCTTCTTATTACTTTCATGATCAAGATTCATGTGCACACCACCTATTTTCCCCTTGCTATGCTTCTACACAGGAAGTTAGCATTGTATCATTTATCCATTTCATAAAAATAAAGCTCCATATGTGATGTGACATCTCTCTCCAAAAGTGTCCTTCAAAAAAAGAGACATGGGCTATGAAAAAAAGAGAGATACATGCTCAAGGCATGATAAAAAAAAGAAAAAGAAGAAGAAAGAATAGCCCATGTCCAAAATAAAGGAGAAATATGAGAGAGATGAGATCATGCAAAAAGGAGTTCCATATCATAGATGGTAATAACTAGTGTCCATTCCGGGGCTAGTGTCCACCTTACCATCAACCCACAGTTCTCACCATATATATGTATGGTAATATCTAGCACCCATTACGGGCCTAGTATCCACCTTACCATACACACCATAGCCATACCGGTGCACATCTTGATGGTATGATTTGATTTTCTCTATGGATCCAGTCTTTGACTTTGCAAAAATATGTGATGCAAGTATGCTTTCTCTTTATCCTACCCTGAGCTCCACATATAGCCATCATTAGAAGTAGGATGAAGAAAGGCAAATGCCTTGGTGAGGACATATACACATTGAGCGATCTGAGAGAATCAAATGAGAAAGCAACCAAGAGTTTTGTTTATGAAAAACTTGCAAAACCCCAAGGTGTTTATCATCAGGTGCATAAGTGACTTGATTCACAGCTATTCTACTTTTCAGTCACCCAAGGGAACGTGATAGCCACTCACAGAGGTTCACAAGAGCAAGGTATGACTTGGAATATCTCTTATGTTTGTCTTACTCCTTGGTATTCATGACCCACTTGGCTTTGTTTCCCCTACACTCGGGACGAGCAAAGGTCAAGTGTGGGGGTGTTGTTGACGGCTGATATTTGCCATTTTTATGGCCGTCAACTCCTGCAAATTTGAGCATGAATTGCACATTCACACTAGAATAGGAGCTTAAACTCATACTTTCCACCAGTGTCGATGTCTATTCGAATGTAGGTATTTTGTATAAGAAATGGGAGGAATCCATGCACTTTCACTCCACTCCAATCCAAGGCACTCAAATGCTGGCCAATCAGGGGCTGCCACATGGATTCTCCTGGATCCATGATGTCACCAATCCATGTGAGGTACTCTCGACGAATCATACGCTGCCACGTCAGCATCACATGGATCCATGGGCCCACTTTGCTAACTAAACCGCCAGGAAACATGCCATGCACGGAGGAGAGGCATTAGGGCCCACATGGAAGCGAGCCAGAGGAAGCACAGGCTAGATGGCCAGCCGGGAGCTTCGGCCGACCCTAGGATCGGCCGAACCGACCTAGGGTCGGTTGATATCCCCCCTCCACGTGTTGCTCGCTCATTGGTCCTTGGCTGCATTCCCGGGTGTTTTGGAGCACTTGGAGCCTCGGAGCAAGCCTCCTCCTTGTCTATAAATAGGAGGGGAGGGGCTCCATTTCACACACACCACCAAGCTCTCAAGTTCCACTTCTCTCTTGTGTAGCTCTCTCTCCCTCTCTCTAATTCTGCCCATGAGAGGTGATTCTCACCTCTATGTGGTAGAATGGTGATGAGGAGAGATCTAGATTAGGATTAGTTGAGAGGTAGAGTAGGGGTGAGGAGTGAGTTGATGTCCTCGTGGATGCTTGTTCTTCATTTAGATCAAAGTGAGTATTTCAACATTTCTTATTTAGACTATAGTGGACATCATGCATGATTGATTTGTTCTTGTGTTCGTGGCTCGTTCATAAGTTAGAGGCTTGTGTTCTTCATGACACAAGGCTTCAATCCTTTAGAGCCAGAGCAGTAGTTCATTTACTTGTTTGCATGCTCTGATCCTGTTTAGTTAAGTAAGTCCGCTGTATCTCGTTCAGCTGCATCCATAGCTTCCTTTCTGCTCCGTAGTTCAATGAATGATAAGATGATCTGATTTCGATCTTTCCCTTATTCGTGGGACCGTATCTATACAATTGCTATTGTGTAGTTAGCGGGTCGACAGACGTAACCGCACTATAGTATTTTATCTGGGGTACAGACGTGGTGTCTGGACCCTGGTTTTCCTGCGAAGACCACGTACGATCATAGCGTAGAGGTAGGCCGCAGTGGTGATAGCCTGTTGGACCCTTTGTCAACCCTCTACATCGCGTACCGAGTTGGGCTCGCTTGCCAGCACCTTGATGTGCTGTCGCCCCGCGGGGACGACTGAGACCTGACAGATGCATCTTGAGAGCTAAGTCCCTTAAGGAAGTGCTTCTTGTATCCCGACCTATCCCAGCGAAAGCTGGTGTCCTTGGATAGACCCTCTCTGGTTACCCACCGTCCTAAGGGAACGATACCCAAAGGGAATACTCATTCTCCTAGGGGAAGTGCTACAACGGTGTATCCGTGCGCTTGCGGATTCGTTCGCACTCGTCAGTGTACCTTGGAGTTTCTTACACGCTCACGCTACCACGACGCCTAGTGTTGAGATTAAAAAACGCTAACAGTAGTCTCCAGGCGAGAGGCTCTGAGGCGTGTGTAGATAGATGAACCTCCCTCGAGGATCATTGGCGACATCAATGAGAGAACTACACAGTCGAGGTCATGAAATACTTCTCACTTTTCTCACTCTGCATTTGTTGCCTCTTTCGAGCCCAAGGATATTGGACACACACTTTCTGATGCAAACTGGTGAATTCCATGCATGAGGAGTTGGAGAATTTTGAGAGAAACCAAGTCTGGGTGTTAGTCGATCCACCTCCAAATTGTCGTCCTATAGGTACCAAGTGGGTGTGGAAGAACAAGGAAGGTGAGAATGGGATGGTTGTGAGAAACAAATCGAGGTTGGTGGCTCAGGGGTTTAACCAAAAAGAGGGTATAGATTATGAGGAGACATTTGCTTCGGTGGCCCGTCTGGAGGCGATTCGGATCCTTCTAGCCTTTGCCGTGGCTAAAGGGTTCAAGTTGTTCCAGATGGATGTGAAGAGTGCTTTCTTGAATGGGGTGATAGAGGAAGAAATGTATGTGAGGCAACTACCGAGGTTTGAGAGTGAGAGATACCCACACCGTGTGTGTAAACTTCAAAGGGCGCTCTATGGGTTGAAACAGGCACCGAGGGCTTGGTATGGTAGGTTGAGAGTGTTTTTGCTGAGTAAGGGGTTTGTGATGGGCACAGTTGATAAGACCCTGTTTCTCCTTAAGCATGCAAATGACCTGTTGATTGTACAGATTTACGTGGATGACATAATATTTGGTGGCTCTTCTTACGATCTTGTTGCCAAGTTTGCAGATGACATGAGCAGGGAATTTGAGATGTCTATGATGGGTGAGCTGCAGTTTTTCCTAGGGCTCCAGATCAAGCAAGTCAAGGATGGGACCTTTGTGCACTACAGCAAGTACACTAAGGACATGCTGAGGAAGTTCAACCTGAGTGATGCGAAGCCCATGTCAACACCGGTGAGTACGACTACATCTTTCGATACAGATTAGGATGGTGAACTAGTGGACCAGAAGGAGTACCGGAGCATGATCGGCTCCCTCCTCTACTTGACAGCAACGAGGCCGAATATATAGTTCAGTGTGTGTCTGTGCGCTCGTTTTCAGGCTTCCCCGAGGACTTCACATCGGTAGGCCGTCAAGAGGATTTTCATGTATTTGCAGTACGCTCCTGAGTTTGGTCTTTGGTATTCTGCCTCCTCGACACTCACACTTCACAGATTTTCTGATGCTGACTTTGTTGGGTGTCGTGTGGAGTGCAAGTCTACCTCTGGTTCTTGTCAGTTTCTTGGTTCTTCTTTGGTCTCTTGGTCTTCCTGTAAACAGTCGAGTGTAGCTCAGTCTACCACAGAAGTCGAGTATGTTGCAGCTGCTAGTTGTTGTTCCCAATTGCTTTGGATTTCCTATACCATGAGAGACTTTGGTGAGGAGTGTACTCAGATCCCACTTCTTTGTGATAACACTAATTCCGTAAGCGTTGCCAAAAACCTAGTGCTCCATTCTAGAACAAAACACATCAAAGTGAGGTACCACTTTCTGAGGGATAATGTTGAGAAGAGAACCATAGTGTTGAGCCATGTACCTACCCAAGACAAAAAAGCCGATATGTTCACAAAACCACTTGACCAAGCTACCTTTGCTCGTTTACGGGGAGAGCTTGGTGTGTGTTGTCCTTTTTGAGTTAGTCTTTGGGAGCTCACTTTGAAACGAACCGGGTTTCCGAAGACGGGAACCCGATCCCTGCACCTCTGTGATAGTCCCAGGAGGCTATCACGTGCAAATCCTTGTCTCAGAAAGTAAAGCAAAGTACCGTACAACAAGAATAAATACTGGAAGGTCCACATAATATTATAATAATTAAGCATCTGAGTACATCATTTCGGCACATGCCGGGTACAAGTCCAACTGGACTGAATCAAGCAGAGTAAACATCTACGTAGCGGCTCTCATGTAGCGAAGTAGACACCATATCCGCAGGCAACTCGAGTGTAGGGCGAGCCTCAGTCCTCCCATCCGTCGTCCTCAAAGTCGTAGTCTGGCTCCTGGTCTGAAATCCCGTCATCTACTCGATAAGCGAGTAGGTCATGTCAGCTTCCCAACAAAGAGCATAAGCGAAAGAGAAATGATTCTAATATGCATGAGTAAACCTATTTATGGCTGTAGAAGGTTAAGCAAGCAGCGGTAGCAACATCAAGGTAAGCAGAATAGCCGAGAGGTATCCATCTCCGAAGAGACCCACACCTCCGAGGACAAAACCTCCGGGGTCAACGCCCCAACAAGGAAAGAAGCACCAAATACTGGATCTCAACCAAGATACAGCATCCCACACTCATCTGCGACGTGGGGTCACCAACTCCTATCCCCACGTCTCAACGGCATGAAGCCGGGCTCACAACACACAGGGGAGAGAAAGCAGCACAAGAAGAGACTAGCCAGAGTAACAGACCCGTGGGCTGTCCATACCAGTGGACACGGACTATAGCTATAGGTTTAACACTCTGCAGAGGTTGTACAACTGGACCCGCCGGATAGGGCAGAAACAGATGCCTCCGTTCCACATCCCTACCTAACGACCGGAGACCTAGCAGTGGGTGGCACTCTCATGCCTCTCCAAGCCTGACTCGTCCTGAACTGGGGAGCGAAACTTGCCAGCAGGGCCTCGGAGCTGTGAGACCATCCCCGGATGAGCCGGGGCGACGTCTACTCGGGGGGGATAACCCGTCCCCCTCACACGACCACACCGGTCCGCTTACAAGCTGAGTGCCAACCACCAACTAGTTCTCGGACCGAACCCCACCCATACGTGAGCGAATGGTTTGTACGAAAATAGCCCAAAGATCATGGTTAAACTGTCGATCAGTCCTTAATTGCAAGAGCGAGCACTCACCAACTCCAACAGTCCGACACGCCGCTTGGGTGAGAGGCCAGGTCGCATCTCCCCTAGACAGGCGTTCACAAGTAACCAAAGCGGCTCGCTCCCGCGGTAACACGTCAAGGATACACATTCACCCAAAACACGCGCAAGAGTTCCGAGGTATCCCAACCTCGGTCCAAACCTGAGATCCATCCATAACTAAGGGTAAAATATATGGATGAAATAGTGCTAGGAACTAGCTAGGGGTCTGTAGCTAGTTCCAAAAGTAGGTATTCCAAGGACAAGATAAACAATTCCAAGGCATGGCTAATCAATTGTCTATGCAATTTCAAGACATGCATCAAAAGTAATTAAGCACTAGCAACTATAGCAAGCATGGGATCTATATGGTTGGGAGTGACATGACACCTGGCTGGCTCCGAAGTCCTGGTCTGGGTTGTAGTCGGGGTTGTAGGCCTCCTCCTGGTTGTAGCTCGGGTCTGTGCAGCATGAGATACGAGACACTAAGATACCGACAAACAACTATGCAATAAATCCAAAGAAATCCAATTTTTAGAAGATCCAAACGGGACCATACTACCTACAAACAGCACCGTCTCATTTTTAGAAAAATATAGAAACTGGTTTCATATTTTTCGGAGTTATAAATAATTAGTTATGATTTTTCAAAGATTAAAGGTTTTATAAATTAATTTCTAAAATCATTTTTAAAACAGAAAAGGATTTTTATATTTTGAAAATAGGGATGACGTTAGCATGACGTCATCGTGATGTCAGCGTCACAAGTTAGTGGGCCTTGATGGGCCGAAAGAGTTAGTGGGCCAGATTCGGCCCAGTGGACTTAGCCTCTTGGGCTAGAAGAGTGAAGTCCATTGGTTCCCCTTGTACTAAAAACCGAGTCTGGAAAGGAAAAGGGAAAGGGAAAAGGAAAAGGAGCCGGCGCTGGATCGTATTGGGCTACGGCCCATGCGGTTCCCCTTTTGTTTTCAATAGAGGAGTCCAACGCCGCCCCCTGAACAAAGCTGGGGTGCAGCGTCGCTCCCTGCCACGCACGCGTGCGGCGGCGCGCCCTGGCGCACGTCCGGCGGCGGCGAGCAGATGGCAAACGGAGGCGGTGATGGCCCCGGTGGCCGAGCAAGCGCATGCCAGCGATCACTAGGTTCACGCGGTCACCTTCGCGCAGCCACGGCTCTGGAGAAAGCCCATGGGCATGCGCGAGGCGCGACGCGTCGGTGCTGACGGCGCAGAGCAGCAGCGAACGGCGAACAGCGGCTGGGGTGCCCCCGGCGTTCATACGCGTGCAAGATTAGCGACCACTAGGGTCTGTTGGTTAGCCCGACGCAACCACGGCCCTGGGGTCGAGCTCCCTGGTCCGCGCTCGGTTCGGCAGGAAAACATCCTTGGCGCACCGCGGCGACGCCACGGCGACGGTGCGCGGGGCATTTGCTTAAGCGTTCTGGCGCTGCGCCCTGGTTACGCGCTAGGGTGCACATGGATCAGGTGCGCCTGCGCCAGCAGGTGCTTCGCCAACAGCGACTGGGTCCGACTCGCGCTCGCAAGCACGCACGCGACACGGCGGTGCCCTGGCGTATCGCGGTGGAGGCGGGGGTTTACGCGGTCAGCGGCACTAGGCCGGCCAGCACGTGCGCGGGTGCACGGCGGCGAAGCGGGGCTTGGGATCCTGCACAGAAAGGGCGCGGGACGAAGCCCAGAGTTCACAGACGGCGTCGATGGCCGGAGTCAGTGCGCGGTGCGGCGGCCAACGCGGCGTAACGCTGGGGTACGCGCCCGGTCAAGGCGAAGGGCAGGCCAAGGCTCACCGAGGGTCGGCGATGTAGTCGTTGCAGTGACGGCTGCGGCGGAGAAGAGGTTGACGACGTCGGCGAAGTGGCGGCGGCGGCGTGTCCTTGCTCTACTCCGGCTTCCACCCGCTCGTGGACGGCCTTCTCTGCAACTCGCCCGGCTCCGGCTTCAGCGTCTTCGATTCCGGCAAGGCGGCGTGTCGGTGAAGCGCGCGCGGGTTTCCCCTTCTCCCTTCTCCCTCTTCCCCTTCCGGCGGCGAACAGAGGAACCAAAGGGGGGAAAACCCCAATTGCTCGATGCCTTGCCCCAGGGGCCTCGCCCGGGGGTTTATCAACTCGAGCACGTCGAGGCGGGGGTAGAATGGTCACGGCCGGGCGCCCATTGGCTGTTGCGCGACGGGTTGCCGATGTGGCAGATCAGCAGTGGCTGGCGGGGCGCGCAACACGTCAAGGTGCGGGGGTAAAAAGGGAAAAGGACCGGGTGGCGCGCGGGCGCGGTGCCTGGCTCGGCGTCCGTGCCACGGGCGCGGTCGGGGGCTTGTTCCCTGGCCGGGTGTTCGCACGCGCGCGTACGGGCGCGGCGGCGGTGCGGCATTGACCCGGGGGAAACGAAGAACAGGGGCTTAGGGTCGCGGCCCCACGTGTCTGTGAGACTAGAGCGGGGAAGAGATAGTGGGCCGCGGCTGGGCCGGTTTTGGTCGCGAAGATAAAAGGGCCGGAGTGTTTAGGTGTGCACGGGCTGAGAGACGAGGGTGGTCCGGTAGACTTAGAGGTTAGCTGGCTGGCCCAAGATAATTAGATAAGGATTTTGAAATTAGATTTGAAATAAGGGTTTAAACTATAGCTGAATTTGAATACTTTCAAATTCAAACACACTCAAATAAAAACCAAATAAAATCCATAAACTCCAACTCACATACTTTACCATATTTTGAAAATATATTTTTATATATTTGGTTTTATTTATTTAGGAATTAGGGAAAGGAGCTAGAGAGGGTTTAAATATGGTGACACATCATCAACAAATGAAAAGTTCAAATTTCCTCACATTTTCATAACTTAGATTTCTGGGTTGTTACACACTTTGTAGCATATGTATCATACATGTTTACTTTGATGTGTAGCATGCATGTTTAATTTCATAGAGTAGCCATCTTTGTATCTTGATGTATAGTTTTGAATCTTTGTAAGATATGCTTTGCATTGCATTTGTATCATATGCATTGGCTAGGAATGGCTTCTCCTATGTACATTAATCCCTATGATATGCTATGTTTGAGCTGTGGATGTGCTTGATTGATACTTGGGATGATAAGCTATGCTCTTGATATTTTTGTTGTATATTCATGATGAGATAGCTTTCTTTTATCAAAAATGCTAGATAGGCTCTCTCTTGTGAGTTTAAGGCTTTGCATGATCTTAGTGTGCTTTGGTGGTTTATATCATGCTTAATGCATGGTTGGATATCATGTGCTTTTCACTTGGGGTCAAAGACCATTTGTCATTATGAATGTTTAGCCCATGTGTTACCTTGTGGGGGAGCATAAGCTTCTTTTTGCCGCAAAGGCACTTCATGTACCATTTTGTGCTTAAATATGAAAAATGAAATTGGTATGAAATGCTTGTGCTTGAAGTTAAGCTCTCACTTGTTCCATGTCATAAATGCTTTAAAACTGAATTTTTTATGGGTGCTAAACTGTTGCATGTTGTCTACCATGAGAAGTCTCATTTTAAGAAGTAGACACATGGCTCGGTGGCTTTAACATGACATGAGATGCTTATGGGTGTTTGTAATGATCTTGTGTTGAGGATATATGATCTAGCATGAAGTTTATGTGATCTAGATTCACTTTGGTATGCTTTGCTCATGTTCAGGTCTTTAGCTCATGAGAGGGAATTTTTTTGCAAAAATGCTAATTTTTACCATGGCTTGAACTTGTGTGTATGCAACTGAACATTCTTGGTGGCTATGCTATTTTGAACATTTGTCAACTCTAAGTAGTCCATTTGCTTGTTCCTAGCACATTTTATGGCTCTATGTCCATTTGAGAAGGCTAGAGTTGAAATTTTTGTAGAAATACCTTGATTCATGCATTGTCAACAAGGGGGAGAAATTTGGGCATGAAATGGCTTGCTTCATACATTTAGAGAGTTTTTGTGGAGTTTCGGACAAAAAATGAGCATGTGTGTTTTCCCAGATGGTCATCGGTCTGACCGGTGTGGGCACTGGTCTTACCGGTCGAACCAGGTGCACTGTGGATATGGTCATCGGTCTGACCGGTGCCTGGACCGGTCTGACTGGTGTGAGCAGAGAGCTTGGCTGCTCCAGGTAAGTTGCATGGTATGGTTCAGGGGGAGTTGCATTTGCTCAGGGGGAGCTGCATGTGTTCAGGGGGAGCTCCTAGTGTTGTCTGAGTTCTTGCTTTGGTTGGTTTGCTCTGTGTGAGCTTTGCTTTGCTCTTTGTGAGCTTTTGTGGTGTTTGTCTCGGTTGTGTTGAGCCGTTTCCCTTGCCTTAGGGGATCGAGACTTTGGCCTGCAAGTGATCCGGGTTTGTGTTGTTTGGTCTTTGGATCACTTGTTTGGTGGTTTTCGTTTGCCTTTCATTTTTACTTTTTGTATTGAATATGTGGTGTGTTGTCAATGCACTCATCAAGGGGTAGATTGAGGACCACAGTGTCCGATGGCTAGTGGTTGGACACTCTCTAGTGATGAGTGATTGACAACGTTGTGTGGACTGATGCTGTGTTCTATCTCGTGGATGTAGGCTGCGACTTGATTTGCGTTGGTGCAGGTGAAGAACAAGTGCGAAAGGTCTCAGGGACAAGTAGGCTTGGTTCGAGGGACCCGGTGGCCAGACGGGATAAAGTGCGAGTCGCATGGTGCGAGAAGAGCAAGTCGAAGTCAGATGATAGCGGGTTCGTTGGTTGATCCGAAAGCAAACATCGAGCCGGAGTGGACGTGGCAGCCAAGTCGAGGAGCTCGGCGTGGAGGCTGCACCAAGCTCGTGGGGTTTGCAGTGGGTCACCAGAAAACCACTGGGTTCCTTAGTTGATCCTAAAAGCTAAGTCCAAGCGGTCTGACCGGTGGAAGACGAGGAGTGTCGGGTGGCTCGAAGCGGAGGACACGCGTCATGATCACAGGCTTGGTGTCGAGGCTACGCGAGGTGCGATTGCTGGGCGTCCGTCCGATGGAAAGGCTGTCAAGTTTCCAAATATGCCCTTCGAGGGGTTGTATCGCCTAGAGGGCATTCTAGTCATTTACCCCCACCGGAGGACCTCATATATAAACTTGGTGGAAGGGTTGTGGCAGCCATCTCTTGGGCTTTAGGGTTTTCATTTGCTCTTTGTATTTTCTCTTTTTAGCTACCTATTTTTTCTAGGACTAGCTTGAGAGCCTCACGAGAGATCTTGAGAGAGGGATGGATGCTATGGAGGCAAGCTAGACCTTGTATGAATCTTTCCTTTCATGTATAGAAGGTTCGGCGTGATACCTCTAGCTCTTGTGGTGGTGATTCCCGTTTTCCTGTTTGTGTATTTTCAGAGCCTTTTCCTGGTGATTTTCTTGTGGTTGATTTGAGGCCTCCCTTTTGCGGATTTGATGTGGGATGTATACATGAGCCCCTTGTGGTTCTTTTCCTTGTGATCCCTCATCTAAATCCGTGGGTTTGGGTGCTCAAAGTTGGGGTTTTCTTTGTGTTCCGGGAAAATGTGTTCTTGGTGTTCATCCTCCGATTCCTATTGATTGAGTGTATCTTTGGGGCCGATCTCTTTGGCATGGCTTGTCCATGAGGTGATACACCTGTCCCCAAAGGTTTACGTCAATTCGTGGAGCGAATCGGGAGATCGAGGCATCGAAACTTAGGAGTTGACTCACGGGTGGAGTTCATCCCGAGTAGCCCAGGCGTGACCGGTCAGACCGGTGCACTCCACCGGCTAGACCGGTGCGGCCTACTGTGGCTGTTTCTCGGGGAGTTCTTCTCCGGAGTGTTGGTCATGTTCTTGGCTTGCTGCTGTTTTAGTCTCATGCAGTTTTGCCCCTTGGAAGATTGAGTTCTTGCAGTAGAGGGTTTCTGAGCCAGACCGGTCAGACCGGTGGAGCGGACCGGTCAGACCGGTGCAGGGCTTCTAGTGGGGAAATCCTCTTTGCTGTTGCTGGTTGTGCCTCTTGTTCCCAGAGTGCTTCTGGTGCAAGTTTGGCTGTGGAGAGTTTTCTGGTGTGCTTGAGTTTTGGGGTGTTTTTGCTTGCTAGGTAGATTTTTGGATTTCTCTCTATTGCTCCAGATCCTAGAATTGCCATCTAGGTTTGCTGGACAAGTTTGAGGAAATTCAGGGAAGGTCGCTCTGGACCGGTCTGATCCGTGCAGGTGACCGGTCTGACCGGTGTGAGCTAGTTGCTGCTCGAGGTGTTTTTCGCTGCGTGTTCGAGTAGCTTGGGTGTGTGGCTAGCTCCTAGGTCCAGTAGCACTTCAGTGGCTACGTGAATTTGGCTAGCGAGGTGTCGAGGACTCCGGAGTTGCGTTTGGGACTATAGGCTGAGTTCGTCTCTTTGGAGAAGAATTTTTATCGGCTCCCATTCACTCTCCCCCTCTCTGGTCGCCATTCTGGTCCTTCACAAGTGCGCCCGCCGCGCCGACTGTCCCGGAGAGCTCAGGGGCACAGCCGTTCCCGTCCCTGCTCGAGGGCGAGGTAGCGCCTTTGATCCTCGACGAACCAGACTGGATGAAAAGATAATTGCCAACAATAACAACTTTCACTTTGCTGTAATGCTAATTAGTAGTTTTTGATTAAGTTTGGTCCTTCCATATTTGATTATGCTGATTGTAAGATTAGAGAACTCTGTTTCCTCCTACGGAGTACTTTGGATGGATGCTCGTTCGAAAAATGTGAACCTATTTTGCCAACAAATCAACAAATAATATAGTCCGGTCTTGTCACTTTTTCTTATCAGTAACTTCTGCTCGTTGCCATCCTCGTGCCACAACTTCCCATGGAAGGTGGTTGCCATCGTCAAGAGATCACATACGTGTTGGTCATACAGCACGGGGACCCGCACATCAGCCCCTCAACGGTAGAAGATGAATGGAATCCACTCAAGAGGCGCCCGTTGCTTACCTTCTCACCGAAGCGGCACAACTTCCCAGGCAAGGCGAGTAACTCCACATAAATCGCCATTCCTACCCCCACCATCGGCGTCCATGCTAGGTTCGAACCGCTCTACCACTTCCCAAACACTCGCACCTCACTCCTACTGCCCGGCCGACACAATGAAATGATCAGGCTCCGAGTCGCGCCGGCTATCCCCCACCGGCTCACCGTCGCGCCGGCTATCCCCCACCGACTTCCCGTCGCACCGGCTCTCACCGTCGCGCATCAACCGATCGTCTGACGCCACATCCTCTTCGCGTGCTCGTCACTGAGTGCCGCCGTGCGACGGCCATCGCTTCGCACGTGGTGGCTCGCCGGCGGATTCCTAGCCTCCTCCACCATCGCCGCCGCCGCCGCCCTCCGCCGCCGCCAACGTTGACCCGCCATCGATCGCCGGCGGTTTGCCAGGAGCAGGTGGTGGCTCACCGGCGGATATCCAGCCTCCTTCACCATCGCCACCTCAGAACCTTACGTTTACGGTTACCCTTCCAGCTAGTGAATTTGACTCTGACTCCTAAACTGACACAGACTCGTTTGAGGACCGTCGCCACGCTACAACCCTTCGGTCCCCCGGGGCCATGCTTTGCGCGTCTTCCTGCACACCAACATCACGTATGGGTGCCCTGTCTGCCCCAACCGTATGCACCAGTGGGGCAACCTGAATGAGGTCAAGGACCATGTCCTTGGGATGGCCAGGTCTGCGCGCCACAGGCAGGACTACAAGAAGAAGTGGAACCGCCACCGCGTCGTGGCCGGGAACGAGGGATAGATGTAGATGGAGTGAGCGAGCCGCACCGATGGAAGATCTATGCTGTTATGTTATTCGTGATGTTAATTAGTACCTTTAGTTTTCATTGGAATATTGTCTTATGTATGTGAACATTGTGATGTTATGTTATCTGTGATGTTAATTAGCATCATTAGATTTGGTTGGAAGATTGCCTTATGTATGTGGACTCTGTTTACTACTTTGGATGGATGTTCGTTCGAATAATGCGATTGGATTTTTCTAACAAATCAACGAACCATTTAGTGCGGTCCGGTCATTTTTGCAAATAAGTAAGATACGGCTGTTGCCATCCTGTTTTGCCCACCAATCAACAAATAATTTAGTCCGGTCTGGTCACTTTTTCTTATCAGTAACATCCGGCCGTAGCCTCCCTTGACAGGCTGAGGTGCCTGTTGCCTAATTTCCCAGGAAAGCTTGCCACATCATCCCATGGAAGGTGGTTGCCATTATCATGAGGTTAGTGACGTGTGGGTATACCCATATGGTACCCATACGTCAGCCACTCAAAGCTTGAAGATGAATGGCAACCACTCGATCTAGAGGCCCATTGCTTAGCTTGTCACATAAGCTTGCACAACTTCTCATGGAAGCTGGCCATTGTATTCCTACCACCATCGGCGTCCTCGCCAGTTCCGAACCACTCTACCCATAGTTCTCTTCCCAAATACTCCTGTTTCAGTCCTATTGCCCGTCCGACGCAATGAAGCAATCCGTCTCCCCAGACACAGAGAGCTCAGGCGCATGGCCGTACCCGTCCCTGATCGTCGGTCCGGCGTCGTTGCCAGCCTCTCAACCACCGCGTCCTCAAGAGCCAAATCCGGGTCCTGGCTGTCACCGCGCGGCCTCCACTTCATCCGTAGGTCGCCGACGGATTCCCAGCCTCCTCCACCACTTGTAGAGTTGGACTCCGACTCCGACTCCAACTCCGACACCCAAACTAACACAGACCATTTGAAGACCGTTACTCTGCGCATCTTCCAGCGCACTACCAACACCTACGGGTGCCCTGTCTACCCCAACCATATACACTAGTGGAGGAACCTGAATGAGATCAAGGACCACGTCCTTGGGATGGCCAGGTCTGAGGCCTTGAGGGAGGACAACATGAAGAAGTGGAGCCGCCACCACGTCTTGGCCTGAAACGAGGGATGGATGTAGATGGAGTGAGCGAGCCGCGGTAGTGGAAGATCAATGCCATTATGTTATATGTGATGTTAATTAGTATCTTTAGATTTCGTGGGAACATTGTCTTATGTATGTGAACATTGTGATGTTAATTAGTAACTTTACATTTCCATGAAACATGGTCTCATGTTTGTCCGGCCTGTTCGTGTTTTGTAGACAAGAACATCTGCCCCTATTGGACCTACATGATTGTGATTTTGGTTATCGTTTGTTTGTTGATCAATCCCCTTATTTCTGCTCTGTTTCCTTGACCATCTCTCTTCCTTGTCTCCCTATAAATGTTATCCTATTTTAGCTCTCTCTCAAAAACTATGAAATCCTAGATCACCTTTGCCCAAAATCAAAACAAGCATCTTTTACACGACCAGAAATATTTTTCCTTTCTGTACATTTTTCCTAGACCCAAACATTCGGTCGTGCCTATGGAATTGCATGATCTCATTTGGTCGTTTCCTAGCGTGCCACATGAATAAGGAAAAAAAACTATGGATGAAACACTGGGTCTACTTGGTTGTCTTGTTCCCATGTAGTGTACGCTAGTCAGAGTAGCCATGGTTTTACTTCAAACCAATTTGTTGTCTTACTTCATATCCAATGGCAGTGTACCACACCCCTCCCATCAACACGCTCTAGCTAAGCCACGACTATGTATGGAGTAGTTGGAATAATGCACATATTTGGAGAGGTTGAAGATCAATATTGGACGACTAATAAGAAATAACAATGTGATCGTTGCTCACCTTGATCAAATTCAAAACAAGCATCCGGTCTCTTATTGCCAAACATCCGAAATACTAATGCATCCCAAACCCAAACCATGTTTGTGATTTTGGTTATCGTTTGTTTGTTGATCAGTCCCCTTATTTCTGCTTTGTTTCCCTGACCACCTCTCTTCCTTGTCTCCCTATTAGTGTTATCCTATTTTAGCTCTCTCTTAGAAACTATGAAATCCTAGATCACCTTTGCCCAAAATCAAAACAAGCATCTTTTATAGGACAAGAAATATTTGTCCTTTTTGTACATTTTTCCTAGACCCAAACATCTGGTCGTGCCTATGGTATTGCATGATCTCATTTGGTCGTTTCCTCGCGTTCCACATGAACAAGGAAAAAAACTATGGATGAAACACTAGGTCTACTTGGTTGTCTTGACCATGTCTTGTTCCCATGTAGTGTACGCTAGGCAGAGTAGCCATGGTTTTACTTCAAACCAATTTGTTGTCTTCCTTCATATCCAATGGTAGTGTACCGCACCCCTCACATCAACACGCTCTAGGTAAGCCATGGCTATGTACGGAGTAGTTGGAATAATGCACGTATCTGGAGAGGTTGAAGATCAATATTGGACGATTAATAAGAAATAGCAATGTGATCGTTGCTCACCTTGACCAAATTCAAAACAAGCATCCGGTCTCTTATTGCCAAACATCTGAAATGCTAATGCATCCCAAACCCAAACCATGTTTGTGATTTTGGTTATCATTTTTTTGTTGATCAATCCCCTTGTTTCGGCTTTGTTTCGCTGACCATCTCTCTTCCTTGTCTCCCTATAAATGTTATCCTATTTTATCTCTCTCTATAAACTATGAAATCCTAGATCACCTTTGCCCAAAATCAAAACAAGCATCTTTTACAGGACCGGAAATATTTGTCCTTTCTGTACATTTTTCCTAGATCCAAACATCCGGTCTCCTATTGCCAAACATCCGATCTGTTAATGCATCCCAAACCCAAACATTTGGTTTAATGGCAGTGAAACAGTTCATCTCTGCATGTTGAAGATTACAAATATAGTTTGCTCCAAATTCACTAAGATTACAAATTTACAAAGTTCTTTCCTTTGCAAAAGGCCGTTACATTATTAGAGATCGAGGCACCTCCTTGCATTAGAGTGATACAACTCCCGAAGAGGCACCCCACCTTTCCCTGAAACTGAGATCTATCAATATAACGGACTCTCCCAACTCCCTCCATTGCCTTGTCTCAAACTCTCTTCCTCCAGAAAACCACAACCACCATGCCATCTTCTCCTATTCGACTGCCTACCTCCCCCTTCCCTTCCAACCCCTCCTCCGTCGGGACACCGCCCGACTCCCCCCAACCAAGCGCATGCGAGCCATCTGAGCCCTCCTCGAGTGAGACTGATGTAGAAGACATGGAAAGACAGGAGAGCGAGGATGAGTATGACTACATGGAAGAGGATGAAGATGAAGAGGAAGATGATGAGGTGGAGACGTAGGGGGCCATTGAGAAGAAGCGATTGGCGGCCAAGAAGAGGAAGCGGGTGGAGGCCAAGAAGATGAATCGTCAGATGGAGGTATTTGTGAGGCAGCTTTTGAAGGATGACAAGGCCGGTAAGCTTGATTCGTTTAAGGACATTCCGTGGGTAAAGAAGAAGAAGGGTGCGGAGGAGGAGGAGGAGGAGGTGGACTCGAAGATGACCAGGGAGAAGATGGACGTCGCCGCTGGTCCTTCAAATGCGGGCCCCGCCAATCCCAGTCCCATGGCTCCCCCAGCCATTGAAGCTCCCACGACGCCAGAGTCATCCGGGAACTCCTAGGAGGGGTTGACGTAGATTACTCGGATTTGGGTTTTCTTTTTCATGTTCATATAGGTGGTCTTGTGGATGGAAAGATCAATGGTATGTTTTCTTTTGGATGGAAAGATCGATCCCCTGTTTTCCTGCTCTGTGAATCTTGTAGTGGTAGGAAAATCCCCTGTATCCCATGTTATCCATGAAGAACATTGGTGTTATTATTTTCCATGATCACCTTCCTTGCTTCAGTGTTTTCCCCTAGTCATGAGCGTTGTCATAGTCTGAGATGTAATGTCTTGTCATGTGATATTTTATTCTTATCCCACCGCACCGCATTGTAAGATACACACGTAAATGATGACTGATTTTACGAATTTACTATTTGACCAAATTCACCATTTTGCCAAGAATATACACAACATAAATGATGGTCACCTTGCCCAAATTATTCAGCTTAAATGTGCACATACATGATACATCCCCATAGACCCACACTCGTACAGTGGCACTGGCACAGGCGCGCGCGCGCACACACACACACACACCCAGTAATGAAATCTTCGGACTTGGCAATGAGGAGACAACAGACACAGTCATGGAGATGGATATGGCACACGCCTATTCCTCCATAGCTAATGCACGACGGAATGTAGCATAACAAGGATCCGTGCGGAGATATTCCTCCAATGCACGATGCCTACCCCTCGACTTCATGGTACGTCCCGAGCGACGAATGCCAGAAGCATGCTGTCGGATGTCACGGAAACCCCGCTGTCAGTGGGCAAGATTGCAGTAAGGGCACACACAGCGACCATGGCGAAGCACACGAGTTTAACCTTGCTCTTGCAGCCAAGCCAAGGCATCTTTCTTCATCTCCTCCGTTTCTTCCTTGTTCGCTTCGTCCATGTCGTACAGATCATATGGATCCATGTATCCAGGCCGCTGCGGAGGTGGCACAACATGGAAGTTGGTGGTTCCTCTGTTCGCATCAGAAGCCATCCTCCTACACACACTCGCCAACAAAGTAAACATGATAAGCACTGACCACAAACAATGATGGTAACCTATAAAAACACGACGCGGAAGCTAATATAAGAGCTCACCTCTTTTCACAGCGCGCGGAACCCAATAGAGGTCTGCTAGCACAATGCGTGGAGGATGAAGAGGCGATGAGCAAAGGCCTTGGGGGCACACCTATTTATCGAACAATGACCGATCACAAGGCAGCGTGCACCTCATGGCAGAGCATACCTCACGGGATTACAGTAGTCATGAAAATATGTGGGATGCTCAGAATATGCAGGCCTACACTGCTCAGGAATCCTGTCACAAGTATAGTGCGGAATATGCAGGCTTTTTCACCTGTAGGCATGCGAAATATTTGGTGGGTACATGAGTGTGCTTTGGTCTGGATAAGAACACAGGAGGAAGATCCTTATATCCGCATGACTTAAAAAAATAGACGTGTAGGCATTATAGTGGGAGAAGCAGCTGTTAGGCTTTTAGATCTACAACTGGAAACACACCCAGCGTCACTGAAGCGTGTGCCTCTTCCAGATATCTGTCTCCCGCCTATATTGTATGCCACTAGAATCCCACCCAAACTCACTTACAATATGGGTCGCGCTTGCACGGCCCCACTTGTCAGTGGCCCCGAAGCAAGTGCAGCTTACCAAATTTTCATTTCACGGTCAGCAACTGGAAAGCGGGATTTTCAAATTCTGTATTCCCTCGCCTCCCCCAAATAATAAATACTCTACTCCATTGCTACTGAGTTGCGCCACTAAACTCCCGCCTTCCATTTCCAAAAAGCATGCCTCTGCTCAGCTAGATCTGCGGTGGCGGTCCGACCTCGCCGTCACCGGTGGAGGGGGAGGGGTATCTCAGCGAGATGGTGGGCGGTAGATATTGGTGTTTTGCTTGCGTCTGCTGTGCTGGACAAGCTAAGAAGTTGACCGAGGATGCGGCGCAAGCATCGGCTCCCGATGCCCCCTCAATCCATGGGCCCCTGAATCTTGGAGCTTCACAAGTGAGAATCTCATTTCCTTTTCTCTCTAGTACCCTAGTATTGACGGTTCAAAACCGTGTGGAAATTCACCACAAGCGTACGGGTGACTTGGTGCCTTTTTCACCAAGGAGGGTCCCCCAAGGATTGTCAATCCAAGGATCGGAAGCAAACCGCTAAGGTTCTCTACCTAATCTATCGAACTAACTTAACATGAAGTGTAGATTGCATATAAGGTAACCTTTAAGAGATACGTGTATGTGATAGCACAAGGTTGATCACATACACGAACATAGGCGAGGTAAAGCGCCACCAAGGGGACAACTAACCCTATCGCCGGCAAACGAGCAACAACCAATCATCTCATCTAAAAGCATCCTTAAACTCCTACCTCCGGCCTACCTCCTGAGGACATCCGCTCGTTTAGGGGAAATCACCCTGTCACGATGCTCCCTTAATAAAGCGGGTGATCCATAGGCATGCCCATACAAGGACATGTCTACCAACCATGAAGGGTCAACATACTAGACCTAATCACCATGATTACATAAAGTATGCTATATAGTCTAAGCATGCATAAGACTAAGGATCAAACATATTCATGAAAGGTGGAAAGTAAAGACGGAGACATGGAATCGCTTAAAGATAGGAAAACAAGATTATAATTGCTCACATAATAGTAGGTGCGTTTGGATCATCACCACCGAGTACATACCATTGATGACCTCAACTAGCTCCGGAACTCCACCATGGCACAACCACGTAGGGCGGCCATGGCGGCTAGGGTTGGCCTAGGCCATCTCCTAGACAACTTTGAGGACTCCGCCGCCGTCGTCTCTCTCTGGTGCTCACTTCTAGGTTTAGCCGAGTTCTGATGATTGGATGTGGCGGCCGTCGGAGGTAGGGGGTATAAATGAGCCGAGGAGCGTGTAGGTCAAAGGGGAGACCGAACCGGGCCCGAAACCCCCTAGGCCGGTTGGCATGGGCCGGCCGGCCCAGGCCCTTTTCGGCCCTGTTTGAGCCCATCTTCCTCCACGATGCTTCTCGCGATTTCTTGAATATTTGCCGAAGTCCATGTGGGTCCTTGATGTCGTTTTCCCCGCGGTTTAGATAAGGGTGCTTGGCCCGCAAACTCCCGCATCTTCCATTCGAGTCCTCGGAGTTTCACGGCTTCATGCTTCGGTCCTCGGGTCATTTGGAGTCATGTCCACTTCGTGTCTTGACTTGCGCCGGGCTTCGTGAGCTTCTCCTAAAGCGCTTGATGAACTCTTCCCAGAAGTCCTCATTTAGGTACTTAATTCCTGCATAAACAACATACTCCAAAAACCACATGTAAGTGTGAACTTGTTACATCATTAGTGTGCCTAGTGGCGGGTTAGTTATAATTCAAAGCTCAAACCAAAGTGTAACAAGTGCTCTTGTTTGATGGAAATTGACCGTCAACATACCCCCATGCTTAAACCTTGCTCGTCCTCGAGTAAGCCTTTAATGGATGTCAGTATTGCCCTTCAATGTTCATACCCTGCACTTGTTCATACATGAGAAAACATAATGCTCTCCAAGTTTATATTTGTTATAGTTTCATAATGTAGCTAGCTTTCATCTCTATGGAGGGTAGATATCATTTAAGCTCTTTCCACAATTAAATAATCATGCTCTCAAATTTTAAACAAATCTCAGAAATTTTGAAAAATAAGAGCGGGATGAAAAAACTTTGCTTTACCAAGATCAATAATAAACCTCCTTGCATCTTGCTCATGAACTCTAATCTCATCTTGTCTCTCAAGCCTACTTGTCCTACTCCTTTCCTCTCTCAAATATATGGTGGAAGGCTTTATATGGACCTATGGGAAAGTTTAGTCCTACCAAGATATTATAGTCGAGATATTATCAAAACAAGACAAGCTTCTCATGGACTTACCAAGACTCGTCAAAAAGGTCATTGGAAAAATAATGTTACAAGGAGGGGGGAGAGATGAACACACACTTTTAGATAGGTGGACATGTGCAAATGGCAAAGAGTGATCCCGAGGCACAAACGACGTCCTCATTATCGGATTGCACATGGTTGGAAAGATGAGTATGGGTCTTGATCTTGAATCCTCTTGAAAACTCAAAAAGCACTAAACATAGCTAGAGAACCGGGGAGCTTTATTTTATTTTTTTTCTTCTTTCTTTCTTTTTCTCTTCATACTTTTTCTTCTTTATCATTTTTTTCATTCATTCATTTTTTTCTTTCATCATACTTTTCTCTTTTTTTATTTATTTGCTCCCCTTGAACTCTAGACTATACTAGCACTTCCTTGGCAACCCCCCATGCTTAGACGTTTGCTCGTCCACGGGCAAAAGAGGTGATAAGAACACCAAGGTAGAAATTGAAGCTCTCATATTTTCTTAGAGAGAGATACTTGAAAAATCTTCTAGGGATCCTTTTGGAAGTCTCCCTTACTCACTTGAAGGCACCTTCCTTGTAATCTTCCTTGAAATATTCATCTATACTCATGTATTGGGTTGTGGTCAAGGAGGTATACACAAAAAGATATTTTGGGTTTATGGGTGGATATCCGGCGAGGTTTGCAAAATTCCTGATGTGGAAACTCACAATGCACGGATAGAAATGACTAGTATAAAGATAGATACGCAAAAACGGAATGACCAGCTTCTTAGTCTCGAGCCAGAGAAATCAAGCCTTGAATTAATGCACCCAAAAATAAATCTTGTAAACTAAGGTTTTCGCACTCAATTGAATGTAAGGCTTTGGATAGGTAGAGCAAAATGCAAGTGGTACTAAAGACAAGGTTAGCATATCTTTTAAGAATAAGAAAGGATCTTTGATTCATTCGAAATTGAGAGCAACAAAAAATAACTATGGAACTTAAGTTATCATAACCTCCACAAAAGATTAGGCTAGCATTAAATAAATTTCAGATTCATATTAAAAGAGAGCACTAACTTAATCATATATAAACCAAGCACAAGAATAAGCAAAGCAGCAACGATCATCATATATCCATAAGCAAGAGCATACGAGATATCATCATGTTGAGCACAAAGTAACGGTGATTATTATTGAAAACAAAAACAAACCTAGGTTGTACTCCTAGTAGCCATGTTATTCTAAAGAGAGATATACAAGGGTTGCATCTAAGGTTGTGGAAAGCATAAACATATGTACAAGCATTTAGAAAGACAAAGACTAAGAGAGGGTTGAGGATTTGTTACCGTCCTTTGATGCTTGAAGTGTAGCGTAGCCTCCCCCATGCTTAAGCATTGTGCTTAACATGGAAGAAGAACCATGATCCTTGCTCCATGCGATCTTCTCATGTCCACCAAATCCTCCCCCATGCTTAGCATGTTGCTAGGCATGGAAGATGATGAACCATCTTGAAGTCCTACCGCCATATGTGGATCGTCATACTCTTCACTTTGTCTTGATTGTCCTGCAACGTTCACCATTTGTCACAAGCCTCCATCCAATCGAATTTATGGGAGTGATTCACAATGCTTGCAAAACAATTTTAAAGCACAAAGTACCCCCGAGGTGACGGTCGGGAATACTCACTCTATGCCGACAAACCAAAGACATCCCCTAAGATCTTAACTTGTGGCATAGTTAATCTACTGAAAAATTAAAAACCTAGTGGGTGTACGTGTGTGCAAGCGTGAATGCAAAAGATAGGATGGTATAAAAACAAAACAATGTTTACACCAAATTCTAAGCTCCATGCTTACAAAGTGGTTGCCAAACTTCTTCCTTGCCATAAAGATTTATTAACCAAGGTCAAAACACCATGCTTATTCTAAGATTAACAATTCCTTATAGTGTAAGATAAGTAGGGCGCATTGCAAAGTTTAAAAACCAACCAATGCAACAAGATAGCAAGGTATGTAAAACTGAATGATGGTGGTCTCCAATCATGTCTAAACACCATGTTTACACAAGATTGCAAAAAGGAGTAACGCATGTTGACAAACATTAACATAGATATGAAAGCATTCATCATAAAGTTTCATAAAAAGACCAAGCTATCATAAAGCGGAAGATGACAATGAGGGGGATACAAAATGCAAATGCAAAGAGTTAGCACAAGCAAATGTTAGCAAGGGTTGAAAAGATCAAACAACCATACTAACAAGGTTTTAAGGGTAGGTTATGGGTATCCTATATTTTTGGCTCAAATAAGAATTTTGAAGAGAGGGAGACAAGCATAGAAATTCTATCTAAGGTGGTGTTAAGGGCCTTTTTATGAAAAACAAAACTATGGTTTTAGGAAGGCTAAAGGTGTGAAAGATTTTCTCATAGGAGGGCTAGTTAAAGTTTTTAGTTAGAGCAAGGGATAGAGGTGGGCTTGGCCAACCGGAATAGTGCAAGCCAATCCACACAAGTCAACCCTACCCTTGTTGGCTACGGGTTATCGGTGGGGCTATAGGTAGGCTTAGGTTGGATGGACAAAAAGTTAGATCAAAACAAAACATGCAATGCAATATGACATGGATGAACAAAATGATATGATATGGTGGTTGTCTAAAACAAATGCAAGAGTTAGCCTAAATTAACTGGCCATAAGCTTAGAGTCAAAAGATGGTGCCAACCTCATAGCTCTCTCTAAAAAAACTCAAAAGAAAAAGACACTAAACACTAATAGGCACACAAAAAGGGTCTACAAGTTTTCCAAGATCAAGAACAAAGTGCTCCGTCAATAGCGATTAAATCAAACAACATGGTGTTGTGGTATTTATTAGAGCAATGGTACAATGTCACTTGATGTTTCAGTTTAAGATCACAATGTAGACGGTCATAAAATTTATATATAAACAAAAGAAAACGGGTTGCCTCCCGCAAAGCGCTTCATTTAAAGTCATAGAGCTTGACTTTCTTACGTACCTTCTTATTGTCGCGAAGCCATGGTCCTTCATGTAAGATTTGAAGATGTCCATGCAGATTTTATCCACTCTCCATGCTTGACACGATCATTTTACTTGATGAGAGGCTTGCCCGATCGTTTCCTTGCATCATCGTCACCTTCTCCTCTTTTACTCTTCGTCGCTGCTTCCTCTTTCATGAATTTCCCTCTCTGTCCAGACCAGACCATGTAGCAAACAATTTCTCCGATGCGTGGCGCATGAAATTTTCTTTCCATCAAGTCTTTGTTGACCCCCAACGGACTCCGAACGAGTGAGTTATGCTCGTTTTACTCCAACGCTGCAATCTGTCCAAATCTGATTTCAGAATGTGCAACGCCTAATATTTTTGTCATATCTCCTTCTACTAGTCTTCAAATTCATCGATCTTGGAGGCGTTGGAATCGGCACTTGATGGAGCTTCTGATTTTCAACTTTTTCCTTCTTCTACATATCTGATCAAGTGCTCAAAGTTCATGAAAACAGCAACGTCCGTACTCGAGACTCGGGGGAGGCTATGCACGAACTTGCAATTCTTTTAGGGCACAACTTCTCTCCTCTTTATTAAGGTTTAATGACCTGCATGATTAGTGAAACTTAGGTTTTCTCCCGACATACACTCGTTTAAGGTCATGAGCTCGACCAAGCATGAAGCAAGTCCAAGATTTGCTAAGTGTAAAACAAACATATGCAACCATAACCACAATTTAAATTTGGTGAAAAAAGCATGTTGTGATTAAAGGTAGCATAAGTTTCTTACTCAGCGCTGAGGCTCTCATTAGGCATGGGTTCATGAGGTGAATAAATCAAAGGTGTTCAAGCACAACATAGCCTCTTTATAATACTCAAGAAATTCTAGCCTATCAACATGATCATTAAAGGTGCAAGGCATAGAATCTAAACATACTATTGGATAAGAACACGAATATATCAAAAGAAATATATCATATCGAAAAGTACCTTGAGAGATTAATGTATACCTTAGCCTTCAAGCTTTCTATCGTGAGTGATCCTCCGGAGTTGAAAGCGGACAATCCTTGATGATCGAAGGCGGCTCGCGTAGACTTTTCTCAATTTTTCCCTTTGTTCCACATGTCATCAAGGTTGCTTTGAGTAGGATTACTACTCTTCTTCATTTGCGGGGCTGCATACATGTCTTAAATGTCTTCACGTAGTTCCATGATCCTTCATGTGAGAGCCCAAAAATATCCGCGCCATTGGATATTGTCTTATGTGTGTAGTCCATTGTGGTCTTCTTCAAACATCTCCTTGCGTCGGATGCCGCCAACTTGTGTCTTCATTTGCCAATGCTCCGTGGGTCTTTGTTTTGTTCCAAGCCTCTGAATTTCTTCATGAGTGGTCTAGTGGAAGCATTATCCAAGCTTCTCTTCGTTGTTGTCATCCTCATATTCTACATCTTGTTCTCATCGTATTGCAGCTGCCTCTTCTTTGGATTTCCCCCTGTATACATAACAGAACATAAACCAAAATATAATTCTATTGAAAAATTTATAAAATTACCTTTCCAACGGGTACTCATCCATCTTAATCGGAGTCCAAATGAGGGAGTTATGACTGTTTCACTTCAGCTTTGCTTGCTGTCCAGAAATTTTCAGGACGTGCAATCATCGGTGATTCGGCCATATCTGCTTGTAGGAACCTCCGATCGATTTGATTCTTGACTCGTTGGAAGCGTTACTTCGTGGGGCTTTTAAATATCCAAAGGTATCCTGTTGTTCTTCTGATGAGACTGTGCAAATATCGATGCGAACAGAAACTTCAAAGATGTTGAAGAGCTTGATCTTGTGATCTCGGGGCATCACGATTGCTTCAAATACCTATCGCTTGATCAAACAAAGCTCCACAAAACATTAGTCTTAAAATTTTAATTGACACGTTGACTTACCTTGTTCACGTGCTCTTGTGTAGGGTGTGGGCTTGATGGGCCACTAACATAGTTAGCACCTACCACTAAAGAGTGAGTCATAATGTTGGAATCATCTTGTTGGGGTGTGTATGTAGAGAACTCATCGAACGTCTTGTGTCTTGCTTTTCACCTGCTTCAAGGACACAAACAAGAAAACAAGCATAATGCAATAATAAAAATTAGGGTTAGTCAAATAGAAAGTTAGATCACCCTAGGGTTCGAGTTGCCGATCCCCGGCAACGGCGCCAGAAAAAGGGCTTGTTGACGATTCAAAACCGTGTGGAAGTTCACCGCAAGCGTACGGGTGACTTGGAGCCTTTTTCACCAAGGAGGGTCCCCCAATGATTGTCAATCCAAGGATCGGAAGCAAACCTCTAAGGTTCTCTACCAAATCTATCGAACTAACCTAACATGAAGTGTAGATTGCATATAAGGTAACCTTTAAGAGATACATGTATGTGATAGCACAAGGTTGATCACATACACGAACATAGGCGAGGTAAAGCGCCACCAAGGGGACGACTAACCCTATCACCTTCTAGTTGTAGTTCCGGCAAACGAGCAACAACCAAGCATCTCATCTAAAAGTATCCTTAAACTCCTATCTCCAGCCTACCTCCCGAGGACATCCGCTCGTTCGGGGGAAATCACCCTGTCACGATGCTCCCTTAATAAAGCGGGGGATCCACGGGCGTGCCCATACAAGGACATGTCTACCAACCATGAAGGGTCAACATACTAGACCTAATCACCATGATTACATAAAACATGCTATATAGTCTAAGCATGCATAAGACTAAGGATCAAACATATTCATGAAAGGTGGAAAGTAAAGACGGAGACATGGAATCACTTAAAGATCGGAAAACAAGATTATAATCGGTCACATAATAGTAGGTGCATTTGGATCATCACCACCGAGTACATACCATTGATGACCTCAACTAGCTCCGGAACTCCACCATGGCACAACCACGCAGGGCGGCCATGGCGGCTAGGGTTGGCCTAGGCCATCCCCTCGACAACTTCGAGGACTCCGCCGCCGTCGTCTCTCTCCGGTGCTCACTTCTAGGTTTCGCCGAGTTCTGATGATTGGATGTGGCGGCCGTCGGAGGCAGGGGGTATAAATGAGCCGAGGAGCGTGTAGGTTAAAGGGGAGACCGAACCGGGCCCGAAACCCCGTAGGCCGGTCAGCATGGGCCGGCCGGCCCAGGCCCTTTTCGGCCCGGTTCGGGCCCATCGTCCTCCACAATGCTTCTCGCGATTTCTTGAATATTTGCCGAAGTCCATGTGGGTCCTTGACATCGTTTTGCCCGGAAGGACCAAAACGAGCGACCATAGAGGGGGGAGTGAATGGGAGCCGATAAAAATTCTTCCCTTTGGTCGAATTCGGCCTATACCCCGATTGCCACTCCACGAATCCGTGCGCACAAGCAAAGCTCCAAACAAGGCACACACAAGCCAAGAAGATCAACCAAGAAGCCTAGGAGCAAAGAGCGGAAGCACAAAAGCAAGAACAAAAGGACTTAGCCACTGCTGCGAAGTCCCAGGCGGACTGTCCGTGGTGACCGGGCGGACCGTTCGTGAGGAGGTCACGGACTGTCCGGCAAGTCACGGCGGACCATTCGCAAAACCGTCTTGAACCACCAGTGGCGCACCCCCGAAATTCAGACCGTCCGTGGTGAGCACGCAGACCGTCCACCAGAAAACCGGCCACACGGACCGTCCGTGAGATCACCGCGCACTGTCCGCCAAACACTTTCCTGCCAAAACCAACTGGCGAAATGGATCGAAGAGAAAGCGCTCAAGAACACGCGACAAACACGAAGAACACGGGACGAACCCTAGCCGCGCGGACCGTCCGCCTGGACCTCACGGACTGTCCGCCAGGCGCGGACAGAGCAGAAAAACGCCCGACCCTGAAAGTCAACTTCACCTTTCCTTCACCGGATCTCCCAAACGGTTTAAGCTCTTGAGACAAGATTTTGGGGAGATGAAAAGCATTACACAAGGATGCTATACCCCAAAAATCTCGACTCCTAATCCACTAAATCACCGGGAATCGCGGATCAACCGAACCAATACCAAGAACTCGGGCACCAACCAAAAACACACGAATCGAAGGCTCTCCATGGCGTTTGAGGGGTCAAGATCACACACAAAGATGCGCAAGGCATCCACCCATGATCCCCTCAAAGAAATCCGTGAGGAAACGCCCCCAAAATCACGAATCGAGCGAAGAACGAAAACTCCCAACAATAGACCCGAAAATGACATGAAAATCACAAGGGACTAGGAGATCACCGGGACGCCGAAAGCTTCCATACATCCAGAGGTCAGAGTCTGTACAAGAGTCTAGCCTAAGGAATCCAGAGGAAAACGAAGCAGTCTAGAAAAATCTATCGGGGGAGAAAGCCCTGGGAAGCAAGAGAGAGAGATGCCATCCACCTCTCTGCTATTTATACGAAGTCCATCGGAGGGAGGTAAATGACCACACTACCCCTACTGCATGAAAGGAAGATACAACCCCTCAGGGGCATTTTGGTCTAGTCTTCATCAGACGGACACGCTTCCACCGCGGCTTCGCTTCAACTCGACGCAAACCCCGCGATCACGCCACGTGCCCTCCGCCTCGAAGCTTCCCGAAGCTCCCGGATCACCGTCTCCGTCGCCTCGGGCCTTCGGGCTTGGTTTTGAGGCCCAAACCAAGAAACCGTCCACCGATGGTTTTGTGGGCAAACCACCAAACCCCGCGTGCAAGCTTCGGGCTTCAACCGCTACCTTGCACTGGCCCATGTTCACGACTTCAGCCCGCCAGTCCTGCACTGCACGGTTTGCACTTGACCCCATCGGCCACCGGGTCCATCGAACTAAGCCTACTTGCCACTCCATCACCCGAAGGCCGCCACGGCTAAGGCCTTTCGCGCTTGTTCTTCACCTGCACCGACACGAGTCAAGCCGTAACCTGTACCTGCACACTTAGCCAAGCATCAGTCCACACAACGTTGTCAATCACTCATCACTAAGGAGCGACCCTCCACTGGTCCTCGGACACACCTGGTCCTCAATCTCCCCCTTGATGAGTGCATTGACAACACCCATTGTAACCACATAGAGAAAAAGAAAAGAAAACAACCACGAACACAAACCTCCCGAGCAAGTGATCTAAAGCCAAAGAACAAGCAAAAAACCGATCACTCGCCAATCCAAGTCTCGGCCCCCTAAGACAAGGGCAATGGCTCGACACAGCCGAGACAAAGCAAAGCTCACGAAGAGCACATCACAAACCACAAAACTCAGGAAAAACTCCCCCTGAGCAAATGCAACCTCTTCTTCTCAATTTTTTCCCTTCACCTGCGCATGTCACAAATGCATACCAATTTTTCACAAAATTTCCCAAATGCATGAAAATTTCTCCCCATATCATACAAAATTCTCCCCCTTGTTGACAATGCATGAATCATGGTATATGAAACTCTTCACCTTGTTTCCATGAAAAATGCATGTCAAAGCATAAAAACAGTCTACCAAGCTTCTCAAATATACAAAGAGCACAAGAAAATGCTACATA
The DNA here is from genome assembly GCA_036936925.1 of Cenchrus fungigraminus. NCBI lineage: Eukaryota > Viridiplantae > Streptophyta > Magnoliopsida > Poales > Poaceae > Cenchrus > Cenchrus fungigraminus. The sequence goes on from CM072779.1 coordinate 130,833,597, forward strand.
TGAGACATAGAGCAAGCAAAGTAGACATGGTGTATCTAGCACATTGCCATCAAGAAGGTAGAGACATATAATCATGTGACATGGCTAAAAGCAATTTTAAGCAATTTTCACAAAGAAATAGTCATCTCATGAGCAAGACTCTTTCTAAGCCAATTTGAACATAAAGGCACTAGATCATCCAAAATTTATGCAAGATCACAAATTCTTATCACAAGATCATTATAAACGCCCACAAGCTACTCAAGTCATGTTAAAGCCACCGAGCCATGTGTCTACTTCTTAAAATGAGACTTCTCATGGTAGACAAGCATGCTACAGTTTAGCACCCAAGATATGAATATCAAAAGCATAACAACATGATTAGGAGCTCATTTTTCATTCATAAGGCAATTCACACACCAATTTCATTTTCAAGTTTAAACATGGTACATGAAGTGCCTTTGCGGCAAAAAGAAGCTTATGCTCCTCCCCAAGCAAGCAAAGGGGCTAAACATTTACAATGACAAAGGTCTTTGACCCCAAGCAAAGAGAATATGATCCTCAAGCACAAACTGAGCATGATATAAGCATTTAAGCACAAATCGAGCATAAACAAGCATCTACTCATGAGAGACATCATTTTAGCATTTTCAACAAAAGAGAGCTATCTCAGCACAAATATATGACAAAACCATCAAGAGCATAGCATTCACATCCACAAAATACTCAACATGCCCATATATCACAAATATAGCACATCGGTGATCAATGTATATAAGAGAAGCTTTTCCTAACATAAGTGATCCAAAGATGGCTATCCTACCAGGTTTTATACAAAAAGTAAAACGCATGAATGCAATGCAATAAAATAAACATATGGCACATATATACATGAGAAGCTCCAAGACTCAGCTAGAAAGGAAAGCAAACACCAAGTTCACCCCACAAGCGAGTGAAAGTGACTTGATCAAGCGGCTTGGTGAAAATGTCGGCTAGCTGATATTGGGTAGGGACATAGGACAAAGAAATGTTTCCCTTCTCAACATTGTCCCTCAGGAAGTGGTACCTCACCTCTATGTGTTTGGTTTTGGAGTGGAGGACAAGATTTTTGGCTACGCTTATGGCACTGGTGCTATCACAGAAAAGCGGAACCTGGGAGCACTCCTCACCAAAGTCACTCATGGTATATGTCATCCAAAGCAGCTGGGAACAACAACTGGCAGCAGCTACATACTCGGCCTCTGTAGTGGACTGGGCTACACTGGATTGCTTGCGAGATGACCAAGAGACCAAAGAAGAACCAAGGAACTGACAACACCCAGAAGTACTCTTGCGATCCAATCGACACCCAGCAAAATCAGCATCGGAGTAACCGTGAAGTCTGAGTGTCGAGGAGGCAGAATACCAAAGACCAAACTCAAGAGTGTAGTTCAAGTACCTGAAAATCCGCTTGACGGCCTGCCGATGTGAAGTCCTCGGTGAAGCCTGAAAACGAGCACACAGACACACACTGAACCGTATGTCCGGCCTCGTCGCCGTCAAGTAGAGGAGGGAGCCGATCATGCTCCGGTACTCCTTCTGGTCCACGAGTTCGCCGTCCTTGTCCGCATCCAAAGCCATAGTCATACTCATCGGTGTGGTCAGCGGCTTGGAGTCGTTCATGCCAAACTTCTTCACCATGTCCTTGGTGTTCTTCGCCTGATGTACAAATGTCCCGTCCTTGCACTGCTTGATCTAGAGGCCCAAGAAAAACTGCAGCTCGCCCATCATGGACATCTCAAATTCCCTGCTCATGTCATCTGCAAATCTGGCAACAAGATCATGAGAAGAGCCACCAAAGATAATATCATCCACGTATATCTGAACAATCAACATGTCATTCCCATGCTTAAGGAGAAACAGGGTCTTATCAACTGTGCCCATCACAAACCCCTTACTTAGCAAAAAGCCTCTCAACCTGCCATACCAAGCTCTAGGTGCCTGTTTCAACCCATAGAGCGCTCTCTGGAGTTTGTACACACGGTGTGGGTATTTTTTACCCTTAAACCCCGGGGGTTGCCTCACATACACTTCTTCCTCTATTACCCTATTCAAGAAAGCACTCTTGACATCCATGGTACAACTTGAACCCTTTAGCCACGGCAAAGGCTAGAAGGATCCTAATTGCCTCCAAACGGGCCACATGGGCAAATGTCTCCTCATAATCTATTCCCTCCTTCTGATTGTAACCCTGCGCCACCAACCTCGACTTGTTCCTCACAACCATCCCATTTTCACCCTCTTTGTTCTTCCATACCCACTTGGTACCTATGGGACGGCAATTTGGTGGTGGATCGACTAGAACTCAGACTTGGTTTCTCTCAAAGTTTTCTAACTCCTCATGCATGGAATTCACCCAATTCTCGTCAGACAAAGCGTGTCCAATATCTTTGGGCTCAAACAACGCGACAAAAGCAGAGTGAGCGAAATGAGAGGAATTCCTTGACCTCGACCGTGTAGTGCGTTCATGGAGGTCACCAATGATCGTCGTCGGTGGGTGGTCGATTTGTACACGTCGGGGAGCCTCACGCCTGGACACCACCTCCCCCTCAGTAGCAGCCTCCACTCGAACAGCCTCAGTCATAGTGGGTGTAGGGGATGGTCCGTCCTTGATCGTCGTCGTAGTAGTGGAAGTAGAATGTACACGATCAGCCGCGGGAGCACCACCATCATCATCATCCTCGTCTCCATCTCCATCCTTCTCATCCTCAAAGATCCTGGCACCAATTTCCTCGTCACCTACACACTCAAAAGCAGAAGAGCTACATGGCTGTGTCTCGTCGAAGGTAACCTCGCAAGTCTCCATGATTCGGTTAGTGTCAAGGTTGAGCACACGATATGCTCTAGAATGAATCGCATAACCAAGGAAAATCCCATCCGAACATCGAGACTCAAACTTATCTAGCTTGCCCTTCTTCAGAATGAAACACTTGCAGCCAAAAGCTCTGAAATGACTCACCTTGGGTTGTCGGCCATGCATCAGCTCATAAGAGGTCTTCTTCTTGAAAGCATGAAGGAAAATGCGATTTGAGACATAGCAAGCGGTATTGACTGCCTCGGCCCAGAAATGCCTAGGAGTCCTATGCTCATCGAGCATCGTCCTGGCCATCTCACAAAGGGTCCGGTTCTTCCTCTCCACTACGCCATTCTGTCAAGCGACGTATGGAGAAGAGTACTGATGATCAAGACCAAGATCACTACAAAAGGCATCAAAATGAGAGTTCTTAAACTCCGTGCCATTGTCACTACGTATAGCTCGAATGGCATCTCCATGTCTCTCATTCTTCAACCTCAAGATCAAGTCCGAACAATGCCAAATATCTCACTCTTATCCTCCAAAAAGAAAACCCAAGAGTACCTCAAAAAATCATCAACAACCACAAGAACATACCACTTCCCACCCGCAGAGCGAACACGAGCTGGCCCAACCAAATCCATGTGCAACAGCTCACAAGGTCGCTCGGTCATGACAGCTGTCAGAGGGGCATTAGAAGCAGCAACCATCTTTCCTTGCCGACAAGAAGCACAAACCAAATCCTTCTCGAATTTCAACTTAGGCAATCCTCAGACAAGATCATGACCACTCAAGCGGGAAAGCAACTCAAAGCTCAAGTGTCCCAACCTCCTATGCCATTTCCAAAGCTCGGCTGACACGCCAGCAACAAAGCATCAAGGAGGACCAACAGACTGGGAAAAATCAGCATGAAAGATTTGACCCTCAGGGACGATCGTACAGACAAGATCGCCTCGAGAATCAAGCACACGAGAAGCACCAGCCTTAAAACGAACCTCAAAACCTTCGTCAAGTAATTGAGATACTGACAATAGGTTAAAACCAAGTGACTTGACCAGAGCCACTGTTCTTAAGGTCACCTTGCTAGTCACCTTCACCATACCTTCAGCCAGCACTCATCCTCTCCCGTTATCCCCGAAAGTGATGTACTCCCTCGTACTCACCGGGGTAAGGCTGGAGAACCACCCACGATCTCCGGTCATGTGTCTTGAGCAACCGGAGTCGATCAACCAAAAGTTCTCCAAGCCTCCCGCCTGCAATCAAAAACGAGAACGAGAATGAGCAAGCGACTCACACTGGGGTTAGTTCCAAACGATTCAAACCAGTGTCGAGCCATTTGCTCAAAAGAAGGGTTAGCAAAGTCCATTCTCCCAACACCCCTAGGCGGAGTCCTCTCACGCCTACCACCGAAGGACCTGTCACGTCTCACTGGAGGAGTACGTGCACCACGAGGAGGAAAACGTGGCCCGTAGTCCATCTGAGACCCAAAGCTCCGAACGTGCCTCCCAAACTCGTAACATTCACGAGAAGGAGCACGTCGAGCCAACTCACCACGCCCAAACCCAACACGCCTGTCTCTCTGAGGGAACACACCTCCACCTCCACCTCCACCTCCACGAGTGGGAACTGTCCTCACAAACACATCACTCCTAGGTAGAGGGCCTCTACGAGGCTCAAGTACACCACGAGCAAGGTGGTACCTGTCCTTGTTTGCCATCTCCCTAGCAAACCTCTCATCCCTCTTCCTCCGGAAATAGAACTCATCCTTATGCCCATCCCTCCCACAATACTCACAATGGAAGCGGATTGTCATTGGCTTAGGCTGTGGCTTCTCTACAAGCTTCTCTCCAGCTTTCTCTCCTGACTTCCCCTCAAAGACACTCCCATGGGTGCTCACAAACTTGATGGGTTTCTGGAAGTTCTCAGCTTTGTGGGGGAACACTGGTGGATCAGGTGTTGTGTCCAGCTTGTTTCGGAGACGGTTTGGTTTGGGTGCAAATTTGTTCATTGGTGTGGTATGTGGTGGAATGGGGATCTCTTCGGCTTTCTCTTCTCCCTCACCACTCCTCTCACCACACTTGTCAGCCCCCAAGGCCTGACCATCAAACCTCTTGAACTGAGCCAACATCATACTCAATTGTGGCTCATGCCCAGACAACCAACTCATCAATTGGAAATCTTCATGATAGGTGCTTGGACCATTTGGAATGAGAGGAATGATTACATCTTTAATCATAAGCCACCAAGCTTTGCTTCGTGGAAGACTCGTTTCAAAACTGAAGTTAGAGATCACTTAGTCAGGATCAAGAGAGAGCTTCATAGATCCATTATCAGCTGGCTTGATGCCATGTAATTTTTTTCTGCTTCTAGCTTTTGGTTTGTTCCTCCTCTCTTTCCTTGCCCAACTGCTGGTTGGGTTTCCCTTTTTGTAAGTTCTCTTGAACTCTGTCTCCTTTTGTTTAATTCAAAGTTGCCGGGGGGCTATGCCCAACGGTGTTTCCTCAAAAAAAAACCAACTCATCAATTTCCTAAGCTCATCATTTTCATCCTGCAGACGATCAACACAGTTTGCAAGTTCCATGTTTTTCAAAGCATGCAATTCACAGGTTGAACATGATGTAGGAAGAGGAGCTTTCAATGCTGCCTTAAGAGAAACAATCCTAGTGTGAGATTCATCTAGCCTAGCATGCAAAATAGGACATGATGTACAAGCTCCTAACAAAGCTGGCCTAGACTTCAATTCATCACACTCAATCCTAACCACATCTAGTTCCTCCAAAGTAGAGGCATGCTTCTCTTTGAGAGAGGTCAAATCAGCAAGAAAAACTGAACTCTCACCACAATCAATCTCATCCGACACAACAGGAGCAGACTTCAAGGAAGCAATCTCATTCCTAGCATTCACAAGTAAGGATTCAAGCTCGGCTACCTTGTCCTTAGCATCACCCAACAGAGACCTAAATTCCCTCTTCTCCTTGTTGGTTTTTCTAAGCACATCATCACGGTTATCAAGCAACTCATTGAGCCTAGCATTCTCCTCTAGCAAGAAGTTGGGATCTTGTCGTACCTCTTCATCGGAGTCGGAGTTCGAATCCGAACTGTGCCTCCCACCCTTCTTGGAATGCGCCATGCCGCAGAAGCCTTGTGCGACGAAGCTCAAGCCAGTGATGTTCTTGCCCGTGTGCCACTTGTCCTTGCGCTTCTCTTGCTCTTCCTCGCTGCTCGAGTCAGAAGAAGCGTCGCTTGATGTCGATGTCGCTCGCTCCGGACACCATCGCTCGAGAGGTCTTCTTCTTGTGGCCGCCACCCTTCTTGTGCCTTCTCTCGCCCTTGTCCTTGTGCTTGTCCTTGTAGTCGTTCCGGGAGCGGTGCTTGTTGTTGTCATGCTTGGACTTTCCCTTGTAGTCGTTCTTGATGTCCATGGCTTCAGGGCATTCGGCGATGAAGTGCCCGTGCTTCCCGCACCGATAGCACATCCTCGAGCTCCTCCTTGCATTCTTGCGGTTCTCGTTCATCCGCCCAAACCTCTTGCTCAACAAGGCGAGATCATCCTCGCTCAGCACCTCAAAGTCCTCATCTGGCAAGGACACAAGACAAGACAAAGAGAAACCACCCGGGTTAGCGTTAGACCGTGATCCCGAGACAAGAGTCAAACTATGAGGATCAGTGGGGCTCTCACTCTTGGTTCTCAAGCCACGATCAACCTCAGAAGACCTGAGCTTGGAAAACAGCTCATCCAATGTCAGCGTATCATACACGCTCGACTCCTCAATGGCCTCGACCTTGGCACTCCACACGGACCTATCCAGGGCATGCAATAGCTTGATAGCTTGATCATGATCCGTGTATGGGAGCACTATCACATTGGCCCTCATGTTGTTGACAACGCTAGTGAAACGCTGGAACATCGCATCGGTCGACTTGCCGGGGAGATGAGTGAAGTTCTCATACTCTCTCCGATAAGTGGAAAACAAACGGGCTTGCACTTGGGCATTGCCAACATGAGCATTTCTCAACTTGTGCCATATCTTTCTGGTCACATTCTCTCCGTACACTCGCTCGAACTCCGAGGCACAGAGAGCACGGAACAAGTAATCAATGGCCTTGCTGTTGGCCTCAAACATGTCCCGTGATCTTGGAAGTACAAAACTATCTGGGATGACATAATTATCATTCTGAGTGACCTCCCAGATGAGAGTTCCCTTCCCTCGCAAAAACGCGTCCATGCGCCTCTCCCACATCGGGTAATTCTTGCCATCAAAGTGCGGAGGACCCGACCCCTTGTCATAATCGCCCATCTTTGGATCTTAGACTGGTTAGAATCACGAAGATCCGTAACCGACTTTGATACCAATTGAAGGATCGAAACGGGCGACCAGAGAGGGGGGAGTGAATGGGAGCCGATAAAAATTCTTCCCTTTGGTCGAATTCGGCCTATACCCCGATTGCCACTCCACGAATCTGTGCGCACAAGCAAAGCTCCAAACAAGGCACACACAAGCCAAGAAGATCAACCAAGAAGCCTAGGAGCAAAGAGCGGAAGCACCAAACCAAGAACAAAAGGACTTAGCCATTGCTGCGAAGTCCTAGGCGGACTGTCCGGGGTGACCGGGCGGACTGTCCGCGAGGAGGTCACGGACTGTCCGGCAAGTCTCGACGGACCGTCTGCAAAACCGTCTCGAACCACCAGTGGCGCACCCCCAAAATTTGAATTGTCCGTGGTGAGCACGCGGACCGTCCGCCAGAAAACCGGCCACACGGACCGTCCGTGAGATCACCGCGCACTGTCCCCCAAACACTTTCCAGCCAAAACCAACTGGCGAAACGGATCAAAGAGAAAGCACTCAAGAACTCGCGATGAACATGAAGAACATGGGATGAACCCTAGACGTGCGGACCGTCTGCCTGGACATCGTGGACTGTCCGCCAGGCGCGGACAGAGAAGAAAAACGCCCGACCCCGAAAGTCAACTTCACCTTTCCTTCACCGGATCTCCCAAACAGTTTAAGCTCTTGAGACAAGATTTTGGGGAGATGAAAAGCGTCACACAAGGATGCTATGCCCCAAAAATCTTGACTCCTAAGCCACTAAATCACCGGGAATCGCAGATCAACCGAACCACTACCAAGAACTCGGGCACCAACCAAAAACACACGAATCGAAGGCTCTCCACGGCATTTGAGGGGTCAAGATCACACACAAAGATGTGCAAGGCATCCACCCATGATCCCCTCAAAGAAATCCGTGAGGAAACGCCCCCAAAATCACGAATCGAGCGAAGAACGAAAACTCCCAACAATAGACCCGAAAATGACACGAAAATCACAAGGGACTAGGAGATCACCGGGACGCTAAAAGCTTCCATACATCCAGAGGTCAGAGTCTGTACAAGAGTCTAGCCTAAGGAATCCAGAGGAAAATGAAGCAGTCCAGAAAAATCTACCGGGGGAGAAAGCCCTGGGAAGCAAGAGAGAGAGATGTCATCCACCTCTCTGCTATTTATACGAAGTCCATTGGAGGGAGGTAAATGACCACACTACCCCTACTGCATGAAAGGAAGATACAACCCCTCAGGGGCATTTTGGTCTTGTCTTCATCGGATGGACATGTTTCCACCGCGGCTTCGCTTCAACTCGACGTAAACCCCGCGATCACGCCACGTGCCCTCTGCCTTGAAGCTTCCCAAAGCTCCTGGATCACCGTCTCCGTCGCCTCGGGCCTTCGGGCTTGGTTTTGAGGCCCAAACCAAGAAACCATCCACCGATGGTTTTGTGGGCAAACCACCAAACCCCGCGTGCAAGCTTCGGGCTTCAACCGCTACCTTGCACCGGCCCATGTTCACGACTTCAGCCCGCCAGTCCTGCACTGCACGGCTCGCACTTGACTCCATCGGCCACTGGGTCCATCGAACCAAGCCTACTTGCCACTCCATCACCCGGAGGCCGCCACGGCTAAGGCCTTCCGCGCTTGTTCTTCACCTGCACCGACACGAGTCAAGCCGCAACCTGTACCTGCACACTTAGCCAAGCATCAGTCCACACAATGTTGTCAATCACTCATCACTAAGGAGTGACCCTCCACTGGTCCTCTGACACACCTGGTCCTCATGCCCGCAGTTTAGATAAGGGTCCTTGGCGCGCAAACTCCCGCATCTTCCGTTCGGGTCCTAGGAGTTTCACGGCTTCATGCTTCGGTCCTCGGGTCATTTGGAGTCATGTCCACTTCGTGTCTTAACTTGTGCCGGGCTTCGTGAGCTTCTCCTAAAGCGTTTAATGAACTCTTCCCAAAAGTCCTCATTTAGGTACTTAATTCCTGCGTAAACAACATACTCCAAAAACCACATGTAAGTGTGAACTTGTTACATCATTAGTGTGCCTAGTGGCGGGTTAGTTATAATTCAAAGCTCAAACCAAAGTGTAACAAGTGCTCTTGGTTGACAGAAATTGACCGTCAACACCTAGGAGTATTTTTGTTGGCTTAGAAAGTATATTGCTTTGTGTATTATGTTAGGTCTGAGATTCTTCTCTTACCTTTGCCGCTCTAGATCCAGTCACTGATTTGTAACACAAGTTAATCGATGAGCCATGCTTAGAAAGTAAATTACTTTGTGTATTGTGTTAGATTTGTGATTCTTCTCCGACCTTGGCCGCTCTAGATCCAGTTACTGATTTGTAACACAACTTAATCGATGAGCCATGCTTAGAAAGTAATTTGCTTTGTTTATTGTGTTAGATTTGAGATCCTTCTCTTACCTTGACTAAACGCAAGGTAATGGTCTGGTACACTCTGTTCCAGATATCTAAGGCAACTGACCTAATACTTATTGTGCAGGACCTAGCATCCTGCTCCCGCATTGCTGAGATTCAATCACATGTCGTGGTATGTAACAAAACGCATGGTTATCCTGCTACTTTATTCTTAGGATTATTCTTAAGTTTATTTGCTTGCTTTGTTTAAGTTTCAAGTTTGACTTCTCCTTTCATTTTTAGGATGAAATATTGAGGACAGTCCTTGCAGTTTTAATATCAAATTCTTGTCCCTCCAATGTGAAGTCAAAGCCATTCATTAATTACATGCCTCAAGATTATCCAGCTGCCGCTACATGGTCAAGACCTGAAGTTTCTTTGGGAGGGCTAGATGAAGCTGCTGACCTTGGTGAAATCTTTATTGAACAGGACCATGTTTTGACAGAGTTGAAGATCAAGGCACAAGCTTTAGATGTAGCAATGAAAGTGCAGACTGATGAGATTGAGAGGTTGAAGAAACAAGTAGAAACTACTGAGACCCACCTTCATCAACTGCTAAGCTCGCGCCTTGGGTAAGGCCATTGTGTTTCTTAGTCTTCTGCTTGTGTACTCTCAGCTAGTTGTGCTGGTTTGTGAGTACTGAGCTTTGTTATCTTAGTGGGTTCTATTTCAAGACCAGCTTTATTTATGAGCAGGGAGATATCATGTGTATTGGTTTGTGAGCTCCTACTGACAATCTGCTTGTGGTTGTTTTGTGTTCCTTGATAATAATGTGTCATGTGTGATCCGAAACATTTATTTGTATCAATCTGCTTCGTATTGAAATATTATCTATGATGTCAATTATTGAATTGATTAGCATGTAATATAAAATTTAGTTATATTTAATTAAGCACCACCTGGATTGCAACCCAAAATAACACGGCAAAAAATTATGTGGGCTTACCCCCTCGGCCCATTGTTTTTTTACAAATTCAAAAAACGATCCAAAATGAACTGGGTGAATCCAAAATGACGTCAGCGATTAGTGGGCTCGGTCCAACATCATTTGGGCCTAAATCAATTTATGACATCATCGAATATTGGACTCGATCCAACTAGTACTGGACCTAAAACAAATTGAGGACCAGGTGTGTCCGAAGACTAGTGGAGGGTCGCTCCTTAGTGATGAGTGATTGACAACGTTGTGTGGACTGATGCTTGGCTAAGTGTGCAGGTACAGGTTGCGGCTTGACTCGTGTCGGTGCAGGTGAAGAACGAGCGCGAAAGGCCTTAGCCGTGGTGGCCTCCGGGTGATGGAGAGGCAAGTAGGCTTGGATCGATGGACCCGGTGGCCGATGGGGTCAAGTGCGAGCCGTGTGGTGAAAGACTGGTGGGCTGAAGTCGTGAATATGGGCCGGTGCAAGGTAGCGGTTGAAGCCCGAAGCTTGCACGCGGGGTTTGTTGGTTTGCCCACAAAACCATCAGATGGACGGTTTCTTAGTTTGGGCCTCAAAACCAAGCCTGAAGGCCCAAGGCGACGGAGACGGTGATCCAGGAGCTTCGGGAAGCTTCGAGGCGGAGGGCACGTGGCGTGATCGCGGGGTTTGCGTCGAGTTGAAGTGAAGCCGCGGTGGAAGCGTGTCCGTCCGATGAAGACTTGACCAAAATGCCCCTGATTGGTTGTATCTTCAGTTATGCAGTAGGGGTAGCGTGGTCATTTACCTCCCTCCGAGAGACTTCGTATAAATAGCGGAGAGGTGGATGGCATCTCTCTCTTACTTCCTAGGGCTTTCTCCCCCGGTAGATTTCTCTGGACTGCTTCGTTTTTCCTATGGATTCCTTAGGCTAGACTCTTGTACAGACTTTGTCCTCTGGATGTATGGAAGCATTCGGCATCCTGGTGATCTCCTAGTCCTTTGTGATTTTCGTGTCATTTTTGGGGCTATTTTTGGGAGTTTTCGTGCTTCGCTCGATTCATGAGTTTGGAGGGGTTTGTTCACGGAATTCTTTGAGGGGATCATCGGTGGATGCCTTGTGCATGTTTGTGTATGATCTTGACCCCTCAAACGTTGTGTAGAGCCTTCGATTCGTGAGTTTTTGGCCGGAGTTCATGTTCATGGTGGTGTTTGTGTGATCCGCGATTCCCGGTGATTTTAGGAAGTTAGGAGTCAAGATTTTTGGGGCATAGCATCCTTGTGTGACGCATATCATCTCCCCAAAATCTTGTCTCAAGAGCTTCTATCGTTTGGGAGATCCGGTGATGAGTTCTTGGAGTTGACCTCGCGGGGTCGGGCGTTTTCTGCTCTGTCCGCGTGGTGTGGACAGTCCGCAAGTGAGCCGCGAACAGTCCACGTGAGCTAGGGTTCATCTCATGTTCTTCGTGTTCTTACGCGTCTTCGTTTCGATCTGCTTTCCCCCTAGGTTTTGGTTGGAAGGAGTTTGGCGGATAGTCCGCGTGAGTCTCACGGACAGTCCGCGTGGCTGATTTTCTCACGGACGGTCCGCGGTGCGTCCGCGGACGGTCCGAATTTTCGGGGTGCTGCTCTAGTGGTTTTGGTGCTATTTTCGGACAGTCCGCGAGGCAGGGCCGAATAGTCCGCCGTACACACGCGGACAGTCCGCTCGTACCTGCCGGACGGTCCGCACTGATCGTTTCCAGAATTGACCGAGTGCTTTGTTTCTTGTCCGGTGCTTCCGCTCTTTGCTTCTAGGCTTCTTGGGTGATCTTCTAGGCTTGTGTGTGCCTTGTTTGGAGCTTAGCTTGTGTGCACGGATTCGTGGAGTGGCAATCGGGGCATAGGCCGAATTCGACCAAAGGGAAGTATTTTCATCGGCTCCCATTCACTACCCCCCTCTCTGGTCGCCCGTTTCGGTCCTTCAATTGGTATCAGAGCCGATTACGGATCTTTTTGATTCTAACCAGTCTAAGATCCAAAGATGGGCGATTACGACAAGGGGTCGGGTCCTCCTCACTTTGATGGCAAGAATTACCCGATGTGGGAGAGGCACATGGGCGCGTTTTTGCGAGGGAAGGGAACTCTTATCTGGGAGGTCACTCAGAATGATCATTATGTCATCCCAGATAGTTTTCTACTTCCAGGATCGCGGGACATGTTTGAGGCCAACAGCAAGGCCGTTGATTACTTGTTCCGTGCTCTCTGTGCCTCGGAGTTTGAGCGAGTGTATGGAGAGAATGTGGCCGGAAAGATATGGCACAAGTTGAGAAATGCTCATGTTGGCAATGCCCAAGTGCAAGCCTGTTTGTTTTCCACTTACCGGAGCGAGTACGAGAACTTCACTCATCTCCTAGGTGAGTCGACCGATCCAGTGTTCCAGCGTTTCACTAGCATTGTCAACAACATAAGGGCCAATGTTACAGTGCTCCCATACACGGATCATGATCAAGCTATCAAGCTTTTGCATGCCCTGGATAGGTCCGTGTGGAGTGCCAAGGTCGAGGCCATTGAGGAGTCGAGCGTGTATGATATGCTGACGTTGGATGAGCTGTTTTCCAAGCTCAGGTCTTCTGAGGTTGATCGTGGCTTGAGAGCCAAGAGCGAGAGCCCCACTGATCCTCATAGTTTGGCTCTTGTCTCCAAATCAAGGTCTAACGCTAACACCAGTGGTTTCTCTTTGTCTTGTCTTGGGTCTTTGCCAGATGAGGACTTTGAGGTGCTGAGCGAGGACGATCTCGCCTTGTTGAGCAAGAGGTTTGGGCGGATGTACGAGAACCGCAAGAATGCAAGGCGGAGCTCGGGGATGTGCTATCGGTGCGGGAAGCATGGACACTTCATCGCCGAATGCTCTGAAGCCATGGAGATCAAGAACGACTACAAGGGCAAGCCCAAGCATGACTACAACAAGCACTGCTCCCGGAACGACTACAAGGACAAGCACAAGGACAAAGGCGAGAGAAGGCACAAGAAGGGTGGCGGCCACAAGAAGAAGACCGCTCGAGCGATGGTGGCCAGAGCGAGCGACATCGACTCGACATCAAGCGACGCTTCATCCGACTCGAGCAGCGAAGAAGAGCAAGAGAAGCGCAAGGACATGCGACACACGGGCAAGAACTTCACCGGCCTAAGCTTCGTCGCACAAGGAGGCTTTTGCGGCATGGCGCACTCCAAGAAGGGTGGGAGGCACAGCTCGGATTCGAACTCTGACTCCGACGATGAGGTATGACAAGATCCCAACTTCTTGCTAGAGGAGAATGCTAGGATCAGTGAGTTGCTTGATAACCGTGATGATGTGCTTAGAAAGACCAACAAGGAGAAGAGGGAATTTTGGTCTCTGTTGGGTGATGCTAAGGACAAGGTAGCCGAGCTTGAATCCTTGCTTGTGGATGCTAGAAATGAGATAGTGGCTTTGAAATCTGCTCCTGTGGTGTCTGAGGAAACTGATTGTGGTGATTGCTCAGTTTTTCTTGCTGATTTGACTGCTCTCAAGGAGAAACATGCCTCTACTTTGGAGGAACTAGATGTGGTTAGGATTGAATGTGATGAGTTGAAGTCTAGGCCAGCTTTACTAGGTGCTTGTACCTCATGTCCTGTCTTGCATGCTAGGCTAGATGAATCTCACACTAAGATAGTTTCTCTTGAGGCGGCATTGAAAGCTCCTCTTCCTACATCATGTTCAACCTGTGAAATGCATGCTTTGAAAAAACATGGAACTTGCACACTATGTTGATCGTCTGCAGGATGAAAATGATGAACTTAGGAAGTTTATGAGTTGGCTCTCTGGGCATGAGCCACAATTGAGTTTGATGTTGGCTCAGTTCAAGAGGTTTGATGGTCAGGCGTTGGGGGCTGACAAGTGTGGTGAGAAGAGTGGTGAGGGAGAAGAGAAAGCTGGAGAGGCACCTACACCACCCCACACCATACCCATGAACAAATATGCACCCAAACCAAACCACTTGAGAAACAAGCTTGATACAACTCCAGACCCACCAGTATTCCCCCAGAAAACTGAGAATTACCAGAAACCCATCAAGTTTGTGAGCAACCTGGGTAATGTCTTTGAGGGGAAGTCTGGAGAGAAAGTGGTTGAGAAGCCCACAGAAAAGCCACCGCCTAAGCCAGTGCCAATCCGCTTCCATTGTGAGTATTGTGGGAGGGATGGGCATAAGGATGAGTTCTGTTTCTGGAGGAAGAGGGATGAGAGGTTTGCTAGGGAGATGGCAAACAAGGACAGGTACCACCTTGCTCGTGGTGTGCCTGAGCCTCATAGAGGGCCTCTACCTAGGGGTGATGTGTTTGTGAGGACAGTTCCCACTCGTGGAGGTGGAGGTGGAGGTGGAGGTGGAGGTGGAGGTGTGTTCCCTCAGAGAGACAGGCGTGTTGGGTTTGGGTGTGGTGAGTTGGCTCGACATGCTCCTTCTCGTGACCGTTACGAGTTTGGGAGGCACGATCGGAGCTTTGGGTCTCAGATGGACTACGGGCCACGTTTTCCTCCTCGTGGTGCACGTACTCCTCCAGTGAGACGTGACAGGTTCTTTGGTGGTAGGCGTGAGAGGGCTCCGCCTCGGGGTGTTGGTAGAATGGACTTTGCTAATCCTTCTTTTGAGCAAATGGCTCGACACTGGTTTGAATCATTTGGAACTAACCCCAGTGTTGAGTCGCTTGCTCATTCTCGTTCTCGGTTTTTATTGCAGGTGGGAGGCTTGGAGAACTTTTGGTTGATCAACTCTGGGTGCTCGAGACACATGACCGGAGATCGTGGGTGGTTCTCCAGCCTAACCCCGGTGAGTACGAGGGAGTACATCACTTTCGAGGACAACGGGAGAGGACGAGTGCTTGCTAAAGGTTTGGTGAAGGTGAGTAGCAAAGTGACCTTAAGAAGTGTGGCCCTAGTCAAGTCACTTGGTTTTAACCTGTTGTCGGTATCTCAATTACTTGACGAGGGTTTTGAGGTTCGTTTCAAGTCTAGTGCTTCTCGTGTGCTTGATTCTCGAGGCGATCTTGTCTGTACGATCGTCCCTGAGGGTCAAATCTTTCGTGCTGATTTTTCCCAGTCTGTTGGTCCTCCTCGATGCTTTGTTGCTGGCATGTCGGTCGAGCTTTGGAAATGGCATAGGAGGTTGGGACACTTGAGCTTTGAGTTGCTTTCCCGCTTGAGTGGTCTTGATCTTGTCCGAGGATTGCCTAAGTTGAAATTCGAGAAGGATTTGGTTTCTGCTTCATGTCCGCATGGAAAGATGGTTGTCGCTTCTCACGCCCCTCTGACGGCTGTCATGACCGAGCGACCTTTTGAGCTGTTGCACATGGATTTGGTTGGGCCAGCTCGTGTTCGCTCTACGGGTGGGAAGTGGTATGTTCTTGTGGTTGTCGATGATTTTTCGAGGTACTCTTGGGTTTTCTTTTTGGAGGATAAGAGTGATACATTTGGCTTTGTTCGGGACTTGATCTTGAGATTGAAGAATGAGAGACATGGAGATGCCATTCGAGCTATACGCAGTGACAATGGCATAGAGTTTAAGAACTCTCATTTTGATGCCTTTTGCAGTGATCTTGGTCTTGATCATCAGTACTCTTCTCCATACATCGCTTGCCAGAATGGCGTTGTGGAGAGGAAGAACCAGACCCTTTGTGAGATGGCCAGGACGATGCTTGATGAGCATAGGACTCCTAGGCTTTTCTGGGCCGAGGACCGCTTGCTATGTCTCAAATTGCATCTTCCTTCGTGCTTTCAAGAAGAAGACCTCTTATGAGCTGATGCATGGCCGACAACCCAAGGTGAGTCATTTCAGAGCTTTTGGCTGCAAGTGTTTCATTCTGAAGAAGGGCAAGTTGGATAAGTTCGAGTCTCGATGTTCGGATGGGATTTTCCTTGGTTATGCGATTCATTCTAGAGCATATCGTGTGCTCAACCTTGACACTAACCGAATCATGGAGACTTGCGAGGTTACCTTCGACGAGACACAGCCTTGTAGCTCTTCTGCTTTTGAGTGTGCAGGTTATGAGGAGATTGGTGCCAGGATCTTCGAGGATGAGAAGGATGGAGATGGAGACGAGGATGAAGATGATGGTGGTGCTCTCGCGGTTGATCGTGTATGTGCTACTTCCACTACTACGACGACGATCGAAGACGGACCATCCCCTACACCCACTACGACTGAGGCTGTTCGAGTGGAGGCTGCTGCTGAGGGGGAGGTGGTGTCCAGGCGTGAGGCTCCCCGGCGTGTACAGATCGACCACCCACCGACGACGATCATTGGTGACCTTCATGAACGCACTACACGGTCGAGATGACATGAGCAGGGAATTTGAGATGTTCATGATGGGCAAGCTGAAGTTTTTCTTGGGCCTCCAGATCAAGCAATGCAACGACGGGACGTTTGTACATCAGGCGAAGTACACCAGGGACATGGTGAAGAAGTTCGGCATGAATGACTCCAAGCCGCTGACCACACCGATGAGTACGACTACGGCTTTGGACGCGGATGAGGACGGCGAACCCGTGGACCATAAGGAGTACCGGAGCATGATCGGCTCCCTCCTCTACTTGACGGCGACGAGGCCGGACATACAGTTCAGTGTGTGTCTGTGCACTCGTTTTCAGGCTTCACTGAGGACTTCACATCGGCAAGCTGTCAAGCGGATCTTCAGGTACTTGAACTACACTCCTGAGTTTGGTCTTTGGTATTCTGCCTCCTCGACACTCAGACTTCACGGTTACTCCGATGCTGATTTTGCTAGGTGTCGATTGGATCGCAAGAGTACTTCTGGGTGTTGTCAGTTACTTGGTTCTTCTTTGGTCTCTTGGTCATCTCGCAAGCAATCCAGTGTAGCCCAATCCACTACAGAGGCTGAGTATGTAGCTGCTGCTAGTTGTTGTTCCTAGCTGCTTTGGATGACATATACCATGAGTGATTTTGGAGAGGAGTGCTCCCAGGTTCCACTTTTCTGTGACAGCACCAGTGCCATAAGCGTAGCCAAAAATCCTGTCCTCCACTCCAAAACCAAACACATAGAAGTGAGGTACCACTTCCTGAGGGACAATGTTGAGAAGGGAAACATATCTTTGTCCTATGTCCCTACCCAAGACCAGCTAGCCGACATTTTCACCAAGCCGCTTGATCAAGTCACTTTCACTCGCTTGCGGGGTGAACTTGGTGTTTGCTTTCCTTTCTAGTTGGGTCTTGGAGCTTCTCATGTATATATGTGCCATATGTTCATTTTGTTGCATTGCATTCGTGCATTTTACTTTTTGTACAAAACCTGGTAGGATAGCCATCTTTGGATCACTTGTGCTTCTCTTATATACTTTGATCACCGATGTGCTATTTTTGTGATATATGTGCATGTTGAGTAATTTGTGGATGTGAATGCTATGCTCTTGATGGTTTTCTCATATACTTGTGTTGAGATAGCTTTCTTTTGATGAAAATGCTAAAATTGTGTCTCTCATGAGTAAATGCTTGTCTATGCTTTATTTGTGCCTAAATGCCTATATCATGCTTAGTTTATGCTTGAGGATCATGTTCTCTTTGCTTGGGGTCAAAGACCTTTTGTCATTATAAATGTTTAGCCCTTTTGCCTGCTTGGGGAGGAGCATAAGCTTCTTTTTGCCGCAAAGGCACTTCATGTACCATGTTTTAACTTGAAAATGAAATTGGTGTATGAATTGCCCTATGCTTGAAAAATGAGCTCCTAATCATGTTGTATGTTTTGAATTTCATATCTTGGGTGCTAAACCGTAGCATGGTTATCTACCATGAGAAGTCTCATTTTAAGAAGTAGACACATGGCTCGGTGGCTTTAACATGACTTGAGTAGCTTGTGGGTGTTTATAATGATCTTGTGATGAGAATTTGTGATCTTGTATAAACTTTGGATGATCTTGTGTATTTATGCTCAAATTGGTATGGATAGGACCTTGCTCATGAGATGACTATTTCTTTGTGAAAATTGCTTAAAATTGCTTTTAGCCATGTCACATGCTTATATGTCTGTACCTTCTTGATGGCAATGTGCTAGATACACCATGTCTACTTTGCTTGCTCTATGTCTCATTTGTAGCATTTTGTTGTGCTCTTTGTATATTTGAGAAGCCTGGTAGATTGTATATATGCCTTGACATGCATTTTTCATGAAAACAAGGGGAAGAGTTTCATATACCTTGATTCATGCATTGTCAACAAGGGGGAGAGTTTGTGTATGATATGGAGAGAATTTTCATGCATAGGGAGATTTTCATGTATACATGTGCATGTGAGGAGAAAAGTTGAGAAGAAGAGGTTGCATTTGCTCAGGGGGAGTTGCATATGTGCAGGGGGAGCTCCTTTGATTTTCCTGAGTTTTGTGCTTTGTGATGTGCTCTTTGTGAGCTTTGCTTTGTCTCGGCTGTGTCGAGCCGTTGCCCTTGTCTTAGGGGGCCGAGACTTGGATTGGCGGGTGATCTTGTTTTCGCTTGTTCTTTGGCTTTGGATCACTTGCTTGGGAGGTTTGTGTTCGTGGTTGTTTTCTTTTCTTTTTCTCTATGTGATTTCTATGGGTGTTGTCAATGCACTCATCAAGGGGGAGATTAAGGACCAGGTGTGTCCGAAGACCAGTGGAGGGTCGCTCCTTAGTGATGAGTGATTGACAACATTGTGTGGACTGATCCTTGGCTAAGTGTGCAGGTACAGGTTGCGGCTTGACTCGTGTCGGTGCAGGTGAAGAACGAGCGCGAAAGGCCTTAGCCGTGGCGGCCTCCGGGTGATGGAGAGGCAAGTAGGCTTGGATCGATGGACCCGGTGGCCGATGGGGTCAAGTGCGAGCCGTGCGGTGCAAGACTGGCGGGCGGAAGTCGTGAACATGGGCCGGTGCAAGGTAGCGGTTGAAGCCCAAAGCTTGCACGCGGGGTTTGTTGGTTTGCCCACAAAACCATCAGATGGATGGTTTCTTGGTTTGGGCCTCAAAACCAAGCCCGAAGGCCCGAGGCGACGGAGACGGTGATCCGGGAGCTTCGGGAAGCTTCGAGGCGGAGGGCACGTGGCGTGATCGTGGGGTTTGCGTCGAGTTGAAGCGAAGCCGCGGTGGAAGCGTGTCCGTCCGATGAAGACTTGACCAAAATGCTCCTGAGGGGTTGTATCTTCAGTTTTGCAGTAGGGGCAGCGTGGTCATTTACCTCCCTCCGAGAGACTTCGTATAAATAGCGGAGAGGTGGATGGCATCTCTCTCTCTTGCTTCCTAGGGCTTTCTCCCCCGGTAGATTTCTCTGGACTGCTTCGTTTTTCCTCTGGATTCCTTAGGCTAGACTCTTGTACAGACTCTGTCCTCTGGATGTATGGAAGCATTCGACGTCCCGGTGATCTCCTAGCCCTTTGTGATTTTCGTGTCATTTCTGGGAGTTTTTGTGCTTCGCTCGATTCGTGAGTTTGGAGGGGTTTCTTCACGGATTTCTTTGAGGGGATTATGGGTGGATGCCTTGCGCATGTTTGTGTATGATCTTGACCCCTCAAACGCTGTGTAGAGCCTTCGATTCGTGAGTTTTTGCCCGGAGTTCATGTTCATGGTGGTGCTTGTGTGATCCGCGATTCCCGGTGATTTAGGAAGTTAGGAGTCAAGATTTTTGGGGCATAGCATCCTTGTGTGATTCATACCATCTCCCCAAAATCTTGTCTCAAGAGCTTCTACCGTTTGGGAGATCCGGTGATGAGTTCTTGGAGTTGACCTCGCGGGGTCGGGCATTTTCTGCTCTGTCCGCGTGGTGCGGACAGTCCGCAAGTGAGCCACGGACAGTCCGCGTGAGCTAGGGTTCATCCCGTGTTCTTCGTGTTCTTACGCGTCTTCGTTTCGATCTGCTTTCCCCCTAGGTTTTGGTTGGAAGGAGTTTGGCGGACAGTCCGCGTGAGTCTCACGGACAGTCCGCGTGGCTGATTTTCTCACGGACGGTCCGCGGTGCCTCCACGGACGGTCCGAATTTTCGGGGTGCGGCTCTGGTGGTTCTGGTGCTATTTTCGGACAGTCCGCGAGGCAGGGCCGGACAGTCCGCCGTACACACACGGACAGTCCGCTCGTACCTGCCGGACGGTCCGCACTGGTCGTTTCCAGAATTGACCGAGTGCTTTGTTTCTTGTCCGGTGCTTCCGCTCTTTACTTCTAGGCTTCTTGGGTGATCTTCTAGGCTTGTGTGTGCCTTGTTTGGAGCTTAGCTTGTGTGCACGGATTCGTGGAGTGGCAATCGGGGCATAGGCCGAATTCGACCAAAGGGAAGAATTTTTATCGGCTCCCATTCACTCCCCCCCTCTCTAGTCGCCCGTTCGGTCCTTCAATTAATGACGACTGCAATTATTGGGCTCGGTCCAACTAAAATCGGGCCTAAAACATTCTATGATGACTGCAATTATTGGGCTCCATCCAACCAGAATAAGGCCTAAATCAATCTATGATGACAACAATATTGAGCTCCATCCAACCTTAATAAGGTTTAATACAATCTATGACGACCACATTTATTGGGCTCATTCCAACCTTGATAAGGCCTAAAACCAATTTATGATGACCAAAACTATGGGGCGCAACGTAACAGGGCCAAATTCAATCTATGACGACAAGGTTTTTGGGGCTTGGCCCAACAAAATATGGTTTGAATTCACTTAATGACGAAACGATTTGTCACAAAATGTCGTGCCACATCAGATTTTGGTCCGACATGGCAAGTAGCTTATGACACCTTAGTGTTTCGAATTTATACGCGTCATTAAACTCATGACGCCACGAAATAAGGTCTCATCATTAATCACGGTTTCTGATGCTCGATTAATGACGGAGCATTTTCGTAACAACCGGCGTCATTAATCGTGGTTTATGACGAGAAATGCGTTTTTCTTTGCGTCACTAGTCGGCACATTCCTTGTAGTGCTAGCAACCCAAGACGTCTTCAACCCGCATGCCCTTCGGGTGCGGAACATAGTCCGTGTGGTCTCTGACCGCACGAAGAAGCAGATCCATATCCAATCTGGGTTGAACTCAACCACCACACAGGCCCCAGCTTGTGGACATCGCAGGGACCTCCCAGACGGTCCTTGCCCCATCCACAAGAAAGCAAAGCACAATGTCCGTTAGTGCCGTGCTTTGAAGAAGCTTCAACGACCTACTCCTCCAGCAGCGACTCAAGGTCGCCAGAACCATCGTCCCGCATAGTATCCGGACTGTGGTGAGTTTTAGGTCGCCCGCGTCATCCTCACACCCAACAACTATGGTGATGAGGTCTGGGCACGTCGCGGCTTCCCAGATCGCGAAACCCTCATGGTCTCCGTAGCCGTACTAGCTCAAGCTGGCGAGACCGAAGCTCAACACCTGCAACGTGAAGCTGACAACACTGCTCATGAAAAATAGAGGCATATGCATTTATTACTCACATTTTGGTATGAATAATGCAGTTCCACTTGTCCTTGGAGATTATTTGAATATAGTTGAAATGAGCATGAAAAGTGATGAAAACCCACCTTCTATGGAGTGATCCATGCCAACTCAGCTGTGGAGGTGGCTGCCACACTGATTCTAGGTAGCATCCACGTCACTGATCCAAGGAAGGCACTCACCGACGAATTAGAGAGCGACACATGGACATCACATGGATCCATGGGCCCACTTAGGATTCCAAACCGCCATCAAACAAGCTATGCACCGGGGAAAGCTCAGAGGGCCCACCTGGCAGCCACCACGAGGAAGCACACCAGGTGGGGCCGCCCTAGATGGTCGGCCGATCCTAGGATCGGCCGAACCGACCTAGGGGCACCACATCCTGGCCTTCCTTGTGGTGTTTGCTCATTGGTCACTTGCTGCATTCCGAGGTGTTTTGGTGACATTTGGTTCTCGGAGCAAGCCTGGTCCTTGCCTATAAATATAAGGGGAGGGGCTACCTTTTCTCACACACATCTCTCTCGACTCTCCACTCACTTTTAGTTTCCAAGGCTAGGGGGTAGGCTAGAGTAGCTCTTATTCAGGTTCCAAGTCTACTTTGGGATCTAGGTATGAGTTCTCTTGTATCTTTATTTCTTTCTATGACTTTGATCTACTTCAATTATTCAGCTATTTCATATAAAGTTATGGTAGCTCATGTGATTGATATGTTCTTGAATTCATCCATTGTTCATCATTTAGAGATTTGTGTTCTTCAGGAACACTACCTTTCGATCTAGTTGAAAGATGATTTTCTCATTCCTTATGTGTTTGTTCATAAGTTAGAGGCTTGTGTTTTTCACGAACACGACCCTTTGATCTTGTTGATTATACATAAGAGAGTTTGTATCCGTTCATATGGCTAGCCCTTGTTTGATCTAGATTGATAGCATCGTTGTGTTGCATGAGGTTTGTGTTTAAGCTATAGTACTCAGTCTAAGTTGGCTAGTTATCTGGTGGATTCACCCTGGGTCACAACAGCCCGGGCCCGGTGAAGTCTAGCAGCAATGCAGGCATTATGCCTGGGTTGTGTAGCTTTGTTAGTTATGAGCTTGCCCCCCATAACGATAGAGGTAGGCCGCAATGGTGACAACTGTTGGACCCTTTGAAACCCTCCGTGCTGGGGTATTGCTACAGGAGTCTAAAGGATAGTTTCACATAGTGCTGGTCGTCACGGGCTATCTCTCCCGTTTGTACCTGGGTGCTAAACCTCCAATCATGCAATCCATTGTGCATCTCTCTTGTATCATCTAACTCTTGTATGTATAGTACTTTAGAACTTAGAGCTAGCTTTGTATGGTCCCCCCTACGCTGTAGTGTGCTTGTGTAGAGATAGATCAGAGTGTATGTCACACTACCCTTATCCTATCCTTTATCTTACCCCTGTATTTGAGTTGTTGTCTCCTATCTCTATCTCATGGTTTACATTCAGTGCAAAAGCATAAGTCTTGATATCCGCCATTGCCTTCCACGAATACGAGACCCTTGGGACACTCACTTCCTTGGAGAAATACTATAATGGTTTATCTGTGCGCTTGCGGATTACAAGCCTACAAGTCCTAGAGACAAGCCACAAATCAAGAAGCGGAAGCACAAGACAAGAATCAAACCACTCGAGCAAAACTGCAGAGTCCTGGGCGGACTGTTGTGACGCCCCAGGTTTTTAATTAACCTTAATTGCCGGTCAAACTTGTTGACTAGGGTCAAAGCACGGTCAACCTGGGTCATCACCTCGAAAACCTCACCAACACTCACCCATTAGTATCTTAAGCAAGTCTAGCACACTCCCCTTGGTCAAAACCCTAGCTAAGGGGGACAAACCCTTTGATGTCTTTGTGTCGATCTGGAACTTCTGCCGCGTTCTCCAAAATTCACCTAAACACTTCAAAATCCCCCAATAGGAAAGTTGTCCAGTTTTTCATGAGACACAACTTTCATGTTGAGTGGCATTGCTGGTTTTGAGTGGAAAAGGTGCTAAATTGCCAAGAAAGCTCAGGGTCACTGTTCACCGAGACATGAAAATCCTCCAAACTGGCATTTGAATTTCTCCCTCGATTTGAATCTAGTTCAAACTCGGTTTCAGCCAAGTTCTAGAGGGATCACCCATCTATAACTTTCCTATCTACAGGTTTTGAAGTTTATTTGCAATTTTTGGAGAATCGTGCAAAGCAACAGGGGCACATCGCTCGGACCGGGCCGAGAGCGCGCTCGGCGCGACGTCACGCGCGTACGCGCGACACCACGCGTCGCCGCCGTGCGCCGCCGTACCACGGCCCCGCCTAAGAGTCCGCGCGTGAGCACGGCATGCGTCAGCACCGCACGCACCTCCAGGCCGCGTCTCGGCCGGTGAGCCCGCACGCCACGCGGCGTGCGCGCGCTCGCCGCGGCGCCGTCGGTCCGCCCGCCGCGCCCGCACGCCGAGGCTCGCCGTACCCCGCGCCTTAACGCGCCGGTCGCTTCACTGCGAAGTCATGATGCCTCCGCGCGCGCTCGGCTATAAAAAGCCGTCCCCTCCTTCTTCCGCGCGTGAGCACTGCTGCCCGCCGATCCGCCATTGCCGCCGCCGCCGGTGAGCTCACAGCTCCGCTCGCTCCCGCCGCCGGCCAAACCCTCCTAGCCCTTCCCTAGACCCCAGTGAAGCTCCCACGGCCGCGTGTTCGCCCACATTGCGCCGCCACTCGCCGGAACCCGAGCCGCAGCGGGCGCGCCGCCGCGACCCCGCCGCCGCCGCTCGCCGGTGACATCTCCGGCCGAGCCACCACCGCCAATCAACCCGTGGTGAGCCCAATCGCACGCCAGTGTCGCTTGTTTGCCAAGCCCGGCCGTCGTTCGCCGCCGGCGAACTCTCCCGCCGCCGCAAGGGCATATGTGTGAAGGCCAAGGGCTTAGTTGTGTACCCAGGGACCCGGTTGCAATAGAAAGATTCTTAGTTTCTTTGCAAGTCAGTCCAGTGCCTTAGAAATAGCCTAGAAATTCACAGAAAATTCAGAAAAATGCAAACCCAATTTTGTTGGTCTCAGTGAGAGTAGATCTACAACTTCTACAAAGCATGACCATAGTTTTGACTTATATATTTTGAATGAAAATTCAGATTCAGTTTGACACCTTTTTGCTATAATTCAAAATATAGAAAGGATATGGAGCTGAATTTTGGATATGTTGCTACACTTGTCATGATTAGACTCTGGACCAAAAATTTCACAAAGTTGTTGAACAGATCTTTTTATATGAATTACTTCATATTTATTGTATTTCTGCCTTACTGATTTTTGTAGCAAAATATGAATTGATTCTTGTGCTCAACTTGTGGCAATGTTCACTTTATGCCTAGAAGTAACTTTCCTGAATTTATCATGAATTTATCTCTGTTAGAAATATTTAATCTTGTTTTATGCCTAGATATATATTTAAATGCATGGTTCATATTTCAAATTGGTTTGAGATGAACCCATGGGTGTTCTGATCTTGTTTAGGGTCAGAGTAGCTGTAGGCTTGTTGTTGGATGCAGGAGCTTTACTTTTATTTATTTATGCATTTCCCTTATTTCAAATAGCTAGGAAATGTGTTTCTTGCATTTATAAGTTTTGTAACTCTTTAGTGACCAAACTTGGATCCAATGGGTGTTTAGAAATACTTAGGCCAGCAAGGACCCCTGTCCTTGTTTATGTGAATTGTTTGCGCCTTTAAAAGTTAGAATGCACATGAGCTTGTTATAGGTTTTAATTAGGAAAATGTGTTCCTTTAACCTTGTGACCTTGTGATTGGGTACCTAGCCTAATTTAGGGTCTTGCTTATCATCCGTGCTGTTTGGAAAAAAATTAAATGGAAGTATCTACATTTATGTGCACACCTTTGCTATTGAAAGATTGAATAGTAAATCTCACATGAAATAACAATCATGAAAATGAACACTAGTTAATTGTTGGGCAATGATTAAACCCTTGTCCATAATAACCTTAATGAAAAAGATTTACTAATTAATTGTTTGTTAAAGTAAATGTGGCCAACAAGAGTTGGAGGAAATAATTAATCTATCACTCCACCTGAACCCTGCATTGCATTCCGTGTAGAGCTTCCTGACAGTAACTACGCGCTCGTGCCGGAAGCCGAGGAAGGAGGAGCTGACGTGGAGCTGCAGTACGTGGAGGTGATCGACGACACCGAGGACCCTCAGGCTAACCCTGCTGACGAAGGCAAGCCCCGGTGCATTAACCAAGTGTTTTTGAAAATTTATGCAACTATCTCTGGATGATTGTGCATTTATGTTCAGGAGTTGAAATGAAACCCTAGATGCATGATCCCTAGGTACCTATGTTCTTACTAGTATGATAGGTCGGTAGCTGCTATGCTATAGGACCGTTACAAGTCGAGTGATGCTTGTCACTCGCGAGAATAGGTTCTTATGTTGGAATCATAAGATCTCCTGAAATGGATTGCTCATGTGGTAAGAGCATGGGATGTGGGCTCCGGTCCAATGGCTTTCGTGGGTTAAGTGTTTGAACGTACTAAGCACTTGTCGGAAATGGGTACGGTAAGCCTAGTACCTTAACGAGACGGTAAGGGATTTTACTGTGACTAATCTTGGGATGTGTCCCCCGGCTAGCTACCGGTGGTGCATGTGCGATGCTGGGTGCCTTGCGGGGTATACCAGATAGCCGGTACCGAAGACTGTCGCCTTTTATCCCGAACCGAGGACTTTTGGGAACCGCCTGGTGGTTGTCCTCGCGGGGGCACCCTACCGTGTGTTTAGGTCTACCTTGCAAGGTTTAAATCAATCGATTGTCGGCCTCTCACCGTTATCTGAGACTACTTACTCCACTGGCCATGAGATCCCTAATGATGGAAGTTGATGAATATTATGCTTGATTAATTGTTTGCACAACTTATGCTTGCACTAGCTTGCTAATTTAGAAAGGAATAATCAACTAGAACTTGTGCTAAAATATTGAAAGTAAGGACATACTCTTTGTTGCTTTTCAGCAAAAGAAACCCTCTTGGCCAAAAGCCTTTCATGTCTAGAGTTGGTGATGTAGTTGCCACCGACGGGTAAGTCTTGCTGAGTATTAGTATACTCAGCCTTGCTATAATCTGTTGCTTCAGGTAATGCCTTTGCTGATGTGTGGCCTGGAGAGATCCCGCCTGGCTGGGAGCTGGAGTGGGTTGAAGACGATGAATGAAGGCATCATGGCAGGCCTCCCGTGATGTTTCCTCGTGCCGTTTAGTTTAAT
Organism: Cenchrus fungigraminus; assembly: GCA_036936925.1. Taxonomy (NCBI): domain Eukaryota; kingdom Viridiplantae; phylum Streptophyta; class Magnoliopsida; order Poales; family Poaceae; genus Cenchrus; species Cenchrus fungigraminus. Next base: position 130,860,751 of record CM072779.1, read on the forward strand.
TCCGCTGTGTTCAAAACTCTGAACTTCGTTGTCGTGTCAAAGACTTCGGTTTGTAATAATTAAGCCCTTCGGGGTAAATTTGGATGTTAATCTTATGTTGTTCTCTGGACTCGCCCTCGCGTGAGTTTTAATGCATATATGTCGATCCTTGTTGCTTTGTAAGTGATTTACCGGGCGTTAACCCGGCAACTAACGACAGGATGATACTTTATTATTGCTTAATGACCAAAGTGGCTTGGTTTAGGCGATAGTACGGTATTTTCCTGGGCGGGTTGTCACAGCTGGCATCAGAGCAATTATATGCACCAGAGATTAATTAATAACCTTAATCACTGGTTTTTGAATAAAATTTGCCAAGATTGTTTGGATTTGCAAAACACGTTGGTCCGTTAAGGATAAGCTAGACCGAGAGGCCCTAGAGGGAATTTTGGGTTCTTTCAGGTGGCTTATTAATCTATGGTTTATTTTGCTAACCCCCAGCACATTTACTTTCTGTCAGAACTTACTTTCTGCACAACCATACTAGTTCATCACGTTTTGCTATACGTGGTGGTACCACAGGAAAGTCCTGTGAGGGATGGATGGGACCTATTCAAATGGGCACCCACATCGCGTCTGCGTCTCATCACGTTTTGCTATACGTGGTGGTACCGCATGGAAGTCATGCGAGGGATGGATGGGACCTATTCCAAAGGGAACCCACCGTCGCGTCTGTGTCTCGCCACGTTTTGCCATACGTGGACGTTCCGCATTTTGTATATGCGAGGCAAGGATCCGCTTCATTCCAAAAGGAGTGTATCTGAGGTTGGACGCTGTCCATGCAGCGGCTTGACGCATGGATACCGTTTCTATAAGTGAACGGTACTGTATGTGGACGCTTCTGTGACGTGCTGGCACGGAAGGTTCTTTTCTGCAGGTACATAACAGCACTTCGTTAGACGCTAAGTGAGTACCGTGTAGCTCTCGACTAGCTATTATAGGGAGAGATGAGTAAAAGCCTTGCCACCGGCACTGACTTCGATTTTTGGCTTGATTGCCGTGTGAGGTCGAATAGGACGTCTTGCATGCATACTAAAAGTTGAAACTATTAAAATGGACCCAAACCAGAACTTGTATGCTCTCTAAGGAAGATTTGCTAGCGTGTGGTTCCTGTGAACTAGTTTACCTCTCACGCATAGGTGTTGTGCTGTCCAAAAATCTGTCTTGCTGCTAGCTTGAATTTTGCACCAGATTCTAAAAAAAAAGTTTAGACTAGTTGACCTATACCAAAGTCGCTCCATATCTAATCTAGTTTTTGCTCGCAAAAATTCATGGTCATAGCTTCTGTAGATCTTGGGTTGTACCCTTTTTAGCGAACTCAGGTCATGCTGTTTTTCAGGAAGGCGGAACCTGAAACTTTGCAACCTTCGACCTTGTTCCTAAATGATCTAGCTCAACCTTGGAATACCAAAAGTGTGTTTAAAAACCTTATGGAGTAGCCTGTAAAAATTGGGGATTTTTGGGGTTCTGGATTTTTAGTTATGAATTTTTATTCACAGCTGCCAGAATTTGCACCATTTGACATGTTGCTCTCTTTTGAGTTCTAACATGCGTTACATTTTTTTGTACAGATGGCTGCCCCCATGTTTCTCGAGTACGGCGCTGACGGTTCGGTCCGTACCGACGGACTACACTGGGAGGGTTTTCCACGCCTTGCGTGGGAGGCACTCAGCGCTGCCGGCTACAGCATTCCGCCCGTCTACGAGGCACTCGAGTTAGAGCACCTGGGCGTGCCTCGTTGCAGAGTGACTGTCACTGTACCACCTCACCCAGACCACCCCGACTGGTTCGACTTGAGCTCGGTGTACTGGGGTTTTCGTCTGCAGGAGTCCTTAGAGTCGGCTGCCCTCTGGGTATTGACGGATTTCTGCGACCATAACCCGACGGTGGTAGCACTGTCACCATTCGGACTATTTCCGGCGGTGAACCCGCACGATCCGGCATGGAGGGACCGTGTGGACCACCTTCAGGAGTTACTGATGCTCGCAGTCCCACTGGACGTCACGCAGACGCTAACGCGTTGCCTGGACGCTGTGTTCACACTCCAGGGCCTGCGTAACACTACCCAGCTGATGATCAGCCAGCGACTGGAGTCGGCTCGGCTGGCCTGGCACAATCTTTCGGCAGCGTACCAGCAGCTGAGCTTCACTCTCGCCCAGACTCAGCAGGAGAACGACCGACTGCGTGCCAGGAGGTTCCAGTTGGAGTTAGAGAGAGGTGACCGCCTGCAGAGAATCTTAGACCTGGAGGCAGAGGTCACTACCCTTGAGGAGGACGTGGACGCTCGAGAGATCGAGAGGTTGACACTGTTACAGAACATCATTGAGATGCAGCAGCAGGTAGAGGAGGCTGAGGTACAGGTAGCAGCTCTGCAGGCCATTGTGGCTCTGCAGCCACCACCTCCGGTGGAGGCACCTCCGGAGGAGCAGCAGGCTCAATCTGGTCTTGACCAGGCGAGTCAGGCTGGACCACCGCTACCGACCCCATCGGCTTCACCTGCTGGCAGTGGTGCTTCGGTCGGCAACTAGGTTGCCGTAGTGTTGTAATAAGATGGGTCATACTCCTGTGTGTAGCCTTTTGGTTGGTTTGTGGTAGGAGCATAGGAGAATGCTTTTGTGCAGCATGACTGCAGTGTAACCCAGGTTGTAATGTGGTATTTTCAAACCTTGGAACCTTTGTAATGTTCTGTGAACACTTTATTCGTAATGTTGGTTGTAAGGAAATGCTTAAGTAATTGTGATCAGAATCGAGTTCGGTGTTGTATACCAAGCTTGTTGGAATTTTTGTGACGATCGTGTTCTCTAAATCTCAGCAATCGTGCACTTTCTTATTGAAAGTTATGCAAGTTTTAATCCAATCCGGGCTGCTGTCCAAACAGCTTAGGAAAGGGAGTTTTCGAACAATTGAACGTCGGAATCTTAGCATGCGTTGAATACCGAAGTTGTGCGGAGTGTTGCAATGACCGCGCTCACCAAAATTCAGCATTTTTGCATAAGAGTAGAGGGAGCTACGAAATTTTCGGTGAGTGTCGGCCGGCTGCCAGGACAGCTAGGTAGCTTTCCGAAATTGCATTCTTCGGGCATGCGAAGTTGTAGTTCGCCGCAATGTGGAATGCCAACTTTGGGGAGTATGAAATTTGACATCTACTAACCAATTTTGGAAAATATCTCGGTGACTAGGCTGTTGGATGTGAAGTACTCTTATGATTGTGTTGCTGCAAATGCCGAATGAATGCGCGAATGAGCTTTTGTCATGCATGTTTTACACTTGTCATTTCCTTCTAAGCAAGATTATGGCTATGTGTCTAATAAAGGCTCGCATTTCAGATGGTGGGACCAACACGCAGCTCCCCCAATGGTTTCGGAACGTCAGGCAGTGGTGAACTACCACCGCCACCGCCCATGACGCCGGCGGAGGCATTCATGGCCACTCAGACCGAGGTGCTGCGCCAGATCCTACAGACGCAGCAACAAATCGCCCAGCAGCTGAACCAAAGGCCGCCTCATGTGGCAAATCATGAGGGGCCAAATCAGGTCACCACCTACCCTCAGTTCATCGGGATGAAGCCTCCGACCTTTTCCAAGGCGGAAGACCCCCTTGAAGCTGAGGCGTTTATCAAGGCCATCGAATCAAAATTCTCTGCCTTTGTACTGCCTTGCTCCGAGGAAAACAAAGCCAACTTCGCAGCTCTGCAACTGCGAGGGGAAGCCTTGATGTGGTGGGATCATTTCAAGACCATACAGCAGGGGCATGCTGTCACTTGGGATGAATTCAAGCAAGCTTTCAAGAGCCATCACATTCCTAAAGGATTAATGGATAGGAAGATGAGGGAGTTACTGGCCCTCAGGCAGGGATCGGACACTGTGTATCATTATGCACAGAAATTCAATAGCCTTTGCCAGTATGGTGGACATCACGTGGATACCGATGCAAAGAAGATGGAAAGATTCCGTGATGGTCTGGATGGTGAGTTGTACGAACGGCTAAACTTGATCGAGCCCAACAACTTCCATGAGCTCGTAAACAAGGCTATATCCCAAGAGGATGCTATGAAGAAGGCCCAGAGAGACAAGAAAAGGCAGGCTGGATTTGCTTCGGGCAGTGGAACTAACAAAAAGTTTCGTTTTGTGAAAAAGAATGTTCCTAACTTGCCCCAGCAATCTTCAACTGGACGCTGGACGATGAAGCCATCACAGAACAAACCTTCAGGGAACTTCCAGTTCCGCAACACCCAGCAGCAAGCTTCCAAGCCCAACGCACCCCCACGCAACATCGGTGAACGTCGTTGCTACAATTGTGGACAGCCGGGGCACTACATAAGTGATTGCCCCAAACCTAAGCAGAACAAGCCCAACCAGCAGAATCAAGGTTCAGGGGCCAAGCCGGCCAATCCGGCTAAGAAGCCAACGGTGCAAGTCCGCCAAGGCAAGCTGAACTTTACCACCATGAGTGGCATCCCAGAGGGAGCTCCAGTGCTTACGGGTACATTCTCTATCGATGACACCCCTGTTAAGATTTTGTTCGATTCTGGAGCTACCCACAGTTTCATAAGTGAAAAGCTAGTAGGCAAATTGAGTTTGATGAGTTCTCACCTCAATTCAGCTTATAAAATTATCACTCCGGGGGGGCAAATCTCTTCTAGTACCTTAATCCGTGGAGTACAATTAAGGTTGGGAAGTAAAACGGTTCAATCAAACCTCATTGTCATAGGCTTAGAGGGTATGGATGTTATCTTGGGTATGGATTGGATGACCCGACATAAGGTGGTTCTAGATATCGCAGGTAGAGTTGTAGCAATCAATTCACCTACGGTCGGGCACACCACTTTGTACTTACCTTTTAAGGACGGTGCAGACCCTTGTGCCTATGTGACCATTATCTCTCATCTTGAAGAAATTCCAGTAGTTTGTGAATATCCTGATGTCTTTCCCGATGAGTTGCCTGGCATGCCACCAGACAGGGATGTCGAGTTTGTGATTGAACTCCAACCGGGCACTGCGCCCATTGCTAAACGACCTTATCGTATGCCTCCCAAGGAATTAGCTGAACTGAAAAACCAACTCCAGGAATTGTTAGATAAGGGCTACATTCGCCCAAGTTCTTCTCCTTGGGGTTGTCCCACACTCTTTGTCAAGAAGAAAGATGGGAGTTTGAGGCTATGTGTTGACTACAGACCGCTCAATGCGGTGACCATCAAAAACAAATATCCTCTTCCCCGCATTGATGTTCTTTTTGATCAGTTGGCTGGAGCCAAAGTTTTCTCCAAGATCGATCTTCGTTCTGGTTATCATCAAATCAAAATTCGACCTTGTGACATTCCCAAAACTGCTTTCTCCACTCGTTATGGTCTCTACGAGTTCTTGGTGATGTCCTTCGGTCTCACAAATGCCCCAGCCTACTTCATGTATCTCATGAACTCCGTATTCATGACAGAGCTTGACAAATTCGTAGTGGTCTTCATCGATGATATTCTAATCTATTCCAAAAATGAGAAAGAACATGCCAAACATCTTCGAATTGTCCTACAGCGTTTGAGAGATCATAAGCTCTATGCTAAATTCTCCAAATGCGAATTCTGGTTGGACAGTGTGAAATTCTTGGGGCACACTATTTCCAAAGATGGCATATCCGTAGATCCTAGCAAAGTACAAGAGGTGATGGATTGGAAACCACCCAAGTCCGTACACCAAATCCGCAGTTTTCTAGGTTTGGCGGGTTATTACCGTCGATTCATTCCGGACTTCTCCAGGATCGCTAAACCTATGACTGAACTGCTCAAGAAAGGAGTGAAATTTGTATGGAGTGAAGCATGTGAGAAAGCCTTCCACACGCTGAGACAACACTTAACTTCAGCCCCAGTGCTAGTGCAACCGGATAATTCCAAACCTTTTGAAGTTTTCTGTGACGCGTCAGGCACGGGTCTCGGTTGTGTTCTCATGCAAGAGGGCCGAGTCATTGCCTATGCCTCACGGGCACTTCGACCCCATGAGATCAATTATCCCACCCATGATCTAGAGCTAGCAGCGGTTGTTCATGCTCTTAAGATTTGGAGACACTATCTGATGGGCAATCGTTGCAATATCTTCACCGACCACAAGAGTCTCAAATATATCTTCACTCAATCGGATCTCAACATGAGACAAAGGAGATGGCTTGAGTTGATTAAAGATTATGATTTAGAAGTGCACTATCACCCCGGAAAAGCCAATGTTGTTGCGGATGCTCTTAGCCGCAAAGTTCACTACAACCATCTACAAGTGGAACCGTATAGTGACACCTTGTGTGAAGACATGAGGAAACTTAACTTGGAAGTGGTAGAGCAAGGAAATCTATATGTCCTAGCTGCCGAATCCAATCTTTATGATAGAATTGTCACTGCTCAACGCAATGACGAGGGCATACAGCTAATCAAACAGAAGTTAGCAGAAGGAGATCCCAAGTATACCTGTTTCCGGAGGGATGCAAACGATGTGGTATGGTTTGGGAAACGTCTTGTGGTTCCCATTGACCAAGAAATTCAGCAAACCATCCTTGATGAAGCTCATCTTTCCAAATTCTCTATTCATCCCGGAAGCACCAAAATGTATCAAGATCTGAAGGAAAATTTCTGGTGGTCCAATATGAAAGTCGATATAGCAAAATATGTGTCGGAGTGTGATACTTGTCATAGGATGAAAGCAAGCCATTTGAAATCGGCAGGTGTACTCCAACCCCTGTCGATACCTATGTGGAAATGGGATGACATAAGTATGGACTTCATTGTGGGTTTACCCCTGACTGCTAGAAAGAAGGATTCTATTTGGGTTATCGTGGACAGACTCACGAAGACTGCCCATTTCATTGCAGTACATACTACTTATTCAGTGCAGCAATATGCAGAGTTGTATATGGATCAAATAGTCCGTTTGCATGGAGTTCCGAAGACCATAATCTCGGATAGAGGGACTCAATTTGTAGCTCGTTTCTGGGAGCAATTGCATGAATGCCTAGGAACCAAGTTGATCCGTAGTTCTAGCTATCACCCGCAGACCGATGGTCAGACGGAAAGGGTAAATCAAATTTTGGAAGACATGCTACGGGCAAGCATCCTGCATTTTGATAAAAGTTGGGACAAGTGTTTGTCCTTGGCAGAGTTCTCATATAACAATAGCTACCAAGCTAGTTTGAAGATGGCACCGTTCGATGCTCTTTACGGACGGAGATGTCGTACCCCTTTAAACTGGTCAGAAGCCGGAGAAAGGACACTCTTTGGTCCGGACTTAGTCAAAGACGCCGAAGAGAAAGTGCAAGTGATACGGGAGAACTTGAAGTTAGCACAGATGAGGCAAAAGAGCTATCACGATAAAGGAACGGCACCCCGACAATTTGAAGTTGGTAATTATGTATACCTAAAGGTTTCACCAACCAAGGGTGTGCAAAGGTTCGGTGTTAAGGGAAAGTTAGCCCCGCGCTATATCGGACCTTATGAAATCATTGAGGTATGTGGGCCAGTGGCTTATCGCATCCGACTTCCGGAGCGGTTCTCCGCAGTTCACAATGTATTCCATGTGACCCAACTGAAGAAAGGCGTGCCTGTGCCTGAAACCGAAGTGATCACAGAAGCAAATGCTTGGATTGAGCCGGATTTCTCGCTCATCGAGCATCCCATGAGGGTGTTGGACAAAAAGGAGAGGAAGACCCGAAGACAAACCGTAAGGATGTACAAGATACAATGGAGTCATCATACGGAGGAAGAAGCAACTTGGGAGACGGAAGAGTATCTCAACACCAAGTACCCGGGTTTTCTGCAATCTCGAAACCATGAGTTCTACTACCTACCTTGTTTTTTTTTCTTAAATCGAATCTCGGGACGAGATTCCGTTTAAGGGGGGTAGGCTGTGACGCCCCAGGTTTTTAATTAACCTTAATTGCCGGTCAAACTTGTTGACTAGGGTCAAAGCACGGTCAACCTGGGTCATCACCTCGAAAACCTCACCAACACTCACCCATTAGTATCTTAAGCAAGTCTAGCACACTCCCCTTGGTCAAAACCCTAGCTAAGGGGGACAAACCCTTTGATGTCTTTGTGTCGATCTGGAACTTTTACCGCGTTCTCCAAAATTCACCTAAACACTTCAAAATCCCCCAATAGGAAAGTTGTCCAGTTTTTCATGAGACACAACTTTCATGTTGAGTGGCATTGCTGGTTTTGAGTGGAAAAGGTGCTAAATTGCCAAGAAAGCTCAGGGTCACTGTTCACCGAGACATGAAAATCCTCCAAACTGGCATTTGAATTTCTCCCTCGATTTGAATCTAGTTCAAACTCGGTTTCAGCCAAGTTCTAGAGGGATCACCCATCTATAACTTTCCTATCTACAGGTTTTGAAGTTTATTTGCAATTTTTGGAGAATCGTGCAAAGCAACAGGGGCACATCGCTCGGACCGGGCCGAGAGCGCGCTCGGCGCGACGTCACGCGCGTACGCGCGACACCACGCGTCGCCGCCGCGCCGCCGCCGTGCGCCGTCGTACCACGGCCCCGCCTAAGAGTCCGCGCGTGAGCACGGCATGCGTCAGCACCGCACGCACCTCCAGGCCGTGTCTCGGCCGGTGAGCCCGCACGCCACGCGGCGTGCGCGCGCTCGCCGCGGCGCCGTCGGTCCGCCCGCCGCGCCCGCACGCCGAGGCTCGCCGTACCCCGCGCCTTAACGCGCCGGTCGCTTCACTGCGAAGTCATGATGCCTCCGCGCGCGCTCGGCTATAAAAAGCCGTCCCCTCCTTCTTCCGCGCGTGAGCACTGCTGCCCGCCGATCCGCCATTGCCGCCGCCGCCGGTGAGCTCACAGCTCCGCTCGCTCCCGCCGCCGGCCAAACCCTCCTAGCCCTTCCCTAGACCCCAGTGAAGCTCCCACGGCCGCGTGTTCGCCCACATTGCGCCGCCACTCGCCGGAACCCGAGCCGCAGCGGGCGCGCCACCGCGACCCCGCCGCCGCCGCTCGCCGGTGACATCTCCGGCCGAGCCACCACCGCCAATCAACCCGTGGTGAGCCCAATCGCACGCCAGTGTCGCTTGTTTGCCAAGCCCGGCCGCCGTTCGCCGCCGGCGAACTCTCCCGCCGCCGCAAGGGCATATGTGTGAAGGCCAAGGGCTTAGTTGTGAACCCAGGGACCCGGTTGCAATAGAAAGATTCTTAGTTTCTTTGCAAGTCAGTCCAGTGCCTTAGAAATAGCCTAGAAATTCACAGAAAATTCAGAAAAATGCAAACCCAATTTTGTTGGTCTCAGTGAGAGTAGATCTACAACTTCTACAAAGCATGACCATAGTTTTGACTTATATATTTTGAATGAAAATTCAGATTCAGTTTGACACCTTTTTGCTATAATTCAAAATATAGAAAGGATATGGAGCTGAATTTTGGATATGTTGCTAGACTTGTCATGATTAGACTCTGGACCAAAAATTTCACAAAGTTGTTGAACAGATCTTTTTATATGAATTACTTCATATTTATTGTATTTCTGCCTTACTGATTTTTGTAGCAAAATATGAATTGATTCTTGTGCTCAACTTGTGGCAATGTTCACTTTATGCCTAGAAGTAACTTTCCTGAATTTATCATGAATTTATCTCTGTTAGAAATATTTAATCTTGTTTTATGCCTAGATATATATTTAAATGCATGGTTCATATTTCAAATTGGTTTGAGATGAACCCATGGGTGTTCTGATCTTGTTTAGGGTCAGAGTAGCTGTAGGCTTGTTGTTGGATGCAGGAGCTTTACTTTTATTTATTTATGCATTTCCCTTATTTCAAATAGCTAGGAAATGTGTTTCTTGCATTTATAAGTTTTGTAACTCTTTAGTGACCAAACTTGGATCCAATGGGTGTTTAGAAATACTTAGGCCAGCAAGGACCCCTGTCCTTGTTTATGTGAATTGTTTGCGCCTTTAAAAGTTAGAATGCACATGAGCTTGTTATAGGTTTTAATTAGGAAAATGTGTTCCTTTAACCTTGTGACCTTGTGATTGGGTACCTAGCCTAATTTAGGGTCTTGCTTATCATCCGTGCTGTTTGGAAAAAAATTAAATGGAAGTATCTACATTTATGTGCACACCTTTGCTATTGAAAGATTGAATAGTAAATCTCACATGAAATAACAATCATGAAAATGAACACTAGTTAATTGTTGGGCAATGATTAAACCCTTGTCCATAATAACCTTAATGAAAAAGATTTACTAATTAATTGTTTGTTAAAGTAAATGTGGCCAACAAGAGTTGGAGGAAATAATTAATCTATCACTCCACCTGAACCCTGCATTGCATTCCGTGTAGAGCTTCCTGACGGTAACTACGCGCTCGTGCCGGAAGCCGAGGAAGGAGGAGCTGACGCGGAGCTGCAGTACGTGGAGGTGATCGACGACACCGAGGACCCTCAGGCTAACCCTGCTGACGAAGGCAAGCCCCGGTGCATTAACCAAGTGTTTTTGAAAATTTATGCAACTATCTCTGGATGATTGTGCATTTATGTTCAGGAGTTGAAATGAAACCCTAGATGCATGATCCCTAGGTACCTATGTTCTTACTAGTATGATAGGTCGGTAGCTGCTATGCTATAGGACCGTTACAAGTCGAGTGATGCTTGTCACTCGCGAGAATAGGTTCTTATGTTGGAATCATAAGATCTCCTGAAATGGATTGCTCATGTGGTAAGAGCATGGGATGTGGGCTCCGGTCCAATAGCTTTCGTGGGTTAAGTGTTTGAACGTACTAAGCACTTGTCGGAAATGGGTACGGTAAGCCTAGTACCTTAACGAGACGGTAAGGGATTTTACTGTGACTAATCTTGGGATGTGTCCCCCGGCTAGCTACCGGTGGTGCATGTGCGATGCTGGGTGCCTTGCGGGGTATACCAGATAGCCGGTACCGAAGACTGTCGCCTTTTATCCCGAACCGAGGACTTTTGGGAACCGCCTGGTGGTTGTCCTCGCGGGGGCACCCTACCGTGTGTTTAGGTCTACCTTGCAAGGTTTAAATCAATCGATTGTCGGCCTCTCACCGTTATCTGAGACTACTTACTCCACTGGCCATGAGATCCCTAATGATGGAAGTTGATGAATATTATGCTTGATTAATTGTTTGCACAACTTATGCTTGCACTAGCTTGCTAATTTAGAAAGGAATAATCAACTAGAACTTGTGCTAAAATATTGAAAGTAAGGACATACTCTTTGTTGCTTTTCAGCAAAAGAAACCCTCTTGGCCAAAAGCCTTTCATGTCTAGAGTTGGTGATGTAGTTGCCACCGACGGGTAAGTCTTGCTGAGTATTAGTATACTCAGCCTTGCTATAATCTGTTGCTTCAGGTAATGCCTTTGCTGATGTGTGGCCTGGAGAGATCCCGCCTGGCTGGGAGCTGGAGTGGGTTGAAGACGATGAATGAAGGCATCATGGCAGGCCTCCCGTGATGTTTCCTCGTGCCGTTTAGTTTAATTCCGCTGTGTTCAAAACTCTGAACTTCGTTGTCGTGTCAAAGACTTCGGTTTGTAATAATTAAGCCCTTCGGGGTAAATTTGGATGTTAATCTTATGTTGTTCTCTGGACTCGCCCTCGCGTGAGTTTTAATGCATATATGTCGATCCTTGTTGCTTTGTAAGTGATTTACCGGGCGTTAACCCGGCAACTAACGACAGGATGATACTTTATTATTGCTTAATGACCAAAGTGGCTTGGTTTAGGCGATAGTACGGTATTTTCCTGGGCGGGTTGTCACAACTGTCCGGAACGTATGGGTGGACCATCCGTGGCACCTGGGCGGTCTGTCCGCACAGACGGTCCGAAATTGCGAACAGAACCACCAGAGACGCACCCCGAAAAATTAGTCTGTCCGCGAAGGACCTGCGGACTGTCCGGCACTAAAGTACGGACTGTCCGCAAACTTCTTGCCACCAAAAACTCTTGAACCAACGGATCGAAACACGAGCACGCAAGAAGACGTGACGAACAGCGATGAACCCCTAGGTGCACGGACTATCTATGGCTACCTCTCGAACTGTCCGCAAGCCACAAACAGAGGCAGAACCAGGGAACCCGCGAAGTCAACTCCCCAAAGCCATCACCGTATCTCCCAAACCACTTGAGCTTTTAAGACAAGATTCGAGGGAGATGTGAAGCATCACTAAGTGAAGCTATACCCCAAAAATCTTGACTTCTAACTCACTAAATCGACAGGAATCGCGGATCACATCAACACTACCATGAACTCGGGTTCCACCAAGAACTCGCAAATCGAAGGATTTTCCCGGCGTTTCAGGGGTCAAGATCATACCCAAAGATGCACAAGACATCCACCCATGATCCCCTCAAAGAAATCCAAAGAGAAACGCCCTCAAATCGACGAATCAAGCGAAGAACAAAAGTCCCCAAAAATAGCACAAAAAATGACATGAAAATCACAAGATGCTAAGAAGAAGATAAAATCACAACACCGAATTCTTCCATACATCCAGAGGTCAGAGTCTATACAATTATCTAGCCTAAGGAAATACTGGGAAAAGAAGCAGTCCGGAGCGATTCGCCCTAGCCATCCCCCTCTACCTTCTATTTATACTTAGTCTCCTGGAGGTGGCAAATGACACAACTACCCCTAGTACATAAATGTAAGATACACACCCCTCAAGGGAATTTTGGTCCAAGTCAAGCATATTCTCATCGAGCGGACACACTTCCACCACAGACTTTCTTAGCCTAGAGGCAAGCCCCGCGATCACGCCATGTGGCCCCGCGTTGAAGCTTTTCGACGCTCCCGAATCACCATCTCCATCGCATTGGGCCTTCGGCCTTGGTTTTGAGGCCCAAACCAAGAAACCGTCCACCGATGGTTTTGTGGGCAAACCACCAAACCCCGCGTGCAAGCTTCGGCCTCGAACCGCTACCTTGCATCGGCCCATGTCCATGACTTCAACTCGCCCTTCTTACACCATGCGGCTCGCACTTGACCCCATCAGCCACCGGGTCCATCGAACCAAGCCTACTTGCCTCTACATCACCCGGAGGCCTCCACGGCATAGGCCTTTCATGCTTGTTCTTCACCTGCACCAACACGAGTCAAGCCGCAACATGCACCTGCAACACTGAGCTAAGTATCAATCCACACAACGTTGTCAATCACTCATCACTGAGGAGCGACCCACCACTGATCTTCAGACACTCCTGGTCCTCAATCTCCCCTTGATGAGTGCATTGACAACACCCATAGTAACCAACTCAAAGAAAAAGAAAAGAAAACAACCACAAACACAAACCTCCAACAAGCGATCCAAAGCCAAAGAACAAGGAGAAAAACAAGATCACTTGCCAGACCAAGTCTCGACCCCTTAAGGCAAGGGCAACGGCTCAACACAGCCGAGACAAACAAGCTCTTCACAAAGAGCACACCACAAAGCACAAAAACTCAGGCAAACCAAAGGAGCTCCCCCTGCACATATGCAAACTCCCCCTGAGAAAAAACAATTATTTCCACAAAATTCTCCCCACATGCAAAACTTACCATTTTTCTCCACAAACTCCCCCCCTTGTTGACAATGCATGAATCAAGCTACCATGAAAGGGCACAAATGCATGTCAAGGCATATACAATCTACCAAGCTTCTCAAATATACAAAGAGCACAACAAAATGCTACCAATGAGACATAGAGCAAGCAAAGTAGACATGGTGAGATAGTGCATTGCCATCAAGAAAGTAGAGACATAGATACATGTGACATGGCCAAAAGCAATTTAAGCAATTTTCACAAAAAGGGATAATCTCATGAGCAACACCCTATCCATGGTCAATTTGAGCAAAAAAGAACTAGATCACACAAAGCTAATAGAAGATCACAAGTTCTCATCACAAGATCATAGCAAACACCCATAAGCTACTATATGTCATGTCAAAGCCACCGAGTCATGTATCTACTTCTAATTTGAGACTTCTCATGGTAGACATCATGCAACGGTTTAGCACCCAAGATATATGCATCAAAGCATAAAGACATGATTATGAGCACATTTTTCAAAGCATAGACATTTCATAGACCAATTTCATTTTCAAATTTAAGCATGGTACATGAAATGCCTCTACGGCAAAAAGAAGCTTATGCTCCTCCACAAGTGAACATGTGAGCTAAACATTAACCATGAGAAATGAGTCTTTGACCCCAAGTGAAAAGAGCATGATACTCAAGCACAAGCTAAGCATGATATAGACATTTCAGCACAAAGAGAGCATGAAAGAGTATCTAATCATGAGTGAAGCATTTTTAGCATTTTCATAAAAAGAAGCTATATCATCATGAACATATGACAATACAATCAGGAGCATAGCATTCACATCACCATTCCCGAAGCATACACATATCTCACATATAGCACATCATGGTGATCAAAGTATATAAGAGAAGCTCATCCTACCACATATGATACAAAGATGGCTATCCTACCATGTTTTGGTACAAAATGAAAATGCATGCATGAAATGCAACAAATGATACATATATCACATATATACATGAGAAGCTCCAAGAACCGGCTAAAAAGGGAAACACACTCCAAGTTCACCTCGCAAGCGTGTGAAGGTAACTTGGTCAAGTGGTTTAGTGAAGATGTCGGCTAGCTGATATTGGGTAGGTACATAGGACAAGGAAATGTTCCCTTTCTCAGCATTGTCCCTCAGATATCTCACTTCGATGTGTTTAGTCTTGGAGTGAAGGACTGGGTTTTGGCTACACTTATGGCACTAGTGCTGTCACAAAAGAGTGGAACCTGGGAGCACTCCTCACTAAAATCGCTCATAGTGTAGGTCATCCACAGGAGCTGGGAACAACAACTGGCTGCAGCAACATACTCGGCCTTTGTAGTGGACTGGGCTACACTGGATTGCTTGCGAGACGACCAAGAGACCAAAGAAGAACGAAGAAACTGGCAACAACCCGAGGTAGACTTGCGATTCAAATGACACCCAGCAAAATCAGCATCGGAGTATCCGTGAAGTCTGAGTGTCGAGGAGGCTGAATACCAAAAACCAAATTCAGGAGTGTAGTTCAAGTACCTAAAAATCCTCTTGACGGCCTGCCGATGCGAAGTCCTCATTCTACCAAGCAAAAACCCTCTCAACCTACCATACCAAGCCCTTGGTGCCTGTTTCAACCCATAAAGCGCTCTCTGGAGTTTGTATACAAGGTGTGGGTGTTGGCGTTTCTTAACGTCACTACTAACAACGCCGAGTTAGAGTGAGCATCAAGACTTGCCAAAGGTAAACCTAACAATCATGAACGAATCCGCAAGCACACAGATAAACCATTGTAGCATTTCCCCAGGGAAGTGAGTGTTCCAAGGTTATCGAATCCGTGGAAGGCAATGGCGGATATCAAGACTTATGCTTTTGCACTGAACGTAAACCAAGAGATAGATATAGAAGACAACAGCTCAAAGACAGGGGTAAGATAAATGATATGATAAGGGTAGTGCGACACACACTCGGATCTATCTCTACACTAGCACACTACGGCTTAGGGGGGACATACGAAGCTAGCTCTAGGTTCTATGGTACTAAACATACAGAGTTAGATGATACAAGAGATAAGCATAAAGCATTGCATGAGAGGAAGGTTCAGCACCCAGGTACAAACGGGGAGATAGCTCGCGACGACCAGCACTCTGCGAAACTATCCTTTAGACTCCTACAGCAATACCCCAGCGCGGAGGGTTTCAAAGGGTCCAACAGCTGTCACCACTGCGACCTACAGCAATGAGGTACTTTATTGTTCTGTGACGATCTGATTTGGTCACAAATAGCCTTGTTTTTTTCGTCATTACTGGCTGTTTGGATTCGTTCTACGACGTATGCCATGTTAGCACCGACGTCAGCTACCACGTCAGCGATGCAGCTGACGTCATCGTGTAGGAATTGTCACATAATACATTTTTAAATCGTCACAGAATACTCTTTGTCATCGTCACACTTTGATATGAAATGGTCACGGGTGTACCATCACTATGGTCACAAATGTAATTACAAATTCGCCATAGAAACAATTATATATTTGTCACATAAACAATTATGGTATATCATAATACATAAATCTCATTTCTGAATAGAATCACTTTCTACAAATTCGTGTACACATAACAAAGTACCTAGTAGCTATTACATTCTGGATAAAATCCGAGAGAAACATGTAGTTAGGCTCATGCATAGTGCTAGACGACTGTGCATGGCATGAGTCTGGATTCCAAGCCATGACGTGTACGTGATAATCACAAAGCGGCCAATGAACATGAAGACAACCTGGTATGCAAAACACAAAATAGTAAATTCTCATGTTACTAGAAGTAGTATATGCAGTACAAAATATATAAGAAAAGAGACAAACTGATGTCTAAACTAAACCCTTGCAAGAAAATATTGGAACACTAGCGCAAGTGCTACTGCTGTTATCTAAAACCGAGGGAAGGCATGAGCTCAACAGGTGTTATTTGCATTAATGACTATAACAAAAAATAGTTGGAAATGAACTTGAAACTAGAGTGAGTGGCCAGTGGAAAAATAGCTTCGCTACTGAAATATTAGCACAATTGCACAAGTGAAATCACATTAGTCTGTTGGACCATCTATACAGCCAAGTAATTATCAGGCATGCAATCATTTCCATAGCAAAGAGGATACAATACCTCATTGCAGCTCGTACGTAAATTGATATTGGAATTTAAGAATCTCATGTAGAGAGGCAAGAACCTAGTTGAGCTGATGCCAGATTTTGATTTTTATTTGCTAATGAAAAGATTATTTTGGTTAGTTGAAGGTTCAGTTAATTAACTAATTATTAGTTACTAGACACAATAACTGTATGTACAAACCAACTTACATAGGATTGCATGGGTTGCTCTACTTACCTCCTACTGGTAAGAGTTTACGAATGTGAACCCTGCTCCTCTAACAAGAGTTTTCCTTGGCTGCTCCATTGGCATACACTAGACACCTGAAGATGTTCCTGCACATGAACAGAAAAAAGAATAGTCTTAGTAATCACCCAAATAGAATTGATGTAGGAATTATATTGGCATATATACAGGTCAAATGATAAGGCTAGTCCTGCAAACTGGAAAGGTCAGAAAAATACATCAGAAGGTCAGTCAACTACACACGAACAAGTACAAGGTCACAATATTACAGGAACCAGGAAATGGACCATTTTATGGTTTCTCACAGGCAATGATTTTGACATCATGGAGGGATTGCAATCTACCAATTCCAATTTCAAACAATTTTAACAGATCATCTAATGTTAATAGGAAATTGATGTATTTGCTGGGCCAGTTTTCATAAGTATTTTCCTACAATTTTGTGTTTTCATACCTTTTTCAGTCTTATTCAAAAGAGACGTGAAGCAACTGCAAAAGCCTAATAATCATTGTTGAAACTTAGAAGCTGAGAACTAAGAGTAAAGTTGCCAAACTCTGATAATAGGTTGGGAAACTCTAGAACTAGGTCACTATACCTGAAGTAATTTCCTTAAACAATTATCATCCATTCAAACCACATATACTCAATCATGCTAATTAAGTAACAATTTCAACAGTGGTAGTGTTATGAACCACATCATGCATCTGAATCGTAAGAAATTGCTCGAGAAAATATTCCTAAAACCAGATCTAGGCCATTCAGGTACTCCAACGTCGGTGACAAATGACCAAGCAATCCAACTGAATTAAACAGAGGAAACACACAATACCTGCTGTGGGCAGATTCCAAAGGGACCCGAAAACAACAGACACGTGCAGCCTCATCGAGACACCAATTCCTTCAGGGACATCCACGTGCTAAGGCTGTAGAGAAAGATAGAAGAGGTAAGGCGGAGAGCGATGGGGAAGACCAGGTACTCCTGGAAGGAGATTGCAAGCAGGGGTGCTTACCTTCCTCTCGGCGGGGATGGGCGGTTGCAGCGAGGGGAGGCCGACGGCGGCCTAGCCGGATGCGCGGGTAGAGAGCGACGACGGTGCCCTGGCCGGGGTTGGGCGGGGAAAGGGGCGGCGGCCTGGCGAGTCCGTGGATTCCGGGCGCAGGGAGCGACGGTGACCTGGCCGGGACTTGCGCAGGAGGGGCGAGTTTGGAGCGGGCGAGTTCTAGGTGTCTGGCGCAGGGAGGGATTGGCGGGGGCTTGGCGGCACAGCCGCGCAGGGAGCAGGGGCGGCGTGGTGCACCTCGCGCGACGGAATGAGATTCTCTACTATCACGGAGGCTAGATGGTTCTCTGAAGTCATCGAAATTCCACGGGCCTGCTGCGAACCGCGCGGCGACCAGCACACCTACCTACCTTTCCTGCACGTATTGGGCTTCAGCCCAACGCAGCATGACCCAAACTTAAAGAGAAAACAGCAGCTAGTATTTTAGCGCAAATGCCCCTGTTTTTAGCGGAAAAAAACATGACTCGATAAGAAACGCAAATTTACAAAGAAGAGAATTAAGAAAAAAAAAAGGCTCAATGATTTGTAGCAGCAGAAAATATATCTCATTCACTTTAATTGTATTTAGTGAAAAAAGGCTCAGTTGTATTGTATCTACATTTTGTTTTCTTTTATTGGCAGGAACAAGAAAATATAAAAGTGTCATCTCACAATGGTGCACCAATACAAAATTGTACTTCTCAGCCCAAGGAAGGGATGGCACATCGATGGGATACTGGCCGTGGTCTTGTTGGGCCGAGGCCCAGCACATGGTGAGGCAGAACGCACGTAAGAGCTATCAGCTAGGATTCCTAGCGAACGACCCAGATGTGAACGCATGTGATGGTAGAGGATCTTGTTCCCGCACGACTCGGAGAGAGGGTGGCGGCGGCAGTTGCCTGTTGGGTTAGAATGGGAACAGGAGATAGGATTTTCTGTTCTTTATATACTAAATATTCAGTGTTGGACCTACATGTCATAGTCAAATGGGTGATCCACCGGGTAACAGGTACGGATTACGTTCGTCGGAGTCGTCGGAGGAGCGGGCCGGCTGGGCAAGGCCCAACCTTGTGCAAAAAAGATGGAGCGGGTCTCCTGGCCAAGTCCCAACCTATTGTCGAGCCAGACATGTGGCCCACTATGCACGCTGTCAATTGGTACACGTTATCTATGATGATTACTAAAACTGATATGTGACCAATTTTCCTACGCATGGCACGCCGTCAAGTGGTACACGTGGGGGAGGCTAGACACATTATCTATGACGAGTAGTAAAACTGATATGTGACCAATTTGTTTCGTCATTAGGTGTGCCTAATGAGGCAAATAAACTATGACGATGTCAAATCTAATCAGTGATGATTATGTTTCATCACAATACAAAAACATAATCTATGACGATTTCCTTTTAGTGTTCTGTGACGATATTATTATTTTCGTCATTAATGATCAAGGCAAAACTTCGTCACTTGTAACTTATGATGAATATGAAAATTTGGTCATAGAAAGATTGTCTTTTGTGACGAAAGTATCCATCGTCACAAGCAAAAGGTCATGGATAAGCATATTTCTACTAGGATGAAGCCACCAGAAGACTGGTCAACTTAGACCGAGTACCGTAGTTTAAACACAAACTTCATGCAACACAACAATGCTATCAAACAAGATCAAACTAGGGCTAGTCATAGGAATGGATACGAACTCTCTTATGTCTAATCAACAAGATCAAAGGGTCGTGTTCGTCAAGAACATGAGCCTCTAAGTTATGAACAAACACATAAGAAATGAGTAAATCATCCTTCAACTGGATCGAAAGTTAGTGTTCACGAAGAGCACGAGCCTCTAAATGATGAACAATGGATGAACTAAAGAACATATCAATCATATGATCTACCACAACGTTATATGAAATAGCTGAATAACTGGAGTAGATCAAAGTCATACATAGAAATAAAGATACAAAAGAACTCATACCTAGACTCTCAAGTAGACTTGGAACCTGAATAAGAGGTACTCTAGCCTACCCCCTAGCCTTGGAAACTAAAAGTGAGAGGAGAGTCAAGAGAGATGTGTGTGAGAAATGGGAGCCCTTCCCCTTCTATTTATAGGCAAGGACCAGGCTTGCTCGGGGCACCAAAATAGCCTCAAAACAACCGGGGATGCAGCAAGTGACCAATGAGTGACCAACACGTGGAAGGCTGAGATGAGAGGAGGCAAGGTCGGTTCGACCGATCCTAGGATCGGCCGACCATCCCGGCCCTCCTCTCGAGGTGTGCTTCCTCGGGGTGGCTTCCAGGTGGACCATCTGGTCACTCCTCCGTGCATGCCAAGTTTCCTGATAAGATGGATCTCTGGTGGGCCCATGGATCCTTGTGAAGTTCATGTGTCGCTCTCTGATTCGTCGGTGAGTGCCTCCCTTGGATTAGTGACATGGATGCCACATGTTTCCTAGGTGGCAGCCATCTCCTCAGCTGAGGTGGCATGGACCACTCATAGAAAGGTGGGTTTCCTTCTCTTTTTATGATTATTTCACCTACATACAAATAATCTCCAAGGACAAGTGGAATTACATTATTCAAACCAAAATTCAAGTAATAAATGCATATGCCTTCATTTATGTGAGAATATTGATGGTTGAAAGTGGTACTTAACAGCCGTCAACAAACTCCCCCAAGCTAACCTCTTGCTCGTCTCGAAGCAAGACATTAAGGACTTAGGTTGGTTGATCAGGAGTTGCTACGATGTCGTATTCTTAACTTATGGCAAACATACAACACATTACTCTACCAAGGGTTGAACAAGTTGGCAATGTTCTTACCATTCGCTTGATGATGTGGGGCGTGTAGTTTCACCTGCCTTTGGCGGTTGAGAGGCAGAATGGTTATATAGTAAATGCATAATCACTCATACCTTGATCAACTATTAATCTGAAGGTTTTGCAAATTTTTCAAAAGAAAATCAGAGTTCCTCAAATGATACTCTTGGATCGCTCAAAATGTATGGTTCCTCACCAAGGTATTAAGTTGCCTTTCTTCACATCCTACTCCTAATAGGCTTATGTGGAGTTGTAGGTAGGGAAGAAATATGGCATACTTGTCTCTCGTATTTTGCTAAGTCAAAAACCGGATCCTTGGAAGAAATAAACATACCTCCTGATCAAGATGTGCATATATGTGTGATGATAGTGAGTATGGTAAGGTGTATACTAGGCCCGGAAATGAGTGCTAGATATTATCACACTTTATATGAAAAATGAGGAGTTGATGGTAAGGTGGACACTAGCCCCGGAGTAGGTACTAGTTATTACCATCTACATGGTGGAACTCTTTTTCTTGCACATATCAATCCCTTTTCTCCTTTTGGAATTTTTCGAGACTTGGGCTTTTTTTTTAATTTTGCCATGCTTTGAGCATGCTTCTCTTTTTTTTAACTAGCCCTTTGTCTCTTTTGGAGATATTCGGAGAGGGATGAATGATACAAAGATGCATAGAGTTTTATTTGTGGAAGAATGCGTAAGCAAATGGAACAAATGATGAATGCTAACTTCTAGTGTAGAAGTTGTAGCATGTACGTGTACGTGATCTTGATCAGGGGAGTATGAGTTCTAACAAGGGTCACAACAATTTGACAAAGCTCAATGAGAGGACAAGCTGCATATGTGGAGGCTAACAAGAGCTAGAATCTACATATGGCCTTGGATAGGAAATGCTCATCATGTTTAGATTTTTTTTCAAAAAGGAAAACTCCGGATGTCAAGCATCACTAGGTACAGGATCATAGCACTCTATTATACCATATCATGTCTCACAACAACTTAGGCATGGATCATGCTTTTTGCTACCCACAGTTTTTAAGCTAAGGTTTGAACATGCAAGCCAACAAACTCAAAACTTAGGTAGGATACAAAGCTATGTGCAAGACATGAGAAGAATAAACAGAGCAACTATTCATCATTTCAATCATAGAGGGAAAGCATTCTTACTATGCATATCAAAGCAAACTAAAACAAACTTGATGATGAAAGTAAATAAATCTTTTTGGTCTTTTTATTTTCGCAGATTTTTATGGGTTTTCATTATAAGACATTCTGAAAACAAAGGAAGATGCAAGTTACCTCAGGATGGGGGTCCTCCCCAAGCTAGCTTCAGGCTCACTGTGGTGGACGGTAGAAGAAACCCTGACTCGCAAAGAAAGCCCTCTACTCCTCTATCTGTCGCTGCTGCGCCTGCTGCATGGCGTCGATCCTCTCGCCAGTCTGACGCTGCCATGCTGAGTTAGCCTCAACGTGTGTGTTCAGCGTCTCCTCCACTCCCGTGACCTGGACGGTGAGCTCTCCTAGCTGCTGCGCGAGCTGAGCCTCTCGTGCAGAGGCTGAAGAGTGCCGTCTGAAGGACGAAGACGGAGGTGGACCACCAGAGCTGGAACTAGTGGGTGTAGCCCACCGGTCTCTGCTCGCGTCAGCCCAAGTCGTACTACTCGCACCCTGATGGTAGGTGGGTTGTTCCCAACTAGGTGCATACCCAGGGGTTACCACGGCCATGTACCCCGCAGAGGCCCCTCCTGCCATAGGTAGCACAGTAGGCTATGGCTGTGGTGCTGTGGGAGGTTAGTACCATGGTACAAACTCAAGGAGTGTCCGAGTGGACATCACCCTGGAGCCTGCCCCAGCAAGAATGCAGAAAACATAGAGCGAAAGTAGCTTATTTTTCTAAGATCAGAATTTTATTAGAATGGAACCTAAGGATAACTTATCAAATTTACCTGTCGGCACAGGGCTCACTATTTTGAGTCCTTAGAGCTAGACTCTTGTTCCAAATTACTTACCTTGGCAGTGAGGCAGCTGTCTCTTTTGGAAGAGAAGTCGGCTTCCTATTCACCTTCCTCCACACCTTCTGAGTGTCCTGTGGGTTGTGGTGTGTAGGGGGTGATTTCTTGGACTGGGACTGAGATTTCCAATATTGCTTCTGTCCCGCACTCATATGCTGAAGTTCTTCCTTCCAATAATTCTTCATGAACGTAATGAGGTTGTCCATTTCCTGCTGTGGTGTTCCGACCTCTCGTGCTGGAGTGTTGGGAGTTGGTGAATCCTTGATCATTGAGCATTGCTCCTTTCTTGGACGGAATTCGAACTTCTCCTCCTTGCCATTGATGTAGAGACGGATCAAACCAGCACCCACCTCAATTTGCGCATCAGCTGTGCTCAGAAATGGTCGTCCAAGTATGAGCGGCACTTCCTTGGCAATCTCCATGTCAGTACCAAAAAGTCAACAGGGATAAAGCAATCTCGGACTTTCACTGGAATGTCCTCGGCTATTCCCACTGGGTATCGGACTGAAGAATCGGCTAGCTGCAGCTGCAAAGTGGTTGGAGACAAATTCGTGTAATTGAGTCGATCAAAGACTACCTTAGGCATGATGCTGACACTGGCCCCTAAGTCACAGAGAGCATGGTCAAAATGTTGTGTCCCAATCATACAAGTGATTGTGGGACACCGTGGAGCTTTCTTCTTCTCAGGAAGGCGGTTGAGTATAGCGGCACTACACTCCTTAGTGAGCCGTACTACTTCCGTCATAGGAAGGGCTCGCTTCTTGGTTAAGATGTCCTTGAGATAACGTGCGTATGTGGGTACGCGTATTGCCTCGAGTAATGGGACGTTGATATAAACCTTCTGAATCATGTCCACGAAGTGATTGAACTGTTCATCTATTGTTGCCTTCCTATTCCTTTGAGGGAACGACATCACATTGGCTTCTACAAATTCCGGATGTGCCGTCACTCCTTCAGGTGCCTTCTCTTTTGAGGGTACCTACCTTACCTGGGGGAGTTCTTCCGAGTCGGATGATCCTTCATGAATGTTCTCAACCTCTTGTGTGTTTTTCTTGTTTGTTCCTGCAGGGTTAGGGAATGGTAGTCACCGCATTTGCATTTTCAATGGGAGGAACAGAAGTAGCTAACTGAGCTATTTGAGTTTCTAACATTTTATTAAAACTTAGCTGGCTCTTCTGAGTAGAAGAAAAACTTTCAAGCTTAACGTTGAGACTTTCCAAGGATTTATCAAGGGCAGCTAACTTTTTGTTAACACCTTCATTAATTTTAGCCTGCCCGAAGACAAGATCTCTCAAGGAGGACTGGTTATAATTGTAAGTATTACCTTGGTTACCTCCTTGATAATAAGGGCTTTGTTGATTCCACGTTTGGCCTTCTTTTTGTTGGGGATGATAACCATTGTTATTGCCATTCATGTACATCACTTCCTCCTGAGTTTCAGGACAGTAATTTCCCGAATACCAGTGTTGCCACGGACTTCACAAGTCATATGAGAATCCATAGGCAGAGTAGTGGTGGCCATGGGGAGCCTTCTCGCTGGTGTAGTCATCCAATCTTTTCATAAGAAGGTCCAGCTTGGTAGTAATCATATCTGCTTCCTTGACAGTATGAGTACCCCTCTGACGTGGCTGGAGTCTATCATCGCTCCACCCTTGGTTGGATACCATATTCTCAATAAGTGATTTGGCATTATCAATAGTGAGTGAGAAGAATGCTCCCTGTGCAGCAGCATCAATATGGCCTCGGGCTGTCGGAGTCAGCCCATTATAGAAGCTTTGAAGAATTAGCCAATCCTCCATCCCATGGTGAGGACAGTCCAGGACGTACTCCTGAAGCCTTTCCCAAGCGTCTGGAATAGATTCACTTGTTGCTTGCTGAAAGCTAGAAATTCTTCCCTGAAGAGCATTGGTTTTCCCCAACGGAAAGAACTTCTTGAGGAATGCTTCTGAACACTTGTCCCAAGTATTGATAGCATCACGATTCGCATAGAACCATGGCTTGGCTTTCCCCAAGAGAGAAAAAGGAAACAGTCGAAGATGAACATCGTCCATATTTGCACCCTTGATGATAAAAGTGCTGCATAGCTCTAGGAACTGCTGCAGATGGGCATTAGCATCCTCATTTGGCTTGCCACAAAATGGACTAGCCTGTACCGTTGTGATTAAACCCGTCTTGATCTCAAAGTTTTCAGTCCCCACTGCCACCTCAGGGCCTTGCAGCACTTGGCCGGCAGAAGGAGCTGAGTACTCATGAAGCGTCTTCTAGGCCATAGTGTTTGACATAGATGGTACGAAGGAAGCTGGATCGCCTTCCGGACGAGTACGACGAGGTGAGTCAAAATGAACTCGAGCTTTCCTCACTAACGACTCAGGATCTTCTGTGAAATTCTCCAGTAAGTCAAAACCAGTCATACACTACCTGTCTTCATCATCCGAAGATAAAAGAAGACAATCAAGGTTAGTCTGCATTTAGAGTTGCTCTAACCTACTCATGATTTATAAACAGATGCAAAGCATAGTCATGATAATTCTGTGCCTTCCCCGGCAACAGCGACAAAAATGCTTGTTGGCGTTTCTTAATGTCACTACTAACGACGCCGAGTTAGAGTGAGCATCAAGACTTGCCAAAGGTAAACCTAACGATCATGAATGAATCCGCAAGCGCACAGATAAACCATTATAGCATTTCCCCAGGGAAGTGAGTGTTCCAAGGGTATCGAATCCGTGGAAGGCAATGGTGGATATCAAGACTTATGCTTTTGCACTGAATGTAAACCAAGAGATAGATATAGAAGACAACAGCTCAAAGACAGGGGTAAGATAAATGATATGATAAGGGTAGTGCGACACACACTCGGATCTATCTCTACACTAGCACACTACGGCTTAGGAGGGACATACGAAGCTAGCTTTAGGTTCTATGGTACTAAACATATAGAGTTAGATGATATAAGAGATAAGCATAAAGCATTGCATGCGAGGAAGGTTCAGCACCCTGGTACAAAAGGGGAGATAGCCCGCGACAACCAGCACTCTGCGAAACTATCCTTTAGACTCCTACAGCAATACCCCAGCGCGGAGGGTTTCAAAGGGTCCAATAGTTGTCACCACTGCGACCTACCTCAATTGTTACGGGGGGCATGCTCATAACTAACGTAGCCACACAACCCAGGCACCATGCCTGCATTACTGCTAGACTTCACCCGGCCCGGGCTATTGCGACCCATGATGAAGCCACCAGAAGACTGGTCAACTTAGACCTAGTATCGTAGCTTAAACACAAACTTCATGCAACACAACAATGCTATCAAACAAGATCAAATTAGGGCTAGTCATACGAACAGATACGAACTCTCTTATGTCTGATCAACAAGATCAAAGGGTCGTGTTCGTGAAGAACACGAGCCTCTAACTTATGAACAAACACATAAGGAATGAGTAAATCATTCTTCAACTGGATCGAAAGGTAGTGTTCATGAAGAACACGAGCCTCTAAATGATGAACAATGGATGAACTCAAGAACATATCAATCATATGATCTACCACAACTTTATATGAAATAGCTGAATAACTGAAGTAGATCAAAGTCATACATAGAAATATAGATACAAAAAGAACTCACACCTAGACTCCCAAGTAGACTTGGAACCTGAATAAGAGCTACTCTAGCCTACCCCCTAGCCTTGGAAACTAAAAGTGAGAGGAGAGTCAAGAGAGATGTGTGTGAGAAATGGGTGCCCCTCCCCTTCAATTTATTGCCAAGGACCAGGCTTGCTCGGAGCACCAAATGGCCTCAAAACACCCGTGGATGCAGCAAATGACCAATGAGTGACCAACACGTGGAAGGATGAGATGAGAGGAGGCATCCTAGGATCGCTTGCTATGTGTCAGTTCGACCGATCCTAGGATCGGCTGACCATCCCGGCCTTCCTCTCGAGGTGTGCTTCCTCGGGGTGGCTTCCAGGTGGGCCCTTTGGTCACTCCTCCGTGCATGCCAAGTTTCCTGATAAGATGGAGCTCTGGTGGGCCCATGGATCCTTGTAAAGTCCATGTGTCACTCTCTGATTCGTCGGTGAGTGCCTCCCTTGGATTAGTGAAATGAATGCCACATGTTTCCTAGGTGGCAGCCATCTCCTCAGCTGAGGTGGCATGGACCACTCATAGAAAGGTGGGTTTCCTTCTCTTTTTATGCTTATTTCACCTACATACAAATAATCTCTAAGGACAAGTGCAACTACATTATTCAAACCAAAATGCAAGTAATAAATGCATATGCCTCCATTTATGTGAGAATATTGATGGCTGAAAGTGGTACTTAACAACCGTCAACAGTGGGTATCTCTAATTCTCAAACCCCGGGGTTTACCTCACATACACTTCTTCCTCTATCACCCCATTCAAGAAAGCACTCTTCACATCCTTCTGAAACAACTCGAACCCTTTAGCCACGGCAATAGCTAGAAGGATCCTAATTGCCTCCAGACGGGCCACAGGAGCAAATGTCTCCTCATAATCTATACCCTCTTTCTGGTTGAACCCCTGAGCCACCAACCTCGACATGTTCCTCACAACCATCCCATTCTCACCTTCCTTGTTCTTCCACACCCACTTGGTACCTATAGGACGGCAACTTGGCGGTGGATCAACTAACACCCAGACTTGGTTTCTCTCAAAATTCTCCAACTCCTGATGCATGGAATTCACCTAGTTTGCATCAAAAAGTGTGTGTGGAATATCTTTGGGCTCAAACAAGGCAACAAATGCAGAGTGAGCAAAGTGAGAAGTATTTCGTGACCTCGATCGTGTAGTCCGCTCATGAAGGTCACCTATGATCGTCTATGGTAGGTGATCCACCTGTACACGCCAGGGAGCCTCTCGCCTGGACACAACCTCCCCCTCAGCAGCAGCCTCCACTCGAACAACCATAGTCGTCGTAGGCGTAGGGGATGGACCATCCTCGATCGTCGTCGCCGTAGTGGAAGTAGCATGTACACGATCAGCCGCGGGAGAATCACCACCATCATCATCTTCTTCTACATCTCCATCCTTCTCATTATCGAAGATCTTCTCACCAACATCATCGTCACCTGCATACTCAAAGACAGAAGAGCAACATGGTTGTGTCTCGTCGAAGGTTACCTCGCAAGTCTTCATGACTCGGTTAGTGTCAAGATTGAGCACACGAGAAAAATACCATCTGCACACCTAGCCTCAAACTTATCTAGCTTGCCCTTCTTCAGAATAAAGCACTTGCAACCAAAGGCTCTAAAGTGACTCACCTTGGGTTTCCGCCCATGCATCAGCTCATAACTGGTCCACTTCTTGAAAGCACGAAGGAAAATGCGATTCGACACATAGCAAGCGGTATTGACCGCCTCAGCCCAGAAACGTCTAGGAGTCCTATGCTCATCAAGCATCATTCTGGCCATCTCAGAAAGGGTCCAGTTCTTCCTCTCCACTACGCCATTCTAGCAAGCGACGCATGGAGAAGAGTACTGCTGGTCAAGACCAAGATCACTGCAAAAGTCGTCAAAATAAGAGTTCCTAAATTCCGTGCCAGTGTCACTACGTATAGCTCGAATGGCATCCCCATGTCTCTCATTCTTCAACCTCAAGATCAAGTCGCGAACAAAGCCAAATGTCTCACTCTTATCCTCCAAAAAGAAAACCCAAGCGTACCGCGAGAAATCATCAACCACTACCAACACATACCACTTCCCACCCACAGAGCGAACATGAGCCGGCCCAACCAAATCCATGTGTAACAGCTCACAAGGTCGCTCGGTCATGACCACAGTCAGAGGGGCGTGAGAAGCGGCAACCATCTTTCCATGCCGACACGGAGCACAATCCAAATCCTTCTCGAATTTAACCTTTGGCAATCCTCAGACCAGGTCTAGGCCACTCAAGCGGGAAAGCAACTCAAAGGTCAAGTGTCCTAGCCTCCTATGCCACTTCCAAAGTTCAGCCGAAACACTAGCAACAAAGTATCGAGGAGGACCAACAGTCTGGGAAAATCGGCATGAAAGATTTGACCCTCAGGGACGATCGTACAAACAAGATCACCTCGAGAATCAAGCACACGAGAAGCACCCAACTTAAAACGAACCTCAAAACCCTCGTCAAGTAACTGAGATCCTAACAACAAGTTAAAACCAAGTGACTTGACCAAAGCCACAATCTTTAAGGTCACCTTGCTACTCACCTTCACTATACCTTCAGCAAGCACTCGTCCTCTCCCATTGTCCACGAATGTGATGTACTCCCTCGTACTCACCGGGGTGAGGGTGGAGAACCACCCACGATCTCCGGTCATGTGGTGCGAACAACCAGAGTCAATCAACCAAAAGTTCTCCATGCCTCCCACCTACAAATCAAAAACGAGAACGAGAATGAGCATGTGACTCAACACTGGGATTAGTATAGAAAGAGTACAACTAGTGTCGAGCCATTTGCTCAAAAGAAGGGTTAGCAAAATCCATCCTATCAAAACCTCTAGGCGGAGCCCTCTCACGCCTACCACCAAAGAACCTGTCACGTCTCACTGGAGGGGAACGCGTACCACGAGAAGGAAAACGTGGCTGGTAGTCCCTTTGAGAACCAAAGCTGTGACTGTGCCTCCCAAACTCGTAACGGTCACAAGCAAGAGCACCTCCAGTAAACTCAACACACCCAAACCCAACACGCCTATCTCTCTGAGGAAAACCACTACCACCCCGAGTAGGAATTGTATGCACAAACCCATAACCCCGAGGTAGAGGCACCACACGAGGCTCAGGCACACCATGAGAAGGGTGGTACCTGTTCGTGTTTGCCATCTCCCTAGCAAATAGGGTTAGGCATTTTTTTACCGAAGACCGAAAACCGAACCGAGCCGAAACCGAACCAAATTGTCAGTTTTTCGGTTTTTCGGTTCGGTGTCGGTTTTCATTTTGAGAAAGATCGGTGTTCGGCTTGGAGATTGGTCTCCACGTCCTGCAGAACCGAAACACCGTAAAAACCGAACAACTCTCCAGTTCGTAGGCCCTCCTGCGAATTCCCTCCTGCACCTGATATCTTCAGCCCATTTAAACATCTTGGCCCAAAAACCACTACCCAAATATACATAAACAAGCAGCCCAAAAGGTATACACGAGTTCAGGAGTCCACCCATGAGCATCTAGCAGCGTCCTTATCCAGCTATCCTCTCATTGCCTCATACCGGATCCCCTTGACCTAACGGTGGCGGCGGTCGCCGCATGCCACTTCCACGGCAACGCGCATGAGGGTGGACCTCCCGGCACGGATCTAGAGAATCAGAGCTCAGCAAATCGAAGCTAGAGGGAGTGAGGGACAGCGAGGGAACGCGGCGACGGGCTGGTGGCCACGCTCAGCAAGGGCGCGGGGGCAACAAGCTGATGGCGGCGCTCGATGAGCGGCAGCTCAGGCGAAGCAGCAGGCTTGGCGAGGCTGTAGCATGCTCGCGGAACGAACGGTGCGTGCGAGTAAGTTTTCTTGGTTCGCATTGATGCTTTCACTGGGACATGGTGATGATGACGGATGAGAAACTTGAACTTCGGTAAAAACTGAACACCGAACCGAAAAACCGAAACCGAATACATTGGTTTTTGTTTTTCTGATAGACCGATCGGTTATCAATTCTTGGAAAACCAAAATTTTGAACACCGAAAAACCGAACTGAATTGTCGGTTTAAACAGAATGCCCACCCCTACTAGCAAACCTCTCAAACCTTCTCCTCCTGAAGCAGAACTCCTTATGGCCATCCCTCCCACAATACTCACAATGGAAGTGGACTGGTTTTGGCTTAGGCTGTGGTTTCTCAATGGGCTTCTCAATCGCTTTCTCTCCTGGCTTCCCCCCAAACACATTCCCAAGGGTGCTCACAAACTTCACCAGTTTTTGGTAGTTTTCTGTCTTGTGGGGGAACACTGGTGGATTTGGGGTTGTGTCTAGCTTGTTTCTGAGGTGGTTTGGCTTGG
The DNA here is from genome assembly GCA_036936925.1 of Cenchrus fungigraminus. NCBI lineage: Eukaryota > Viridiplantae > Streptophyta > Magnoliopsida > Poales > Poaceae > Cenchrus > Cenchrus fungigraminus. Next base: position 130,891,558 of record CM072779.1, read on the forward strand.
GTGTAAGTTTGTTCATGGGTTTAGAAGTGTGATGGGATAGGAATGTCCTCAACTTTCTCTTCTCCCTCACCACTCTTCCCAGACCCCAAAGCCTGACCATCAAACCTCTTAAACTCAGCCAACATCAAACTCAACTGAGGTTCATACCCAGACAACCAACTCATCAATTTCCTCAACTCATCATTCTCATCCTGCAAGCAATCATCATAATGTGCAAGTTCTATATTTTTTACCGCATGCAATTCACAGGTAGAGCATGATGTAGGAATAGGAGCTTTCAAAGCAGCCTCAAGAGAAACTATCCTATCATGAGATTCATCTAGCCTAGTATGCAACACAGGACAAGAAGTGCAAGCACCTAGTAAAGCAGGTCTAGATTTCATCTCATCAAGCTCAACCCTAAGCATATCTAGTTCCTCAATTGTTGAGGCATGCTTCTCCTTGAGAGCAGTCAAGTCAGCCAGGAAAACATTGCAATCACCACAATCAACCTCATCAGAAACAACAAGAGCAGCTTTCAAAGAGTCTATTTCAGTTCTAGCATCAACAAGCAAAGACTCAAGCTCAACTATCTTATCCTTAACCTAGCGAAGACCGGAATTCTCTCTTCTCCTTGTTGGTCTTTCTAAGCACATCATCATGGTTATCAAGCAACTCATTCAACTTAGCATTCTCCTCTAGCAAGAAGTTGGGGTCACGACGTACCTCATCCTCGGAGTCAGAGTTTGAATCTGAGTTATCCTTCCCGCCCTTCTTGTCGTTGGAGTTGTGTTCCATGCCGCAGAAACCGCCTTGCGCGATGAAGCTCAGGCTGGTGGAGTTCTTGCCCGTGTGCTACTTGTCCTTGCACTGTTCTTGCTCTTCCTCGCTGCTTGAATCGGATGAGGAGTCACATGAAGTGGAGTCGATGTCGCTCACTCAGGCAACCATCGCTCGAGCCGTCTTCTTCTTGTACCTACCGCTCTTCCTTAGCCTTCTCTCACTCTTGTCCTTGCACTTGTCCTTGTACTCGTTCTGGGAGCGGTGCTTGTTGTTGTAGTTGTGCTTGGGCTTGCCCTTGTAGTCGTTCTTGATCTCCATGGCTTCCGAACACTCAGTGATGAAATGCTCGTGCTTCCCGCACCAATAGCACATCCCCGAGATCCTCCTCGCATTCTTGCGGTTCTCGTACATCTGCACAAACCTCTTGCTCAACAACGCGAGATCCTCCTCACTCAGCACCTCAAAGTCCTCATCTGGCATGGACACAAGACAAGACAAAGAAAATTGCATAGCAGCAGGGCTAGCATTAGTCCTCGATCCTGAGACAAGAGCCAAACTATGCGGATCAGTGGGGCTCTCGCTCTTGGCTCTCAGGCCACGATCAATCTCTGAAGACTTGAGCTTAGAAAACAGCTTGTCCACCGCCAGGGTCTCATACACACCCGACTCCAAGATGGCCTCGACCTTGGCACTCCACACGGATCTGTCAAGTGAGTGCAAGACTTTGATAGCTCTATCATGATCCGTGTATGGGAGCACCGTCACATTGGCCCTCATGTTGTTCACAATACAGGTGAAGCACTGGAACATCACATCAATCGACTCACCGGGGAGATGAGTGAAGTTCTCGTACTCTCTCCGATGAGTGGCAAACAAGCGGGTCTGCACCTAAGCGTTTCCAACATGAGCATTCCAAAGCTTTAGCCAAATCTTTCCGGCCACATCCTCTCCGTACACTCGATCAAACTCCGAGGCATAGAGAGCACGGAACAAGTAATCCACGGCCTTGCTATTGGACTCAATCATGTCCCGAGCACCTGGATGGATGAAATTGTCTGGAATGACATAGTTTCCATTTTGTGTCACTTACTAGATCAATTGTCCTTTCCCACGCAAAAACGTGCCCATGTGCCTCTCCCACATCTGGTAATTATTACCATCGAAGTGCGGGGGACCCAACCCCTTTCCCTAGTCGCACATCTTTGGATCTTAGACTGGTTAGAATCATGAAGATCCGTAACCGGCTCTGATACCAACCGAAGGACCTAATAGGCGACAAGAGAGGGAGGGGGGAGGAGTGAATGGGAGCCGATAAAAATTCTTCCCAAAGGAGAGAACTCGGCCTATACCCCGATTGCCACTCCGATCACTCGCACACACCAAAGAAGCTCTAGACTAGGCACACACAAGCCTACAAGTCCTAGAGACAAGCCATGAATCAAAAAGCGAAAGCACAAGACAAGAATCAAACCACCCGAGCAAAACTGCAGAGTCCAGGGCGGGCTGTCCGAAATGTACAGGCGGACCATCCGTGGCACCTAGGCAGACTATCTGCACGGACGGCGTGGACTGCCTAAAATGGCAAACGGAACCACCAGAGACGCACCCCGAAAAGTCAGACTGTCTGCGAAGGACCTGCGGATTGTCCGGCTCGTTACGGACCGTCCGGCACTCAAGTACGGACCGTCCGCAAACTACTTGCCACCAAAAACTCCTGAACCAACGGATTGAAACACGGGCACGCAAGAACACGTGATGAACAATGATGAACCATAGGTACGCGGACTGTCTGTGGCTACCTCGCGGTCTGTCCGCAAGCCACGAACAGAGGCAGATCCAGGGAACCTGCAAAGTCAATTCCCTAGAGCCATCACCGGATCTCCCAAAGCACTTGAGCTTTTGAGACAAAATCCGGGGGGCGATGTGAAGCATAAAAAACTGAAGCTATTCACCAAAATCCTTGACTTCTAACTCACTAAATCGACAGTAATCGCGGATCACATGAACACTACCATGAACTCGGGTTCCACAAAGAACTCGCAAATCGAAGGATTTTTCCGGCATTTGAGGGGTCAACATCATACCCAAAGATGCACAAGACATCCACCCATGATCCCCTCAAAGAAATCCAAAGAGAAACACCTTCAATTTGACGAATCAAGCGAAGAACAAAAGCCCCCAAAAATAGCACAAAAAATGACATGAAAATCACAAGATGCTAAGAAGGAGATAGAATCACAACGCCGAATTCTTCCATACATCCAGAGATCAGAGTCTATATAAGAATCTAGCCTAAGGAAATACTGGGAAAAGAAGCAGTCCAGAGCGATTCTCCCTAGCCATCCCCCTCTACCTTCCATTTATACTTACTCTCCTGGAGGCGGCAAATGACACAACTACCCCTAGTGCATAAATGTAAGATACACACCCCTTAGGGGCATTTTGGTCCAAGTCAAGCATATTCTCATCACGCAGACACACTTCCACCGTGGACTTGCTTAGCCTAGACGCAAGCCCCACGATAATGCCACATGCCCCCCGCCTTGAAGCTTCCCGACGCTCCCGGATCACCGTCTCCGTCGCATTAGGCCTTCAGCCTTAGTTTTGAGGCCCAAACCAAGAAATCGTCCACCGATGGTTTTGTGGGGAAACCACCAAACCCCGCGTGCAAGCTTCAACCTCAATCCGCTACCTTGCACCGGCCCATGTCCGTGAATTCAACTCGCCCTTCTTGCACCATGCGGCTCGCACTTGACCCCATCGGCCACCGGGTCCATCGAACCAAGCCTACTTGCCTCTCCATCACCCGGAGGCCTCAAAAGGCATAGGCCTTTCGCGCTTGTTCTTCACCTGCACCAACACGAGTCAAGCCGCAACCTGCACCTGCAACACTGAGCCAAGTATCAGTCCACACAACATTGTCAATCACTCATCACTGAGCGACCCACCACTGATCTTCAGATGCTCTTGGTCCTCAGTTAAATTCACCTATGGCAAGTCTTGACGCTCGCTCTAACTCAGCGTCATTAGTAGTGACATTAAGAAATGCCAACAAGCATTTCTTGCACTATTTCTAGGACGGATTCTAAATCCGTTCTTAGGTGGCTGTGTTGAGAAATGTCAACAAGCATTTCTGGCGGCATTGCCGGGGAAGGTACAACATTATCATGACTATGCTTCGCATCTGTTTATAAAACATGAGTTGGTTAGAGCAACTCTCAATGCAGGCTAACCTTGATTGTTTTCTTTTATCTTTGGATGATTAAGACAGGTAGTGTATGACTGGTTTCGATTTACCGGACAGTTTCACAGAAGATCCCGAGTCATTAGTGAGGAAAGCTCGAATTCATTTTGACTTTCCTCGCCATACTCGTCCGGAAGACGATCCAACTTCCTTTGTACCATCCACATCGAAATCTATGACCCAAAAGACGCTTCATGAGTACTCAACTCCTTCTGCCGACCAAGTGCTGCAAGGCCCTAAGGTGGCAGTAGGGACTGAAAACTTCAAAATGAAGATGAGTTTAATCACGATGGTACAGGCTAGCCCATTTTGTGGCAAGCCAAATGAGGATTCTAATGTCCATCTACAACAATTCCTAGAGCTATGCAGTACTTTCATCATCAGGGGTGTAAACGTGGATGTTGTTCGTCTTCGACTGTTTTCTTTTTCTCTCCTGGAGAAAGCCAAGCAATGGTTCTATGCGAATCGTGATGTTGTTGATACATGGAGCAAATATTCAGAAGCATTCCTCAAAAAGTTCTTTCCATTGGGTAAAATCAATACCCTTCGTGGGAGGATTTCTAGTTTCCAGCAAGCAGCAAATGAATATATTCCAGAGGCTTGAGAAAGGCTTCATGATATGTCCTGGCCTGTCCTCACCATGGGATGGAGGAATGGCTTATTCTTCAAAGCTTCTATAATGGGCTGACTCTGACAGCCTGTGGCCATGTTGATGCTGCTTTTTAAGGAGCCTTTTTCTCACTCACTGTTGACAATGCCAAATCACTTATTGAAAAGATGGTCTCTAACCAAGGGTGGAGTCATGAAAGACTCCAACCACATCAGAGGGGTACTCATACTGCCAAGGAAGCAGTTATGCTTACCGCCAAGATGGACCTTCTTATGAAGAGATTAGATGACTATACCAGCGAGAAGGCTGCCATGGCCACCACTACTCTGCCTATGGATTCTCATATGACCTGTGAGGTATGTGGTAACACTGGGCATTCAGGAAATTACTGTCCTAAAACTCAGGAGGAAGTGATGTACATGAATGGCAATAACAATCATTATCATCCACAAGGAGGCCAAGTGTGGAATCAACAACGCCCTTATTATCAAGGAGGGAACCAAGGTAACACTTACAATTCTAACCAGCCCTCCTTGAGAGATCTTATTTTTGGGCAGGCTAAGATTAATGAAGGTGTTACTAAGAAGCTAGCTGCCCTTGATAAATCTTTGGAAAGTCTCAACGTTAAGCTTGAAAGTTTTTCTCCTGCTTAGAAGAGCTAGCTAAGTTTTAATAAAATGTTAGAAACTCAGTTAGCTCAGTTAGCTATTTTGGTTATGTCTGCTGATAACGGGAGGATCCCGGGGCAACTCGTGACCTCTTGTGAAAATGTTAGTGTAGTATCGACTAGGTGGGGTGAGCCACCTAGGCAGACACATGCTCCTAACTATGCAGGGAAGCCCATACATCAAATTCAAGACCCATGGTAGGAATCAGTAGTGTTGCACAGAAGAGATCATGGCTATCCAACTATCACATGCACTATTTATTACAAGACAATCAAGCATGCGCTTTGTGACCTTGGTGCGAGTATTAATCTCATGTCCAAGGCCATGTTCGAGCAACTGGGATATCCAACTCTCTCTCCAACAACACTGACTATCCAACTTGCCGATTCATCGATATGCTATCCAGAAGGAATTGTTGAGAGTTTGTTGGTCAAGGTCAAGAAGTCTTATGTCTTTGCGGATTTCGTGGTCCTTGATATGGACGATGAGGGTGGAATGCCGCTCATCCTTGGGTGACCATTCCTTAGTGATGTCAGAGCCAGAATCAATGTGGGATCTGGAGTGGTCCGATTTCGCATTGGGAAGAGGAACTTGATGTTTAGGTTTCAAGATAAAGAGGAGCAATGATACCTAGTGCAAGATAGTGTTGAGCAGCTTGGAGGAAGGACGGAGCCTTCACCCTCACCAAAGAAACCTCCGCCCACATTAAAGAAAAAGAGAATTCAGAAGGAATGGCAGAAGGTTGAGAAGGCATCACCCTCTACTTCTCAAGAGTGAGATGCAGAGTGATATCAACCGCTGAGAAGAGTCCTGCTCGGTTATGTTCGAGATTCTTTATGGGGGAGAAATTTCTGGCTGAGTTGGCTGTTGGTATTTCTTAACCTCAACACTAGTTGTACACCTAGCGTGAGCGTAAGATCCACCTGGGTAAACCGACGGGCACGAAAGAATTCGCAAGCGCACGGAAATACCGCTGTAGCACTTCCCCAAAGGAGTACTCCAAAGGGTATCGAATCCAAGGAACGATGTGTACTACCTTCTATCCTAGACTGATGATCCAAGGACACAACTCTATAGGATGAGATGAAGATGGAAATGATCTTGCTGGTAGCGTGAGAGTTGAGAACAACCTCTCGATTAGGGACTTCTCGTTTCGGACACCGGCCCCTCCTGACTATAACAGTTGGTTCACGGCAAATGGTTGCCTACACACTGTATCCGGACGTGGGGGATTTCAGAGGGTCCAACGGCTGTCACTACCGCGGCCTACCCCAAGACAAACCATGGGATACAGGGCAAACGAAGGATAACCCGAAGTCTAGACACCACGTCTAAACCACCGATTACTACTATAGCACGGTTACGTCTGTCGACCCGTAACAACACTATAGCACTTCGTATAAAGACGGAGTGACGAACCCACGATAGAGAGACCCGAACTCACTCAGATATACGATATCCTATGCAAGGGATCACAGATGAACTTGATATAGATTAGGATAAAGGAGCATCCACTAACTCTAATTAGACTAGCAGGCATACAAACAAGATACAAACTTAAGTGTTTATAATAGAAGATCAAGGGTCGTGTTCGTGAAGGACACGAGCCTCTAACTTATGAACAAACGCAAAAGTATGAGAAACTCGATCGTCAACTAGATCGAGGGAGCGTGTTCATGAAGAACACGAGCCTCTAAATGATGAATGAACGAAGAACACAAGAACACAGTATGAATGCCACTTTAGTCTAACTGAGAATGTCAAAATACTCACTTTATTCTAAATGAAGAACAGAAGCATCCGTAGAGGATCGTTCTTGAGGAAATGTGCCAAACACCATGGCACAACCCCAAGACACCACCCCACCTTCCTTCTAATCTCTAAAGCACTAGCAAGCCAGCACTAATCCTATGCAAGAGCTCTCCTCTCCTAATGAGAGAAGCCAAAAGGCAAAAGTGAAAAGGAGAAGAAGAAGTGTGTGTACTATTCTCTAACCCCTCTACTTCTATTTATAGGCCTGGGCACCGGCGTGGAAGCACCCCAAACACCCCGGGAATGAGGTAAGGAGCCAACCAGGAACCACCACGTGGAAGGCCAGGATTGGGCACCACAAGGTCGGTCCGGCCGACCTGTGGGGTCGGCCGACCCCTTGTGGGCCCCACCTGCCTTGTGTTTTCTCCTGGTGTCTGATGTGCGGGTCCTTATGGCGGTTCTAGGTGTCCATGTGTTTTGGAGGCAGTTTAGGCGCTCTGGTGGGCCATGGGATCCATGTGATATACACGTGGCGACTTCTGATTCGCTGAGGCTTTCTCCCTTGGATTGGTGACATCATGGATCGAGGGGGTGCTTGCATGACAGCCCCTCATTGGCTGAGCCTGGATTGCTTGGATTGGTGAGGTGGATGGATAAGGTGTACTTTTGCTCTCTCTCTTGTGCTTATCGCCTGCATTTGAATATACACCGCAACTTGTGGAAATTGTCAGTATAAGGCCCTATTCTATTGTGAATGTATAGTTCTTATGTCAAAATGCAGGCATTGACGACCACAAATATGGTACTTAACAGCCATCAACAACTCCCCCACACTTGACATTTGCTCGTCCCTGAGTGAAGGTGAGAGGTTCAAGGTGGAAAAGCTACTCAAGGTGTAGAGCAAACAAGAGATCATTCCAAACTTTTACCTTGGACTTGTGAGCTTGTGGAGTGTCTATCATGCTATCTTGGGTAGTTGAGGAATGGAATGGTGATGAATAAAAAATCATTCCTGCTCATCATGTCAAGTAACTTGGGGTTTTGCGATAAATTTTCAGAATAAACCTTGCTTAGCTCCTCATTTGATTCTCTCAGATCACTCAATGTGTATATGTCCTCACCAAGGCATTAGATTGCCTTTCTTCATCCTACTTCTAATGATGACTATATGTGTGGCTTAGGGTAGGATAACGGATAAGGCATACTTGTATCACATATATTGCAAAGTTAAAGACTGGATCCTCAGAGAAAATCAAATCACACAATCAGATCAAGATGTGCACATGTATGGATATGGTGAGTATGGAAAGGTGGATACTAGGCCCGGAATGGGTGCTAGATATTCCCATACATGTATGATGAAAATTGGTTGATGGTGAGGTGGACACCAGCTCCGGAATGGATACTAGTTATCACCATCTAGGTTATGAAACTCCTTTTTGCATGATTCTCCCTCTTGTATAAAAAATCTTTTGAGAACATGGTTATCTCTATGCTTTTTTTTGGACCTTCATGTGTCCAACTCTCTCTTTTTTTTCAATACCTGGACCTTCATGTGTCCATTTTTTCGATAGCCTTGTGTAACAAAAACTAGGAGGGAGAGATCAACACATATGGAGCCTTATTTTCACGGAATGGGTGAATGATACAATGCTAACTTCCAGTGTAGAAGCATAGCAAAGGGAAAAATGGTGGTGTGCACATGAATCTTGATAATGAAAGTAGTGAAGAGAATTCTCACAAGGGTCACAGAATTTAACAAATCTCAATGCAAAAACGAGCAGCATATGAGTATAAGGTTTTCACTATGGACATCATATGGCTTTGGTAGGGCGGTGCATATCAAAGAGGAACCTCGCAAAAGGGGTTTTATGGTTTTCAAATAAAAACCCAAGCACTCAAACATTTAGAGCGGAGATCATTTCATCAAGCCATATCACAAACACCAACCACTTAGATAGGCATGAGTTCCCTAACGAAATTTTTTCTCATAAGCGCCAGGATAAAAAGTGAGGAATGAGACTGGCTGCCTACTATCCTTGGGGTTATGAGGCAAGGAGTATAAAAATTCAGAGGCGCAGCCTTTATTTAGTTAAAGTGCAGGTGACGTACCTTTGTGTGCTTCTGGTTGGATGTGTGCGGGTTTCCCCCACACTGGTTTCTTACCTGTTATTTTGGGAGGCCATGATCGGGAGCTTATAGCCCCTTTGCGAGCTTGATGATCTGATACTCTTTATCATCCGGCTCCAGGAAGATCTTCAAACGCTGACCATTTACCTTGAAGGTTTCTCCTTCATCATTTTGTATGGTGATTGCTCCATGTGGCGCAACTTCAATGACAGAGAATGGTCCTTCCCATTTGCTTCACAGTTTTCCATGTCCAAAAAGTTTCACCCTTGAATTATAGAGTAGGACTTTATCTCCAATAGTAAATTCTTTTCTTATGATTTTCTTGTCATGCCACCTCTTGGTCCTTTCCTTATAGATCTTGGAGTTGTGATATGCTTTGTCTCTCCATTCTTCCAGCTCTGAGATCTGCTGCTGCCTTTGCCTTGCTGCCTTGGGGAAATTTAAGTTGAACCTCTTAATGGCCCAGTGGGCTTTATGTTCAATCTCCACTGGCAGATGGCATGTTTTTCCATAGACCAGTTGATAGGGTGACATTCCGATTGGCGTCTTGAAGGCAGTCCTATATACCCATAATGCATCAGGTAGATGTCTCTTCCAACAATTCCCTGCTTCCTTTACTATTTTCTGCAAGATATTTTTGATTTGCTTGTTCGACGTTTCAGCCTGACCGTTGGTTTGAGGGTGATATGCTGTGCAATATTGTGATGTATCCCTCGTTCTACTAGGAATTTTCTGAACTTTTTATCGATTAAGTGTGAACCTCCATCACTGATCACCAACCTGGGTGTGCTGAATCAGGGTAGGATGATGTCCTGGAACATCTTTTTGGATTGTTTGGAGTCTGCCGAAGGGCAAGGTATTGCTTCTACCCATTTTGACACATAGTCGACTGCCACTAAGATATACTCGCAGCCTTCTGATTTCGGGAATGGTCCCATAAAATCAATTCCCCAAACGTCGAAGAGTTCCACTTGCAGGTTGTCATGTAGGGGCATGGCATCTCTTGTAGTGATCCCCCATGTTTTTGGCATCTGCGGCATCTTCGAATAAATTCTGTGGTATCTTCATACATGGTTGGCCAGAAGAAACCGCTTTGCCAGATTTTTGCATGTGTGCGGAAAACCCCATGATGCCCCCCATAGGGCCCTGTGTGGCATTTCTCAATAATTTGCAGTCCTTCTGGAGAGGGTACACATCTTCGTAACAACCTGTCATTACAAACTCTGTATAGATATGGATCGTCCCACATATGCTTTCTGCTGTCATGTATCAACTTTTTTCTGTCCGCCCCTGGTGGTATATATCCTGTGACCATGTAATTAACAATATTTGCATACCAGGGGGTGGAGTCGGTGACCTTTAGTAGCATATCATCCCAGAGGTAGTCGTTTATTGGCAAGTCCTGTGAGTTAGTAGCACGCATACGCGACAAATGATCTGCTACGGAATTTTCTACTCCCTTTCTATCTTTGATTTCAATATCAAATTCTTGGAGTAGCAAAGTCCATCTAATCAGCCGGGGTTTTGCATCTTTCTTAACAAGCAGGTATTTTAATGCAGCATGATCAGTATAGATGATTATCTTAGACCCTACCAAGTAAGATCTGAATTTATCTAGTGCAAAGACTACTACCAGGAGCTCCTTTTCAGTTGTGGTGTAATTCAGCTGAGCTCCGGTCATAGTCTTACTAGCAAATGCAATCGCACGATGCTTGTTGTCCTTGGTTTGGCCTAGCACGACTCCTACAACGTAATCACTGGCATCACACATGATCTTAAAAGGAAGCATCCAGTCTGGGGGCTGAATGATCGGGGCTGAGATGAGAGCTTCCTTAAGGGTGAGGAAAGCTTTCATGCAATCTTCAGTGAAGTCGAAAGGAGTGTCTTTGGCCAGTAAGTGCATGATGGGTCTAGCTATTTGGGAAAAGTCTTCGATAAAACGACGGTAGAACCCTGCATGGCTGAGGACCAGGTGTGTCCGAGGACCAGTGGAGGGTCGCTCCTTAGTGATGAGTGATTGATAACGTTGTGTGGACTGATGCTTGGCTAAGTGTGCAGGTACAGGTTGCGGCTTGACTCGTGTCGGTGCAGGTGAAGAACAAGCGTGAAAGGCCTTAGCCCCGGCGGCCTCCGGGTAATGGAGTGGCAAGTAGGCTTGGTTCGATGGACCCGGTGGCCGATGGGGTCAAGTGCGAGTCGTGCGGTGCAAGACTGGCGGGCTGAAGTCGTGAATATGGGCCAGTGTAAGGTAGCGGATGGAGCCCGAAGCTTGCACACGGGGTTTGTTGGTTTTCCCACAAAACCATCGGTGGACGGTTTCTTGGTTTGGGCCTCAAAACCAAGCCCAGAGGCCTGAAGTGACGGAGACGGTGATCCGGGAGCTTCGGGAAGCTTCGAGGCGGAGGGCACGTGGCGTGATCGCGGAGTTTGCGTCGAGGTGAAGCGAAGCTGCGGTGGAAGCGTGTCCATCCGATGAAGACTTGACCAAAATGCCCCTGAGGTGTTGTATCTTCATTTAAGCAGTAGGGGTAGCGTGGTCATTTACCTCCCTCCGATGGACTTCGTATAAATAGCGGAGAGGTGGATGGCATCTCTCTCTCTATTGGACTTTAGGGCTTTCTCCCCCGGTAGATTTCTCTAAACTGCTTCTTTCCCTCTGGATTCCTTAGGCTAGACTCTTGTACAGACTCTGACCTCTGGATGTATGGAAGCATTCGGCGTCCCGGTGATCTCTTAGTCCCTTGTGATTTTCGTGTCATTTTCAGGGCTATTTTTGGGGAGTTTCGTTCTTCGCTTGATTCGTGATTTTGGGGCGTTTTCTCACGGATTTCTTTGAGGGGATCATGGGTGGATGCCTTGCGCATCTTTGTGTGTGATCTTGACCCCTCAAACACCGTGGAGAGCCTTCGATTCGTGCGTTTTTGGTTGGTGCTGAGTTCATGGTGGTGGTTCTGTTGATCCGCGATTCCCGACGATTTAGTGGCTTAGGAGTCGAGATTTTTGGGGCATACCATCCTTGTGTGACGCTTTTCATCTCCCTAAAATCTTGTCTCAAGAGCTTCAACCACTTGGGAGATCCGGTGATGGAAAGGTGGAGTTGACTCCCGAGGTCGGGCATTTTTCAGCTCTGTCTGCGTGTCGCGGACGGTCCGCTCGAGGGTCGCGACGGTCCACGAGGAGCGCGTGTGCCTAGGGTTTGTCCCGTGTTCTTCGTGTTTTTGCGCGTCTTCATTTCGATCCGTTTCGTCCCTAGGCTTTGGTTGCAAGGGGTTTGGCGGACAGTCCGCGAGGGTCTCACGGACAGTCCGCGTGGCCGGATTTCTGACGGACAGTCCGCAGAGCCTCCACGGACAGTCTGAATTTCGGGGGTGCGCTACTGGTGGTTCGAGGTGCTTTTACGGATAGTCCGCCGTGATCTTCCGGACGGTCCGCGCCCTCCACGCGGACTGTCCGCCCGGTCAACCCGGACAGTCCGCCAGGGATTTCGCAGCAGTGCCTAAGTCCCTTTGGTTCTTGCTTAGGTGCTTTCGCTCTTTGCTCCTAAGCTTGTCGGTTGATCTTCTAGGCTCGTGTATGCCTTGTTTGGAGCTTCCTTTGTGTGCGTGAGAATTTGGAGTGGCAATCGGGGTATAGGCCGAATTCGACCTTAGGGAAGAATTTTTATCGGCTCCCATTCACTCCCCCCCTCTCTGGTCGCCCGATTCGGTTCTTCAATTGGTATCTGAGCCGGTTACGGATCTTCTTGATTCTAACCAGTCTAAGATCCAAAGATGGGCGATTATGGCAAGGGGTCAGGTCCTCCACACTTTGATGGCAGGAATTACCCGATGTGGGATAGGCGCATGTGCGCGTTTTTGCGAGGGAAGGGAACTCTTATCTGGGAGGTCACTCAAAATCCTCAATATGAAATTCCAGATAGTTTTCTGCTTCCAGGATCGCGGGACATGTTTGAGGCCAATAGCAAGGCCGTTGATTACTTGTTCCATGCTCTCTGTGCCTCGGAGTTCGAGCGAGTGTATGGAGAGAATGTGGCCGGAAAGATTTGGCTCAAGTTGAGAAATGCTCATGTTGGCAATGCCCAAGTACAAGTCCGTTTGTTTTCCACTTACCGGAGAGAGTACGAGAACTTCACTCATCTCCCCGGCGAGTCGACCGATGCGATGTTCCAGCGCTTCACTAGCATAGTCAACAACATGAGGGCCAATGTGACAGTGCTCCCATACACGGATCATGATCAAGCTATCAAGCTTTTGCATGCCCTGGATAGGTCTGTGTGGAGTGCCAAGGTCGAGGCCATTGAGGAGTCGAGCGTGTTTGATACGCTGACATTGGATGAGCTGTTCTCCAAGCTCAGGTCTTCTGAGGTGGATCGTGGCTTGACAGCCAAGAGCGAGAGCCCCACCGATCCTCATAGTTTGGCTTTTGTCTCAGGATCAAGGACTAACGCTAACTCTGTTGGTTTTTCTTTATCTTGTCTTGTGTCCTTGCCAGATGAGGACTTTGATGTGCTGAGCGAGGATGATCTTGTGTTGTTGAGCAAGAGGTTTGGGCGGATGTACGAGAACCGCAAGAATGCAAGGCGGAGCTCGGGGATGTGCTATCGGTGCGGGAACCATGGGCACTTCATCACCGAATGCCCTGAAGCCATGGAGATCAAGAACGACTACAAGGGCAAGTCCAAGCACGACTACAACAAGCACCGCTCCCGGAACGACTACAAGGACAAGCACAAGGACAAGGGCGAGAGAAGGCACAAGAAGGGTGGCGGCCACAAGAAGAAGACCGCTCGAGCGATGGTGGCCGGAGCGAGCGACATCGACTCGACTTCAAGCGATGCTTCTTCTGACTCGAGCAGCGATGAAGAGCAAGAGAAGCGCAAGGACAAGCGGCACACATGCAAGAACTTCACCGGCCTAAGCTTTGTTGCACAAGGAGGCTTTTGCGGCATGGCGCACTCCAAGAAGGGTGGGAAGCACAGGTCGGATTCGAACTCCGATTCCGATGAAGAGGTACGCCAAGATCCCAACTTCCTGCTAGAGGAGAATGCTAAGCTCAATGAGTTGCTTGATAACCGTGATGATGTGCTTAGAAAGACCAATAAGGAGAAGAGGGAATTTAGGTCTTTGTTGGGTGATGCCATGGATAAAATTGCTGAGCTTGAATCCTTGCTTGTGGATGCTAGGAATGAAATAGCCGCTTTGAAATCTGCTCTAGTGGTGTCGGATGAAATTGATTGTGGTGATTGCTCAGTTTTTCTTGCTGACTTGACTGCCCTCAAGGAGAAACATGCCTCTATTCTTGAGGAACTAGATGTGGTTAGGATTGAATGTGATGAGTTGAAGTCTAGGCCAGCTTTGTTAGGAGCTTGTACTTCATGTCCTATTTTGCATGCTAGGCTAGATGAATCTCACACTAGAATTGTTTCTCTTGAGGCGGCATTGAAAGCTCCCCTTCCTACATCATGTTCAACCTGTGAAATGCATGCTTTGAAAAACATGGAATTTGCAAACTGTGTTGATCGTCTGCAGGATGAAAATGATGAATTGAGAAAAATGATGGGGTGGTTGTCTGGGCATGAGCCACAATTGAGTATGATGTTGGCTCAGTTTAAGAGGTTTGATGGTCAGGCGTTGGGGGCTGACAAGTGTGGTGAGAAGAGTGGTGAGGGAGAAGAGAAAGCCAGAGAGATCCCCATTCCACCACATACCACACCAATAAACAAATTTGCACCCAAGCCAAACCACCTCCGAAACAAGCTAGACACAACATCTAATCCACCAGTATTCCCCCACAAAGCTAAAAACTACCAAAAACCCATCAAGTTTGTGAGCACCTAGGGGAGTGTCTTTGATTGGAAGACAGGAGAGAAAGCTGGAGAGAAGCTTGTAGAGAAGCCACAGCCTAAGCCAGTGCCAATCCGCTTCCATTGTGAGTATTGTGGGAGGGATGGGCATAAGGATGAGTTCTGTTTCCGGAGGAAGAGGGAAGAGAGGTTTGCTAGGGAGATGGCAAACAAGGACAGGTACCACCTTGCTCGTGGTGTGCCTGAGCCTCGTAGAGGGCCTCTACCTAGGGGTGATGTGTTTGTGAGGACAGTTCCCACTCGTGGAGGTGGAGGTGGAGGTGTGTTTCCTCAGAGAGATAGGCGTGTTGGGTTTGGGCGTGGTAAGTTGGCTCGATGTGCTCCTTCTCGTGACCGTTACGAGTTTGGGAGGCACGATCGGAGCTTTGGGTCTCAGATGGACTACGGGCCACGTTTTCCTCCTCGTGGTGCGTGTACTCCTCCAGTGAGACGTGACAGGTCCTTTGGTGGTAGGCGTGAGAGGGTTCCGCCTCAGGGTGTTGGTAGAATGGACTTTGCTAACCCTTCTTTTGAGCAAATTGCTCGACACTGGTTTGACTCTTTTGGAACTAACCCCAGTGTTGAGTCGCTTGCTCATTCTCGTTCTCATTTTTTATTGCAGGTGGGAGGCTTGGAGAACTTTTGGTTGATCGACTCCGGTTGCTCACGACACATGTCCGAAGATCGTGGGTGGTTCTCTAGCCTCACCCCGGTGAGTACGAGGGAGTACATCACTTTCGGGGACAATGGGCGAGGACGAGTGCTTGCTGAAGGTATGGTGAAGGTGAGTAGCAAGGTGACCTTAAGAAGTGTGGCCCTGGTCAAGTCACTTTGTTTTAACCTGTTGTCAGTATCTCAGTTACTGGACGAAGGTTTTGAGGTTCGTTTTAAGTCGGGTGCTTCTCGTGTGCTTGATTCTCGAGGCAATCTTGTCTGTACGATCGTCCCTGAGGGTCAAATCTTTCGTGCCGATTTTTCCCAGTCTGTTGGTCCTCAGCGATGCTTTGTTGCTGGCATTTCGACCGAGCTTTGGAAATGGCATAGGAGGTCGGGACACTTGAGCTTTGAGTTGCTTTCCCGCTTGAGTGGTCTTGATCTTGTCCGAGGATTGCCTAAGTTGAAATTCGAGAAGGATTTGGTTTGTGCTTCTTGTCGGCATGGAAAGATGGTTGCTGCTTCTCCCGCCCCTCTGACTGCAGTCAAGATCGAGCGACCATGTGAGCTGTTGCACATGGATTTGGTTGGGTCAGCTCGTGTTCGCTCTGCGGGTGGGAAGTGGTATGTTCTTGTGGTTGTTGATGATTTTTTGAGGTACTCTTGGGTTTTCTTTTTGGAGGATAAGAGTGAGACATTTGGCTTTGTTCGAGACTTGATCTTGAGGTTGAAGAATGAGAGACATGGAGATGCTATTCGAGCTATACGCAGTGACAATGGCACAGAGTTTAAGAACTCTCATTTTGATGCCTTTTGCAGTGATCTTGGTCTTGATCATCAGTACTCTTCTCCATACGTCACTTGCCAGAATGGCGTAGTGGAGAGGAAGAACCGGACCCTTTGTGAGATGGCTAGGACGATGCTCGATGAGCATAGGACTCCTAGGCGTTTCTTGGCTGAGGCGATCAATACCGCTTGCTATGTCTCAAATCGCATTTTCCTTCGTGCTTTCAAGAAGAAGACCTCTTATGAGCTGATGCATGGCCGACAACCCAAGGTGAGTCACTTTAGAGCTTTTGGATGCAAGTGTTTCATTCTGAAGAAGGGCAAGTTGGATAAGTTTGAGTCTAGATGTTCGGATGGTATCTTTCTCGGTTATGCAATTCACTCAAGAGCATATCGTGGGCTCAACCTTGACACTAACCGAATCAAGGAGACTTGCGAGGTTACCTTCGACGAGACACAGCCATGTAGCTCTTCTATTTTTGAGTGTGCAGGTGACGAGGAAATTGGTTCCAGGATCTTTGAGGATGAGAAGGATGGAGATGGAGACGAGGATGATGATGATGGTGGTGCTCCCGCGGCTGATCGTGTACCCGCTACTTCCACTACTAAGACGACGATCGAGGATGGACCATCCCCTACACCCACTACGACTGAGGCTGTTCGAGTGGAGGCTGCTGCTGAGGGGGAGGTGGTGTCCAGGCGTGAGGCTCCTCGGCGTGTCCAGATCGATCACCCACCAACGATGTGTACCGCTGTAGCACTTCCCCAAAGGAGTACTCCAAAGGGTATCAAATCCAAGGAACGATGTGTACTACCTTCTATCCTAGACTGATGATCCAAGGACACAACTCTATAGGATGAGATGAAGATGGAAAGGATCTTGCTGGTAGCGTGAGAGTTGAGAACAACCTCTCAATTAGGGACTTCTCGTTTCGGACACCGGCCCCTCCTGACTATAACAGTTGGTTCACGGCAAATGGTTGCCTACACGCTATTTCCGGACTTGGGGGATTTCAGAGGGTCCAACAGCTGTCACTACCGCGGCCTACTCCAAGACAAACCGTGGGATACAGGGCAAACGAAGGATAACCCGAAGTCTAGACACCACGTCTACACCACCGATTACTACTATAGCACGGTTACGTCTGTCGACCCGTAACAACACTATAGCACTCCGTACGAAGACGGAGCGGCAAACCCACGAGAGAGAGACCCGAACTCACTCAGATATACGCTATCCTATGCAAGGGATCACGGATGAACTTGATCTAGATTAGGATAAAGGAGCATCCACTAACTCTGATCAGACTAGCAGGCATACAAACAGGATACAAACTTAAGTGTTTATAATAGAAGATCAAGGGTCGTGTTCGTGAAGAACACGAGCCTCTAACTTATGAACAAACGCAAAAGTATGAGAAACTCGATCGTCAACTAGATCGAGGGAGCGTGTTCATGAAGAACACGAGCCTCTAAATGATGAACGAATGAAGAACACAAGAACACAGTATGAATGCCACTTTAGTCCAACTGAGAATGTCGAAATACTCACTTTATTCTAAATGAAGAACAGAAGCATCCATAGACGATCGTTCTTGAGGAAATGTGCCAAACACCATGGCACAACCCCAAGACACCACCCCACCTTCCTTCTAATCTCTAAAGCACTAGCAAGCCAGCACTAATCCTATGCAAGAGCTCTCCTCTCCTAATGAGAGAAGCCAAAAGGCAAAAGTGAAAAGGAGGAGAAGAAGTGTGTGTCCTATTCTCTAACCCCTCTACTTCTATTTATAGGCCTGGGCACCGGCGTGGAAGCACCCCAAACACCTCGGGAATGAGGTAAGGAGCCAACCAGGAACCACCATGTTGAAGGCCAGGATTGGGCGCCACAAGGTCGGTTCGGCCGACCCCACCTGTGGGGTCGGCCGACCCCTTGTGGGCCCCACCTACCTTGTGTTTTCTCTTGGTGTCTGATGTGCAGGTCCTTATGGCAGTTCAAGGTGTCCACGTGTTTTGGAGGTGGTTTAGGCGCTCTGGTGGGCCATGGGATCCATGTGATATACGCGTGGTGACTTCTGATTCGCCGAGGCTTTCTCCCTTGGATTGGTGACATCATGGATCCAGGGGTGCTTGCATGACAACCCCTCATTGGCTGAGCCTGGATTGCTTGGATTGGTGAGGTGGATGGATAAGGTGTACTTTTGCTCTCTCTCTTGTGCTTGTCGCCTGCATTTGAATATACACCGCAACTTGTGGAAATTGTTAGTATAAGGCCCTATTCTATTGTGAATGTATATTTCTTATGTCAAAATGCAGGCGTTGACGGCCACAAATATGGTACTTAACAGCCGTCAACATTGGTGGCGGTAAAATTGTGCCTAGGTGCAATGATATTGTGCATCCTACTCTTCGATTGTGGCACAAGTGGCTCGCCATTACTCTCTTTCCAAGAGACGATGTTCAGCCTGTGCACGTCGATGAGATGATCGTTTTATATGCCGCCACCAAAAGGATTAAGGTCTCCCCCATTAAAGCTATGATTCGGCAATGGTTAATGAACTTTAAGATGATAGGTCCTATTGAGTGTACGTCTTTGGTGACTGTATTGCTCCCAGACTCGGGATTTTAGGCAGGAACCCTGTCCCATTCATTGGGACTCCTCGAGCTCTCATTGATGAGACATACTCGATCCAAGGGCATATACTTAAGAGGGGCCCAAATGATTCTTTGACTTTCTTCTTTCTGGGCTATACAAATGAGATCTCGTTACCTAACTCGGGGTTTCAGTTGTATAACTCGCAGTCGTTAAACATTCCCCTTGTTGCACAAGAGGAAGACCGTCGTGCTAGTATTTCCGATAGGTCCACTAGGAGCACTTCGAGGAGAGCACACATGCAGCAGCAATCGCAGCCACCAGAGCCATAGCCTACTACACCACCTATGGCAGGAGGGGCCTCTGCAGGGTACATGGCCGGGGTAACCCCTGGGTATGGGATCAGCCCATCTACCATCAGGGTGCGAGTAGTACGGCTTGGGCTAGCGTGAGCAGTGACCGGTGGGCTGCACCCACTAGTTCCAGCTCCAGTGGTCCGACTCCGTCTTTGTCCTTCAGACGATACTCTTCGGCCTCTGCATTAGAGGCTCAGCTGGCGCAGCAGCTTGGAGAGCTCACCGTCCAGGTCACGGGAGTGGAGGAGACACTGAACACGCACATTGAGTCTAACTCAGCGTGGCAGTGACAGGCTGGCGAGAGGATGGACGCCATGCAGCAGGCGCAGTAGCGACAGATAGAGGAGCAGAGGGCTTACTTTGCGAGTTAGGGATTCTTCTACCCTCCACCACAGTGAGCCTGAAGCTAGCTTGGGGGAGGATCCCCATTCTGAGGTAACTTGTATCTTCATTTGTTTTCAGAATCTCCCATAATGAAAACCCATAAAAATCTGCAAAAATAAAAAGACCAAAAATATTTATTTGCTTTTATCAAGTTTGCTTTAGTTTGCTTTGATATGTGTAGTAAGAATGCTTTGCCTCTATGGTTGAAATGATGAATAATTGCTTTGTTTATTCTTCTTATATATCTTGCTTACAGCTTCGTATCCTACCTAGGTTTTGAGTTTGTTGGCTTGCATGTTCAAACCTTAGCTTAAGATTTGTGGGTAGCAAAAAACATGATCCATGCCTAAGTTGTTGTGAGACATGATATGGTAAAATAGAGTGCTATGATCTTGTACCAAGTGATGCTTTATATCCGGAGTTTTCCTTTTTGAAAATCTAAACATGATGAGTTCCTCAATGCTGAGCATTTCCTATCCAAGGCCATATGTAGATTCTAGCTCGTGTTAGCCTCTACATATGCAGCTTGTTCTCTCATTGAGCTTTGTCAAATTGTTGTGACCCTTGTTTAGAACTCATACTCCCCTGATCAAGATCACGTACACGAATCATGCTAAAACTTCTACACTGGAAGTTGGCTTTTATCATTTGTTCCATTCATCCTAGCATTCTTCCACAAAAAAATATATGCATCTTTTGTATCATTCACCCCTCTCCGAATATCTCCAAAAGAGACAAAGGGCTAGCTGGAAAAAGAAGAAAGAGAAAACATGCTCAAAAGCATGGCAAAATAAAATAAAGAAAGCTAGCCCAAGTCCCGGGAAAATTTCAAAAGGGGAAAGGGGTTGAAATGTAAAGAGTTCCACCATATAGATGGTAATAACTAGTACCTACTCCGGGGCTAGTGTCTACCTTATTGTCAACCCCTCAATCTTTATATAAAGTATGGTAATATCTAGCACCCACTTCCGAGCCTAGTATACACCTTACCATACTCGCTATCATCACACACTTATGCACATCTTGATCAGGATGTATGTTTGTTTCTTCCAAGGATCCGGTTTTTGACTTAGCAAAATATGAGAGACAAGTATGCCACATTTCTTCCCTACCTACAGCTCCACATAAGCCTATTAGAAGTAGGATGTGAAGAAAGGCAACTTAATGCCTTAGTGAGGAACCATACTCTTTGGGCGATCTGAGAGTATCATTTGAGGAACTCTGATTTTCTTTTGAAAAATTTGCAAAACCTCCAGATTAACACCTGATCAAGGTATGAGTGATTTTGTATTCTCTATATAACGATTCTGTCTCTCAACTGCCCAAGGCAGCTGAAGCTACACGCCCCACATCATCAAGCGAATGGTAAGAACATTGCCAACTTGTTCAACTCTTGGTAGTGTACTTTGCTGTATGTTTGCCATAAGTTAAGGATACAACATCATAGCAACAACTGATCAACCAACCTAAGTCCCTAATGTCTTGCTTCGAGACAAGCAAGAGGTAAGCTTGGGGGAGTTTGTTGACGGCTGTTAAGTACAACTAAAAGCCATCAATATTCTCACATAAATAGAGGCATATGCATTTATTACTCGCATTTTGGTATGAATAATGTAGTTCCACTTGTCCTTGGAGATTATTTGAATATAGGTGAAATGAGCATGAAATGAGATGGAAACCCACCTTCTATGGAATGATCCATGCCAACTCGGCTGAGGAGGTGGCTACCACACTGATTCTAGGTGGCATCCACATCATTGATCCAAGGAAGGCACTCACTGTCGAATTAGAGAGTGACACATGGACATCACATGGATCCATGGGCCCACTTAGGATTCCAACCCGCCATCAAACAAGCCATGCACCGGGGAAAGCTCAGAGGGCCCACCTGGCAGCCACCACGAGGAAGCACACTGGGTGGGGCCGCCCTAGATGGTCGACCGATCCTAGGATTCCGAGGTGGTGTTTGCTCATTGGTCACTTGTTGTATTCCGAGGTGTTTTGGTGACATTTGGTGCCCGAAGCAAGCCTGGCCTTTGCCTATAAATAGAAGGGGAGGGGCTCCCATTTCTCACACACATCTCTCTTGACTCTCCTCTCACTTTTGGTTTCCAAGGCTATGGGGTAGGCTAGAGTAGCTCTTATTCAGGTTCCAAGTCTACTTTGGGATCAAGGTATGAGTTCTCTTGTATCTTTATTTCTTTGTATGACTTTGATCTACTTTAGTTATTCAGCTATTTCATATAAAGTTACGGTAGCTCATGTGATTGATATGTTCTTGAGTTCATCCATTGTTCATCATTTAGAGGTTTGTGTTCTTCATGAACACTACCTTTCGATCCAGTTGAATGATGATTTTCTCATTCCTTATGTGTTTGTTCATAAGTTAGAGGCTCGTGTTCTTCACGAACACAACCCTTTGATCTTGTTGATTAGACATAAGAGAGTTCGCATCTGTTCGTATGGCTAGCCCTTGTTTGATCTAGATTGATAGCATTGTTGTGTTGCATGAGGTTTGTGTTTAAGCTACGGTACTCAGTCTAAGTTGGCCAGTTATCTGGTGGCTTTACCCTGGGTCACAACTGCCCGGGCCGGGTGAAGTCTAGCAGCAATGCAGGCATGGTGCCTGGGTTGTGTAGCTTCGTTAGTTATGAGCTTGCCCCCCGCAATGATAGAGGTAGGCCGCAGTGGTGACAGCTGTTGGACCCTTTGAAACCCTCCGCGCTGGGGTATTGTTGTAGCAGTCTAAAGGATAGTTTCGCAGAGTGTTGATCGTCACGGGCGATCTCCCCGTTTGTACCTGGGTGCTAAAGCTCCAATCATGCAATGCATTGTGCATCTTTCTTGTATCATCTAACTCTTGTATGTATAGTACCTTAGAACCTAGAGCTAGCTTCGTATGATCCCCCCTACGCTGTAGTGTGCTTGTGTAGAGATAGATCAGTGTGTGTGTCACACTACCCTTATCCTATCATTTATCTTACCCCTGTATTTGAGTTGTTGTCTCCTATCTCTATCTCATGGTTTACAATTAGTGCGAAAGCATAAGTCTTGATATCCGCCATTGCGTTCCACGGATACGATACCCTTGGAATACTCACTTCCTTGGGGAAATGCTACAATGGTTTATCTGTGCGCTTGCAGATTCGTTCACAATTGTTAGATTCAGATATGGCAAGTCTTGACGCCTGCTCTAACTTGGCATCATTAGTAGTGACATTAAGAAATGCCAACAAGCATTTCTTACGCTATTGCCCGGACGGATTCTAAATCCGTTCTTAGGTGGTTGCGTTAAGAAATGTCAACACCGGTGTCAAAGATGAAGACGTCATAACCTACTACAAGAAAGGTGTCACCAACATCAAGCTCTTCAAGAAGATCCATGAGGCTGGAGCAAAGAGTATTGCCGATCTCATGGCATATGTTGAGAAGCTCGTGGATACTCAAGATGCCGTCGTCCACGACTTCAAAGGCAACAGAGCTGACGACACATCCACCGCCCTGGTCTCTGATGCTGTTGTCAAGTCGCGCAAGTGATCTGGCGAGGTCTTAATGGACAACACTTCGCGAGGGTCCACCTTCCTCCATGAGGAATTCCAAGACACCCCGGATGACATCTGTCAGTTCCATGCTAGCGCAAAGCACACCATGCGTGACTGCGTGGACTTGAAGCGCGCCATGGACGTGCCAAAAGAGCCCTAGAAGAGCCCAAGTCGGCTAAGAAGATCAACAGTGGTGATGGCCGCTACAATAGCCGCAACAACAACAACCGACGCTACAACGACCGCTACCGCCGACCTGATCGGCGTGATGACTGCGACCGGCAACCTTATCACTGTGATGATCGCCGTGATGACAGAGAGCATCATGACGACCGCCGCGACAATCACTGCGATGATCGCCGTGACGACTGTCAAGATGATCGCACTAGAGATCGACGTGATGACCATCGCAATGATGGTGACCGTCGTAAGGAAAGCACTCCTCCACCACCTTCGGGTGGCAACCCTAACGGTGCCTTCCAGGCAGCCAATAGGGAGATTAACTTCATCGTTGGAGGTCGCAGGACCGCCCAAAGCCACATACAATAGCACTCCGAGGCGCGGGAGATCGGCCTTGTCAACACAGAAACTCCCCAACCTCTGAGGTGGTCGGAGTTCCCCATAACCTTCTCCAGGGAAGATCATTGGGTCCATATACCAGACCCCGGGACTTACACGCTGGTCGTCAACCCCACGATGGATGGAGCCGTACTACCCAAGACCCTCATCGACGGAGGTAGCAGCCTCAACATCATATTCATAGAGACCTTGAAGAAGATGAAGTTAGACTTCAAGAAGATGACAGCCTGCGATGAGAACTTCTATGAGGGTCATACCTGACAAAGCAACATACCCCTTGGGTTGTGTCTGCCTCCTAGTTACTTTCAGCATGGAAGCTAACTACCGCACACAGTGGCTGACATTCGAGGTGGCGGACTTCCGCTCCTCTTACCAAGCCATCCTAGGTTGTCTGATGCTGGCTCGGTTCATGGCCATCTCGCATCACACGTACCTTATCATGAAGATGCCGGCACCAAACGGGATCCTCTCCGCCTATGGGACATCATGGTCTCCTACAGATGCGAGGAGGAGACTCTCGACCTCACCTCGACAACTGGCCACATCGCCACTACTTCGATCGTGGTCGCTGAGGCCGCTAAGGTCGACGTTACCACACTCGAAGTTCCACAATAGAAGCGCACAACAACTACCTTGGACACCAGTCCTGCAGTGAAGAAGATCTGCCTCTACCTGCCCGACGTAGCGAAGGAAGTCACCATCGAGGTCAACCTGGACCCAAAATCGGAATACACGCTCACCAGTTTCCTCCGGGATAACACAGACATATTTGCATGGAGTCCATTAGATATGCCCCGTGTCCCAAGGAGCTTGCCTAAGCACTCCCTTGATGTAAGCTCTTAGCTCCCTTGATATGCAAGACGGCAAGACTTGTCAAGCAGAAGCTTCGTCGCTTTGCGAAAGATCGAAGGGAGGCCATAGGGGTAGAAGTGTGTAAGCTCTTAGCTGCCGGATTCATCCATGAATGTAAACACCCGATTTGGCTCGCAAACCCGGTTCTTGTACCTAAGAAGATTGACAGGATGTACAAGCTTTCCTCCCCATGGGAGGACCCCTTCATCGTCATAGAAGTAATCAACCCATCGACCTATCATCTCCAGTGGGGTGACGATCAAGGAGTTCCAAACCCTTGGAATGTGGAGCATCTACGACGATTCTATCCGTAGAATATCTATTTACTAAGATATGTACCCTTTTACTTTTGTTAATTCAGTTGAATAAAAATTAGTTTTTCGACAGTCTTCTGTCAACATTTGAAATTACTGTCCCTTTCCTGTGTTATGTTGTTCCCCTCCCCCTCGACATGCTCGGGGGCTTGGCCTTGCCAACTATTGGGTCGTTAGACCCGAGGGTGATGTATTTTCCTCTCCCTCGACATGCTTGGGGGCTTTGCCTTGCCAACACAAGGGTCGCTAGACCTGAGGATTCCTTTTTACTTTGATTGCCTACTTGCTGCTAGTATGAGCTTGACTAAATGTGTGGTTGCTAAACCTAAGTCCCGGACTCCCCCTGCGTGCCGGCTGCACATAAGTCTTCCTGTTGAGCTGTGTGGTTGGTAAGCCGTCCTCTTCGTGTGTAGTGGTTAGCAGGGTGTAAATAAACACAAAAGGCTTCCGGGCTATCAAGTTCATATAAGCACCAAGCTTCACATGATAAAGAAACATAATTTTTTACACAACACAAGGATTGTTGTGCTCTGGCCAACATGGGCACCAAAATCTAACCTATTACAATAGGTCTACTCTTCCTCATCTTCAAATGCAAGGTTCTCTATGACCTTGTCAGCATCATCATCCACCTCCACCTCTATGGCTTCGAGGTCGGCCTCACTATTGGGCCCTGCAGCAACCTTGGCGATCTCCACCTCCAGGAAGTTGGACTTCAACCTAACAAGTGTCTCCACGGCTGCGGCCTTGCTTGATGCCCTGAGCAACTCAGTCACCCGCTCTGGGGCAACCATAAGCTGGTCAAGCAACAACATTGGTTCCCCCTTGGCGGGTTGAGGGACCACCTAGTACATGATGAAGCCCGCTGCGTCCCAGAGGTCGGCCAGCTCCACTGCATGACCTGCAATGATCACTTGATCATTATATAGTGATTGCATGGCAACCACGAGGTCGATCTCCAGATCCCTCCTGATTTGTTTTTCATGCGCTAAGTTTCGAGATACAGTGTACTCACTATCGTTAAGGACTTGTTTTTCCTTCTTAAGGATATCAATAGCCTTCTCGGACTCCTTGAGGTCGTCCTTCAGCTTCCGTTCCTGTCGACATGCATCTGTTGCATCAACAGTTGTTAGCATGTACTCAGTAAAAGAAAACAACTCCATGACCTAGGTGGATCATGGTCTTACCATCACTGACTTCCTTCAGGAGGGCGTCAATATTCTTGGCTTAGCGTTTTTGCTCCTCCAGCTCATCTTCGAGCCTCTTCTTCTCTTTGGTGGTCTCGTCCTTCACCCGTTGGAGCTCCTGCTCCAACCTCTGTGCTTCTAGCTGCATGGCTGTGGTCTGCCTGCACATATCAGCTCGGGCTTTGGCTTGATCGTCCATAGACTGCAAAGAAAGCGTCACTGTTAGCCCGCTAACACTTGACAACGACCTACATATTCTACTTCAAAAGCCACTACTCACCTGGGAAAGGCCTGGCCGGGGCTGATGATGGAGTTCTTGATCACCATGGTGTCCTCATGGTCATCAAGGATGTCATTCTCCCATGGAGTGCTGTTCCAGTTAATCTCGCTGGCCTGGTATGGCCGATCCCAGCTCCCGACGTGGATGGACCCTACCCTTCCCTCGCAGCTGTTTCTTGATGTGGCAGCGGCAGGTCGATCTGTGGCTGATCTGCTACTACGTCGTGAGTTGTTAGGGAAGACAGCACGTTGACGGCTTGGGGTCCTTCACGACCTCCATGGTCGCTGCCGGTAGACTGCTACCAGAGCTCTGGGCTCCGACATCTATGTCCAGCGTAGACGTTTTCGACAGTGACGGCTGGTCACTAGTCGTGCATAGTGATGTTGCACTCAACCTACACAAATCATTTTGTTAGTGTCTTATATTTTCCAGATGGAGTACCAAGATAGATACAAGTCGACAGACAAGCTTACCTCGCCAGCGACTTCCGACGAGGAATGAGAGGATTGAGGGGAAGCCCTGCGGGTACCCTCTGCTGAATTCCAGATTCAGTGCATTACCTCTCCTTAATGTGATGAAGGTCGTCTTGCGTAACCTTCTTCGTTTCCTCCTTCTACCGCTTGGTCTCCGGACTGAGCTCCGCTACCTTGATTACTTTGTCAACCTCTTCGGAGTCCTCGTCCGCGGCAACCTCGTCTTCCTTCTTCTGCTCCGACGGGGGGGGGGGGGTGGAGCTTTTGCTCCTCTTCCTCTTCTTCTTGGTGCCCTCCAGCTTTTCGGTCTTGACGCCCTCCGCCTTCGACTGCGGCACCTTTGTGACAGTGTGTCACGTCCGGCGTGTTTGCTTGCTGGTGCTCTCCTCAACCTCCTGGTCCTTGTCCCCGTCTGCCTCAACGGACAAGTCGGATAGGTACTCTTCAAGTAGCTGGGCTAGCGGCTGCTGCCACTCCTCCAATGAACTTAACTTCCTCTACAGCTCTTGGTCGGCAGGCAACAGTGCGGGGCTCCAATACTCCAGCTCGTGCGCCTACACAACTGCAAAACACATATGAACATTTGTGAGGTCGACCTCATAATGAAAGATAACATCAACAAACATGGTGAGATCGACGTCTTACCGGGTCGACTGTGCGCTTCAAGGAATATGCCTTTGGGCATGTCTTGTTGCGAATCCGTCTGCTGAAGAGCTCCTTCACTCGAGCTACCATCTCCTCCTTGGAGACCTTCCTGTTGGCTTCACGGGTCGGGTCCGTCTGCCCCTAGTATTCATACACCGGGTGCACCCGATTCTTGATCGGTTGGATCAGGCGGTGACTAAAGCTGATTGCCACGACCCCTCCCGTCAGCCTTGCTTCCTTGAGGTCATGCAGGATGTCGAGGAGGGGGTCGATCTCTTCCTTCTCGCGGGAGGTTAATTGAATTTCCCACTCCGACACTTTGGTGGGACCAAAACCCGTCCGCTTCGGGAGCTCCGGCTTTTGATTGGCGATGTAAAACCAATCTGCCCTCCACCCCGAATTGTTGTCTGGCAGCTCCATATCTATGTATTCTGTCTTAAGACCTGATCTAAGGTAGAATCCTACACTACCTACGACCTGGGCCTTGCCCGGCTTCTTCACTTGGAAGAAATACCGCCACCAGTTGAAGTGTGGCAGTATGCCTAGATATGCCCCGCATAAATGGATGAAAGAGGACACTACTGTAATGGAGTTGGGGACAAGATGTACCAGCTCCAAGCGGTAGTAGTGGAGCAATCCACGGAAGAAGTCATCGGTGGGGATGTTGAAGCCGTGCTCAAAGTAGGATGCGAAGACTACCTGCTCGGTGACATCCTCCGTCGAGAACAGCTCGCCGGTGAGCGCCTTCTAGTCCACCTCCGCCTTGGGCCTCAGTAGCACCCGCTCCACCAATGCTTCAATCTTCAATTCCGTCATCTCCGACGGGATCCACTGCTTCTCCGGTACGGGGATCTAGCGCTGCGCCATTTCTCCTTCCTCAATCCCTCGGGATTTAGATCTAAAGACGAAGAGTGTCTTCACACGCATGCGGCGGCGCACGCGCGGCGTTGCTCACGGCGGTGTGGGATGCAGAAGTGCGGCGGCGATGGGCTCCGGCTCTAGCTGCGGCGGCGTGGAGGATCTCAATGGCGGTAGAATGAGGAACCCTAGCAGCGCAGAGGAGAATAGATCGCAAATGAGGTCTCTCACGTGCGTGACGACATTTATATGGGCCGCGCGGTTCATGAGACCGTTACTGGAACGACGAGCCCAAACGGGTCGCAGCCCCAACTGGCTCTATGTCAACGGGTCACAGCCCCAACGACTCTATGCCAACGGGTTGCAGTGCCAACTGATTGTAGTGCCTAACAGCTTCTTCAGATTTCATTTTAATGCCTGTAGGTCTCATGGACTTATTGGTGACCTACTAGTTTGCAACGATCTCCTTGAGGTCGGTGGAATGATATTTCCTATCAGGTCGTTCTGATAGCGTCTCTGACCTTCTTGAGGTTGGTAGCTGTTGACGGCTGTTATCCACTCATTTCATACCCGTCAACATGTACACTTTGGCATGAGAAATGTTTGCCAACACTAGAATAGGGCGTAAAACTAATCATTTTCACAAGTGTTGGTGATTATGCAAATACAGGCAATTGGCAGTAGAAAGAGGAGCAAAAGCACATGCCTTTGATCCAAGTATTTCAAGCTCAGCCAATGAGGGGTTGCCACATAGGATTCCCATGGATCAATGACATCACCAATCCATGTGATACACTCTCGACGAATCACGCGCTACCACGTCAACTTCACATGGATTCAAGGGCCCACTTGCTACATAAACCGCTAGGAACCTTGGCATGCACGGAGGAGTGACCATGGGGCCCACCCAGCCTCCTGAAGAAAACACAACATGAGGGGAGGCCCGGGGTGTTCAGCCAACCATGGGATCCACCGAACCGCCTCTGGCTCCTCTGATCCCCACCTTCCACGTGTTGCTCCATGATTGGTCACTTGTTGCAATCCCAGGCGTTTTGGGTGCCCGGAGCAAGCCACCCCCTTGCCTATAAATAGAAGGGGAGGGGCCTCATTCTTGAACACACACTTCTCCTCCTCTTCATTTTGGCCTTGGAGCCTCTCTATTTAGGAGAGGAGAGCTCTTTGTGTAGGATTAATGCTAGAAAGTGAGGGGGAATGCTTGGGGCCATGTCATGTTCATGACATTTTCCTCAAGAACAAACCTCAGTGGTGCCTTTGTTCTTCATTTAGACTAAAGTGAGTATTTCGACATTTTCTATTTAGACTAAAGTCGTATGCATGCATAGGTGATTTGTTCTTGTGTTCTTCGTTTGTTCTTGATTTAGAGGCTTGTGTTCTTCGAACACAACCCTTTCGATCTAGTAGAGCTGGATCATAAGTTTGCATTCCGTTTGTATGTTAGCTTGTCTATTAGAATAAAGTTGATGCTCCTGCATATCTCTAATTAGATCAAAGTGCATTCGTGATCTTGCATGAGTGATAGAGTATACCTTTAGCTAGTGCCAGTATCTCCCTCACGGATTCGTAGTTCCGTATTTATATGGAGTGCTATAGTAGGGCTACCGGGATGTCAGACGGTGTCAGGCTATAGTAGTAGTCAGTGGTGTAGACGTGGTGTCTGGACCATAGGTTATCCTTTGAATAACAAGTGCATTCGCGTAACAATAGAGGTAGGCCGCAGTGGTGACAGCCTATTGGACCCTTCGAAACCCTCCGCGCCTGTGTACCGAGTAGGGCCCCGTTGCCAGAACATATTCCTAGTCCTAAACAGCTAGGGTGGGTTGTCTCCCAATGCGAGTGTTTATACCTGAGAGACTGTGCTAGACTCTACGCTCTGTCAAGCAGATCCTTTCTACCTATCCTATCATCTAGTGTTGTGTCCTTAGACCATCAGCTAGGTTTCAGCCAGAGCTCTACCGTCCCGTGGATACGATACCCTTTGGGAATACTCATTCTCCTAGGGAGAAGTGCTACAATGGTGTATCCGAGCGCTTGTGGATTTGTTCGCACTCGTTAGTGTACCCAGGAGTTCCTACACGTTCACGCTACCCCGACGCCTAGTGGTGACGTTAAGAAACGCCAACAAGCATTTCTGGCGCCGTTGCCGAGGACGGTTGCTGTTTCTATCTTCGAGCCTAGTGGTCTTCGTACCTTTTTATCTTTTCTTTTGTTCTACCTTTACCCCCGCTACCCTTTGAGATGTCTTCCTGTCAAAGCCTCTCTACCCCTAGGGGTGAGTTCATCTTAGAGCAACCATCAACTTCCTCATCTTGCTACGAACTCGGTCCTGGCTTTATAACCATGGTTCGAAATCGACCCTTCTCTGGAGCGATTAGCGATAATCCTCATGTTCATGTGGAGGACTTCGAAGAACTGTGTTCAGACCTAGTTGTGCTAGGCATGACACAGGAAACTTTGAGGTGGAAATTGTTCCCTTTCTCCCTTGTAGATAGGGCGGAACAATGGTACACTCTCACAGTGGGTAGTGTGAACAGTTGGGAAGAACTACGAGATAACTTTTGTTACTTGTTCTCCCATCTGGAACATATAAACTCTCTACTGTTTGACCTCTTCGACTTTGAGCAATTGGAGATGGAGTCCATAGGTGGAGCCTGGGCTAGGTTCTCAAGTCTCTTGACATCTAGCTCAGACTTGTCTATATCCGACGATCACTACAAGAAATCTAGTGATCTATGACGAAATCTTCATGACGAAATCAGAAATCGTCACGGATTAGCAAATAGCCCATTCAGGCTCAAACTGGGCCCGATTTCTGTGACGAAAATTTGGTGTCCGTCATAGATTGAAAATTGAACCCGATTTCTGTGATGAAAATTTGGTGTCCGTCATAGATTGAAAAATGAAAACATCATGGAGTTGAAGCTGATAAAATAAATGTGTCACTTACTTGAAGTAACTAAGATGTGTTACTTTTTTTAATTTTCTCATAAAACATGAGTGGGTAGGGAAAACAAAAAAAATAGAGTGGTATTGAAAAAAAATAGAGTGGTACTGAAAAAAATAGAGTGATGTATTGGAAAAATAGAGAAGGGAAAAATAGAGTGATCGATGTATTGGAAAAAATAGAGAAGGGGAAAAATAAAGTGATGTTTAAAAAAATAGTGAAATTTTTTCATAAAACATGAGTGGGTAGGGAAAAAATATAGTGGTATTGAAAAAAATAGAGTGATGTATTGGAAAAATAGAGAAGGGAAAAATAGAGTGATGTATTGGAAAAAATAGAGAAGGGGGAAAATAAAGTGATGTTTAAAAAAATAATGAAATCAGAAAAAAAAATTGAAGAGACCAAGGTTTGAACCTTGCATCTCTTGGCCCAACTAGAGCTACCCTTACCACTATGCTACACACCATTTTGTTTATTTTATTTGCATTCAAATTATTTATAGTTTTCCACAGAAATAATCCCAAAAAAATTGTAGCCGCGGGGGTTCAAACCCTGTACTGCGGGTTTCAGAAGTTGCGGCCAAACCACTACGCTACCCATGTGTTGGTGGTTTAGTTGTGGATCATTTTGTATTTATACCTTTTATTCAACAACTCACTGAAAATTGAAAAAAAAGACGTCACAGCTTGGGTTCAAACCCAAGTGACGGGGATAAGAATTGCAAGTCCTACCACTGCGGTCTGACTTCAATTGTGGATAAGTTTGGTACTATATTATTTATAATACTAGACAAAGATGAATCTATGCCAATTTATACTATCTGAATCTTTATTTTAGAAACCTATTCAAATTTTTATTTCAAGTTTAAACATCCATAAAATGAATCTATGCCAATTTACATAATTTTTGAAGATGTTTTGGGTATTATTATCATTATTTTATAACAAGGTGACTAGTAGAAGTTCGAGTTTTCCCTATAAGTCCATTGAGTTTTCCTGTCGTCAGATCAGTGGCCAGCTCATCTCGAGAATATAAAGCTTGATTTTTTCTGGAACTAAGAACTATGATAATGATAGCGTTTTCCGGAGTTGTTCATCTTAATTAAGTTGCATATGTTCCATAGACCCTAG
Organism: Cenchrus fungigraminus; assembly: GCA_036936925.1. NCBI lineage: Eukaryota > Viridiplantae > Streptophyta > Magnoliopsida > Poales > Poaceae > Cenchrus > Cenchrus fungigraminus. The sequence continues at coordinate 130,924,161 of CM072779.1, forward strand.
AGCAAGAAACAGTACAGTCAAAATGAAAAAAAGAAACATCATTTTCTAGGTAGCAATTTCTGATTTCTCTGGTCTATTGTGGGATATATGAGTCTGAGTCACCTGTTTGGCATTATGTTTTATCATAGCAAACCTCGCACCTGTTCTACTTCTGACATACTCCCTTTTTTGTTTTATCACAGCAAACGTCGCACCTGCTGTTCTACTTAACTGTTGTAACATTGCTCAATTCAATCAGAGTCTAAAAGTTCTGCATCTTTACTACTGCAAATTGTCTAATTTGTAACCCTGGTGCTTGATACTGTCAATATGCCTAAGCCTGACTGCTTTCAGATATGCTCCATGAGGACTCCCTTCTCTGGATATCTTTAGTCAGCAATTTTACTAGGTTAGTATATAGCACCCTTGTTTGCTGCAACAATGAGCTAATAAGTATCGTTCAAGTGTTGTTTTAAATATCACTGTCTGCTGAGATGCTTTCATTGCATTTGTTGTATGTGTGCATCCAGATAGCTTGTGTTTGCTTCAATTTTCTCAGTATTTTCTTTGCACATGCTGCATATCTGTTCTTAGTAGCTTGTATCCTCTTTGGTCTCTGTTTTGTTCTGCAGTGAACTATTTGTCTAGTACAATATATATGCATGCCTAGTATCCTTGCTATTGCACAATATATATACAAAATGCTTCATGTTTTCATGATGTGTTAGCTAAACTGAAACACTATCCATGCCTAGTAGTTTGAAAGCAATGTGAATGATAAGTTGTCTTTCTTCTTTTAGGTAGCATCAAGCCAAACTTCCGTTCGTTTGTTGCTTTACTCATCATAATCAATATAATTTCCTGGAACTGCAGGTTCTTCTTGATTACAGTGGAACTGTGTGGAACCAACCTACTGCTCAGGCAAGGTAGTTTTAATCAACTAGCATGCCTCTGTACGATAACTACTACCATGTTAGATTTAGTTTTTTTTTGCAGTTTTTGACACCTCATGTACTTCCTATAGATGTTAAATCTGATGCATATTCGTCCATCTCTGGCCATAATTAGATCACTTTACCATTTATGTTAAAGAAGGAGCTCTTCTGATAATCACTAATATTACATTTGTTCTTTTAATTTCAGAAAAAAACTGGAGAACAAGAAGTGAGATAAAGCTGTTGCTGGATGAAAACTTGTATGTGATGTATTGGAAGAAAGACTTTGTATTTGCTGTAATACAAGATGAACAATTATTTTTTTGATGTGATGCTAGTTCTGTTTAATTTTGTAAATGAGATCCATGGGTTGAAATTGTAATCTTGAAGTGGGTTGAAAAGCTATTAAAATTAGTGGGCTAATATTTGTTATGGGTTGTACATCTTAGTGGGCTGAAAATGTGATGACGTCATCATTTATGTATGCCGGTATTGAATTTGGCCACATCAGCACCACGCGGATGCCACATCAGTGCCATGTGTCAGCCACATCAGCCCCACATGGCTGCCACATCAACGCCACGTGGCTGCCACATCAGCACCACGTGGTTGCCATGTGGCTGCCATGTCATCTGCCATGTGGCTGCCACATCATCAACTGCCATGCCATCAATTGCCACATCCTCATCCACGTCAGTAGCCAACTCATCTCTAGAAGTGACGTGGCAAGTTAATCCATGACGATCAATTTCGTCACAGATTTTGGGCTTCGGGCCGAGTTCAATGGGCTTTACACCGATCTATGACGAAAACGTTAGTTCGTACGGCATCTAATCTGTGACGCTCAATACATGACGTTCTGAAAATTCGTTATAGATGCCGTTTTAAGACGAAATTTTGATGATCCGTGACGAAAATCGACCGTCATAGACCGCAGGGTTTTTTGTAGTGGATATTTCAACGAACATCTTTTACACGCATATAGACTTGGAATCTGCACAAGAGCTCGACCTCGTAGCTAGAGGATTGTTCGAAACCCAAACTCTAGAGGAAAGAAGAGAGATCCTAGAATTCTTCTTAGAAACCTCTTCTTCCCATGACTTTTATGACGAATCCTACCAAACATCCGAGTCGAGCTAGAGAGTCTCTCAACAGCCGAATCTGAGCTTTCGTTCTCCGAATCCCTTGATTCCTCTGTTGAATCCTCTCCCGAATCACGAACACCGAAGGAAGAAGAAATTCAACCTTCGGAGTTCTCTTCCGAATTTGAGGATGATCCTTCTAGAAACATCAGAAATACCTCAGATCACTCTTGGCACGAGAAGCCTACGGCATCGCTGGACCTTTATGAGGTCCTCGATGAAGTTTGGAATCATGGGACGATAGTGGATTGGGCACCTTAGACATTAAAGCATACATCTGAAGCAATTCGGGTTAGCTCGACTTCCACGATCATCCACTGTTCCATGAGAGGAAACACCGGAGATGTTGTCCATGACCCTACTGTCGGGGCTAGCATCATACCAGAGACCCTTTTGGATACTCTGGTGGGTGACATGCCCTTGATCCCGATGGATAGACTTTTCCATAGTCCTAGGTGGCGCTGTGTTTTTCCATGTCGGGGGATTGCTAGGGACGTGCCGATCACCATTGATGACATAGAGGTGTGATTCGATTCCCACATCTATGACATCATGCATTTTGATCTTCTCCTAGGTTTCCCCTTAGAAAAACTTCTTGATAAATCTCAAGGAAACCCAGAAGAAGAGCTTAGGGAAATCGTTTATGTCCATGCTGGATCATCTAGACATCCTTTGATAGAACCTTTCCGTAGACCTACTGAAGGACCGAAACGGGTGACCAGAGAGGGGGGGGAGTGAATGGGAGCCGATAAAAATTCTTCCCTAAGGTCGAACTCGTCCTATACCCCAATTGCCACTCCACGAATCCATGCACACAAAGGAAGCTCCAAACAAGGCACACACAAGCCAAGAAGATCAACCAAGAAGCCTAGGAGCAAAGAGCGGAAGCATGGGACAGGAAACAAAGCACTCGGTCAATTCTGGAAATGACTAGTGCGGACCGTCCGGCTGGTACTAGCGGACTGTCCGCTGGTGTACGGCGGACTGTCCGCGGGTACGGCCCGGACTGTCCGAAATGAACAACAGAACCACCAGAGCTGCCGACCGAAATTCGGACCGTCCGTCGAGGTCACGTGGGCCATCCGCCAGTGTTGCGGACTGTCCGTGAGGCCTGGGCGGACAGTCCGCCAACCCTCTGGAAACCCCAGACAAAAACCCCAGACAAACCTTCACCACGCGGACCGTCTGTGAGTGACACGTGGACTGTCCGCAAACTACTTGCAACAAAACCCTAGGGCCATGACGGATCAAAACACGAGTTCGCAAGAACAGACGACAAACACGCGACGAACACGGACACGCGGACTGTCCGCGGGCTCCCTGCGGACTGTCCGCTAGCCCCGAACAGAACTGCTCGAGCTCGAGCCCTCGAAGTCAACTCTCCAAATCCATCACCGGATCTCCCAAACGCCAAAAGCTCTTACGACAAGATTTGGGGTAGATGATAAGCAACACAAGAGGAAGCTATGCCCCAAAAATCTCGTCCTCTAAGACACTAAATCGTCAGGAATCGCGGATCACACGAACTCCACCAAGAACACGAACTTCCGCCGAAAACTCACGAATTGAAGGTTCTACACGACGTTTGAGGGGTCAAGATCATACACAAACATGCGCAAGGCATCCACCCATGATCCCCACAAAGAAATCCGTGAAGAAACGCCTCCAAACTCACAAATCGAGCGAAGAACGAAAACTCCCAAAAATAGCCCCAAAAATGACACGAAAATCACAAAGGACTAGGAGATCACCGGGACGCCGAATGCTTCCATACATCCAGAGGACAGAGTCTGTACAAGAGTCTAGCCTAAGGAATCCAGAGGAAAACGAAGCAGTCCAGAGAAATCTACCGGGGGAGAAAGCCCTAGGAAGCCAGAGAGAGATGCCGTCCACCTCTCCGCTATTTATACGAAGTCCATCAGAGGGAAGTAAATGACCACGCTACCCCTACTGCATGAAAGGAAGATACAACCCCTCAGGGGCATTTTGGTCAAGTCTTCATCGGACGGACACGCTTCCACCGCGGCTTCGCTTCAACTCGACGCAAACCCCGCGATCACGCCACGTGCCCTCCGCCTCGAAGCTTCTGAAAGCTCCCGGATGACCGTCTCCGTCGCCTCGGGCCTCCGGGCTTGGTTTTGAGGCCCAAACCAAGAAACCGTCCACCGATGGTTTTGTGGGCAAACCAACAAACCCCGCGTGCAAGCTTCGGGCTCCATCCGCTACCTACTTGCCACTCCATCACCCGGAGGCCGCCACGGCTAAAGCCTTTCGCGCTTGCTCTTCACCTGCACCGACACGAGTCAAGCCGCAACCTGTACCTGCACACTTAGCCAAGCATCAGTCCACACAACATTGTCAATCACTCATCACTAAGGAGCAACCCTCCACTGGTCCTCGGACACACCTGGTCCTCAATCTCCCCCTTGATGAGTGCATTGACAACACCCATAGAAATCATGTAGAGAAATAGAAAAGAAAACAACCACGAACAGAAACCTCCCAAGCAAGTGATCCAAAACCAAAGAACAAGCGAAAACAAGATCACTCGCCAATCCAAGTCTCGGCCCCCTAAGACAAGGGCAACGGCTCGACACAGCCGAGACAAAAACAAAGCTCACAAGGAGCACAACACAAAGCACACAACTCAGGAAATTCAAAGGAGCTCCCCCTACACATATGCAAACTCCCCCTGAGCAAATGCAACCTCTTCTTCTCAATTTTTCTCCTCACATGCAACATTTCACAAATGCAAACCAAATTTCCACAAAATTCTCCCCATATCATACAAAAACTCTCCCCCTTGTTGACAATGCATGAATCAAGGTATGTGAAACTCTTCCCCTTGTTTTCATGAAAAATGCATGTCAAAGCATATGTACAATCTACCAAGCTTCTCGAATATACAAAGAGCACAACCAAATGCTACGCATGAGACATAGAGCAAGCAAAGTAGATATGGTGTATTTAGCACATCGCCATCAAGAAGGTAGAGACATATAAGCATGTGACATGGCTAAGAGCAATTTTAAGCAATTTGCACAAAGAAATAGTCATCTCATGAGCAAGACTCTCTCTATACCAATTTGAACATAAAGGCACTAGATCATCCAAAATTTATGCAAGATCACAAATTCTCATCACAAGATAATTATAAACACCCACAAGCTACTCAAGTCATGTTAAAGCCACCGAGCCATGTGTCTACTTCTTAAAATGAGACTTCTCATGGTAGACAAGAATGCTACGGTTTAGCACACAAGATATGAATATCAAAGCATAAAAACATGATTAGGAGCTCATTTTCCAAGCATAAGGCAATTCATACACCAATTTCATTTTCAAGTTTAAACATGGGTACATGAAGTGCCTTTGCGGCAAAAAGAAGCTTATGCTCCTCCCCAAGCAAGCAAAAGGGCTAAACATTTATAATGACAAAAGGTCTTTGACCCCAAGCAAAGAGAACATGATTCTCAAGCACAAACTAAACATGATATAGGCATTTAGGTACAAATTGAGCATAGACAAGCATCTACTCATGAGAGACATCAATTTTAGCATTTTCACAAAAGAAGGCTATCTCAACACAAATATATGACAAAACCATCAAGAGCATAGCATTCACATCCACAAATTACTCAACATGCACATATATCACAAATATAGCACATCGGTGATCAATGTATATAAGAGAACCTCATTCCTAGCACAAGTGATCCAAAGATGGCTATCCTACCAGGTTTTGTACAGAAAGTAAAATGCATGAGTGCAATGCAACAAAATGAACATATAGCACATATATACATGAGAAGCTCCAAGACTCAACTAGAAAGGAAAGCAAACACCAAGTTCACCCCGCAAGCGAGTGAAAGTGACTTGATCAAGCGGCTTGGTGAAAATGTCAGCTAGCTGGTCTTGGGTAGGGACATAGGACAAAGATATGTTTCCCTTCTCAACATTGTCCCTCAGGAAGTGGTACCTCACTTCTATGTGTTTCGTTTTGGAGTGGAGGACAGGATTTTTGGCTACGCTTATGGCACTGGTGCTGCCACAGAAAAGCGGAACCTGGGAGCACTCCTCACCAAAATCACTCGTCGTATAGGTCATCCAAAGCAGCTGGGAACAACAACTAGCAGCAGCTACATACTCGGCCTCTGTTGTGGACTGGGCTACACTGGATTTCTTGCGAGATGACCAAGAGACCAAGGAAGAACCAAGGAACTGACAACACCCAGAAGTACACCTGCGATCCAATCGACACCTAGCAAAATCAGCATCGGAGTAACCGTGAAGTCTGAGTGCCGAGGAGGCAGAATACCAAAGACCAAACTCAGGAGTGTAATTCAAGTACCTGAAAATCCGCTTAACGGCCTACCGATGTGAAGTCCTCGGTGAAGCCTGAAAATGAGCGCACAGACACACACTGAACTGTATGTCCGGCCTCGTCGCCATCAAGTAGAGGAGGGAGCTGATCATGCTCCGGTACTCCTTCTGGTCCACGGGTTCGCCGTCCTCGTCCGCGTCCAAAGCCGTAGTCGTACTCATCGGTGTAGTCAGCGGCTTGGAGTCGTTCATGCCAAACTTCTTCACCATGTCCCTGGTGTACTTCGCCTGATGTACAAACGTCCCGTCCTTGCACTGCTTGATCTGGAGGCCCAAGAAAAACTGCAGCTCGCCCATCATGGACATCTCAAACTCCCTGCTCATGTCATCTGCAAATCTGGCAACAAGATCATGAGAAGAGCCACCAAAGATAATGTCATCCACGTATATCTGAACAATCAACAGGTCATTCCCATGCTTAAGGAGAAACAGGGTCTTATCAACTGTGCCCATCACAAACCCCTTACTCAGCAAAAAACCTCTCAACCTGCCATACCAAGCTCTAGGTGCCTGTTTCATCCCATAGAGCGCTCTCTGGAGTTTGTATACACGGTGTGGGTATTTCTCACTCTCAAACCCCGGGGGTTGCCTCACATACACTTCTTCCATTATCAACCCATTCAAGAAAGCACTCTTGACATCCATTTGGTACAACTTGAACCCTTTAGCCACGGTAAAGGCTAGAAGGATCCTAATTGCCTCCAAAGGAACCACAGGTGCAAATGTTTCCTCATAATCTATCCCCTCCTTCTGGTTGAAACCCTGCACCACCAACCTCGACTTGTTTCTCACAACCAACCCATTTTCACCCTCTTTGTTCTTCCACACCCACTTGGTTCCTATGGGACGGCAATTTGGCGGTCGATCGACTAACACCCAGACTTGGTTTCTCTCAAAGTTCTCCAACTCCTCATGCATGGAATTCACCCAATTCTCGTCAAACAAAGCGTGTCCAATATCTTTGGGCTCAAATGACGTGACAAAAGCAGAGTGAGCGAAATGAGAGGAATTCCTTGACCTCGACCGTGTAGTGCGTTCATGAAGGTCGCCAATGATCGTCGTCGGTGGGTGATCAACTTGTACCCACCGCGGAGCCTCTCACCTAGACACAACCTCCCCCTCAGCAGCAGCCTCCACTCGAACAGCCTCAGTCGTAGTAAGTGTAGGGGATAGTCCATCCTCGATCGTCATCGTAGTAGTGGAAGTAGAGTGTACACGATCAGCCGCGGGAGCACCACCATCATCATCATCCTCGTCTCCATCTCCATCCTTCTCATCCTCAAAGATCCTGGCACCAATCTCCTCATCACCTGCACACTCAAAAGCAGAAGAGCTACATGGTTGTGTCTCGTCGAAGGTAACCTCACAAGTCTCCATGATTCGGTTAGTGTCAAGGTTGAGCACACGATATGCTCTAGAATGAATAGCATAACCGAGAAAGATACCATCCGAACATCTAGACTCGAACTTATCCAACTTGCCCTTCTTCAGAATGAAACACTTGCATCCAAAGGCTCTAAAGTGACTCACCTTGGGTTGTCGGCCATGCATCAGCTCATAAGAGGTCTTCTTCTTGAAAGCACGAAGGAAAATGTGATTTGAGACATAGCAAGCGGTATTGACGGCCTCGGCCCAGAAACGCCTAGGACTCCTATGCTCATCAAGCATCATCCTGGCCATCTCACAAAGGGTCCGGTTCTTCCTCTCCACTAGCCATTCTGGCAAGCAATGTATGGAGAAGAGTACTGTTGATCATGACCAAGATCACTGCAAAAGGCATCGAAATGAGAGTTCTTAAACTCTGTGCCCCAACCTCCTATGCCATTTCCAAAGCAACTCAAGTGGGAAAGCAACTCAAAGCTCAAGTGTCCCAACCTCCTATGCCATTTCCAAAGCTCGGCTGACATGTCAGCAACAAAGCATCGAGGAGGACCAACAGACTGGGAAAAATCAGCACGAAAGATTTGACCCTCGGGGACGATCGTACAGACAAGATCGCCTCGAGAATCAAGCACACGAGAAGCACCAGACTTGAAACGAACCTCAAAACCCTCGTCAAGTAATTGAGATACCGACAACAGATTAAAACCAAGAGACTTGACCAGGGCCACACTTCTTAAGGTCACCTTGCTACTCACCTTCACCATACCTTCAGCAAGCACTCGTCCTCGCCCATTGTCCCCGAAAGTGATGAACTCCCTCGTACTCACCAGGGTGAGGCTGGAGAACCACCCACGATCTCCGGTCATGTGTCTTGAGCAACCGGAGTCGATCAACCAAATGTTCTCCAAGCCTCCCACCTGCAATTAAAAACAAGAGCGAGAATGAGCAAGCGACTCAACACTGGGGTTAGTTCCAAATGATTCAAACCAGTGTCGAGCCATTTGCTCAAAAGAAGGATTAGCAAAGTCCATTCTACCAACACCCCGAGGCGGAGCCCTCTCATGCCTACCACCAAAGAACCTATCACGTCTCACTGGAGGACTACGCGCACTACGAGGAGGAAAACGTGGCCCGTAGTCCATCTGAGACCCAAAGCTCTGATCATGCCTCCCAAACTCGTAACAGTCACGAGAAGGAGCACGTCGAGCCAACTCACCATGCCCAAACCCAACACGCCTGTCTCTCTGAGGGAACACACCTCCACCTCCACCTCCACGAGTGGGAACTGTCCTCACAAACACATCACCCCTAGGTTGAGGCCCTCTACAAGGCTCAGGCACACCACGAGCAAGGTGGTACCTATCCTTGTTTGCCATCTCCCTAGCAAACCTCTCATCCCTCTTCCTCCAGAAACAGAACTCATCCTTATGCCCATCCCTCCCACAATACTCACAATGGAAGCGAATTGGCACAGGCTTAGGCTGTGGCTTTTTTGTTGGCTTCTCAACTGCTTTCTCTCCTGACTTCCCCTCAAAGACATTACCCAGGTTGCTCACAAACTTGATGGGTTTCTGGTAATTCTCTGTTTTCTGGGGGAACACTGGTGGGTCTGGAGTTGTATCAAGCTTGTTTCTCAGGTGGTTTGGTTTGGGTGCATATTTGTTCATGGGTATGGTGTGGGATGGTGTAGGTGTCTCTCCGGCTTTCTCTTCTCCCTCACCACTCTTCTCACTACACTTGTCAGCCCCAACGCCTGACCATCAAACCTCTTGAACTGAGCCAACATCAAACTTAATTGTGGCTCATGCCCAGACAACCAACTCATAAACTTCCTAAGTTCATCATTTGCATCCTGCAAACGATCAACATAGTGTGCAAGTTCCATGTTTTTCAAAGCATGCATTTCACAGGTTGAACATGATGTAGGAAGAGGAGCTTTCAATGCCGCCTCAAGAGAAACTATCTTAGTGTGAGATTCATCTAGCCAAGCATGCAAGACAGGCCATGAGGTACAAGCACCTGCCTGGACTTCAACTCATCACATTCAATCCTAACCGCATCTAGTTCCTCCAAAGTAGAGACATGCTTCTCCTTGAGAGCAGTCAAATCAGCAAGAAAAACTGAGCAATCACCACAATCAATTTCCTCAGACACCACAGGAGCAGATTTCAAAGCCACTATCTCATTCCTAGCATCCACAAGCAAGTATTCAAGCTCGGCTACCTTGTCCTTAGCATCACCCAATAGAGACCTAAATTCTCTCTTCTCCTTGTTGGTCTTTCTAAGCACATCATCACGGTTATCAAGCAACTCATTGAGCCTAGCATTCTCCTCTAGCAAGAAGTTGGGATCTTGTCGTACCTCATCATTAGAGTCGGAGTTCGAATCCGAGATGTACTTCCCACCCTTCTTGGAGTGCGCCATGCCGCAAAGCCTCATTGCGCGATGAAGCTTAGGCTGGTGAAGTTCTTGCCCGTGTGCCGCTTGTCCTTGCGCTTCTCTTGCTCTTCCTCGCTGCTCGAGTCGGATGAAGCATCACTTGATGTCGAGTCGATGTCACTCGCTCCGGCCGCCATCGCTCGAGCGGTCTTCCTCTTGTGGCCGCCACCCTTCTTGTGCCTTCTCTCGCCCTTGTTCTTGTGCTTGTCCTTGTAGTCGTTCCGGGAGTGGTGCTTGTTGTAGTCATGCTTGGGCTTGCCCTTGTAGTCGTTCTTGATGAACACGCGATGAACACGGATGCACGGACTGTCTGCGGGCTCCCTGCGGACTGTCCACTAGCCCCGGACAGAACTGCTCGAGCTCGAGCCCGTGTAGTCAACTCTCCAAATCCATCACCGGATCTCCCAAGCACCAAAAGCTCTTGAGACAAGATTTGGGGTAGATGATAAGCAACACAAGAGGAAGCTATGCCCCAAAAATCTCGTCCTCTAAGCCACTAAATCGTCGGGAATCGCGGATCACACAAACTCCACCAAGAACATGAACTTCCGCCGAAAACTCACGAATCAAAGGTTCTACACGACGTTTGAGGGGTCAAGATCATACAGAAACATGCGCAAGGCATCCACCCATGATCCCCTCAAAGAAATCCGTGAAGAAACACCTCCAAACTCACAAATCGAGCGAAGAACGAAAACTCCGAAAAATAGCCCCAAAAATGACACGAAAATCACAAAGGACTAGGAGATCACCGGGACGCTGAATGCTTCCATACATCCAGAGGACAGAGTCTGTACAAGAGTCTAGCCTAAGGAATCCAGAGGAAAACGAAGTAGTCCAGAGAAATCTATCAGGGGAGAAAGCCCTAGGAAGCCAGAGAGAGATGCCATCCACCTCTCCGCTATTTATAAGAAGTCCAGCGGAGGGAGGTAAATGACCACGCTACCCCTACTGCATGAAAGGAAGATACAACCCCTCAGGGGCATTTTGGTCAAGTCTTCATCGGACGGACACGCTTCCACCGCGGCTTCGCTTCACCTCGACACAAACAACGCGATCACGCCACGTGCCCTCCGCCTCGAAGCTTCTCGAAGCTCTCGAATCACCGTCTCCGTCACCTCGGGCCTCCGGGCTTGGTTTTGAGGCCCAAACTAAGAAACCGTCCACCGATGGTTTTGTGGACAAACCAACAAACCCTGCGTGCATGCTTCGGGCTTCAACCACTACATTGCACCGGCCCATGTTCTCGACTTCAGCCCGCCAGTCTTGCACCGCACGGCTCGCACTTGACCCCATCGGCCACCGGGTCCATCGAACCCCATCGGCCACCGGGTCCATCGAACAAAGCCTACTTGCCACTCCTTCACCTGAAGGCCGCCACGGCTAAGGCCTTTCACGCTTGTTCTTCACCTGCACCGACACGAGTCAAGCCGCAACCTGTACCTGCACACTTAGCCTAGCATCAGGCCACACAACATTGTCAATCACTCATCACTAAAGAGCGACCCTCCACTGGTCCTCGGACACACCTGGTCCTCACCTACGGTATCTCCTTTGCCTCCCGATCCTCCTGACGGTGCATATCTTGAGGAGGCCATGAAGGAGGAGTGGTCAGATGGAGTGACATATTCTTCCAAAGCACTTTGGAATAGTTTCCCTTCCCTGATCATTCCTTGTTCTATTAGAGGGATTACCGTAGAGGCCCACTGTAACCCCATCATGGAGGTTAACATTCTGCCATGGCACTTAGCGGAAACTCTTTTGGGCAAAGTTCCGCTAGCACCATCCGACAAGCTCCTCAAGACTTGTCTATTTGGACATGTTCTTGAATGTCGGGGGATTGCAAGTGCCGTGCCGCTCATCATAGACGGGATCAAGGCTAGCTTAGACTTTCACATCTTCGATGTCCTTGATCTTGATCTTCTCCTAGGCTCCCCTTTTGAGCAGCTCTTCGATACATCTTTAGGGAGCCTAGATGATAAGCTTAGGGGAGTCGCTTCTGCCACTGCTACCCCTTGTCCGGGACATCCTGTGGCAAAGCATCTTCCGTAGCAAAACCCACTCGAGAAGATGATGCATATATCTCTGTCTGTGTCGTCTGAGTCTATTCTCATTAAGGTTGTAGAATGTTCTACCCCTCATGAGGATGACTCGGGAGACTCTCTTCACCCTTGTGAAGACGAACGACCGTCACCATTCTCGACCGAGTTTCAGCCTCTTCCCGCTGGTCCGTATCATGTTGCTTTAGATTATGACCGAGAGTCAACATTGAACATCCACGATGACTCTCTTAAGATGGAGAATTCATGGGCCATGGAACCTTTCGAGGCACTGACTCTGGAGTCCAGAGGAAAGGATTCCACATACGAGCATGGTAGTTTCATTCTTGATCTACCATATGGACCATGCTCGCATCATGGCCCTCTAGAGTCAGACATGCCTAGTGCATTGAGCACGCATGAGGGCTGCAATCGCCTTATGGTCCTCTTTTGCAGAAAGTTTAGAAGCTCGGTTGTAGATGCATATGTTTACCATAAGCATATCAGATTTCGTGTGTGCACGGTGATACATCAAGGATTGGTGGTGAGATGGGAATGACACCACCAACGATAGTTGCAAGATGAAGTTCCCATGGTCGAGCTTATGACCTTAAATAAACAAAGCACTACCAGGAGATAGCCTGGATTAGCCTAGGTTTTATTTCACTTTTCGAACAAAAAGCATGAACATGTTTTTAGGATAAGTTGTCCTTGGGGTATTTTTTGTCACTAACCTTTCAGGTGGAGATTGAAAAGAAAGATGGACAGGTGATGCCTATGAACATGTGAGCCACATCAGTTGCAACACCTAGATAAGCCTTGGTGAGGGAACATTTACAAAAGGAAGCTTGATCACCACACACTTGAGTTTTGTTGCCTAGTAATGCAAACTTCAAGTGTGGGGGAGGTATGTGAGCATCCTGAGTAAAGTTCCTCCTGTACCAAATCTTATCCTGGTGTGGAAATGATGTTAGCTTTTGCATCTTGCTCACTAGCTTGGTGAGTCCTGCTTTGGACATTAAACAAAGCCCTTTCGGGACGTTGCCCGAGGTTCACCGTCATATGCTTATGCTTATGTTCCTTTTGGTAATAGCTTGATCATGCTTTCATGCTTCCCTTATCTATGTTCTTATGCTTTGGTTTGAATGTATGTTGTAACATACCTTCATAGGCTGTTTTAAATTAAGCATGGTGCTTAGGTTAAAATTGTCTTCTTCAGTCAAAACAAGGCATGGTGTCGAGTTTTGATTGATGAACCTCACAGTTATATTTTTCATAGATCTTGGTTGCATATATGCAGACTAACCCCTGCAGAAAAATTGTCAAATTTGAATGGGTAAGTCATTGAGCTAAATTCAAATGGGAAGGTAAGTTGAGGTGTCATGTTGCACAACATGCAAAGGTGGTACATATGACCTTTCAAAGGTCCGAGGTAAGTATAGTCCCCTTTGTTTATGGAATGCAATCTTGATCTAACCCTTCTAGAGTAAATGACATGGTGAAAATAAAAAACCCAATAATATTTGAAATTGAATAAAGGCTCTGTGGTTCTTGAACCAGTAGAGTCCACTTTTTGTTTCCAACTTTTGTTTGAAGAACAACACCAGGCACAAACACTAGTGTGGGGGAGTTCTCTCGAGCTCATCATCGACATATCCACTCGAGAACTCTGTTGGCATTTCGTAGCATCATCACTTTAAGAACAGATCTGGAATCCATCCTTAGTGACAACACCAAGAAATGCCTTGTAGGTACCTCTTAACGTCACAACTAACGACGCCGAGTTAGCGTGAACATCAAGACTTGCCAAAGGTTAATCTAAACGATCGTGAACGAATCCGTAAGCACACAGATAAACCATTGTAGCATTCCCCCAAGGAAGGAGAATATTCCAAGGGTATCGTATCCGTGGAAGGCAATGGCGGATATCTTAGACTGATGCTTTTGCTCTGAATGTAAACTAAGAGATAGATATAGGAAACAACAATCTCAAAGGCTGGGATAAGATAAAGATATAAAGGGTAGTGTGACACACACACACACTCAAATCTACCTCTACTCTAGCACACTACGGCTTAGGGGGAACATACGAGTTAGCTCTAGGTTCTAATGTACTAAACATACAAAGCTAGAAGATATAGGAGATAGGCATGAGTATTGCATGAGAGGGTAAGGTTCAGCACCCAGGTACAAACGGGGAGCTAGCCCGTGACGACCAGCACTCTGTGAAACTAGATTTTAGACTCCTACAGCAGGTACCCCAGCGCGGAGGGTTGCACAGGATCCAACAGCTGTCACCACTGCGGACCTACCTCTATCGTTACGGGGGGTATGCTCATAACTAACGTAGCCAGACAACCCAGGCACCATGCTTGCATTGCTGCTAGACTCCACCCGGCCCGGGCTATTGTGACCCAGGGTGAGAGCCACCAGAAGACTGGTCAACTTAGACCGAGTACCGTAGCTTGAACACAAACCTCATGCAACACTCTCATGCCATCTAACAAGATCAACTAAGGCTAGACATACGAACGGATACGAACTCATTTATGTCTAGTCAATAAGTTCAAAGGGTCGTGTTCGTGAAGAACACGAGCCTCTAACTTATGAACAAACACATAAGGAATGGGTTCATCACCCTTCAAGTGGATCAAAAGGTAGTGTTCATGAAGAACACAAGCCTCTAAATGATGAACAAAGGATGAACTCAAGAACATATCAAGCATATGATCTTCCATGACTTTATATGAAATAGCTTAATAACTGAAGTAGATCAAAGTCATATAATGAAATAAAGATAAAAGAGAACTCATACCTAGACTCCAAAGAATACTTGGAACCTGAAGAAGAGCTACTCTAACCTACCCCCTAGCCTTGGAAACTAAAAGTGAGAGGAGAATGAGAGAGTGGTGTGTGGGAAATGGGAGCCCCTCCCCTTATATTTATAGGCAAGGACCAGGCTTGCTCATAGGCTCAAAGTGCTCCAAAACACCCCAGGATGCAGCAAGTGACCAATGAGGAGCAACCATGTGGAGGGACACGATGAAAGGAGGCACAGGCGGTTCGGCCGATCCTAGGATCGGCCGGCCCCTTCGGCCCTCCTTTCGAGGTGTGTTTCCTCTAGGTGGCTACCCTGTGGGCCCTCTAATCCATCCACCGTGCATGGCTTCATTTGGTATCCGAGGTGGGCCCTTTGATCCATGTGAAGTCCATGTGGCGTCCTCTGATCCGTCGGTGAGTGCCTCCCTTGGATCGATGACGTGGAATGCCATGTTTCCCTTGGTGGCAGCCACCTCCTTAGCTGAGTTGGCATGGTTTCTCCATAGAAGGTGGGTTTCCATCTCTTTTAAGGGGTATTTCACCTACATACAAATAATCTCCAAGGACAAGTGGAACTACATTATTCAAACCAAAATGCTAGTAAATAATGCATATGCCTCCATTTATGTGATAATATTGAGGGCTGAAAGTGGTACTTATCAGCCGTCAACAAACTGCCCCAAGCTAACCTCTTGCTCGTCTCGAAGCAAGACATTAGGGACTTAGGTTGGTTGATCAGGAGTTGCTACGATGTTGTATTCTCAACTTATGGCAAACATACATCAAAGTACTCTACCAAGAGTTGAACATGTTGGCAATGTTCTTACCTTTCACCTGACGACGTGGGGCATATAGCTTCACCTGCCTTGGGCGGTTGAGAGACAGAATAGTTATATAGCGTATGCATAATCACTCATACCTTCATCAACTATCAATCCGGAGGTTTTGCAAATTCTTCAAAAGAAAATCAGAGTTCCTCAAATGATACTCTCGGATCACCAAGGCATCAATGTTGCCTTTCTTCACATCCTACTCATAATAGGCTTTATGTGGAGCTGTAGGTAGGGAAGAAATGTGGCATACTTGTTTCTCATGTTTTGCTAAGTCAAAGACCGGATCCTTGGAAGAAACAAACATACATCCTGATCAAGATGTGCATATGTGTGTGATGGATATGAGCATGGCAAGGTGGATACTAGGCCCGGGAATGGGTGCTAGATATTACCATGCTTTATATGAGGGAATGAGGAATTGATGGTAAGGTGGACACTAGCCCCGGAGTAGGTACTAGTTATTACCATCTATATGGTGGAACTCTTTCTCTTGCACATATCAATCCCTTTTTCTCCTTTTGAAATTTTCGAGACTTGGGCTAGCTCTCTTTATTATATTTTTACCATAATTTTGAGCATGCTTTCTTTTTCTTTCTCTTTTTGTTTTAGCTAGCCCTTTGTCTCTATTGGAGATATTTGGAGAGGGATGAATGATACAAAGATACATAGAGTTCTATTTGTGGAAGAATGCATAAGCAATATGGAGCAAATGATGAATGCTAACTTCTAGTGTAGAAGTTTAGCATGAACATGTACGTGATCTTGATCAGGGGAGTATGAGTTCTAACAAGGGTCACAACAATTTGACAAAGCTCAAGGAGAGAACAAGCTTCATATGTGGAGGCTAAGAGCTAGAATCTACATATGGCCTTGGATGGGAAATTCTCATCATTGAGGAACTCATCATGTTTTGATTTTTCAAAAAGGAAAACTCCGGATGTCAAGCATCACTAAGCACAAGATCATAGCTGAGGACCAGGTGTGTCCGAGGACTAGTGGAGGGTCGCTCCTTAGTGATGAGTGATTGACAACGTTGTGTGGACTGATACTTGGCTAAGTGTGTAGGTACAGGTTGCGGCTTGACTCGTGTCGGTGCAGGTGAAGAACAAGCGCGAAAGGCCTTAGCTGTGGCGGCCTCTGGGTGATGGAGTGGCAAGTAGGCTTGGTTCGATGGACCCAGTGGCCGATGGGGTCAAGTGCGAGCCGTGCGGTGCAAGACTAGCGGGCTGAAGTCATGAACATGGGCCGGTGCAAGGTAGCGGATGAAGCCCGAAGCTTGCAGGTGGGGTTTGTTGGTTTGCCCACAAAACCATCGGTGGACGGTTTCTTGGTTTGGGCCTCAAAACCAAGCCCGGAGGCCCAAGGCGAAGGAGATGGTGATCCGGGAGCTTTGAGAAGCTTCGAGGCGGAGGGCACGTGGCGTGATCGCGGGGTTTGCGTCGAGGTGAAGCGAAGCCGCGATGGAAGCGTGTCCATCCGATGAAGACTTGACCAAATGTTGATGGTGGAAATTGACCATTTCCAACCATCAATATTCTCACATAAATGGAGGCATATGCTTTATTTACTAGCATTTAGGTATGAATAATGTAGTTCCACTTGTCCTTAGAGATTATTTGTATGTAGGTGATTTACCCTTTAAAAGAGATGGAAACTCCACTTCTATGAAGCAACCATGCCAACTCAGCTGAGGAGGTGGCTGCCACCAAGGGAAACATGGCAAGACACGTCATCGATCCAGGGGAGGCACTCACCGACGAATCAGAGGATGCCACATGGACTTCACATGGATCAAAGGGCCCACCTCGGATACCAAATCAAGCCATGCACCGGGGCTGGATCATAGGGTCCACAGGGCAGCCACCCAGAGGAAGCACAATAGGTGGGGCCACCCTAAGGGGCCGGCCGATCCTAGGATCGGCCGAACCACCTTAGTGGTGCCCCATCTGGTCCTTACACGTGGTGGTTGCTCATTGGTCACTTGCTTCACTCCCGGGTGTTTAGGGGCCATTTGGGCGTCCGAGCAAGCCTTGTCTCCCTCTATAAATAGGAGGGGAGGGGCTCCCATTTCTCACACACCACTCTCTCATTCTCCTCTCACTTTTAGTTTCCAAGGCTAGGGGGTAGGCTAGAGTAGCTCTTCTTCAGGTTCCAAGTCTTCTTGGAAGTTTAGGTATGAGTTCTCTTTTATCTTTATTTCTTTGTATGACTTTGATCTACTTCAGTTATTCAGCTATTTCATATAAAGTCATGGTAGATCATATTCTTGATGTGTTCTTGAGTTCATCCCCTGTTCATCATTTAGAGGCTCGTGTTCTTCATGAACACTACCTTTTGATCCACATGAAGGGTGATAAACTCCTTCCTTATGTGTTTGTTCATAAGTTAGAGGCTCGTGTTCTTCACAAACACGACCCTTTGATCTTATTGATTAGACATAAGAGAGTTCATATCTGTTCGTATGTCTCGCCTTAGTAGATCTTGTTAGATGGCATGAGAGTGTTGCATGGGGTCTGTGTTCAAGCTACGGTACTCGGTCTAGTTGACCAGTCTTCTGGTGGCTCTCACCCTGGGTCACAATAGCCCGGGCCAGGTGAAGTCTTGCAGCAACGTAGGCATGGTGCCTGGGTTATCTGGCTACGATAGTTATAAGCATACCCCCCGTGACGTGAGGTCGGTCCTCAGGTGGTTACAGCCCTGTTGGATCCTAGGGCAACCTCCGCGTTGGGGTACCTGCTGTAGGAGTCTAAAGTCTAGTTTCGCAGAGTGCTGGTCGTCGCAGGCTAGCTCCCCGTTTGTACCTAGGTGCTGAACCATGTTTCCCTCATGCAATACTCATGCCTATCTCTTGTATCTTCTAGCTTTGTATGTTTAGCACATTAGAACCTAGAGCTAACTCGTATGTTCCCCCTAAGCCATAGTGTGCTAGAGTAGAGGTAGATTTGAGGTGTGTGTGTCACACTACCCCTTTATATCATTTATCTTACCCCTGCCTTTGAGTGTGTTGTTTCCCTATATCTATCTCTTAGTTTACATTTAGAGCAAAAGCATAAGTCTAAGATATCCGCCATTGCCTTCCACGGATTCGATACCCTTGGAATACTCTCCTTCCTTTTGGAAATGCTACAATGGTTTATCTGTGCGCTTGCGGATTTGTTCATGATCGTTTAGATTAAACCTATGGCAACTCTCAATGTTCACGCTAATATGCGCCAGTTAGTTGTGACATTGGGAAATGCCAACGGACACTTCTAGCGCTGACACTAAGGATGGATCCCAAATCTATTCTTAAGTGATCGACGTTCAGAAGTGTCAACAAGCATTTCTGGTGCCGTTGCCGGGGAAGGCACAGGATTATCTTGACTATGCTTTGCATCTGCTTATAAACTCTGAGTAGGTTAGGACAACCCTCAATGCAGACTAACCTTGATTATCTTCTTTTATCTTTGGATGATGAAGATAGGTAGTGTATGACTGGTTTCGACCTACCGGGGAATTTTACTGAAGATCCTGAGTCAATTGTGAGGAAAGCTCGAATTCATTTCGGCTCACCTCATCGTACTTGTCCGGAGGATGAACCAGCTTCCTTTGTACCATCCACGTCCAACGCTATGGCCCAGAAGACACTTCGTGAGTACTCAGCTCCTTCTGCTGACCAGGTGTTGCAAGGCCCTGATGTGGCAATGGGGACTGAAAATTTCGAGATCAAGACGGGTTTAATCACGATGGTACAGGCTAGCCCATTCTGTGGCAAGCCAAATGAGGATGCCAATGCTCATATGCAGCAATTCCTAGAGCTGTGTAGCATTTTTGTCATCAGGGGTGCAAATGTGGATGCTGTTCATTTACGGCTATTTCCATTCTCCCACTTGGGAAAGGTTAAGCAATGGTTCTACGCGAACCGGGAATCTATTGACACTTGGAGCAAGTGTTCACAGGCATGTCTCAAGAAGTTCTTCCCATTGGGTAAAACCAATGCTCTTCGTGGAAGGATTTCTGGTTTTCAGCAAGCAGCAAGTGATTCTATCCCAGAGGCTTGGGAGAGGCTTCAGGAGTATGTCCTGGCCTATCCTCATCATGAGATGGAAGATTGGCTCATTCTTCAAAGTTTTTATAATGGGTTGACTCCGACAGCCCGAGGCCATATTGATGCTGCTGCTCAAGGAGCATTCTTCTCACTTACTGTTGACAATGCTAAATTGCTCATGGAGAAGATGGTCTCCAACCAAGGGTGGAGTGACGAAAGACTCCAACCACGACCGAGGGGTACTCATACTATCATGGAAGCAGACTTGATTACTGCCAAGATGGATCTTCTTATGAAGAGACTGGATGATTACACCAGCGAGAAGGCTGCCATGGCCACTACTTCTTGGCCTATGGACTCTCACATGACTTGTGAAGTCTGTGGCAACACTGGGCACTCAGGCAATTACTGTCCGGAAACTCAAGAGGAAGTGATGTACATGAATGGCAATAACAACGGTTATCGTCCACCTCAACAAGGAGGCCAATCGTGGAATCAATAACGCCCTTATTATCAAGGAGGTAACCAAGGTAATTCTTACAATCCTAACCAACCTTCCTTGAGAGATCTTGTGTTTGGGCAAGCTAAGATTAATGAAGGTTTTAACAAAAAGCTAGCTGCCCTTGATAAAACTTTGGAAAGTCTCAATGTTAAGCTTGATAGTTTTTCTTCTGCCCAGAAGAGTCATTTGAGTTTCAACAAGATGTTAGAAACCCAGTTGGCTCAGCTGGCTGCTTTGGTTTCCTATCCTGATAACGAGAGGATCCCGGGGCAACCCGTATCTTCTTGTGAAAATGTTAGTGTAGTGTCGACCCGGTGGGGTAAGCCACCTAGGAAGACACGTGCCTCTGACTATGCAGGAAAGCCCATTCAACAAATTCTTGATCCATGGGAGGAATCAGCAGTGGTGCATAAGAAAGATCCAGGCTACCCAACTATCACGTGCACAATCTATTACAAGAAGATCAGGCATGCTCTTTGTGACCTTGGTGCAAGTGTTAATCTCATGTCCAAGGCCATGTTCGAGCAACTGGGATATCCGGCTCTCTCTCCAACAACACGGACTATCCAACTCGCCAATTCAACGATCCGATATCCAGAAGGAATCGCTGAGAGCTTATTGGTTAAGGTCAAGAGCTCTTATGTCTTCACGGATTTTGTGGTCCTAGATATGGATGATGAAGAAGGAATGCCACTCATCCTTGGGCGACCATTTCTTAGTGATGTCCGAGCTAGAATCAATGTGGGATCTGGTATCATCTGTTTCCGCATTGGGGAGAGGAACCTGAAGTTCAAGTTTCAGGACAAGGAAGAGCAATGCTATTTAGTGCAAGATAGTGTTGAGCAGCTTGGGGGAAGGACGGAGCCTTCACCCCCAAGGAAGAAATCTCCGTCAAGAAGGGTAAAGAAAATTCGGAAAGAATGGCGGAAGATTGAGATGGAACCAACCTCTACTTCTCAGGAGTGGGGTGCTGAATGGAATTGATCGCTGAGAAGAGTCCCGCTCGTCGGACTAAAAATGATGGGTCCTTTCTACCAAAAAGGTTAAAGCTGGTATTTATCTCATATTTCCCTTTCCAAAATTTTCATTTCCAAAATTGCATATTTGATTTTCCAAAACCTTGCATTTGCATGCTAGATTTATCTAGCATTTTTTCCCTTTTCAAAATAAAATTTCTGAAAATCATTTATGAGTTTGAAAACCATAGAAAATTTATTTGGGCAATTTCTGGAGTAAACTTTGGCCGGTGCACCTTGGCATATCTTCATATAGCCGTTGGTGACACACCTGCCAAAGGGGGCCAGCACCAGGCCCACCAGTGGGCCGGCCGAACCAGGGTTCGGCCGAACCCTGGCAATGGTCAAGTGGGCCCAGCCTTGGCCAACGTCTCCTAGCCATTGCCCAATGGCTATCCCGCGGTGTGCTGCCCCTTTGCTCTATAAATTGGACCCGAGAGGGGGTGTTCTTCACCCATTCAACTCATTTCATCCACACCCCCTCTCTACTCCTTGCTCTCTGAGAGCCAGGTGTGGTTCGAGGACCGGTGGATGGTCGCTTCCTGGTGTGATGAGTGATTGACAACGTGGTGTGGACTGATTCTTGGCTAAGTATTGCAGGTGCAGGTTGCGGCTTGACTGGTGCAGGTGCAGGTGAAGAACAAGCGTGAAAGGTCGTTGCCGGTGAGGCCTCCAGGTGTGGAGAAGACAAGTAGGCTTGGTTCGAGGGACCCGGTGGCCAGCGGGGTCAAGTGCGGGCCGCATGGTGGCAAGAACGGCAAGATGAAGTCATGGACGGTTTCTTGGTTGAGCCTCAAAACCAAGGTCGAGCCGGGACTACGTGGGAGCCGAGTCATGAGTGGTGATTGGCGGAGGCTACACCGAGTTCGCGGGGTTTCCGGTGGTTCACCAGAAAACCACTGGGTTCCTTGGTTGATCCACAAAGCCAAGACCGAAGAACCGAAGACGGAGGTGCAGCAGCTCCAGACCGGTCTGACCGGTGGGTCTGACCGGTCTGACCGGTGGGTACCGGTCTGACCGGTGAGGAGAACCGGTCTGACCGGTGTGCGACGACGCAGTCCGGAATCTTCGAAGCGGAGGACACGCGTCGGGATCGCAAGGCTTGCGTCGAGGCTAAGCAAGTTTGCGGTCGCTGGGCATCCGTCCGATGGTGCGAAGACAAAGACTTCCAATTTCGCCCTCGAGGGGCATGTATCCCTAGTTAGCTAGTAAGGGTATTTTAGTCTTTCGGTTGCCTCCATATAACCCAAGGGGTGAGAGGATGGCAGCCATCTCTTGGAACCCTAGCTCATTTGGTTTTGCTATTTTCCTTCCTATTTTCTTAGGATTTTCGTAGGACTAGCTTGAGAGCTTCATGGTGAGATCTTGTGAGAGGGAAGGATGATCGGGCGGCAAGCTAGACCTTGTATGAACCTCTTTGGTATGTATAGATGATTCGGCGTGGTTCCTCAAGGCTTGGATGTGTCTTTCCCGTTTCTCCTTTTTGGTGATTTTCGGAGCCCTTTCTTGGCGATTTTCTTGGAGCGATTTCGAGGCCTTTCTCTTTGGGATTTGGTGGGGGATGTATGCATGAACCCTTCGTGGTTCTTTTCCCTTTGATTCCCCTTCCAAATCCGTGAGCAAAGGGGCTCGATTTTGGGGTTTTCGTGGCTCTAGGGTTAGAGGCGTTCTTGGTGGGATTTCTTCGATTCCTCTTGATTTGACAAGTTTTGGTGGACCAAATCTTGGCTATGGAGTACCCATGAGGTGTTCCTACTATCCCCAAAGTCTTGTGCAAAACCGTGGAGCGAATCGGGAGATCGGGAGTTGGATTTGGAGGAGTTGACTCGCGGGCGCTGTTCTTCCCGAGCTGCCCAGGCACGACCGGTCTGACCGGTGCTCTTGACCGGTCTGACCGGTGCTAGCCCTTGGTGGGTTTTTGTCTCGAGGAACAGCCTTGTCCGTGTGGTTTTGTCCCGTGGTCCTGCTGTTCAGTTCTTGGAGTGTTTGGAGTTGTTTTGCTAGGATTTGTGAGGGGTTCTTCTTCCTCACAGGTTGTGTTTCGTGGTGGTTTTTGTTCCAGGGCCTAGAGGATTCACTGAGGCTTCCTGGAACGTTTGCTGTGCGGCTGCTGTAGCCACCGGCCTGACCGGCTCTGTCCACCGGTCTGACCGGTGTCACCGGTCTGACCGGCGCAGGCCATCGGTCTGACCGGTGTAGCACAGGCAGCAAGCCGTGCAAGTTTCCGCTGTGTGTTTTGGTGAGTTTTGGCTAGGAAGGTTGAGTGTTGGTTCCTAGGACCAGTAGCACTCTAGTGGCTGCGTGGTCTTGACCAACTTGGGTAGTTGGGTCGGAGACGTGAGTTGGAAGCCGTGTTCGTCTTGTTGGAGTTCCCATCTCCTTCGAGAAGAATTTTTATCGGCTCCCATTCACTCCCCCCCTCTCTGGTTCGCCTAATCGGTCCTTCAATTGGTATCAGAGCCGGTTCGGGTCTTTATTGACTCTTACCAGTCTAAGATCCAAAGATGGCGTACCAGGAACGGGGTTCGGGTCCTCCGCACTTCGATGGGAAGAACTACCAGATGTGGCAAAGGCGGATGGCGGCGTTCCTCCGCGGAAAGGGTCAGATCCTTTGGGATGTCACGGTGAACACAGCTTATGTTCATCCGATGAACTTCCTTGCTCCAGGATCGAGGGATATGTTCGAAGCTAACAACAAGGCTGTCGACTACTTGTTTCGTGCTCTGTGTCAGCCTGAATTCGATCGGGTTCAGACAGAGGACTTAGCTTGTAGGATTTGGGAGCAGTTGAAGGATGCTCATGCTGGGAATGCTCAGGTTCAGGCTCGGATGTACGCGACTTACCGGAGAGAGTACGAGAACTTCACTCATCTCCCCGGCGAGTCCGTCGATGCCCTTTTCCAGCGATTTACGGTCGTTGTGAACAACATGAGAGCCAATGTGGACGTCCTCCCATACAATGATCATGATAGAGCCGTGAAGCTCTTGCACTCGTTGGATCGTACCGTATGGGACGGGAAGTTTGAGGCTATTGTTGAGTCCGAGAAGTATGACACCTTGACGGTGAACGAGCTGTTCTCGAAGCTCAAGTCGGCTGAGTTGGACCGTGGTATGACAGCCAAGATCGAGAGCCTGACTGATTCTCATAGTCTCGCTCTCGTTAGTGGCAAAGGAGCAAAGTCTAACGCTAACGCATCCTCCAGGATGTACTCTCTGTCTTCTTTGATGTCTTTGCCAGATGAGGAGTTCGACGTGCTTGGAGAGGACGAGCTGGCGTTGCTGACCAGGCGATTCGAGAGGCTGCACGAGAACCGGGTGAACACGAGGAGGACAGCACGGACGTGCTTTCAGTGCGGCAAACCAGGACACTTCGTTGCCGACTGCCCGGAGAAGACGGAGAACAAGGACGGCTACAAGGACGGCTACAGGCACCGATCGAGCAAGGACGGCAAGTACCGATCGAGGCGCGATCACAAGCACAAGAACAAGCACAAGGACGAGCGACGGTCGAGGAAGAAGGATGGCCGCGGCAGGAAGGCCCGAGCAATGGTCGGAGCGAGCGACGTCGACTCCAGCTCCGCCTACTCTTCCTCAAGCTCGAGTAGCAGTGAAGATGAAGGTGATCGGCGCAAGAACAAGAAGTCATCCAGGAACTTGAGCGGGTTGAGCTGCTTCGCGAGAGATGGCTTCTGCGGCATGGCCCGTAGCTCCGGCAGCAAGAAGAGCCACCAGAGTGACTCGGACTCTGACTCCGAGGATGAGGTATGTGATGAGCTCTCTTCTTTGCGCAAGGAGAATGATGAGTTGGTTGACCTGCTTGATAACCGCGATCACATGCTTAGAGAGGCCAAGAAGATGAGGAAAGAGCTTAGGGCCTCACTAGAAGATGCTAGGAACCGTGTGGCTGAGCTAGAAACCCAGAACCTAGATGCTAAGCTTGAGATTGATTCGCTTAAGGCTTCTCCTGTGGTTTCTGATGAGATTGATTGCTGTGATTGCTCTGTGTACCTAGCTGATCTTACTGCTCTTAAGGATAAGCATGCTTCTACTTGTGATGAACTAGATATGCTTAGGGTTGAAGTGGCTGAGCTTAAGTCTAGATCTGCTTTGCTAGGTGCTTGCACTTCTTGCCCTGTTTTGCATGGAAAGATTGATGAGATGCATGCTTACACTGTTTCGCTTGAGGCTAAGTTGAAAGAGCCTATTCCCACTTCTTGCTCTACTTGTGAATTGCATGCGGTTAAGAATTTGGAGCTTGCACATTATGTTGATCGCCTGCAGGATGAAAATGATGAGCTGAGAAAATGTATGAGCTGGTTGTCGGGTCAGGAGCCTCAGCTCGGTATCATGATAGCGGCTTTCAAACGCTATGATGGTCAGGCACTTGGGGCTGACAAGCTTGGAGAGAACTGTGGTGAGGGAGTTGAGAGAGTTGGAGAGATTCCTATCCCACCACCAAACAGACACAAGAACAAGTTTGAGCCCAAGCCCAACCATCTCAGAAATAAACTTGATACTACTCCAGATCCACCCATATTCCCTCACCCAACAAATGATTTTCAGAAACCGGTGAAGTTTGTGAGCCCAAAGGGAGGTGAGGAAGGAGAGAAGAAGGGTGAGAAGCCGAGTGGGCAGCCCCAACCCAAGCCTAAGCCTAAGCCACAGCCCATAAAGTTCCATTGTGGGTATTGTGGGAGAGATGGTCACAAGGATGAGTTTTGCTTCAAGAGGAAGCGTGAGGAGAGAATGGCTAGAGAGTGGGCTAACAGGGACAGGTACCACCCCTCTAATGGTGTACCTGAGCCTCGTATGCAGATGCCCAGGGCCAAGGCGATTGTGAGGACGGTTCCGGCTTGGGGAGACCGGAAGGCTGCAGGTGTTGCTGCTGGCCGAGTCACACCGGTCAGACCGGTGCAGGTCTGGGCAGACAGCGAGTCAGGTTTCGTGCTCGTGAGGATGCTCGGTTTGGTTCTGGAGGTCGTGGTTCTGGTGGTTGGTCTGGAAAGTTTGCAGGTGGTCAGTTTGCTAGGCGTTCTCCACCTCGTGCTCAATACGAGGGTGAGAAGAGTCGTAGCTTTGAGATGGAGCGGAGGTACGATCCACGGTTTCCCTTTCGTGGTTTTCGTCCTCCTCCAGCTAGAGAGGGTTGGTTCCCTCGTGGTGGTTACCGTGGTGGTAGCTTTGATAGGCGTGATGATTTGGTTTGTGCTAACCCCACTTTGGAGCAAATGGCTCGGCACTGGTTTTACTCTTTTGGTACTAACCCCAGTGCTGAGTCGTTTGTTCACTCACGTGCTCGCTTTTGAATTTCAGGTGGGAGACTTGAAGAACATTTGGTTGATTGACTCCGGTTGCTCGAGGCATATGACCGGAGACAAGGGGTGGTTCTCAAGTCTCGTCCCGGTGGTGACAAAGAAGTACATCACCTTTGGGGACAATGGGCGAGGGCGTGTGCTGTCAGAAGGTGAGATTAAGGTAAGTGACAAGATCACTCTCAGGCGTGTTGCTCTTGTTCAATCGCTTGGATACAATTTGCTTTCTGTGTCCCAGTTGTTGGATGAGGGTTTTGAGGTGTTGTTTCGGCCTGGTGGTTCTCGGATTTTAGATTCTCGGGGGGATCTTGTTTGCATGGTCGTTCCCGAGGGTCAAGTGTTCCGAGCTGATTTTTCTCAGTCTTCTGGTGTGGAGCGTTGCTTCTTGGCTGGTTCTTCGAGTGAGTTGTGGAAGTGGCATAGGAAGTTGGGTCACTTGAGCTTTGACCTTTTGTCTCGCTTGAGTAAACTCAATTTGGTCCGAGGATTGCCACGATTGAGGTTTGAGAAAGAGTTGGTTTGTGCGCCGTGTAGGCATGCCAAGATGGTAGCCTCTTCTCACCCGCCTCTCACCGATGTGATGACTGAGCGTCCATGCGAGCTGCTCCATATGGACCTTGTTGGCCCAGCTCGTGTGCGATCTGCGGGTGGGAAGTGGTATGTCCTTGTTGTGGTGGACGACTACTCTCGGTATGCGTGGGTGTTCTTTCTTGAGGAGAAGGGGGAGACGTTTGGTTTTGTTCGAGATCTTGTCTTGAGGTTAAGAAACGAGAGGCACGGAGATGCCATACGAGCGATCCGCAGTGATAATGGCTCGGAATTCAAAAACTCTCGCTTCAAAACCTTTTGCCATGACTTGGGTCTTGAACATCAGTTTTCGAGTCCGTATACGCCTCCCCAGAATGGCGTGGTGGAAAGGAAAAACAGGACCTTGTGCGAGATGGCTCGGACGATGCTCGACGAGCATAGGACTCCGAGAAGGTTCTGGGCTGAGGCGGTCAATACCGCGTGCCATGTGTCGAACAGGATCTACCTCAGGGTTCACAAGAAGAAAACCTGTTACGAGTTGATGCACGGTCGCACACCCAAGGTGAGTCACTTCCATGTCTTTGGTTGTAAATGCTTCATTCTGAAGAAAGGGAAGAAGTTGGATAAGTTCGAGGCTAGGTCTGTCGATGGTATTTTCTTTGGTTATGCATCTCATTCCAGAGCATTTCGTGTGCTCAATCTTGAGACTAACCAAATCGTGGAGACTTGCGAGGTAACCTTCGACGAGACACAGCCACGTAGTCAGCTTGTTTTTGAGTGTGCAGGTGACGACGAACTTGGCGAGGAGATCTTTCAGGAGGAGGAGCATGAACATGGAGATGATGAAGATGGCGGTGTGATGCCCGTGGCTGAACATGTACCTACTACTTCGACGACGATCGAGAATGGACCCTCTCCCACACCTACAACGACAAACCCAGATCAAGGCGAAGCTGCTGTTGAGGGGGAGGTAGCATCAAGGCGAGAACCTCCCCGACGAGTGCAAGTGGATCACCCAGCTTCGAGAATCATCGGCGACATGAATGAACGTACTACACGGTCGAGGGTTCGGAACAATTCTCATTTCGCTCATGCTGCTTTTGTTGCCACTTTTGAGCCCAAAGACATTGGACATGCGTTATCTGATCATAATTGGGTTAACTCGATGCATGAGGAGTTGGAGAATTTTGAGAGGAACCAAGTTTGGGTGTTGGTTGACCCTCCCCCAGGGTGTAAGCCGATTGGGACAAAATGGGTGTGGAAAAATAAAGAGGGAGAGAAAGGAGAAGTGGTGAGAAACAAGTCGAGACTTGTTGCTCAGGGGTACAGTCAGAAAGAGGGGATCGACTACGAGGAGACTTTCGCTCCTGTAGCTCGTTTGGAGGCGATCAGGATCCTTCTAGCTTTTTCCGTGGCTAAAGGGTTCAAGTTGTACCAGATGGATGTGAAGAGTGCGTTTCTGAACGGTGTATTGGAGGAAGAGGTGTTTGTGAGGCAACCACCGGGGTTTGAGAGTGAGAAGTACCCTCACCGGGTCTACAAGTTGAGGAAGGCGCTGTATGGGTTGAAGCAGGCGCCTAGAGCTTGGTATGGTAGGTTGAGGGGGTTCCTGTTTGAGAGAGGGTTTGAGATGGGGAAGGTCGACCAGACCTTGTTTCTCCTCAGGCAGGACAGAGATATCCTGATTGTGCAGGTATACGTGGATGATATTGTCTTTGGTGGCTCGTCTAACTCTCTTGTTGCAAGGTTTGCAGAAGACATGAGCAGGGAATTTGAGATGAGCATGATGGGTGAGTTGCAGTTCTTCCTCGGGCTACAAATCAAGCAATCAAAGGAAGGAACATTTGTGCACCAAGCTAAGTACACCAAGGACATTGTGAGGAAGTTCAAGATGGAGGACTCCAAGGCCATGGCGACGCCTATGAGTACGACTACAGTTCTTGATGCGGACGAGGAAGGTGAACACGTGGACCAGAAGGAGTACCGGAGCATGATCGGGTCACTCCTCTACTTGACGGCGACGAGGCCGGACATTCAATTCTCGGTGTGTCTGTGCGCTCGTTTTCAAGCTTCTCCGAGGACTTCGCATCGGCAAGCAGTCAAGCGCATTTTCAGGTATTTGCGACACACTCCCGACTTCGGCCTTTGGTACTCTGCGTCTTCTTCTTTGGCGCTTCATGGATTTTCAGACGCGGATTTTGCCGGGTGTCGGTTGGATAGGAAGTCCACTTCTGGGACTTGCCAGTTCTTGGGTTCTTCTTTGGTATCTTGGTCTTCCCGCAAACAGTCGAGTGTTGCTCAATCCACTACCGAGGCAGAGTATGTGGCCGCAGCTAGTTGTTGCTCTCAGCTCCTTTGGATCACATACACCATGAGTGACTTTGGTGAGGAGTATACCCATGTCCCACTTCAATGTGATAGCACTAGTGCCATAAGCGTTGCAAAGAACCCAGTGCTCCATTCCAAAACCAAGCACATAGAAGTGAGGTATCATTTTCTGAGAGACAACGTAGAGAAAGGGAAGATAGCTTTGATCCATGTACCCACACATGAACAACTAGCCGATATTTTCACCAAACCCCTAGATCAAGCAACTTTCACTCGTTTGCGGGGGGAGCTTGGTGTTTGCTTGATTTCTTGAGTTGGCGTGTGGGAGCTCCTTTGTAGCATATGTATAGCTTTCCTTTGTGCATTTCTTGCATTTGGCATAGCATATGTAGCATGATGTATAGGCATCTTTGTATCTTAGGTTGCATGCATTTTGTATCATATGCATTGTTTAGGAAAGGCTTCTCTTATACACATTGTTCACCATGGAATGACATATATGTCTTTGTGAGCTAATTTGGTAAGCTATGGTTAGTTTGGCTTAGCTCTTGATAATCTTGGTTTGTATCCATGGTTGATGGCTATGTTTTTGAAAAATTTCATATATATGCTCTCTTGTGAGTAAATGCCTTTACATGATCTTGACATGTTTTAGTGGCTTGGCTATGCTTAATTTGTGGTTGGATAGCTTATTTTGATCATATGGGGCCAAAGGCTCATTTGCCATCATGAATGTTTAGCCCCCATGCTTCATCTTGTGGAGGGGCATAAGTTCCTTTTTGTCGCAAAGACATTTCATGTACCAATTATAAATCTGAAAATGAAATGTAAATTGCTTGAAAAATGTGCTCCCATGTCATATGTGCTAATTTTAATTTGCTTTGGGTGCTAAATCGTTGCATGATGCCTACCAATGAGAAGTCTCATATATAGAAGTAGGCACATGGCTCGGTGGCTTTGACATGACATGAGGTGCTTGTGGGTGTTTATGATGGTCTTATGCTTAGAATGGTTGTCCTAGCATGAAGTTTGTGTGGCTTTGCCATTTTGACATGTTTTGCTCATGTTTAGGACTTTGCTCATGAGAGGGTAATTTTTCGCAAAATTGCTAAATTCTATCTTAGCTTCGCCCAATGGTTGTGAAACTTGGTGATCATGAAGTTTATGTCTTTACGAAGCTATAGAGTATCTAACTTGCTCGTTTGGACATGTGTAGCATCCTATGTTGAATTTTGTCTATTTGAGAAGCTCTAGGTTGCATTTTTTTTGCATTTTTGGCTTGATTCATGCATTGTCAACAAGGGGGAGAAGTTTGAGCATGTTTTGGCCTACTGAATGCATTTGGAAGGTTTTCAGGTGGTTTCGAGCTATTTTTGGGCTCTGTTGTGCACCGGTCTGACCGGTTGAGGTCACCGGTCTGACCGGTCAGAGTGCTGGTCCTGTTCACATGTTGCCCACCGGTCTGACCGGTGGTGTCGACCGGTCTGACCGGTCAGAGCTGAGCTGTTGCAGCTGCTCTGTTTTGTGAAGTGGTTCGCATGCATTTGTCCAGGGGGAGTTGCATCGGTTCAGGGGGAGCTTGCATGTGTGCAGGGGGAGCTCTTTGTGGTTTTCGAGCTTTGGTTTGATGGTTTGTGCTCTTTGCTTGAGCATGTTTTGTCTCGGATGTGTCGAGCCGTTGCCCTTGCCTAAGGGGTCCGAGACTTGTCTTCTTCAAGTGATCTTGCTCTTTGCCTTTTCTTTGGCTTTCGATCGCTTGTTGGAGTTTCTTTTAGTCGTTTCTTTTCTTTTCCTTTTCTCTTGGTTACCAAAACGTGTGTGTTGTCAATGCACTCATCAAGGGGGAGATTGAGAGCCAGGTGTGGTTCGAGGACCGGTGGATGGTCGCTTCCTGGTGTGATGAGTGATTGACAACGTGGTGTGGACTGATTCTTGGCTAAGTATTGCAGGTGCAGGTTGCGGCTTGACTGGTGCAGGTGCAGGTGAAGAACAAGCGTGAAAGGTCGTTGCCGGTGAGGCCTCCAGGTGTGGAGAAGACAAGTAGGCTTGGTTCGAGGGACCCGGTGGCCAGCGGGGTCAAGTGCGGGCCGCATGGTGGCAAGAACGGCAAGATGAAGTCATGGACGGTTTCTTGGTTGAGCCTCAAAACCAAGGTCGAGCCGGGACTACGTGGGAGCCGAGTCATGAGTGGTGATTGGCGGAGGCTACACCGAGTTCGCGGGGTTTCCGGTGGTTCACCAGAAAACCACTGGGTTCCTTGGTTGATCCACAAAGCCAAGACCGAAGAACCGAAGACGGAGGTGCAGCAGCTCCAGACCGGTCTGACCGGTGGGTCTGACCGGTCTGACCGGTGGGTACCGGTCTGACCGGTGAGGAGAACCGGTCTGACCGGTGTGCGACGACGCAGTCCGGAATCTTCGAAGCGGAGGACACGCGTCGGGATCGCAAGGCTTGCGTCGAGGCTAAGCAAGTTTGCGGTCGCTGGGCATCCGTCCGATGGTGCGAAGACAAAGACTTCCAATTTCGCCCTCGAGGGGCATGTATCCCTAGTTAGCTAGTAAGGGTATTTTAGTCTTTCGGTTGCCTCCATATAACCCAAGGGGTGAGAGGATGGCAGCCATCTCTTGGAACCCTAGCTCATTTGGTTTTGCTATTTTCCTTCCTATTTTCTTAGGATTTTCGTAGGACTAGCTTGAGAGCTTCATGGTGAGATCTTGTGAGAGGGAAGGATGATCGGGCGGCAAGCTAGACCTTGTATGAACCTCTTTGGTATGTATAGATGATTCGGCGTGGTTCCTCAAGGCTTGGATGTGTCTTTCCCGTTTCTCCTTTTTGGTGATTTTCGGAGCCCTTTCTTGGCGATTTTCTTGGAGCGATTTCGAGGCCTTTCTCTTTGGGATTTGGTGGGGGATGTATGCATGAACCCTTCGTGGTTCTTTTCCCTTTGATTCCCCTTCCAAATCCGTGAGCAAAGGGGCTCGATTTTGGGGTTTTCGTGGCTCTAGGGTTAGAGGCGTTCTTGGTGGGATTTCTTCGATTCCTCTTGATTTGACAAGTTTTGGTGGACCAAATCTTGGCTATGGAGTACCCATGAGGTGTTCCTACTATCCCCAAAGTCTTGTGCAAAACCGTGGAGCGAATCGGGAGATCGGGAGTTGGATTTGGAGGAGTTGACTCGCGGGCGCTGTTCTTCCCGAGCTGCCCAGGCACGACCGGTCTGACCGGTGCTCTTGACCGGTCTGACCGGTGCTAGCCCTTGGTGGGTTTTTGTCTCGGGGAACAGCCTTGTCCGTGTGGTTTTGTCCCGTGGTCCTGCTGTTCAGTTCTTGGAGTGTTTGGAGTTGTTTTGCTAGGATTTGTGAGGGGTTCTTCTTCCTCACAGGTTGTGTTTCGTGGTGGTTTTTGTTCCAGGGCCTAGAGGATTCACTGAGGCTTCCTGGAACGTTTGCTGTGCGGCTGCTGTAGCCACCGGCCTGACCGGCTCTGTCCACCGGTCTGACCGGTGTCACCGGTCTGACCGGCGCAGGCCATCGGTCTGACCGGTGTAGCACAGGCAGCAAGCCGTGCAAGTTTCCGCTGTGTGTTTTGGTGAGTTTTGGCTAGGAAGGTTGAGTGTTGGTTCCTAGGACCAGTAGCACTCTAGTGGCTGCGTGGTCTTGACCAACTTGGGTAGTTGGGTCGGAGACGTGAGTTGGAAGCCGTGTTCGTCTTGTTGGAGTTCCCATCTCCTTCGAGAAGAATTTTTATCGGCTCCCATTCACTCCCCCCCTCTCTGGTTCGCCTAATCGGTCCTTCACTCTCTTGGTTTTCTCAGATTTCTTGCTCGAGATTAGATCATCAAGTAATCTCCCTAAGTGTGTTGCTGAAAATATTGTTGTTGGTGGAGCAAACCCGGTAAGTACTTCATTCGATTTCACTAACCCATCACCGAGTTGCTCTTGTTGTCCCTTGTTGTGCTAGCATGAATTGGGCAGTGAACACTCTCCGGAGGGTGACACACTCACACTCCCATTCGCGGGCAAGCACGAGTGCATCCACCCCCGCCGAGCCGACGCCGAGCCCATCAATGATGGATTATGAAGAAGAGCAAGAGGAGCAAGCCGAGCCACAAGCCACGGAGGAGGTCGTCGACGACACCCCCTACCTCAGCTTGCGAGGCGATCGCGAGCAGCAAGCCTATGCTCTCCTGAAGGACCGAGTCTTCGCCCACACCAGGGACTTCGACCTGACCCTCATGGAGAAAACAGGTATGAATCTCGAGTTTGCTTCTATTTGGAATGCTCTTGGTTGGGAGGAGTTTGTGCCGGTCATAGAGCTTGGCTCTCGGCCCCTCACCATCCAGTTTCTTTGCTCTCTTACCGAGATCCCGGATGGCATTGAGTTTCGTCTTTTCGGGACCGATTATCGTCTTTCTTGGAAGGATCTTAGTCGTCTTCTTGGTTTTAGTCCTCATTGTGCTGTCTCTTTGAAGCGAGCTTGTGAGGGTTTTGTTCAGGAATCTTTCTGGGTAGATATCTCTGGTCTTGTTTACAGTGGCAAGTTTGTACCTCGGTGCAACGATATTGTGCATCCCACTCTCCGTCTGTGGCACAAGTGGCTCGCCATCACTCTCTTTCCATGAGAGGATGTTCGGCCCGTGCGCAGCGATGAGATGATGCTTTTATACGCCGCTGTCAACTAGATCAAGGACTCTCCCGTTAAAGCAATGATTCGGCAGTGGATGACGAATTTCAAGATGATAGGCCCTATTGAGTGTACGGCTTTGGTGACTCGTATTGCTCTCAGACTCGGGGTTCTTAGCGGGAATCCCGTACCCTTCATCGGGACGCCCCGAGTCCTCATTGATGATGCATACTTGATCCAGGGGCATCTACTCAAGAGGGGCCAAATGATTCTTTGACTTTCTTCTTCCCGGGATATGCAAACCAAATCCCGTTACCTAACCCGGGGTTTGGATTGTATAACTCAGAGTCACTCACTATTCCCCTTGTTACACAAGAGGAAAGCCGTCGTGCTAGTGTTTCAGGTAGATCCACCAGGAGCGCAGCGAAGAGAGCGCACATGCAGCAGCAGCAGTCACAACCGACACCACCACCACAGCCTCAGCCATAGCCTGCTACACCACTAGTGGCAGGAGGGGCCCCTGCGGGGTACATGTCCGGGGTTACCCCTGGATATGCACCTGGTTGGGATCGGCCCACCTACCAGCTGAGTGCGAGTGGCACAGCTTGGGCGGGCGCGAGCAGAGCTCAGTGGGCCACACCTGCTAGTTCTAGCTCCGGTGGTCCACCTTCGTCTTCGTCCTTCCGACGGCACTCCTCAGCCCCTGCGTGCGACGCTCAGCTCGCACAGCAGTTGGGAGAGCTCACCGTTCAGGTCACAGGATTGGAGGAGACGTTGAACACCCATGTCGAGTCTATCTCAGCATGGCAGCGTCAGGCTGGTGAGAGGATAGCAGCCATGTAGCAAGATCAGCGGCAGTACATGGAGGCGCAGAGGGCTTACTACGCGAGTCAGGGTTTCTTCTACCCTCCTCCGCAGTGAGCCTGAAGCTAGCTTGGGGGAGGACCCCCATTCTGAGGTAACTTGTATCTTCCTTCATTTTCAGAATATCTTATAAATGAAAATCCAAAAAAATCTGCAAAATAAAAAGACCAAAAATATTTATTTGCTTTCATCATCATCGTTTGCTTAGTTCGCTTTGATATGCTTAGTAAGAATGCTTTGCCTCTATGGTTGAAATGATGAATAGTTGCTCTGTTTATTCTCCTCGTATGTCTTGTTTACAACTTCGTATCCTACCTAAGTTTTGAGTTTGTTGGCTTGTATGTTCAAACCTTAGATTGAAAACTGTGGGTAGCAGAAAGCATGATGCTTGCCTAAGTTGTTGTGAGACATGATATGGTAGAATAGAGTGCTATGATCTTGTGCTTAGTGATGCTTGACATCCGGAGTTTTCCTTTTTGAAAAATCAAAACATGATGAGTTCCTCAATGATGAGAAATTCCCATCCACGGCCATATGTAGATTCTAGTTCTTAGCCTCCACATATGCAGCTTGTTCTCTCATTGAGCTTCGTCAAATTGTTGTGACCCTTGTTAGAACTCATACTCCCCTGATCAAGATCACGTACACGTTCATGCTAAACTTCTACACTGGAAGTTAGCATTCATCATTTGTTCCATATGCTTATGCATTCTTCCGCAAATAAAACTCTATGTATCTTTGCATTATTTATCCCTCTCCAAATATCTCCAATAGAGACAAAGGGCTAGCTAAAAAAAGAGAGGAAAAGAAAGCATGCTCAAAAGCATGGCAAAAATAAATAAAGAGAGCTAGCCCAAGTCTCGAAAAAATTTCAAAGGAGAAAAAGGGATTGATATGTGCAAGAGAAAGAGTTCCACCACATAGATGGTAATAACTAGTACCTACTCCGGGGCTAGTGTCCACCTTACCATCAATCCCTCATTCCCTCATATAAAACATGCCAATATCTAGCACCCATTCCCGGGCCTAGTATCCACCTTTCCATGTTCATATCCATCACACACATATGCACATCTTGATCTGGATGTATGTTTGTTTCTTCCAAGGATCCGGTTTTTGACTTAGCAAAATATGAGAGACAAGTATGCCACATCTTCCCTACCTACAGCTCCACATAAAGCCTATTAGGAGTAGGATGTGAAGAAAGGCAACATTGATGCCTTGGTGAGGAATCATACACTTTTGAGCAATCCGAGAGTATCATTTGAGGAACTCTGATTTTCTTTTGAAAAATTTGCGAAACCTCCGGATTGCTAAGCTGATCAAGGTATGAGTGATTATGCACATGCTATATAACCATTCTGTCTCTCAACCGCCCGAAGCAGGTGAAGCTATATGTCCCACGTATTAGGTGAAAGGTAAGAACATTGCCAACTTGTTCAACTCTTGGTAGAGTACTTTGCTGTATGTTTGCCGTAAGTTGAGGATACAACATTGTAGCAACTCCTGATCAACCAACCTAAGTCTCTAATGTCTTGCTTCGAGACGAGCAAGAGGTTAGCTTGGGGGAGTTTGTTGACGCTGGAAATTCACCATTTCCAACCATCAATATTCTCACATAAATGGAGGCATATGCTTTATTTACTAGCATTTAGGTATGAATAATGTAGTTCCACTTGTCCTTGGAGATTATTTGTATGTAGGTGATTTACCCTTTAAAAGAGATGGAAACTCCACTTCTATGAAGCAACCATGCCAACTCAGCTGAGGAGGTGGCTGCCACCAAGGGAAACATGGCAAGACACGTCATCGATCTAGGGGAGGCACTCACCGACGAATCAGAGGATGCCACATGGACTTCACATGGATCAAAGGGCCCACCTCGGACACCAAATCAAGCCATGCACCGGGGATGGATCATAGGGCCCACAGGGCAGCCACCCAGAGGAAGCACACTAGGTGGGGCCACCCTAAGGGGCCGGCCGATCATAGGATCGGCCGAACCGCCTTAGTGGCGCCCCATTTGGTCCTTACACATGGTGGTTGCTCATTGGTCACCTGCTTCACTCTCGGGTGTTTAGGGGCCATTTGGGCATCCGAGCAAGCCTTGTCTCCCTCTATAAATAGGAGGGGAGGGGCTCCCATTTCTCACACACCACTCTCTCATTCTCCTCTCACTTTTAGTTTCCAAGGCTAGGGGGTAAGCTAGAGTAGCTCTTCTTCAGGTTCCAAGTCTTCTTGGAAGTTTAGGTATGAGTTCTCTTTTATCTTTATTTCTTTGTATGACTTTGATCTACTTTAGTTATTCAGCTATTTCACATAAAGTCATGGTAGATCATATTCTTGATGTGTTCTTGAGTTCATCCCCTGTTCATCATTTAGAGGCTCGTGTTCTTCGTGAACACTACCTTTTGATCCACTTGAAGGGTGATAAACTCCTTCCTTATGTGTTTGTTCATAAGTTAGAGGCTCATGTTCTTCACGAACACGACTCTTTGATCTTGTTGATTAGACATAAGAGAGTTCATATCTGTTCGTATGTCTAGCCTTAGTAGAACTTGTTAGATGGCATGAGAGTGTTGCATGGGGTCTGTGTTCAAGCTACGGTACTCGGTCTAGTTGACCAGTCTTCTGGTGGCTCTCAACCTGGGTCACAATAGCCCGGGCCGGGTGAAGTCTAGCAGCAACGTAGGCATGGTGCCTGGGTTGTCTGGCTACGATAGTTATGAGCATACCCCCCGTAACGAGAGGTCGGTCCTCAGGTGGTGACAGCCCTGTTGGATCCTAGGGCAACCTCCGCGCTGGGGTACCTGCTGTAGGAGTCTAAAGTCTAGTTTCGCAGAGTGCTGGTCGTCGCGGGCTAGCTCCCCGTTTGTACCTGGGTGCTGAACCATGTTTCCCTCATGCAATACTCATGCTTATCTCTTGTATCTTCTAGCTTTGTATGTTTAGTACATTAGAACCTAGAGCTAACTCGTATGTTCCCCCTAAGCCGTAGTGTGCTAGAGTAGAGGTAGATTTGAGGTGTGTGTGTCACACTACCCCTTTATATCATTTATCTTACCCCTGCCTTTGAGTGGGTTGTTTCCCTATATCTATCTCTTAGTTTACATTCAGAGCAAAAGCATAAGTCTAAGATATCCGCCATTGCCTTCCACGGATTCGATACCCTTGGAATACTCTCCTTCCTTGGGACAATGCTACAATGGTTTATCTGTGCGCTTGCGGATTCATTCATGATCGTTTAGATTAAACCTATGGCAACTCTCAATGTTCACGCTAATATGCGCCAGTTAGTTGTGACATTGGGAAATGCCAACAGACACTTCTAGCGCTGACACTAAGGATGGATCCCAAATCTATTCTTAAGTGATCGACGTTCAGAAGTGTCAACACCAAAATGCCCCTGAGGGGTTGTATCTTCATTTAAGCAGTAGGGGTAGCGTGGTCATTTACCTCCCTCCGATGGACTTCGTATAAATAGCGGAGAGGTGGATGGCATCTCTCTCTCTTGCTTCCTAGGGCTTTCTCC
Source organism: Cenchrus fungigraminus (assembly GCA_036936925.1). Lineage (NCBI taxonomy): Eukaryota > Viridiplantae > Streptophyta > Magnoliopsida > Poales > Poaceae > Cenchrus > Cenchrus fungigraminus. The sequence goes on from CM072779.1 coordinate 130,962,845, forward strand.
CCCGGTAGATTTCTCTGGACTGCTTCATTTTCCTCTGGATTCCTTTGGCTAGACTCTTGTACAGACTCTGTCCTCTGGATGTATGGAAGCATTCGGCGTCCCGGTGATCTCCTAGTCCTTTGTGATTTTCGTGTCATTTTTGGGACTATTTTTGGGAGTTTTCGTTCTTCGCTCGATTCGAGAGTTTGGAGGTGTTTCTTCACGGATTTCTTTGAGGGGATCATGGGTGGATGCCTTGTGCATGTTTGTGTATGATCTTGACCCGTCAAACGCCGTGTAGAACCTTCGATTCGTGAGTTTTCGGCAGAAGTTCGTGTTCTTGGTGGAGTTCGAGTGATCCGCGATTCTCGGCGATTTAGTGGCTTAGGGGACGAGATTTTTGGGGCATAGCTTCCTCTTGTGTTGCTTATCATCTACCCCAAATCTTGTCTCAAGAGTTTTTGGTGTTTGGGAGATCCGGTGATGGATTTGGAGGGTTGACCTCGCGGGGTCGTGCAGTTTTATGTCTGTCCGAGCCTGGCGGACAGTCCGCGTGACCCGTGCGGACCGTCCGCGTGGCATAGACAGCTCAGCTGTTCCTCGTGTTCTTCATTTGTTCTTCGCGGTCTGTGTTTCGATCCGGTGGCTCAGCATTTTGGTGTTGCAGACGGTTTTGCGGACCATCCGCGTGGGATTGGCGGACTGTCCTCGTGGGCATAGTTTTGTCTGGGGTGCCGGCTCGTTTGTCTGGGGTTTTCCGAGAGTTTGGCGGACCGTCCGCGTGTCCGTGTTGGACTGTCCACGTGGAGCGGTTTTTCCCTCGGAGTTTTTGTTTGTCTCTGAGTCGATTTCGGACCGTCCGCGCCTGCCTCACGGACCGTCCGCGCTACCCTGGCGGACTGTCCGCGGCAGCCAGGCGGACTGTCCGACTTGGACTTCGCAGCAGTGCTTGAGTTCTTTGATTCTTGCTTTAGTGCTTCCGCTCTTTGCTCCTAGGCTTCTCTAGTGATCTTCTAGGCTTGTGTGTGCCATGTTTGGAGCTTCACTTGTGTGCGTGAGAACTTGGAGTGGCAATCGGGGTATAGGCTGAGTTCGACCTTCGGGAAGAATTTTTATCGGCTCCCATTCACTCCCCCCCCCCTCTCTGGTCGCTCGATTCGGTCCTTCAATTGGTATCAGAGCCGGTTACGGATCTTCTTGATTCTAACTAGTCTGTGATCCAAAGATGGGCGATTACGGCAAGGGGTCGGGTCCTTCGCACTTTGATGGCAAGAATTACCCGATGTGGGAGAGGCGCATGGGCGCATTTTTGCGAGGGAAGGGAACTCTTATTTGGTAGGTCACTCAAAATGATCAATATATCATCCCAGATAGTTTTCTGCTTCCAGGATCGCGGGACATGTTTGAGGCCAACAGCAAGGCCGTTGATTACCATTTCCGTGCTCGCTGTGCCTCGGAGTTCGAGCGAGTGTATAGAGAGAATATGGCCGGAAAGATTTGGCTCAAGTTGAGAAATGCTCATGTTGGCAATACCCAAGTGCAAGCCCATATGTTTTCCACATAACGGAGAGAGTATGAGAACTTCACTCATCTCCCCGGTTAGTCGACCGATGCTATGTTTCAGCGCTTTATGGGCATAATCAACAACATGAGGGCCAATGTGACAGTGCTCCCATACATGGACCATGATCAAGCTATCAAGCTTTTGCATGCCCTGGATCGGTCTGTGTGGAGTGCCAAGGTCGAGGCCATTGAGGAGTCGAGCGTGTATGATACGCTGACGTTGGATGAGCTGTTTTCCAAGCTCAGGTCTTCAGAGGTTGATCGTGGGTTGAGAGCCAAGAGCGAGAGACCCACTGATCCTCATAGTTTGGCTCTTGTCTCGGGATCACGGTCTAACGCTAACTCTGGTGGTTTCTCTTTGTCTTGTCTTGTGTCTTTGCCAGATGAGGACTTTGATGTGCTGAGCGAGGACAATCTCGCTTTGTTGAGCAAGAGGTTTGGGCAGATGTACGAGAACCGCAAGAATGCAAGGCGGAGCTCGGGGATGTTCTATCGGTGCGGGAAGCACGGGCACTTCATCACCGAATGCCCTGAAACCATGGAGATCAAGAACGACTACAAGGGCAAGCCCAAGCATGACTACAACAAGCACCGCTCTCGGAACGACTATAAGGACAAGCACAAGGACAAGGGCGAGAGAAGGCACAAGAAGAGTGGCGGCCACAAGAAGAAGACCGCTCGAGCGATGGTGGACGGAGCAAGCGACATCGACTCGACATCAAGTGATGCTTCCTCCGACTCAAGCAGCGAGGAAGAGCAAGAGAAGCGCAAGGACAAGCGGCACACGGGCAAGAACATCACCAGCTTGAGCTTCGTCGCACAAGGAGACTTTTGTGGCATGGCACATTCCAAGAAGATTGGGAGGCACAGCTCGGACTCGAACTCCGACTCCAAGGAAGAGGTACGACAAGATCCCAACTTCTTGCTAGAGGAGAATGCTAGGCTCAATGAGTTGCTTGATAACCGTGATGATGTGCTTAGAAAGACCAACAAGAAGAAGAGGGAATTTAGATCTCTATTGGGTGATGCTAAGGAAAAGGTGAGGGAGGAGAAAGCCGGAGAGATTGCCATTCCACCACATATCACACCAATGAACAAATTTGCACCCAAGCCAAACCACCTCCGAAACAAGCTAGACACAACACCCGATCCACCAGTTTTACCCCACAAGTCTGAGAACTACCAGAAACCCATTGAAGGACCGAATAGGCGACCAGAGAGGGGGGGAGTGAATGGGAGCCGATAAAAATTCTTCTCAAGAACTCGGCCTAAAACCCCAAAATCACTTCCAAAGAATCTCACACAAACTTGCCAAGATCACGTACTCACAACGGACCTACTGACCCTAGGAATAAGTTAGGACAAGCCTAGAAACATAGCGGAAGCAAGCTTAAAAAGAAACAAGAAAAGGAACAAGCAAAACCAACTTACTGCAGTTTTTGTCGGAACTACCGCCCCAAGGTCGGAACTACCGAAAAAGACTTTCTGTCTGTCGAAAACCCGATATCAGAACTTCCGACGCAGGGTCGGTACTTCCAACCCTCGGTACTACCGGCCCAAGGTCGGTACTTCCGATAAGAGCTTTCTGTCTGGTTTATCGGTACTACCTGGGTCAAGTCGGAAGTTCCGACAGCCTCAGAAAAACAGAGAAAAACAGCCCGCGGGAGAAGGAAGGAAAATCCAAAACTCAATCAAACGATCTCCAAAAATCACGAAACTTTAACCATAGCTTCTTAACAACACAAGAAAGTTTTTCCCAAAAGATCTCCTCCAAAAGATCAAGGAAACACCACCAAAAAATGATTTAGGCTATGAACTCTAGAGAGGAGACTTTTTCCTCAAATCGATGGATCTCCCAAACAGCTTGAGCTCTTGAGACAAGATTTGGGGTAGATGAGAAGCGTCACTAGATGAAGCTATGCCCCAAAAATCTCGACCTCTAACTCACCAAATCACCGGGAATCACGGATCACATGAACAACCTCCATGAACTCGGGTTCCTTCAAGAACTCACAAATCGAAGGGTTTTCCCAGCATTTGAGGGGTCAAGATCACACACAAAGATGCACAAGGCATCCACCCATGATCCCCTCAAAGAAATCCGAGAGGAAACGCCCTCAAATCAACGAATCGAGCGAAGAACAAAAAAACCCAAAAATAGCTCCGAAAATGACACGAAAATGACAAAGAGCTAGGAGGGGGAAATAATCACAACGCCGAATGCTTCCATACATCCAGAGGTCAGAGTCTGTACAAGAATCTAGCCTAAGGAAATACTGGAAAAAGAAGCAGTCCAGAGCAATCTACCGGGGGAGGAAACCCTATAGTCCAAGGGAGAATGATGCCATCCACCTCTCCGCTATTTATACGAAGTCCATTAGAGGGAGGTAAATGACCACGCTACCCCTACTGCTTGAAATGAAGATACAAACCCTCAGGGGCATTTTGGTCAAGTCTTCATCGGACGGACACGCTTCCACCGCGGCTTCGCTTCACCTCGACACAAACCCCGCGATCACGCCACGTGCCCTCCGCCTCGAAGCTTCTCGAAGCTCTCGGATCACCGTCTCCGTCACCTCGGGCCTCCGGGCTTGGTTTTGAGGCCCAAACTAAGAAACCGTCCACCGATGGTTTTGTGGACAAACCAACAAACCCTGCGTGCATGCTTCGGGCTTCAACCACTACATTGCACCGGCCCATGTTCTCGACTTCAGCCCGCCAGTCTTGCACCGCACGGCTCGCACTTGACCCCATCGGCCACCGGGTCCATCGAACCAAGCCTACTTGCCACTCCATCACCCGGAGGCCATCACGGCTCAGGCCTTTCGCGCTTGTTCTTCACCTGCACCGACACGAGTCAAGCCGCAACCTGTACCTGCACACTTAGCCAAGCATCAGTTCACACAACGTTGTCAATCACTCATCACTAAGGAGCGACCCTCCACTGGTCTTCGGACACACCTGGTCCTCAATCTCCCCCTTGATGAGTGCATTGACAACACCCATAGAAATCACATAGAGAAAACGAAAAGAAAACAACCACGAACACAAACCTCCCAAGCAAGTGATCCAAAGCCAAAGAACAAGCGAAAGCAAGATCACTCGCCAACCAAGTCTCGGACCCCTAAGACAAGGGCAACGGCTCGATACAGCCGAGACAAAACAAAGCTGTCAAAGAGCACACCACAAAGCACAAAACTCAGGAAAAACCAAAGGAGCTCCCCTGCACATATGCAACTCCCCCTGAGCAAATGCAACCTCTTCTTCTCAAATTTTCTCCTCACATGCAGCATCTCACAAATGCATACCAATTTTTCACAAAAACTTCCAATGCATGAAAATTTCTCCCCATATCATACAAAAATTCTCCCCCTTGTTGACAATGCATGAATCAAGGTATATGAAACTCTTCCCCTTGTTTTCATGATAAATGCATGTCAAAGCATATAAATAGTCTACCAAGCTTCTCAAATATACAAAGAGCACAAGAAAATGCTACTTATGAGACATAGAGCAAGCAAAGTAGACATGGTGTATCTAGCACATTGCCATCAAGAAGGTAGAGACATATAAGCATGTGACATGGCTAAAAGCAATTTTAAGCAGTTTTCACAAAGAAATAGTCATCTCATGAGCAAGTCTCTTTCTAAGCCAATTTGAACATAAAGGCACTAGATCATCCAAAGTTTATGCAAGATCACAAATTCTCATCACAAAATCATTATAAACGCCCACAAGCTACTCAAGTCATGTTAAAGCCACCGAGCCATGTGTCTACTTCTTAAAATGAGACTTCTCATGGTAGACAAGCATCCTACGGTTTAGCACCCAAGATATGAATTTCAAAGCATAACAACATGATTAGGAGTTCATTTTTCAAGCATAAGGCAAATCATACACCAATTTCATTTTCAAGTTAAAACATGGTACATGAAGTGCCTTTGCGGCAAAAAGAAGCTTATGCTCCTCCCCAAGCAAGCAAAGGGGCTAAACATTAACAATGACAGAAAGGTCTTTGACCCCAAGCAAAAAGAATATTATGCTCAAGCACAAACTAAACATGATATAGGTATTTAAGCACAAATTGATCATAGACAAGCATCTACTCATGAGAAACATCATTTTAGCATTTTCATCAAAAGAAGGCTATGTCAAACACAAATATATGGCACAACCATCAAGAGCATAGCATTCACATCCACAAATTACTCAACATGCACATATATCACAAATATAGCACATCGGTGATCAATGTATATAAGAGAAGCTTTTCCTAGCACAAGTGATCCAAAGATGCCTATCCTACCAGGTTTTGTACAAAAAGTAAAATGCATGAATGCAATTCAACAAAATGAACATATGACACATATATACATGAGAAGCTCCAAGACTCAGCTAAAAAGGAAAGCAAACACCAAGTTCACCCCGCAAGCGAGTGAAAGTGACTTGATCAAGCGGTTTGGTGAAAATGTCGGCTAGATGATCTTGGGTAGGGACATAGGACACAGATATGTTTCCCTTCTCAACATTGTCCCTCAGGAAGTGGTACCTCACTTCTATGTGTTTCATTTTGGAGTGGAGAACAGGATTTTTGGCTACGCTTATGGCACTGGTGCTATCACAGAAAAGTGGAACCTGGGAGCACTCCTCACCAAAGTCACTCATGGTATATGTCATCCAAAGCAGCTGGGAACAACAACTAGCAGCAGCTACATACTCGGCCTCTGTAGTGGACTGGGCTACACTGGATTGCTTGCGAGATGACCAAGAGACCAAAGAAGAACCAAGGAACTGACAACACCCAGAAGTGGACTTGCGATCCAAACGACTCCCAGCGAAATCCGCATCAGAAAAACCATGAAGCCTGAGTGTCGAGGAGGCAGAGTACCACAGACCAAACTCAGGAGTGTAGTTCAAGTACCTGAAAATCCGCTTGACGGCCTGCCAATGTGAAGTCCTCGGTGAAGCCTGAAAACGAGTGCACAGACAAACGCTAAACTGTATGTCTGGCCTCGTCGCCGTCAAGTAGAGGAGGGAGCCGATCATGCTCCGGTACTCCTTCTGGTCCACAGGTTTGCCGTCCTCGTCCGCATCCAAAGCCGTAGTTGTACTCATCGGGGTAGTCAGCGGCTTGGAGTCGTCCATGCCAAACTTCTTCACCATGACCCTGGTGTACATCGCCTGATGTACAAAGGTCCCGTCCTTGCATTGCTTGATCTGGAGACCCAAGAAAAACTGCAGCTCGCCCATCATGGACATCTCAAATTCCCTGCTCATATCATCTGCAAACTTGGCAACAAGGTCATGAGAAGAGCCACCAAAGATTATGTCATCCACGTATATCTGAACAATCAAAAGGTCATTTCCATGCTTAAGGAGAAACAGGGTCTTATCAACTGTGCCCATCACAAACCCCTTACTCAGCAAAAACCCTCTCAACCTACCATACCAAGCTCTAGGTGCCTGTTTCAACCCATAGAGCGCTCTCTGAAGTTTGTATACAAGGTGTGGGTATTTTTCACTCTCAAACCCCGGGGGTTGCCTCACATACACTTCTTCCTCTATCACCCCATTCAAGAAAGCACTCTTGACATCCATTTGGTACAACTTGAACCCTTTAGCCACGGCAAAGGCTAGAAGGATCCTAATTGCCTCCAAACAGGCCACAGGAGCAAATGTCTCCTCATAGTCTATGCCCTCTTTTTGGTTGTAACCCTGTGCCACCAACCTCGACTTGTTTCTCACAACCATCCCATTCTCACCCTATTTGTTCTTCCACACCCACTTGGTTCCTATGGGACGGCAATTTGGTGGTGGATCAACTAACACCCAGACTTGGTTTCTCTCAAAGTTCTCCAACTCCACATGCATGGAATTCACCCAATTCTCATCAGATAAAGCGTGTCGAATATCTTTGGGCTCAAATGACGCGACAAAAGCAGAGTGAGCGAAATGAGAGAAATTCCTTGACGTCGACCGTGTAGTGCGTTCATGGAGGTCACCAATGATCGTCGTCGGTGGGTGATCCACTTGTACCCGCCGCGGGGCCTCACGCCTGGACACCACCTCCCCCTCAGCAACAGCCTCCACTCGAACAGCCTCAGTCGTAGTGGGTGTAGGGGATGGTCCGTCCTCGATCGTCGTCGTAGTAGTGGAAGTAGAATGTACACGATCAGCCGCGGGAGCACCACCAGCATCATCATCCTCGTCTCCATCTCCATCCTTCTCATCCTCAAAGATCTTGGCACCAATTTCCTCGTCACCTCCACACTCAAAAGCAGAAGAGCTACATGGCTGTGTCTCGTCGAAGGTAACATCGCAAGTCTCCATGATTCGGTTAGTGTCAAGATTGAGCACACGATATGCTCTAGAATGAATCGCATGACCAAGGAAAATAGCATCCGAACAACGAGACTCGAACTTATCCAACTTGCCCTTCTTCAGAATGAAACACTTGCAGCCAAAGGCTCTAAAATGACTCACCTTGGGTTGTCGGCCATGCATCAGCTCATAAGAGGTCTTCTTCTTGAAAGCACGAAGGAAGATGCGATTTGAGACATAGCAAGCGGTATTGACCCCCTCGGCTCAGAAACGCCTAGGAGTCCTATGCTCATCAAGCATCGTCCTGGCCATCTCACAAAGGGTCCAGTTTATCCTCTCCACTACGCCATTCTGGCAAGTGACGTATGGAGAAGAGTACTGAAGGTCAAGACCAAGATCACTGCAAAAGGCATCGAAATGAGAGTTCTTAAATTCTGTGCCATTGTCACTGCGTATAGCTCGAATGGCATCTCCATATCTCTTATTCTTCAACCTCAAGATCAAGTCCCGAACAAAGCCAAATGTCTCAGTCTTATCCTCCAAAAAGAAAACCCAAGAGTACCTCGAAAAATCATCGACAACCACAAGAACATACCACTTCCCACCTGCAGAGCGAACACGAGCTGGCCCAACCAAATCCATGTGCAACAGCTCACAAGGTCGCTCGGTCATGACAGCCGTCAGAGGGGCGTGAGAAGCAGCAACCATTTTTCCATGCCGACAAGAAGCACAAACCAAATCCTTCTCGAATTTCAACTTAGGCAATCCTCGGACAAGATCAAGACCACTCAAGCGGGAAAGCAACTCAAAGCTCAAGTGTCCCAACCGGAGTCATGTGTCGTGAGCAACCGGAGTCGATCAACCAAAAGTTCTACAAGCCTCCCGCCTGCAATAAAAAACGAGAACAAGAATGAGCAAGCGACTCAACACTGGGTTTAGTTCCAAAAGAGTCAAACCAGTGTCGAGCCATTTGCTCAAAAGAAGGGTTAGCAACGTCCATCCTACCATAACCCCTAGGTGGAGTCCTCTCGCGCCTACCACCAAAGGACTTGTCACGTCTCACTGGAGGAGTACGTGCACCACGAGGAGGAAAACGTGGCCCGTAGTCCATCTGAGACCCAGAGCTCCAATCGTGCCTCCCAAACTCGTAACGGTCACGAGAAGGAGCATGTCAAGCCAACTCACCACGCCCAAACCCAACACGCCTATCTCTCTGAGGGAACACACCTCCACCTCCACCTCCACGAGTGGGAACTGTCCTCACAAACACATCACCCCTAGGTAGAGGCCCTCTACGAGGCTCAGGCACACCATGAGCAAGGTGGTACCTGTCCTTGTTTGCCATCTCCCTAGCAAACCTCTCATCCCTCTTCCTCCGGAAACAGAACCCATCCTTATGCCCATCGCTCCCACAATACTCACAATGGAAGCGGATTGGCACTGGCTGAGGCTCTGGCTTCTCTACAAGCTTCTCTCCAGCTTTCTCTCCTGACTTCCCCTCAAAGACACTCCCCTGGGTGCTCACAAACTTGATGGGTTTTTGGTAGTTTTCAGCTTTGTGGGGGAACACTGGTGGATCAGGTGTTGTGTCCAGCTTGTTTCAAAGGTGGTTTGGCTTGGGTGCAAATTTGTTCATTGGTGTGGTATGTGGTGGAATGGGGATCTCTTCGGCTTTCTCTTCTCCCTCACCACTCTTCTCAGCACACTTGTCAACCCCTAACGCCTGACCATCAAACCTCTTAAACTGAGCCAACATCATACTCAATTGTGGCTCATGCCCAGACAACCACCCCATCATTTTTCTTAATTCATCATTTTCATCCTGCAGACGATCAACACAATTTGCAAGTTCCATGTTTTTCAAAGCATGCAATTCATAGGTTGAACATGATGTAGGACGAGGGGCTTTCAATGCCGCCTCAAGAGAAACAATTCTAGTGTGAGATTCATCTAGCCTAGCATGCAAAATAGGACATGATGTACAAGCTCCTAACAAAGCTGGCCTAGACTTCAACTCATCACATTCAATCCTAACCACATCTAGTTCCTCCAAAGTAGAGGCATGCTTCTCCTTGAGAGCAGTCAAATCAGTAAGAAAAACTGAGAAATCACCACAATCCATCTCATCAGACACAACAGGAGCAGATTTCAAAGCAACTATCTAATTTCTAGCATCCACAAGCAAGGATTCAAGCTCAGCTACCTTGTCCTTAGCATCACCCAACAGAGACCTAAATTCCCTCTTCTCCTTGTTGGTCTTTCTAAGCACATCATCACGGTTATCAAGCAACTCATTGAGCCTAGCATTCTCCTCTAGCAAGAAGTTGGGATCTTGTCGTACCTCTTCATCAGAGTTGGAGTTCGAATCCGAGCTGTGCCTCCCACTCTTCTTGGAATGCGCCATGCCGCAAAAGCCTTGTGCGACGAAGCTCAAGCCAGTGATGTTCTTGCCCGTGTGCCGCTTGTCCTTGCGCTTCTCTTGCTCTTCCTCGCTGCTCGAACCGGAAGAAGCATCGCTTGATGTCGAGTCGATGTCGCTCGCTCCGGCCACCATCGCTCGAGCGGTCTTCTTCTTGTGGCCGCCACCCTTCTTGTGCCTTCTCTCGCCCTTGTCCTTGTGCTTGTCCTTGTAGTCATTCCGGGAGTGGTGCTTGTTGTAGTCGTGCTTGGACTAGCCCTTGTAGTCGTTCTTGATCTCCATGGCTTCAGGGCATTCGGCGATGAAGTGCCCGTGCTTCCCGCACCGATAGCACATCCCCGAGCTCCGCCTTGCATTCTTGCGGTTCTCGTACATCCGCCCAAACCTCTTGCTCAACAAGGCGAGATCGTCCTCGCTCAGCACCTCAAAGTCCTCATCTGGCAAAGACACAAGACAAGACAAAGAGAAACCACCAGAGTTAGCGTTAGACCGTGATCCCGAGACAAGAGCCAAACTATGAGGATCAATGGGGCTCTCGCTCTTGGCTCTCAAGCCACGATCAACCTCAGAAGACCTGAGCTTGGAAAACAGCTCATCCAATGTCAGCATATCATACACGCTCGACTCCTCAATGGCCTCGACCTTGGCACTCCACACAGACCTATCTAGGGCATGCAAAAGCTTGATAGCTTGATCATGGTCCGTGTATGGGAGCACTGTCACATTGGCCCTCATGTTGTTGATTATGCTCGTGAAGCGCTGAAACATAGCATCGGTCGACTCACCGGGGAGATGAGTGAAGTTCTCGTACTCTCTCCGGTAAGTGGAAAACATGCGGGCTTGCACTTGGGCATTGCCAACATGAGCATTTCTCAACTTGAACCAAATCTTTCCAGCCACATTCTCTCTGTACACTCGCTCGAACTCCGAGGCACAGAGAGCACGGAACAAGTAATCAACGGCCTTGCTGTTGGCCTCAAACATGTCCCGCGATCCTGGAAGCAGAAAACTATCTGGGATGACATATTGATCATTCTGAGTGACCTCCCAGATAAGAGTTCCCTTCCCTCGCAAAAACACGCCCATGCGCCTCTCCCACATCAGGTAATTCTTGCCATCAAAGTGCGGAGGACCCGACCCCTTGCCGTAATCGCCCATCTTTGGATCTTAGACTGGATAGAATCACGAAGATCTGTAACCAGCTCTGATACCAATTGAAGGACCTAATAGGCGACCAGAGAGGGGGGGAGTGAATGGGAGCCGATAAAAATTCTTCTCAAGAACTCGGCCTAAAACCCCAAAATCACTTCCAAAGAATCTCACACAAACTTGCCAAGACCACGTAGTCACAACGGACCTACTGACCCTAGGAACAAGTTAGGACAAGCCTAGAAACATAGCGGAAGCAAGCTTAAAAAGAAACAAGAAAAGGAACAACCGAAACCAACTTACTGCTGTTTTTGTCGGAACTACCGCCCCAAGGTCGGAACTACCGAAAAAGACTTTCTGTCTGTCGAAAACTCGATATCGGAACTTCCGACGCAGGGTCGGTACTTCCAACCCTCGGTACTACCGGCCCAAGGTCGGTACTTCCGATAAGAGCTTTCTGTCCGGTTTATCGGTACTACCTGGGTCAAGTCGGAAGTTCCGACAGCCTCAGAAAAACAGAGAAAAACAGCCCGCGGGAGAAGGAAGGAAAATCCAAAACTCGATCAAACGATCTCCAAAAATCACGAAACTTTAACCATAGCTTCTTAACAACACAAGAAAGCTTTTCCCAAAAGATCTCCTCCAAAAGATCAAGGAAACACAACCAGAAAAATGATTTAGGCTATGAACTCTAGAGAGGAGACTTTTTCCTCAAATCTATGGATCTCCCAAACGGCTTGAGCTCTTGAGATAAGATTTGGGGTAGATGAGAAGTGTCACTAGATGAAGCTATGCCCCAAAAATCTCGACCTCTAACTCAACAAATCACCAGGAATCGTGATTCACATGAACAACCTCCATGAACTCAGGTTCCTTCAAGAACTCACAAATCGAAGGGTTTTCCCGGCGTTTGAGGGGTCAAGATCACACACAAAGATGCACAAGGCATCCACCCTTGATCCCCTCAAAGAAATCCGAGAGGAAACACCCTCAAATCAACGAATCGAGCGAAGAACAAAAACACCCAAAAATAGCTCCAAAAATGACACGAAAATCACAAAGAGCTAGGAGGGGGAAATCATCACAACGCCGAATGCTTCCATACATCCAGAGGTCAGAGTCTGTACAAGAATCTAGCCTAAGAAAATACTGGGAAAAGAAGCAGTCCAGAGCAATCTACCGGGGGAGGAAACCCTAGAGTCCAAGGGAGAATGATGCCATCCACCTCTCCGCTATTTATACGAAGTCCCTCGGAGGGAGGTAAATGACCACGCTACCCCTACTGCTTGAAATGAAGATACAACCCCTCAGGGGCATTTTGGTCAAGTCTTCATCGGACGGACACGCTTCCACCACGGCTTCGCTTCACCTCGACGCAAATCCCGCGATCACGCCACGTGCCCTCCGCCTCGAAGCTTCTCGAAGCTCCCGGATCACCATCTTCATCGCCTCGGGCCTCCGGGCTTGGTTTTGAGGCCCAAACCAAGAAACCGTCCACCGATGGTTTTGTGGACAAACCAACAAACCCCGCGTGCATGCTTCGGGCTTCAACCGCTACCTTGCACCGGCCCATGTACTCGACTTCAGCCCGCCAGTCTTGCACCGCACGGCTCGCACTTGACCCCATCGACCACCGAGTCCATCGAACCAAGCCTACTTGCCACTCCATCACCCGGAGGCCACCACGGCTCAGGCCTTTCGCGCTTGTTCTTCACCTACACCGACACGAGTCAAGCCGCAACCTGTACCTACACACTTAGCCAAGCATCAGTCCACACAACATTGTCAATCACTCATCACTAAGGAGCGACCCTCCACTGGTCTTCGGACACACCTGGTCCTCACCCATCAAGTTTGTGAGCACCCAGGGGAGTGTCTTTGATGGGAAGACAGGAGAGAAAGCTGGAGAGAAGCTTGTAGAGAAGCCACAGCCTAAGCCAGTGCTAATCCGCTTCCATTGTGAGTATTGTGGGATTGATGGGCATAAGGATGAGTTCTATTTCTGGAGGAAGAGGGATGAGAGGTTTGCTTGGGAGATGACAAACAAGGATAGGTAGCACCTTGCTCGTGGTGTGCCTGAGCCTCGTAGAAGGCCTCTACCTAGGGGTGATGTGTTTGTGAGGACAGTTCCCACTCGTGGAGGTGGAGGTGGAGGTGTGTTTCCTCAAAGACACAGGCGTGTTGGGTTTGGGCGTCGTGAGTTGGCTCGACGTGCTCCTTCTCGTGACCGTTACGAGTTTGGGAGGCACGATCGGAGCTTTGGGTCTCAGATGGACTACGGGCCACGTTTTCCTTCTCGTGGTATGCGTACTCCTCCAGTGAGACGTGACAGGTCCTCTGGTGGTAGGCGTGAGAGGGCTCCGCCTCAAGGTGTTAGTAGAATGGACTTTACTAACCCTTCTTTTGAGCAAATGGCTCAACACTGGTATGAATCGTCTGGAACTAACCCCGGTGTTGAGTCGCTTGCTCATTCTCGTTCTCGTTTTTGATTTCAGGTGGGAGGCTTGGAGAACTTTTGGTTGATCGACTCCGGTTGCTCAAGACACATGACTGGAGATCGTGGGTGGTTCTCCAGCCTCACCCCAGTGAGTACGAGGGAGTACATCACTTTCGGGGATAACGGGAGAGGACGAGTGCTTGCGGAAGGTATGGTGAAGGTGAGTAGCAAGGTGACCTTAAGAACTATGGCCCTGGTCAAGTCACTTGGTTTCAACCTGTTGTTAGTATCTTAATTACTTGACAAAGGTTTTGAGGTTCGTTTTAAGGCTGGTGCTTCTCGTGTGCTTGATTCTCGAGGCGATCTTGTCTGTACGATCGTCCCCGAGGGTCAAATCTTTCATGCCGATTTTTCCCAGTCTGTTGGTCCTCCTCGATGCTTTGTTGCTGGCGTGTCGGCTGAGCTTTGGAAATGGCATAGGAGGTTGCGATACTTGAGCTTTGAGCTACTTTCCTGCTTGAGTGGTCTTGACCTTGTCCGAGGATTGCCTAAGTTGAAATTCGAGAAGGATTTGGTTTGTGCTTCTTGTCGGCATGGAAAAATGGTTGCTGCTTCTCACGCCCCTCTGACAGCTGTCATGACCGAGCGACCTTGTGAGCTATTGCACATGGATTTGGTTGGGCCAGCTCGTGTTCGCTCTGCGGGTGGGAAGTGGTATGTTCTTGTGGTTGTTGATGATTTTTCGAGGTACTCTTGGGTTTTCTTTTTGGAGGATAAGAGTGAGACATTTGGCTTTGTTCGGGACTTGATCTTGAGGTTGAAGAATGAGAGACATGGAGATGCCATTCGAGCTATACGCAGTGACATTGGCACAGAGTTTAAGAACTCTCATTTTGATGCCTTTTGCAGTGATCTTGGTCTTGATCATCAGTACACTTCTCCATACATCGCTTGCCAGAATGGTGTTGTGGAGAGGAAGAACCGGACCCTTTGTGAGATGACCAGGATGATGCTTGATGAGCACCGCTTGCTAGGCGTTTCTGGGCTGAGGTGGTCAATACCGCTTGCTATGTCTCAAATCACATTTTCCTTCGTGCTTTCAAGAAGAAGACCTCTTATGAGCTGATGCATGGCCGACAACCCAAGGTGAGTCATTTTAGAGCCTTTGGCTACAAGTGTTTCATTCTGAAGATGGGCAAGTTGGATAAGTTTGAGTCCAGATGTTCGGATGGGATTTTCCTTGGTTATGCGATTCATTCTAGAGCATATCGTGTGCTCAACCTTGACACTAACTGAATCATGGAGACTTGCTAGGTTACCTTCGACGAGACACAACCATGTAGCTCTTCTGCTTTTGAGTGTGCAGGTGACGAAGAGATTGGTGCTAGGATCTTTGAGGATGAGAAGGATGGAGATGGAGACGAGGATGATGATGATGGTGGTGCTCCCGCGGCTGATCGTGTACACGCTACTTCCACTACTACTACGACGACGATCGAGGATGGACCATCCCCTACACCCACTATGACTGAGGCTGTTCGAGTGGAGGCTGCTGCTGAAGGGGATGTTGTGTCCAGGCGTGAGGCTCCCCGGCGTGTACAAGTAGATCACCCACCGACGACCATCATTGGTGACCTCCATGAACACACTACACGGTCGAGGTCAAGGAATTCATCTCATTTCGCTCATTCTGCTTTTGTCACGTCGTTTGAGCCCAAAGATATTGGACACGCTTTGTCTGACAAGAATTGGGTGAATTCCATGCATGAGGAGTTGAAAAACTTTGAGAGAAACCAAGTCTGGGTGTTAATCGATCCACCACCAAATTGTCGTCCCATAGGAATCAAGTGGGTGTGGAAGAACAAAGAGGGTGAGAATGGGATGGTTGTGAGAAACAAGTCGAGGTTGGTGGCGCAGGGTTTCAACCAGAAGGAGGGGATAGATTATGAGGAGACATTTGCTCCTGTGGCCCGTTTGGAGGCAATTAGGATCCTTCTAGCCTTTGCCGTGGCTAAAGGGTTCAAGTTGTACCAAATGGATGTCAAGAGTGCTTTCTTGAATGGGGTGATAGAGGAAGAAGTGTATGTGAGGCAACCCCCGGGGTTTGAGAGCGAGAAATACCCACACCGTGTATACAAACTCCAGAGAGCGCTCTATGGGTTGAAACAGGCACCTAGAGCTTGGTATGGCAGGTTGAGAGGCTTTTTGCTGAGTAAGGGGTTTGTGATGGGCACAGTTGATAAGACCCTATTTCTCCTTAAGCATGGGAATGACCTTTTGATTGTTCAGATTTACGTGGATGACATAATCTTTGGTGGCTCTTCTCATGATCTTGTTGCCAGATTTGCAGATGACATGAGCAGGGAATTTGAGAAGTCCATGATGGGTGAGCTGTAGTTTTTCTTGGGCCTCCAGATCAAGAAGTGCAAGTACGGGACATTTGTACATCAGGCGAAGTACACCAGGGACATGGTGAAGAAGTTTGGCATCAACGACTCCAAGCCGCTGACTACACCGATGAGTCCCACTACGGCTTTGGACGCAGACGAGGACAGCGAACCCGTGGACCAGAAGGAGTACCGGAGCATGATCGGCTCCCTCCTCTACTTGACGGCGACGAGGCTGGACATACAGTTCAGTGTGTGTCTGTTCGCTCGTTTTCAGGCTTCACCGAGGACTTCACATCGGCAGGCCGTCAAGCGGATCTTCAGGTACTTGAACTACACTCCTGAGTTTGGTCTTTGGTATTCTGCCTCCTCGACACTCAGATTTCACGGTTACTCCGATGCTGATTTTGCTGGGTGTCGATTGGACCACAAGTCTACCTCTGGGTGTTGTCAGTTCCTTGGCTCTTCTTTGGTCTCTTGGTCATCTCGCAAGCAATCCAGTGTAGCCCAGTCCACTACAGAGGCCGAGTATGTAGCTGCTGCTAGTTGTTGTTCCCAGCTGCTTTGGATGACATATACCATGAGTGATTTTGGAGAGGAGTGCTCCCAGGTTCCACTTTTCTGTGATAGCACCAGTGCCATAAGCGTAGCCAAAAATCCTGTCCTCCACTCCAAAACGAAACACATAGAAGTGAGGTACCACTTCCTGAGGGACAATGTTGAGAAGGGAAATATATCTTCGTCCTATGTCCCTACCCAAGACCAGCTAGCTGACATTTTCACCAAGCCGCTTGATCAAGTCACTTTCACTCGCTTGCGGGGTGAACTTGGTGTTTGCTTTCCTTTCTAGCTGTGTCTTGGAGCTTCTCATGTATATATGTGCCATATGTTCATTTTGTTGCAGTGCATTCATGCATTTTACTTTTTGTACAAAACCTGGTAGTATAGCCATCTTTGGATCACTTGTGCTAGGAAAAGCTTCTCTTATATACATTGATCACCGATGTGCTATATTTGTGATATATGTGCATGTTTGGTAAATTGTGGATGTGAATGCTAAGCTCTTGATGGTTTTGCCATATATTTGTGTTGAGATAGCTTTCTTTTGATGAAAATGCTAAAATGATGTCTCTGATGAGTAAATGCTTGTCTATGCTCAGTTTGTGCCTAAATGCCTATATCATGTTTAGTTTATGCTTGAGAATCATGTTCTCTTTTCTTGGGGTCAAAGGCCTTTTGTCATTGTAAATGTTTAGCCCTTTTGCTTGCTTGGGGAGGAGCATAAGCTTCTTTTTGCTGCAAAGGCACTTCATATACCATGTTTAAACTTGGAAATGAAATTGGTGTGTGAATTGCCTTATGCTTGAAAAATGAGCTCCTAATCATGTTTTTATGCTTTGATATTCATATCTTTGGTGCTAAACCGTAGCATGCTTGTCTACCATGAGAAGTCTCATTTTAAGAAGTAGACACATGGCTCGGTGGCTTTAACATGACTTGAGTAGCTTGTGGGCGTTTATAATGATCTTGTGATAAGAATTTGTGATATTGCATAAACTTTGGATGATCTAGTGTATTTATGTTCAAATTGGTGTAGAGAGAGTCTTGCTCATGAGATGACTATTTCCTTCTGAAAATTGCTTAAAATTGCTTTTAGCCATGTCACATGCTTATATGTCTCTACCTTCTTGATGGCAATATGCTAAATACACCATATCTACTTTGCTTGCTCTATGTGTCATGTTTAGCATTTTGTTGTGCTCTTTGTATATTTGAGAAGCTTGGTAGATTGTATATATGCTTTGACATTCATTTTTCATGAAAACAAGGGGAAGAGTTTCATATACCTTGATTCATTCATTATCAACAAGGGGGAGAGTTTTGGTATGATATGGGGAGAATTTTGTGGAAATTTGGTATGCATTTGCATGTGAGGAGAAAATTTTGAGAAGAAGAGGTTGCATTTGCTTAGGGGGAGTTGCATATGTGTAGGGGGAGCTCCTTTGATTTTCCTGAGTTTTGTGCTTTGTGATATGCTCTTTGTGAGCTTTGTTTTGTCTCAGCTGTGTTGAGCCGTTTCCCTTGTCTTAGGGGGCCGAGACTTGAATTGGTGGGTGATCTTGTTCCCGCTTGTTCTTTGGCTTTGGATCACTCGCTTGGGAGGTTTGTGTTCGTGGTTGTTTTTTCTTTTCTGTTTCTCTATGTGGTTACTATGGGTGTTGTCAATGCACTCATCAAGGGGGAGATTGAGGACCAAGTGTGTCCGAGGACCAGTGGAGGGTCGCTCCTTAGTGAAGAGTGATTGACAACGTTGTGTGGACTGATGCTTAGCTAAGTGTGCAGGTACAAGTTGCGACTTGACTCATGTCGGTGCAGGTGAAGAACAAGCGCGAAAGGCCTTAGCCGTGGCGGCCTCCGGGTGATGGAGTGGCAAGTAGGCTTGGTTCGATGGACCCGGTGGCCGATGGGGTCAAGTGCGAGCCGTGTGGTGCAAGACTGGCAGGCTGAAGTCGTGAACATGGGCCGGTGCAAGGTAGCGGATGAAGCCCGAAGCTTGCACGCGGGGTTTGTTGGTTTGCCCACAAAACCATCGGTGGACGGTTTCTTGTGTTGGGCCTCAAAACCAAGCCCGGAGGCCCGAGGCGATGGAGACGGTGATCCGGGAGCTTCGGGAAGCTTCGAGGCTGAGGGCACGTGGCGTGATCGCGGGGTTTGCGTCGAGGTGAAGCGAAGCCGCGGTGGAAGCGTGTCCGTCCGATGAAGACTTGACCAAAATGCCCCTGAGGGGTTGTATCTTCAATTAAGCAGTAGGGGTAGCGTGGTCATTTACCTCCCTCCGATGGACTTCGTATAAATAGCGGAGAGATGGATGGCATCTCTCTCTCTTGCTTCCTAGGGCTTTCTCCCTCGGTAGATTTCTCCGGACTGCTTTGTTTTCCTCTGGATTCCTTAGGCTAGACTCTTGTACAGACTCTGTCCTCTAGATGTATGGAAGCATTCGGCATCCCAGTGATCTCCTAGTCCTTTGTGATTTTCGTGTCATTTTTGGGACTATTTTTGGGAGTTTTCGTTCTTCACTCGATTCATGAGTTTGGAGGTGTTTCTTCACGGATTTCTTTGAGGGGATCATTGGTGGATGCCTTGTGCATGTTTGTGTATGATCTTGACCCCTCAAATGCCGTGTAGAACCTTCGATTCGTGAGTTTTCGGCGGAAGTTCACGTTCTTGGTGGAGTTCGTGTGATCCGCGATTCCCGGCGATTTAGTGGCTTAGGGGACGAGATTTTTGGGGCATAGCTTCCTCTTGTGTTGCTTATCATCTACCCCAAATCCTGTCTCAAGAGCTTTTGGCGTTTGGGAGATCCGGTGATGGATTTGGAGGGTTGACCTCGCGGGGTCGTGTAGTTTTCTGTCTGTCCGAGCCTGGTGGACAGTCCGCGTGACCCGTGCGGACCGTCCGCGTGGCATAGACAGCTCAGCTATTCCTCGTGTTCTTCATTTGTTCTTCGCGGTCCGTGTTTCGATCCGGTGGCTCAGCGTTTTGGTGTTGCAGACGGTTTTGCGGACCGTCCGCGTGGGATTGGCGGACTGTCCGCGTGGGCATAGTTTTGTCTGGGGTGCTGGCTCGTTTGTTTGGGGTTTTCCGAGAGTTTGGCGGACCGTCCACGTGTCCGTGTCGGACTGTCCGCGTGGAGAGGTTTTTCCCCCGGAGTTTCTGTTTGTCTCTGAGTCGATTTCGGACCGTCCGCGCCTGCCTTACGGACTGTCCGCGCTACCCTGGCGTACTGTCCGCGGCAGCCAGGCGGACAGTCCGACTTGGACTTCGCAGCAGTGCTTGAGTTCTTTGATTCTTGCTTTGGTGCTTCCGCTCTTTGCTCCTAGGCTTCTCTAGTGATCTTCTAGGCTTGTGTGTGCATTGTTTGGAGCTTCACTTGTGTGCGCGAGTACTTGGAGTGGCAATCGGGGTATAGGCCGAGTTCGACCTTCGGGAAGAATTTTTATCGGCTCCCATTCACTCCCCCCTCTCTGGTCGCCCGATTCGGTCCTTCAATAGCACTCTATTCTACCATATCATGTCTCACAACAACTTAGGCAAGGATCATGCTTTTTGCTACCCACACTTTTCAGGTTAAGGTTTGAACATGCAAGCCAACGAACTCAAAACTTAGGTAGGATATAAATTTGTAGGCAAGACATATGAGAAGAATAAACAGAGCAACTATTCATCATTTCAACCATAGAGGCAACGCATTCTTACTATGCATACCAAAGCAAACTAAGCAAATGATTATGATGAAAGCAAATAAATATTTTCGGTATTTTTATTTTTGCAGATTTTTTGGATTTTCATTTCTAAGATATTCTGAAAACAAAGGAAGATACAAGTTACCTCAGGATGGGGGTCCTCCCCCAAGCTAGCTTCAGGCTCACTGCGGAGGAGGGAAGAAGAATCCCTGACTCGCGTAGTAAGCCCTCTGCTCCTCCATGTATCGCTGCTGGTTCTGCTGCATGGCTTCGATCCTTTCACCAGCCTGACGCTGTCACGTTGAGGTAGACTCAACGTGAGTGTTCAGTGTCTCCTCCAATCCTGTGACCTGGACGGTGAGCTCTCCCATCTGCTGCGTGAGCTGAGCATCGTGTGTAGAGGCTGAGGAGTGCCGTCGGAAGGACGAAGACAGAGGTGGACCACCGGAGCTGGAACTAGCGGGTGTAGCCCATGAGCACTGCTCGCACCTGCCCAAGCCGTGCCACTCACACTCGGGCAGTAGGTGGGCTGGTCCCAACTAGGTGCATATCCAGGAGTAACCCCGAACATGTACCTCGCAGGGGCCCCTCCTGCCACCGGTGGCATAGCCGGCTGTGGCTGTGGCTGTCGTGGTGGTGGTGGCTGTGACTGCTGCTGCTGCTGCATGTGTGCTCTCTTCTCCACGCTTCTGGTGGACCTGCCTGAAACACTAGCACGATGGCTTTCCTCTTGTGTAACAAGGGGAATGGTTAGTGACTCCAAGTTATACAATCCAAACCCTGGGTTAGGTTACGGGATTTGATTTGCATAACCCAGAAAGAAGAAAGTCAAAGAATCATCCGGGCCTTTCTTAAGTATATGCCCTTGGATCAAGTATGCATCATCAATGAGAACTCGGGGCTACCCGATAAAGGGTACGAGATTCCCGCTAAGAACCCCGAGTTTGAGAGCAATACGAGTCACCAAAGACGTACACTCAATAGGACCTATCATGTTGAAATTCATCAACCACTGCCGAATCATAGCTTTAACAGGAGAGACCTTGATCCGGTTAACAGCGGCGTATAATAGCATCATCTAATCACTACGCACGGGCCGAACATCCTCTCGTGGAAAGAGAGTAATGGCGAGACACTTGTGCCACAGACAGAGATTGGGATGCACGATATCGTTGCACCGAGGTACAAACTTGCCACTGTAAACAAGACCAGAGATGTCTGCCCAGAAAGAGTCTCGAACAAAACCATCACAAGCCTTCTTCAGAGAAACAGCACAACGAGGACTAAAACCAAGAAGATGACTAAGTTCCTTCCAAGAAACACGATAATCGGTTCCAAAAAGACGAAACTGAATGCCATCATGAATCTCGGTAAGAGAGCAAAGAAACTGGATGGTGAGGGGCCGAGAGCCAAGCTCTGTAACCGGCGCAAACTCCTCCCAACCAAGAGCATGCCAAATGGAAGCGAACTCGAGATTCATACCTGTTTTCTCCATGAGAGCCGGGTCAAAGTCCCGGGTGTAGGCGAAGACTCGGTCCTTTAGGAGAGCGTAGGCTTGCTCCTCTCGAGCGCCCTGCAAGCTAAGGTAGGGGTGTCGTCGACGACCTCCTCTGCGGCTTGTGGCTCGGCTTGCTCCTCTTGCTCTTCCTCATAATCCATCGTCGATGGGCTCGGCGACGGCTCGGCGGGGGTGGATGAACTCGTGCTTGCCCGCGAACGGGAGTGTGAGCGTGTTACCCTCCGGAGAGTGTTCGCCGCCTAATTCATGCTAGCACAACAACAAGGGACAACAAGAGCAAGTCGGTGATGGGTTAGTGAAATCGAATGAAGTTCTTACCGAGCTTGCTCCACCAATGGCAATACTTTCAGCAACACAATAGAGAGAACACTTAATGATCCAATCTCGAGCAAGAAATCCAAGAAAACCAAGAGAGCAAGGAGTAGAGAGGGGAGTGTGAGTGAAATGAGTTGAATGGGTGAAGAACACCCCCTCTCGGGTCCAATTTATAGAGCAAAGGGGCAGCACACCGCGGACTAGCCGTTGCACAACGGCTAGGAGCCGTTGGCCAAAGCTGGGCCCAAATGACCGTTGCCAGGGTTCGGCCGAACCAGGGTTCGGCCGGCCCAGCTGTGGGCCCGGGGCTGGCCCCCTTTGGCAGGCATGCCACCAACGGCTATATGAAGGTATACCAAGGTGCAATGGCCAAAGTTCACTCCAGAAATTGCCCAAATGAATTTTCTAAGGTTTTCAAACTCAAAAATGACTTTCAGAAATTTTATTTTGAAAAGGGAAAAGGGCTAGATAAATCTAGCATGCAGATGCAAAGTTTTGGAAAATCAAATATGCAATTTTGGAAATAAATTTTTGGAAAGGGAAATATGAGATAAGTACCAGCTTTAACCTTTTTGGTAGAAAGGACCCATCATTTTTAGTCCAACGAGTTGGACTCTTCTCAGTGATCAATTCCACTCAGCACCCCACTGCTGAGAAGTAGAGGGTGGTGCCATCTCAATCTTCCGCCATTCTTTCTGAATTTTCTGTTGCCTCTTTGACAGAGATTTCTTCCTTGGGGGTAATGGCTCCGTCCTTCCCCCAAGCTGCTCAACACTATCTTGCACCAAATAGCATTGCTCTTCTTTGTCCTGAAACTTGAACTTCAAGTTCCTCTTCCCAATGCGGAAGCGGATTATTCCGGACCCCACATTGATTCTAGCTCGGACATCACTGAGAAATGGTCGCCCAAGGATGAGTGGCATTCCTCCCTCGTCATCCATATCAAGGACCACGAAATTCACGAAGACATAAGAGTTCTTGACCTTAACCAATATACTCTCAACAATTCCTTCTGGATATCGTATCATTGAATCGGCGAGTTGGATAGTCCGTGCTGTTGGAGAGAGAGCTGGATATCCTAGTTGCTCGAACATGGCCTTGGACATGAGATTAACACTTGCACCAAGGTCACAAAGGGCATGCCTGATTTTCTTGTAATAGATTGTGCAAGTAATAGTCGGGTAGCCTGGGTCTTTCTTGTGCACAACTGCTGACTCCTCCCATGGATTTAAAATTTGTTGTATGGGCTTTCCTGCATAGTTAGAAGCATGTGTCTTCCTAGGTGGCTTACCCCACCTTGTGGACACTACACTAACATTTTCACAAGAGGATACGGGTTGCCCCGGGATCCTCCCGTTATTAGGAGATGGAACCAAAGCAGCCAGCAGAGCCAACTGGGTTTCTAACATCTTGTTAAAACTCACCTGACTCTTCTGAGCAAAAGAAAAACTATCAAGCTTAACGTTGAGACTTTCCAAAGTTTTATCAAGGGTAGCTAGCTCTTTGTTAACACCTTCATTAATCTTAGCTTGCCAAAAAACGAGATCTCTCAAGGAAGGTTAGTTAGGATTGTAAGAAGTACCTTGGTTACCTCCTTGATAATAAGGGCGTTGTTGATTCCACCATTGGCCACCTTGTTGAGGTGGACGATAACCATTGTTGTTGCCATTCATGTACATCACTTCCTCCTGAGTCTCCGGACAATAATTGCCTGAGTGCCCAGTGTTGCCACAGACTTCACAAGTCATATGAGAATCCATAGGTAGAGTAGTGGTGGCCATGGCAGCTTTCTCGCTGGTGTAGTCATCCATTCTCTTCATAAGAAGATCCAACTTGGCAGTAATCATGTCTGCTTCCTTGACAGTATGAGTACCCCTCAGTCGTGGTTGGAGTCTTTCATCACTCTACCCTTAGTTGGAAACCATCTTCTCAATGAGTGATTTAGCATTATCAACAGTGAGTGAGAAGAATGCTCCCTGAGCAGCAGCATCAATATGGCCTCGGGCTGTCGGAGTCAACCCATTATAAAAGCTTTGAAGAATGAGCCAATCCTCCATCCCGTGGTGAGGGCAGGCCAGGACATACTCCTGAAGCCTCTCCCATGCCTCTGGAATGGATTCACTTGCTGCTTGCTGAAAATCAGAAATTCTCCCACGAAGAGCATTGGTTTTACCCAATGGGAAGAACTTCTTGAGGAATGCCTCTGAACACTTACTCCAAGTGTTAATAGCATCACGATTCGCGTAGAACCATTGCTTGGCATTCCCGAGGAGTGAGAATGGAAACAACCTCAGACAGACAGCATCCATATTTGCACCCCTGATGATGAAAGTGCTGCACAGCTCTAGGAATTGCTGCAAATGAGCATTGGCATCCTCATTTGGCTTGCCACATAATGGGCTAGCCTATACCATCGTAATTAGACCCGTCTTGATCTCAATTTTCAGTCCCCATTGCCACCTCAGGGCCTTGCAGCACCTGGTCAGCGGAAGGAGCTGAGTACTCACGAAGTGTCTTTTGGGCCATAGCGTTCGACGTGGATGGTACAAAGGAAGCTGGATTGCCTTCCGGACGAGTACGACGAGGTGAGTCGAAATGAATTCGAGCTCTCCTCACAAGTGACTCGGGATCTTCAGTAAAATTCTCCGGTAAGTCGAAACCAGTCATACACTACCTGTCTTCATCATCCAAAGATAAAAGAAGACAATCAAGGTTAGACTGCCTTGAGAGTTGTCCTAACCTACTCAGAGTTTATAAACAGATGCAAAGCATAGTCATGATAATCCTGTGCCTTCCCCAGCAACGGCGCCAGGAATGCTTGTTGGCGTTTCGTAGCGTCATCACTTTAAGAACAGATCTGGAATCCATCCTTAGTGACAACACCAAGAAACGCCTTTTAGGGACCTCTTGACATCACAACTAACGACGCCGAGTTAGCGTGAACATCAAGACTTGCCAAAGGTTAATCTAAACGATCGTGAACGAATCCGCAAGCGCACAGATAAACCATTGTAGCATTTCCCTAAGGAAGGAGAGTATTCCAAGGGTATCGTATCCGTGGAAGGCAATGGCGGATATCTTAGACTTATGCTTTTGCTCTGAATGTAAACTAAGAGATAGATATAGGAAATAACAAACTCAAAGGCAGGGATAAGATAAAGATATAAAGGGTAGTGTGACACACACACACACTCAAATCTACCTCTACTCTAGCACACTACGGCTTAGGGGGAACATACGAGTTAGCTCTAGGTTCTAATGTACTAAACATACAAAGCTAGAAGATACAGGAGATAGGCATGAGTATTGCATGAGAGGGTAAGGTTCAGCGCCCAGGTACAAACGGGGAGCTAGCCCGCGACGACCTGCACTCTGCGAAACTAGACTTTAGACTCCTACAGCAGGTACCCCAGCGCGGAAGGGTTGCACAGGATCCAACAACTGTCACCACTACGGACCTACCTCTATCGTTACGGGGGGTATGCTCATAACTAACGTAGCCAGACAACCCAGGCACCATGCCTGCGTTGCTGCTAGACTCTACCTGGCCCGGGCTATTGTGACCCAGGGTGAGAGCCACCAGAAGACTGGTCAACTTAGACCGAGTACCGTAGCTTGAACACAAACCTCATGCAACACTCTCATGCCATCTAACAAGATCAACTAAGGCTAGACATACGAACGGATACGAACTCTCTTATGTCTAGTCAATAAGATCAAAGGGTCGTGTTCGTGAAGAACACGAGCCTCTAACTTATGAACAAACACATAAGAAATGAGTTCATCACCCTTCAAGTGGATCAAAAGGTAGTGTTCATGAAGAACACAAGCCTCTAAATGATGAACAAAGGATGAACTCAAGAACATATCAAGCATATGATCTACCATGACTTTATATGAAATAGCTGAATAACTGAAGTAAATCAAAGTCATACAATAAAATAAAGATAAAAGAGAACTCATACCTAGACTCCAAAGAAGACTTGGAACCTGAAGAAGAGCTACTCTAGCCTACCCCCTAGCCTTGGAAACTAAAAGTGAGAGGACAATGAGAGAGTGGTGTGTGGGAAATGGGAGCCCCTCCCCTTCTATTTATAGGCAAGTACCAGGCTTGCTCGGAGGCTCAAAGTGCTCCAAAACACCCCGGGATGCAGCAAGTGACCAATGAGGAGCAACCACGTGGAGGGACACGATGAAAGGAGGCAGAGGCGGTTCGACCGATCCTAGGATCGGCCGGCCCCTTCGGCCCTCCTTTCGAGGTGTGTTTCCTCTGGGTGGCTGCCCTGTGGGCCCTCTGATCCATCCCCGGTGCATGGCTTGATTTGATATCCGAGGTGGGCCCTTTGATCCATGTGAAATCCATGTGGCGTCCTCTAATTCGTCGGTGAGTGCCTCCCTTGGATCGATGACGTGGAATGCTATGTTTCCCTTGGTGGCAGCCACCTCCTCAACTGAGTTCGCATGGTTTCTCCATAGAAGGTGGGTTTCCATCTCTTTTAAGTGGTATTTCACCTACATACAAATAATCTCCAAGGACAAGTGGAACTACATTATTCAAACCAAAATGCTAGTAAATAATGCATATGCCTCCATTTATGTGAGAATATTAAGGGCTGAAAGTGGTACTTATCAGCCGTCAACAAACTCCCACACAGAAATTGCACAACATCGACTACGCCTTCATAACAAGGACAAGGTAAACTAGAGTGAGCCGGCTACCCTACGGGTTAGCCGAATCACCGCTGGTCTTCCTTGTTTCCTATATCCTTCAGGAGTGATGGTATGTGCACCCTCTATCTCACTCTCCTTTATCGATGAGGTTGATTGAATTTCAATTCCTATCCTTGATATCAAACTCAAGGTATTGTGTTTCTCTTGCTCTACATGATTCCTGTGGTTGGCTTGCATATGCTTTATTCCTTACTTATCACCTTGATGCTTGTGAACAAATATCATTTTAGGGAACTCATGCTCATCTAAGTAGTTGGCGTTTGAGATATGGTTTGATGATATGATCTTCGCTCTAAATGTTTTAGTGCTTGGGAATTTTATTTGAAAACCTGAAAACCCTTTGCAAAGCTCCTCTTTGATATGCCACCATCCTACCAAAGCCATATGATGTTTTTAGTTGAAAACCTTATACTCATATGCTGCTTGTTATTGCATTGAGCTTTGTCAAATTCTGTGACCCTTGTGAGAATTCTTTTCATTACTCTCATGATCAAGATTCATGTGCACACCACCATTTCCCCCTTGCTATGCTTCTACATTGGAAGTTAGCATTGTACCATTCATCCATTCCACCAAATAAAGCTCCATACATTGTTCCATGATTTATCCCCCTCCAAATATCTCCAAAAGAGACTGGGCTATACAAAAAGAAAAAAAAGAGAGAAAAGACATGCTCAAAAAGCATGATGAAAAAAAAGAGAAAAAAAAGAAAGAAAGAGAGAGAGATAGCCCATGTCTCGGTAATTTCAAAAAGGAGAGAGGAGAAAATCATGCAAAAAGGAGTTCCATAACTTAGATGGTAATAACTGGTATCCATTCCGGAGCTAGTGTCCACCTTACCATCAACCAACATTTTCCTTATCATATATGTATGGTAATATCTAGCACCCATTCTGGGCCTAGTATCCACCTTACCATACTCATCATACCATACACGTGCACATCTTGATCTGATTGTGTGATTTGATTTTCTTTGTGGATCTAGTTTTTGACTTTGCAATATATGTGATACAAGTATGCTTTATCCTTTATCCTACTATGAGGTCCACATAGAGCCATCATTAGAAGTAGGATGAAGAAAGGCAGTCTAATGCCTTGGTGAGCATACATACACATTGAGCGATACGAGAGAATCAAATGAGGAGCTAAGCAAGATTTGTTTTGAAAACTTATTTGCAAAACCCCAAGTTGCTTGACATGATGAGCAGGAGTGATTTGATTCATGACTGTTCAATTCCTCAACTACCCAATATGGCATGATAGACACTTCACAGAGTTCACATGTACAAGCTATGGTTGGAATATCTCTTATGTTTGCTTCATACCTTTGGACATCATGTCTCACCTTGATCTTGTTCTTCCCTTCACTCGGGACGAGCAAAGGTTGAGTGTGGGGGTATTTGTTGACGGCTGTTGTCCACTCATTTCATACCCGTCAACATGTACACTTTGGCATGAGAAATGTTCGCCAACACTAGAATAGGGCTTAAACTAATCATTTCCACAAGTGTTGGTGATTATGCAAATACAGACAATTAGCACTAGAAAGAGGAGCAAAAGCACATGTCTTTGATACAAGTACTTCAAGCTCAGCCAATGAGGGGTTGCCACATAGGATTCCCCTAGATCAATGACATCACCAATCCATGTGATACACTCTCGACGAATCACGCGCTGCCACGTCAACTTCACATGGATTCAAGGGCCCACTTGCTACCCAAACCGCCTGGAAACTTGGCATGCACGGAGGAGTGACCATGGGGCCCACCTGCCAGCCTCCTGGACAAAACACAACACGAGGGGAGGCCTGGGGTGTTCGGCCGACCATGGGATCGGCCGAACCGCCTCTGGCTCCTCTGATCCCCACCTTCCACGTGTTGCTCCATGATTGGTCACTTGTTGCAATCCCGGTCGTTTTGGCGACATTTTGTGCCTAGAGCATGCCACCCCCTTGCCTATAAATAGAAGGGGAGGGGCCTCATTCTTGAACACACACTTCTCCTCCTCCTCTTCATTTTGGCCTTGGAGCCTCTTTCTTTAAGAGAGAAGAGCTCTTTGTATAGGATTAGTGCTAGGAAGTGAGGGGGAATGCTTGGGGCCATGTAATGTTCATGACATCTTCCTCAAGAACAAACCTCAGCAGTGCCTTTGTTTTTCATTTAGACTAAAGTGAGTATTTTGACATTTTCTATTTAGACTAAAGTCGAATGCATGCATAGGTGAGAGACATGGCTACCCATGGGTCCCCACCAGCTAGGGTCCCAGAGGTCCCTGACAAGTGGACCCGACCTTCTAGAAGACCCGTTGACCTGCAAAGTGGGCCTAGCGACCTTATCTGCTACTCCGACTACCACGGGCGACCTTATCAAGATCCCGAAAGATCCGCAACACTTGGTGTGCAAGTCAAGACATAGGACGCGGTGTACCGCCGCCTGTAGCTCCGAGTATCACGGGATACTCCTTGTAATCCGGGAGATAAGCTTCCTGCAATTGTAACCGACCCAGACATGGGTCCACCGACCTTGAATGGAAGCCCTAGTCCATCCTCCCCATATAAGGCGACCAAGGACTCCATTCAAGGGGACATCTCATCTTCATCCTCCCACATAATCCACCACAACTGGACGTAGGGTTTTACTCTCCCGAGGCCTGAACCAGTCTAATCCCCCTTGTCTCCCCGTGTTCTTTGCCATACTCGCCTAGTTCCGAGTTCACCACGTGGACTACCACCTACACTCTTAGGTCATGATCCTCCATTAACCTGCAAACCTCTACGGTAACCCCCTAGCGGATCTGTCAGGTCTCACCCCCTGACAGTTGGCGCGCCAGGTAAGGGCAATCGGGAACTCGCTGTGCAGCATGGTGGCCCGATCTGGTGTCGTTTTTCCGGCGAGCATGGCGGCCATCCTCGCCAACCCCGTGGAGATCTGCTTTGGATCCTTCACGTCGACCTCTCCTGCTCCGGCAGTCGCAACTTCTCCAGCGACCTCGGAGCAGGTCGTCACGGTGTCCGTCGCCACCCCCGTTTTTGATCTAGTATCGGAGACCCACCCGCCCAAACCCTATGACCTTGTTCAGGGTATGGATAACATCATCGGCACGATGAAGGAAACTCTGGAGATCTGCGAACGAGCTCAGCGCTCGGCGCAGACAGCGCTACGTCACAATACGTTCCCCTTCGGCCTGCAGTCTGCACCTAGCCTCCGTCTCAGCCAGCTCTCCACGCCCTCCCAGATCCAATCTAGTCGGAGGCCATCTGGTGACCTAAGGCCTGCACCTCGCTCCCGGCACGACCCTCTCCACGTACCTTGCACCTATCACAAGGGTGCGAGGCACACCCTCCGTGGGTGCCGTCTGCGGAAGAAGATCGACCAAGAGCTCTCCCACCTCGCCAAACGACCTACCCAATCCCCGGACCGCGGGGAGTTCCAGAAGGTCCGTGTTCGAGTGTCCCCCAACGACTCAGACATCGTCTTTCGCCAAATGCTCGTGGTCTCCGAAAATGAGCCCCCCGTGTGGGCGCGACCAACTCCGAGGAAGCAGCCCGTATCCAAGGCAACGCCCTGTGTGCCCAGCGACGTGCGGACGAGCAGCAGCGCGCGGCCCTGCCCTGCGCTCGGGACCTGCGCCTTGAGTTCAAGGAAGCCGGGATCCCGACATTCAACAGCCCCCAGGCCAACCTAGGCACGGCCATCACCCGACTCCAACAAGCTCTACTGACACCTGAAGCTGAGCAGGCCATCACGTACCTCTGGGTCGCCAACGTCTTGGTGGAGGAAAAGAGCGCGGCCTCCAAGGCCGCCACGTCTTCATCAACCCGCCACTCGCGTAGTCGATCTCATCGACCTCAGCGCAGCCATCTCTCCCCCATCCGGGAAGAGGTCGCTCAGCACAACCCCGAGCAACCTGCCCAGCAGCCTGCTGCTGCCAACGTTGGCGACCTCCGCGTCAACCTCGATGCCAATAGGCACACTCGCGACGTGCGCGGCTACGTCGACCAGCGCCACCGTGAGCGCGAGGAGCGTGAACTTCGCCATCACGTAGAGTACGATCGCGAGTACGGCCAACCTGGTGCTGTTCACCGCATCATGGAGCGCGAGCTGCGCAACCGCCACGACATCGAGAACAAGCGGCGTGCTCTCTACGACGTCGAGCATGGAGACCTAGGGCTTCTATAGAGCAACCGGGATCGGCAACCGCGCTCCCAGGTCGTCATCCTGGAGCGCAGCGTCCACTTCACACCTAGAGAGGCTGCTCCGGCCAGAGGCACCGGCGACGACCTCGCCGTCACTGCCTTCCCAGCACTGGCTCCCCGTTTCAGGACGGTGGACTACCCCGAGAACTTCAAGCCCAGCATCAAGGTGTACGATGGGCGCTCAGACCCCAACATCTGGCTTCTGACCTACTACGTCGCCGTCAAGGTGGTCGACAGTAACTTCGACCACATGGCGGCCTACTTCCCGCTGGTCATAGGCAAGGCCCCTCGCTGTGGCTCAATAGCCTCGAGCCTGGCAGCATTAGGACCTGGGGCGACCTGTCCCAGGCCTTCACCTCCAACTTCCAGGCAACCTACGATCGCCCTGGAAATGCCTTCAACCTCGGGAGGGTCGTGATGAAGCCCAAAGAGCGGCTCCGCGACTACAACCACCGGATTCTTCGAGAACCGCAACGAGTGCGTTGGCGTGAGGGAGGATCAGATCGTCGAAAGCTACAAGAAGGGCATCAAAGATCGCAAGCTCTTCGAGAAGATCCATGAGTTTGGCGCCACCACTGTCAAAGAGCTCATGAACGTCATCAACAAGCTGATGGACACAGAAGAGGCACTGCTGAACCAGTTCGACACCGATTTCCCTGGCACATCTGGCGCCGCAACAGACGCCGTGTCCAAGCTTCGCAAGCGACCTTCCAAGGTCCTAGCGGCCGAAGGGCGTCGAGCTTCGACCTTCAACCAGGAGGAGTTCGACATGGTGCTCGACAGCCTTTGCGGGTTCCATGAGGGAGCCACCCACACTCTCCGCGAGTGCTCCCAGTTCAAGAGGGCCTTCAGCACCCCTGTGGACCCGAAGCGACCCAGGAACAACGGTGGTCGCCGCGACAACCGCCCCTACAACAACAACTACCGCCGCGACGACCGGCGATATCGACGCGACGACCAGCGCGAGGAGCGACGTGATGATCGCCGCGAGACCTCTCGCAGCAACCCTCCTCCTCAACCTCCTCGCGATGAAGGCAACCTACCGCCTCCACCACCGACAGGCAACCCCAACAGCCCTTTTGAAGGACCAAATAGGCGACCAGAGAGGGGGGAGTGAATGGGAGCCGATAAAAATTCTTTCCAAGAATTTGGCCTATGTCCCAATCGTAACTCCGAGGATCACACACGATCAAGCGGGAGCACAATTAAACCTCTCTCGAACCTTAGGAACAAAGCACGGAAGGCTAGGAAGTAAAGCGGAAGCAAACAGGAAAGAGCTCGAGCAACAAAGCAAAAGGCTGAGTCCTACCGGATCATCCTGTCACTTGGGCCGGATCACCCGTTAGCCTCCAGAGCCGGTCCGGGTCACCCGGGCACAAGTGGCCGGATCACCCGGCCCCCTCCGCATCACACGGGCACAAGTAGCCGGATCACCCGAAACAGCCCAGAAAACAGCCCGCGAGAGGAGAGGGAAAAATCCAAAACTCGATCAAACGGCCTCCAAAAATCACTAAACTTTAACCAAAGCTTCTCAACAACACAAACAAGCTTTTCCCAAAAGATCTCCTCCAAAAGATCAAGGAAACACCACCAGAAAAAAGATTTAGGCTATGAACCCTAGAGAGGAGACTTTTTCCTCAAATCGATGGATCTCCCGAACGGCTTGAGCTCTTGAGACAAGATTTGGGGTAGATGAGAAGCATCACTAGATGAAGCTATGCCCCAAAAATCTTGACCTCTAACTCACCAAATCACCGGGAATCGCGGATCACATGAACAAGCTCCAAGAACTCGGGTTCCTTCAAGAACTCGCAAATCGAAGGGTTTTCCCGGCGTTTGAGGGGTCAAGATCACACACAAAGATGCACAAGGCATCCACCCATGATCTCCTCAAAGAAATCCGAGAGGAAACACACTCAAATCAACGAATCGAGCGAAGAACAAAAACACCCAAAAATGGATCCGAAAATGACACGAAAATCACAAAGAGCTAGGAAGGGGAAACCATCACAACGCCGAATGCTTCCATACATCCAGAGGTCAGAGTCTATACAAGAATCTAGCCTAAGGAATACAGAGAAAAAGAAGCAGTCCAAAACGATCTACCGGGGGAGGAAACCCTAGAGTCCAAGAGCGAGAGATGCCAGCCACCTCTCCGCTATTTATACGAAGTCCATCGGAGGGAGGTAAATGACCACGCTACCCCTACTGCTTGAAATGAAGATACAACCCCTCAGGGGCATTTTGGTCAAGTCTTCATCGGACGGACACGCTTCCACCACAGCTTCGCTTCAACTCGACGCAAACCCCGCGATCACGCCACGTGCCCTCCGCCTCGAAGCTTCCCGAAGCTCCCGGATCACCGTCTCCGTCGCCTCGGGCCTCCGGGTTTGGTTTTGAGGCCCAAACCAAGACACTGTCCACCGATGGTTTTGTGGGCAAACCAACAAACCCCGTGTGCAAGCTTCGGGCTCCATCCGCTACCTTGCACCGGCCTATGTTCACGACTTCAGCCCGCCAGTCCTGCACCGCACGGCTCGCACTTGACTCCATCGGCCACCGGGTCCATCGAACCAAGCCTACTTGCCACTCCATCACCCAGAGGCCGCCACGGCTAAGGCCTTTCGCGCTTGTTCTTCACCTGCACCGACACAAGTCAAGCCGCAACCTGTACCTGCACACTTAGCCAAGCATCAGTCCACACAACGTTGTCAATCACTCATCACTAAGGAGCGACCCTCCACTGGTGTTCGGACACACCTGGTCCTCAATCTCCCCCTTGATGAGTGCATTGACAACACCCATAGAAATCACATAGAGAAAAAGAAAAGAAAAAACAACCACGAACATAAACTTCCAACAAGTGATCCAAAGCCAAAGAACAAGTGAAAACAAGATCACTCGCCAGACCAAGTCTCGGCCCCCTAAGACAAGGGCAACGGCTTGACACAGCTGAGACAAAACAAAGCTCTCAAAGGGCACATCATAAAGCACAAAACTCAGGCACAAATCAAAGGAGCTCCCCCTGCACATATGCAACTCCCCCTGAGCAAATGCAACTTCTTCTTCTCAATTTTTCTCCTCACATGCCACATCTCACAAATGCAAACCAAATTTTCCACAAAATTCTCCCAAAGCATACATATTCTCCCCAAAACTCTCCCCCTTGTTGACAATGCATGAATCAAGGTATATGATGCTCTCCCCCTTGTTTTCATGAAAAATGCATGTCAAGGCATATACAATCTACCAAGCTTCTCAAATATACAAAGAGCACAAGAAAATGCTACACATGAGACATAGAGCAAGCAAAGTAGATATGGTGTATTTAGCACATTGCCATGAAGAAGGTAGAGACATATAAGCATGTGACATGGCTAAAAGCAATTTTAAGAAATTTTCACAAGTAAACAGTCATCTCATGAGAAAGATCCTATCCATGACAATTTGAGCACAAATACACTAGATCATCCAAAGTTTATACAAGATCACAAATTCTCATCACAAGATCATTATAAACGCCCACAAGCTACTCAAGTCATGTTAAAGCCACCGAGCCATGTGTCTACTTCTTAAAATGAGACTTCTCATGGTAGACAACATGCTACGGTTTAGCACCCAAGATATGAATATCAAAGCATGAATACATGATTTAGGAGATCATTTTTCAAGCATAAGGCAATTCACACACCAATTTCATTTTCAAGTTAAAACATGGTACATGAAGTGCCTTTGCGGCAAAAAGAAGCTTATGCTCCTCCCCAAGCAAGCAAAAGGGCTAAACATTTACAATGACAAAAGGTCTTTGACCCCAAGCAAAGAGAACATGATTCTCAAGCACAAACTAAGCATGATATAGGCATTTAAGCACAAATTGAGCATACACAAGCATCTACTCATGAGAGACACAATTTTAGTATATTCATCAGAAGAAAGCTATCTCAACATAAGTATATGGCAAAACCATCAAGTGCATAGCATTCACAGCCACAATTTACCAAGCTTGCACATATCTCACAAATAGCACATCGGTGATCAATGTATATAAGAGAAGCTTTTCCTAGCACAAGTGATCCAAAGATGGCTATCCTACCAGGTTTTGTACAGAAAGTAAAATGCATGAATGCAATGCAACAAAATGAACATATGACACATATATACATGAGAAGCTCCAAGACTCAACTAGAAAGGAAAGCACACCCCAAGTTCACCCCGCAAGCGAGTGAAAGTGACTTGATCAAACGGCTTGGTGAAAATGTCGGCTAGCTGGTCTTGGGTAGGGATATATGACAAATATATGTTTCCCTTCTCAACATTGTCCCTCAGAAAGTGGTACCTCACTTCTATGTGTTTCGTTTTGGAGTGGAGGACAGGATTTTTGGCTACGCTTATGGCACTGGTGCTATCACAGAAAACTGGAACCTGGGAGCACTCCTCACCAAAATCACTCATGGTATAGGTCATCCAAAGCAGCTGGTAACAACAACTAGCAGCAGCTACATACTCGGCCTCTGTAGTGGACTTGGCTACACTGGATTGCTTGCGAGATGACCAAGAGACCAAAGAAGAACCAAGAAACTGACAACACCCAGAGGTAGACTTGAGGTCTAATCGACACCCAGCAAAATCAGCATAGGAGTAACCGTGAAGTCTGAGTGTCGAGGAGGCAGAATACCAAAGACCAAACTCAGGAGTGTAGTTCAAGTACCTGAAGATTCGCTTGACGGCCTGCCGATGTGAAGTCCTCAGTGAAGCCTGAAAACGAGCGCACAGACACACACTGAACTGTATGTCCGGCCTCGTCGCCGTCAAGTAGAGGAGGGAGCCGATCATGCTCTGGTACTCCTTCTGGTCCACGGGTTCGCCGCCCTCGTCCGTGTCCAAAGCCGTAGTGGTACTCATCGGTGTAGTCGGCGGCTTGGAGTCGTTCATGCCAAACTTCTTCACCATGTCCCTGGTGTACTTCGCCTGATGTACAAACGTCCCATCCTTGTACTGCTTGATCTGGAGGCCCAAGAAAAACTGCAGCTCACCCATCATGGACATCTCAAATTCCCTGCTCATGTCATCTGCAAATCTGGCAACAAGATCATGAGAAGAGCCACCAAAGATTATGTCATCCACGTATATTTGAACAATCAAAAGGTCATTTCCATGCTTAAGGAGAAACAGGGTCTTATCAACTGTGCCCATCACAAACCCCTTACTCAGCAGAAAGCCTCTCAACCCGCCATACCAAGCTCTAGGTGTCTATTTCAACCCATAGATTGCTCTCTGGAGTTTGTATACACGGTGTGGGTATTTCTCGCTCTCAAACCCTGGGGGTTGCCCCACATACACTTCTTCCTCTATCACCCCGTTCAAGAAAGCACTCTTCACGTCCATTTGGTACAACTTGAACCCTTTAGCCACGGCAAAGGCTAGAAGGATCCTAATTGCCTCCAAACGGGCCACGGGAGCAAATGTCTCCTCATAGTCTATACCCTCTTTCTAGTTGAACCCCTGAGCCACCAACCTCGACTTGTTTCTGACAACCATCCCATTCTCACCCTCTTTGTTCTTCCACACCCACTTGGTACCTATGGGACGGCAATTTGGCGGTGGATCTACTAACACCCA
Organism: Cenchrus fungigraminus; assembly: GCA_036936925.1. Classification (NCBI taxonomy): domain Eukaryota; kingdom Viridiplantae; phylum Streptophyta; class Magnoliopsida; order Poales; family Poaceae; genus Cenchrus; species Cenchrus fungigraminus. The sequence continues at coordinate 130,999,723 of CM072779.1, forward strand.
GACTTGGTTTCTCTCAAAATTCTCCAACTCCTCATGCATGGAATTCACCCAATTCTCATTAGACAAAGCGTGTCGAATATCTTTGGGCTCAAATGACGCAAGAAAAGCAGAGTGAGCGAAATGAGAAGTGTTCCTTGACCTCGATCGTGTAGTGTGTTCATTAAGGTCACCTATGATCGTCGTCAGTGGGTGATCCACCTGTACACGCTGGGGAGCCTCTCGCCTGGATACAATCTCCCCCTCAGCAGCCTCCACTTGAACAGTTTCAGTCGTAGTGGGTGTAGGGGATGGACCATCCTCGATCATCGTCGTCGTAGTGGATGTAGCGTGTACACGATCAGCCACGGGAGCATCACCACCATCCTCGTCTTCATCTTCATCTCCATCCTTCTCATCCTCAAAGATCCTCGCTCCAATCTCCTCATCACCTGCACACTCAAAAGCAGAAGAGCTACATGGATGTGTCTCGTCGAAGGTTACCTCGCAAGTCTGCATGATTCGGTTAGTATCAAGGTTGAGCACACGATATGCTCTACAGTGAATCGCATAACCAAGTAAAATCCCTTCCGGACATCTAGACTCAAACTTATCCAACTTGCCCTTCTTCAGAATGAAACACTTGCAACCAAAAGCTCTAAAGTGACTCACCTTGGGTTGTCGTCCATGCATCAGCTCATAAGAGGTCTTCTTCTTAAAAGCACGAAGGAAGATGCGACTTGAGACATAGCAAGCGGTATTGACCACCTTGGCCCAGAAACGCCTAGGAGTCCTATGCTCATCGAGCATCGTCCTAGCCATCTCACAAAGGGTCCGGTTCTTCCTCTCCACAATGCCATTCTGGCAAGCGACGTATGGAGAAGAGTACTGATGATCGAGACCAAGATCACTGCAAAAGGCATCAAAATGAGAGTTCTTAAACTCCGTGCCATTGTCACTGCGTATAGCTCGAATGGCATCACCATGTCTCTCATTCTTCAACCTCAAGATCATGTCCCGAACAGAGCCAAATGTCTCGCTCTTATCCTCCAAGAAGAAAACCTAAGAGTACCTCAAAAAATCATCAACAACCACAAGAACATACCACGTCCCACCCGCAGAGCGAACACGAGCTGGCCCAACCAAATCCATGTGCAACAGCTCACAAGGTCGATCGGTCATGACCGCAGTCAGAGGGGCGTGAGAAGCAGCAACCATCTTTCCATGCCGACAAGAAGCACAAACCAAATCCTTCTCGAATTTCAACTTAGGCAATCCTCGGACAAGATCAAGACCACTCAAGCGGGAAAGCAACTCAAAGCTCAAGTGTCCCAACCTCCTATGGCATTTCCAAAGTTCGGCCGAAACGCCAGCAACAAAGCATCGAGGAGGACCAACAGACTGGGAAAAATCGGCACGAAAGATTTGACCCTCAGGGACGATCGTACAGACAAGATTGCCTCGAGAATCAAGCACACGAGAAGCGCCCGACTTAAAACGAACCTCAAAACCTTCGTCAAGTAACTGAGATACTGACAATAGGTCAAAACCAAGTGACTTGACCAGGGCCACACTTCTTAAGGTCACCTTGCTACTCACCTTCACCATACCTTCAGCAAGCACTCGTCCTCTCCCATTGTCCCCGAAAGTGATGTACTCCCTCGTACTCACCCGGATGAGGCTGGAGAACCACCCACGATCTCCGGTCATGTGTCCTGAGCAACCGGAGTCGATCAACTAAAAGTCCTCCAAGCCTCCCACATGCAATCAAAAGCGAGAACGAGAATGAGCAAGCCACTCAACACTGGGGTTAGTACCAAAAGAGTCAAACCAATGTCGAGCCATTTGCTCAAAAGAAGGGTTAGCAAAATCCATCCTACCAAAACCTCTAGGCGGAGCCCTCTCATGCCTACCACCAAAAGACCTGTCACGTCTCACTGGAGGAGTACGCACACCGCGAGGGGGAAAACGTGGCCCGTAGTCCATCTGAGACCCAAAGCTCCGATCGTGCCTCCCAAACTCGTAACGGTCACGAGAAGGAGCACGTCGAGCCAACTCACCACGCCCGAACCCAACACGCCTATCTCTCTGAGGAAACACACCTCCACCTCCACCTCCACGAGTGGGAACTGTACGCACATACACCTCACCCCTAGGTAGAGGCCCTCCACGAGGCTCAGGCACACCACGATAAAGGTGATACCTGCCCTTGTTTGCCATCTCCCTAGCAAACCTCTCATCTCTCTTCCTCCTAAAACAGAACTCATCCTTATGCCCATCCCTCCCACAATACTCACTATGGAAGCAGATCGGTTGTGGCTTAGGCGGTGGCTTTTCTGTGCGCTTCTCAACAGCTTTCTCTCCTAACTTCCCGTCAAAGACATTATCAAGGTTGCTCACAAACTTGATGGGTTTCTCGTAATTCTCTATTTTCTGGGGGAACACTGGTGGATCTGGAGTTGTATCAAGCTTGTTTCTCAGGTGGTTTGGCTTGGGTGCATATTTGTTCATGGGTATGGTGTGTGGTGGTGTAGGAGCCTCTCCAGCTTTCTCTTCTCCCTCACCACTCTTCTCACCACTCTTGTCAGCCCCCAACGCCTGACCATCAAACCTCTTGAACTGAGCCAACATCAAACTCAATTGCGGCTCATGCCCAGACAACCGACTAATCAATTTCCTGAGCTCATCATTTTCATCCTGCAAACGGTCAACATAGTGTGCAAGTTCCATGTTTTTCAAAGCATGCATTTCACAGGTTGAACATGATGTAGGAAGAGGAGCTTTCAATGTCGCCTCAAGAGAAACAATTCAAGTGTGAGATTCATCTAGCCTAGCATGCAAAATAGGACATGAGTTACAAGCTCCTAATAAAGCTGGCCTAGACTTCAATTCATCACACTCAATCCTAACCACATCTAGTTCCTCATGGGTAGAGGCATGCTTCTCCTTGAGAGCAGTCAAATCAGCAAGAAAAACTGAGCAATCACCACAGTCAATCTCATCAGACACCACAGGAGCAGATTTCAAAGTACCTATCTCATTTCTAGCATCCACAAGCAAGGATTCAAGCTCGGCTATCTTATCCTTAGCATCACCCAACAAAGACCTAAATTCCCTCTTCTCCTTGTTGGTCTTTCTAGGCACATCATCACGATTATCTAGCAACTCATTCAGCCTAGCATTCTTCTCTAGCAAGAAGTTGGGATCCTGTCGTACCTCTTCTTCGGAATCAGAGTTCGAATCCGAGCTGTACCTCCCACCCTTCTTGGAGTGCGGCATGCCGCAAAATCCACCTTGTGCGACGAAGCTCAGGCCGGTGAACTTCTTGCCCGTGTGCTGCTTGTCCTTGTGCCTTTCGTGCTCTTCCTCGCTGCTCGAGTCGGAAGAAGCATCGCTTGATGTCGAGTCGTTGTCACTCGCTCCTGTCACCATCGCTCGAGCCGTCTTCTTCTTGTGGCCACCACTCTTCTTGTGCCTTCTCTCACCTTGTACTTGTGCGTGTCCTTGTAGTCGTTCTGGGAGCGATGCTTGTTGTAGTCGTGCTTGGGCTTGCCCTTGTAGTCGTTCTTGATCTCCATGGCTTCAGGGCATTCGGCGATGAAGTGCCCGTGCTTCCCACACCGATAGCACATCCCCGAGCTCCGCCTTGCATTCTTGCGGTTCTCGTACATCCACCCAAACCTCTTGCTCAACAAAGCGAGATCTCGCTCAGCACCTCAAAGTCCTCATCTAGCAAAGACACAAGACAAGACAAAGAGAAACCACCGAAGTTAGCATTAGACCTTGACCCAGAGACAAGAGCCGAACTATGAGGATCAGTGGGGCTCTCGCTCTTGGATCTCAAGCCACAGTCAACCTCTGAAAACCTGAGCTTGGAAAACAGCTCATCAAGCATAAGTGTATCATACACGCTCGACTCCTCAATGGCCTCGACCTTGGCACTCCACACAGACCTATCCAGGGCATGCAAAAGCTTGATAGCTTGATCATGATCCATGTATGGGAGCACTGTCACATTGGCCCTCATGTTGTTGACTATGCTAGTGAAGCGCTGGAACATAGCATCGGTCGACCCACCGGGGAGATGAGTGAAGTTCTCGTACTCTCTCCGGTAAGTGGAAAACAAACGGGCTTGCACTTGAGCTTTGCCAACATGAGCATTTCTCAACCTGAGCAAAATCTTTCCGGCCACATTCTCTCCATACACTCGCTCGAACTTCGAGGCACAGAGAGCACGGAACAAGTAATCAACAGCCTTGCCATTGGCCTCACACATGTCCCGCGATCCTGGAAGTAGAAAACTGTCTGGCATGACATAATGAGGATTCTGAGTGACCTCCCTGGTCAGAGTTCCCTTCCCTCGCAAAAATGCACCCATGCGCCTCTCCCACATTGGGTAATTCTTGCCACCAAAGTGCAGAGGACCCGACCCCTTTCCATAGTCACCGACCTTGTGGCGCCCACTCAGGGGCTTCCACGTGGTGCTCGGTCATTGGTCCTAGAGGCCATCCCGGGGGTCTTTGGGTGCTCTCACGCCGGTTGCACATGCCTATAAATAGGAGGAGAGGGGGGGAGGTAAGAAGAGGGTGAAGCACACTTGAAGCCATTTCTCACCTTTGCCTCTTTCTCCCTCTCTCATTCTCTCTTGGTGGAGGTGAAACCTCATTCCACCATGAGTGTGTGTGTGTGTGGAGGATCTAGACTAGGTGGTGCTAGGTAGAGAGGAGTGTGTGGATGAGTAGAGGTCAGGTGGTGATGATCCGTTCATCATCCATCATCCCCTTGTACCTCGTGAGCGATGCTGTTCTTCATTTAGACTAAAGTGAGTATTTTATTATTTTCTATTTAGACTAAAGTGGTTCTCATGCATGAATAAGTTGTTCTTGAGTTCTTCGTTCGTTCATCATTTAGAGGCTCACGTTCTTCATGAACATGCCTCCTTGATCTAGTTGACGAGCAAGTAATTCATACTTTTGTGTTTGTTCATAAGTTAGAGGCTCGTGTTCTTCACGAACGCGACCCTAGATCTTCTGTTATCATCACATAAGTTTGCATCTCATTTGTGTGATTGCCTGTCTATTAGACTATAGTGAGCTCATGCATATCTAATTTATAGCAAGTATCAATCATATCTCCTCGTGCGAATCGATTCAGCGACGAGTAAGGTCTAGCTCAACCTCATGGGTTCGTCGCTTCATATTTATACGGAGTGCTATAGTGTTTCTACAGGACGTCAGACGTAGCCGTACTATAGTAGTAGTCGGCGGTGTAGACGTGGTGTCTAGACTGCTGGTTATCCTTCGAATGCCCTATATCCCACGGTTTGTCTTGGGGTAGGCCATCGTAGTGACAGCCGTTGGACCCTCTGAAATCCCCCACGTTCGGATAAAGCGTGTAGGCAACCCTTTGCCGTGAACCAACTGTTATAGTCAGGAGGGGCCGGTGTCCGAAGCGAGATCTTATCCGAGCTTGTTCCTCTCTAGAGTCGAGAACCTACATGAGACTTCACATGACTCACCTACCTCAGCAGGGACTGTGTTCCCTTGGATAGTCACTCGTAGAGTCCCCCATACCATTCCTTGGATTCTATACCCTTGGGAATACTCCTGAGATGAAGTGCTACAACGGTGTATCCGTGCGCTTGCGGATTCGTTCGCACCTGTTAGTATACCCGGGTGATTCTTACATGCTCACGCTATCCCGGCACCATAGCGGTGACATTAAGAAATACCAACACATCCAAAGGCTCTAAAGTGACTCACCTTGGGTTGTCGACCATGCATCAGCTCATAAGAGGTCTTCTTCTTGAAAGCACGAAGGAAGATGTGATTTGAGACATAGCAAGCGGTATTGACCGCCTCGGCCCAGAAATGCCTAGGAGTCCTATGCTCATCAAGCATCGTCCTGGCCATCTCACAAAGGGTCCGGTTCTTCCTCTCCACTACGCCATTCTGGCAAGCGACATATGGAGAAGAATACTGATGATCAAGACCAAGATCACTGCAAAAGGAATCAAAATGAGAGTTCTTAAACTCCGTGCCATTGTCACTGCGTATAGCTCGAATGGCATCACCATGTCTCTCATTCTTCAACCTCAAGATCAAGTCTCGAACAAAGCCAAATGTCTCACTGTTATCCTACAAAAAGAAAACCCAAGAGTACCTCGAAAAAAAAATCAACAACCAAAATAACATACCACTTCCCACCCGCAGAGCGAACACGAGCTGGCTTAACCAAATCCATGTGCAACAGCTCACAAGGTCACTCGGTCATGACAGCGGTCAGAGGGGCATTAGAAGTAGCAACCATCATTCCATGCCGACAAGAAGCACAAACCAAATCCTTCTCGAATTACAACTTAGGCAATCCTCAGTCAAGATCAAGACCACTCAAGCGGGAAAGCAACTCAAAGCTCAAGTGTCCCAACCTCCTATGCCATTTCCAAAGCTCGGCCGACACTCCAGCAACAAAGCATCGAGGAGGACCAACAGACTGGGAAAAATCGGCATGAAAGATTTGACCCTCGGGGACGATCGTACAGACAAGATCGCCTCGAGAATCAAGCACACGAGAAGCACCCAACTTAAAACGAACCTCAAAACCTTCGTCCAGTAACTGAGATACTGATAACAGGTTAAAACCAAGTGACTTGACCAGGGCCACACTTCTTAAGGTCACCTTGCTACTCGCCTTCACCATACCTTCAGCAAGCACTCGTCCTCTCCCATTGTCCCCGAAAGTGATGTACTCCCTCGTACTCACCGGGGTGAGGCTGGAGAACCACCCACGATCTCCGGTCATGTGTCGTGAGCAACCGGAGTCGATCAACCAAAAGTTCTCCAAGCCTCCCACCTGCAATCAAAAACGAGAACGGGAATGTGCAAGCGACTCAACACTGGGGTTAGTAGCAAAAGAGTCAAACCAGTGTCGAGCCATTTGCTCAAAAGAAGGGTTAGCAAAGTCCATTCTACCAACACCCCTAGGCGGAGCCCTCTCACGCCTACCACCGAAGGACCTGTCACGTCTCACCGGAGAAGTACGCGCACCACGAGGATGAAAACGTGGCCCGTAGTCCATCTGAGACCCAAAGCTCTGATCGTGCCTCCCAAACTCGTAACGGTCACGAGAAGGAGCACGTCGAGCCAACTCACCACGCCCAAACCCAACACGCCTATCTCTCTGAGGGAACACACCTCCACCTCCACGAGTGGGAACTGTATGCACATACACCTCACACCTAGGTAGAGGCCCTCTACGAGGCTCAGGCACACCACGAGCAAGATGGTACCTGTCCTTGTTTGCCATCTCCCTAGCAAACCTCTTATCCCTCTTCCTCCGGAAAGAGAACTCATCATTATGCCCATCCCTCCCACAATACTCATAATCGAAGCGGATTGGCACTGGCTTAGGCGGTGGCTTTTCTGTGGGCTTCTCAACCACTTGCTCTCCTGACTTCCCCTCAAAGACATTACCCAGGTTGCTCACAAACTTGATGGATTTCTTGTAATTCTCTGTTTTCTGGGGGAACACTTGTGGGTCTGGAGTTGTATCAAGCTTGTTTCTCAGGTGGTTTGGCTTGGGTGCATATTTGTTCATGGGTATGGTGTGTGGTGGAGTAGGAGTCTCTCCGGCTTTCTCTTCTCCCTCACCACTCTTCTCACCACTCTTGTCAGCCCCCAACACCTGACCATCAAACCTCTTGAACTGAGCCAACATCAAACTCAATTGTGGCTCATGCCCAGACAACCAACTCATCGATTTCCTAAGTTCATCATTTTCATCCTGTAGACGATCAACATAGTGTGCAAGTTCCATGTTTTTCAAAGCATGAATTTCACAGGTTGAACATGATGTAGGAAGAGGAGCTTCTAATGCCGCCTCAAGAGAAACAATTCTAGTGTGAGATTCCTCTAGCCTAGCATGCAAAATAGGACATGAAGTACAAGCTCCTAACAAAGCTTGCTTAGACTTCAATTCATCACACTCAATCCTAATAACATCTAGTTCTTCAAGAGTAGAAGCATGTTTCTCCTTGAGAGCAGTCAGATCAGTAAAAAAACTGACCAATCACCACAGTCAATCTCATCAGACACCACAGGAGCAGATTTCAAAGCACTTATTTCATTTCTAGCATCCTCAAGCAAGGATTAAAGCTCGGCTATCTTATCCTTAGCATCACCCAACAAAGACCTAAATTCCCTCTTCTCCTTGTTGGTCTTTCTAAGCACATCATCATGGTTATCAAGCAACTCATTGAGCCTAGCATTCTCCTCTAGAAAGAAGTTGCGATCTTGTCGTACCTCTTCTTCGGAATCGGAGCTCGAATCCAAGCTGTGCCTCCCCCCCTTCTTGGAATGCGCCATGCCGCAAAAGCCTCCTTGTGCGACGAAGCTCAAGCCGGTGAAGTTCTTGCCCGTGTGCCACTTGTCCTTGTGCCTTTCTTGCTCTTCCTCGCTGCTCGAGTCGGAAGAAGCATCGCTTGATGTTGAGACGATGTCGCTCGCTCTGGCCACCATCGCTCGAGCGGTCTTCTTCTTGTGGCCGCCACTCTTCTTATGCCTTCTCTCACCCTTGTCCTTGTGCTTGTCCTTGTAGTCGTTCCGGGAGTGGTTCTTGTTGTAGTCGTGCTTGGGCTTGCCCTTGTAGTCGTTCTTGATCTCCATGGCTTTAGGGCATTCGGCGATGAAGTGCCCGTGCTTCCCGCACCAATAGCACATCCCCGAGCTCCGCCTTGCATTCTTGCGGTTCTCGTACATCCGCCCAAACCTCTTGCTCAACAAGGCGAGATCATCCTCGCTCAGCACATCAAAGTCCTCATCTGGCAAGGACACAGGACAAGACAAAGAGAACCCACAAGAGTTAGCGTTAGACCTCGATCCTGAGACAAGAGCCAAACTATGAGGATCAGTGGGGCTCTCACTCTTGGATCTCAAGCCACGATCAACCTCTGAAGACCTGAGCTTGGAAAACAGCTCATCCAGCGTCAGCGTATCATACACGCTTGACTCCTCAATGGCCTCGACCTTGGCACTCCACACAGACCTATCCAGGGCATGCAAAAGCTTGGTAGCTTGATCATGATCCGTGTATGGGAGTACTGTCACATTGGCCCCCATGTTGTTGACTATGCTAGTGAAGTGTTGAAACATAGCATCGGTCGACTCACCGGGGAGATGAGTGAAGTTCTCGTACTCTCTCCGGTAAGTGGAAAACAAACAGGCTTGCACTTGGGCATTGCCAACATGAGCATTTTTCAACTTGAGACAAATCTTTCTGGCCACATTCTCCCCGTACACTCGCTCGAACTCCGAGGCACAGAGCGCACAGAACAAGTAATCAATGGTCTTGCTATTGGCCTCACACATGTCCCGCGATCCTGGAAGCAGAAAACTATCTGGGATGAGATAATGAGGATTCTGAGTGACCTCCCAGATAAGAGTTCCCTTCCCTCGCAAAAACGCGCCCATGCGCCTCTCCCACATCGGGTAATTCTTGCCATCAAAGTGCGGAGGACCCGACCCCTTGCTGTAATCGCCCAACTTTGGATCTTAGACTGGTTAGAATCAAGAAGATCCGTAACTGGCTCTGATACCAATTGAAGGACCGAATAGACGACCGGAGAGAGGGGGATTGAATGGGAGCCGATGAAAATTCTTCCCGAAGGTCGAACGCGGCCTATACCCCGATTGCCACTTCAAGTTCTCACGCACACAAATGAAGCTCCAAGCAAGGCACACACAAGCCTAGAAGATCAAGAGACAAGCCTAGGAGCAAAGAGTGGAAGCACCAAAGCAAGAACCGAAAGACTTTACCAAGTCTGCAAAGTCCAGGACGGACTGTCCGCAAGCACCAGGCGGACTGTCCGCGGGACTCAGGCGGACCGTCCGCAAGCCCAGGGCGCACTGTCCGAAATAGCAGACCAAACCACCAGTAGCGCACCCCGAAATTCTGACCGTCTGAGGAGGCCACACGGACTGTCCGCTAGTGTCGCGGACCGTCTGTGAGGCCTAGGCGGACTATCCGCCAACCTCGCTGAAAACCCCAGACAAACCTCGAGGCACCCCAGACAAAATCTCGGCCGCGCGGACCATCCGTGAAGCACTCGCGGACTGTCTGCCAAACCTTGCGCAACAAAACCCTAGGGCCGAAACGGATCGAAATGCAAGCGCGAAGAACACGCGACGAACTCTGATGAACACGCTCCGCGCGGACCGTCCGCGACGCTCGAGCTGACCGTCCGCGACACGCGGACAGAGCAGAAACAGCCCGACCTCGCGAGGTCTACTCTTCAAATCCATCACCAGATCTCCTAAATGCCAAAAGCTCTTGAGACAAGATTTGGGGGAGATGATAAGCAACACAAGATGAAGCTATGCCTAAAAATTCTCGACCTCTAAGCCACTAAATCGCCGGGAATCGCGGATCACACGAACTCCACCAAGAACACGAACTCCGGCCAAAAATTCACGAATCGAAGGCTCTCAACAGCGTTTGAGGAGTCAAGATCACACACAAAGATGCGCAAGGCATCCACCCATGATCTCCTCAAAGAAATCCGAAGAGAAACGCCCTCAAATCCCCGAATCAAGCGAAGAACAAAACTCCCCAAAAATAGCCCCGAAAATGACACGAAAATCACAGAGGACTAGGAGATCACTGCAACACCGAATGCTTCCATACATCCAGAGGTCAGAGTCTGTACAAGAGTCTAGCCTAAGGAATCCAGAGGGAAAAGAAGCAGTTCAGAGCAATCTACCGGGGGAGGAAAATCCTAGAGTCCAAGAGAGAGAGATGCCATCCACCTCTCTGCTATTTATACGAAGTCCATCGGAGGCGTTTTGGTCAAGTCTTCATCGGACGGACACGCTACCCCTACAACTTGAAATGAAGAAACAACCCCTTAGGGGCGTTTTGGTCAAGTCTTCATCAGACGGACACGCTTCCACCGCAGCTTCGCTTCACATCGACGCAAACCCCACGATCACGCCACGTGCCCTCCACCTCGAAGCTTCCTGAAGCTCCCGAATCACCGTCTCTGTCGCCTCGGGCCTCCGGGCTTGGTTTTGAGGCCCAAACCAAGAAACCGTCCACCTAATGGTTTTGTGGGCAAACCAACAAACCCCGCGTGTAAGCTTCGGGCTCCATCCGCTACCTTGCACCGGCCCATGTTCACGACTTCAGCCCGCCAGACTTGCACCACACGGCTCGCACTTGACCCCATCGGCCACCGGGTCCATCGAACCAAGCCTACTTGCCTCTCCATCACCCGGAGGCCGCCACAGCTAAGGCCTTTCGCGCTTGTTCTTCACCTGCACCGACACGAGTCATGCTGCAACCTGTACCTACACACTTAGCCAAGCATCAGTCCACACAATGTTGTCAATCACTCATCACTAAGGAGCGACCCTCCAGTGGTCCTCGGACACACCTGGTCCTCACACTTGTGCCTCGGGATCATCCATTGGCCACTTGCACATGTCCACCTATCTAAATATGTGTGTTTCATCTCTCTCTCTCTCTCTCTCTCTTTCCAACATTTATTTTCCATGGCCTTTTTGACAAGTCTCGGTAATTCTAGTAGATCTCTCTCTTAATTTGACAATATTTCGGATGTATGTTTGCTAGGATTGTTTTGACTTACCAAGCTCCACATAAGCCTTCCACTATCACATATGAGTAGAATAGGTTGAAAATAATCTAGTGTAGGCTTGAGTGAATTGATGAGATGAGTGTTTCCACGAGCTTTTGCAAGAGATTTTCACTTATGTTAGATACACATCTTTTTGAAACTTCTTCGATGGAACAAGGTAACAGTTTGAAGTTTACTTAAGTTTGAGAGCATCATATTTATTAAGTGTGGCTTGTTCTTTATTGTTAGTATATCTTCCATATTGAAAAAGAAGCCGGTCACAACTTGAACTTTAAAACTAAATTCTTAAGAGAGAGCAATTTGCCTCATCATAAATCACTAAGTGCAGGGACAACATTCGACGGCAACGCTGATTTCCCCTTTAAGTAAGGATTACTTACTCGAGGACGATCAAGGTTTAAGCATGGGGGGATGTTGGCGGTCGATTTCCGTCAACTGTTGGCGGTCGATTTCCGTCAACCAAGAACACTTGTTATGTTATAGTTTGGATTTCATTTCGGAACTAACCCGCCCCTAGGCATACTAATGATATAACAAGTTCATCATTGGATGTGTGTTTTGGAGTATAATGTTTACGCATGAATTCATGCACCAAATGAGAAGAGATGCACTCGGTTCGGAGGATGATTTACATGATGATCAAGAGGCTCCGACTGTGCATGAACTTGACACCAAAGGTGGCAAGGACCAACGAACTTCAATGAAGAATCTCCGTGGACCAATATTAAAAGATCGGAAGATCATGCGTGAAGACCCCTTATCTTGGTCGCGAAGATAACGACGTCCAAATCCTATATCCGAAGGAGGAAAACCCCAATGTGCAAGAAATGACACGTGGCAAAAGACGGAGGCGAACCGGGCTGGGAATGGGCCAGGCAGGCCGGCCCACCCCCTTTCCAGGTCGGTTCGCCGCTGCCTTTCTTCGGTGATAAGTTTGCAGAACCCTAATTGTTTGGGGAGAGGAGCCATTCGCGAAAGACGACTAGAAAAGCCTTGGGAGATCAAACACAAGGAAGAGGGTTGATCAAGAGGGTAAAGATTCAAGAGGATCATCACCTAGGTCAACGGAGGCCACCATGAGGAAGGAGGACGCCGAGGACTTGCCACGGCGCTGCCGGAGTTGAAGGACACCGAGAGACGAACTCCATCAGGGGCATCCACCATGTTCAACGGTGCCATGCTTAGCGTCTTGATGGGGTAAAGTAATCGTTTGTCCATGGAGTTGTAATGGATCTTGATATGTAGTCACCCACTCTTGTTTGGATCTTTTATCTATCATACCTTCTTGTTGATGATGCTTAATGTTTAAGGTTAGCTACCATTGCCTTCGGGGTTGCTCCCGTAGATCACGTCAACATACCGTGTTCATTAGGGTTAGCGACCATCACCTTCGTGTAGTGACAAGTACGAGGAAAGGGAAACACCTGACTCTTTGTTCACATCCTTAGGTACACTACATGAAAAAAGACATTGATAACGGGCGCGGATGGCCATTGGTAACAGGCAAAATGCCTTTACCGATCAAGCGTTACAAATAAGCCAACAAAGGTAACGGGTCGATGCTCGTTACTGATGACACGTAATTGTAACGGGCGTCCAACAAAGACCGTTACCACAACTACTTACCGGTCATCTGAAATGGCAGTTTCTCCGGGCCCACCAGAGCCTTTGGTAACGGGCGCAGACACTGAGCCCGTTACTCATAACGCGTATTAGTAACGGGTGTCTAACAAAGACCGTTACCGAAACTAGTTACCGGTCACCTGAAATGTCTATTTCTCTGGGCCCACATGGACCTTTGGTAACGGGCACAGAAACCGAGCTCGTTACATGAACTCAATATCAAAGATGTTTGCTGTGGACACGCATCTCCACGAAAGGCGACTCATTTTTTGTACGTGTGTCTCCTCTATCTGGATGAAAGGAGACGCGTGCTCTGGACGCATGTCTCCTCTGTATCAACGAAAGCATCAACTTCGAGGGCCCACTAGTCAGTATTAGTAACGAGCCTTTATGCGGCCCGTTACAGTTTTGTCATACTTGTAACGGGCGTTAAAAGTGAAGCCCGTTACTCACGGATCAGTTTTTGTAACGTGCCTTACTTAACGCCCGTGACCGATACGTACGCCACCTACAGTAACCTGCCCGTTTTCTGACTGCATCCCCGAACCAGCTCGGATTTGGCAGCCACCAGATCAGGGGCTGCATCCTAGAAACAGCCAGGATTTGGCAGCCACCACAACAATCCAAGGAGACATCACAAACACATTCTCATCACATATATACACAAGCAAGATCACATATATATACACAATGCAAGATCACATCAAGTTCCTCATCAGATAGACATGCATGCTAAAGTTTCAAGTTCCTCATCGGTGCTTTGTTTGGATGGAGTCCTGAGAAAACTGCCTAAACCAGGCAACATCTGACCCTAGCCAAGCAGGTTTCTCAGGCAGTACTAAACTAGCCTGAATGCAGCAAGTTTCAAGTTTGTCAGGCAGTACAATGAACTCACGGTGCACCATTATAGAGGTTGCCATTTTGGTTAAGGATCTCCTTAACAATGTACTCCCACAGCATCTCCAGGACCGGCTTTAGATCTTTTGTAGAAACATTTAGGGCTGGTTTGAAATCCTGCAAAATAAGATAATTATGAGAATACAAGTACAAATCAGTTTCTAAAATCAAATGGAGAATATGAGCAGAGACAAGGGTGAGCATTATCTACTTACAGCAGCCTTCTTGATGTGAGGTATGTCTTCGAGTAGTTTGAACATATTGAATGCCACATAGAATCCATGCAAAAAGAACCCCGATGGCTGCTGAGCACACTGCGCATCGAGGTACCAAAATGACAAGTTAATGCAGTACCAAATTCGTATGAAGGGGCCATAAAAAAAACCTCGGTCTTACAGTGGTGTTTGGCTTGTGCTTGAATGTCTGATTGGATTTTAGCTTTTTCTTCTTTCTTTTCATCACTTCGTCCTTTGGGCATATATTTTCAGAGGCCCTGCATGATCAGCAATACAAGGTACAGACAAAACCTAAGAGATTGAATTTTGTGAACAAAACCTACAACGTACGGACCAATTCACAAGTGCTCGAAGGTCTTCGAACTTTCGCGCGGGATGATGTTTAGCAGAATCTAGATACCAAACCTCTTTGAACTTCATATAGATGATTAGTGTTACACAGTGGCCACCGGTGCAGAAGGCACCCACCACGTAGTCATTTGTCATTGCATTTCTCAATGCTTGTATTACAAGGGTAGACTCCTTATCAATCTTTATGGTCGTGAGAACCTGTGGATCCAAAAACCCAACACTGATCTTCATCTCCACTGCCTTGTCCATCATTTTCCTACAAAAAATCCAAATGTTAGCATGCATGAACTTTGTGGTCAAAATTAAAGAAATATCTATTTTGGTTTTAAGGCACTTACAATGTCCACAACCTCAAGAAGGTCTCATCCAGAGCAACTAGGGTTATAAGGTCATACACGTGACTGAATGCAATGTTTAACATTAAATCACCAACACCATGAAAGGAGTCTTCAGGCAACTTTGCTGGAAAACTAAGTTTATCCTTACTATGTTCCATGGCGTAAGCATGCAACCTGGCACAATTCGGTCCAGCAGCCTGTAAGTCCTCTTCTGACAACATAGGCACAACAGGCTTGTATTTTGGATCCCGTTTTGTTCAAAAATAGTTAAGAAGCTCATATCTAGGCAAAGGTTTCCTGACCCCCTTCTTCTGCGGTGGCTGCTGCTCAGGCAGAGATTGCCTGTCCTCCGCCTGTCGCTGCTGCTACTTAGGCGGAGATTGCTTGTCCTCCTCCTACTGTTGTTGATGCTCCTACTGCGTAGTTTTGCTGATCTTCTGCTGCTTCTTAGGCAGAGATTGCCTGTCCTCCTCTTGGTGTTGTCGATGCTCGTGCTGCGTAGTTTTGTTGATCTACTGCTGAGCTTTCTCTTGCTGACATTGAGCTGCAGTACCTCCATCTGATGTTGTACCCCTGCTACCTGATGTGGGTGCAGGGTTGGTATTTCTCGTAATGGGTGGTACATGGATCCTATTCTTTGACCATTGGATCCTTTGACAGAGAGCCTCAACTAGGGTTGTTACTTCATCCCCCCCAATTGGTACAGGCAGAGGGTAGTGACCCGTATTGCCCCGCAGATAACTAGGTTGCACCACAGCATACCCATCCTGCACCGGTACTGTATGGAGAGTCTTTTGCAATTGAAAGACAGTGGCTAGTGCAAGCTCCACATTATTCCCGGAGCCATCAAAAAGGCTGCACTTGGTTGGCTCTGTTAGCTTATCTATTGCATCCAGCATAGGTGATCGACTATCAATGTGCTTTTGACTACCTTCATCCTCGCTGACATGCCAATGGTCTTCCTCTCTGCCACGTGCTTCTTCTTCCTCACTGCCATGCGCATCTTCTTCCTCGAGGCCATGCACATCTTCTTCCTTGCTGCTACTGACAGGTGGTGATTGGGGAGGATGAAGTACATTTTCCGGTATATGGACAATGCCTGATTCTGCTAGCATGGAGACAATTCTGGTGTCTGCTTCACTAATTAGCTCTTCCATCTGCGGTACAGCCTTCTTGTTCCTCTTCTTCCTGGACATTCCAGCAAACTCTTCACCAAACCCTATACCTAGCCAAGTGATCTAGACACGCCTCGGACCCAACCTCGATGCTCTGGAGTCTCAAGTGCTGCGGTGAGGATATCATTCTCCCTAACCCCATGGAAAGAACCATCGCTAGCCTGAGCTGCAAGTGTTTTCACCCTAGTTGTTACCCGCACCACCGCAGGGTTACTGAATGTTATGTCCCTGCTTCCTTCACTAGTGGTCTTCCTCTTCCCTACCCTTGCCTGCAGATAAGGCCTCGAACGTCCAGGAAATTGGTCCCAAGGGTTTTGTTTTCCTTCTTCAGCTAGCTTTGCATCCTCCTCCTCCCACTCTTTCCTGTTATGAACATAACCTTTTCTGCCCGTCTTGTGTGGCTTATTATGCAATACTCTCTTTTCTTTCATCCCTTGGCTCAATCGCTAAAATCTAGGAGAATTGGTTTCCTGCACAAACACGGTTGCTGACATTTCTTAATTTAATCACCTAAGAACGGGTTTGCAACCCATCCTGGTAACAGGCCAGAAATGCTGGTTGGTAATTCATAACATTACAGGAGTCCACAAGCGCATGGAAGTACCATTGTAGCATTTCCCCAAAGGAGTACTCCAAAGGGTATTGAATCCAAGGAAGGTATTGGTGGATTGATAAGCTCAACACTATTGCAATGAGTATAGATCATAGACGGAAATAAATCAGACACTCAAGTGCAGGGGTAAGATGATGATAATAGGGGTAGTGTGATCACACACACACTCACTCTCTCTCTAAGGGGTCATAGGCATAGGAGGCAACATACGAGTTAGTTCTAGGTTCTTATGTACTATACACATAAAGCTGGTAGGAACGAGTTAGATACACTAGCGTTGAAGAATATTGACTTAAGCACCTAGGTACCACGGGGAGCTATCCTCCCATGTTTCTTCCGCACAACACCGGTTGTTAGATTTTAGACTCCTAAAGCTTATCCGAACGTGGGGGATTTAAGAGGGACCAACGGCTGTCACTACCGCGGCCTACCCCAAGACAAACCGTGGGATAAGCTCATAAGTAAGGTAGCTACGCAACCCAAGCACAATGCTTACGTTGTTAGCCGGACTTGACTGGCCCGGGCTATTGTGACCCAGGTCAAGCCACTAGATAAACCATCCAATTACACCGAGTACCGTAGCTTAAGCACAGACTTCATACAACACAGTCATGTCATCTAATTAGATCAAACCAGGTTAGGTACACAAACGTATTCGTGTTTTCCTATGTCCGTTCAACTGGATCAAAGGGTCGTGTTCGCGAAGAACACGAGCCTCTAAGTTATGAACAAACACCAGAAACATGTGAAAGTCACCCGTCAAGTGGATCCAAAGGCCTTGTTCATCAAGAACAGGAGCCTCTAAATGATGAATAGGTGAAGAACACATGAACAAATCACTCATGTATACTAACACAACTTTATATGAAATAGCTGAATAACTAAAGTAGATCAAAGTCATACAAATGAAATAAGATACAAGAGAACTCATACCTAGATCCCAAAGTAGACTTAGAACCTGAATTAGAACTACTCTAGCCTACCTCCTAGCCTTGAGACTAAAAGTGAGAGAGGTGTGGCAAGTGTGGATGGTTCATAAGTGAGCCCCCTCTCCTTCTATTTATAGGCCCGGGCACCAGCGAGGAGTGGATGCAAACACCATGGGAATGGCTCCTAGGACCAGTAGGGAAGCACCACGTGGAAGGCCCTGAGTGGCGGCCTCAAGGTCGGTTCGGCCGACCTGTGGGGTCGGCCGACCCCCTGTGGGCCCCACTCAGGGTGTGCTTCCTCCTGGTGGTTGTCCTGTGCTTCCTTAGGTCGGTTCCCGGTGTCCACCCTATTTTGGCGCGATTTGCATGCTTTTATGGGCCCATGGATCCATGTGACATCCACGTGTCACACTCTGATTCATTGGGGGTTGCTTCACTTGGATTTCTTGCATGGCATGCATGTATGGCATCCTTGTTGGCAGCCCACCTAGGATGAGGTGATGTGGCGTGTATCATAGAAGGTGAGTTTGCCACTCTTTTCCTGCTTATTTTTGCTGCAATCAAATAATCTCCAAGGACAAGTGGAACTACATTATTCTTAACTAAATACGTGTAAGAAATGCCTTATGCTCCTTTATTTATGAGTATATTGATGGCTAAAGTAGGCACTTAACAGCCGTCAACAACTCCCCCAAGATAGCCTCTTGCTCGTCCCGAGCAAGACATAAGGACTTAGGTTGGTTGATCAGGAGTTGCTACGGTGTTGTATTCCTAATGTATAACAAGATACAGGTAGGTACTCTATCAAGGGTTGAAGAAGTTGGCGTTGATCTTACCTTAAACTCGATTGATATGGGCCGTGTAGCTTCACCTGCCTTGGGCAGTTGAAAGATAGATTGGTTGTATAAAGATTACCAATCACATGTACCTTGATCAGTTATCAATCCGGAGGTTTTGCAGGTTTTTCAAAAAGAAATCAAAGTTCCTCAAATGATACTCTCAGATCGCTCAATGTGTATGATTCCTTACCAAGGCATTGTTTTGCCTTCTTTCACCACCTACTTCTGATAAGCTGATATGTTGAGCTGTAGGTAGGGAAAACATGTGGCATACCTGTTTCTCATGTATTGTCGAGTCGAAAACCGGATCCTTGGGAGAACAAGTCATACACCCTGATCAAGATGTGCAAATGTGTGTGTATGGTGGATGGATGATGAACTCCTTTTTGCATGATTTTACTCTCCTCCTTTTTGAAATTTTTGAGACTTGGGCTATGTCTCTTTATTCTTTCTCTTTCTCTTTTTTTTCTTTTTCTTTTTTTTCTCTTTTTTTTAACATAGCCCATAGTCCCTGCTGAATATTTTTGGAGGGAGAGTAATCATGGAACATGCGCTGAGCTTTATTTTGTGGAATGGATGGGGGATGGATGAAATGATGGTTGCTAACTTCCAGTGTGGAAGTTTTGCATATGGTGGTGTGTACGTGATCTTGATCATGGGATAAATGACAAGTTTACTCGCCGAGGTTCACAACAATTCGACAAGACTCAATGAAGAAATCAAGTAGCATATGTGGAGGTTAACAGAAGCTAAGATCTACATATGGCCTTAGATAGGTGTAACACCCCAGGTGTTTATCTCTTTTTAATCAAGGAGTTAACTTAAGATCATGGTGTTAAAGGAAAAGGAAAGAAAGTTTGGTGAAGACACCATTAGGAGCAAAGTTCAGTTTGAACATAATTCCAATTTTCACTCAGAGCTTAAACTTTTTCCAGTCTGGAAGATGTCACCAAGATTCAGGGACATAACATTGAAGTCTGACACTTTTGGAAATTAAAGATTAAAGAAGGAGTTTAACACCATCATGTTTGGTCAACTTCTCTAAACGAGTTTTATAAGTACATTGGATGAGTTGACCAGTAGTTCAAGATTTTGTATAGCAACTTCGAAAACTACCAATATGAGAGTTGATGGTTTCCTCAAGCCTAACATTTCATCTTTTGGATGGGAGTAAGGATCTTGAGTGAAAAGTCCTCAAATATTGAAGTCAAACCCCTTTATCAAGGTCAAACCCTTGTGTTCATGTGCATATCCCTAGAACTTTGGCCATATCTCCAAAATTTCCCAAAACACTGAAAAATCGGCCAATACAAAAGTTGTGCAGAATTTCATGGGACACATTTCATTCAATTGGCGGATTTTCAAATTTTGAGTGGAAATGCCTCAAATTCTTGGTCAAAGCCCTGAACATCCTCTTGACTGCGCTGAGAAAATCCCAATTTTCAGCTCAAAATGCTGCCTGATCTATTGAGTTTTTTACCAGCCGGCCTTTACAAATATTGTAGAGGGTAGTCTCCTCTACAAGTTTGATATTGGCCAAAAGTTGAGTTTCATATGAATTTGAATTTTTCAAACGGTCAAAGAGGCCTAAGCTGAATTGATTTCGCTGCAATAGCCCCCCGTGCGAGCGCCCACGACCGCGACGTCGCGCCCCGGCCTAGCCCCGGCGCTCGTGCGCCGCGCGTGCGCGCGCCGTCTCGGCTGTGTCACTGGGCCCGCACGCCAAGGTGGGTCCCACCGCCGTCACAAGCTGCGAAACACGAGGATCCCCGTGACACTTGGCTACCTCTGCTCACCGCCGGAGCGCCATTGCCGAGCCACCTCGCCCACTCCCTCGCAACCTCGTCTGAGCCGCTCAGCTGGACCACGCGACCCACCAGCAGCTTCCACGACCACACGTTGAGGAGCATCACCGCCCTGTTCGCCAGAGTCGAGCCCGCAGTGGACAGAGCTCGGTGCTGCCGTGGAACCACAACACCAGAGCCTTCCCGTCACCGACCAAGCCCCTGGGTAGCACCACCTTGTCCTCTTGGAGCTCCCCGTGCCACATGTGGACGAGCATCGTCGGCCAGCTCGCCGGAGAAGCGCCTGTAGCAGCCGGAGATCCGCCTCCCCGCCGATCGCCGTCGCCGGCCGCTTCCCCGCCGCATCTGAGCCCAGGATCAGGCCCAAGGTGATCACCTGGTGCACCTCCACCCCTTTCCCCGCCCTAGCTCGCCGCCGTTCGCCGGATTCCGGCCGTTCCCGCCGCCGGCCAAGGCCAAGGGCCTATGTCTGAAGCCTCAGGTCTTGCCAGGGTTCAATTTGCAAATGCAGGGTCCTTTGTGTAAAGATAAGGGCATGGTTGTGGAGATGTTTTCTAGTCGAGGACTTAGATGAAAATAGATTCTATAAGTTTTGTTTAAATCAGCTGAGATCTTCTAAAATTCGTAATAAATCGAATACAAATCAGAAAAATGCAAATCCAAATGTTCTGAGCTCTACATGAACGGATGCAACTTTTCTAGAAAGGAATTTTGTAAATTTCTTTCTAGATTTTAAATAATTTTGGTTTGATCAGTTTGATTAGATTTGCAATTATTTGAAATCTATAGCTTATCTGCCTATGAAATTTTAATATGTTGTTAGTCTTGATATAATTGCTCTTGTGTAAAAATTGTGCACATAGATCTGTTATATATCTCGAGTTATGATTTAATTTTGATATATGGCAGCTTTTAAGTTCCTGTTCAGTTTTAAATAATTTGTTAAGCAAATAAATCTAATCTTTTTGCAGTAGCCTCTATATGCCTAGTTGAAGCTAGTGTAAAAATATCAGTAGCTTTTAACATGTTTATCTAGCTCTAATTAATTTATGTCTTTAATATGAGCCTTTTTAATAAAGCATGTTTTGAATAGTTTTTGGCCATGATAATTGTTGTGTAGCCTTGTTTTACCTTGTTATGGCTAGAGTAAAAGTTGTAGCCTCAATGCATGCTTATATCTTGCTGTGTGGTTTATTTATCTTTTCAGTAGTGTTTTGGTGTTGTAATTTTCATGCTAAATCTATAGCTTGGTTTAATCTGAATTTTTGTGAGTAGCTCTGTGATGCTATGTTTATGCTCTGTGTAATTTCTTGAAGCTATATCATGTATAGATCTGTCTGTAGATTTTAATCATGTTTAAGTCAGCTAGTTCTTTCTAGATTTTTCATGGGCAGCATAAAGCTTAGTTTGATCTAAATTTTGGGCTGTAGCTTTGTTACCATGGAATGTGCTTGTGTTAATTTTGTCTCTGTTTGTTTGTGTGTGAAACATCTAGAATTAATTTTGGGAATAAATCAAGCTTAATAAGTGAAATAAAAGAAAAACCTAAATCACTTTTAATGTGCGTTGAATTTAAATCACCAAGCTTCACCAAAGTACACCCTGAACAGCACCTTTTATTTTGGTGAAGATAAATAAGTTAATTAATTTAAATGTGCACACAATCCGCATCAAGTAAGAAAGATAAATAACAAACATACAATTCCTTAATTAAGGAAGAGTATGCTGGATATATTTTTATCCAGGTGAATGTGCCCAACAATACACCCCATGTTTATCCTTTAGTTATAAACTGAGTTCTCCCTTCTTAAAAATGAACACTTAAAGTTATGCATATGCATGTCGTGTAGAACATCCGATCAAGAGCTACGCGTCGGTGCCGGAAGCTGAAGGAGAGCTAGTTCAAGGAGAAGGTGAACGTGTTAGTTGTATGACAAGACCCGAACCAAGTTCGGAGGATCTCCAACTAATTTTGCTGAGTGAAGGCAAGCCCCGGAGCATAACCTATGTTTTCAACTTATGCAACTATCTTTGTTATGTTTGTGCATTTAAGTTTCAGGAGTTGATTTGAAACCCTAAATGCATGATCCTAGGTTCCAATACTAGAATGATAAGTCGCTAGTTGCCATGCTCTAAGGACCCGGTAGAAGTCGAGTGATGTTCGTCACTCACGAGCTATAGGTGTCTTATGTTGGAATCATAAGATTGTTGAACCTACCCGCTCATGTGGTAAGAGCATGGGACCGGCTCCGGCCAAGTAGGTCTGTGGTTAAGTGTTTGAACGTACTAAACATTTGTCGGGAATGGGACCGGTAAGCCTAGTACCTCTTTGATCCAGTGAGGGAACTCTCTACCACTAATCTTGGGATTAGTTCCCCCGGCTCGCCACCGGTGGTGCATGTGTGAGACTGGAAGGACGTTGGGCCTTATGCCAGTGATCCTTATAACGACGACTTTGGACATTGATCCCGAACTGAGGATGACTGGGAACCATCTGGTTGGTGCGTACCCCGCCTGTTGGGCCGTGGTCGTATGATGGGGTATGCATTCTCCCGTGTGTTTAGATTTCCCTTGCAAGGTTATTAATCGATCGATCGTCGGCCTCTCACCATTATCCGAGATTGCTTATCCATGCACTCTATGTCCCTTAATGATGGAACTGAGAAGTAATGCTGTTGTATGCTTAATTGTTTGCACAACTATGCTTGTGTAGTTGCTTACCTAGTAAGGAATAAACAACTAGAATTTTGAGCTAAAACTTGAAAGTAAGGACATACTCTTTGTTGCTTTTCAGCAAAAAGAAACCCACTAGCCAAAAAGCTTTTCATGTCCAGAGAGTTGGTGATTTTCCATCACCCGACGGTTAAGTCTTGCTGAGTATTAGTATACTCAGCCTTGCTTTGTTGATACCTTTTGCAGGTGTTGATGTGTTGATGGTATTCGTGGACTGGTTCTCTCCCACCCTTTGGGAAGTGAGTGGGAGGATGACAGTGCTTAGTGATATCATGGATGGCCTCCCATGATGTTGCTTACGACGTTTAGTACTTTATTTCCGCTGTGTTTTCGAACTCTGAACTGTTTACTTTCCTGTATGGAACTTGTTTTGTAATAATGAATAATTGAGGAATATGATGTGCTAAGGTTGTATTAATTATCTCTGAACTCGCCGTCGTGTGAGTCTTAGTGTACGATCTTCGATCCTTTGTTATAAGTGATTTATCGGGCTTGACCCGGCAGATATCGACAAGTTAACTCCTCTTTGACCAAGTGGATAAGTTATGTGTGTTAAATGGGAATTAATTTGGACGGTTCTGTCACAATAGGAATTTCTTATCATTGAGGAACTTATCATTTTAACATTTTTCAAAAGAAAAACTCCAGATATCAAACATCACCTAGTACTAGCTCATAGCAACTCTATTCTACCATATCATACTATCGGGCATACACCCCGGGTACCCATGCAAGGAAGGATGAAGACGGACTCCTATTAGAATTCCCCTGTAATACTACTAGGACTCGTTCCGTGTAATCCTACTAGGACTCCTACCTTGTAACCAACTAGGAACCCGCCCCCTGGACTATATAAAGGAGGGCCGGGTACCTAGCCGAACATCTTACCCAACACCAAGCGCAGGGCGCCATACTTGATCCCCCTAACAGGACGTAGGGTCCGCTACTCTAGCGGCCCGAACCTGTATAAATCTTTTGTCCCGTGTCCTTGCGCATACCTTCGAGTTCTCGATCTCCCGATCACGATCCTCCACCGCACAATCTACTACCTCGGGTACCCCCTTGGTAGGTTTGCCGGGTTAAAACACCGACAACTGGCGTGCCAGGTAGGGGTGATCATCACCACCGGGCGAATTCGAAGGACCTTTTCATCATCAAAATCAATCTACTCGACGACAAGCAAGTCAAGTCGCAATGCAAAGCAAGTCGCCGAGTTCTGTCGAAAAATGGAATCGATTTCCGTACTCTGTTCACGCGTCGGCAGAAGACCCTCAACTATGTCGCGCGTCCGGGTGCCTCGGCACGTCACGCGGCTCGCCACGCAGCTTGTCGTCGACTGCTTCGCCTCTCGCGGCTCATCGTCGACTACTTTGCCTACGCCGCACGTCCGGGTGCCTCGGCACGTCGCGCGGCTCGTCGCGTGGCTCGTCGTCGACTACTTCACCTCGCGCGGCTCGTCGTCGACTACTTTGCCTAGCGCGGCTCGTCGTCGACTACTTCACCTACACCGTGCGATCGGGTGTCTCGGCTCGTCGCGTGGCTCGTCGTCGACTACTTCGCGTACGCCGCGCGTCTGGGTGCCTCGGCACGTCGCGTGGCTCGTTGCGCGGCTCGTCGTCGACTACTTCGCCTACACTGTGCGATCGGGTGCCTCGGCTCGTCGCTCGGCTCGTCATCGACTACTTCGCGTACGGGTGCCTCGGCACGTCGCCCGGCTCGTCGCGCGACTCGTCGTCGACTACTTCGCCTCGCGCGGCTCGTCGTCGACTACTTCGCCTCACGCAGCTCATCATCGACTACTTCACCTACACCGTGCGATCGGGTGCCTCGGCTCGTCGTCGACTCATTCGTGTAAGCCACGCGTCCGGGTGCCTCGGCACGTCGCGCGGCTCATCGTCGACTACTTCGCCTACACTGTGCGATTGGGTGCCTCGGCTTATCGCGCAGCTCGTCGTCGACTACTTCGCCTTGCTGTGCAATCGGGTGCCTCGGCTCCTCGCGCGGCTCGTCGTCGACCACGCGCCATCTCGCTGCTCGACATCTCGTCGGTCGGTCGCACTAGTTCTCGCCGTGCGCCCGGTCGCTCCGTCTCGTGGCTCGACTACTCCGTACGCCGCCACTCGACTTGTTGTCCGGTCGCACTGGCTCTCGCCGTGCGCCCGGTCGCTCCGTCTCGCGGCTTGACTACTCCGTACGCCGCCGCTTGACTTGTTGTCCGGTCGCACTGGCTCTCGCCGTGCGCCCGGTCGCTCCGTCTCGCGGCTCCACTACTCCGTGTGCCGCCGCTCGACTTGTTGTCCGATCGCACTGGCTCTACTTCGGCCACGCCGTGCGTCATGACTACTTGTCTCGCGGCAACACCGGCTCTACTTCGAGTACGTCACGTACCGCCGCGACATCGTCTTCTGGCCGCATCGCATCGACCACTCATCTTGACTAGTTTTCCAAACTAGTCGAGAGTGACAGAAACGCCCCAACAACTAGTCGGAATCAACTCTGACTGGTCAAACTTCAGCAACAATCATCGTGGCTCCATCTCCGACCGCCACGGCTTCATCTACAAGACCGCCCTAGCGGCAACAGCTAAGTCATTTATTTAAATAATTACTGTTTTCTTTTCTTGGCTTGTTCTCCTCATCATGTAGGACAACATGCTGACTACTCATCGGTGTACGCTTCTCGGCGGGTTTTCATGAGGGCTACACTCTACTGACTACTCTTGGGGTATATCTATCAAGTCACCACGAGACTACTTCATCAACTCGGGGGCTATCCCAAGGAGGCAGCTTCTAAAGTCCGCCTCGCGTGGCAACTTAAAGTCGACTCCTGTCGCACCTTCGCCTGCTTCAGCGGCATACTGCGTGTGTAAGCTTCGATGGAACCTAGCTGTAAGTGGCCCTCGCGTCCTGGCGACGATGGTACCTAGCTGCACATGGTTTTCATACCTTGTACCATGGGTTTCGTACCCTAAGTACTCGCGCTCTATACCATGGGTCCTAGTACCCTAAGTACTCAAGTCGACTTCTATGGTCGCAACCTCAAGCCCGTTCCGGCGGCAACCGTACCTTGGGTCTGAAATCCATGGCCCAGGTACTCAAGTCGACTCCGGTCGCACCCAAGCCCGTTTCGGCGGCAACCGTACCTTGGGTCTGAAATCCATGGCCCAGGTACTCAAGTCAACTCCGGTCGCACCCAAGCCCGTTTCGGCGGCAACCGTACCTTGGGTCTAAAATCCATGGCCCAGTTACTCAAGTCGACTCCGGTCGCACCTTCAAGTCCACTCCGGTGGCAACCGTACCTTGGGTCTGAAATCCATGGCCCAGGTACTCAAGTCGACTCTGGTCGCACCTTCAAGCCCGCTCCGGCGGCAACCGTACCTTGGGTCTGAACTCCATGGCCCAAGTACTCAAGTTGACTCCGGTCGCACCTTCAAGCCCGCTCCGGCGGCAACCGTACCTTGGGTCTGAAATCCATGGCTCAGGTGCTCAAGCCCGCTCCGGCGGCACAACTATTCGTTTTCTATGATTTTTCGTTTGATTTTGCATTCCGGAAGTGCTTTTTGTTTTTTGCATCTTAAAGTCCACCCCGCGTGGCACAAAGTCGACTACTATAGTCACATCTAAAGTCTGCTTCGCGCGGCAATCTAAAGTCGACTTCTATAGTCGCATATCAAAGTCCGCTCCATGCGGCAACTAAAGTCAACTTCGGTTTTCAAGTCGCACCTCAAAGTCCGCTCCGTGTGGCAACTAAAGTCGACTTTGGTTTTTCAACTCGCATCTAAAGTCCGCTCTGCCGGCATCTAAAGTCGACTTCGGTCGCATCTAAAGTCAGCTCTGACGGCATGGCTACTTCTCAAGCTCCATGGCTCGACGCCAAATTCCTACTCGAAAACTCTCCAGCTCGGGGGCTGCATTCAAATTACTACTCTAGAACAACTCTAGCAGACTTCGCTTGCTCTCAAGCTCGGAGGTTCCGTACCAACAACTACTCGACGTGGCTCATACGGCTCTCTTATCTCGGGGGCTACACGTTGCAAGAGTACTCGGTTGATGGCTTTCACGAACACTGAAGACCCTTGGATTGATTAACTAATCATTTCAAGGCTCGGGGGCTGCTATGCTACACCGGTCATTCAATTTTTTCAAGACGGAAGATTCAGAATCAAGATTGACCCTCAGCTAGAGTCTATGACTCAATCTAAGGCTCGGGGGCTACTCCATATGGAGTGCGATTTTGCAACCGCACTTCCATATAATCTCGACTTCAAGACTGATGAGCTGGACCACCTTCCAGCCTCGTGGCAGTTCAAGTACTATTGAAGACTTCTCCAAGCCGTACTCAAGGACGCTCAGGGACTACTCGAAGAGGCTTCAACACTACTCGAACTACTACTCTCGACTCCAACGTTCTCGGCGGCTTGTCGGGCATACACCCCGGGTACCCATGCAAGGAAGGATGAAGACGGACTCCTATTAGAATTCCCCTGTAATACTACTAGGACTCATTCCGTGTAATCCTACTAGGACTCCTACCTTGTAACCGACTAGGAACCCGCCCCCTGGACTATATAAAGGAGGGCCGGGTACCTAGCCGAACATCTTACCCAACACCAAGCGCAGGGCGCCATACTTGATCCCCCTAACAGGACGTAGGGTCCGCTACTCTAGTGGCCTGAACCTGTATAAATCTTGTGTCCCGTGTCCTTGCGCATACCTTCGAGTTCTCGGTCTCCCGATCACGATCCTCCACCGCACAATCTACTACCTCGGGTACCCCCTTGGTAGGTTTGCCGGGTTAAAACACCGACACATACCTCACAACAACTTAGGCAAGGATCATGCTTTTGCTACGCACAAATTTCAAGCTCAGGTTCGATCATACTAGCCAACAAACTCAAAACTTAAATAGGGTACTAAGTTTTAAACAAGGCATACATGAGGAATAAACAGAGCAACTATTCATCATTTCAACCATGGAGAATAAGTACACTCTTACCGCGCATATGAAAACAAACTAATTTAAGGAAGCAAATAAATATTTTTGGTCTTTTTAACTTTACAGACTTTTATGTGTTTTTAGCATATGGGGTTCTGAAAACAATAGAAGATACAAGTTACCTCAGAATGGGGGTCCTCCCCCAAGCTAGCTTCAGGCTCACTGCTGTGGAGGGTGGTATCCCATCCACGCATAGTAAGCCCTCTGCTCCTCTAGCTATCGCTGCTGTCTCTGCTCCATGGTGTGAAGTCTCTCGCCAGTCATACGCTGCCAGTCTCGAGTGGACTCAACCTGCTGATGCATTGTCTCCTTCATGGTACCGACACGGATGTTGAGCTCGCCCATCTGCTGAGTGAGGGCGGCCCCACGAGATGACGAGCGCAATCCGGACGATGAAGACGAGTCCCCGTATGTAGCACCGGCAGGCCTAACCCACTCGCCACTCCCTGCACTAGCCCAAGTCGAGCTACTCGCACTCGGCTGACACATGGGCTGGTTCCAACCGGGGGCATATCCGGGTGTAACTCCTAAAATGTACCCAGCCGAGGCCCATGCGCCAGACAGCGGTGTGGTATGCTGAGGCTGTGGCTGAGGCAGAAACACTAGAACGACGAGGTTCCTGATGAGGAACGGTTAGTGGCCCTTGGCCGTACAAACAGAAATCCGGGTTAGGTAACCGAATCTGGTTTGCATGGCCAGGGTAAATGAAAACCAATGAATCATCCGGCCCCTTCTTAAGAGTATGTCCTTGAATCAAATACGCCTCATCTATCACGGCCCGGGGAGAATTAATGTAGGGAATGTTAGCCCCTTGTGTAATCCCGAGACTCGAAATGATATGTGTGATCAAAGACGTACACTCGATAGAACCCGTCATCCTAAAATTTGTCAACCACTGCCGAATCATAGCTTGCACTGGGGAGATTCTGATCTGTCTGACCGCGGCATATAATATCCTCATCTTGTCTGTGTGCACGGTTCAAACATCATCCCTTGGAAAGAGAGTGACGGCGAGCCACTTGTGCCACAGTCGGAGAGTGGGATGAGTGATATCGTTGCCACGTACAGGCCGACCAGAAAGCTCTTCCCAAAAACTATCTCGAATAAAATCGCTGCAAGCTTGATCGAGAGAAATAACATAACAATGATGAAAACCGAGAGTGCGACTAAGATCTGGCCACGAGACTCGATATGATGTTCCATGGAAACGAAACGTAATACCGGTCTCATCCTCCCGAAGAGTACAGAGGAACTGGATGGTGAGAGGCCTAGAACCGATCTCCCACACCGGAACAAAGTTCTCCCAACCAAGAGCATGCCAAATGGAATCGAACTCAGAGTCCATACTTGTTTTCTCGAGAAGGGCCGAGTCGAGCTCCTTGGTGTTGGCGAAGACTCGATCCTTGATGAGATCATAGGCTTGTCTCTCCCGGTCGTCCCTCAAGTCGATCACTGCGGCATCAGCATCGAACACTCCTTCGGCTTGTGGTGTGGATTGCTCCTCTTCTTCCTCTTCTTCACGGTCGGTTGACATTGGACTCGGCGTAGCTCCGGAGTGGTGAGA
Source organism: Cenchrus fungigraminus (assembly GCA_036936925.1). NCBI lineage: Eukaryota > Viridiplantae > Streptophyta > Magnoliopsida > Poales > Poaceae > Cenchrus > Cenchrus fungigraminus. Next base: position 131,029,447 of record CM072779.1, read on the forward strand.
TGAGCCCTCTCCGTCTCTTGAACGGCGTGAGCGGGTCACCTTACGGTACGCACCGGTGATCCAACTAATCTTGCACAACAATGGGACACACGAGCAACTCGGTGATGGGTTAGTGAAATCGAAATGAAATCCTTACCGAGCTTGCTCCACCAATATTCAATATTCAGCGACAAATTGGAGAGAGTGCTTGACACTTCAACTTGAGCAAGAAATCCAAGAAAACCAAAGAGCAGGAGCATAGAGGGAGAGAGGGTGATGGAAATGAGTGAATGGGTGAAGAAACCCCTCAATCCCCCTTCTATTTATAGGCAACCGAGCCAGGCACCGGGGGAAGGGACAAGAGCAACGGCTAGGAGCCGTTGGAGGAGGCTGGGCCCACATGACCGTTGTCCTGGGTCGGCCGACCCCTGGGGTCGACCGAGCCCCTGACGGGCCCGCCTGCCTCCAACTTTTTGCAACGGCTCTCTAACGGCTACCTAATGTCCTGCCCAGATGTCTAGGTCCAGATTCGCCCAAAAGTTTGCTCAAACAATTTTTCTAGGATTTTCCAACTCAAAAATTTATTTTCAGAATTTTTTTATTTGAAAAGGGAAATTTGGCTAGAAAAATCTAGCATGTAGATGCAAGGTTGGAAAATTCAAATATGTATTTGGAAAAATCAAATAAATTTTTGAAAGGGAAATATGAGATAACTACCAATTTTACCTTTTGGCAAAAAGGACTCATCTTTTTAAGTCTGAGAGCGAGACTTTTCTCGGCGATCAATTCCACTCGTCACCCCATTCCCGAGAAATAGATGGAGATGACCTCTGTATTTCCCGCCACATTTTTCTTGTTTTCTTAGGCTTTGTTGGATTGGTGGGAAGTCACTGGGGCTGTGGCTCCGTCCATGCCCCTGATTGCTCATTTTTGCCCTGCAGTGTATAACATTTCTCTTCTGCTGCCTGAAATCGGAACATTAAGATCCTCTTCCCAATGTGGAATCGGATCGTTCCGGCTCCGACATTGATCCTTGCATTGGCGCTACTTAGGAATGGTCTCCCAAGAATGAGGGGCATTCCCTCATCAACTTGTATATCAAGGACCACGAAATCCGCAAAGATGCATGAACCTTGGATGGATACCAATAAGTTCTCTACTATCCCCTCTGGATATCAGATCGATGCATCAGCAAGTTGGACGATCGTCACAGTTGGGTTAGAGCTGGATATCCCAATTGTTCAAACATGGCCTTGGACATAAGATTAACACTTGCACCAAGGTCGCAGAGAGCATGCTTAATCTTCTGGTAATATATCTTGCAGGTGATAGCCGAATAACCAGGATCTTTCTTATGTGTGATTGTTGAAGATTCCCATGAGTCAAGTAATTGTTGTATAGGCTTCCCTGCATAGTCAGTGGCTCGTGCCCTCCCAGATGGCTTACCCCATCTGGTGGACACTACACAAACATTTTCGCGGGAAGATACGGGTTGCCCTGGAATCTTCCCGTCTTCAGCAAAGGGAACCAAAGCAGCTAATTGAGCTAACTGGGTTTCTATCATCTTTTTAAAGCTCAACTGGTTTTTAAGAGTAGATGAAAGGCTATCAATTTTAACATTAAGGCTCTCAAAAGTCTTATCATAGGCAGCTATTTTCTTATTAAAGCCTTCATTAATCTTAGCTTGCCCAAAGACTAGATCTTTCAAGGAAGGTTGGTTTGGGTTGAAAGAATTACCTTGATTATCTCCCTAATAATAAGGGTGTGATTGATTCCACGTTTGACCTCCTTGTGGACGATAATTGTTGTTGTTGCCGTTCATGTACATCACATCCTCCTGAGTAGTAGTGTAGTAATTACCTGAATGCTCAGTATTACAACAGACTTCGCAAGTCAAGCGAGCATCCATAGCTTGAGTAGTGGTGGCCATGGCGGCCTTCTCATTTGCTAGATCATCCATTCTTTTCATCATTAGGTCCATCTTGGCGTGCAACATATCCACTTCCTTGATGGTATGTGTACCCCTTTGATGTGGCTGCAGTCGATCATCACTCCACCCTTGATTGGTAACCATCTTCTCAATCAGTGTAGTAGCTTCAGTAATAGTAAGAGAGAAGAAGGCTCCTCCAGCTGCAGCATCAATATGGCCTCGGGCTGTCGGAGTCAGCCCATTATAGAAACTCTGAAGAATAAGCCAGTTGTCCATCCCATGATGAGGACAAGCCAGGATGTACTCCTGGAGTCTCTCCCAAGCTTCTGGGATAGTCTCATTTGCTGCTTGCTGGAAACTTGAAATTCGCCCCCAAAGGACATTGGTTTTGCCCAATAGAAAGAACTTCGCGAGGAATGTTGTGGAGCACCTTGCCCAAGTGTTAATTTCTGCACGGTTAGCGTAGAACCACTTCTTCGCCTTTCCTAGGATTGAGAAGGGAAACAGTCGCATACGAATAACATCTTCCTCCACTCCTCGTGCAGTGAAGGTACTGCACAGTTCCTGGAACTGCTCCAGGTGGGTGCTCGCGTCTTCATTAGGCTTGCCATAGAATGGGCTAGCATGTACCATAGTTATTAAGCCAGTCTTGATCTCGAAGTTTCCATTTCCGATGTTGATCGCAGGGCCTGTTGGCACCTGGTCAGCAGAGGGAGCGGAGTACTCGCGAAGAGTCTTCTCGACAACTGGCCATGGAAGTTGATGCGGATGGCACAAAGGAAGCTGGATCGACTTCCGAACGTTCACGCAGAGGAGAGCCGAACTGATTTCGTGCCTTCCTTATGAGTGACTCAGGATCTTCAGTGAAATTTGACGGTAAGTCGAAACCAGTCATGCAGTACCTGTCTTCATCATCAATAGACAAAGAAGACAATCCAAGTTAGCCTGCAGCGAGAGCTGTTTTATTCCTGTCATGATTATAAACATATGCAAAGTGTTGATATGTCATCCGTAAGCCTTCCCCGTCAACAGCGCCAGAAATGCTTGTTGACATTTCTTAACGCAATCACCTAAGAACGGGTTTGGAACCCATCCTGGTAACAGCACCAGAAATGCTAGTTGGTAATTCTTAACGTTACAGGATTCTGCAAGCGCACGGAAATACCATTGAGCATTTCCCCAAAGGAGTACTCCAAAGGGTATCGAATCCAAGGAAGGCATTGGTGGATTGACAAGCTCAACACTATTGCAGTGAGTATAGATCATAGACGGAAATAAATCAGACACTCAAGTGCAGGGGTAAGATAATGATAATAGGGGTTGTGTGATCGCACACACACTCACTATCTCTCTAAGGGGTTCTAGGCATAGGAGGCAACATACGAGTTCGTTCTAGGTTCTTATGTACTATACACATAAAGCTGGTAGGAACGAGTTAGATACACTAGCGTTGAAGAACATTGACTTAAGCACCCAGGTACCACGGGGAGCTAACCTCCCGCGTTGCTTCCGCACAACTTCGGTTGTTAGATTTTAGACTCCTACAGCTTATCCGAACGTGGGGGATTTCAGAGGGACCAACGGCTGTCACTACCGCGGCCTACCCCAAGACAAACCGTGGGATAAGCTCATAAGTAAGGTAGCTACGCAACCCAAGCACCATGCTTACGTTGTTAGCCAGACTTGATCGGCCCGAGCTATTGTAACCTAGGTCAAGCCACCAGATAAACCAGCCAATTACACCGAGTATCGTAGCTTAAGCACAGACTTCATACAACACAGTCATGTCATCTAATTAGATCAAACCAGGTTAGGTACACAAACGTATTCGTGTTTTCCTATGTCTGTTCAACTGGATCAAAGGGTCGTGTTCGCGAAGAACACGAGCCTCTAACTTATGAATAAACACCAGAAACATGCGAAAGTCACCCGTCAAGTGGATCCAAAGGCCTTGTTCATCAAGAACAGGAGCCTCTAAATGATGAACAGGTGAAGATACAAGAGAACTCATACCTAGATCCCAAAGTAGACTTGGAACCTGAATTAGAACTACTCTAGCCTACCACCTAGCCTTGAGACTAAAAGTGAGAGAGGTGTTGCAAGTGTGCATGGTTCATAAGTGAGCCCCCTCTCATTCTGTTTATAGGCCCGGGCACCAGCGAGGAGTGGATGCAAACACCCTAGGAATGGCTCCTAGGACCAGTAGGGAAGCACCACGTGGAAGGCCCTGGGTGGTGGCCTCAAGTTCGGTTCGGCCGACCTGTGGGGTCGACCGACCCCCTGTGGGCCCCACTCGGGGTGTGCTTCCTCCTGGTGGCTATCTTGTGGGTCCTTAGGCCGGTTCCCGGTGTCCACCCTGTTTTGGCATGATTTGCATGCTTTTGTGGGCCCATGATTCCATGTGACGTCCACGTGTCACACTCTGATTCGTCGGGGGTTGCTTCACTTGGATTGCTTGCATGGCATGCATGCATGGCATCCTTGTTGGCAGCCCACCTAGGATGAGGTGATGTGGCATGGATCATAGAAGGTGAGTTTGCCACTCTTTTCCTACTTATTTTCCTGCAATCAAATAATCTCCAAGGACAAGTGGAACTACATTATTCTTAACTAAATACGTGTAAGAAATGCCTTATGCTCTTTTATTTATGAGTATATTGACTGCTAAAGTAGGCACTTAACAGCCATCAACAACAGTTCAGTCTTCTGGCTACAAAAAGGCATACTTCACAAAGGGAGTCTCCTCTTGGCTCACATATCTTTTTTCTTAAATGGGTCTTGAACTGCCGTTGCAAGGTTGCAATCTCTGACATAGCTGCCTTAACTACCTTCTTGCGAATAGATTCAGCAAGATTGGCTGGGTAATCTAGCTTTTCCTTAAAAACTGTGAACAGCTCTTCCTTCTCAATTGGTGAGAGATCTTAAACTGCCTTGTTGATTGACACCCTCTCTCGAGCAATGAGGACACAGACCAATACAAATATATCCCTCGCAGTATCTGGGGTAGGCCAACAATTGTTATCAAGTCCAGTTGCGGTCAACTTGTCTTCTGGCCATTTGGTTTGTGTCCTTGACCCGCGGGATCGAGAACTACTTGCAGCAGTATGTGCTGAGTGACCCTGTGAAGAAGGATCACCGTCGATAGGCTGTGAACAAGGTTCACCGTCAATGGGCTGTGATGGTGCACTGGAGGTAGAGGAGTTTGGTGTTGTGGGAGACTGCATAAATGATATGTCAGGTCGTCAGTAGAGCAACATAAGCTAGACTGAAAACCTAAAAAAATAAGATAAATTCTTATTCTCTGACAGGCAAAATAGTTGATATTTGCATACAGGTTGGGGATAGGTGCTAACCATTTTGACAGGGTGAAGCAATATGCTTATATATCAAAGCAGAGACTAAATTCCTTCAACTGCTTCCTTGACCAACTTTAGTAGCAATGAATTGTGTGTTCCATGTGTACATGCAACAAGAGGACAAAGCAATCAGAATTAAAGTATGCTAACAGGTCCAAAGCATAACTGTCGATCTGGTACATTCGAAGCATAACAGAATTTCAATAATTCATATAAGTTCATCTGTTAGCAACAATTTATTCAAACAGACTTGGAGCAACAAAATTCATCCGTCAAATCCACAGCCAATCAATTAAAAATGAACTATTAAGGCATGCTGTACTAATGCAGGCAATTCCAGGAGAATAATCCTATGTGAACAACTGTAAAGTAGCATGTCTCCCTAATCCACCTTGACAGGAATAGCAGATTGGGTGGCCGAGCAGAGAGAGGGTGTTGGGGGTTCAAGCAGCACTAAGCTGTGTTGCGAATGAAGTAGTTGTCTCGTGGTGGTCGGAGAGTCCCGATCCGCGTCGCCTCATTGCCTGAGGTGGCCAACTCGTCGTCGTGGCCAGGGATGCAGGATTCGCGTCACCGTCTCTAGGTTGTCCGGGACGCCGTCCGCACGCCAGTAACCGCGTCCTCGTCCCTGTCGTCACGGCTGGAGCCGCTTCGTCGACGTCACGCCGGGAATAGTGGGGCTGGAGAAGAGCAGGGCTGCGGCGGGGAGAGCGGCGGCGGCGGTCTAGGGCTGGAGAAGGAGCAGGGCGGCGGCGGGGAGAGTGCGGGCGTGGTGGATCTATCTGAATTAGACTCCCGAGTATATGTCCCCTGCGCGCGCGTTACTATGTTCATGGAAATTACTAGCATGCCCTTAAACGGCTCTCTGGTGGAATTGGAATTTCATGGGCATTATAGTCAATATAGGTGGGAATTTTTGAACAGCGCGCGCAAGGTTTGCCTGCTGACGCTGACAATGGATAGTCATCGCCAACGCTGGTTAGTAAACCCGCGTCGCCTTCGTCGGCAGGTATCTTCTTTATATAGGCTGCTGACACTGACGCGTGGGCCCACCACTATTTTTTAGAAATGAAATTTGCATCCATCAAATATTAGAGCCGGTAAAACAGCACCTAAAAATTCATTAAAAATAACATCAATTCATATTTGGACATTTAGTATTTTAATAAAATATCAATAGTCACACTTGTGCACCCAACATTCTTATAATTCGAATGTACATCTCATGCTTGTGATATAATAATTCTAATAACATCTTAGTTTTCTCCAAAAATTCTACAAATTGACGTGGCAACATAAATTGGGTACCTAAACTTGTCATAAAAAATTCAAATGGTTTCGATAAAGGAAGAATATACTTGTGTACAAATGGCTACATCTCTCACATAGTTTCCTAGAATGTTGCTTGAACATTGATTTCCACACTTTACAACATGTTCGATCTCGTACGCATTTGAAATTTTTACACAAGCTTGTGTTCATCTTAAGATTACGAAATGCAAAGTTTCATTACTAATGGTACTTACAAAGAACAAGATAAGGCATATAAACATTATTCATGAAACGGAATATACACTAAATAATGAAATTAATGAAAAGATGGGGATTTTATAAAAAACTAGGAAAAAAATCATCAAATTTGGACTAAGCACGACGGAGAAATACAGGTTACAAAATTTGACTGTAGGTTAAAAGGAGAAATGAGAAATGTTCTTCGTTCCAATAGAACTGGGCCCCACCCTAATTAGAGACGCGGGATGGCTAATCCTCGTCTCATTTTCCCACACAAACTGTTCTTCATTCCAATAGAACAGAGGAGGAAGCAAAGGGCGCCGCAACCTTCGATTTGACTCAGAAATGTGAGAAATCAAATCTTGTCTATCAATAACCGATTGGACGATACTTTACACGATAGAAAAAGATATTACATTCGTAACGAAGCCTACATTCATCACTACAGAAATACATGCAAAACCTCCTCCGGCTCGGCTCCGTACTGCAGAATGCTTTGCCTGCGCAATGTTGAATGTTGCCTCGTGCCACCGCCGTTGGCAGCGTCGATCGGCGGAGGCCACGGTGGAGGGCGACACTCCTAATTTGCCAAGCCAGATTGACTCCATGATGCCGGAAATCCAGGGATTGCACATTGCTGATCAAATGCGGACGCCACTACCCTTGCTCCTCGCCCTCAACATGTTTCATGTACACAATTGTAGTGGCGTCGGCGTCGGCCCCGCTGTTGGCTCTGTAGAGGAAGACGGCAGCCACATAGGCCACCCCTCTGTGCCCGTCCTTGGCAGCACGGTGGAGCTCGTCGAGGGGAGGCTGAGGGCTGCGGTTCCTGCTGAAGATGTCGTCCATCCCGGTGAGGAAGCAGGTCAACGGGTTGCCGGCTACAGCCAGGCTATGAAGGAAGACGTCGTAGCGGACGGGGTCGTTGTTCTGCATCTGCTTGACTGGAACCCGATCCAGTGCCAGGCGCCTACCGACGTCTCTATCACGGCAGGGGCCGAGCATGTTCTTGCAGGTTGCCCGTAGGCTGCAGTGGTCCTCCATAGGCCGATTCGATGTCGCACCGACTCGACCAACGATGATCGCCAGCACCTCCTGCGGGAGTTCCGCGAGCGACCGCGGGTGCTCCCTCGTTGCCATGAGTGCCGACGTGGAAGGGAAGTTGCGCGGTGTGGAGAGGAGGAGGCACAGCGTAGGGCGCGGCAGAGGGGCACAGCGAGGAGTGGAGGCAGTTGTGGTTTTCTCGCGGGTTGATGAAGGGGTTGTTTGGTGGTTTCACGGGTAGAAGAAGGGGCTGGGGCAACGATTATTAATTTATTTTGGAGAGAAGATACAGGAGACGCGTCTCCAATGAGTGGATACTACTAATTGCACATCTCGCTTATTAAGGAGTCAAACTCTTTGACAAAATGTAGACAAAATAATATCAATACTCTCCGATGAGTGGTACTACTAATTGCACATCTCTCTTATCGAGGAGTCAAACTCTTTGAAGTTTGACCAAACTCTTTGGAGAGTTATCGGCGACGTGGGTTTTGTGAACACACATCTTATTTGTCAGGCGGGCAGGTTGTCTTTTTTTATATAGGCTGCATTTCTCACATAGTTTTTCAGGTAGAATATATACCGAATATATACAGTATCTTAGGTAGAGTATATAGTCATCATATATTACAGAAAGGAGATCCAAATTCCACCAAAACACATCCTATATATATTAGAAAAAAGGATTCCATTTCCAGCAATAGACATCCCTGCATTTTACAAAAAGGATCAGATTCAGCAGAAATCAATCTTGCTTCTTTTTCTTCTTTGATTTTTGTATATGGATCTTTTCATGATGTTCGCTTCGCAAGTATGGTGTTTTGTCAGCTCCCAAGATTCGGGGCATGTATGAAGTGTGAAAGGATGGACTTTCGTCAAACTGGTTGTATTCCTCCTCCTCAACAAAATTTTCAACCCCAACAATCCTTCTTTTTCCAGGCAAAACCACACTCCAGTTATTCTTTGCAAGGTCAGGTACATAGAACACTTGCTCAACATACTTGGCGAAGACAAACGGTTCGTTTTTGTAACCAAAGACCCAGAGATCAACACTAACATAACCAAATTTGTCCTTGATCATAGCTCTCTTCGCATTGGTGACCCATCTACGCCGAAACAAGGCTACATTCCATCCTACATAATCAAGCTCCCAAGTTTCCTCTATTTGACCATAATATGTGGATGTGTTCTTCTTATTGTCGATGGCCCGTACATGCACACCAATATTTTGATAGATGCTCTTGGCATCCTGGGCCATGGTGTAGAATGTGTATCCATTGATATCCATTGCATGATATGTTGTAACAGTGAGTAATGGCCCTGCTGCTAGTTTTCTTAGATCATCGGTTATAGCAGCGCTGCCACTCTGGACATAATCTCGGAGCCACCTGTTGAAGCATTGTGTTGGCATTTCTTAACCCCACCACTAGTTGCGCCCCTAGCGTGAGCGTAAGATCCACCAGGGTATACCGACGGGTACAAAAGAATCCGCAAGCGCACGGAAATACCGCTGTAGCACTTCACCTCAGGAGTATTCCAAAGGGTATCGAATCCAAGGAACGATGTGCACTACCTTCTATCCTAGACGAACGGTCCAAGGACACCAGACCCTAGCTAAGGTTGATAGATGATGAGGCGGTTCCTATGAATACTGATCCCAGAGGAGAAGAGCAGGCAATTATACTTGCTTCGGACACCGGCTCCTCCTGGCTATAACAGTTGGTTCACGGCAAATGGTTGCCTACACGCTGTATCCGAACGTGGGGGATTTCAGAGGGTCCAACGGCTGTCACTACTGTGGCCTACCCCAAGACAAACCGTGGGATACAGGGCATTCGAAGTACAACCTATAGTCTAGACACCACGTCTACACCACTGCTTACTACTGTAGCACGGCTACGTCTGATATCCCGTAGAAACACTATTGCACTCCGTATACAAACGGAGTGACAAACCCGCGAGCTTCGAGCTAATCTCACTTACCACAGGATCACACAGATGATAGGAAGAACGAATGCCAGCGTATTAATGTACTCCAACAAGATCTAACGGGATAATTCACACAAACGGAATGCAAACTTATGCACTTGTAACAAAAGGTCAAAGGGTTGTGTTCGTGAAGAACACGAGCCTCTAACTTATGAACAAACACAAAAGCGTGAGTAACTTGTTCGTCAACTAGATCGAGGAAGCGCGTTCATAAAGAACACGAACCTCTAAATGATGAACGAATGAAGAACTCAAGAACATGTCACTCATGCATGAATAACACTTTAGTCTAATTGGAAAATACAAGAATACTTACTTTGCTCTAATTGAAGAACATGACACCCTCACCAACACCACACTCTACCTAGCACCTACTCCCACCTACATGGATCAAATCATTTGATCCATGAGAGATCACATGAGAGAGGAAACAAGTGTTTCTAAAGAGGAGGAGGAGAATGGGATGTGTCTCTATTCTAGCCCCCTCCCCTGATATTTATAGGCCAAGGGGGGTAGGAGGAGCTCCCTTGGCTGCCTTGGGCACCACCAATAGGGTGGTGACATGTGGCAAAGAGGAGTGAGGGCCAAGTTGATGTATCTTCCTTGAGAAGGAGCTGCAGGATCCCGAAAGAATCTTCGGGCAAACACCTGGCACCACCTATGGTTCGTCACGACAAGCCGACACGTGGAAGGGCGACACGAGGGGCCGCAAAATGGGGTCGGGCGACCTGGGGGGTCGGTCGACCCCCAGGTAGCTCCCCTCGCACCGCCTTTCGTCCAGGTGACTTCCAGGTGGGTCCCAAGGTGGGTATGGGGTGTGTGCGGTATTTCTAGCCATTTATCTCGTGGTTGTGGGCCCTTGGATCCGCGTACTGGCTCCTGATTGGTCGAGAGTGTGTTTCTTTGGATCAATAATATGTTGTGGACACATGGACTCCTGTGTGACAGCACATCGCCATGTGGTTTGGTGTGGGTCCCATTGGGCCCACATGTTATCTTGTGCACATCTCTTTCATCCGTACTCCAAAGTCGGCAAATGATATATCCATTTCGATCATCTCGACGAGCCCATTGCAATGGTGCAGACCAATTTGGCATTTGTGATTGTTTATGATGACGTCCTATACCAGCCATTGGATCACTTGCTCTCAACTGTACCATTTGGCACGTATTTCGGTGCATCCTGCAACAAAAGCTGGAAACACCAACACTTGTGGAAATCATTAGTATCAAGCCCTATTCTAGTGTTTATGATCCTACTACATTTATTTTATGCAGGTATTGACGGTGTAAAAGTAGCACTTAACAGCCGTCAACAACTCCCCCACACTTGACCTTTGCTCGTCCCGAGTGAAGGGAGTCCGGTCAAGGTGAGACATGATATCCAAAGGTATGAAGCGAGCATAAGAGATATTCCAAACCATACCTTGTACTCATGAACTTATGAAGTGTCTATCATGCTATCTTGGGTAGTTCAAGAATGGAATGGTCAGGAATCAAATCACTCCTGCTCATCATGTCAAGTAACTTGGGGTTTTGCAATAAATTTTCAAAACAAACCTTGCTTACCTCCTCATTTGATTCTCTCAGATCGCTCAATGTGTATACGTCCTCACCGAGGCATTAGATTGCCTTTCTTCATCCTACTTCTAATGATGGCTATATGTGGAGCTCAGGGTAGGATAAAGGATAAGGCATACTTGTATCACATATATTGCAAAGGCAAAGACTGGATCCTCAGAGAAAATCAAATCACACAATCAGATCAAGATGTGCATGTGTATGGATATGGTGAGTATGGTAAGGTGGATACTAGGCCCGGAACAGGTGCTAGATATTACCATACATGTATGATGAATGTTGGTTGATGCTGAGGTGGACACTAGCTCCGGAATGGATACTAGTTATCACCATCTAAGTTATGGAACTCCTTTTTGCATGATTCTCCCTCTTGTATAAAAATCTTTTGAGAACATGGCTATCTATATTTTTTTTCTTGTGGACCTTCATGTGTCCAACTCTTTTTTTTCTTTTTTTTCAATTCCTGGACCTTCATGTGTCCATTTTTTCGATAGCCATGTCTCTTGTGTAACAAAAACTAGGAGGGAGAGATCAACACATTTAGATTTTCCCCCTAATGCAACGCACGAAATGTGTTGCAATATGCCATATTTGGTTGCAATAGTCACAATTGCAACCAAATTTTTTCGTGGACCATGTGATGTGAAAGGCCGCGTTGCATTAGGCTTTTGCAACCGTGGTCATTTGGTGGCTGCAAAAGTTTTTCTGTTGCAACGCAATGCGATGTTGCAACTAGCACTTTAGACCGCGCTCGTGTTGGTTGCAAATTATCCTATTGCGACGCATCTGGTGTTGCCATAGGTGCAATTGCATCGTTCCAGTCGTGTTGCAATGTGTAAAATCTTACGTTGCAAAGTATTGTATTGCTACGCGTTGATTGTGGTTGCTATACGTGGAACCTCCTCTATTACCACGAAAGTTATTTGGGTGCAATATGTAGTATTGTCTGATGCCACGAAATTGGTTTCGTTGCTATAGGTGGTATCCTCTATTGCCACAAAATTTTGATTTCGATGCTATAGGTAGTATTGTCTGATGCCACAAAATTGGTTACGTTGCTATAGGTGGTATCCTCTATTGCCACGCAGCATATGGATGGTTGTTACAGGTGAAACATTCTATTACAACCAATATATATAGGATGGAGGCAATAGGTTTGGCACTCTATTGCCACGTAGTTTGCTTGGTTGTAAGATGTGTCCTCTATTATTCCTTCGAAAATGGTTTGGTTGCCAAAAGTTTAAGTCTCTATTACCACCATGATACAGGGTTGCTACAAGATGAACTTATTATTGCCACGTTTCTTTTTGGCAATGAAAACTAAGGGTTGTGAAAGGATGACTTAAAATTTGCAACGTCGAAAATGGTTTGGTTGCCAAAAGTTCATGTAAATGTTACCACCATGATACAGGGTTGCTACAAGTGCACCTTACTATTGCCACGTTCCTTTTTGGCAATGAAAAACACGGGTTGTGATAGGATGATGATTTATCCTTTGCAACAAAATGTGTATTCTGCCACGCTCATTTATATAGTAGCATTAATTTGAAACATTAATTAACATCATTAGGTATATATAATTATGCATTTATAGTTCATGAACCAACATCCAACCATCCACTGAGTTATTACATGACACACGAAGTACTGAAATACTGAAAAGTTTCGGACGGGACATTGTTTCAACACATAGTAGGCTAATTTGATAGGAAATGAAGATCTTGGTCAGCAAATGGTGACTTCAAGAGGATCCCAACACTTGATCAGCTGAAGGACCGAATGGCGACTAGAGAGGGGGGGGGAGTGAATAGGAGCCAGTTAAAAATTCTTCCAAAGAACCCGGCCTATGCCCTACTCAAAACCCGGTCACACACAAGCAATGAGTCGAATCAAACACCAATCGCCAAAGCAACGAGGTTATGGATCAACCCCAAGCCTTAGGAACAATTCCTTGAAGCACACGCGGAAACACGATCAAAGAAGAAAAGGAACCGATCAACCTTGCTAGTTCCTGCGTCCAGTACGGACGGTCCGCCTGACAGCCGCGGACGGTCCGCCTGGATGGGGCGGACTATCCGCCAGGCCGGCGCGGACGGTCCGAAATGGACACAGAAGCTAACAGAAACTCTGGAGAAAATCAGGACCCGCGCGGATGGTCCGGGTTAGCCTCGCGGACGATCTGCCAGTGTCGCGGACTGTCTGCTTGGCCTGGTCGGACGGTCCGTCAACTCCCTGCAACAAAACTCCAAAAACAAAACGGATCAAAATGAACCAAAACTAGAACACGCGAAGAACTTCGACGAATAGGACGAACTTGCCTGGACGCGGACGGTCCGCAAGGGCACCGCGGATGGTCCGCCCTTCACAAACAGAGCTGAAAACTGGGAGCTCGAGAAGTCAACCCCACAAAGTCATCACCGGATCTCCCAAACGGTTTGAGCTCTTGAGACAAGATTTGGGGGAGATGATATGCATCACTAGGTGAAGCTATGCCCCAAAAATCTCGGCCTCTAACTCACTAGAATGACGGGAATCGCGGATCATACGAACTCAACCAAGAACATGGGCTCCAACCAAAAACGCTCGAATCAAAGAGGTTTCCCGGTGTTTGAGGGCACAAGATTAATCACAAAGGTGCACGAGGCATCCATCCATATTTCCCTCAAAGAAATCCGGGGAGAAACACTCTCAAATCCGTGGAATCAAGAGAGGAACAAAGGGACCAGAAATAGCACCAAAAAGAGCCACGAAAATCACAACGCCGAATCTTCTATACATACCCGGAAAGGTTCACAAGGTCTAGCATGCCGCCCTAGCATCCATCCCTCTCAACAAATCTCACATGAAGCTCTCATGCTAGCCTAGAGAAAAGGAAGGGAAAAAGAAAGCGAAAATAAGAAAACGGTGGGGGGAAAATGAAACCCTAGCGTCGCGGAGAGAGAGCTCATCAACCAACACCCTTGGCTTGTATATCAGGTCCCGCTGGTGTGGTAAATGACTCGGCTACCCCTTACACTTCAACTGGCGATACAACCCACGTAGGGGCAATTAGGTAATCTTGTGGGTCTTGCCATCGGACGGCCACACCTTCGCCGCACCCCGCGTCCTCCCGACGCAAGCTGTGCGATCCCGCCGCGTGTCCTCCGCCTCGAAGCTTCCCGAGCGCCCGAATCCCGTCTCCGTCGCGTTGGGTCTTCGGACTTGGTTTTGAGGCCCAAACCAAGAAACCGTCCACTGATGGTTTTGTGGGCAAACCACCAAACCCCGCGCGCTCGGCCCGGCCTCCCGCCAAGCCCCTTGACTCGGCCGCCACCGTGCGCCGGCTCGATCGTCCTCGACTTCGTCTTGCTCGTCTTGCCACCATGTGACCCATACCTAGTCCCGTTGTCCACCGGGTCCCTCGAACCGAGCCTACTTGTCTCTCCATCTCCCGGAGGCCCCTCAAGTCTGAAGACCTTTCGCACCCGTTCTTCACCTACAACAACCCGAACTAGGCCGCAACCTACACCTGCAACACTGAGCCAAGAGTCAGTCTGACACCCGTTGTCAATCACTCATCACTGAGGAGCAGCCATCCATCGACCCTTGGACGCTCCTGGTCCTCAATCTCCCCCTTGATGAGTGCATTGACCACACAAAACGCGAATGAAATTCAGCGAAAGAAAATAAGAAGAAAGAAAAACAAGGGAGCTCAACCACATGACCAAAACCAAAGAAAGGCAAAGAAATGTCACAAGCCGAGCAAAGCACACACTCAAGCACTCCACACTAAAAACCAACAAGAAAGCTCCCCCTGAACATGTGGATGCAAAAACACTTCACCAAAATTTAGATGCATTTCTGAATTTTTCATCAACTCACCTCTTCTCCCCCTTGTTGATAATGCATGAATCAAGTGTGGCATGAAAATGCACAATGCATGTCAAAGCATATAAACATCTACTCGAGCTTCTCAAATAGGCCAAATTTAGTGTCAAAGGCTACAAATGAGACTAAGAGCACATAAATGGATCATAGCATAGTCAGAGCATTGCCACAAAGAATATATTGAAATGTAAGCACGTGACAAAGAAAATTTTCAGATTTAGGCATTATTATCAAAAGATGACTCAGCACAAATGCAAAAGCCTATCCATGCTATATTCTAGCCTAAACATGCACTTCATCCAGAGATCATACAAGGATATCAAATGCTTAGCATAAGATCATTGTAAACGCCCATAGAGCAAAACATGTCATGTCAAAGCTCATGAGCCATGTGTCCACTTCGAGGAGACTTCTCCACTGGTGAACATCATGGAACATGTTTGCACCCATATGTGAAAGATAAAGCATTTTAAGCACATAACATGATGAATGGAGCATTTTTCATATATTTCAAGGCATTTTCACTTCATTTCAAGATTAATTCATTCCATGGTACATGAAGTGCCTTTGCGGCAAAAACAAGCTTATGCTCCTCCATGGATGCAACATAGGCTAAACATTCACAATGATATCGGCCTTTGGCCCAAATGCAAGAAAAAGGCATCCAAGCACAATCTAAGCATGAGAAAACACATCTAGACCAAAAAGTGACATGGATACACTATTACACATGGGTAGAGCACATTTCATAGAATTTAGTCAAGATTTACAATTTATTCCAAAAGAGGCTATCTCACAACACATATATCTCAATTATCCCAAAAGCATAGCCTCACATTACCATTTCTCCACAAAAGTGACCAATATCTCACAAATAGCCTAAGATACTCAAACAGGGCATATAGGAGAAGCTCATCATCCTAAAATGCAATATGATACAAATGCAACATGATATGGAACAAAATGGCTATCCTACCAAGTTTTATACATCAAGCAAAGCATATATGTACAACAAAGTAAAGCATAGTATAATACATATGATACAAAGACAAACTCCCCAAGAAACAACTAAAATGGGCAACAAACCCCAAGTTCCCCCCGCAAGCGCACAAAGGTAGCTTGGTCGACAGGCTTTGTAAAAATGTCTGCTAGCTGATCTTGGGTAGGCACAAGGTTCAACACTATGGTTCCCTTCTCAACGTTGTCTCTCAGGAAATGATACCTCACCTCTATGTGTTTGGTTCGGGAATGAAGCACTGGATTTTTGGCTACGCTTATGGCACTGGTGCTGTCACAAAGAAGTGGGATCTGGGTGCACTCCTCACCAAAGTCTCTCAAGGTATATGAAATCCAAAGCAGCTGGGAACAACAACTCGCGGCTGCGACATACTCTGCCTCGGTGGTAGACTGAGCTACGCTCGACTGCTTGCGGGAAGACCAAGAAACCAACAAAGACCCCAAAAACTGACAAGTGCCAGAAGTAGACTTCCTCTCGACTCGACAACCAGCGAAATCCGCATCCGAAAAACCATGAAGCGAAAGAGTCGAGGAGGACGAATACCAAAGGCTAAGACCAGGGGCGGACTGCAAGTACCTGAAGATCCTCTTGACGGCGTGTCCATGCGATGTTCTCAGCGAGGCTTGAAAATGAGCGCACAGACACACGCTGAACTGTATGTCTGGCCTCGTCGCCGTCAGGTAGAGGAGGGAGTCGATCATGCTCCGGTACTCCCGCTGGTCCACTAGTTCCTCATCCTTGTCCGCGTCCAAAGTCGCCGTACTACCCATCGGTGTCGACATGGGCTTCACATCATGCATCTTGAACTTCCTCAACATGTCCTTTGTGTACTTGGTTTGATGCACGAACGTCTCATCCTTCACTTGCTTGATCTGCAGTCTGAGAAAGAACTACAACTCGCCCATCATGCTCATCTCGAATTCCCTACTCATCTCATTTGTAAACTTGGCAACAAGGTTATGTGACGAGCCACCAAAGACAATATCATCCACGTAAATCTGCACAATCAACAAGTCATTCCCATGCTTGAGGAGAAACAAGGTCTTATCCACGGTACCCATCACGAACCCTCTACTCAACAGAAAACCTCTCAATCTCCCATACCAGGCCCGGGGCGCCTGCTTCAACCCATATAGCACCCTTTTCAACTTGTACACTCTATGTGGATGCTTCTCACTCTCAAACCCCGGTGGCTGCTTCACATACACCTCCTCCTCTATGACCCCATTAAGAAAGGCACTCTTCACATCCATCTGGAACAACTTGAACCCTTTAGCCATGGCAAAGGCTAGAAGGATCCGAATTGCCTCAAGACGGGCCACAGGAGCAAAAGTCTCCTCATAATCGATCCCCTCCTTCTGACTGTACCCCTGAGCAACAAGTCGGGACTTGTTCCTCACAACCATCCCGTTCTCACCCTCTTTGTTCTTCCAAACCCACTTGTTCCTATAGGATGGCAAATTGGAGGTGGTTCGACTAACTCCCACACTTGGTTTCTCTCAAAGTTCTCCAACTCCTCATGCATGGAATTCACCCAGTTTGCGTCAGATAAAGCATGTCCAATGTCCTTGGGCTCAAAGGTGGCAACAAAAGCAGCATGAGCGAAATGGGAGGAATTCCTGGACCTTGACCGTGTAGTGCGCTCGTCGATGTTCCCAATGATCTTTGATAGTGGGTGCACTTCTTGAACTCGCCGGGGAGCCTCTCACCTCGAGACTGCCTCCCCCTCAACACCAGCTTCTCTCACTTGCTCTTCCTATTGATGCGTCGTCGTCGATGAGGTAGACGGTCTACCATCTGCCGTGGACGTCGGGGAAGTAGCATGTACACGCTTAGCTTCAATCACACGGTTCTCTCCATCATCATCTCCAGCTTCATCCTTATCCTCATCAGAGAGGGTCTCAGCCATCTACTGATCACCTGCACACTCAAAACCAAGAGAGGTACATGGCATTGTCTCGTCGAAGGTAACCTCGCAAGTCTCCATGATTTTGTTAGTTTCAAGGTTAAGCACTCTATAGGCCCTAGAATGGTTAGTATATCCAAAGAAAATCCCATCACTAGACCTAGCCTCAAACTTATCGAGTTTTCCCTTCTTGAGAATAAAGCACTTGCAACCAAACACTCGAAAATGACTCACCTTGGGTGCTCGACCATGCATAAGCTCGTAACATGTCTTCTTCTTAAAAGCTCGCAACAAAATCCTGTTAGAGACATGACACGTAGTACTGACTGCCTCTGCCCAAAACCTCCTAGGAGTCCTATGCTCATCGAGCATCGTCCTAGCCATCTCACAAAGAGTCCGATTTTTCCTTTCCACGACTCCATTTTGAGGGGGCACATAAGGGGTCGAATACTGATGTACGAGACCAAGATCACTGCAAAAGGCGTCAAAACGAGAGTTCCTGAACTCAGATCCATTATCACTGCAGATAGCTCGAATGGCATTCCCATGCCTCTCGTTCTTCAACCTAACGATCAGATCTCGAACAAAACCAAAAGTCTCACTCTTATCCTCCAAGAAAAACACCCAGGCATAGCGAGAGTAATCGTCCACCACAACAAGGACATACCACTTCCCACCCACCGAGCGAACTCGAGCTGGCCCAACAGGGTCCATATGCAATAGCTTTATCGGACGCTCGGTCATGACAGCGGTCAAGGGTGGATGGGGAGTGGCTACCATCTTGCCATGCCTACACGGAGCACAAACCAAATCCTTCTCAAACTTCAACCTCGGCAATCCTCGGACAAGGTCAAGACCACTCAAGCGGGAAACCAAATCAAAGCTCAAGTGGCCCAACCACCTATGCCATTTCCACAAATCACAAGAAGGACCGGCCACCAAACAACGAGCAGGACCGAAAGAACGAGAGAAATCAGCCCTGAAAATCTGACCCTCGGGGATAATCATACAAACAAGATGAGAGCCAGGTGTGGTTCGAGGACCGGTGGATGGTCGCTTCCTGGTGTGATGAGTGATTGACAACGTGGTGTGGACTGATTCTTGGCTAAGTATTGTAGGTGCAGGTTACAGCTTGACTGGTGCAGGTGCAGGTGAAGAACAAGCGCGAAAGGTCATTGCCGGTGAGGCCTCCAGGTGTGGAGAAGACAAGTAGGCTTGGTTTGAGGGACCCGGTGGCCAGCGGGGTCAAGTGCGGGCCGCATGGTGGCAAGAACGGCAAGATGAAGTCATGGACGGTTTCTTGGTTGAGCCTCAAAACCAAGGTTGAGCTGGGACTATGTGGGAGCCGAGTCATGATTGGTGATTGGCAGAGGCTACACCGAGTTCACGGGGTTTCCCGTGGTTCACCAGAAAACCACTGGGTTCCTTGGTTGATCCACAAAGCCAAGACCGAAGAACCGAAGACGGAGGTGCAGCAGCTCCAGACCGGTCTGACCGGTGGGTCTGACCGGTCTGACCGGTGGGTACCGGTCTGACCGGTGAGGAGCACCGGTCTGACCGGTGTGCGACGACGCAGTCCGGAATCTTCGAAGAGGAGGACACGCGTCAGGATCGCAAAGCTTGCGTCGAGGCTAAGCAAGTTTGCGGTCGCTGGGCATCCGTCCGATGGAGCGGAGACAAAGATTTCCGAATTCGCCCTTGAGGGGCATGTATCCCTAGTTAGCTAGTAAGGGTATTTTTGTCTTTCGGTTGCCTCCATATAACCCAAGTGGTGAGAGGATGGCAGCCATCTCTTGGAACCCTAGCTCATTTGCTTTCCTATTTTCTCTTCCTATTTTCCTTAGGATTTTCTTAGGATTAGCTTGAGAGCTTCATGGTGAGATCTTGTGAGAGGGAAGGATGATCAGGCGGCAAGCTAGACCTTGTATGAACCTCTTTGGTATGTATAGATGATTCGTCGTGGTTCCTCAAGGCTTGGATGTGTCTTTCCCGTTTCTCCTTTTTGGTGATTTTCGGAGCCCTTTCTTGGCGATTTTCTTGGAGCGATTTTGAGGCCTTTCTCTTTGGGATTTGGTGGGGGATGTATGCATGAACCCTTCGTGGTTCTTTTCCCTTTGATTCCCCTCCCAAATCAGTGAGTAAAGGGGCTCGATTTTGGGGTTTTCGTTGCTCTAGGGTTAGAGGCGTTCTTGGTGGGATTCCTCTTGATTTAGCAAGTTTTGGTGGACCAAATCTTGGCTATGGAGTGCCCATGAGGTGTTCCTACTATCCCCAAAGTCTTGCACAAATCCCTGGAGTGATTCGGGAGATCGGGAGTTGGATTTGAGGGAGTTGACCCGCGGGTGCTGTTCATCCCCGAGCGGCCCAGCCTGACCGGTCTGACCGGTGCTGCTCACCGGTCTGACCGGTGCAGAGGCTCTGTGGGTTTTGCCTCGGGTGAACATTCTGGTGAGTTCGTTGTAGTCCCGTGTTGCTGCTGTTTCGAGTTTGGGTCAGATTGGAGCTCGGTAGGCCTGTTTGGTGGATTTGGGGTTTCCTGGCTTGGACCGGTCTGACCGGCGAGCTACACCGGCCTGACCGGTGTAGAGGCCTTCTGTGGAAGTTCCCAGGTTTTACCAGCAGGGACCGGTCTGACCGGTGCTGCTCACCGGCCTGACCGGTGTAGGTCAGTGGTGCTCGAGTTGGTGTTCCGCTGCGTTCTCGAGTCTGTGAAGGTGGTTGTTGGTTCCTAGGACCAGTAGCACTCCAGTGGCTGCGTGGTCTTGGCCAACTTGGGTAGTTGAGTCGGAGACGTGATTTGGAACCTGTGTTCGTCTTGTTGGAGTTCTCATCTCCTTTGAGAAGAATTTTTATCGGCTCCCATTCACTCCCCCCCTCTCTGGTTCGCCTAATCGGTCCTTCAATTGGTATCAGAGCCGGTTCGGGTCTTTATCGACTCTTACCAGTCTAAGATCCAAAGATGGCGTTCCAGGAACGGGGTTCGGGTCCTCCGCACTTCGATGGGAAGAACTACCAGATGTGGCAGAGGCGGATGGCAGCGTTCCTCCGCGGAAAGGGTCAGATCCTTTGGGACGTCACGGTGAACACAGCTTATGTTCATCCGATGAACTTCCTTGCTCCAGGATCGAGGGATATGTTCGAAGCCAACAACAAGGCTGTCGACTACTTGTTTCGTGCTCTGTGTCAGCCTGAATTCGATCAGGTTTAGATAGAGGACTTAGCCTATAGGATTTGGGAGCAGTTGAAGGATGCTCATGCTGGGAATGCTCAGGTTCAGGCTCGGATGTACGCGACTTACCGGAGAGAGTACGAGAACTTCACTCATCTCCCCGGCGAGTCCGTCGATGCCCTTTTCCAGCGGTTTACGGTCGATTTGAACAACATGAGAGCCAATGTGGCCGTGCTCCCATACGACGATCATGATAGAGCCATGAAGCTCTTGCACTTGTTGGATCGTACCGTATGGGACGGGAAGTTTGAGGCTATTGTTGAGTTCGAGAAGTATGACACCTTGACGGTGAACGAGTTGTTCTCGAAGCTCAAGTCGGCTGAGTTGGACCGTGGTATGACAGCCAAGATCGAGAGCCCGACTGATTCTCATAGTCTCGCTCTCGTTGGTGGCAAAGGAGCTAAGTCTAACACTAACGCATCCTCCAGGATGTACTCTCTGTCTTCTTTGATGTCTTTGCCAGACGAGGAGTTCGACGTGCTTGGAGAGGACGAGCTGGCGTTGCTGACCAGGCGGTTCAAGAGGCTGCATGAGAACCGGGTGAACACGAGGAGGACAGCACGGACGTGCTTTCAGTGCGGCAAGCCAGGACACTTCGTCGCCGACTGCTCGGAGAAGACGGAGAACAAGGACGGCTACAAGGATGGCTACAGGCACCGGTCGAGCAAGGACGGCGTACCGATCGAGGCGCGATCACAAGCACAAGAACAAGCACAAGGACGAGCGACGGTCGAGGAGGAAGGACGGCCGCGGCAGGAAGGCCCGAGCGATGGTCGGAGCGAGCGACGTCGACTCCAGCTCCGCCTACTCTTCCTCGAGCTCGAGTAGCAGTGAAGATGAAGGTGATCGGCGCAAGAACAAGAAGTCATCCAGGAACTTGAGCGGGTTGAGCTGCTTCGTGGGAGATGGCTTCTGTGGCATGGCTCGTAGCTCCGGCAGTAAGAAGAGTCACCAGAGCGACTCGGACTCTGACTCTGAGGATGAGGTATGTGATGAGCTCTGTTCTTTGCGCAAGTAGAATGATGAGTTGGTTGACTTGCTTGATAATCGCGATCACATGCTTAGAGAGGACAAGAAGATGAGGAAAGAGCTTAGGGCCTCACTAGAAGATGCTAGGAACCGTGTGGCTGAGCTAGAAACCCAGAACCTAGATGCTAAGCTTGAGATTGATTCGCTTAAGGCTTCTCCTGTGGTTTCTGATGAGATTGATTGCTGTGATTGCTCTGTGTACCTAGCTGATCTTACTGCTCTTAAGGATAAGCATGGTTCTACTTGTGATGAACTAGATATGCTTAGGGTTGAAGTGGCTGAGCTTAAGTCTAGACCTGCTTTGCTAGGTGCTTGCACTTCTTGCCCTGTTTTGCATGGAAAGATTGATGAGATGCATGCTTACACTGTTTCGCTTGAGGCTAAGTTGAAAGAGCATATTCCCACTTCTTGCTCTACTTGTGAATTGCATGCGGTTAAGAATTTGGAGCTTGCGCATTATGTTGATCGCTTGCAGGATGAGAATGACGAGCTGAGGAAATGTATGAGCTGGTTGTCGGGTCAGGAGCCTCAGCTTGGTATCATGATAGCGGCTTTCAAACGCTATGATGGTCAGGCACTTGGGGCTGACAAGCTTGGAGAGAATAGTGGTGAGGGAGTTGAGAGAGTTGGAGAGATTCCTATCCCACCACCAAACAGATACAAAAACAAGTTTGAGCCCAAGCCTAACCATCTTAGAAACAAACTTGACACTACTCCAGATCCACCCATATTCCCTCACCCAATAAATGATTTCCAGAAACCGGTGAAGTTTGTGAGCCCAAAGGGAGGTGAGGAAGGAGAGAAGAAGGGTGAGAAACCGAGTGGGCAGCCCCAACCCAAGCCAAAGCCTAAGCCACAGCCCATGAAGTTCCATTGTGGGTATTGTGGGAGAGATGGTCACAAGGATGAGTTTTGCTTTAAGAGGAAGCGTGAGGAGAGAATGGCTAGAGAATGGGCTAACAAGGACAGGTACCACCCCTCTAATGGTGTACCTGAGCCTCGTATGCAGATGCTGAGGGCCAAGGCGATTGTGAGAACGGTTCCGGCTTGGGGAGACCGGAAGGCAGCAGGTGGTGCTGCTGGCCGAGCTACACCGGTCAGACTGGTGCACTACACCGGTCAAACCGGTGCAGGTCTGGGCAGACAGCGAGTTGGGTTTCGTGCTCGTGAGGATGCTCGGTTTGGTTCTGGTGGTCGTGGTTCTGGAGGTTGGTCTGGAAAGTTTGCAGGTGGTCAGTTTGCTAGGCGTTCTCCACCTCGTGCTCAATACGGGGGTGGGAGGAGTCGTAGCTTTGAGATGGAGAGGAGGAACGATCCACGGTTTTCCTTTCGTGGCTTTCGTCCTCCTCCAGCTAGAGAGGGTTGGTTCCCTCGTAGTGGTTACCGTGGTGGTGTTCGTGGTGGTAGCTTTGATAGGCGTAATGATTTGGTTTGTGCTAACCCCACTTTGGAGCAAATGGCTCGGCACTGGTTCTACTCTTTTGGTACTAACCCCAGTGCTGAGTCGTTTGTTCACTCACGTGCTCGCTTTTGAATTTCAGGTGGGAGACTTGAGGAACGTTTGGTTGATTGACTCCGGTTGTTCGAGGCATATGACCGGAGACAAGGGGTGGTTCTCAAGTCTCATCCTGGTGGTGTCCAGGACATACATCACCTTTGGGGACAATGGGCGAGGGCGTGTGCTATCAGAAGGTGAGATCAAGGTAAGTGACAAGGTCACTCTCAGGCGTGTTGCTCTTGTTCAATCGCTGGGGTTCAATTTGCTTTCTGTGTCCCAGTTGTTGGATGAGGGCTTTCAGGTGTTGTTTCGGCCTGGTGGTTCTCGGATTTTAGATTCTCGAGGGGACCTTGTTTGCATGGTCGTTCCCGAGGGTCAAGTGTTCCGAGCTGATTTTTCTCAGTCTTCTGGTGTGGAGCGTTGCTTTTTGGCTGGTTCTTCGTGTGAGTTGTGGAAGTGGCATAGGAAGTTGGGTCACTTGAGCTTTGACCTTTTGTCTCGCTTAAGTAAACTCAATTTGGTCCAAGGATTGCCACGATTGAAGTTTGAGAAAGAGTTGGTTTATGCGCCTTGTAGGCATGCCAAGATGGTAGCCTCTTCTCACCCGCCTCTCCCCGATGTGATGACTGAGCGTCCATGCGAGCTGCTCCATATGGACCTTGTTCGCCCAGCTCGTGTGCGATCTGTGGGTGGGAAGTGGTATGTCCTTGTTGTGGTGGACGACTACTCTCGGTATGCGTGGGTGTTCTTTCTTGAGGAGAAAGGGGATACGTTTGGTTTTGTTCGAGATCTTGTCTTGAGGTTAAGAAACGAGAGGCACGGAGATGCCATATGAGCGATCCGCAGTGACAATGGCTCGGAATTCAAAAACTCTCGTTTCGAAACCTTTTGCCATGACTTAGGTCTTGAACACCAGTTTTCGAGTCCGTATACACCTCCCCAGAATGGCGTTGTGGAAAGGAAAAATAGGACCTTGTGCGAGATGGCTCGGACGATGCTCGACGAGCATAGGACTCCGAGAAGGTTCTGGGCTGTGGCAGTCAATACCGCGTGCTATGTGTCAAACAGGATCTACCTCAGGGTTCATAAGAAGAAAACCTGTTACGAGTTGATGCACGGTCGCACACCCAAGGTGAGTCACTTCCATGTCTTTGGTTGTAAATGCTTCATTCTGAAGAAAGGGAAGAAGTTGGACAAGTTCGAGGCTAGGTCTGTCGATGGCATTTTCTTTGGTTATGCATCTCATTCTAGAGCATTTCGTGTGCTCAATCTTGAAACTAACCAAATCGTGGAGACTTGCGAGGTAACCTTCGACGAGACACAGCCACGTAGTCAGCTTGTTTTTGAGTGTGTAGGTGACGACGAACTTGGCAAGGAGATCTTTCAGGAGGAGGAGCATGAACATGGAGTTGATGAAGATGGCGGTGTGGTGCCCGCAGCTGAACATGTACCTACTACTTCAACGACGATCGTGAACGGGCCCTCTCCCACACCTACAACGACAAACCCAGATCAAGGCGAAGCTGCTGTTGAGGGGGAGGTAGCATCAAGGTGAGAACCTCCCCGGCGAGTGCAAGTGGATCACCCAGCTTCGAGAATCATCGGCGACATGAATGAACGTACTACACGGTCGAGGAAGACATGACCAGGGAATTTGAGATGAGCATGATGGGCGAGTTGCAGTTCTTCCTCAGGCTACAGATCAAGCAATCAAAGGAAGGAACATTTGTGCACCAAGCTAAGTACACCAAGGACATTGTGAGGATGTTCAAGATGGAGGACTCCAAGGCCATGACGACGCCTATGAGTACGACTACAGCTCTTAATGCGGATGAGGAAGGTGAACACGTGGACCAGAAGGAGTACCGGAGCATGATCGGGTCACTCCTCTACTTGACGGCGACGAGGCCGGACATCCAATTCTCGGTATGTCTGTGCGCTCGTTTTCAAGCGTCTCCGAGGACTTCGCATCGGCAAGCGGTCAAGTGCATTTTTAGGTATTTGCGAC
Organism: Cenchrus fungigraminus; assembly: GCA_036936925.1. Taxonomy (NCBI): domain Eukaryota; kingdom Viridiplantae; phylum Streptophyta; class Magnoliopsida; order Poales; family Poaceae; genus Cenchrus; species Cenchrus fungigraminus. The sequence goes on from CM072779.1 coordinate 131,055,393, forward strand.
ACACTCCCGACTTCGGCCTTTGGTACTCTGCGTCTTCTTCTTTGGCTCTTCATGGATTTTCAGACACGGATTTTGCCGGGTGTCGGTTGGATAGGAAGTCCACTTCTGGGACTTGCCAGTTCTTGGGTTCATCTTTGGTGTCTTGGTCTTCCCGCAAACAGTCGAGTGTTGCTCAATCCACTACCGAGGCAGAGTATGTGGCCGCAGCTAGTTGTTGCTCTCAGCTCCTTTGGATCACATACACCATGAGTGACTTTGGTGAGGACTATACCCATGTCCCACTTCAATGTGATAGCACCAGTGCCATAAGCGTTGCAAAGAACCCTGTGCTCCATTCCAAAACCAAGCACATAGAAGTGAGGTATCATTTCTTGAGAGACAACGTAGAGAAAGGGAAGATAGCTTTGATCCATGTACCCACACATGACCAACTAGCCGATATTTTCACCAAACCCCTAGATCAAGAAACTTTCACTCGTTTGCGGGGGGAGCTTGGTGTTTGTTTGATTTCTTGAGTTGGCGTGTGGGAGCTCCTTTGTAGCATATGTATAGCTTTCCTTTGTGCATTTCTTGCATTTGGCATGGCATATGTAACATGATGTATAGGCATCTTTGTATCTTAGGTTGCATGCATTTTGTATCATATGCATTTTTTAGGAAAGGTTTCTCCTATATACATTGTTCACCATGGAATGATATGTATGTCTTTGTGAGCTAGTGTGGTAAGCTATGGTTAGTTTGGCTTAGCTCTTGATGATCTTGATTTATATCCATGGTTGATGGCTATGTTTTTGAAAAATGTCACATGTATGCTCTCTTGTGAGTAAATGCCTTTATATGATCTTGACATGTTTTTGTGGCTTGACTATGCTTAATTTGTGGTTGGATAGCTTATTTTGATCATATGGGGCCAAAGGCTCATTTGCCATCATGAATGTTTAGCCCCCATGCTTGATCTTGTGGAGGGGCATAAGTTCCTTTTTGTCGCAAAGACATTTCATGTACCAATTATAAATCTGAAAATGAAATGTAAATTGCTTGGAAAATGTGCTCCCATGTCTTATGTGCTTAATTTACTTGCTTTTGGGTGCTAAACCGTTGCATGTTGCTTACCAATGAGAAGTCTCATACATAGAAGTAAGCATATGGCTCGGTATGCTTTGACATGACATGAGGTGCTTGTGGGTGTTTATGATGGTCTTATGCTTAGAATGGTTGTCCTAGCATGAAGTTTGTGTGGCTTTGCCATTTTGACATGTTTTGCTCATGTTTAGGACTTTGCTCATGAGACGGTGATTTTTCGCAAAATTGCTCAATTCTATCTTAGCTTCGCCCAATGGTTGTGAAACTTGGTGGTCTTGTAGTTGATGTCATTACGAAGCTATAGAGTATCTAACTTGCTCATTTGGACATGTGTAGCATCCTTTGTTGAATTTTGTCTATTTGAGAAGCTCTAGGTTGCATTTTTGGCTTGATTCATGCATTGTCAACAAGGGGGAGAAGTTTGAGCATGTTTTGGCTTGCTGCATGCATTTAGAAAGTTTCCAAGTGGTTTCGAGCTAGTTTTGAGCTCGGGCAGTTCCCAGGTGGTCATCGGCCTGACCGGTGAGGCACACCGGTCTGACCGGTGTGAGGTTCAGGTGCTGGGCGATCTAGCACACCGGTCTGACCGGTGTGGTTGACCGGTCAGAGCATAGCTGAAGCAGCTGCTCTGTTTTGCGAGGTGGTTTGCATGCATTCGTCCAGGGGGAGTTGCATTGGTTCAGGGGGAGCTTGCATGTGTGCAGGGGGAGCTCTTTGTGGTTTTCGAGCTTTGGATTGTTGGCTTGTGCTCTTTGCTTGAGCATGGTTTTGTCTCGGAAGTGTCGAGCTGTTGCCCTTGCCTAAGGGGTCCGAGACTTGTCTTCTTCAAGTGATCTTGCTCTTTGCCTTTTCTTTGGCTTTCGATCGCTTGTTGGAGTTTCTTTTAGTCGTTTCTTTTCTTTTCCTTTTTTCTTGGTTACCAAAACGTGTGTGTTGTCAATGCACTCATCAAGGGGGAGATTGAGAGCCAGGTGTGGTTCGAGGACCGGTGGATGGTCGCTTCCTGGTGTGATGAGTGATTGACAACGTGGTGTAGACTGATTCTTGGCTAAGTATTGCAGGTGTAGGTTGCGGCTTGACTGGTGCAGGTGCAGGTGAAGAACAAGCGCGAAAGGTCGTTGCCGGTGAGGCCTCCAGGTGTGGAGAAGACAAGTAGGCTTGGTTCGAGGGACCCGGTGGTCAACGGGGTCAAGTGTGGGCCGCATGGTGGCAAGAACGGCAAGATGAAGTCATGGACGGTTTCTTGGTTGAGCCTCAAAACCAAGGTCGAGCCGGGACTACGTGGGAGCCGAGTCATGAGTGGTGATTGGCGGAGGCTACACCGAGTTCGCGGGGTTTCCAGTGGTTCACCAGAAAACCACTGGGTTCCTTGGTTGATCCACAAAGCCAAGACCGAAGAACCGAAGATGGAGGTGCAGCAGCTCCAGACCGGTCTGACCGGTGGGTCTGACCGGTCTGACCGGTGAGGAGCACCGGTCTGACCGGTGTGCGACGACGCAGTCCGGAATCTTCGAAGCGGAGGACACACGTCGGGATCGCAAGGCTTGCGTCGAGGCTAAGCAAGTTTGCGGTCGCTGGGCATCCATCCGATGGAGCGAAGACAAAGATTTCCGAATTCGCCCTTGAGGGGCATGTATCCCTAGTTAGCTAGTAAGGGTATTTTCGTCTTTCGGTTGCCTCCATATAACCCAAGTGGTGAGAGGACGGCAGCCATCTCTTGGAACCCTAGCTCATTTGCTTTCCTATTTTCTCTTCCTATTTTCCTTAGGATTTTCTTAGGACTAGCTTGAGAGCTTCATGGTGAGATCTTGTGAGAGGGAAGGATGATCGGGCAGCAAGCTAGACCTTGTATGAACCTCTTTGGTATGTATAGATGATTCGGCGTGGTTCCTCAAGGCTTGGATGTGTCTTTCCCGTTTCTCCTTTTTGGTAATTTTCGGAGCCCTTTCTTGGCAATTTTCTTGGAGCGATTTCGAGGCCTTTCTCTTTGGGATTTGGTGGGGGATGTATGCATGAACCCTTCGTGGTTCTTTTCCCTTTGATTCCCCTCCCAAATCAGTGAGTAAAGGGGCTCGATTTTGGGGTTTTCGTTGCTCTAGGGTTAAAGGCGTTCTTGGTGGGATTCCTCTTGATTTAGCAAGTTTTGGTGGACCAAATCTTGGCTATGGAGTGCCCATGAGGTGTTCCTACTATCCCCAAAGTCTTGCACAAATCCATGGAGCGATTCGAGAGATCGGGAGTTGGATTTGAGGGACTTGACCCGCGGGTGCTGTTCATCCCCGAGCGGCCCAGCCTGACCGGTCTGACCGGTGCTGCTCACCGGTCTGACCGGTGCAGAGGCTCTGTGGGTTTTGCCTCGGGTGAACGTTCTGGTGAGTTCGTTGTAGTCCCGTGTTGCTGCTGTTTCGAGTTTGGGTCAGTTTGGAGCTCGGTAGGCCTGTTTGGTGGATTTGGGGTTTCCTAGCTTGGACCGGTCTGACCGGCGAGCTACACCGGCCTGACCGGTGTAGAGGCCTTCTGTGGAAGTTCCTAGGTTTTACCAGCAGGGACCGGTCTGACCGGTGCTGCTCACCGGCCTGACCGGTGTAGGTCAGTGGTGCTCGAGTTGGTGTTCCGCTGCGTTCTCGAGTCTGTGAAGGTGGTTGTTGGTTCCTAGGACCAGTAGCACTCCAGTGGCTGCGTGGTCTTGGCCAACTTGGGTAGTTGAGTCAGAGACGTGATTTGGAAGCTGTGTTCGTCTTGTTGGAGTTCTCATCTCCTTTGAGAAGAATTTTTATCGGCTCCTATTCACTCCCCCCCTCTCTGATTCGCCTAATCGGTCCTTCACAAGATCACCTCGAGAATCCAACAACCGAGACTCACCAGACTTGAAACGAACCTCAAAATCCTCATCGAGCAACTGGGAAACCGAAAGCAAATTGAAGCCCAAAGACTTCACAAGAGCAACTCGCTTCAATGTTACCTTATCACACACTTGCACCACACCCTTAGAAATCACCTTCCCTCGCCCGTTGTCCCCAAACGTGATGTAGATCTTCTCCTTCACAGGGGTGAGGCTGGAGAACCACCGCCTATCTCCGGTCATGTGTCGGGAACATCCGGAGTCAATCAACCAAATGTTCTCCAAGCCTCCTGCCTGTAGTCAGAAACAAGAACGAGAATGAGCCAACGACTCGACACTGGGGTTAGCACAAAGAAAGTTAAACCAGTGCCGAGCCATCTGCTCAAAAGAGGGGTTAGCAAACATTATCCCTTTGCCACCAAACTTTCCATGTCCCATGAGAGGAGTACGAACACCATGAGGAGGAAAACGTGGTCCGTACTTCCTCTGGAACCCAAAACTATGATCATCTCCCTTGAACTCGTATCGAGGACGAGTAGGGGGACGTCCAGCAAAACCACCACGAGCCTGACCAAACCTCTCACCAACACGCACACCACCATCTCTCCAATCAAACCGCTCACCACCAACTCTCTGTGAAAACCGACCACCCTGAGCCCCAACTCGATCAACACTCCTCGCACTTCCCATACCCCGTGGAAGTGGCACTCGAGGCTCAGGCACACCATGAGACTGGCGGTACCTATCCTGGTTCGCCTGCTCCCTAGCAGGCATCTCATCCCTCTTCTTCTTGTAGCAAAACTCCGCAAGGTGCCTCTCCTTGGCACAATACTCACACTTGAAGGGAATGGATTTTGGCTTTGGTTCTGGCTTCTCACTGGACCTCACACCCTTCTCACTCACAAACTTCACTGGTTTCTGGAAATCATTGGCTTTGGATGGAAATTTGGGTGGATCTTGGGTTGTGTCAAGTTTGTTGCAAAGGTGGTTTGGCTTAGGTGTAAAGGAGTTCTTGGGTGCTTTTGGGAGTGGAACTTGGATGTCTCCGATCATCTCAAACTCGGAAGTGGACTCAACACACTTCTCGTATACACTCTCCCCACTGTTCTCTCCAACTTTCTCACCCAACTTCTCAAACCCCAAACCACGACCATCGGCTCTCTTGAAATCCTCAATCATGATACGTAATTAAGGTTCACGCCCGGACAACCAACCCAACACCTTCCTCAAATAGTCATTCTCCTCATAGATGACATCCAAACGAGAAGTAAGCTCAATATTTCGCACACTAACATCATCACAGCTAGAACATGCATTCACAACAGGAGATTTCAAAGATGCTTCCAAAGCACTAATGGTAGAACGAGCATCAACAAGCTTAGCATGCAGAGTAGGACATGATTTACAAGCACCAAGCAAAGTGGGTCTAGCCTTAAGCTCATCATACTCGGTCCTAAGAGCATCTAGTTTCACCATGGTGGAAGCATGTTTCTCATTTAGCACTTTGATCTCATTCAACCAAGCATCACATTGAGAACATTCAACTTCATCCGAAACAGTAGGAGCAAGTTTCAAAGTGTCATTCTCAAGTTTCAAGTCAAGCAACTTAGACTCTAACTCTCCTACTTTCTCACTAGCATTCTCAAGTTGAGACCTAAGATCCTTCCTCATTTTTTTAGCCTCTCTAAGCACACTATCTCGGTTATCAAGCAACTCATTCAACTTAGAGATCTCAGCAAGCAAAGAGTCGGGGTCACAGTTTACCTCATCCTCGGAGTCGGAATCCGAGTCTTCCTTCTCGCTCTTCTTGCTACTTGAGCTATGTGCCATGCCACAAAAGCCCTCAAGTGCAACGCAACTCAACCCATTGAAGTTCCGGCTCACATGCCGCTTGCCCTTGCGCCGCCCGGCGTCTTCATCTTCACTACTTGAACTTGATGGCGAGTCGCTTGAACTTGTGTCGACGTCGCTTGCACCGGCCACCATGGCTCTTGCCTTGTCCTTCTTGTAGCCGCCACCCTTGCTCGACCTCTGCTGTCCTTATCCTTGCTCTTGGACTTGTAGTAGTGCTTGCTCTTCGATGAATGCTTGTCTTCACACCTCGGATGCGCCTTGTACTTGCTCATCTTGTGCTTGTTCTCCTCCGCCTCGAGGCATTCTGCGATGAAGTGGCCGTGCTTGCCACACTTGAAGCAAGTACCCGAGCTTCGCCTTGCGTTCCTCCAGTTCTCATGCAACCGCTCGAACCTCCTTGATAGCAAAGTGAGGTCATCCTCACCCAACACATCGAACTCCTCATCTGGCATAGACATGAGAGAAGACAAGGAAAACTGTTGAATGGAGGGGTTAGTGTTAGCCTTGGTCTTTGATCCACCCACGAGAGCAAAACTATGTGAATCAGTCGTGCCCTCATGCTTGGACTGCAACCTCCTATCGACCTCGGACGACTTGAGCTTAGAAAAGAGGTCATCCAACTCAATGGTCAAGTATTGCCCGGACTCCTTGATGGCTTCAACCTTAGCCGCCCAAACCTCACAATCCAAAATATGTAAGAGTTTCAATGCTTGATCATGCTCGGTGTAAGGAAAAACATCCACATTAGCCTTCATGTTGTTCACGATGCTGGTGAATCTCTGAAACATAGCATCGATGTCCTCACCAGGGAGTTGAGTAAAGTTCTCATACTCCATCCGGTAAGTGACAAAGAGGCGAGCCTTCACATGGCTATCACCACAGTGAGCAACCAACAACTTCTCCCAAATTTTCCAAGCAAGATCCAAATCACGAACACGCTCAAACACGGGATCGCACAAACTTCGGACCAAATGATCAACGGCTTTTGCATTCGCCTCATACTTGGTCTTAGCATTGGGGTCAGTCACCATAAGTGTATGGATATCCGGAGGAATCACATAAGTCTTGTCAAGCACAACAAAATCCAACAACTTGCCACGAAGAAAAATCATCATACGAGCCGACCACTTGTGGTAACTCTTCCCATCGAAGTGTGGAGGACCGCCCCACTCTACGTACGCCATCTTTGGATTCTAGACTTGCTAGAGTCACGAGAATCCGGCAACCGGCTCTGATACCAATTGAAGGACCGAATGGCGACTAGAGAGGGGGGGAGTGAATAGGAGCTGGTTAAAAATTCTTCCAAAGAACCCGGCCTATGCCCTACTCAAAACCCGATCACACACAAGCAATGAGTCGAATCAAACACCAATCGCCAAAGCAACGAGGTTATGGATCAACCCCAAGCCTTAGGAACGATTCCTTGAAGCACACGCGGAAGCACGATCAAAGAAGAAAAGGAACCAATCAACCTTGCTAGTTCCTGCGTCCAGCACGGACGGTCCGCCTGACAGCCACGGACGGTCTGCCTGGATGGGGCAGACTGTCTGCCAGGCCGACGCGGACAGTCCGAAATGGACACAGAAGCTAACAGAAACTCTGGAGAAAATCAGGACCTGCGCAGATGGTCCGGCTTAGCCTCGCGGACAGTCCACCAGTGTCGCGGACTGTCTACTTGGCCTAGTCGGACGGTCCGTCAACTCCCTGCAACAAAACTCCGAAAACAAAACGGATCGAAATGAACCAAAACAAGAACACACGAAGAACTTCGACGAATAGGACAAACTTGCCTGGACGCGGACGGTCCGCAAGGGCACCGCGGACGGTCCGCCCTTCACGAACAGAGCTGAAAACTAGGAGCTCGAGAAGTCAACCCCAGAAAGTCATCACCGGATCTCCTAAACAGTTTGAGCTCTTGAGACAAGATTTGGGGAAGATGATATGCATCACTAGGTGAAGCTATGCCCCAAAAATCTCGGCCTCTAACTCACTAGAACAACGGGAATCGCGGATCACACGAACTCAACCAAGAACATGGGCTCCAACCGAAAATGCTCGAATCAAAGAGGTTTCTCGGCGTTTGAGGGCACAAGATCAATCACAAAGGTGCACGAGGCATCCATCCATATTTCCTTCAAAGAAATCCGAGGAGAAACACTCTCAAATCCGTGGAATCAAGCAAGGAACAAAGGGACCAAAAATAGCACCAAAAAGAGCCACGAAAATCACAACGCCGAATCTTCTATACATACCCGGAAAGGTTCACAAGGTCTAGCATGCCGCCCTAGCATCCATCCCTCTCAACAAATCTCACATGAAGCTCTCATGCTAGCCTAGAGAAAAGGAAGGGAAAAATAAAGTGAAAATAAGAAAATGGTGGGGGGAAAATGAAACCCTAGCGTCGCGGAGAGAGAGCTCATCCACCAACACCCTTGGCTTATATATCAGGTCCCGCCGGTGTGGTAAATGACTCGACTACCCCTTACACTTCAACTGGCGATACAACCCACGTAGGGGCAATTAGGTAATCTTGTGGGTCTTGCCATCGGACGGCCACGCCTTCGCCGCACCCCGCGTCCTCCCGACGCAAGCTGTGCGATCCCGCCGCGTGTCCTCCACCTCGAAGCTTCCTGACGCTCCCGGATCCTGTCTCCGTCGCATTGGGTCTTCGGACTTGGTTTTGAGGCCCAAACTAAGAAACCGTCCACCGATGGTTTTGTGGGCAAACCACCAAACCCCGCACGCTCGGCCCGGCCTCCCGCCAAGCCCCTTGACTCGGCCGCCACCATGTACTGGCTCGATCGTCCTCGACTTCATCTTGCTTGTCTTGCCACCATGTGACCCGCACCTAGTCCCGCTGTCCACCGGGTCCCTCGAACCGAGCCTACTTGTCTCTCCGTCTCTCGGAGGCCCCTCAAGGCTGAAGACCTTTCACACCCGTTCTTCACCTGCAACAACACGAACTAGGCCGCAGCCTACACCTGCAACACTGAGCCAAGAGTCAGTCCGACACCTGTTGTCAATCACTCATCACTAAGGAGCGGCCATCCATCGACCCTCGGATGCTCCTGGTCCTCATCAGCAAAGGATGACTTCAATGCAAGGAGCTCGCATCACCTGTTTGCTCCATTCGACATGGCTTCCTGAAAAGAATCAACAACATTTTTAAGCTAGCATCAAATAATCTCTAATATTGGAATTTGTGCAACAACAGCATGTAGCAAACCAAAGTTTGATTGCGATTCATAAAATTAGTAGAATAACATCAAATAATTATCACAACCATAAACACACTTTGACTGCTGAAACATGAATTACATTCACAGTAGGAAGAGGAGTTGCAAAAATTTCACCTCATGTCTTTTTGGTGCTTTGTCGTCTCCTTTGTGCAGCTTGTACCTGTAGCTGTTGAGATGAAATTTGTTTAACGGGGGGGACGGCGGATTGTGCTTCAGGATTGTTAACAGCTTTTGTACTTCTGGTTTTGCGAAAGACATGTTTAGCAACGACATTAGATTCCTTCTCCTATGAACCAATCATTTGGAAGGAAAAGATTAGGCGTCATTTTATCAGTAACTGATGATATGTAGTAGTAAAAAGTTGTGAATTCAAGAACAACCTGAGTAGAAGAGAGCACATTTCTGGAGTCTGTCTGTACATTTCCAGTTGTAGTGATTGATGGAGCCGCCGCCACGTCTGCAGATTCAGTGACATTGTTGTTTTGCTGGGTGATTGATGCAGCTGCCGCCACGTCGGCAGATTCAGTGACATTGTTGTTTGGTTGGACAGATGTTGGCAGGACAATCTATGAAAGGATACAGACATTCAGATATAGAACCTAAGGAAAGAAAGTCATTCATGCAACTAGGTTGACCTGTACCTGTGGAAATTGAGCATGTCCATTTGCTGCTTGCAGCATTGATAGGAACTCTTGCCTAAGCTGTTGCAGATCAGCCTCCCTTTTCTTGTTACTTTCTTCAAGTTGTCGTGCATGTTCTCTCCTTTCTGCTTCCCTTTCTTCTTCCCATGTTGACATTTTTTCTTGTAGCAGCCCAAATGCGTCCATGAGCTCGATGTGTTCCTCATGCTGTAGCTCTTCCCTACGAATTTGTTCCTGGCGCTCCGCATTGAGCAGCTGCCTTCTAGTTGGGTTTTTTGCCAGGTACCCATTACCATGCAACTTGGTTGATTTGCACTTTGTGACTTCCTTGTATGCCTTCTGAAACATCTCATTTTTTTCCTTCTGGGAAACGAAGTTGTTCTTTCCTTCGTTTGATTCTGCCTCAGCAATAACGCTGCTTGCTTTGTCCTAACATTTACAAGGCACAGATGGAGGAGTTAGTTGAACAAGAAATTGCTTGCATTCTATAATTGCATGGACTATGTATAGTAATGTATGAACACATTCATTAAGAACTCACATAGACATTTTTAGATTGTTCGTCTGTCCATTCCCCATGCTTAGTGTGAGTTAACCACCAAAGTTGCATATCATCAGGCTCTTCACCAGTTTCTGGGTCTCTCTGTTAAGCCAACAACATAACAAATTAGTTATTCATCATGCAAGACAGATTGGAGATGTGCTTCTCCAGTTATTATCTTCTCATAGCTGCGCTGAGAATAAGGCTTACAGCCTGACAAATGTCTTGTCATTTGTTGGCCTCGAATCGCAGAATTTTGTGCGCTCCTTTCCTATAGAATGTCAAGTTATGAACAATAATCTTAAAGACTCAGACATTGCCATTTGTATGAAAAATGTATTGCTCAGTAATAGTAAGAATGTGGAACAAACCTTGAATTTAGCAGTACTGAAATACTTCAACAGATAGTGCCATTCAACAATATCTAATTCTTTAGGCTTATGTAACATTCTCTAGTGGTAGCTATCGTATGTCCTGGCCGTAGCACTGAAAGTTGAACGCCATCCTTTGTAACGCTCCTTAGCAATGTCCCATATCTTTTCCCTTGAATCAGCATTATCCTCCATGTCCCACTTTGCCTATTATATAATCACAATAGCATGCAAATACTGTGTGACTTGTTATGTTAGTTTTTATTTGAATTGTATTGAAAAGCAAAGTTTATTATTACCAATACATCAGTTGCTATTGCATCTTTGACTTCTTTCTTGACATGTTTCCACGATTTCACTCCAATGACTGGCGTCCTTTTCCTTGTATACATGACTACTTCATCAACGAATGAGCGGTAGTTATCACCTGTCGGTCCTCCATGTTTGGAGAATTGAATGTCCAACTGCTGTTTGCCCGCCTTGATTCTCTTGGCGATTACCTTCAAGGCTCTTATGGGAACGCGTCCTCTTTTCTTCGCATTTTGTGAGCCTATTCCATGGGAACAAAATGTAATAATACCCACAAAAAACATACTATGCATAGACAGGTAATTTCTATTAAACACAAGTTACCATTTCCTTGCTCCTGCTGTTTCCAACGCCGAGCATGAGATGGAGGCTGCACTGGAGGTGTTGGGTTCATGTCATGCCTGTGTTGCAAAATAAAGGTGGGGTCCACATACCGTTCTGCAGACAATTTTGTGGCATGATGAGCTAGCATAATTTGTAGTCTGACAAAGAATGGTAATTTGCTTGCCAATTAGGAGAGGGAAATTATCGATGTCATCAAGTAGACCTGCAACATTCAGGAATTCTTGGTATGTGGCAATTGTGTCCTCTCTGAATATGTCTTTTAATTTTGAAAAAGAATCCATAATTAATTTCAATCATGTGAGTGAACTACAAAATCATGAGTACATATATACAAATACTGGGCTGTACCATATCTTACCCAAGGCTTTCTTCTCTTTATGCAGTGCAGCTAGCCAAACTTTGTATTCATCTAATTCAGATTCTTCCCCTTCTTCATCATCATCATGTGTGGAAACACTTTTGTATTTCAATGGTGTTATGGGCATGGTATGGTTTTTAGGTATTGGCTCTCTGGATACAACTAAGCTGATCACCATCTCCTACTCGTGAATCTTTTTCATTTTTGCTACATCGACATCGTAGTTAATCTCAGTGAGTGTTGCTTTCGCAGGAGATTCAAGAATTCTGGTCTTGTTGTAAACCAAGTCCCTGTTCCGATACCCCAATTTTTGTTTCAACTTGTTTATGTTTTCAAGGGTGATTTGTTTCCCAAGAGGTTTACATGTATTTTTTTATCTGCCTCCCCATCTCTACCCTTTTCATCATATACACGGTCCAAATCTCCTCATCTTTTGATCTGCGCATTCATCAATGGCATTTCAATAATTTGAAGAAATTTGGTGTGCAAATCACGTGAACAAATGCATGAAATCTAGGGTACCAGTGCGTGCACAAATGCATGAAATATAGGTGGTAGTACCAGGGGAAAGATCGAACGCGGAAACAACGTACCTGGCCTCGGTCGTCTCGTCCTGAGACGAAGGTACCACATCTTGGTCTGCATCTAGGCCGTCGACGATTGCTTCTGCGTCGCCCGAACCTTGTGATGCTCTTTGGGATGCAGGTGATGACCCAAAGAGCGTAGTCGTCGCCCTAGCCCTGGTGGACATGCTGCTGGTAGGTTCAGCAGTCGCCGCCGTACCAGAGGTTGGTGTGAACATTGGAGGTAGCATGGCCGACGAAGGTGTGCGCAGTGCTTCAGACGACGTAGGGGTCACCCTTGCCGCCTCGCTGGACGCCGGCGTCCTCGTGTAAGGCAAGAAGCAGCTTGACGGCGGCACCGGTCGTCGTCGAGTACCCGGCCCCTAACTGACCGAGATGTAGATTGGTTTTGCGAGGGGATTAGGGAGGGAAACTAAAGACGCACGACTTACTACTCTAATAATCCAGCGTTTGTCGCAACAACGTGGTGGCCCCAGTCATGGTAGCGTGGTAGTTTGGGCGTTTGTTAAATATTTCGGTTGGAAAAACTGGCGCCACATTCCAAATCGTTGGCTACCAAATTTTCTGAACACTTGGCGTAGTTGAGGGGTGCGTTTTCGTGTGACCCGCTGACGAGTGGGTCCCACTCAGTTTTATATATATTTCTAAAGACGATGCTTTGAACATAATCAAGTTTTATAAATATAGTTTTATATAAGTTATACTAGTTTACTTATTGTTTTACTATATATGTAACTGCACAAGATGACACATGTTATTGTATATTTCTTATAGAAAAGTTTTTGTGGTCAAAGTAAAATTTGAATATCATCTTTACACCAACTTTAGCAGAATGACATTCGTCACATCAATTTCGTACAAGAGTAACATGCATCACACAAATTAAGTAACCAACATAAAGATCGGCAGCCAGTGCGTACGATATATGAGGACTGAGTTTACACATAGGCTTCCCGAGCCACGATGACACCACAGCAACTAAGGATCATCAAAAACATGCTCTACATCGACACAAGTTGAGAGACACATCGACCAATGACACAACTTCAGAGACATGCTTCGAGTTTATTTGCTGGATTTCTTCAAAGTTCTGCCTAAGCCTCTCCGCAAGGTCCCTCGTCAGTGCCAGATAAATTTCCTGAAAAAAAAGAAAGCATTCAACAAACTGTCAGAACAATTGAATTCTTGATAACTGAAATCCTGTGAACTGAAAGCATTTTAGCAGTCAGCTGAAGTTTCAGAACACAAGAATTCTAGATGTAAAGTGAGTTCCTGATGAGTAGCAGACAAGAAAGAAAGCAAACATGTAAACTGAAATCCTGAATGTCTTTTATGGTGCATCATGTCTGGAACAAATTAATCAAGAAATATCAGCAATCACCAATTTTTTACCTTGTATCAGATAATTAACGCTTCCTTGAGTGTGAAGAAGAACCAATCACACTCGTTCCGGATCCTACACTCCTCGCTGTAGAACCTACGCCACGAGTACCAAGCATGCCATCCTGTACCAAGCATGCCATCCTGCGTGGTTGCCACACCCACGACCTGCACACTGAAAATCGTCCTGGCGAGGTACGGGTGCCGGCACCGGCGACACGGCAATCGCCTCCGACAGCCGTAAGTCCCACGTCGCTGAAATGATCCTGGAGCGGCGTTTTGTACAAGTCATGTTTTTCCAAGGAAGCGTCGTCGCCCCCTTTTCGGGACGCTCGACCAAGCGCAGGAGCCGCCGAGCCTCGTCGACGTCGGCCTCGCCGCTGTTGGGCCTGTAGAGGAAGAGGGCGAGGGCAAAAATCGATACCTTGTGGCCCGCCTCCGCGGCGCGCCGTAGCTAGTCAAGGCACGGCATGATTACGCCGCATGTGTTCCCCAATAATGCGAGGCGCAACCCACTGCGGAACAAGGCCTCTGGGTTGCCGGCGTTGGCCAGTGTGGTGATGAGCGCCACACGATAATCGGGGCTGAGATAGAATCGACGCCGCAGGACACGTTTCGGGGCTAGGCGTCGTCCGACCGTGGCGGCACCGCACACCACGCACATTGCCTTGCAGGTTGCGCGCAGGTTGCGGAGATCCATAATGGCGTCCTCTGACTGAGCAGCGACTCGGGAGACGATGTCAATCGTCAGCTCCGTCGGCAGTTCCACCAGCCTTGACGCCTCGTAGCGTGCCGCGGAGACCTTTTCCATGGAGTGATTGCAGTTCGTCATTCGCGGGGGCTGATTGGATGTGCGAGGCTGTGCTCCCCGGTGAGGATGAGGTAGAAGATGAAGGCGAGATGTGAGGGGAGATGGAAAAGAACCGCCGCCGCCAGATCAGGTTGCTGATTGAATTAGGGGGGACCAAGGGTACATTGGGTTTAAGAAAATTGCGATTTCATAGGGAGGACACATAATCACAGAGTTGTGGGTCCCACCTGTCGGTGCCCAGATTGTGATGTGTTCTTGAGTTGTTCATGGACCTAATTAACTTGATTCTTTGATTCATATAATCATAGCTTCAAACTTATTTAGATTTCTCAAATGACGTCCAAATCAGGAAAAAAAATTTCCTACATACTTATGAAACAATAATCAAGCTCATGGTGTACACTGCATCTCATTTGAGTGTGTTTCTGCAATCATAATTAAGAAATAGAACAATTAAAAAATAGAATTAAGATTTTCAAACAGTAGGTAACGTCAATTGGAAAAGAGATGAATACCAAAGTTTCATAGCTCATCGAGACGAACAATCTTTATTTTGGTCGGATTTTCATTTGAGGAAGTGGTACAACACATTGTTCATTAATCCTAGGTTCACTCACATAGTTTAAGAAACTTGGTTGGAGACATGTCAATTATGTACTGCATGATAGTACCAATTCGTCAAATGAAAATCCGTCCAAAATAAAGATTGTTCATCTCGAGGAGTAATGAAACTTTGGTAGTCATCACTTTTCCATTTGATATCATATACTGTTTGAAAATCTTGATTGTAGTATTGAATTATTATATTTCTTAATTATGATTGTTGAAACATACTAACATGAGATGCAGTGGACACCATGAGCTAAATTATTGTTTTATAAGAATGTAGGTAAAAAAAATTTCCTGATTTGGACGTCATTTGTGAAATCTAAACAAGTTTGTAGCTGTGATTATGAATCAAAGAATCAAGTTAATTAGGTCCATGAACAACTCAAGAACACATCACAATCTGGGCACCGATAGGTGGGACCCACAACTCTGTCGAATGGGGAAATCTCTCGCGGGTTTAGGCCAACAGGTTGGACCCACAATCCTACCGACAGGTGGGACCCACAACTCTGTCGATAGGTGGGACCCACAACTCTGCCGACAGGTGGGACCCACAACTCGGTCGAATGCGGATATCAGTCGACTCCTTCCTCCTGATTTCTCCCCAACCTCTGTTTCAGGGTTACAGCTATTTCGCAATCTCTGCCTCGCTCTCGTCGCCGGCCGCTTCACTCTCGCCGCCGGCTTCCTCCAACGCCGGTGATGGTTGGCTCCACCCCGGGTGCAGTGGGCCGGAGCATGCAGAGTCGCACCCGCATTGCCGCTTCCCCTCCAGCGGCCGCCATTGTTGCGGGGCCCCGAGTGGAGCACCACTCCACCAACCAAGGGCGCGACTCGCGAGGAAGATTCATGAGGAGCAGACGCACCAGGAACCCGATGCCCCCTCCTCCTCAGTCCCCCCGGTTAGTACCGATCCTCTGGTAGAATCGATTTGGATTTGGGGTTGCCTACTGTATACATAGATTCACTTTTGCTAGGTTCTCTGATGCTTGATAAAGAACCAATTTCATTTAGTTCTACTAGATGCACTCATGGATGACTAGGTCTGTTAGGGAGGTGATGTTCCTAACAAAAATGTTTAACTCATTCCATATATTGCTTCAAATGTCCAGCATCTCTGTATGAATTGATCAAATGTCCTTGTATCTTCACTGATCCACGGTTCTAATGCATCAGTTTGCCTTTGTTTTAGGTAGTTGGTGTAACTCCACATGACATTGACTCAATCTGGGACGCAATCCACACGTGGAATGCAAGGATGGAAGGCTTTGGGACAATGCTTCATGCCGTAGCACAAAGTCATGAAAGACTAGAATCATTTTTGGTGGATCAGCTTGCCGAAGCTGGAAAAAATAATGTTGTGCTGGCAGAAAGAGTGGCAAAACTAGAGGCAAAGGTTGTTGAGCTTGAGGCAGCAAAAAAGTAGAAGCTTGTTTAGTAATGTGCTTGCTATAAACAATGGAATGTAGTGTGTATGACTTAGTTTCGTGGTCAGCTTGTTATGTTGTCCTGCACTTGTTTAGTTATTACTTTTGTTAAGAAGCCTTGAGCTTGTTGATGTTGATGGACTTATGGAGTCTTGATGTACTGATGTATGATGCTTCTGTGCGCAAGGCTTGCTTTTGTGAGATGATTTCGTTTCTTCGTCCATGAGATGTTCTCGATCTGCTTGAACTTTTTTCGTTTCTATGCTTTATAATTATTTTGCTCTATACTTGTCAATCAGAAATACACATAAAACATTCATGAACACATCAATAATAAGAGCAAATTTCTTGCGAGCAAATTTTTCGAACCGAGGGCTTTCCCCCACTTCCATTCCAAAGAAACGGAAATACCGAGCGTTTTCGGTTACAAATGCGAACTAGAACGAGGAAGTTCACGTGAAAATCTTTATCTTATATGGAATCTTAGATTTCCATATATGACTATAGTTCCCCTGGTTTTGAAATATGAAGTTGAAAGCTTTGTCAACAATATTTACCCATTGTTCAAAGAGGATGGGCGTTAGCCATCTTGAAAACAGTAGATCGCCCCCCCATGATTTATGAATTGATGCAAGGTTATCTCCTTGTCTTCACAAAGATCAAAGAGCTCTGGGGCTATTATGCAAATTGGGCTATCAAACAGCCGAGGATCAAGCCAAAACAGAATGATGATCAAGGGTAATAATAATAGTAGCATTCACTAGCTACCATATAGTTCCACTAAAGTAATGCACATTCATACAAGTTCATTAAACAAAAGCCTCATTCATCAAATCTTGATGTTCATGAGGGACTAGTTCACAACACAAAAGCTAACTATCTTTCGTTGCAGGGGTGCCTATGGGAGTGCCCAGCGCTTGATCGCCAGTCGGAGGTCCTCCACCTTAGCCTCAATCTGAAATGATTTTACAATGCATTATCAGTGTGATAAGTACATCAAAATTTGAATGAAACTGAACATAGTCAACACTGGGAATGAAGGTAATACCTCGGCATCAGTAGGACGTTTCTGGTTGGGGCCCGGGAGGCAGAGCTCGTCGTCGCTGTCGTCGTTGCAATCCACGAATAGCCTGACTCGAGTGAAGTTGAACTCATATGTCACCTTCGGCCCAAGACCCTGAATTAAGAAATCAAGACATGAACAGCAATATTCCACTGGTGAAGTTAAGATTAATCATGTTGCAATCAGAGGTGAGCAAAAATTTGTTTCTATCTGTTAAGCCAAGATAAAATTCACATAAACACTTGTGTACCAAGAATGCTACTACACAAAATGTTGAGATGGATTTGCTCACTGATTCTTAACTAGATGATCTCTACCAAAAAATTCCTTATGTACCCTAGTCAAGAAATCCTAAATTGCAAGTCCAGAATTGATTATGACTCAAAAAGAATTTCGCAATCACACTAAAATAATCAGAGGGATTAAAGACTGAGTTCTCGAATAATAAAGGGGGAACTGAAATTTGGTACGAGTAAGAAAAGTTACTGGACGCTCCCATCCGAAGTCCTGCCATTTGCGGGGGTACAACTCATCGCTGGACTCCTCCGCCGGCTTCGACTTCTTGGCGTCGGGGTGCTGAAAACCCTCATCGTCGGCATGCCGCTTCCGAGGCATCCTAGCGGATTCAGCGTCCACTTCCTCGGATGCCCGGCGAACATCGGGGCAAGGAAACCACCCCAGCAATGCCACCTCCGCCGCCGGTCCCATCAAGGACACCGTATCCCGGCTCGTCGAGGATGCCGCCGGCAATGCGGCATTCGTCGAGGAAGGGTGACGAGAAACCCTCGACGCCGCGGGCGAGCCCGGCTCCATCTTGGCTTGCGGGTCCGGCGGTGGGGAGGTTTGGAAAGTAGTCGGAGTTGGGCGGCGGTGGGGAGGTTTGCAAAGTAATCAGAGTAGGGTGGCGGTGGGGTGGTTTCTATTGTTGCGAGGCGCCTGGGAAGGGGCAAGACAAGAAGCGAAACGTCGGGGCAGGCGGGGGCGTCTAGGCACACACAGGGTGCGGTTGACACCAGTTGTTTTCCACCCCAAGCGGCTGACAAATGGAGCCCACCACGAAGGGCCCACACAGAAACCCCACACCAAAGGGATGCGACCCACCCATCAAGGAGACGACTACCTCGCGGTTGCTTTTTCTTCATTTCGTTTGACTAGCGGGTCCCACATGACAGGCAAGTGATGAACTTATTTTTGTATTTTGATTCATAATCAAAACTTAAAACATGTTTATATTACACGTATGATGTCCAACTCAGGTGGTTTTTCCCCTACATTCTTAGAAAACAAAAATCTATCTCATGAGTCCAGTGCAATTCGAAATTACAAAGTTTGAACCATCAAATTTTCAAAATTGAAAGATTTATATGTAAAATTGATTTTTTTCAAACACTAGATGATGTCAAATGGAAAAGTGATGAACACTGAAGTTTGATAGCTCATCGAGATGAACAATGTTTATTTTGGACGGTTTTTCATTTGACGAAGTGGTACTATCATGTAGTACAAAATTGACATGTCCCCAACCAAGTTTCTTAAACTATGTGAGTGAACCTATGTTAATGAACAATGTGTTGTACCACTTTCTCAAATGAAAATTCGACCTAAATAAAGTTCGTAGATCTTGTTGAGATATGAAACTCTGGTATTCACCACTTTTCCATTTGACATCATCTGGTGTTCCAAAATATCGATTGTAGATATCATTTTTTGAATTTCGAAATTTGTCCTATTCAAACTCTGTCAAATGGATTAATGACTTAAATAAAGATTGTAGGCCTTGACGAGTTGTAAAGGTTTGGTATTCAAGAAATTTTCATTTGACAACTTTTGACAACTATATTCAAAATCTCTCAATTTTTCAAGGTTTTTGATAACAGAAGCAATTTGCGTCATCGTCCCCACACGTGGGACCAATTAGCCGCACGACTGCCTGAGCGCTAGTGGTGTGGACGAAGCTGTGTCCCCACTTCCTTTTAGCTTATAGACGAAGCTGGACAGACAACATAGAATATTGCTTCATCCCTGTTCCCCCAAACCGTCCCATCAAAACTGGGGTTTTCTTGCCTTCCGCCATCGCTGGCGACTGCCAAGCTTCCAATCTCAGACGCCATTGCCACGCCACCTAGCTCTGAAGGAAGATTGACACCTGCGATGACCCGATGCGAGGCAGGGGAAGGCAGCACCGCCCCTGAAAGGAAGGGGGATGCAGTCGGGGCAACCGCCGCCGCCGGCCCCCACACCAACCAAGGTGCTGCAGGCGGAGCAAGCGCCGCCACGTCAGCAGAGCACGTCAATTTCCAGGTCAGCACTTCGCAGTACATTGTGTAGGTAGTCGTGGATTTGTAGCGAGATTGAACTATTTGATTAAGTTTCTGAACTCTGTTTTCTTGGATTGGTACTGTAGGGTGGCAAGCATCGCGCCGTGGATGTGTGGGACGCCACTGCAGATGCTGTCGACGTTCGAGTAGGCAGTGGCTGGGACGAATGGCGCCTCGCCGTCGTCCGTCCACGACGTTCGCCGAATCCGAGACCACCCCCAACTTCGGTCCACGAGGTCGAATTCTTCAAGGAGCGGTACCCGAGCATCAAGACCACAATCACTTGCGACGCGGGAGTAGTGGCGGAGTACATCAAAGAAATCAAAGGTAGTCCTCCTACAGATCGTTTGCTCATTGGATTGGACACCGAGTGCATTGAGCTTCGCAGTGGTGAGCTCAAGGTCGCATTGTTGCAATTGTGCGTTGGGTCGCGTTGCCTTATTTACTAGGTGCTCCATGCCGGTCCTGAGCAAGTTTCTCAGCGAGGAAGGCCACATCTTTGTCGGAGCGCATATCTCGAATGATGTTGAATGCCTAGAGCAGGACTGCGGCATCACGATTTCTAATTGGAAAGACCTTCAACTACTTGTTTCTGAGGTTGATGACAAGTACAGCAATCTGTACCAAAATGGTTACAGGTCTTCACTGGAGAAGATTGGAAATGTGGTACTAGACCTACCTCTGTTCAAGGACAGAAGAGTGAACCACAAGCTATGGGGTTTGAGGTGTTTGCAAGCCTGGCAGGTGAATTACGCCACCAAGGATGCATTTCTGTCTTTTGAGATTGCAAATCAGCTTGAGATCAAGCATGGTTACTGATTTGTGCCAGATGATATATAGTTAGAATTATCTAGTAATGTAATAATCCATAGTAACAAGTAGCATTTCTGGGTTTTGAGAACAAGTATGTGTGTATGTATGTATATCTAGTAATGCAGTGATGTAGCTAGTCAATGCTAGTACACTGCTACTACTTTGGTATATATGTGCAAGTCTTTATTTTGATGTCAAATGGAAACTTTGGTAATATATGTTGCCACCACACCACATGAAATGACACCCAGCCACGGCACGACACGCCAATTCGTACCCACGGCACGACACGCCAGTTCGAACCCACGCCACGCCATGCTAGTTCGAACCCACGCCACGACACGCCGGTTTTGATGTTCAGTTGTTAATTTCTTTGGAAATAACTTGAGAGGCCATCGCCGGTTATTGGAAAATAGAAAGACGCCGCCGGTTCTTGGAAAGTCCTCTCCGCCCACATCTCACGCTCCCCCGCCGCACCCTCTCCGCCCACATCTCACGCTCCGCTACCACGCCCTCTCCGCCCACATCTCATGCTCCGTGCCGCGCGACTTCCCATCCATGGCATCGAGGGAGCACCCCCGGTCGCTCACGGAACTCCCGATTGAGTTGCGGGCAATCATCGCGGGCCGAGTCACTGCGACATCGAAACGGCCAATGGAGGACCCGAGGGAGCCACCTGCAAGAGCATGCTCGGCCCCTGCCGCGACAGAGATGTTGGTAGGCACCTGGCACTAGCTCGGGTTCTAGTCGAGCAGATGCAGAACGCTGACCCCGAAGGCTACGACGTCTTCATTCGTAGCCTGGCTGCAGCCGGCAACCCGGTGGGCGGCTTCCTCGCCGGGATGGATAACATCTCCGGCAGGAACCGCGGCCGGCGTCCTCCCCTCGACGAGCTACACCGCGCTGCCCAGGCCGGGAGCAGAGGGGCAGCCTATGTGGCGGCCGTCCTCCTCTACAGGTTCTACAGTGGGGCCGACGCTGACGCCACTGCATTTGCGTACATGAAACAGGTTGAGGGTGAGGCTCCAGGGTAGTGGCATCCGCGGATGATCATCAACGGGCATTCTCAATATTTCCAGACTCGTGGGGTTAATCTTGCAAAGCAAATGAGGAGTACCGCCCTCCGCCAGGGCCGCTGCCGGCCGACGCTGCCACCGGTGGTGGCGCGAGGCAACATTCAACACTGCGTAGGCCGAACCTTCTGTGGTAGGGAGCTGAGCCGGAGGGGGTTTGCCATGTATTTCTGTAGTGATGAATGTAGGCTTCATTTTGAATGCGATGCCTTCTTCTTTAGTGTTAATCATGTTTACAGAGGCTAAAATGGTGTAAAGTGTATCATCTGCTAGAACTTCCTAGTAAGCTTCATGCTCATGATGTGTCCCAACCAGAATAAAGAAATAACAAGTTATGTTTTTATAGAGATTCTTCTACACTGGTAGGAACCTACCTTTGCCAAAATTACAGTACTTATTATTCAAATGTAGTGAGAATGTAACAGCTTGGGAAAAGTGACCACAAATACAGCTCATGCTTTAGTTTTGGGGCACGACATAATAATGCAAAAAATGTTGAAAACAATTGTCATGGCAAGAATAAATTGCCTCTTAACACGCCAAACAAAATCGACTAAGTATCAATCGAAAAATTCATCATCTTGGGCATCTTGAACAATTGGTGCAACAATTCCATCATCAATGTACGTGTCATCTGCATCATGTTCATCATCAACATCAAATACGTCATCATCTAGTTCATCAACTGCCTCGGCCCGCACCTGATTAATATCTGAGACATCCCCGGTTGTGCCTTCCTTGTCCGATCTTGACCAATTTGTCAAATCCTGGTGTTCACCGAGCAAATTAATACCTTCGATACCCACAGCAATTGAGTCCTCAAGATCTAATTCAGGCATGGCAAACAAGTTCCTTGGTTTCAATGAAATAACACTGCTCCAACCAGGTTTGTTCACCAGATTCACATAAAACACCAGTTCCGCCTGTGTTGCCAGAATATAGGGTTCATTCTTATACCTGTTTCGAGTAGTATCGATGTCAATCACCCCAAATTTATCTTTACTGTATCCTTTACCTCTGTTGGTACTTGTGGCAGCAGGCACATCAAACCAGTCACACTGGAACAGAATAACTTCTTTTTGTCCAGGAAATTCTTGTGAGATCATTCTTTTAATCGCCCCATACCAGTTCGTGCCTCCTTTCTCACCCTTGACAAGCACACCACTGTTTTGTGTCACGAGGGTTTTCTCGATGTTAACAGTTCGAAACAGCCAATTGTTGATATGACATCTATTCAATGTACGAGGTCAGGGATCTGGTCCTTGAGCAAGTGCAAACAACTCTGAACTTACTTCCCCTCTCGCATGTAGACCTCTGATCTTGCCTTCAAACCATCTTACGAGTTGAGCCTCATGTCGCTGATCAAGATTTCTGGTTCCATATTCCTTCAGTTCTTCCAAATGCACCCTGCATACAAATGAATATTACCGTTAGTTTGAAATTTAAAATTAAAAGCAATAAATGATGTTGAGTAGTGTATCTTACTCGACATATGGTCTAGCTTCATCACAATTGCAAATTATGTAGTGCCTCATCTTCCGAAACTCATCTGGTGGAATTTCGTCGACCGTCTGTCCTCTCCTCTTGTAATCCATTTCAGAAAAAATGCTCAAACCAGATGGTGGCTCATTCACAGTAACTGTTTCATGTCGATCAACATGATTGTCTTTGGTGTCCACGTCCAAGAATCTTGAGCAGAATGTAAGGCACTCCTCGAGTATGTATCCCTCAGCAATTGAGCCTTCAGGGTGAGCCTTGTTCCTCACATATCCTTTCACAGTGCATAGGTACCGCTCCACTGGGTACATCCATCTATAACACACTGGCCCCCCAAGTTTAGCTTCTTCAGCTAGATGAACAGGCAAATGGATCATGATATCAAAAAATGCAGGTGTGAATATCATCTCAAGTCGACAAACAGCCTCCCTAATTGAACAGCTCAGCCTGTCCAATTCTGCTTCCACTAGCTCCTTTGAACATAGTGCATCGAAGAAATTACTAAGCTGAATCAATCTGATGACAACAGCTTCTGGCAAAATCCTACGCACCACTAAGGGTAAAAGTTTCTGTAGAATTAGATGGTAGTCATGAGTTTTCAAGCCAGACACCTTACGTGACTTTACGTCAACACATCTTCTTATATTTGAGGAAACCCCATCAGGCATCTTCACTCCATATAGAAATTGACACAAACTTTCCCTGGCATCCTTATCTAACGTGTACATGGCTGATGGCAAGGTATACTTATCATCTTTAATCACAGGGTGCTGATTTGGTGATATCTGTAGATGCTCCATGTCAAGCCGGGTATTCTCCCTGTCCTTACATTTGCCATCCAATTTAAGCAGAGTGCCTAGTATGCTCTCGCATATATTTTTCTCAATGTGCATGACGTCCAAATTATGCCTGATGAGCAAAGAAGACCAGTAAGGGAGCTCAAAAAAAATACTCTTCTTCCTCCAGTTGTGCCATCTGTTGTCTTCGTCACACTTCCTTTTTTTGATAACAAGGTCTTTCCAAATTGTACTTGTTCAAAAGTATCATACTGCTCAAGTACCTGTGCACCAGATAGTGGTTCTGGCGCCTCCCTGGTTTCGACCTTGTTGTTGAAGCTAACCGTGTTGTTGCGCCATGGATGGTCGGGGGGCAAGAAACGTCGATGTGCCATGTAGCAGTGCTTCTTCCCATGTTTCAACCACAAATAGTCAGTATGTTTGTGGTAGTATGGACATGCAAACTTTCCTTTAGTGCTCCAACCAGACAGCATAGCATAGGCTGGGAAGTCATTAATTGTCCAAAGAAGGGTAGCGCGCAATCTAAAATTCTTCTTAGTCCCTGCATCTCTTGTTTTAACACCATTATTCCAAAGCTCCTAGAGCTCCAGTATCAGGGGCCTCAAATATACATCAATATCCATTCCAGCAGATTTTGTACCAGATATCAACATTGACAAGATCCAGTTAGATTGTTTCTGACACAACCATGGAGGCAAATTGTAAGGTATCAGGATGACAGGCCATATGGAGTATGTAAGACTTTGCATGCCAAAGGGATTGAACCCATCAGAAGCAAGACCCAACCTAACATTACGACCTCCTTTTTCTGAAAACCATTTAAACTCTGAATCAACGTGCTTCCATGCCTTTGAGTCAGCAGGGTGATGCATTTTCCCATCGTTCACCAATTCTTTCTTGTGCAACTGCATATCCTCTAACATTTGCTTTGACATATACATTCTTTGCAGCCAAGGAATAAGAGGAAAGTAGCGTAGGATCTTAACTGATAACCGCTTCTTAACAGTAGTAGCACCAACTGCACTGTCATTATTACCACAGGTTTTTTCTACAACTTTCCACCTTGACTCCTTACAAATTGGACATGTCTCCATATTTGTGTATTTATCAAAAAATAACACACAATCATTTTCACATGCGTGTATCTTGACATAGTCCAAGCCCAGGTCTCGAACCACCCTTTGCACTTTATCCAAGGAGTCAGGAATACAATGCCCTTCAGGGAGAACCTTTCCAAAGAGCTTAAGTATGGCCTCCAACGCTGCGTTACTTAAGCCATACATGCACTTTATCTGAAAAAGCTCCACGATAAAGGAGACCTTAATTGCATTTTTGCATCCTGGATACAATTCCTTCTTTGCCTAGTCTAATAGTTTCAAAAAAATCTCTGCCTGCTTATCTGCCTCCTCATCATCTCTGGTTTGTCCATGATGCATAGTGCCATTGATAATGTTTCTAATCAGAGTATTAGTGGCAGCGGGGTTATCATCACAACCGTCTTCTTCATCGTCTTCTCCAAAATAAGGTGTTGTATCATCAGCTGTAGGTTGTGCATCATGATTATTGAGATCAGGAGTGACATCATGATTCACACGACCCTCAGCTGATGATCTATTAGTTTGGCCTTTAATAATGATACCATCATCGATGAAACAATCAGCAAACCCTCTAGTCACTAAATGAATTTGAATGGGAAACACGGTCTCATGTGTGATCATGCATTGACACATAGTACATGGGCATGCAATAGATCGACCTCGCGCTGATGCGGCAGTAAAGGTTTGAAAAAAAGTTCGGAAATTGTTCTGCCAATCCGCTGAGTGTCGAGGCAAGCGCATCCAACTCCGATCTTTGTGTGATGCCATTAATTAATCTAGATTCATGTTTCAAATGACCTAGCTAGATCATGATATAGCAAGATGCATATATATGCAGGGAACGAACATATATACGAGATCAAGACAACATTACCGGCCGTGGCACCGCACAGATGTTGATTGATCGCCATGGAGATCGATCTAGATGGAGACCCCTAGACGCCGTCGTGGAGATCTTGATGGAGACCGACGTCGTCGAAGACTTGGAATTTTGGAATGGTCCCGATGAGTCCCTATCTGATCGTCGTATTGATCTCCTGCATAAGCGTCACGATAGACAAATTACAGTGCAACCAAGGAATACCTCGTTGCAATCATTCTGATAAAGTTGCAACGACCACGAAAAAATAGTGCAACGACTAAATTTCATGGCAATAGATACACGATATTGCATCTCGAGGCTACAAACGAAGTAATAGCCCTCCATGTATTGCAACAACGCAAAGACATATTTGCAACCCAAATTAGACGTTGCGATATAGCCGTTCAAATGCAACCATACCTAGTATGGTGGCCATAGCAACTTTCTATTGCAACGCACAAAATGCTAATGCAACGCAGAAATGGGGTGGTAGTATTTCCAACCAAATGCAACACAAATCCTCATAATGGGTGCATTAGCGTCAACCTGTTGCAACACAAAAAATAAATATTGCAACTCAAATTTTGTGTAGCAATAGACACGCATATTACAACCAAATCACTATTTCGGTGCCATAGTACCCCCCCCCTATTGCAACCGAATTAGTGGTGTTGCCTAAGAGTTGTGTTGCAATAGGGGGAAAACCTTGTAGTGTTATTTTCACGGAATGGATGAATGGTACAATGCTGACTTCCAGTGTAGAAGCGTAGCAAGGGGGAAATGGTGGTGTGCACATGAATCTTGATCATGAGAGTAATGAAAAGAATTCTCACAAGGGTCACAGAATTTGACAAAGCTCAATGCAATAACAAGCAACATATGAGTATAAGGTTTTCAACTATGAACATCATATGGCTTTGGTAGGACGGTGGCATATCAAAGAGGAGCCTTGCAAAGCATTTTCAGATTTTCAAATAAAATTATCCAAGCACTCAACCATAAAGAGCGAAGATCATATTATCAAGCCATATCACAAACACCTACTACTTAGATAAACATGAGTTCCCTAATAATATTAGTTCACAAGCATAAGATGATGAGTAAGGAATAAAACATATGCAAGCCAACCATAGGAATCATGTAGAGGAAGCAGAGCACCATTATTAGAGTTTGATTTACTAGATAAGAATTGAAGATCATTCAAACTCATAGGTAGAGAGTGGGATGAAGGATGCACATACCATCGCTCCTGAAGGATATGAGGAACAACGAAGACTAGTGGTGATTCGGCTGACCAAGAGGCAGCCGACTCACTCCAGTTTACCTTGCTCTTGTCATGAAGGTGTATTCAATGTTGTGCAGCGCATGTGTGGGAGTTCTCTACTGAAAACGTCGATGAGGAGCTTGAGAGAACTCCCCCACACTAGTGGTTGAATCTGGTGATGTTCTTCAAACGACAATGAAAACAAAGGAGGGACTCTACTGGTTCGAGAACCATAGAGCCTTTATTCAAAAGCAAATATTTTTGTTGTTTTTATTCTATTTTATTGTCACCATGTCATTTGCTCGAAAGGGTTATACCAAAATTACACTTCATGCACAAAGGGGAATATACTTACCTTGGACCTTTGAGAGGTCATATGTACCACCTTTGCATGTTGTGCAACATGAACCTGACACCTCAACTTACCTTCCCAGTTGAACTTAGCATAATGACTTACCCACTCAAAATTGGACAATTTTCTGCAGGGGTTAGTCAGCATATATGCAACCAAGATCTATGGAAATATAACTCTAAGGTTCATCAATCAAAACCCGACACCATGTCTTGTTTTGATTGAAGAACACAATTTTAACCTAAGCACCATGCTTAATTTAAAACAGTCTATGAATGCACGATATATCATATGCATTTAAACCAGAGCATATAAACAAAGATAACGGAAGCATGAAAGCATGATCAAGCTATCATCAACAAGGGACATAAACATGAGCATAAGACGGTGAACCTCGGGAACCTCCCGGAAGGGCTTTGTTTAATGTCAAAAGCAGGACTTACCTAGCTAGTGGGCAAGATGCAAGAGCTGACATCATCACACCAGGATAAGATTTGGTAGAGGAGGAACTGAACTCAGGATGCTCACATGCCTCCCCCACACTTGAAGTTTCCATTGTTAGGCAACAAAACTCAAGTGTGTGGTGATCAAGCTTTCTTTTGTAAACGTTCCCTCACCAAAGCGTATCTAGGTGTTGTAAATGATATGGCTCACATGTTCGTAGGCATCATCTGTCCATCTTTCTTTTCAATCTCCACCTGAAAGGTTAGTGACCAAAAATACCCGAAGGACGACTTATCCTAAAACCATGTTCTTGCTTTTATTTGAAAAGGGAAATAAAACCTAACCTAATCCAGGCTATCTCCTGCTAGTGCTTTGTTTATTTATTGGTCATAAGCTCGACCATGGGAACTTCGTCTTGCAGCTATCGTTGGTGGTGTCATTCCCATCTCACCACCAATCCTTGATGTATCAGTGAAGCTTTAGCTGCAAGGTTAGTGCCACAGTGCACACACGAAATCGGATATGCTTATGATAGACATATACATCTACAACCAACCTTCTGAACTTTCTACAAAAGAGGACCATAAGGTGATTGTAGCCCTCACGCGTGCTCAGCGCACTAAGGAAGTCTGACTCTGGAGGGACATGATGCGAGCATGGTCTGTATGGTAGATCAAGAATGAAGCTACCATGCTCGTGTGTGGAATCCTTTCCTCTGGACTCCAGAGTGAGTGCCTCGAAAGGTTCCATGGCCCATGAGTTCTCTATCTCAAGAGGTGCATCGTGGAGGCTCGATGTTGACTCTCGACCATGATCGAAAGCAACATGATACGGGCCAGTGGGAAGAGGATGAAACTCGGTCGAGAATGGTGACGATCGTTCGCCTTCACAAAGGTGAAGAGAGTATCCCGAGCCATCCTTATGAGAAGTAGAACATTCTACAACCTTAATGAGAATAGGCTCGGATGATGCGAACGGAGATGTATGCGTCATCTTCTTGAGCGGGTTTTGCTGGGGAAGAGGCTCTGCCATAAGACATTCCGGACAAGGGGTAACAGTGGCAGAAGTGATTCCCCTAAGCTTATCATCTAGGCTCCCTAAAGGTGTATCAAAGAGCTGCTCTAAAGGGGAGCCTAGGAGAAGATCAAGATCAAAGACATCGAAGATGTGAAAGTCTAAGCTAGCCTCGATCCCATCTATGGTGAGCGGCACGGCACTTGCGATCCCCCGACATTCAAGAACATGTCCAAAGGGAAAAGTCTTGAGGAGCATGTCGGTTGGTGCTAGCGAACTTTGCCCAAAAGAATTTCTGCTAAGTGCCACGGCAGAATGTTAACTTGCATGATGGACTTACAATGGGCCTCTACGATAGTGCCTCTACTAGAGCAAGAAACAACCAGAGAAGATGAACTATTCCAAGCTGGCTCGGAAGATTGTGTCACTCCCCCTGACCATTCCTCCCTCATGGCCTCCTCAGGATATGCTTTGTCAGGAGGATCAGGAGGTAGAAGAGGCACCGCAGGCCTAAGGGAAGGTTCTGTCAAAAGATTTTTAGAATGATCGGTGTGGATAGAATAAGGTTCCTCCCCTGATTGGGCATCAAAAGAATTCGAGGTATCTAAAAGATTTTCAGAAGGGTCATCCTCGAATTTGCGAGTGAGCAACAATGGTTGAATTTCTTCTTCCTTTGGCGTTCGGGGTTCAGGAGAGGGTTCAACAGACAAGTCTTGGGATTCGGAAGATGAAGACTCTGACTTGGTTGTTGAGGGACCCTCATGGCTCGACTCGGATTCTTGGTTGGGTTTGTTGTAATCAATAGGGACAGAAGAGTTTTCTAAGAGGGAATCTAGGATCTCTCTTCCTTCCCTTAGAGTTTTTTCCACAAACAAACCTCCAGCAATAATGTCTAGATCGAGGGCAGAATCCATGTCTAGACCCATACAAAAGATGTACAATGACACATCGATGGGTAAAGACAGACCAGGTGTCGGCACCAAAAGGTGTAGGAACCTAGCCCATGCCGCTCCTAGGGACTCCTCCTCTAATTTCTCGAAATCGAGGGTACTTATTGGAAGAGAAGCTACACGAGTGTACCATTGCTCTGTTTCCATGAGAGAGAACGAGTGGCAAAAGTTATCTCGGAGTTCTCCCCAATCACCGTTCACACTTTCTATAGTGTGGGCGTACCATTGTTCCGCCTCTCCAATGAGGGAGAAAGGAAACAACTTCCACCTCACGGTGTCCTGTGCCATGCCTGGCATAGCCAAACTAGAGCATTGTTCCTCAAATTCCTCCAAATGGAGGTAGGGATCTTCATTGATTGCTCCAAAGAATGGTCGATCCTGAACCATGGCTAAAAAGCCAGGGGGGGAGTTCATAGCCAGATGATGAAGATGATGATGACTCTTCGAACTCACCCCTTGAGGTAGAGAAGCTTTGACAGGAAGGCATATCAAAGGGTAACGGGGGTAAAGGTAGAACAAAAAAGAAAAACAAAAGATACGAGGACCACTAGGTTCGAAGATAGATACAGCAACCGTTCCCCGGCAACGGCACCAAAAATGCTTGTTGGCGTTTCTTAACCCCACCACTAGTTGCGCCCCTAGCGTGAGCGTAAGATCCACCTGGGTATACCGACGGGTATGAAAGAATCCGCAAGCGCACGGAAATACCGCTGTAGCACTTCACCTCAGGAGTATTCCAAAGGGTATCGAATCCAAGGAACGATGTGCACTACCTTCTATCCTAGACGAACGGTCCAAGGACACTAGACCCCTGCTAAGGTTGAGAGATGATGAGGTGCTTCCTATGAATACTGATCCCAAAGGAGAAGAGCAGGCAATTATACTCACTTCGGACACCGGCCCCTCCTAGCTATAACAGTTAGTTCACGGCAAATGGTTGCCTACACGCTGTATCCAAACGCGGGGGATTTTAGAGGGTCCAACGGCTGTCACTACTGCGGTCTACCCCAAGACAAACCGTGGGATACAGGGCATTCGAAGGATAACCTGTAGTCTAGACACCACGTCTACACCACACGCTGCAGAAGTTTTAGATCACCAGAAAGGTGAGAGTACTTCTTGCAACCAGGATAGAGGGGTTTCTTTGAATCTTCAACGAACTGCTTCAGCCTCGCTAATTCAGAAGCTGTATACACTCGTTGAAACTCAACATCCCACAACATTTGATCAACATTGTGCACATGTTGCAACAACTCACTATCATTGAAGCCTGTAACTTCTTGATCAGCGATATCCTCAGGCGTCATCACAATTGGTGGGAATGGTTCATTTTCCTCATCAAAAACTCCACCTTCATCAAGCTGTTCATCATGGCATAGCGCTGCCCCTTCATTATTAAGGCCTGTAGCATGGTGTCACACTTCACCTTCATTTAGGCATCCTGCTTCGACATCATTAAGCCCTTCCTCACCATGTTTACTCCAACACGTGTAATTTTCTTTGAAACCACGTGTGATAGAATGATGAAAAATGTTGTCCTGTTGTCTGAACTTCTTCTAGTTGAGACAACCTATACAGGGGCGAAGCATTGCTGAACACCACAGTTTCTCAAATCTGCCTCTTCTTGATCTAGAAAACCATTGACCCCCCCTAAGAAACTGTCCCAATCTCGGGACTTACTTTACATCTAAGCCCGAGCAGCAGCAGCCATCTGCAATTTTCATACATCAAATGAGCATAATGCATCACCAAAATTGATGAGTAAGAGGATTAGGACAGCGAAGTTCAATAAAAGGGGGCAACTTCCACCTTGACAAGGACTGTCTACGAGGCGAGCGCTTCCAAGGAGGAGGACGAGGCGTCGCGGCCGCGGCAACTGCGATGGCGTGGAGGACGGCGCCGAGCCTGAGGAGGAGGATCAACTGCTGCTTTGGAGGACGGCGACGTACGGCGCGGAGGGACGCCGCGCCGTGGTCGACATCCGCCGGTCCCTTTCGCCATCGCGCACGCAGCCAGCTGGCCTACTACAGCACTGGCTTTCTGAGGAGAGAGAGCGCACACACAGCGAGTGGGGCCTTCAGAGAGCGCGCGAAAATGCTACTACAGCAACGGCGGGGAGAGAGTGAGTGGGGCCCTTAGAGGAGAGAGAGCGAGTGTAGGTGTCAGAGATAGCATAGTGGTCGGAACGCAAAGACAGACGCGTATTAAGAACATGCGTCTCTAATGTGAGAAAACAAAGGAGATGCTAGCTCCAAACAAGCATCGCCAATTGGGTCATCATAAAATGAGATGCGTCCTAAAAGCCACGTGTCTCCAATAGGAAAGTCATCGGTAACGGACTTAAAGATCCTGTTACCGGTAGGTTTCACTTTCGTATCGGACGCATTTTAACGTCCGTTACAAAGAAAACATGTTACGAGCGTTTAAGATGTCTGTTAGCAGAAGTCCTCATTGGTAACGGGCATTGTGGTGGCGAGGTCGGGGTCGAGCCTGCCGTGCTTATGCGTAACGGGCGCCAAACAACAACCGTTATAGATGGGGTCCATGTAACAGGTGTTAAGGGCCCGTTACAAATGATGCGTGACCTATTTGAGGTTTTCACGTAGTGATAGATTGGATCGGGGTTTTACCACGTTTTGGGTGATTGCATCTCAAGTATCTACACTCCATGGGCATACTTTCTTCATACTCGTGAACCACCTTTCTCTTTCTCTTTAACATAATCTAAGGTTAGTTTGTCTTTACTTTACAGATTAATCTTTACATCATAAAGTCTTTAATCAACTAAGTTAGTGTTAGGTTAAACACAAGTAATTCCCTTGCTCCGTGGATTGACAAGAACCTAGGGGGTCCCCTCCCTTGGTGAAAAAGGCACCAAGTCACTTCGTGTACTTGCGGTGAAGTTGAACGCGGTTTGGAACCGTCAACAAGCCCCTTTTTCTGGCGCCGTTGCCGGGGAGCAAGCCAGTTTACTTCGTTTAATCTCTCATTGCTTTTGTTGATTACTAACACCTAACCTTTGTGTTCAAGAAACACACTCATTTTGTTTTTTTGTTTTTGATTGTCTAGATGGCATTCGTTGGAAATCCTTTGGAGGAACCAGAAAAATCACTAAGTGACTATGCTAGCCCTTGATGTGAGGATATCAAGGTACAAGAGTCGGATTCGATTCTCGAAGCGACAAGGTACGAAATCAAAGTTCGAATAATCAAGATGGCAGCAACTAATCCGTTCCGAGGGGGGGAGACGGACAATCCATATAGACATATCCAGCGCTTCATGACGTTGTACAATACGGTACGACAAGAGGGAGTTCCCGACACTTGGTTTAAATGGAATCTTTTTACCTGCTCACTTGCCGAAGAAGCAACAAAGTGGTATTCATTTGCGTGCTTCGAAGCCGACGGAAATTGGGATCAATTGTAAAGAAATTTTGTGCCAAGTTCTTCCCTATAACCAAGATTCAACATATAAGGATGCAAGTGATGACTTTCAAGCAAGGAAAAGAAGAGGGGATTGATCAAGTGTGGAATCGATTCAACGAACTAGTTGAACAAGGACCAAGACTCGAATTCCCGGGTGATGTACTATTGCATACATTCTTTTTTTCCCTAACCACTAGTTGCATGGAATACATTCAAATGTGTGCAGGAGGGGATCTCATGGAGAAAACACTCACGGAAGCTGCCAAACTTTTACAAAAAATAAGTAAAGCGGCAGCCATGCGAAGAGATTGGGAAATACGACTTTCGGGGAAGCCGGAATGCGACATAAGTGTGGCACCACTTGCTGCAATTTTCAGAAGTACAGCCCCGGAAGAGAAGGAAGAGGAACCAATCCCAAGAAAGGTTGAAGAAGCCAAACATGAGGAAACTGGAACTATTCAGAGAGTGATCACGCCGAGACAAGCAAAGAAAGTGAAAGGATTATGTCAAGCGTGAAGCCACTAAAGGAGTTCAAGCAAATGGATTGGATCCCACTTGATTTTGGAGAAATCATTGACAAGAGAAGATCGTTCCCTAATCAAAAAGGGATGACAAGAGCTTTGGAGATAGACTTCCCACTGGAGAAACAAGTGGAACATTCATACAACCTAGAGACAACCGAGGAGGTCCTTCAAAAACTCTTTAGCGAAGAAGAAGTTGATCCGGACCATGTGGCCGAAGCTAAAAGAATCATGGGAATCAAGCCCGAGGCGTCACCATTCGCCCGCCTCACTAAAATTTTTGCCATAGGATCCGATGAAGAAGAAAAGACATCGCCGCGTATAGATTGCAAAGTTAACAACATTAATTGCAAGGTGTTATGCGACATTAGAGCACAAGTAAGTGTTTTGTCTTCTAAAGTTTTTGATGAAATTCATGATCACACCATTGACCTAGTTCCAACCTCTACTAAATTAATTATGGGAGATGGTAGAATTGTTAAACCTCTAGGAATTGCTCGTGACCTAGAAGTTTTAATTTCCGAAAAATGCATTCCAACCGATTTCTTCATTGTTGATGTCTACTATGATAAAAATGATCATGTAATTCTTGGTAGACCTTTTCTTAAGTTGGTTAATGTCGTTTTAAATGCTGGAAAAGGAAAAGTAACTATTAACCTTGATGGGGATAATCACACATACAATTTTCTTCCCGCTTCTAGAATTGCCTCACCCCTACCTCTTGATGACGAAGAGGTATGGAGCCTTCCTTTTGTTGAGACTTTCAGGGATCCGCTACAAAGAGCTATGGAGAATCAATCTAATAATGAGCTAGATGAAGAGTTAGCGAAAGCAACCAAAGGACTAGAACCGCAAGACGGAAGCTTAGAGGACAAATTTGAAGACCTTGGAGAAATTGTACATGAGGAACCACAAGCACCGGAGGTGGATCTTAAGCCATTGCCCAAAGGATTGAAATATGAATTTGTGGGACCAGACAAGACTTATCCCGTGATTGTGAGTGATGAATTGAGTCCGGAGGAGAATGATATGTTGCTGAATTTATTGAAGAAGCACAAGAAAGTGATGGGATATTCGATAAACGACCTTAAAGGACTTAGCCCAGCATTTTGCACTCACCGCATACCTATGGAGGATCAATGCAAGCCCGTGGTGGACCATCAAAGGAGGTTAACCCATGACATGCGAGAGGTGGTGAAGAAGGAAGTTATCATGTTGTTGGATGCCGGAATCATCTACCCGGTGCTGCTTAGCGAATGGATGAGCCCCGTACATTGTGTTCCTAAGAAAGGAGGTTTGACCGTGGTGAAAAATGAGAAGAATGAATTGATACCACAAAGAACTGTGACCGGATGGAGGATGTGTATTGACTATCGAAAACTGAACAAAGCAACGAAGAAGGATCACTTCCCCCAACCGTTCATCGACGAGATGCTTGAGAGGTTAGCAAATCATGCATATTTTTTCTTTCTTGATGGGTACTCGGGGTTCATGCAAATACCTATTCACCTGGATGATCAACATAAGACAACATTTACTTGCCCTTATGGAACATTTGCATATAGAAGAGTGCCTTTCGGTTTATGCAATGCTCCAGCCTCTTTTCAACGATGAATGATGGCAGTATTTTCGGAGTTCATCGAGGAAATTGTTGAGGTATTTATGGATGATTTCTCCGTCTATGGTAAATCTTTTGCGGATTGCTTGGCAAACTTGGATAAAGTTCTCACTAAATGTTTAGAGGTTCATTGGTGCTAAATTGGGAGAAGTGTCACTTCATGGTGAGACAAGGTATAGTGTTGGGACACGTGATATCCGATAGAGGGATTGAGGTGGACAAGGCTAAGGTTGAAACGGTTGAAAAGCTTCCACCGCCGATGGATATCAAGTCTTTGAGGAGTTTCTTGGGCCATGCGGGATTCTATAGAAGATTTATCAAGGATTTCTCGAAGATCACCAAGCCATTGACTAATCTTCTCCAAAAAGATGTGCCATTCAATTTCAATGATAAGTGCTTGGCAGCATTCCGGACATTAATGAGAGCTCTCGTAACGGCACCAACCATTCAACCGCCCGACTGGAATCAACCTTTTGAGATAATGTGCGATGCTAGCGACTATGCCGTTGGAGCGGTGTTGGGACAACGAAAAGAAGGCAAGGTACACGTTGTTTATTATGCTAGCAAAACCCTCAATGGAGCTCAATTAAATTATGCAACAACAGAGAAGGAATTGCTCGCGGTAGTGTTTGCCTTTGAAAAATTCAGATAGTATATTGTGAATTCTAAAGTTATTGTCTACACCGATCATGCGGCAATCAAGTATGTCTTATCTAAAAAAGATGCCAAGCCAAGATTAATTCGATGGATCCTTCTATTATAAGAATTTGATGTGGAGATTCGCGATAAAAAGGGGTCAGAACATGTCGTGGCTGACCATTTATCAAGGATGAATCGAGAGGATGATAAAGTGCTTATTGAAGATAAGATGAGAGATGATCACCTCTATCACATCCTTGACAAAGATACTTGGATGATCAACATTATTCGAGCCATACGAAAAATGCCACTTGATCATTTGGATAGGAACGCTCAAAGGAGAGTGATTGTCGAGAGCCGAAAGTATTATTGGGATGCACCTTACCTCTTTAGACTTGGAGCGGATGGAGTCTTACGAAGGTGCATACCAAGAGATGAAAGAGGCGAAATATTGAAAAAGTGTCACTCAGGCGTATATGGAGGACACTATGGACATTTTAGGACTCAAGCAAAGGTATGGGCTAGTGGATTTTATTGGCCAGAGATCCATGAAGATTCGAAAAGGTATGTTGCTTCGTGTCCGGAATGTCAAAGAACGGGGAACAAAACTCAAAGAAATGCTATGCCCTTGAATTACAACTTGCAAATTGATCTATTCGACGTATGGGGAATTGACTTCCTGGGACCTTTCACTAGTTCAAATGGATATGAGCATATTCTAATTATGGTTGACTATGTATCCAAAAGGGTGGAGGCTATCCCTTGTCGAAGAGCTTCAACAGAAGAATCCATATTCATGATCAAAAATATTATATTCCCACGCTATGGAGTCCCGCGAGTATTGATAAGTGATGGAGGAACACACTTCACGGGAAATAGCTTCAGAAAATGCTTGTCCAAGTTGGGGATCGAACATAGAGTGGCCACGGCTTACCACCCACAAACCAATGGTCAAGCGGAAACTTCAAATAGGCAGCTCAAGAGCATTCTTAACAAGACTGTTGAAAAGGGAGGTAAAGATTGGTCGAAGAAAATGGACAGAGCATTGTGGGCATATCGGATGGCACACAAGACAGCAATAGGTATGACACCATATCAATTTTTCTATGGTAAATCGTGTCATTTACCTTTGGGGTTAGAACATAAAGCATATTGGGCAGTCAAAGAGATGAATCTTGATTTTGATGCCGCGGGAATCAAACGGAAGATTAAAATAAGTGAACTAGAAGAGATGAGGCTCAAAGCTAATGAGAGTTCAACCATCTACAAGGAAAGAATGAAGAGATGGTACGATAAAAGTCTTCGAGCAAAGGAATTTAAAGAAGGTGACAAGGTTCTCCTCTATAATTCAAGGTTCAAAATATTTGGGAAAGGAAAGTTGAAGAGCAAATGGGATGGACCGTACATCGTTCACTCGGTCTTGCCAAATGGAGCGGTAACAATCATGGACGTGAAAGGAGATCAATATGTGGTTAATGGTCAATAGTTAAAGGTTTTTCTTGAACAAGACATCGTGCCCATCGACTACATTGATATATATCACATGGAGGACGAGCCCGAGCGTCAAGCCTAAGACGTAAAACAAGGTAAATTTTCTGTAAATATGTTTCTATTTTTTTCGTATTTATTTTGAGTCCTTTTCATAATTTTTAGTTGGACCTTACCACCACCTAGGCTAGTATTCACGGAACACCGAGGGCCGCAAAAGTTGGGCCGCGGGGGCCCAAAGTAGGGGGTAGGCCGGCCGGCCCAAGCCGACCGGCCCACCACCCCTCTTCCTCCGTTTCGTCCCGTTTTTCTCTGGGACATGGTTCGGTGCATTTCCTTTTCCTGTCTTCCCTTTTTGGGAGAATCCTTCCAGGGATATTTAAGGATGCCTGGGGAGCTCGAGGTTTGCATCTCAATTGCAATCTCCAACCTCCACGAAAGCACCCAAGCACCCATGGCATCCCCGAACAGCACCAAAGGGAAGGAAGAGGTGAAGGCAACCATGGAAGAAGAAGCACGCCTCCCCTCTCCAACTCCGGCGACCGAGGAGCTTCGTCGGTGTGCCGTGGTGCCAAAGCTCAAGAAGGAGGTGAAGAGGACCGTGCGGATTCAATGCGGAGGGTGTATCCCAACGAGGTGCATGGCTAACCCAAATCCATGGGTTGAAGAGAAGAAGGAGAAGCCTGCCTCTCCCGTTTGTTGCTCAAAGAGGCTCCATGGGAAGAAGAGGAAGGATTACGAAGAGAAGACCCCCGAGCCGGCGGAGTTCTACGGAGATAGTGATTACTTTGATGATCGAAGCCCTAGCTCGTGGGCAGCTGGTGGAAGAGATGATAACGACCTCTATGTTTGGGAGGAGGTGCCCAAGGAGGAGCTGGAGGAGCATCATGAGCAAGGCGAAGGAGGCAACCCAAACGGTGGCAATGATCCGGACGGTGGAGACGATGGAGACAACAATGATCTGGAGGAAGAGCACAACATGAGTTGCACGGCTTGCCGCAATGCTATTGCGGAGCTCTTCTCATCCCTTGATGAGTGCTTCCACACCATCAATGCCATGCAACAAAGGATTGAAGATTGGGAGCGCATGGCGGAAGACGACTTCAAGTACCTCAACCGCAACATAAGGAAGCTCTTCGAGATGAACAAGAATTTCAAGAAGAAGGAGTGGTGCAACTCATGTGAAAAGTTCCACTAGGTGTTGTAGTTAGCATGTTCTCCCCCTTTGTGCCTTTTGTAAAATTACGACGAGGACGTCGTAAGATCTAAGCGTGGGGGGGGGAGCTAGCTAGCTACCTTTTTAAATTTTTGCTTAAAGTGGTGTGAGAGTCTAGTCTTTAAATTGAGTCAAGTGTGAGTTTTGTTTTATCTTTTTAGCTTGAAAGTGTCTTAATTTAGCGTTGAGTCAAGAAAAGAAATAAAAAGTGTCTTATGCAAGTCTCTTGTTTCTTTTCTTGTTATGTCTTTACTTTATCTTTGTTATTCGAGCATGAACTTGATGATTAATCGTTTACCGTGGTGCTTAGTGGAAACTTACTTTTGTAAAGCACCCATATTCAAACTTTGATCTAGGACTTTGCTTCATCTATGCTTTTAGTAATGCTAACATTGGAGGCTTTAATTTCTGAAAATTAAGATAAACACCTTGCTATGAATGTTAGTAATTTCTTTCTCCAAGTTGAGAGGTAATATCTATCCTATATAAAGCCTTTATATATATATATATACTCCACCATAAGTGTTGTTTAGCATGATGAATTGGATTAGGATTTTACTCTCTTGGGAGGTCTAATTTCAAGCAATGATCATGTCCTTGATGTATATCTCTTATTGCTAGCCTCGTCATACATTCGGTAACGGGAATTTCACATTGAATGCCCCGTACATCACCGGATTCCATACCCAAACCTATAAACATCTTTTTGTCATCTTACTCCTTGAACACAACCCATGTTCGAAGATTCGTTCAATTTCTAGGCATGTTTTCATTTAAAATTCAGATTATTATTCATGTTCAAGAGATGAGCGAAAAGCTTCGGAGAAGAAGATGAAGATGTGGAAAAAAAGAAAAAATATATATATATGTGTGTGTGTGTGTGTGTGGTGCGCACACAAGAAAAAGAAAAAAAAGAGAAAAAGAAAAAGAAAAAAAGAAAGAAGAAAAAGAAGGAAAATCCAAGGCAAACCAAGAGAGGTATAGTGAGGGATGACAAGTCAAATGAAGATCAAAAGGAGTGCAAGGAAGGATGCCACGATGTTGAGAATGAATCTTTTATATTCCATACCATGTGCAATCCGACAGCGAGGACATCGTTAGTGCCTTGAAGTCATTATTCTTTTTCCCTTTGCACATGTCCACCTTTCTAAATCTTCTCATCCTTGACACCCTTACATTATGGTTTAATTCTCATGATCATTGGCTTGGGAGGTGAACAACCACTAGAGGATTTTCCTAGAATAATAATACTTGTGCTAGCTTCACTAGCGACACCTATAGCTCCACCTTACATCATAAATGAGAGACTTGTGGGAGGTGAGAGTTTATGAAATTATCTAGGATAGCCATTTTAAATGAGTGACATGTGAGAACATGGAGAAGGACTTTGTCTAATGCTTTGTGCAGGAATTTTATTTCTAAAAGTTTGTAAAAACCCTCCTATGAAAGTAAGAAAGCAAGTATGGATGAAGCCGAAGATTTCTAGTGAAGAGGTATGAGTTGTGGGGTAAGTCTTGAATTGGTAATTTCTAAACACCCAT
The DNA here is from genome assembly GCA_036936925.1 of Cenchrus fungigraminus. Classification (NCBI taxonomy): domain Eukaryota; kingdom Viridiplantae; phylum Streptophyta; class Magnoliopsida; order Poales; family Poaceae; genus Cenchrus; species Cenchrus fungigraminus. The sequence goes on from CM072779.1 coordinate 131,095,779, forward strand.
GTTTACATTATGATCTTTGTTTCATGTCTGTTATATTAAAGATGAATGATTTACTAACTTGAAAGGAAGGAATTGACGAAGCTTGTTTCAATTCCATGGATGAACAATTTTTGAGCAACTTGCTCGAGGACACGCAAGATCTAAGTGTGGGGGGATGTTCGCGGTCAATTTCTGTCAACCAAGAACACTTGTTATGTTATAGTTTGGATTTCATTTCGGAACTAACCCGCCACTAGGCATACGAATGATATAACAAGTTCATCGTTGGATGTGTGTTTTGGAGTATAATGTTTACGTAGGAATTCGTGCACCAAATGAGAAGAGATGCACTCGGTTCGGAGGGCGATTTACATGATTATCAAGAGGCTCCGACCGTGTGTGAACTTGACTCCAAAGGTGGCAAGGACCAACGTGCTTCAATGAAGAATCTCCGAGGACCAAGATGAAAAGACCGGAATATCATGCGTGAAGACTCCTTAACTTAGTCGCTGAGATAACGACGTCCAAAGCCCATATTCGAAGGAGGAAAAACTCCAAAGTGCAAGAAATGACACGTGGCAAAAGATGGAGGCGAACTGGGCCAGGAATGGGCCAGGCCGGCCGGCCCAGGCCGACCGGCCCACCCCCTTTCCAGGTTGGTTCGTCGCCGCCTTTCTTTGGTGATAAGTTCGCGAAACCCAAATTGTTTGGGGAGAGGAGCCATTCGCGAAAGACGACCAGAGAAGCCTCGGGAGATCAAACACAAGGAAGAGGGTTGATCAAGAGGGTGAAGATTCAAGAGGATCATCACCTAGGTCAACGGAGGCCTCCACGAGGAAGGAGGACGCCGAGGACTTGCCACGACGCCGCCGGAGTTGAAGGACACCGAGAGACGAACTCCGTCGGGGGCATCCACCATGTTCAACGATGCCATGCCTAGCGTCTTGATGGGGTAAAGTAATCGTTTGTCCATGGAGTTGTAATGGATCTTGATATGTAGTCACCCACTCTTGTTTGGATCTTTTATCTATCATACCTTCTTGTTGATGATGCTTAATGTTTAAGGTTAGCTACCATTGCCTTCCGGGTTGCTCTCGTAGATCACGTCAACATACCGTGTTCATTAGGGTTAGCGACAATTACCTTCGCGTAGTGACAAGTACGAGGGAAGGGAAACGCCTAACTCTTTGTTCACATCCTTAGATAGATTGGATCAGGGGTTTACCATGTTTTGGGTGATTGCATCTCAAGTACCTAGACTCCATGGGCATACGTTCTTCATACTCATGAACCACCTTTCTCTTTCTCTTTAACATAATCTAAGGTTAGTTTGTCTTTACTTTATAGATTAATCTTTACATCATAAAGTCTTTAATCAACTAAGTTAGTGTTAGGTTAAACACAAGTAATTCCCTTGCTCCGTGGATTGACAAGAACCTAGGGGGTCCCCTCCCTTGGTTAAAAAGGCACCAAGTCACTACGTGTACTTTCGGTGAAGTTGAACACGGTTTCGAACCATCAACATCAACCTAGAGCACTTGTTACCCTATGGTTTGAGCTTCATTATGAAACTAACCCGCCACTAGGCACACTAATGATATAACAAGTTCACCTTTGCATGTGTCTTTTGAAGTATAATGTGTTTGCAGGAAAACCTGAGCTTAAAGGAAGGATTTGCATCAAGTTCAAAAGGCTAATCAAGGAGTTCCGTTCGTGTTCAAGTGCAAGCCAAATCTACTCCTAAAGGTGGCAAGGACCAAGGTGCTATGATGAAACATTCGAGGACCAAGACGAAAAGACCGGAGTTCATATGACAAGATCCCTTATCTTGATCGTGGGGATAATGACGTCTAAAGCCCACATGTGAAGGAGCAAAAAGTCAAAATGTTGAGAAATGCCACAAAGAGGAAGATGGGCCAGAGTGGGCCAGGGGGCCAGGCCATTGAGATTTGGAGATACCCATGAGATAAACTCAGCCTGATATTCGCGCTGCCCAGAACAGCATGATCTTCCGATGCATATTCGGGGACTTAAACGGCCTCTAATGGCAAAATATTGAATACCAAAGTTGTCGGCCTTGTTTCGATTTGAACATATGGAAGGCCCAATTGGGATCAGGAAACTAAGATATATGGCCCTCGAAATAACTACTGCACAGACAAGTCCGAAATCAGAAAGATTATCTTCCGAGGTTGTTTTGGGGATCTTATTTTCGTTTCGAAGGAAAATAATGAATACCAAAGTTGGAGATAATTTCGTGCCACACAATCTGGACACCGAATTTGCATTATTTAGAGTTCGGGCGTTGAAGATATGACGTCGGCAAAGAAGGACTGTGAAACAGGAAATTCTGGACGAGGCTGATTTTATGAAAACCAAGTTTGCTTTGCTGCTAAGCAAGATCCCGTGCAAAGAAAGGTGGAGCACGCCCCAAAGCTCTCCAAGAGCATAAGTACAACCCTCTGGACATCCAAGAGAGGGGGATCCCACTACGTGAAAACCTCACATAGGTCACGCAGCATTTGTAACGGGCCCTTAACACACGTTACATGGACCCCATTTGTAACGGTTGTTGTTTGGCGCCCATTATGCATAAGCGCGGCAGGGTCGACCATGACCTCGCCCTAACCTCGCCACCATAACGCTCATTACCAATGAGGACTTCTGGTAATGGACTTCTTAAACGCCGGTTACATGTTTTCTTTGTAACGGACGTTAACATGCGTCCGTTCTGAAAGTAAAACCTATCGGTAACGGGCTCTTTAAGTCCGTTACCGATGACTTTCCTATTGGAGACGCATTATTTTTAGGACGCGTCTCATTTTATGATGACCCAATTGGCGATGCTTGTTTGGAGCTAGCATCTCCTTTGTTTTCTCACAATAGAGACGCGTGTTGTTATTACGCGTCGTTGTTTTTGCGTTCCGACCACTCTGCTATCTCGGACAACTACACTCGCTCTCTCTCCTCTGAGGGCCCCACTCGCTCTCTCCCTGCCGTTGCTGCAGCAGCATTTTCGCGTGCTTTCTGAAGGCCCCACTCGCTGCGCGCGCGCTCTCTCTCTCCTCAGAAAGCCGACGCTGCAGCAGGCCGGCTGGCCGCGTGCGCGACGGCGAAAGGTGCCGGCGGACGTCGACCGCGGCGTGGCGTCCCTCCGCGCCGTACGTCATCCAAAGCAGCAGCTTATCCTCCTCCTCGGGCTCGGCACCGTCGCCATCCTCATCGCCGTCACCGCGACGCCTCGTCCTCCTCCTCAGAAGCGCTCGCCTCGTAGACAGTCCTCGTCAAGGTGGAAATTGCCCCCTTTTATTGAACTTTGCTATCCTAATCCTATTACTCATCAGTTTTGGTGATGCATTATGCTCATTTGATGTATGAAAATTGTAGATGGCTGCTGCTGCTCGGGCTTGGATGTACAGTAGTAAGTCCCGAGATTAGGCCAGTTTCTTATTGGGGGTCAATGGTTTTCTAGATCAAGCAGAGGCGGATATGAGAAACCGTGGTGTTCAGGCAATGCTTTGCCCCTGTAAAGATTGTCTCAATGAGAAGAAGTTCGGACAACGGGATAACATTTTTCATCATTTGATCACATGTGGTTTCAAAGAAAATTACACATGTTGGAATAAACATGGTGAGGAAGGGCTTAACGAAGTCGAAACAGGATGCCTAAATGAAGGTGAAGCGTGACACCATGCTACAGGATGCCATGATGAAGAGCCTGATGAAGGTGGAGTTTTTGATGAGGAAAATGAACCATTCCCACCAATTGTGATGAGGCCTGAGGATATCACTAATCAAGAAGTAACGGGCTTCAATGATGGTGAGTTGTTGCAACGTGTGCACAATGTTGATTAAATGTTGCGGGATGTTGAGTTTCAAGGAGTGTATATAGCTTCTGAATTAGCGAGGTTGAAGCAGTTCATTGAAGATTCAAAGAAATCCCTCTATCCTGGTTGCAAGAAGTACTCTCGCCTTTCTGGTGATCTAAAACTTCTGCAGTTTAAGGCAGATCATGGTTGGAGCAACAAAAGTTTCAAACAACTATTGGATCTCCTTAAGCACATGCTACCCGAGGGAAACCAAATAGCCGAGTCTGTCTATGAGGCAAAGAAGATAATTTGTCCTCTAGGAGTAGAGGTTGAAAAAATTCATGCTTGCAAGAACAGTTGTGTATTGTTCCGTGGAGAATATGCAGACCTTGACAAGTGCCCCAAGTGTGGGTTCGATCGGTACAAGAGGAAAAAAGATGGTGGTGATGATAACAATGCTGATGATGACGAGAACGAGCCCGTGGAGATCACAGGCAAGAAGAAGAAGAAGAAGGTTAAAGGGGCTCCTGTGAGGGTAGCATGATATTTTTGCATCATTCCTCAGTTGAGAAGATGGTTCGCCACACGAAAAGAGGCCCAACTCTTGCGTTGGCATAAGACACAAACGAAGGAAGTTGGAAAGATTAAGCACCCCGTAGATGGCCAACAATGGCAAAATATTGATTCCCACTTCAAGGAATTTGCCGGTGAAAGCAGGAACATTCGGTTCGCTATGAGCATGGATGGCGTGAACCCATTCTGTAACCAGAGCTCAACACATAGCACCTGGCCTATCGTGCTGTCAATGTACAACCTTCCACCCTGGCTATGCAAGAAACGGAAATACATGATGCTGACAATATTGGTCTCCGGGTCAAAGCAACCTGGCGACCGTATTGATGTCTACTTGAGGCCACTAGTTGATGACTTGAAGATACTTTGGAAGCCTGGTGTGAAGGAGGTTTGGGATGAGTTCGGCCGTGAGGAGTTCACATTGCACGCCATGTTGTTCACCACCATCAACGACAACCCGGCTCATCGCAACCTTTCTGGCCAGAGTAAAAGGAAAGGTGCATCTTGCCCACACTGCTTGGAAGAAACTTGTAAAGTGTGGCTAAGAAATTCAAAGAAATTCTCATTTATGGGGCACCGTCATTTCCTCAGCAAGAAACATGCCTACCGGTACATGGATTGTCAGTTTAATGGGGAAAAGGTGAATGACAGGCGCCAATGCATGTGACTGGAGATCTACTCCACTTGCAAGTCAAGGACGTCAAAACTATCGAAGAGTTACCCAAATTGTCTGAAAAGAAACTTCGCAAAAGAAAGAAGCGAGATGGTGAAGAAGAAGAAGAAGAAGAAGAAGATGGGCGAGGAATGTGGAACAAGAAATCAATTCTATGGGAGCTAAAGTATTGGCCGCTTTTGGATGTGCGTCATTCGATTGACAACATGCACGTCAAGAAGAATGTGTGTGAAGCTACTTTGGGAACATTGCTACAACAAAATTCGAAAGGAAAAGATCATAAAAATGCAAGGGATGATCTTAAAGAAATGGGCATTAGGCTGGAGCTCTATGCAGAGGAAACAGACACAGGGATGGACCTTCCCGTTGCTGCAACCACCTTGTCAAAGGTAGAGAAAAAAGAATTCTATGAGTTTTTGCATGGTTTGAAAGTACCTTTAGGCTACTCATCGAACTTCAAGAGGCTAGTGTCGGTGAAGGACATGAAAATGAATTTCAACTTGATGAAATCTCATGATTGCCATGTGTTGATGACATCTATTCTTCCTGTTGCACTAAGAGGTATCAAGATAGAACTGGTTCGCGACGCGGTCACGAGCTTGTGTTTATTCTTCAATGAAATAGAACAAAAGGTGATTGATGAGGAAAAAACTATTGGCCTTAGAGAGGAGGCATTTCGAGACCCTATGCCTGCTTGAAGCTACCTTCCCACCATCATTCTTTGATCTCGTGCTACATCTAACAACACACCTCGCGAGGGAGATCTGGTACCGTGGCCCATCTTACCTTCATCAGATGTTTCCATATGAGAGGTACTTTGGATTCCTCAAATCATTGGTACATAACAGGTCATTTCCGGAGGGAGCCATTGTTCGTGGCTATGAGACCATTGAAGCAGTGGAGTGGGCCATGGGTTATATGGACCCCAAAAACCCCATTGGTGTGCCTCGTTCATGGCATGAAGGTAGGCTTTCAGGTGTTGGGACCCTGGGGAAAAAGTCAATCACTCCACACCCAGAGGACTTCAGGAAGGCTCATTTCACCGTGATAGAACAGAGCGTAGAGGTTACACCATTTGGCAATGAGCACAAGCAACAACTACGTGAACAAAACCCTAGTTGTACTGAGGATTGGGTTGCAAAGAGGCACATGCAATGCTTCAACAGGTGGCTCCGAGATTATGTCCAACAGAGTGGTAGCGCTACTATAACCGACGATATAAGAAAACTAGCAACAGGGCCATTATTCACTGTTACAACATATCAAGCAATGGATATCAATGGATACACGTTCTACACCATGGCCCAGGATGCCAAGAGCGTCTATCAAAATAGTGGTGTGCATGTACGGGCCGTCGACAATAAGAAGAACACAGCCACATATTATGGTCAAATAGAGGAAATTTGGGAGCTTGATTATGTAGGATTCAAGGTAGCCTTGTTTCGGTGTAGATGGGTCACCAATGCGAAGAGAGCTATGATCAAGGACAAATTTGGTTATGTTAGTGTTGATCTCCGGGTCTTTGGTTACAAAATCGAACCGTTTGTCTTCGCCAAGGATGTTGAGCAAGTGTTCTATATACCTGACATTGCAAAGAATAACTGGAGTGTGGTTTTGCCTGGAAAAAAGGATTGTTGGGGTTGAAAATTTTGCTGATGAGGAGGAATACAACTAGTTTGATGAAAGTCCATCCTTTCACACTTCATACATGCCCCGAGTCTTGGGAGCTAACAAAACACCATACTTGCGAAGCGACCATCGTGAAAAGATCCATATACAAAAATCAAAGAAGAAAAAGAAGCAAGATTGATTTCTGCTGAATCCGATCCTTTTTGTAAAATGCAGGGATGTCTATTGCTGGAAATGGAATCCTTTTTGTAATATATATAGGATGTGTATTGGTGGAATTTGAATGAATCTCCTTTCTGTAATATATGATGCCTAAGATACTGCCTAAGATACTCCCTACGATGCCTAAGATACTGCCTAAGATGCCTATAAGCGAGATGTGCAATTAGTAGTACCACTCATCTGAGAGTATTGATATTATTTTGTCTAACATTTCGTCAAACTTCAAAGAGTTTGACTCCTCGATAAGCGAGATGTGCAATTAGTAGTATCCACTCATCGGAGATGCGTCTCCTGTATCTTCTCTCCAAAATAAATACCCGTTGCCCCAACCCCTTCTTCTACCCGTGAAACCACCACATCCCCTTCATCTACCCGTGAGAAAACCACAACTGCCTATACACTCCTCGTCGTGCCTCCTCCGCGATCATCGTCGGCACTCATGGCATCAAGGGAGCACCCGCGGTCGCTCGCGGAACTCCCGGCGGAGGTGCTGGCGATCATCGTTGGCCGAGTCGGTGCGACATCGAATCGGCCTATGGAGGACCTCTGCAGCCTACGGGTAACCTGCAAGGACATGCTCCGCCCCTGCCGCGACAAAGACGTCGGTAGGCGCCTGGCACTGGAGCGGGTTCCAGTCGAGCAGATGCAGAACAACGACCCTGTCGGCTACGACGTCTTCCTTCGTAGCCTGGCTGTAGCCGGCAACCCGGTGGCCTACTTCCTCACCGGGATGGATGACATCTTCGGTAGGAACCGTAGCCCTCAGCCCCCCCTCGACGAGCTCCACCGTGCTGCCAAGGACGGGCACAGAGGGGCGGCCTATGTGGCTGCCGTCTTCCTCTACAGAGCCAACAGTGGGCCGACGCCACTACAATTGCGTACATGAAACAGGTTGAGGGCGAGGAGCAAGGGCAGTGGCATCCGCATTTGATCAGCAATGTGCAATCCCTAGATTTCAGGCATCGTGGGGTCAATCTGGCTTGGCAAATTAGGAGTGTCGCCCTCCACTGTGGCCTCGGTCGGCCGACGCTGCCAACAGCGGTGGCGCGAGGCAACATTCAACATTGCGCAGGCAAAGCATTCTGCGGTACGGCACCGAGCCGGAGGGGGTTTTGCATGTATTTCTGTAGTGATGAATGTAGGCTTCGTTACTAATGTAATGTCTTCTTCTATCATGTAAAGTATCGTCCAATCGGTTATTGATAGACAAGATTTGATTTCTCACATTTCTGAGTCAAATCCAAGGATGCGGCGCCCTCTGCTTCCTCCTCTGTTCTATTGGAATGAAGAACAATTTGTGTGGGAAAATGAGACGAGGATTAACCATTCCGCGTCTCTAATTAGGGTGGGGCCCAGTTCTATTGGAACCAAGAACAGTTCTCATTTCTCCTTTTAATCTGCAATCAAATTTTGTAACATATATTTCTCCATCGTGCTTAGTTCAAATTTGATGATTTTTTTTCTAGTTTTTTTCTAAAATCCCCATCTTTTCATTAATTTCATTGTTTAGTGTATATTCCATTTCGGGAATAATGTTTATATGCCTTATCTTATTCTTTGTAAGTCAAACATAGAAATAATATTTGTTTTCCACAACCATTAGTAATGAAACTTTACATTTCGTGATCTTAAGGTGAACACATGCTTGTGTTAAAATTTCAAATGCGTACATGTTGCAAAGTGTGGAAAACTTCAATGTTCAAGCAATATTCTAGGAAACTATGTGAGAGATGTAGCCATTTGTACACAAGTATATTCTTCCTTTATCGAAACCATTTGAATTTTTTATGACAAGTTTAGGTACCCAAATTATGTTTCCACGTAAATTTGTAGAATTTTTGGAGCAAACTAAGATGTTATAAGAATTATTATATCACAAGCATGAGATGTATATTCGAATTATAAGAATGTTAGTTATACAAGTGTGACTGTTGATATTTTATTAAAATACTAAATGTCCAAATATGAATTGATGTTATTTCTGATGAATTTTTAGGCGCTGTTTTACCGGCTCTAATATTTGATGGATGCAAGTTTCAGTTCTAAAAAATAGTGTCGGGCCCACACGTCAGTGTCAGCAGTCCGGACCTACCTGCCAACGAAGGCGACGCGAGTTTACTAACCAGCGTCGGTGATGACTATCCATTGTCTCCAAGATCGAGTTCATCACAGGAGGAACAGATACTGTAGGCGACGCTCATGGATCTGCCCGCGTCTCTTAGATTGAGTTCATGCGACATGTATACAAAATCCAACAACCAAACTAACCAGTTCATGACCGACAAACAAACTATAAGCAGTTCATGATCGACAAACTAAGCAGTCCAACAACCTGACGAGAACAAACTAATGAACACACAATAATCACAAACACATTATTAATGGTACAGGAGTGGATCAATTAGTCACTCGCCGCTGTCGGAGTCCCGCCGTCGTCACCGCCGTCGGAGTCGTCATCGTCGCCGAGGAGAGACCGCTGGACCACGAGGAGCTTCTCAAACTTTTCAGCCAACACATGGATCCTGAAGGCGAGACCCTTGAGGCTGCGATCCTTGTAATCGTCAGGCGCCTCGATCTTGAATGCTGTGCCAACATCTCGAAGCTTCATGAACATGCCCTGGAGTAGTTCGACTGCGAAGCTGATGTCGGCGGCCTCCGAATTCTTCTCCTTGGGTGCCGCCGGCTCATTCCCCTTCTCGATGGTCAACTTCCTCCGACGGCGGCTTTCGTTGTCGTCATCATTCTCCCTTCGTCCACGCTTCGCCGACAGGTCACTCGACGCCATGCTCTTCTCGCTCCTTGTTGGTGATCTCTTGGTGACCGGATTTTGTGGTACCGGTGGTGATGGCGAGGGGGAAGAAGATGAAGTGAAAGAAACAATATGATTAGGGAGCAACCAGTCGGGTATTTATGATGACAAGACGTGAACTGTCAGGGCGCCTCTCCTCCCCACGCCCCACGTCCCCCTACACCTCGGGAACCATTTTTTGGGAGCAAAACCGTCCAAAAACACGCGTCGCATTTCAATTTCGTGGGAAGGTGGAGGGGCAGGGGCAGTTGTCGGGCCCACACATCAGCAGCCAAACCGCGTCGCATTTCAAGTTCCATATTATCAGTAACGGGTGTTTATAAATGGCTACGTCTCATTTCAATTTCCAAACCCCGTCGCATTTCAATTTCCAGATCCTGTCGCCTTTCCATTTCCTTCCCCTTCTCCTTCATGGCCGTGGTGTGCTTCATGGAGCTGCTGGCAAATGAACTGGTCACCCAGATCATCCTCCGCTGCATCAAGGGTGAGCCCATCATTTGTTTCCTGATCCTTCGTAATCAGGTCTGCGGCACCTTCCGGCGCATCTGCGACTCGGATGAGGTACTCCTGCAGGTGTCACTGCATGAGCTTCGTCAAGAGTGCAAGAATCGCTACGTCAGGTCCTTGTTAGGGGAGCGCTTCCGCCTTGCCGAACATCCGGAGGCATTATACTTCGAGGGGATGGAGAGGTTGATGAGGTGGCGGAATCCCGATGAGGGTCTGGAGCTCATCGGAAAGGCCGCTGCCAAAGACGCCGGTGCGAAGTACTTCTTAGCGATGATGAAGTACCGTCGCAACCCTGCGGACCCCGAAGCGATGGCACTACTCCACGAAATCAGCGGCGGGCCGTCGCCCCCTGACTGGCAGTGGAAGAACCACAACCTGCACTGGTTGCGCTACCTCGTCCGCCGGGATCTCCAGAACATTGCGTGGTGGTACTGGCTTCATGACGGCGACGATGACATTCCGTTGCTGACCGTCCAGAATCCCCACGTCTGCATTTGGGCAGTGGGATGTAGGCGCTACGGGCCGGAGACCCTAGGGATCATCCACTACTGCAGTGTCGAGTGTCGCATCCGTCATGAGTTCGACCTCTGGACGCGTGAATTCAGCGCCGCGGTGGAGTATGCTGTCAGTAGGATGAACATCAGGATGTAGGCGGAAGCATCAATAAAAATTATGTTTTTTTGCGGGTGAAAAATTATGTATCTTGAATGTAAATTATTACATATTCTGTGTCGCATCCACAAGATTTGATTTGTCACGTTTTTGAGTCAAATCGAAGGTTGCGGTGGTCTCATTTGCCGCATTAGAGGCCTAGGGTGCCCTCTTGGATGTCAAAGTGGGCACGGCGGCGGTGGCAGCGGCGGTGGCCTCTGCTAGTCTGCTTCCTCCTCTGTTCTATTGGGTGGGCGTAGGAGACGAGGATTGGAGGGGCAAATGAGACGCGGGTTAACCACCCCCTCTGTTCTATTGGAATGAAGAACAGTTCTCATTTCTCCTTTCTAATCTGCAGTCAAATTTTGTAACATGTATTTCTCCATCGTACTTAGTCCAAATTTGATGATTTTTTTTCCTATTTTTTTTCTAAAATCCCCATATTTTCATTAATTTCATTGTTTAGTGTATATTCCGTTTTGTGAATAATGTTTATATGCCTTTATCTTGTTCTTTGTAAGTACAACATAGAAATAATATTTGTTTTCCACAACCATTAGTAATGAAACTTTGCATTTCATAATCTTAAGGTCAACACAAGCTTGTGTAAAAATTTCAAATGCGTACGAGATCTAACATGTTGCAAAGTGTGGTAAACTTCAATGTTCAAGCAACATTCTAAGAAACTATGTGAGAATTTTTAGGTGCTGTTTTACCGGCTCTAATATTTGATAGATGCGAGTTTCATTTCTAAAAAATAGTGTCGGGCCCACGCGTCAGTGTCAGCAACCTATATAAAGAAGATACCTGCCGACGAAGCCGACGCGGGTTTACTAACCAGTGTCGGCGATGACTATCCAGCCGATGCGGGTTTACTACCTAGCGTCGGCGATGACTATCCATTGTCAGCATCAGCAGGCAAACCTCGTGCGCACTATTCAAAAATTCCCACCTATATTGACTATAATGCCCATGGAATTCCAATTCCACTAGAGAGCCGTTCAAGGGCACACCGGTAATTTCCGTGAACATAGTAACGCGCGCGCAGGGGACATATACTCGGGAGTCTAATTCAGACAGATCCAGGAGTCTAATTTAGAAAAATCCACCACGCCCGCACTCTGCCCGCCGCCGCCCTGCTCCTTATCTAGCCCTAGCCCGCCGCCGCCGCTCTCCCCGCCGCAGCCCTGCTCTTCTCTAGCCCCACTATTCCTAGCGTGACGTCGGCGAAGCGGCTCCAGCCGTGACGACGGTGACGAGGAAGCGGTTACTGGCGTGCGGACGGCGTCCCGACCAACCTAGAGATGGTGACGCGGATCCGGCATCCCCAGCCACGACGACAAGCCGGCCACCTCAGGCAACGAGGCGACGTGGATCGGGCCTCTCCGACCACCACGAGAACAACTACTTCATTCGTGACAGAGGTTAGTGCTGCTTGAACCCCCAACGCCCTCTCTGTGCTCGGCCACCCAATCTGCTATTCCTATCAAGGTGGATTAGGGAGACATGCTACTTTACGGTTGTTCACACAGGATTATTCTCCTGGAATTGCCTGCATTAGTAAAGCATGCCTTAATAGTTCATTTTTAATTGATTGGCTGTGGATTTGACGGATGAATTTTGTTGCTCCAAGTCTGTTTGAATAAATTATTGCTAACAGATGAACTTATATGAACTGTTCAAATTCTGTTATGCTTCGAATGTACTAGATCGACAATTATGCTTTGGACCTGTTAGCATACTTTAGTTCTAATTGCTTTGTCCTCTTGTTGCATGTACACATGGAACACACAATTCGTTGCTGCTGAAGTTGGACAAGGAAGCAGTTGAAGGAATTTAGTCTCTGCTTTGATATATAAGCATATTGCTTCACCCTGTCAAAATGGTTAGCACCTATCCCCATCCTGTATGCTAATATCAACTATTTTGCCTGTCAGACAATAAGAATTTATCTTATTTTGTTTAGGTTTTCAGTCTAGCTTATGTTGCTCTACTGATGACCTGACATATCATCTATGCAGTCTCCCACAACACCAAACTCCTCTACCTCCAGTGCACCATCACAGCCCATCGACGGTGAACCTTGTTCACAGCCTATCAACGGTGATCCTTCTTCACAGGGTCACTCAGCACATACTGCTGCGAGTAGTACTCGATCCCGCGGGTCAAGGACACAAACCAAATGGCCAGAAGATAAGTTGACCGCAACTGGACATGATAACAATTATTGGCGTACCCCAGATGCTGCGAGGGATAGATTTGTATTGGTCTGTGGCCTTATTGCTCGAGAGAGGATGTCAATCAACAGGGCAGTTGAAGATCTCTCACCAATTGAGAAGGAAGAGCTGTTCACAGTTTTAGAGGAAAAGCTAGATTACCCAGCCAATCTGGCTGACTCTGTTCGCAAGAAGGCAGTTAAGGCAGCTATGTCAGAGATTGGAACCTTGCAACGGCGGTTCAAGACCCAATTATGAAAAAAATTTGTGAGCCAAGAGGAGACTCCCTTTGTGAGGCATGCCTTTTTGCAGCCAGAAGACTGGACCATGTTTGTGCAGGAAACCAATCTCCTAGATTTCAGCGATTGAGCCAGGGGATGAAAGAAAAGAGAGCATTGCATGATAAGCCACACAGGACGGGCAGAAAAGGTTATGTTCATAAAAGGAAAGAGTGGGAGGAGGAGGATGCAATGCTAGCTGAAGAAGGAAAACAGAACCCTTGGGACCAATTTCCTGGACGTTCGAGGCCTTATCTGCGGACAAGGGTAGGGAAGAGGAAGACCACTAGTGAAGGAAGCGGGGACATAACATTCAGTAACCCTGCGGTGGTGGGGGTAGCAACTATGGTGAAAACACTTGCAACTCAAGCTAGCAATGGTTCTTTCGGGGTTAGGGAGAATGATATCCTCACCGCAGCACTTGAGACTCCAGAGCATCGAGGTCGGGTCCGAGGCATGTCTAGTTCACTTGGCTGGGGTAAAGGGTTTGGTGAAGAGTTTGCTGGAATGTACAGGAAGAAGAGGAACAAGAAGGCTGAACCGCAGATGGAAGACCTAGTTGTTGAAGCAGTCACCAGAATTGTCTCCATTCTAGTAGAATCAAGCGTTGATATAAGGAAAAATGTACTTCATCCTCCCCAATCACCACCTGTCAGTAGCAGCGACGAAGAAGATGTGCATGACCTCGAGGAAGAAGATGTGCATGGCCTCGAGGAAGAAGATGTGCATGGCAGTGAGGAAGAAGAAGCACGTGGCAGAGAGGAAGACCAATGGCATGTCAGCGAGGACGAAGGTAGTCAACAGCACATTGATAGTCGATCACCTATGCTGGACACAATAGATAAGCTGACAGAGCTAACCAAGTGCAGCCTTTTGGATGGCTTCGGGAATAAAGTGGAGCTCGCACTAGCCACTGTCTTTCCATTGGAAAAGACTCCATACAGTACCGGTGCAGGATGGGTATGCTGTGGTGCAACCTAGTTATGTGTGGGGCAATACAGGTCACTACCCTCTGCCTGTACCAATTGGGGGGGATGAAGTAACAACCCTAGCTGAGGCTCTCTGCATAAGGATCCAATGGTCAGAGAACAGGATCCATGTACCACCCATTACGAGAAATACCAACCCTGCTCCCACATCAGGTAGCAGGGGTACAGCATCAGATGGAGGTACTGCAGCTCAGCGTCAGCAAGAGAAAGCTCAGCAGCAGCAGCAGATCAGCAAAAATACACAGCAGGAGCATCGACAATAGCAGGAGGAGGACAGGCAATCTCTGCCTAAGAAGCAGCAGCAGATCAGCAAAACTACGCAGCAGGAGCATCGACAACAGCAGGAGGAACCCAGTCAATCTCCACCTAAGCAGCAGCAACAACAGTAGCAGCAGCAATAGCAGTAGTAGTGACAGGCGGAGGACAGGCAATCTCCGCCTGAGCAGTAGCCACCGCAGAAGAAGGGGCCAGGAAACCTCTGCCTAGAGATGAGCTTCTTAACTGTTTTTGGACAAAACAGGATCCAAAATACAAGCCTATTGTGCCTATGTTGTCAGAAGCAGACTTACAGGTTGCTGGACCGAATTGTGCCAGGTTGCATGCTTACGCCATGGAATACAGTAAGGATAAACTTAGTTTTCCAGCAAAGTTGCCTGAAGACTCCTTTCATGGTGCTAGTGATTTAATGTTAAACATTGCATTCAGTCACTTGTATGACCTTATAACCCTGATTGCTCTGGATGAGACCTTCTTGAGGTTGTGGACATTGTAAGTGCCTTAAAACCAAAATAGATATTTCTTTAATTTTGTCCACAAAGTTCATGCATGCTAACATTTGGATTTTTTGTAGGAAAATGAAGGACAAGGCAGCGGAGATGAAGATCAGTGTTGGGTTTTTGGATCCACAGGTTCTCACGACCACAAAGATTCATAAGGAGTCTAACCTTGTAATAAAAGCATTGAGAAATGTAATGACAAATGACTACGTGGTGGGTGCCTTCGGCACCGGTGGCTACTATGTCACACTGATCATCTGTATGAAGTTCAAAGAGGTTTGATATCTAGATTCTGCTAAACATCATCCCCCACGAAAGTTCGAAGACCTCCAAGCGCTTGTGACTTGGTCCGTACCTTGTAGGTTTTGTTCACAAAATTCAATCTCTTAGTGTTTCTAATCGGTATTGCTGATCATGTAGGGCCTCTAAAGATATATGCCCAAAGGACGAAGGGATGAAAGGAAAGTAGACAAAGCTAAAATCCAATCAGACATTCAAGCACAAGCTAAATACCACTATAAGACTGAGGTTTTTTTATGGTCCCTTCATACCAATTTGGTCCTGCATTAACTTGTCATTTTGGTACCTCGATGCGCAGTGTGCTCGGCAGCCATCGGGGTCCTTTTTGCATGGATTCCATGTGTCATTCAATATGTTCAAACTACTTGAAGACATACCTCACATCAAGAAGGCTGCTGTAAGTAGATAATGCTCTCACCCTTGTCTCTGCTCATATATTCTCCATTTGATTTTAGAAACTGATTTGTACTTGTATTCTCATAATTATTTTATTTTGCAGGATTTCAAACCTGCCCTTAATGTTTCTACAGAAGATCTAAAGCCGGTCTGGGAGATGCTATGCGAGTACATTGTTAGGGAGATCCTCGACCGAAACGGCAACCTCTATAACGGTGCACCTGCCTGACAAACTTGAAACTTGTTGCATTCAGGCTAGTTTAGTACTGCCTGAGAAACCAGCTTGGCTGGGGTCAGATGTTGCCTGGTTTAGGTAGTTTTCTCAGGACTCCATCCAAACAAAGCACCGATGACGAACTTGAAACTTTAGCATGCATGTCGATCGGATGAGGAACTTGATGTGATCTCGCATTATTATTTATATATATGCGATCTTGCTTGTGTATATATGTGATGAGAATGTGTTTGTGATGCCTCCTAGCATTGCTATGGTGGATGCCAAATCCTGGCTGTTTCCAAGATGCAGCCCCTGATCTGGTGGCTGCCAAATCCTGGCTGGTTCCGGGATGCAGCCAGAAAATGGGCAGGTTACTGTAGGTGCCCTACGTATCGGTCACGGGCGTTAAGTAAGGCACTTTACAAAAACAGATCCGTGAGTAACGAGCTTCACTTGGAACGCCCGTTACAAGTATGACAACACTATAACGGGCCGCATAAAGGCCCGTTACTAATACTGACAGGTGGGCCCTACAAGTTGATGCTTTCGTCAAGACAGAGGAGACGCGCTTCCATAGCACACATCTCCTGTCGTCGAGACAGACGTGACGCACATCCAGAGCACACGTCTCCTGTCGTGGAGACAGGGGAGACACGCGTCCAGAGCACGCGTCTCCTGTCGTCCAGACAGAGAAGACGCGCATACAAAAAATGCGTCTCCTTACGTGCAGACAAGTGTCCACAGCAAACGTCTCCGATAGTGAGTTCATGTAACGGGCTAGGTTTCTGTGCCCGTTACCAAAGGTCCATGTGGGCCCAGAGAAACAGACATTTCAGGTGATCGGTAACTTGTTTCGGTAACGGCCTTTGTTAGACGCCCATTACAATTACATGTTATCAGTAACGGGCATCCGCCCGTTACTTTTCTTGGCTTATTTGTAACGCTTGATCGGTAACGGGCGTTTTGCCCGTCACCAATGGCCATCCGCGCCCGTTACCAATGTCTGTTTTTCACGTAGTGTCCATCCATCCAATCATTCTACCGACGCCCATTCACCAGAAAGCCACCGCCGCATGATGAGGGATAGAGTTAGCTGAGTTCGTCTCAAGCATCAACACTGGCGGAGGGAATGAAGCAAGAGGAGGACTCCAAACTGTCGGCCTAGGGGTGTTCCCAAGCTTCATCGCCACCATCTTCATCGACGACGTTCTCTGGAGTCTCCATCACACCTATGTGCTTCAATCCGTGTAAGATGATGGGGTAACGTCTCTGTTCATCCCTAAGGTTAGATGGATCTTTGATATGTAATCACTACATGAACCCTATGCCTCGATGCTGCATGGTCTATGTCTTTTGAATGCTTTATTTACATATATGTGTACAACATGTGATCTTAGTAGGGTTTGTGGTAATCGTGTTGATTAGCTTAACTCTATGGATGCTTAAATATAGATGCGTTAGCGATGTGATTAATTACCTTCGCGTAGTGACGGTACGAGAGAAGGGAAAAGGCCTAGCGACTGCATAACCGCCGTGAAGCTAGAAAATGTAACACCTCTTTCATGTAGTAGATGCATAACTATGTGATCGTAGATACTAGGGAGAGAACGCTTATCTATCTTAATCTCTCTCTCTCTTGTACCAACCTTTGCCATCTAGTTTAGCCTTAGATTAACATAGGTTAGATTGCCTTTCCTTTAGATTAATATCTCTTTCAATGGTTTTCCAATCAACAATATTCACTACGTGAAAACCTCACATAGGTCACGCAGCATTTGTAACGGGCCCTTAACACCCGTTACATGGACCCCATCTGTAACGGTTGTTGTTTGGCACCCGTTACGCATAAGCGTGGTAGGCTCGACCCCGATGTGGCCAACACAGCGCCCGTTACCAATGACGACTTCCAGTAACGAGATTCTTAAATGCCCGTTACAGTTATTCTTTGTAACGGACGTTAAAACGCGACCGTTACGAAAGTTAAACCTATCGGTAACGGACTCTTTAAGTCCATTACTATTCACTGCCATATCGGTAACGTGCTTTTAAGTCCGTTACTGATGATAATTTGACGCCCGTTACTAGACTCGGAGCTCAATAATTGAAGTCCATCACTGTCACTGCCGTCAAATATTTGACTATGTCATCATAGCAAATATTGGATATCACACAAACATATAATCATGTCTCTTAAATAAGATGCAAAACCACAAGTACACATAGATAGTAGTCATAAGAGCATATTCTACATATTTAAGATGCATATATAGCTAGCATCACATGTTCACATATGACATGCATAATGTTCAGAAGAAACAGATTCACATGATCACATCTGACGTGCATCAGCAGGGGCACTAGTTAGATGGCTTCTTTTGTGCTACAGCCTCAAGTTCAGCTATCTTTGCCTCTAGTTTTACAAGTCTTTCCTGCAGCTCAGCATTCTTCTTTGCAGCTTCGGCAAGTTCAATATCCTTCATCTTCTATGCGCCTTTAAGCTTCTCCACCTCAGATTCTAGTATTTTCTGACCATTTGCTAGGAGACTTATGTCATCCACAGCCTTGTCATCCATCCTTCTATCCACCTTGTCGAGTACTTTCCAGATGCAGTGAAGATCCTCCCGAGTAACAACACATTTCTACAACAAAGGAAAATTGATGCAAGTTTCATAATTAGATTGCCAAGTTTAATATCATGAAAGATGTAACTGGTCAAACACGAAAGTTGTTTAGCTGTAACTGGGTTCAGAGCTTGGTTGATCCTGTGGATTTGTTTCCAAATCATGTCAATGTCCTCCCAAGCTACAACACCTCCCTAAAACAAAGGCACTGGATGTTCAGTTAGTAAAAGTTGATGTAGCATGGAGATTCTGAAATTGAAGTAGTATATAGAATAAGTTCAACAATTTTGTGAGCAGCATATGATGAGTACCATGTATTAAATTTCAAACATAACAAAATTTCTACTCGAAAGGTTAATAATTTTCCTCCCGAGTAACAACACATTTCTAAAACAAAGGCAAATTGAAGCAAGCTTCACAATTAGATTGCCAAGTTTAATATCATAAAGTTGTAACCGGTCAAACAAGAAAGTTGTTTAGCTGTAACTAGGTTCAGAACTTGCCTGCTGCTTCTCTTTACCAATGTCATCCTTCTTCATTCTTTCCATCTTGTTTATGAATGTGCAGATGTAGTCTAAGGTTTTCTTTATCTTGTCGATTTCTGTCCAGATCCTGACAATGTCATGTGCTGGTACAACAACTTCCTAAAACAATGGAAAATTGATGCATTGGAACAATTGATCAGTGAAGGCACTGGATGTTCAGTTAATAAAAGTCACTGAGCATGAAGATTCAGAAATTGAAGCAATATATACAGAATGAGTTCAACATTTTTTTGAGCAGCATATGATGAGTACCAGGAATTCAATTTCAAGCATAAATCTAACTTCAAGCATACCAAACACGAGGAAGGCTCGGCCTCTGCCTGCCGGGCGTCGCCGGAGTGCACCCCCTTGGTGCTTGCACGTGTGTACGGCCTCCTCCCCCTGGCCGACGAAGAACCGATCTCTTCGCTGCGGAACCTCACTCTCTTGGCGGGGGTGGTGGGCGGGGCCTTCTCCTCCTCGCTGCAGAACCTCCCTCTTGAGTCGTGGTGGGGGAACGACTGCTTTCCGCCGGCCATCTCTGCGACGGAGACGAGGAAGGAGAAGGGGATCGGAGAGAAGGCAACGGAGACGAGGAAGGCAGAAGGTTTGAGAAGGAAGGCAGAATGGTAGATTGAGTGGCAGGGGAGAGTGGCTTTTGGTCAAACATTGGGAACAAAGGATACGTGGATAAGCCAAACCTCATCTCCAATGCACGGGGGCAGCGCGTGGGGCCGGCTCCTCCTTGTTGGTTTGGAGGGGCAAATGCGACGCGGAATAACCATCCCGCGTAGTCTCCTTTGTATCTATCTGGATTGACAGGTAGCCCGATCTCTCAGGGCTCCCATTTCGACATACAGGCATAATCAACAAAAAATCTTTTGAGACAAAACAGACATAATATAGATAAAGATAACTTGTCCACATATATAGATAAAGATTACTTGTCCACAAAGATCCACACAGATATACATAATTATTACAAACAGTTAATAACTTGTCCATCATGCTATCTGACCATGCACATCAACAAAAGCATGCCCCCTTCAACATCAACAAAAGCATGGTATCTTCAACTAAGGTTTGCTTTTTTTGCAGCCTATTCAAATGCAACCAAGGTATCTTGAAACACATCGAGCGCATCTTCCATGGGCTGCAGATTTTGTTCAGCCACAAACTTGTACCACCTCATGAATGCAGCCTTTGTGAGGAGGATGTGCATTTCTTCCTTAATATTATCAACCCCAGGTTTCACATATTCCCAGACAGTGTCATGCCATTTTGATTCCTATGGAATGAAAAACATAGGAAAGTTGCTACATTGATCATTTGGATGAACCATAGGAATGAGAAGATTGAGATAGACAAAGGAACAAGCTAGCCATTTCATAGGAACAAGTTGCTACATTGATCATGTTAGAAATCCTACAAAATCTCTATGGAACAAGTAGATCAAGCTCAAGCTCAAGCTGCTCCATTTATAGAACAAGTAAAAGGCACTGTGATTCAGAGAAACTTGCCTCGCCGTCGTCGTGGTAGTTGCCAGCGTCGGATATGAGGTCCTCTACACCTTCGCCACTCCCTCGACCCCTCGCCGTTGTTGCAAGACATTTGCCATCGCAGACGTGAGGCAGGCACCTTGCGCTCTTCGCTGCCCCCTCGCCGGCACGCTCCTCCCTGCCGTTACTTGGCCCCTCGTCGGAACCCGAGTGGATCTAGTTGATGACGCTCATCTCCGGCTTTGGGTTCGCTGCACCACCGCTTGGCCCCTCTCCGACAGTCATCGTCATCTCCGTCTTCGCCGTAATCTCACCGGCGCGTGCGCGGATCCAGTTGCGGCACCGCATCACGTTCGGCTTCTCCTCCTCGATACACGGTGCACGGGGCCGTCCGCTGCTTGGCCCCTCGCCGGCGCTCATCGTCATGTCCCCGCCTCCGCTCACCTCACCGGCGCCGCCTCCGCTCACCTACACTAATCCCTAGTGAGAAATTAGGAAAGCGTCGTGTGTGCTGCGCTTATCCATTCGGGATCTTATATTCATTTTCCAAAATGGAGAGCCATTGCCAACGCAGGTTCGAGAACCCACGTCACATTAGTTGTCACGTGGGGCGGGAAGGCAATGGTTATCTTTTTTATATAGGCTACGGATGCTGACACGTGGGCTCGACACTATTTTTTTTGAAATGAAACTTACTTCCCTCAAATATTAGAGCCCATAAAACAGCACCTATAAATTCATTAAAAATACGAACAATTAGTAGTTGGTCATTTAGTATTCGAATAAAATATCAGTAGGCACACTTGTGTAACCAAAATTATCAAAATTCGAATTTTTATCTCGTGTTTGGGATATAATAATTCTAATAACGTATTAGGTTCGTCCAAAAATTCTACAAATTCAGTTGGCAACATAATTTGGGTCCCTAAACTTGTCATAAAAATTTCAAGTGGTTTCTAAAAAGGAAGATCATACTTGTGTACAAATGTTTACATCTCTCACACAGTTACCTAGAATGTTACTTCGACACTGAAGTTTTCCACACTTTACAACATGTTCGAACTCATATACATTTGAAAATTTAATAAAACCTTGTGTCCACCTTAACAATACGAAATACAAAGTTTCATTAGTAATGGTTGTGTAAAACAAATATTATTTCTATGTTCTACTTATCAAGTACAAGATAAGGCATAAAAACATTACTAACGAAAAGGAAATATACACTAAACAATGAAATTAATGAAAAGATGGCGATTTTAGAAAAAATAAGAAAAAACAATCATCAAATTTGGATTACGTATGACCGAGAAATACGTGACAGAAAATTTGGTTCCAGATTAAAAGGAGAAAGGAGAACTGTTTCCTTTGTGGTTGGTTTCCAGCGAATAGAGGTATTAATAAATTAAAATAAGCTATATGAACAGTCTTTGCATTGGAACTTGAAAAGAGGTATTAAAATAAGGTATATGGACCGTCTTTGCGGGACGGAGAAAAAAGTCTTTTGTCAAATGCGACGCTGGTTAGTGGACACGCGTCGCCGCAGCGTACCGCGTTTCGAGGCGTAGTGGTGTGTCGCAGTGGGAAGACTGGACTCCTGACGGTTCTCCGTCTTGTCATATAAATGCCCGGCTGGCCAAGAGCTTTCTTCCATAACCTTCAAGCGCGCCACCAAGAAAACCCCAGCACCACCGTCGTCTCCGGTCACCAAGAGCTTCTTCTTCCTCAAGCGCACACATGGCATCGTCGTCGAGCGAGCCATCGAGGAAGCGGGGAAGAGAGGAGGACGACAACGATGAAAGCAGCTGCCGTCATCATCAAGGAGGCGCCGGTGCCGCCGGCCGAGGAGGCACCGGCACCGCCGCCCGTGCAGCCCTCCTCTCTGAGTTCACAACTAGTTTTGGACAAGATTTGGTCCATCCAAGTCTTGGCCGAAGCTTTCAGGAAGCTTCAACAGGTGTGCGTTAAGCTCGGTGTGCCACGACCCAACGATCCGCTGTAGAGGTCCGTGAAGGATTTCGCCTTGAAGATCTGTTGGTTGGCTGGGGACCTTGAGAGAGTCGTGGTCTTGGGCGATGGCGACGGCGACGGTGACGACGGCGGCGACGGCGACGACGACAGCGACAGGGACGACGACAATGGCGCTTTGACGACGGTGACGAACGCGGCCTCGGCGGCTCTGACTCCGACTCCGACGGTGGGGCTCCTCCAGTGGCGGCGACAAGTCTTCCTACCTTAGCTTAATTAATTTGTTTCTCCTCTATGTGTTTGTCCTCCTCTGTTTGTTTGTGGAACTCTGCTTGTTCCTCCTATGTGTTTGTTGTACTTGTGATGAACTACATCTATGTGGCAGCGGAGAGGGGCTTTTGGTCAAACATTGGGAACTCTGCTTGTTTGTCATGAACATGTTCCTCTGTTAATATCTGTTCCTCCTGTGTGTTTGTTGAACTGCTGATGAACTACATCTAACAATGGCAGAGTGGCAGCGGGGCAACAATGAATTGCAATGTTTGTTACTCTATTTGTTAGTGAAAAGATTCTGAGTTTCGAAATGCTGGTGCAGGCTGGTTTATTTCACACTGATGAAACAAATTAAAGCACCACTTTTCACATCACAATTACTTCTTTGCAGCATACATCCCTAGTAAACATCCAAATACTACACAAACAGCACCCACAATAATCAAGTTCATCTTCCAGATCACATTGTCCATCTTCTCCTCCAGTGCTTTCTTCCTCTGCTTGTCGTCCTGTGCTTTCCTCTGATTCTCGCTCCCAAGTTGACAATCCACTGAATCAACTACTTCATCGATCATGTTTGCCCAGTTCGACAGTCGAAAAGATATGATGCCAGCATCCTTCAGCATCTGGAGATCCTCCTTCTCGAAACGGTAATATCCACAAAGCTTGGGGAACTGTGCAAATCAAAAGCACATAAGAACACTAACTCAGATTTGGGAAATCACAGCTTAGACTACTCACCGCGTTCCTCGCACACTTGAAATAAAGACGACTGTGGTTTTCACCTTCCTTCTGCGTCCTCCCCTCCACCACCCGAGCCATACCACAGTCTGGGCAAGGGACCAGTGGGAAGCTGCTTAGCTCACCGACTAGATCCAAGCCGATGGAGTGAATGCGGCTGCCCCGACCACCTTGAAACCTGCTCCTACCACGTCCACCTCCAGACGAATCGGCGTAGTGCGACATGTGCACGACGGTGGGGAAAGGAAGGGCGGGCGGCGGTGGAGCTCAGAGCGGGGAAGATGTAGCAGGGAGCTCAGTGGTCAGAGCGTTGTGTGTGCTGCGCTTATCCCATTCGGGATGTTATATTCATTTCCAAAATCGAGTGTCATTTCCGACGCGGGTTCGAGACCCCGCGTCTCATTTGTTGTCAGGTGGGTTCGACCGGCCAGGCAACGTTATCTTTTTTATATAGGTTACTGACGCTGACACGTGGGCCTGACAGTAATTTTTTTGAAATGAAACATGCTTCCCTCAAATATTAGAGCCCATTAAACAGCACCTAAAAATTCATTAAAAATATGAACAATTCGTAGTTGATCATCTAGTATTCGAATAAAATATCAGCAGGCACACTTGTGTAACCAAAATTATCAAAATTCGAATTTTTATCTCATAGTTGGGATATAATAATTGTAATAATGTCTTAGGTTGGTCTAAAAATTCTACAAATTGACTTGGCAACATAATTTGGGTCCCTAAACTTGTCATAAAAATTTCAAATGGTTTCTCAAAAGGAAGATCATACTTGTGTACAAATGTGTACATCTCTCACATAGTTTCCTAGAATGTTATACTTCGACACTGAAGTTTTCCATACTTCACAACATGTTCGAACTCATATACATTTGAAATTTTAACACAACCTTGTGTTCACCTTAACATTACGAAATACAAAGTTTCATTAGTAATGGTTGTGTAAACCATAAATTATTTCTATGTTACTTGTAAGAAACAAGATAAAGGCGTATAAACAACATCTAGGAAATGGAGTTATATACGAAACAATGTCATAAATGAATAGAAGTTTATTTTAGAAAAAATCAGAAACAAATATCATCAAATTTGGATTACGAATGATGGAGAAATACGTGATTGAAATCTTTGATTGCAGATTAAAAGGGGAAATGATGCAAACCGTTCTTCATTCGAATAGAACTAGCCCCGGCCTGACGTGTTTTCCTAATAATATTGGGCCTTCCAGGTTTAAGGCCCACACACGCCCACTAGCGCTAGGGTTAGTAGGGAAAGACGCCTCCCTCACGCAGTCGCCTCCTCACTCTCCCCTCGCGCCGTCGTCTTTCTCCCCCTCGCGTCGCCGCCGCTTCCTCCCCCTCGCCCCCTCTGCCGCCGCTTCCTCACCCTCGCCTTCCTCCCCTCACCCCTCCCCCCCGCGACGCGATGCATGCTACACACCTTCGCTGAGACGCACGCCACACCACCCCTCACCTTCCAGCGATGACGCCTAGGAGGAGGAGGAGCGATCCAGCGCACGAGGTCGACGCGAGGACGTGGCGACTAGAGATCCCTCTGCTCCGACAGTGACAAGGTGAACTACATGCTAGAAATCCCTCCTACATCATTAAGATACATTCTTGACTATGCTCACCAGTAGCGTAGCCACATTGGGGCCAGCTGGGGCAGCCGCCCCATCTAATCTGCCCTAACTTGACTATATTCCTTCTTCTCTGACGATATTTTTAAGATTCGGTAGTATTTCTAGATGGCGTCATTACTCATAGGACCTTAGTACTTGCTAATTTGTGTCTTTCATCTTCAAATTTAAGACTACATTTTGAAAATTTTCGCTAAAATTTGTGCAACTGCAGCATATAGATGTGTGAATTAGTGTGTGTTTCATTTTGGTTTGGTCCGTCATTAGGTGTCGCCCCAGCTATTTTTTTTTCTGGCTCCGCCACTGATGCTCAGTTAGGGTTTCGAGTTTCAAAACGTATACTTAGCATTTTCCTTTCGACTCACTCTTATATTTGGTTTTGCTCTTGTTCCATATGTACATTTGGACATTCTCTCCAAGTTGAATAAGTACCTCATCAGCAACAGAGGCAGCGAGCATCTTCCTCTTTAAAATGGTAAGGTCGTATTGCCTGAACTAATTTTTTGGTTTCTGAATATTGCATTTATGTTAATGGTTTACCATAGAACCAATGAGATTATAGTGGGCTAAACTAGTTACTGTAATTATTTTCTCATTTGTATGGTCTTGTACACAGTTCTGTGGGTGTTGATTAGATAAATGCTTAGCTGTTATGCATGGTTAACTAAAAATGTGCTCTACTTGTCTCCTGTTGTAGCATGTCTCCTTGGAGAGGTAGTAGTATGGTGTGCTTTTTGTGCTATTCTTGGACACTGAGCTGACCTTTCTCATAATCCCTTGACAATTAATTCATAGGATAACATTGTCGAGGACTACCGACATGGGCAATTTGAAGAAGATGCATATAATGAAGAAGATGGATATGCCACTGCTACTGAAGAACAAGAGCAGGTGGGTGGGGCTACGGGCCGAGCCAGAGTGACAAGGACAGCGACAAAGTGGCCAAGAGACAAAATGGTAGTCAATGAGGTTGAGAGAGGGGGGATGTCAGTACCATTGACACAAAAGCGCAGGTTCAGGGCGCTTGCAGGACTCATCGCTAGACAAAAGATACCTTTGGATTTGCCAGAAATAAAAAAACTAAGCAATGAACAAAAGTGGTACTTGTTTGAAATCTATATGTAGAAACACTTGGAGTTCCAGGAAGACATGAAAGAGCAGGCATTCAAGCTTTTGTGGAAGATTGCAGCCAAGGCATGGAGACAATTCAGATTTCAGCTTAGGCGATATTTTATCAGAAAAGGACTCAAGCCATTTGGAAAGCACGACTTTATCAAGCCGGAAGAGTGGACAGAGTTTGTGAAACAGCAGGATACCGAGGAAGCCTCATCTCTTAGTGGCAAGTTCAAGTCACTTCGAAGCCTGAACACAAACGAGCACAGCATGGGTCCAGCTGGTTATTGTGGAAAACTACCACTGTGGGAGGAAGAGGATAGGAAATTAGCTGCGGCTGGGATCGCCAACCCATATGATGCCATCACTGATGATCGTTCTAGGAATTGGATGCGAGCAAGGAGTAAGCTAGTGGTGACAGACGGTGTTGCCAAGATAGTGATCAACAAAGTAGCAAATGAAAGTGTGGCTGCAGACATCATGGAAAAGAATGCACATGCAGAATCTTCAGGAATGACTTCATGGGTGAGGGAGAATGATGTTCTAAGTCAGTGCTTGGGCCGCCCCGAACAACCAGGTCGCGTGCGTGGTGTCTCCAGCTACCAGGGCTGGAAGTTTGCATGCCCTCAGCACGCTTCCATGTACAGGAAGAGGAAGAGGGCCAGTACTAACTCATCAGTTGATAAGCAACAGATGAAGGAAGAAATCAAGCAAGAACTCAAGGCTGAGATGGAGAAGGATATGCTTGACATGATGGCACGAGGGTACCAGGTGGTGTTTGCACCAGTGTCCAATCGCACAAGCCCTTCACCCGCTGGACTGAAGAGCAGCTGTGCGTTCGCAGATAATGTAGGTTTGATCAATGGCACTGCAGAGTTGTCGACGGAGGTACTACACATTGCTTCCCCCACACAAGAAGACCTTATAGGCACGTTGACGGAACCCACAGACTATGGCCTATGGATCATATTTCACGGTGTTGAATGTGAAGCTGCAATTGGTGTGGTTCAACCAGAGCAGACTACGCTACACACAGTCTCGATTCATGAAGACTGTGCTGTGGTTGAAGTACTGCATGTATATTCTGTCTTTAGGGATCACGTGCTGGAACACCCTCCTAATGACGAGGTGACGACACTTGGACAAGCTCTACACCAGAGGATACAGTGGAAGAGGTGTCACATTCACATCAAGGGAGCACCAATTGCAAAATCTTGCTCGCACACTATGGTACTGTTTCCTTCTGGTTCACAGAGTACAAGACAAAACCCAAACCCAGAAACGCAAACTACAGAACAAAATTCCCCACCTGGTAACCCACCTCCTTCTCCTAGTCCACACCCAGAAACGCAAATTACAGAACAGATTCATTCCCAACCTGGTAACCCACCTCCTCCTCCTCCAGACCCAGAAACGTAAATTACACCCCCACCTTCTCATGAAAGAACAAAACCTCCATCCCCAAAAGAAAGTGCTCAAAACAATGATGCCAAAGCAGGAGCCCAGAGTCATGTGTTGGCTGATGCCGAGAAATCTGTCGACGACAGTTCGAAGAAAGCTGCAGGTACATCTGGGCCCAATATCTCTGCAATAGCTGCTGGTCAGACACCACCTGAGAAACCTTCTTCAGCCATCTCAAAGCAGCAGGAAAAGAAACTCGCTGAAAATAAAAGGTCTACTAGAAAGCGATCTGAGAAAACTTCTTCAGCCATCTCAAAGCAGCAACAGCAGAAAATTGCTGAAAATAAAAGGTCTCAGAAGCCTACCACAAAGCCTTCTTCAGCCATCTCAAAGCAGGAGGAAAAGAAGCCTGCCAGAAAGCCATCTGAGAGAAACGCTAGGAAGAAGGCGGCCAATGTTGCTATGACTCATATTAACCCAAACTACAAATTTGGAAATGCAGTGCTCAGTGCTGATGAACTCAACCATCCGGATACTGCTCCTCCTTCTGTCACTAATCTCCACAATTTCTACATGGGACGTTGTAAGGACAATGATGAGTCTCTGATTTAGGGCATAATATGGCCCAAGCATGGCTGGTGGCCTGTGAGAGAAGATGAAAAATACGAGCTGTTGTCTGTGATCATCAGCGACTTGTAGGATCTCTTCAACTTGGATGCTTTGGATATGGGACTTCTCCGCTGTTTCATCCTGTAAGTTGCTTGAAAATTTAATCTGCTTCTCACTAATCATTTTCTATCTAAATGTGCTTTGTGCCTCAGTTAATCTTTACTGTGTATTTTGCCTCCTTACACTTTGTTTTTTCTTAATATTAGGAATATGGCTGTAGAAGTACGGCAGAAGAAGGAACCCGTTGACTTCCTTGATCCTGAATGCTTTAGCATGTCAAATATACAAAATAATAGGGACTTTTTGTGTCATATACGAAGCGTGCCTACCAGTCATATGCTAAAAAGAGAGTCATCATTTCCTGCTATAACACTGGGGAGCACTGGATTGCAGTGGCGATCTTTCCAAAGCAGAAGACGGTCTTGTATCTTGATTCATATAGGATGCTAGACACTAATTTCTCTCAGTTGGTACTTGCCATTGATGAGTAAGTTCTTTTTCTTTCTTAACCTACAAACTTCCTCAACAAACTCCGCGGAGTATATTAATGGTGCCCTAACCATTGTTGCATGTTTTGTTGCCCCGCTGCGCCTTGAACCATGAGAAGGCTTTTGATGTACGTATTACTTAGTATTTCCTGCCTGTGGAAGCTAGTACTAAAGCTTGAGTTTATTTCTTCTCACCACTGTTTGTCTATGTATATTTATCGTAGTGCCACCAACAACCTTACAAATCCAGAGTCTGCGGCTTCTATTGTGCCTATCACATGCTTACAGTGAAAAATAAATTCAAGGACCCTGAGGTACTTTCTTGGGATCTGCAACTGTAACACCTGCAACTGAGGACAGTTCTTGCTTATTAGCACTGCACATGTTTGGTAACCACCTGTGTGCTGACTGCTGACATTGTTATATTCAGGCATTTCACATACCTACTTGTCAGCTACACCGAGACACGCTGCTCCACATTAGGGAAAGAACTACCTCATTCCTCATGGACCAGGTGATCGCACCCTCAGGAAAATTTCACATTAATGATGCTATGATGGCTCGCATTGTATTAGATACCAATCCTCATGGCAAGTAATGATATTGTTGTGAACCTTACTTAGCTTGTTAGAAGAGGATACTGAATGCCTGAATTTTGACAGATTATGCATGTGAAACTTGTGGATTTCTATTCAGTTTGTGGAGTTTTGTGAATGTGGATGCTGGACCTAATTTTTGTGAAAGTAGACAACACGTCTCCTTTAGTCGAGACAGAGGAGATGCAAGTTCACAGTACTCATCTCCTTTGGTGGAATAGAGGAGACACACGTACACAATAGGCGTCTCCTTTGGTCCATACAGAGGAGACGCACGTACACAGTACGCGTCTCCTTTGGTCAAGACAGAGGGACACGCGTACTGACAAGATGCATCTCCTTTGGTCGAGACAGAGAGAGACGCGGGTTCACAGTAGGTGTCTCCTTTCGTCGAGACATAGGAGATGCGCACTGACAAGACGCGTCTCCTTTCGTCCAGATGGAGGAGATGCGCACTGAGGAGATGTGTCTCGTTTCGTCCAGACGGAGGAGACGCGCACTTACACGACGCGTCTCCTTTCGTCAAGACAGAGGAGACGCGTCATTTTCCGCGTCTTCGATGTTGAGTTCATGTAACGGGCTCGGTTTCTGCGGTCGTTACCAAAGGTGAATGTGGGCCCAGAGAAACAGACGTTTCAGGTGACCGGTAACTAGTTTCGGTAACGGTCTTTGTTAGACACCCGTTACTAATACGTGTTATGAGTAACGGGCTCAGTGTCTGCACCCGTTACTAAAGGCTCCGGTGGGCCCTGAGAAACATCCATTTCAGGTGACCGGTAAGTAGTTGTGGCAACGGTCTTTGTCCGATGCCCGTTACAATTACATGTCATCAGTAACGGGCATCGGCCCGTTACCTTTGTTGGCTTATTTGTAACGCTTGATCGGTAACGGGCGTTTTGCCCGTTACCAATGGCCATCTGCGCCTGTTACCAATGTCTGTTTTTCACGTAGTGATTAGTACTTGGTTAAGCGCTCGCAATTCCGTTGCTCCTTGGGTTGACAAGAACCTTGGTGATCACCCCGTGGTGAAAAAAGCAATAGGTGGTCCGTACGCTTGGGGATTGAAGTTCGTTATGAGTTTTAACCATCAACCAACCGCATCGAGCTCCTCCGCCACCACCGCACTCGGATCTAGGTCCTTGCCGCTGCGGCTACCTCCACACCTCGCCCCGCCGTCGCTCCTCTCTGCCAGGCCGAGAGGTAGCGAGCGGAGGGGGGAGAGGAGGGGTAGTAAGCGAAGGGCGGCGCAGGTGGAAGAAGAGGAGGGGCGGCGGGGGAGGATGTTGCACCAAGAGGAGGCGCGCGAGGGCCGGATGCACCGCCGCACCGGGAGGGAGGTGGCTGGGGACATGGCGGTAGGACGGGAGGACAGGGCGGGAGAGGGAGGTGAGGTGGCTGGGGACAGGGCACGAGGGAGGCTGGGCGCCTAGGGTTAGGGGAGGCGGCTTTTTATAGGGAGATGGCGAAATTTGAGCAGTGTTCGGATGGATAAGTATGAGTCTAGATGTTTGGATGGTATTTTCCTTCTTCACCATGTCCCTGGTGTACTTCGCCTGATGTACAAACGTCCCATCCTTGCACTGCTTGATCTGGAGTCCTAAGAAAAACTACAGCTCGCCCATCATGGACATCTCAAATTCCCTGCTCATGTCATCTGCAAATCTGGCAACAAGATCATGAGAAGAGCCACCAAAGATTATGTCATCCACGTATATCTGAACAATCAAAAGGTCATTCCCATGCTTAAGGAGAAACACGGTCTTATCAACTGTGCCCATCACAAACCCCTTACTCAGCAAAAACCCTCTCAACCTGCCATACCAAGCTCTAGGTGCCTGTTTCAACCCATAGAGCGCACTCTGGAGTTTGTATACACGGTGTGGGTATTTCTCGCTCTCAAACCTCGGGGGTTGCCTCACATACGCTTCTTCCTCTATCACCCGATTCAAGAAAGCACTCTTGACATCCATTTGGTACAACTTGAACCCTTTAGCCATGGCAAAGGCTAGAAGGATCCTAATTGCCTCCATACGGGCCACAGGAGCAAATGTCTCCTCATAATCAATGCCCTCTTTCTGGTTGAACCCCTGAGCCACCAACCTCGACTTGTTTCTCACAACCATACCATTCTCACCCTCTTTGTTCTTCCACACCCACTTGGTACCTATGGGACGACAATTTTGTGGTGGATTGACTAACACCCAGACTTGGTTCCTCTCAAAATTCTCCAACTCCTCATGCATGAAATTCACCCAATTCTCATCAGCCAAAGCATGTTGAATATCTTTGGGCTCAAAAGAAGCGACAAAAGCAGAGTGAGCGAAATGAGAAGTGTTCCTTGACCTCGACCGTGTAGTGCGTTCATGAATGTTGCCAATGATCGTAGATGGTGGGTGATCCACTTGTACACACCGGGGAGCCTGTCGCCTGGACACAATCTCCCCCTCGGCAGCAGCCTCCACTCGAACAGCCTCAGTCGTAGTGGGTGTAGGGGATGGTCCATCCTCGATCGTCATCGTAGTAGTGGAAGTAGCGTGTACACGATTAGCCACGGGAACATCACCACCATCATCGTCGTCATCTCCATCTCCATCCTTCTCATCCTCAAAGATCCTCGCTCCAATCTCCTCGTCACCTGTACACTCAAAAGCAGAAGAACTACATGGATGTGTCTCGTCGAAGGTTACCTCGCAAGTCTCCATGATTCGGTTAGTGTCAAGATTGAGCACACGATATGCTCTAGAATGAATCGCATAACCAAGGAAAATACCATGAGGAGTCTAGATGTTCGGATGGTATTTTCCTTGGTTATGCGATTCATTCTAGAGCATATCGTGTGCTCAATCTTGACACTAACCGAATCATGGAGACTAGCGAGGTAACCTTTGACGAGACACAACCATGTAGCTCTTCTGCTTTTGAGTGTGCAGGTGACGAGGAGATTGGAGCGAGGATCTTTGAGGATGAGAAGGATGGAGATGGAGACGACGACGATGATGGTGGTGATACTCCCGTGGCAGATCTTGTACACACTACTTCCACTACTACGATGACGATCGAGGATGGACCATCCCCTACACCCACTACGACTGAGGCTGTTCGAGTGGAGGCTGCTGCTGAGGGGGAGATTGTGTCTAGGTGAGAGGCTCCACAACGTGTACAAGTGGATCACCCACCATCTACGATCATTGGGGACCTTCATGAACGCACTACACGGTCGAGGTCAAGGAACACTTCTCATTTTGCTCACTCTGCTTTTGTCGCTTCTTTTGAGACCAAACATATTCGACACGCATTGATTGATGAGAATTGGGTGAATTCCATGCATGAGGAGTTGGAGAATTTTGAGAGGAACCAAGTCTGGGTGTTAGTCGATCCACCACTAAATTGTCACCCCATAGGTACCAAGTGGGTGTGGAAGAACAAAGAGGGTGAGAATGGGATGGTTATGAGAAAAAAGTCGAGGTTGGTGGCTTAGGGGTTCAACCAGAAAGAGGGCATAGATTATGAGGAGACATTTGCTCCTATGGCCCGTTTGGAGGCAATTAGGATCCTTCTAGCCTTTGCTGTGGCTAAAGGGTTCAAGTTGTACCGAATGGATGTCAAGAGAGCTTTCTTGAATGGGGTGATAGGGGAAGAAGTGTATGTGAGGCAACCCCTGGTGTTTGAGAGCGAGAAGTACCCACACCGTGTATACAAACTCCAGAGAGCGCTCTATGTGTTGAAACAGGCACCTAGAGCTTGGTAATATTGGTTTGAACCCAATTCATGACGAGTGCATAAGCCTTCTCCCTCTCAGTTCCTCCGCAATCGACATACCAGAAATCATGAGTAGTGAATTTGAGATGTCCATGATGGGCGAGCTACAGTTTTTCTTAGGACTCTAGGTTTTCCTCCCCCAGTAGATTGCTCTGAACTGCTTCTTTTTCCTCTGCTTGCCTTAGGCTAGACTCTTGTATAGACTCTGACCTCTGGATATATGGAAGCATTCAGCATTGAGGTGATCTCCTAGCTCTTTGTGATTTTCGTGTCATTTTCGGGGCTATTTTTGGGGAGTTTTGTTCTTCGCTCGATTCGGGGATTTGAGGGTGTTTTCCTTCGGATTTCTTTGAGGGGATCATGGGTGGATGCCTTGCGCATCTTTGTGTGCGATCTTGACCCCTCAAACGCCCGGGAAAGTCTTCGATTCGTGAGTTTTTGGCTGGAGCTCGAGTTCTTGGTGGTGGTTCATGTGATCCGCGATTCCCGGTGATTTAGTGAGCTAGAGGTCGAGAATTTTGGGGTATAGCTTCATCTTGTGTTGCTTATCATCTCCCCCAAATCTTGTCTCAAGAGCTTTAGCCGTTTGGGATTTTCGGTCATGGATTTGGTTGGACCAGCTCGTGTTCGCTCTGCGGGTGGGAAGTGGTATGCTCTTGTGGTTGTTGATGATTTTTCGATGTCCTCTTGGGTTTTCTGTTTGGAGGATAAGAGCGAGACATTTGGATTTGTTCGGGACATGATCTTGAGGTTGAAGAATGAGAGACATGGTGATGCCATTCGAGCTATACGCAGTGACAGTGGCACGGAGTTCAAGAACTCTCATTTTGATGCCTTTAGGAGTGATCTTGGTCTCGATCATCAGTATTCTTCCCCATACGTTACTTGCCAGAATGGCGTAGTGGAGAGGAAGAACCGGAGCCTTTGTGAGATGACTAGGACGATGCTCGATGAGCATAGGACTCCTAGGCGTTTCTGGGCCGAGGCGGTCAATACCGCTTGCTATGTCTCAAATCGCATCTTCCTTCGTGCTTTCAAGAAGAAGACCTCTTATGAGCTGATGCATGGGCGACAACCCAAGGTGAGTCACTTTAGAGCTTTTGGTTGCAAGTGTTTCATTCTAAAGAAGGGCAAGTTGGATAAGTTTGAGTCTAGATGTTCGGATGGTATTTTCCTTGGTTATGCAATTCATTCTATAGCATATCGTGTGCTCAATCTTGACACTAACCGAATCATGGAGACTTGCGAGGTAACCTTCGACGAGACGCAGCCATGTAGCTCTTCTACTTTTGAGTGTGCAGGTGACGAGGAGATTGGTGCGAGGATCTTTGAGGATGAGAAGGATAGAGATGGAGACGACGACAATGATGGTGGTGATGCTCCCGTGGCTGATCGTGTACACACTACTTCCACTACTACGACGACAATCAAGGATGGACCATCCCCTACACCCACTACGACTGAGGTTGTTCGAGTGGAGGCTGCTGCTGAGGGGGAGATTGTGTCCAGGCGAGAGGCTCCACGGCGTGTACAAGTGGATCGCCCACCATCTACGATCATTGGCGACCTTCATGAACGCACTACACGGTCGAGGTCAAGGAACACTTCTCATTTCGCTCACTCTGCTTTTGTCGCTTCTTTTGAGATAAAGATATTCGACACGGATTGACTGACGAGAATTGGGTGAATTCCATGCATGAGGAGTTGGAGAATTTTGAGAGGAACCAAGTCTGGGTGTTAGTCGACCCACCACTAAACTGTCGTCCCATAGGTACCAAGTGGGTGTAGAAGAACAAAGAGGGTGTGAATGGGATGGTTGTGAGAAAAAAGTCGAGGTTGGTGGCTCAGGGGTTCAACCAGAAAGAGGGCATAGATTATGAGGAGACATTTGCTCTTCTGGCCCGTTTGGAGGCAATTAGGATCCTTCTAGCCTTTGCTGTGGCTAAAGGGTTCAAGTTGTATCGAATGGATGTCAAGGGTGCTTTCTTGAATGGGGTGATAGAGGAAGAAGTGTATCTGAGGCAACCCCTAGGGTTTGAGAGCGAGAAGTACCCACACCGTGTATACAAACTCCAGAGAGCGCTCTATGGGTTGAAACAGGCACCTAGAGCTTGGTAATATTGGTTCGAACCCAATTCATGACGAGTACAGAAGCCTTCTCCCTCTCAGTTCCTCCGTAATCGACTTACCAGAAATCATGAGCAGGGAATTTGAGATGTCCATGATGGGCGAGCTGCAGTTTTTCTTAGGACTCTAGGTTTTCCTCCCCCAGTAGATTGCTCTGAACTGCTTCTTTTTCCTCTGCTTTCCTTAGGCTAGACTCTTGTATAGACTCTGACCTCTGGATGTATGGAAGCATTCGACATTGCGGTGATCTCCTAGCTCTTTGTGATTTTCGTGTCATTTTCGGGGCTATTTTTGGGTAGTTTTGTTCTTCGCTCGATTCGGGGATTTGAGGTTGTTTTTCTTCGGATTTCATTGAGGGGATCATGGGTGGATGCCTTGCGCATCTTTGTGTGTGATCTTTACCCCTCAAACGCCCGGGAAAGTCTTCGATTCGTGAGTTTTTGGCCGGAGCTCGAGTTCTTGGTGGTGGTTCATGTGATCCGCGATTCCCGATGATTTAGTGAGCTGGAGGTCGAGATTTTTGGGGCATAGCTTCATCTTGTGTTGCTTATCATCTCCCCCAAATCTTGTCTCAAGAGCTTTAGCCGTTTGGGATTTCCGATCATGGATTTGGTTGGACCAGCTCGTGTTCGCTCTGCGGGTGGGAAGTGGTATATTCTTGTGGTTGTTGATGATTTTTCGAGGTACTCTTGGGTTTTCATTTTGGAGGATAAGAGCGAGACATTTGTCTTTGTTCGGGACTTGGTCTTGAGGTTGAAGAATGAGAGACATGGTGATGGCATTCGAGCTATACGCAGTGACAATGGCACGGAGTTCAAGAACTCTCATTTTGATGCCTTTTGCAGTGATCTTGGTCTCGATCATCAGTATTCTTCTCCATACGTCGCTTGCCAGAATGGCGTAGTGGAGAGGAACAACCGGACCCTTTGTGAGATGGACAGGACGATGCTCGATGAGCATAGGACTCCTAAGCGTTTCTGGGCCGAGGCGGTCAATACCGCTTGCTATGTCTCAAATCGCATCTTCCTTTGTGCTTTCAAGAAGAAAACCTCTTATGAGCTGATGCATGGGCGACAACCCAAGGTGAGTCACTTTATAGCTTTTGGTTGCAAGTGTTTCATTCTGAAGAAGGGTAAGTTGGATAAGTTTGAGTCTAGATGTTCAGATGGTATTTTCCTTGGTTATGCAATTCATTCTATAGCATATCGTGTGCTCAATCTTGACACTAACCGAATCATGGAGACTTGCGAGGTAACCTTCGACGAGACACAGCCATGTAGCTCTTCTGCTTTTGAGTGTGCAGGCGACGAGGAGATTGGAGCGAGGATCATTGAGGATGAGAAGGATGGAGATGACATGAGCAGGGAATTTGAGATGTCCATGATGGGCGAGCTGTAGTTTTCCCCATGTCCCCATGACTCAAAATTGTGTGGGCCGGAGTGGGCCCCCGAGACAGATTTGCTCTGAGCAAAGGAAATTTTCATCAAGTTAATTATTAAAAATAGCAAATAGATGCGAAAATTTTCCAAAACTTAACATGACATCAGTTATGTTGTATATTACTTATAGAAAAGTTTTTACAATCAAATGCAAATTTGAATTTCTCTAAGACTCCAAACCTAGTGACATTAGTTCAAATTCTTAGAAGCTCCTCGTGAGATGTTTCGGTTTCTAAACAACATATGTGTCTAAGTGCTCAAAGCATTCTCAATTTTTGTACCACAACCTCCACATATGATATCTTGAGCATTTGACAAATTTCGTGATTTTCAAACTTCATTTGGATTTTATATAATTTTAAAATCTTTCTACCTCACGATCTTCATCATGATCAGAGAACCAAATGCCAGAAATTTAGCTTCATTTCATGTACATGGTCTTAGGGATGTCTCATGAACATGAATATCATTTTTTCACCAACTTTACTCAATGGTTTCATGCACTTGCAGCTCATATTGGACATATACGAAAAAATACCTATAATGATGTAATATTATTAAATATAGCAATCAAAGCTAAAATTGTGCCAAATTTGAGCATAAGTTTTGTATATGTGTATGTTGAGGATAAAAAAAGTTTGGAGTGAAGAAAGTGATTTTTTTAAATTTTTTGTCGTGAGCAGAAATAATGCTCTCGGCAAAGAGGTCTCTTTGCCAAGAGTTTTTCATGGGGCTGAGTGTTTTATGTTTGCCGAGAGTTTTTTGTGGGGCTCACGCAAAGCCTTCTTTGCCGAGAGTTTTTTGGGTGGCTCTCGGCAAAGCCTCGGCCTCTCGGCAAAGGCGGAGTATCCGGTAGTGAAAGGGTCCTAGGCGCATGAGTGGAGACTCCAACCGGTACTATAGCTAACCTTTAGTACCAGGTTGCACAACTAGGGAATGAGGCTTCCATCCTAGGCAAAATTTGATATTAGTACTGGTTATTTCAGCACCTGGTACTAATGTCAAATAGAACCAGTACTAATATTCTATGTGAAAAAGGAGACCTGCGGAACCATCCCATGGCCAACATTAGTACCGGCCCTTATTGCGCACCGATAATAATGTGGAACATTAGTACCGGTGTGCTGAATATGAGCCTGCACTAATGTGAACACCGAAATCCCCCTGACTAATGTGCAACGGCTATATCTGAGCTTCTTCTTCCTCGAGCCCAAGCCCTCCTAACTTCTCCACTTCGAGCTCCTCCTTCTCCATGGTGCCCTAGAGGAGCTTTTGCCGGATTTGTGACCATTTCTCGACGATTTCACTCATTGAAGTGGTCTAGAGGTTAGTTACTTCATCCTCCTTTGATTCATGATTATTTTGTTGAGTTTCATTGGTCGAAATAGGAGTATTTTAGCACTTTAAAATGAACTAAGAATGGAGATTTTTCCTATTTATATGTATTTTGTCTACGTTCTAATAGAATTGATTGAAATAGATGGGTGCTGTTAGTTGGATGGGATGTTGTATATGATGATACAATTTAATTTTTTTCATAATTTTTGATATAAATAAATATATTAAATGCTTTTGGATGTACTTACTAGAGAAATGATTAGGAATATTAATACTAGAATTAGAGAAATAGTTTCTTTGTCAGGAAAATAGCTTGCTCATTATAAAAATAGTTTTATTAGAAATATAGGTTTCTCATTATGAAATTTGTTTTCTCATTAGAAAAATGTTTTCCTCATAAGAAAAAAATTTTCTTAGCAAGAAAAATAGTTTCCTTATTAGAAAAATAGTTTTCTTCATTAGTAAAATTGTTTCTTATCATTAGAAAATTAGGAAAAAGTTTATATTTCTTGTGGAATATGGATTTAATCAGTTTGAATTTGTGTAACATAATATTGCCTTCATTTAAACACTAGTACATTATTAGAAAAATGGTTTCCTCATTACAATAGTAATGTCTTAGTTAGGAAAATAGTTTCCTCATTAGAAAAATAGTTCTCTTCATTAGAAAAATTGTTTACTCATTAAAAAATTAGGAAAAAGTTTATATTTCATGTGGAATATGGATTTAAACAGTTTGAATTTATGTAACATAATCTTGCCTTCATTTAAACACTAGTACCTCATTAGAAAAATGGTTTCCTCATTACAATAATAATTTCTTAGTTAGAAAAAAAGTTTCCTCGTTAGAAAAATAGTTTTCTTCATTAGAAAAATTGTTTGCTCATTAGAAAATTAGGAAAAAGTTTATATTTCATGTGGAATATGGATTTAAACACTTTGAATTTGTGTAACATAATCATGAATTTGTTACATGATAATAATATATTTTGTTTGGTCATACTTTATTTGTAGATGGACCGGCAAGAGAATATCCCATGAATACATTAATGGGATTCGTGGATTTCTAGAAGTAGCAGAATCCAACAAGCCCCCGTTCGGCTTCATTATTTGTCCATGCAGAAAGTCCAGGAATTTGAAGGATTTCTCATGGATAAAGACTATTCACGATCACCTATACAAAATGGGGATTCATGCCAAACTATTTATTGGACAAAACATGGGGAGAGAGGGGTTATAATGGAAGATGACGAAGAAGAAGACGACAATATTCCTGATTGGACTCAAGAAGGTGCTTTTGCAATGGGAGATGATCCAATGGGTGAGGATTATGTTGCAATGGGAGAGCCTCAACAAGCGGAAGGTGAGTCGCTCGATGATCTAGGTCAGGTGCTGCGAGAGCAAAAGGAAGATTGCGAAAAGGTGCAGGAGGCAAAGAAGTTTGAGCGTATGTTAGAAGATCACAAGAAACCATTGTACCCAGATTGCAAAGAGGGGCACAAGAAGTTGGGTAGTACATTGGAAATGCTGCAATGGAAGGCTAAACATAGAGTTTCTGACAAGGGCTTCGATGAGTTAATGATGATCGTAAAGGACATGCTTTCAGAGGAGAACAAATTGCCGGAGTCAACATACGAAGCTAAAAAAGTTGTTTGACCTCTGGGTTTGGAGGTTCAAAAGATACATGCATGCCCTAATGACTGTATCCTTTACCGAGGTGTAGAATATGAGAAATTGGAGGCTTGTCCTGTGTGCGGAGCGCAGCGTTATAAGATCCCATGAGATGACCCTTACGATGTTGAGGGGGAGAAGAAGAAGAAGAATAAGAAGAAGAAGAAAATTCTTGCTAAGGTAATGTTGTACTTTCCAGTGATACCACAGCTGAAGTGTTTATTCAGGTGTAAGGCTAATGCAAAGTTGATGCGTTGTCACAAAGAAGAGCGTAAACAAGATGACAAGATCAGACATCTCACTGATGGGTCGCAGTGGAGACTAGTTGATAGAGAATTCCTCGAGTTTGCACAATACGCAAGGAACACTCAGTTTGGTTTAAGTACGGATGGATTCAATCCATTCGGTGAGTTCAGTAGCGGTCATAGCACTTGACCTGTGAGCTTATGCATATTCAACCTTCCTCCATGGATGTGCATGAAAAAAGTTCATCATGATGCCAATAATCATCCAAGGCCCAAAGCAGCCAGGCAATGACATCGATGTTAATCTGAGACTGTTGGTTGAGGATCTTAAAATGTTATGGAAGAAAGAAGTTGTACCTGTGTGGGATGAGGACAAAAAGGAGACCTTCAATCTATGAGCGTTGCTGTTCGTCACCATCAATGATTGGCCGGCACTTGGTAATCTATCAGGACAAACAAACAAGGGATACTGAGCATGCACGCACTGTTTAGATGATACTTGCAGTGTGTATTTAAAGCATAGTAAAAAGATTGTGTATTTGGGCCATCGTCGATTTCTTCCTCCTAAGCACCCGTTAAGAGAAGAAGGAATAAAGCATTTTGAAGGTGTTGGAGAAAAACGTAAGAAGCCATTGCACCGTGATGGTAAACTTGTATTTTCTATGGTGAAAGATTTGAAGGTAGTGTTTCGGAAGGATTCTGGAGCCCAATCTGTTCCAAACGACAAGGATGGACATGCACCAATGTGGAAGAAGAAGTCGATATATTAGGACCTTCCTTATGGGGAATTCCTTGAGGTTCGCAATGCAATTGATGTGATGCATGTGATGAAGAATTTTTACGTGAACTTTCTTGGCCACCTAGCTGTATACAGAAAGTCAAAAGATACAATCGAAGCTCATCAGGATCTTAAATTTATGAAACAGAGAGAAAGTCTGCATCCCGACAAGAGAGATAAGGGAAATTGGTTGGCCCCTGCTAGTTACACCCTCAGCAATGATGTTTGATTGTTTGAATAGTATCAAGGTCCCGATGGGCTACTCCTCAAATACACAACGAATAATAAATTACAAAGAGAAAAAATTCATAACTCTATAGGCTCATGACTGCCACGTGTTGATGATACAATTGCTGCCTGTTGCACTAAGGGGTATTCTACCAGAGAATGCGAGATTGGTAGTCGTCAAGGTTTGTTCATTCCTCAACCAGATCTCTCAGAAGGCAATCCATCCTAACAATCTAGTGTTGTTGCAGAAAGATATCGTGCAATGCCTTGTCAGTTTGAGATGATCTTTCCACCCTCTTTCTTTACTATCATGACCCACCATCTAGTGCATCTAGTTGAAGAGATTGTTATCCTCGGGCTTGTGTATTTACACAACTTGTTCCCTTTTGAGCGGTTGATGTCTGGTTACTAGAAGTATGTCCGTAATCGTGCTCGTACCGAAGGAAGCATCGCAAAGGGATATGCTACAGAGGAGGTCGTTGAGTTTTGTGTCGACTTTATTGATGAGCTTGCTCCTATTGGACTCCCGGTATCACGCCACGAGGGGAGACTCAGGGGAAAGGGCATACTAGGAAAGAAATCTCGGATGGATATGAATGGTACATTATTTCGTACGACACATTCCACTGTCCTGCAACAATCGTCCCTAGTGGCTCCATACAGGGAGGAGCACAAGTCCATTCTACAGGCCTCAAACAAAGGGAAGTCAGAGGCCTAGATTACACGTCATCATAATGATAATTTTGCATCATGGTTGCGGAAAAAACTTATGGGTGATAACACTATTAGAGAGCAACTGCAATGGCTGGTTAGAAGTCCATATATCTCAGTACTTACGTTCCAAGGATACGAGATAAACGGATACACATTCTACACTAGAGCCCAAGACGAAAAGAGCACAAACCAAAACAGCAGCGTCTGTATAGATGCAACAGACAACAAAGGAAAAGTACAAACATACTATGGTGTCATTGAAGAGATATGGGAATTGGACTACGGACCTTAAAAAATCCCTCTTTTTAAGTGTCAATGGGTTAAAAAGACTGGAGAAGGTATAACGACAGACAAATTTGGGATGAAAATAGTGGATCTCAACAAGATTGAATACAAAGACGAACCGTTCGTCCTAGCGAATGATGTGACTCAAGTTTTCTATGTGAAAGACATGTCGAGCAAACCACCAATAATAAAGAAGGGTGATGATAGGCTGTTGTTGATAATGAGCCAAAACGTCACATAGTTCTACCGGGAAAAAGAAAAATTATTGGAGTTGAGGACAAGACTGACATTTCAGAAGATTATGATCAATTCGATGGTCTTCCTCCATTTTCATTAAAGATTGACCCAAGCATCCTGTTAGCTGAAGAGGACACTCCATACCTACATCGTGATAACAACCAAGGGACATTCGTGAAGAGAAAGATTGTTAATGTTGCATTAGATACTGATGTATAATAAGTTTTATTAATTTGTGCTCATGTACCAAAGTATTGTAATATTTTCATGAACTAGTATTTTGCTACTTTCTTAACAAAACTTTTAATTATTCCACTTTTTTTAGCTTTATCAGGTATTAAATAAAATATTTACGTAAAACATACATGAGCAAGACTAAATCATGATTACTATATTAATTACATTGGATGTTCTAGTTAAGGAAGATTTTACATAAAAAAATAAATTTATTTTTGTTTGTTAAAGTCAAGAACAAAAAAGGACAATTTAGAAGATATTACTAGCTTAATGATAAGAAAATTTTAATTTTGATTGTTCATTTTAAGATTTCATATTATCTATGTAAAGAAAATTTACTAAATTTGTTCTCCTATTTTATGCGTTGTATATGATTTACCATAAACAAACTATCAATATAGAAAATCAAAACGAAAAATAAAAAGAAAACAATAGGCAACAAAATGAAAATAACATTAGTACCGGTGCTAAACTAGCACTCTTACTAACGTGCTTTTCCATATGGCGCGAAATGAAAAGCCACATTAGTATCGGTGCTAAACTAGCATCGGTACTAAGGTGAATATTAGTACACATTAGTACCGGGCCTCAACCAGCCCCGGTACTAATGCGCACATTTGTACCGGTGCTAGTTGAGCCCCGGTACTAGTGTGGGGAGGTATAAAGGCGCGGCGCCCCTCCTCCCCCAACACTTAGCAGTTTCATTCCCATCGACACAGCGTCGCTGCCCTCTCCGTCGTCGTTGACGCCACCACGCGCCATCGCCATCCCTTTCACGCCATCTTCCTTGATGCCGGCCTCGTCGCCGAATCCACGCGGCATGACAAGCTCCTCGCCGGTGCCACACCCCTCACTCGTTGGCGCCATCCTCGTCATCACCAGCCCCGACCCTTACCGCGCGCCACCACCCGCCGTTCGCACCGCCGCCGCTGGTCCACGTCATCGTCGTCCACGCCGCCGCCGTAGTCCATGCTGTCCCCGGCTGCTCCCCTCCACGCTGCCCGTCGTCGCCATCCCCGTCCCCGCCCGCGCCACCGTCGCCATCCCCGGTACGCCGGCCCGTCCCCTGCGGCGCCGCCACCCGTCGTCCCCACCGATGCCGCCTGTCCACGTCGTCGTCGTCCACGCCGCGCACCCCGTCCCATGCCGTCGTCTCCGCCGCCCCCTCCCAACACCACCGCCGCCGCACCTAGTACGCCCTGCCACGCCGGTTGGGGGCTGACGTCAGCCTGGTGGTGGCTCAGGTCAGCCCCCATTTTTTATTGATATGTTTTAAAAATATAAATTTAGATCTATAAATTTAGATTTATATGAATTAGATTTAGAATTGGATCTAGATTTAAATATTATTTAGAATTTAATTTAGAATTATATTTAGATTTAGATTTAGATGTAGATTTAAATGTTATTTACATTTAGATGTAAATGTTATTTAGAATTTAACTTAGGATTACATTTAGAATTATATTTAGATGTAGATTTAAATGCTATTTATTTTTATATGTAAATGTTATTTAGAATTTAATATAGAATCAGATTTAGATGTAGATTTAATGTTATTTATATTTATATGTAAATGTTTTTTTGACCGAAGTCAATAGGGGTAGCCCCCACCTATTTTTTTATATATTTTTATTCCAACTCTGTTTAATACGCTCTCACGGAGAGTCAAACCTGGGGCTGCTGGGTGCTACTAAGGTTCTTTAACCACTAGGCTAGAGGCCCTTTCACTTTATATGTAAATGTTATTTAGAATTTATAAATTAGAATTAGATTTATATTTCAATTTGTATTTCTTTTTATATTTCAATTACAATTTAGATTAGATTTATATTTCAATTAAACCCACACGTTCGACT
This sequence comes from Cenchrus fungigraminus, assembly GCA_036936925.1. Classification (NCBI taxonomy): domain Eukaryota; kingdom Viridiplantae; phylum Streptophyta; class Magnoliopsida; order Poales; family Poaceae; genus Cenchrus; species Cenchrus fungigraminus. The sequence goes on from CM072779.1 coordinate 131,140,267, forward strand.
CGAGTCGCTACCGACTGCCCTGACTCCCCGCCACGTTCGATTTAGGTTTAGATTCCCGCCCGACTCGCTCGACTCCCCCGCCACGCTCTCGACTCCCTGCCACACTCAATTTAGGTTTATATTCCCGCTCAGAATCGCTCGACTCGCTCGACTCTTACTCCCGACTCCCCGCCACGCTCGATTTAGCTTTATATTCCCGCTCGACTCACTCGACTCTCACTCCCTACTCACCTGCCACGCTCTCGACTCCCCCACGCTCGATTTAGGTTTAGATTCCCGCTTGACTCGCTTGACTCTCACTCTCGACTCCCCCGCCATGCTCCCGACTCCCCGCCATGCTCGACTTAGGTTTAGATTCCCGCTCGACTCAATCCACTCGCTCCCGACTGAAGGACCGAATACGCGACCAGAGAGGGGGGAGTGAATGGGAGCCAATAAAAATTCTTCCCGAAGGTCGAACTCGGCCTATACCCCGATTACCACTCCGATTACTTGCGCACACCAAAGAAGCTCAAGACAAGGCACACACAAGCCTACAAGTCCTAAAGACAAGCCTAGAAGCAAAGAGCAGAAGCACAAGACAAGAACCAAAGGATTAGCCAAATCTGCGAAGGCCTGGGCGGACGGACCGCAAGGGTACGGCGGACAGTCCGTGCGGCTCGCGGACAGTCCATGTAGACACGGCGGACAGTCCGCAATAACGCACCGAGCCTCCAGTAGCGCACCGAGGAAATTCGAACAGTCCGGGCAAGCACCGCGGACGGTCTGGCACCTCACGGACAGTCTGGCCACCCCTAGCAGACAGTCCGGCCAAACTCGCTAGACACCCCAGACAAACTTCGAGCCACCCAAGACAAAATCCAAGCCCCACGGACAGTCCGCACGCCCCACGCGGACAGTCCGGCAAACCCCCTGCAACAAAACCCTAGCGACAGAACGAATCGAAACACGAACGCGCATGAACACGGATGAACATGTGACGAACAGTGGTCACGCGGACAGTCCGCATGCCGCTCACGGACAGTCCGTCAGGCGCGGACAGAGCAGAAAAAGCCCGACCCCGCGAGGTCAACTCTCCAAATCCATCACTGGATCTCCTAAACGGCTAAAGCTCTTGAGACAAGATTTGGGGGAGATGATAAGCAACACAAGATGAAGCTATGCCCCAAAAATCTCGACCTCTAGCTCACTAAATCACCGGGAATCACGGATCACATGAACCACCACCAAGAACTCGAGCTCTAGCCAAAAACTCACGAATCGAAGACTTTCCCTGGCATTTGAGGTGTCAAGATCACACACAAAGATGCGCAAGGCATCCACCCATGATCCCCTCAAAGAAATCCGAAGGAAAATGCCCTCAAATCCCCGAATCGAGTGAAGAACAAAACTCCCCAAAAATAGCCCTGAAAATGACAGGAAAATCACAAAGAGCTAGGAGATCACCGTAACACCGAATGCTTCCATACATCCAGAGGTTAGAGTCTATACAAGAGTCTAGCCTAAGGAAAGCAGAGGAAAAAGAAGCAGTTCAAAGCAGTCTACCGGGGGAGGAAAACCTAGAGTCCAAGTTAGAGAGATGCCATCCACCTCTCTGCTATTTATACGAAGTCCATCGGAGGGAAGTAAATGATCATGCTACACCTACAACTTGAATTGAAGATACAACCCCTTAGGGGCATTTTGGTCAAGTCTTCATCGAGCGGATACGCTTCCACCGCGGCCTTGCTTAGCATCGACGCAAGCCCCGCGATCACGTCACGTGTCCCCCGCCTCAAAGCTTCCCAAAGCTCTCAGATCACCATCTCTGTCGCCTCGGGCCTCCAAACTTGGTTTTGACGCCCAAACCAAGAAACCGTCCACCGATGGTTTTGTGGCCAAACCAACAAACCCTGCGTGCAAGCTTCTGGCTCCATCCGCTACATTGCATCGGCCCGTGTTCACGACTTCAGCCCACCAGTCTTGCACCGCACGGCTCACACTTGACCCCATCGGCCACCGGGTCCATCGAACCAAGCCTACTTGCCACTCCATCACCCGGAGGCCGCCACGGCTAAGGCCTTTCGCGCTTGTTCTTCACCTGCACCAACACGAGTCAAGCTGCAACCTGTACCTGCACACTTAGCCAAGCATCAGTCCACACAACGTTGTCAATCACTCATCACTAAGGAACGACCCTCCACTGGTCCTCGGACACACCTGGTCCTCACCGACTCCCCGCCACGCTCCCGATTCTCATCATTGGAATAGTTTGTCCTCATAATATTATTTTTGTCATATTATTTTAGTTACAATGGTGCGAACAGAAGAGAACCGAGAAGAGGAGCAAATGATCATGGATATAATTGCTCGCAATACTACGAATGATCCACAAAATGAACAAGAATGGGATCACAGAGAGGCTGATAGGTATCTAAACATGTCTGGTGATGGCAACGAGGGGGAGCAACCAATTGCTTAGGGAAGCAATGATGGGGAACCATCCGAGGTGTAATTAATCAAAACCAGTACCTCGTCATGATTTCCAGGTTTAGCTACTAATTAGAGAAAATGAGTTAATAGTTCTTAAATTTCCAGGAGCCTGCATCTAGCAGCAAGAAGAAGCCGGGTGGGAAACACGGCCCAAAGAAGAAGCTAGAGGGGCATTTCATCATCACAGAAGTATCTGACCATGGGAGGCCATTAGCTCCACATGAAAATGTTGTCAAATTGAAAAATCACATTGGTGCTCTTGTTAGGGACAACATCCCAATAAGCTTTCGGCATTGGAAAGCGGCTGACGCAGCTGTAGCACCCAAAGAAGGTGAAATGTAGCTATGAAGATCAAGATCAGGATGAAGAGCAACATGAAGATGAGAATGAACCCCCGGTACCAGGTCGGGCAGATGTGGTCCCGGTCACAGAGAAGAACATGATTTGGGCCGAGGTGACAGCACACTTCTCATTTCCAAAGGACACAATTTTGAAAGATGTGTGCACTTGGGCCCTGCAGATGGGTGCAATTGCCTTTCGGACGTACAAGAAGAGGTTGACCAAGGACTACATCAAGAAGGAGCTTACACCCGATTTTAAGTAGCCGGGATATGTGAAGTTAAGAGATCATTGTGATGCATTTTTGCAGGGCAAGCAATCGGAAGATGCCGCCAAGTTGATTGCAACCAACACAGCCAATGCACGTAAAAAGAAAGAATTTTATAAGCTTGGCCCTGGAGGTTACGCGATGGCCATGCCCAGATGGGATCGAATGGAACTAGAGATAATGGGACATGGAGTCGTACCGACAACTCTAGATTGGCCTGACTGAGCGAGGAATTACTATTATGCACATAGTGACACGCTCAATTGCAAAGATGGATCATTAATACCGGGGGAGCAACTAAGACAGACAGCTGCAAGGCTTCTTGAGTTGATCAGGGCTGCTGCCAAAGGAACTTTCGTACCTGATCGAGAGAAAGATGAGCTTTCTGCTTCAGTAGGAACTGCAGAACATGGTGGATGTTACCGAGGCAAAGGTGTGGTTCCAACGAAAGTCGCATGGCATGAGCACATTGACTCCTATAAGAAGCACAAAAGGACCAAGGACAAACAAGATAGGAAAATAAGAGACTTGCAAGAGCGTGTAGATATGGCTGAGGCAAGAATGGAGGAAATCATTGACTAGTGCGTGGCCCTTGCTCTTAACAAACAATCATCTCAGCAAGGGCCTGCAGATGAAATGAGCCCGCCATCTACTAAGGGGAAAAGTAGTGTCACTTCAATGGATGCAGCACCAGCAAACACGGAAGCAGCCGCCCCGGTCAAAGAAGCGCCCCTAGCCTCACTAGAAACAGCCCTAGCCTCACTAGATGCAACCGCCTTGGTCAGCCAAGAATGTTTCCCCGTGGATGACATCATAGTGAGGTCAGCGTGTGAGCTTCTCGCTCAACTCAGAAATAAGATGATACCAGTGGCTTATGGTGTTGCTGAAGTCCCGGCACCGGGGGAAAATTTCATGGGTGTGGATTACCATAAAGGATTTTACCTTAAAGTTTCCGTCGACCGAGTAGTCGACGGTTGGGAAGACATTGAACTGGAGATACCGGTACCTGATGGGGAAGAGTTGCTTGGTGCATGGTTGGGTATTTTGGGCCAAGGCTCACATAAAGATTACAAAACCGGCACCTCTTCCTGATGCCTCATCTACACCCCCCATGCCTGAACGCGAAGATCATTCGCTACCATCTTCTCCAACTGGAAGGATAGAACCCAACATGAGTCATCTAATTGATAGGGACCCAAGCGAGAGTCCGCCCCTCAGCATGTTGAGTTTGTTAAGGGCAAGGATACCAAACGACGAGCTACTCATCATCCTCCGCCCCCTCCTCCGAAGAAGCAGATGAGGCCCAGGCAAAAGAAGCTTCAACAAAAATTATCTTACGAGAAGACTAAGGAGGAACTAGATGCTTCAGTGCGGGATGAGCTTGATAGACAAATATTCAAAGTGAAGAAGCCACCGGTTGAGAAACCATTTGACTAGGTGAAATTTCATCGCTTCATGAGGCAAATCAAGGAGGAGAAACAACAAAAAACCAAGGAACCTCCTTTGACTGACTATGACTGACAAGCAATCAAGACTCACAGACAGAAGAAGCAGGCAAATAAAGCTAAATCTACAATTCCACAACTAGGCACCCAGTCAAAACAATCTGTCTCCCCTATCAAGGTGCTTTCAAAGTTCGGCCAGCAGATGCTCATATTCAATAAGGAAACAGGTCTGACTCCTGGTCAACTTCGAGGGGAGGAACCAATCCCAAAGCATAAAGGAGCAAATAGATAGCAGTATGAGCTCAGTAAACCGCTTGTGTGGCCGCAGTTGCTGGCGCATCTTCCAATGAGGATGTATGAACTGCACAAGTGGTACATGGAAGTGTCATCCAACGGACAACAATATTTGGAAGTTGCCATAGATGACTGTCATCATTTCCGTGGTCGAGTAACTTTTGGTGTGGAATTTTACCAATTATGGTTCTTATTCGATCAAGATGCACTTGACATCGGACTCGTCACTTGCTGGACTCTGTAAGTCTTGATTCTACTATAAGCTGAAAATCAATGCTCTATCCATTCTACCTTATCTTAACTTGTGTTTAATTTGAATCATGCAGCTTTGAGATGCATCAGTGCATGAGGAAAGGAATAAAGGACATCGGCTTCATGGATCCTCTAATGATAAATCAGCTCAATGTCAAAAAATGGGAGATAGCCAAATTGGACTATATATATTTGTTTCTAGACAAACACCATGACAAGGGTACCATACTTTTGCCATAGAACTACGGGTGAGCAAAGTGTATCTCATCTATTTATCTTTTTCAAATGACATTGCATCGATATTTCAAAAAACTAATACTTATACACATATGCACAGCTTCCACTGGATTCTTTTTGCTTTCTGTCCGTCTCTAAGCAAGGTCTTCATCTTTGACTCATTGAGGGCAACTGCAGATAAAACAAAATACCAAGATGTCATAGATATGATAAAACTTGCATGGACTCGCCTCTATGTAGAGCACCTTGGAAAATTCTAAGAGAACCTTTATTTCCACTACGATTTCCCTGGATGTGTATTCTAGTCCTTAGATCTCATGTCTTACAATATAATTAAACATATTTCATAACTTTGTTTTCGCACATGTGTAGTGCTTGACACAACCTTCAGGTACCAATCTATGCGGATACTATGTATGCGAGTTCCCGCATATCTTTTCAAACTACACTAATGGTACCGACCTTGAAGAAAGGGTGCGTACACTAAACTGAACGACACATGCATGTAGTTCTTATTTGTTCATGTTCTTTGTTGTACTAGTTCTTATTCTTTGTTCATATTATTTTGTAGATTGACTACATCAAGGAGGGGCTCCTCGAGTCGGAAAAACTCCGGTTAATTCAAGAACAACTATGCAGATTTCTTCTAGATGAGGTGATTATGCCACTGGAGAGCATTTTGCAGGCTTATCATCTATTATTGTAATGGGGAAGTCGACAACAGAAGCAACGGGGAAGTCGACAGAAGAAGCGGGGGCGACTAAGCAGGGGAAGAGAGGAAAAGGATCTGCAAAGGACCAATCATCAGGGAGGTAAAATAACTAATATTAAACTCTGCTTAGCTTTGATGTAATGTATTATATACACTAATATATACTTTTCATATTTCTGTATGCACAATATTATATAAGTTCTCGGATCAACTACCGGATTTGAGATAATACATGCATACGTATATATGTATTAGTATAATATTAGATATTATACTAATACATATATACGTATGCATGTACAGTATTGTCTCAAAATATTTTATATGGCAGACAACTTTATATTATAGTGTATTAGGTATTAGGATAAGTATATGTAAATCAAGAAAATACGATAGAATCAATAAACCAGAAAACAAAAAAGAAAAAAGAAAAAACATTAGTACCGGCTGAGAATTGGAGTCGGTACTAATGTGCACCCTGCCATGTTGCAGGGGGCGGGGCACATTAGTACTGGCTCTAAACCCCAACCGGTAATAATGTGCGTGTTAGTATTGGTTTCCAAAACCGGTACTAATGTGAGTTCACATTAGTACCGGTCGGACAATACCGGTTTGAAAACTGGCACAAAAGGGGGGTTTAGCACTAGTACAAAAGGTTGTATCCCTAGTAGTGTTGAGTCTCCAACATTACTAAATGGGTTGAAGGGGGGGTGCCTAGGGTACATGCCCTTAGGTTCGGTACTAATGCTCACATTAGTAGCAAGTCCGAAATTAACCGGTAATGAGGCATGGGAAGAAATGTTATTTTTTAGCAGTGCTTTATTTTAAAGGAACGTGCATAGCACGTATTTCATTAAGCAGAAGAGAGTTGGAGTTTATAACCGACACAAAACAAAACAATAGCCGCCCGGCGGCCAAACAAAGCGGAAAACACCACCATACATGCCTAGGGGCACTACGTGCAAAACAAAGATTTGTAACGGGCGTGGATTGCCATTGGTAACGAGCATCACACCTGTTACCAATCAAGCGTTACAAAATGACTCATCAAAGGTAATGGGTATATGCCCGTTACCAATGACTAGCACATGTAACGGGCATTGAGAAAAGCCAGTTACCAATCTGCTGTTACCAGCAACCTGGGCAACGATATCGGTAACGGACAACACTCTTTGCCCGTTACTGATAACAGCACATGTAACAGGCATTAAGAGAAACCCGTTACCAAAGTCTGTTATTGGTAACGGGGAACATTCTATGCCCATTACCAATGTGAAATTAAAAAGCAATAAAAAAAGAATTTCCAAATGGTAATTTTCTTCATCTTACATACACACCAGTATAATCAAATCTCAGCTTTCATACATCTGTGCTCATACATACAACATCTGTTCATACATTTGTGCTGATACATACATACATCTGTTCATACAACTGTACCCATAAGCTGAACCTAATGACAGTCTACATTATGGAGTTCAAGTTTATCTCACTTCTATCAAAATGATGAAACTATCACACATATTTCCCATCTATCAAATTGATGAAACTATCACACAGTTTATTCTTTTTATTCTTGAGCCGGCATCTCATCAAACACAAAGTATTTGATAAGTATTGTGCTATGATGGGATCTTAACCACTAAGGTAGGTGTTAATATTTGCTCCACATACCTGAATCAATATGTAAAGCTTCCACATGTTACCATCTCAAGTAATGCATTAGTCTCCTGAAAGAAAAGAAAGGGAGTTATAATCATCAGGTCACTCAAATAGCACAAGTTAAGGAAAAAGTCAGATCTATACACAATTTTTGCCAAAGTCAACAAGGATATGCTGCTGTGCAGAAATGAGCAACTAGAATGATGTTGTTAGTGCCATACATAAATACATGGTATATCAAATTCACATAATTTGGTACATAGTAGATTTGAGACAGGAATTTGCACTGGTAGAAAACGAGGCTTTGGTTCGCCCCTTTAGTCCCAGTTCAACTTTGGAGCCGGGACTAAAGGGGTTTCATCGACGTGGCCACTAATGCCATGAGTGCTCACCCCCTTTAGTCCGGGTTGATAACACCAACCGTGACAAAAGGCCCCCCCTTTAGTCTAGGTTCGTGTTACGAACCGTGACAAAAGGGTCACCCCCCTTTAGTCTAGGTTCGTGTTACGAACCGAGACTAAAGGCGGAGGCCTTTAGTCACGGTTCGTAACACGAACCTACACTAAAGGGGGGTGACCCTTTTGTCACTGTTGGTAACATGAACCTAGACTAAAGGTGAGGAAGCTACGCGCGAGGCTGGAGGTAACGAGTTCGAATCCCCTCACCCACGCACGCGTATATTTCGCGTGAAAAATCGCGTGACTTGTGACTTGCGACGTGCGCGTGTGTGAGGGCCGCCCTGGGATTTTCAAATATTTTTTTGACGCTGGCGTGCCCCCCCCTTTAGTCCCGGTTGGTATTACCAACCGTGACTAAAGGCCCCCCTTTAGTCCCGGTTGGTTCACCTGGGACTAAAGGACCCCCCCTTTTGTCTCTCATCATTAGTCCTGGTTGGGACTCGAGGGACCTATACCCCTTACCAACCGGGACTGAAGGTCCTCTCTCTACCAGTGTTGGTACCACAGCTAGCAAGCTGACAGGATATTTCTCGAAGGAGCGCAACTGCAGCATGCCCTTCGTTACATAGTAGATTTGAGACAGGAATTTACATGCAGGAACATGATAAAATCTTTCATTTTTTTATGAAATAAAAAAGAAGAGCCAGATCTCCTGGCTCTCACGGGTATTGAGACATGGTACATACGCATCGAACTATCAAAGATCTATCAGACGAGCGTGGATATTATAGCTTCAACCGTCTAATTATATCCAAGTTAAGCTCTCATTACCTTCTTGAGGACATTCTCATAGCTTGCCCTTGCTGACCAGAGGAGAGGATGAAGACATCAACACCCCTGTAGCTGAGAGGCCTCGACCTGCTGTCATCCTCCTGTGACCTGCACACAAGGTCAAGCCAAATCAGTGATTCACATCAGAAAAAGAAGAAAACATTTGGGAGACATTGCTGAACCATCCCCTCAATCGGATCCCACCCATGCTCACCGCACAAACGTTGCTCTAGCACTCATATTAGAAACTCAGTGGCAGTAATCAATTTTATTATTATGAGAGGATATTTTGATCACAATGCTCAAACCAAGAATACGTGAATTAAAATTTTAACAGCTTCTAACATACAACAACGCTAATATCAGAAGAACATGGTCATTGACAAAAAAATTCTAGAAGAAATTCATGGCACACCCTAAATATTCAGTAGTGGTCAGTAACGAAAATGACCAAGTGCAGAATAGAATAATTGAGCATGGGTCTTCACTAACCTTTTAATTGGGATATCCAAGTCAGCAATGTAGTGAAGGGTGAATTTAATAAATTCCTGAAAATCACATGCAAATCATTAGCCGATATGTTATTCAATCAATGGAATCAGTGAAAGCTGAGCTGCAAACCTTGCAGATATTCACAGAACTGTCTTTTGGCATGCTCGTGCTCTGGCAGGTAAAATCCGTAGGCATAAGTCCACTTCAATACTTTCTGCATTCGACAAGCTGCACATTGAAAATTGAAGCAGTAATGTGAGGGCAACACTGCGACAGGAGTTGTGATAAAACTAAACTTCATTTTAATGTAACTTCATTTTAAGGTAGCAAAAAGAGAAACATTATAACCAATATCATGATTTTCATCTGTAAGGATTTTATGTGCACAAGAACTGATATTTCAACAAACATCTACAAGCACATCTCATCTGACCAGTTTTTCTAGAGAAACTATCGTGCATGCTTTTTCATTATTTAGCAACCAAGGTATTTCTAGCCAACAGAACACTTATCGCACATCAATTGTCAGCCTGAACTCCATGCTAATGTGAGATCTAACATTTGTTCAGGTCACATGTTTCATACTCAACAACTTACTGATTGATTGGCTGCCTATCGTTCATAAAAATGTGTCACCATTTCTCTTATCCTACCAGATTCATCATATTGTAGCCTAACCAGACTAGTTCACCGCAATGGGTCCTAACCGTCGATCTAGAGGAGGAGGGAGCGTCGTCGTACCTTGAAGCAGGGGAGGGATCGACGAGGTTGATGCACGGCCACCAGCAGAGGTCAGGAGCCGGCGTCCAGTCGCACCGACCAGCGGACGTCAGGAGCCGCCACGAAGCTGGCTGCAGCCGTCGCCACCGCCGGCCAAGCCAGGCGGAGCAACCTTGCTCCCACGGCGTTCGAGCTCGGGAACGTGCCGATCTGGCATTCACGCACACGGATCCGGCCTTCCCCCATGCGGATCCGGCCATCTCCGGCGGGGATCTAGCCGGCGGCCAAGTCAACATTGCTGCAACAAGGAGAGAGAAGGGATGAACGATTTGGTTTGGGAGAGAAGGGGAAAGACGTGGTGGGAGGGAGGGAAAGATGGCGGCAGGGTGGGGGAGGGCTCTCGGTGGTGCTGAGGACCAGGTGTGTCCGAAGACCAGTGGAGGGTCGCTCCTTAGTGATGAGTGATTGACAACATTGTGTGGACTGATGCTTGGCTAAGTGTGCAGGTACAGGTTGTGGCTTCACTCGTGTCGGTGCAGGTGAAGAACAAGCGCGAAAGGCCTTAGCCGTGGCAGCCTCCGGGTGATGGAGAGGAAAGTAGGTTTGGTTCGATGGACCCGGTGGCCGATGGGGTCAAGTACGAGCCGTGCGGTGCAAGACTAGCGGGCTGAAGTGGTGAACATAGGCCGGTGCAAGGTAGCGGATCGAGGCCGAAGCTTGCACGCGGGGTTTGGTGGTGTTGACGCCTTTTCTGGTCGAACACACGAGTGTGCTAGTTCGCGCGGACGTCAGAAATCAACTCGTCAAAACACCCGGCACGGGCCGGTCTGACCGCCTGGGGGACGCGGTCTGACCGCCTTGGACAGGCGTGTCGCCAAAAACTTAAGGACCCCGTCGGGAGAAACGCGCCTAGGGTTGTCCTAAGATCGACAAGGCCACTCAGAACTTCCTCAACCGCCGTGGAGACGAAGGAGGAGAGCAAGGGGTTGGAAAAGCTAGGGTTTGGAGAAAATGAAGTGTAAATTGATAAGTCGATTGGATGATAGCTCTCAATCGGCCACGCCCCTTTATATTTATAGCGGGGAGGTCTTGCCCTGCAAGGAACTCTTTACAACTCGAGAATAGCTAAAAATCCCTAATTCGGGTCGGACTCGGGGAGACCCGGTCAGACCGCCTGGGGGAGGCAGTCAGACCGCCTAGCGGCCTTTGTGCCGGACCGGCTACAGGGCACGCGGTCAGACCGCCTGGGTGACTCAGTCTGACCGCCTGGCCCAGCCTGATCCGGCTTTTGCCAATTTTGAGTGTCAACATATGCCTCCCTGTTTTTTAGTAAAGCTTGTGTGCTAAAAAATGAATCTAAGGACAATGTGACACCTCATCGGCCATTTTTTGAACTTAGGGCGATTCTTACTTAGAAATCAGTCATATCTCCTTCAAGCGTCTTGCCATACACTTGGGTAAAACTTCTTCAAGTACCTTCCATTAAGAGCCCGTGGTAGTTGCTGTCCTTGCAAAGTTTCCACCATATAGGAATTTCCAGAGCAAACTCTCACAATCCTATATGGTTCTTCCCAACATGGAGACCACTTGCCGAACTTGTTACTCTTAGATCCTATAGGTAAAATAGTCTTCCAAATCAAATCACCTATCTGAAAAGACTTGGCTTTTACTTTCTTGTTGTATGCTCTAGCAACTCGTCTCTTATCTTTCTCAATTGCTTCCAAAGCCTCCAATCGCTTGTCCGTCATTTCATCAACATTGTCCATCACCAAAGCATAATATGTATCAAAATCAAGATCATTTTGCTTTGCAAGTCTATATGCGCCTAGATTCACCTCAACAGGTAAAACGGCCTCTTGACCATACACAAGCTCATATGGAGTAACTTTAGTAGCACCATGCAACAAGCCCATTTGCCGACTCTACCATTTAGAATAGGTTTTTGCAACATATATTTAATTATGTCGGTTTGACAAGCCACATAGCAAGTGCTTGATAATAAATAATGCCTTAACTTGGTACAAGCATAATATAAAGATAAACATAACTTTTCAATAACAGTGTACCTCGTTTCGGTGTCCAATAATCTCCTGCTTTCATAAGCAACAACATACTCCTTGCCATCGATCTCTTGAGTCAAAACAGCCCCAATAACGCTTTCCTCAGCCGCCACATATAGTCTGAAAGGAACACCACTCTTGGGTGCTTGATGTATAGGCGGCGTAGTCAAATAATTTTTGATTTCATCAAAAGCCTCTTGCTGTTTTGCCCCCCAAGTAATTTCTGATCCAACTTTCAACCGAAGTAAAGGAGTAAAAGCATTCACCTTCCCAGACAAGTTACAAATGAACCGCCTCAAATAATTTACCTTGCCCAAGAACTTTTGCAAATCCTTCTTACAAGTAGGAGCTTGAACCTTTCTAATTGACTCAATCTTTTTTGGGGTCAATCTCCACACCTTTCTCATGCACAATAAAGCCCAAAAACTTGCCACCCGACACACCAAAGGCACATTTGAGTGGATTCATCTTTAAGTTATATCGACACATTTTTTCAAATGCTAGTCTTAAATCGGCTAAATGGGAATTTAAACCAGCCGACTTGACAACAATATCATCGATATAGACTTCTACTATTATACCAAGCAAGTCATGAAAAATCAAATTCATAGCCCTTTGATAAGTAGCACCAGCATTTTTCAAACCAAAAGTCATCACTACCCACTCAAACAAACCTACAAATCCTAGACATATGAAAGCCATTTTGGAGATATCCTCTTCGGCCATAAAGATTTGATTATACCCAGCATTACCATCAAGAAAACTAAGAATCTTATGTCCAGATGTAGAATTAACAAGAAAGCCGGCTATAGGCATAGGATATTCATCTTTAGGAGTAGCTTTATTAAGATCTCTAAAGTCTATACAAACAGAAAGCTTTTTAGTTCCTTTTTTCTCAACAGGCACAATATTAGAGATCCAATCAGCATATCGACAAGGCCTTATAAAATTAGCAACAAGCAACCGATTGATTTCTTCTTTCACTCGGTCATATATATCAGGATTAAAATTCCTACGAGGTTGCTTATAAGGCTTAAAACCCGGTTTAATAGGCAAATTATGCTCAACTAAATCACGACTTAAACCAGGCATTTTAGTGTAATTCCATGCAAAGCAGTCGACATACTTCTTCAACAACTTTATTAATTCTGATTTAAAGACAGGATCAAGATTCTTGTTTACAAATGTCGGCCTAGGTATAGTGCCATCACCAATGTCTACCTCCTCAATAGGATCAGTCGATGTAAACCCTTGTCCTAGCTTCCCTAAATCATCTAAGTCATCGATGGCTTCACACGTATTGTTCTTCTGCGCCCGATAGTGATCAATCATTTGCTGCAACCACTCTTTAGTTGAACTCATTGATTCACATGAAGTGGTTTATGTGATTTTTGATCAGCTTTATGACAGTAGGGATGAATCCATCCTTGGAACAGCTTACAACTCATAATCAGTTAAATCTAAGCCAGATAGACATTTTACATCATCATGCACATTTATAGAATGACTATCAGCTACAGCTACACAATCAGAATTATCTCCATGCACAACTTCTACCTCATCGCCTACCCATTATATTAAAAACTGATGCAAGGTAGAAGGCACACATCTATTTGCATGAATCCAATCACGACCAAGGATTAAGCTGAAGTTACCTTATGTCTCAGCGACGAAGAAGGCCGTAGCTAGCGTCTTGCTTCCAATGGTGAGCTCCATGGAGATAACGCCTTTGGCACCTATCGGCTCGTCTCCTCCCACACCGCTGATGGTCATGTTGGTCTTGATCAATTCCTCATCTGAATCTCCAAGCTTCTTGAACAGAGAATACGACATCAAGTTGACAATCGCACCTCCATCCACCAGCATCCGAGAGATAGGCTTCCCATTGATGTGCCCTCTCATGTACAAAGCCTTCAAATGATTATCAGTGTCTTTAGGCTTCTAGAATACAGCATCCTTTGGCCCAAAGTCAAGATGAGCGAAGTCCTCCTTCGATGGTGCAGAACCATCCACAAATAAATGAACCACATTAATGTCAAGGTTCATGCGCTCTGGAGAAGAACTGTAGTGAACAAGTTGCTCGTCGTCTTCTGATGCAAGCACCGACGACAACCCATGGCAGCCGAAGAAGTGAAACAGGGCGGTGTTTCTGGAGAACCCGGTCTGACCGCCTCCAGGTCCGGTCTGACCGCGGGGGCCGGTCTGACCGCCTGGTCAGCGGGTCTGACCGCCAGTGCTGGCGGTTAGACCTCCACATGCGGTTTGACCGCATCGTCTGGTGGTTTGACCGCCTCGGCCTGTGTCGTGGTTTTGGCTCTCCATTCTTTTCCTTGTGGTACCATGGGTCTGTAGTTGTTGAACATCATCTCTCTTTGTCTTTATCTCCTTTTCTTTCTTCTCCCGGAACCTCAGTCTTTGAAGCTTCCTCCTTTGAGTATGAGTCAATCCGGGAGGACACCACCTTGGCAAGAAGTTATTGGAGTTGGAACCACTCCCACTGGCCTCATGATCATTAGCAGCACATCCTTTTTGAGTAGGTGTCACAACCTGATTGCTTAGCACAATCGATCTTTTACCACTTTTCTCAATAGGAACATCCATTGTCCCAATCTGTATGATGTCTTGGCCAGTAGTCCTCTCTAGATCAATATCCATCTTCTAATCCTCCTCCTCTCTGATCTTGGGCTTGTACACTTGTCGTGGAGGAGATTGAACATCTTTTTTGGGCAGGGCCGTCTGACCGCGTGTAGGGGGCGGTCTGACCACGTTGGCCTGCTGGGCGGTCTGATCGCGTGTAGGGGGCGGTCTGACCGCGTTGGCCTGCTAATGCTGCCCTGACCACCATGGAGCCCAACGATCTTGCGTAGGTCGTGAAATCCGATCCAGTGCTGGTCTTCTTAGCCCTCCCCATCCAGGATGTAAGGACTGCTAATAAGGCACCCACATCACTCCATTGTCATCATAAACCGGGCGAGGTTGATTTGAAGGCGCCTATTGTGGAGTAAAGCGTTGCCCTTGCTATGATGATTCACCTCTGAATCTTGTAGCAGCTCTTGGAGGCGATGATGACCACTCTTGATATGGAGGTGATCTCATCCTTTTTTAATGGCCGATCACTTGTAACGGCGTTTAGTTTAGAATACTTGTCAAATAGCATATCAAATGTGACCTTTGACTTTGAAATGCTCCCCTGATTCTTAGCAACATTAAGCTTCCAGTTTCCAATCTTCGGCCGCTTCGGAATAAGCATTTTTGGCCGACCATGGGGAGGGGCGGTCTGACCGCCTTGGGGTGCCGGTCTAACCACCCTGGGGTGCCGGTCTAATGGCCCTGGGCTGACCAAGCTCGGTTTCTTGTTGACCAGACGACGTGGACGATCCTTACCCCCCATGTCCAGAAGCTTTGATAGTGATCTTGAATGTTTTTCTGCCATCAGGGGTATTTTCACATGAAACTTCTCTTACCAACTCTTTTCCCCTCAAGTCGGGCTTAGCTTCCCTGACTACCACGTTCTTGCCTTTAGTTGCTTCGACTTGGTCTGGCCGAATCAACACCTTAGGTTGCTGCAGATCCATGGTATTGATAGGAATAGGTTGCTTGTCGACTTGCATGTAATGGAGCATCAAACGACCTTCATTTATGGCCGATTGAATCTGACGACGAAACACATTACAATTGTTAGTAGCATGAGAATAAGAGTTATGAAATTTGCAATATGCACATTGTTTAATTTCATCAAGTGGAGGCATGGTATGAGAAATTTTAATGTTTCCAAGTTTAAGTAATTCATCAAAAATACGATCACACTTAGAAACATCAAAGGTAAATTTCAATTCTTCTTGCCGACCTTTAGTAGCCGGCTTAAGTGATGCACAAGAACTAGGTTTAGCCTTAGAAGACCACACAAATTCAGCAACATAAACCTCACCCTCGTCGTTCGAGCTATCAGAATCATATTCAACCAAATGCATGTTAGACCGACGAGGTTTATAGTTTTCTTTTTCTTTATTCAGTTTTAATTCTTGTGCTATACCTCTTACAAGAACAGTAGCAAGAGAATAAAATTCTACACCTTCTAACCTTTCTCTAAGAGCAGATCTTAAACCTTTAGCAGCAAGGTCAGCAAGGTCAGAATCAGAAAGTGAAAGATTAAAACAACGGTTTTTAACTTCTTTAAAGCGCTTAAGATAATCAGAAACTGACTCATCTTTGCCTTGTCTAACCGATGTTAAATTTGTTAATTTTAATTGATAGCTCCGACTAAAGAAGTGGTCATGAAACTTTTGTTCTAATTGATCCCATGAATCAATAGAATTAGGAGCTAATGAAGAGAACCAAGGAAAAGTGGTACCAGTTAATGACAAGGAAAACAAGCGTACTTTTAAAGAATTATAGGTACCAGCTTCACCTAGTTGGGCAGTATATTGACTAATGTGTTCCCAGGTTGTGCAGTTATCATCACCACTAAATCTAACAAAATCAGGCATACGCCAACCAGGGGGAAATTTTACATAATCAAACTCGGCTCTATAGGGTTTTTGATAAAGCTTAGAATTTCCAAAGTCAATGCCGAGTTTATTTTTCATCATATTAGCTACTTCCTCTTTAAATTGAGCAAATTCATTCCTAGCAGCTAATTGAGATTGCATTGGAGCTGACATGTTAAATCTACTCACATGGGGTTGATTAGGATTTTGAACACGATGCATGTCAGAAAACACATCATTAGGCACACCATAAGATGGAGCAACATTTTTTTTTTGAGGGCAGATGGAGCAACATTAGGTATAGGTGGTGATGTGTGAGCAATAGTACTGAATGCATAAGGTGCAACACTGACATTACTACACCCAGGAATTTGAGTATTAGGCACAACTGACAAAGGCACCGGCTGTTCTGGCTACAACACCATCTGGCCGGACTGGGTGGTTAGACCGCCTACTGGGGGTGGTCTGACCGGGGTCGGTTGGGTGAATGGTGTTTGCTCAGGATAAAACCCTGTTGGCATACCTTACATAAATGTATCAACTGAAGAATTAGGTGCTGCCGACATGGTTTGGTGCAAAACCCCATGTGTATCAACTTCAGGGATTGAATCATCAGTAATATTAGAACTAACACGTTTACTCTCTACTTTTTCAAGGCGAGTAATAACACTAGCCACAATATTATTCTTATCACTAAACTCACGATCAAACTTTTCGGATATAGAAGATAATTGCGTAACTAGATCAGGTGGAGTTTTGCTTACAGTGGGTATTACCTCAACCTTGTTGTTGTTTAGCTTGAATGCAGGCATCTCAAAGTCTTGAGCTAAGGTCACCTTGCCTGCACGATCTTTCTTGGCGCTAGAGAGAAATTGCTTCTTGATGTACTCTTGAAGCTCCGTGTATTTTCTCTAGTCCTCTTCACTGAGTTCTTCGATGTTCACCATGATGAGGTTCTTGGGATCGAGTTCACAACGCGATCCCGTACAACGACTGACAAAACGGTTATGAAAACCAGATCTGTCCCCAGTGGAATCGCCAAAAGTGTGTTGACACTTTTTCTGGTCGAACACACGAGTGCACTAGTTCATGCGGATGTCGGAAATCAACTCGTCTAAACACCCGGCACGGGTCGGTCTGACTGCCTGGGGGACGCGTTCTGACCGCCTTGGACAGGTGTGTCGCCGAAAACCTAAGTTCGTCGCTCTGGGAGGGACCCCGTCAGGAGAAACGCGCCTAGGGTTGTCCTGAGGTGGGCAAGGCCACTCAGAACTTCCTCAACTGCCGTGGAGACGAAGGAGGAGAGCAGGGGGGTTGGAAACGCTAGGGTTTGGAGAAAATAAAGTGTAAATTGATAATTCGATTGGATGATAGCTCTCAATCGGCCACGCTCCTTTATATTTATAGGGGGGGAGGTCTTGCCCTGCAAGGAACTCTTTACAACTCAGGAATAGCTAGAAATCCCTAATTTGGGTCGGACCCGGGGAGACCCGGTCAGACCGCCTGGGGGAGGCGGTCAGACCGCTTGGCGGCCTTTGTGCCGGACCAGCTACAGGGCACGCGGTCAGACCGCCTCGGTGACCCGGTCTGACCGCCTGGCCCAGCCTAATCCGGCTTTTGCCAATTTTGAGTGTCAACAGGTGGTTTGCCCACAAAACCATCAGGTGGACGTTTTCTTGGTTTGGGCCGCAAAACCAAGTCCGGAGGCTCGAGGCAACGGAGTCAGTGATCCGGGAGCTTCGGGAAGCTTCGAGGCGGGGGGCACGTGGCGTGATCGTGGGGCTTACGTCGATGCTAAGCAAGGCCGCGGTGGAAGCACGTCCGCTCGATGAAGACTAGACCAAAATGCCCCTAAGGGGTTGTATCTTCATTTCAAGTTGTATGGGTAGTATGGTCATTTGCCTCCTTCGGTGGACTTCGTATAAATAGCGGAGAGGTGGATGGTATCTCTCTCTCTTAGACTCTAGGGTTTCCTCCCCCGGCAGATTGCTCTGGACTGCTTCTTTTGCCTCTCTATTCCTTAGGCTAGATTCTTGTATAGACTCTGACCTCTGGATGTATGGAAGCATTCGACGTTGCGGTGATCTCCTAGTCCTCTGTTATTTTCATGTCATTTTCGGGGCTATTTTCGGGGAGTTTCGTTCTTCGCTCGATTCGGGGATTTGAGGGTGTTTCTTCTCGGATTTCTTTGAGGTGATCCTGGGTGGATGCCTTGCACATCTTTGTCTGTGATCTTGACCGTTCAAATGCCGGAGAAAGCCTTCGATTCGTGAGATTTTGGCTGGAGCCCGAGTTCTTGGTGGTGGTTCGTGTGATCCGCGATTCCCGATGTTTTAGGGAGTTAGAGGTCGAGATTTTTGGGGCATAGCTTCATCTAGTGACGCTTCACATCTCCCCAAAGTCTTATCTCAAGAGCTCTAGCCGTTTGAGAGATCCGGTGATGGATTTGGAGGTTTGACTTCGCGAGCTCGAGCTCGAGCTGTTCCATTCGGGGGTAGCGGACAGTCCGAAAGGACCCCGCGGACAGTTTGCACGTCTAGGGTTCTTCACGTGTTTGTCCCTGTTCTTGCGAACTCATGTTTTGATCAATCGCGACACTAGGGTTTTGTTGCAGGAGGTTTCCCGGACTCTCCGCCCGTGGTGTGCGGACTGTCCGCGTGGCTCGGATTTTGTCTGGGGTGGCTCGTGGTTTGTATGGGGTGTCCAGCGAGTTTTGCCGGACTGCCCGCCTGGTGTGGCCAGACTGTCCGCGAGGTGCAGAACTGTCCGCGGTGCTTGCCCGGACTATCCAAATTTCCTCGGTGCGCTACTAGAGGCTCGATGCGTTATTTCGGACTGTCCGCCATGACATCACGGACTGTCCGCGAGCAGCACGGACTGTCCGCCGTACCCATGCGGACTGTCCGCCTAGGCCTTCGCAGATTTGGCTAAGTCTTTTGATTCTTGTCTCGTGCTTCCGCGGTTTGATTCAAGGCTTGTCTCTACGACTTGTAGGCTTGTGTGTGCCTAGTCTAGAGCTTCTCTGGTGTGTGCGAGTACTCAGAGTGGCAATCAGGGTATAGGCTGAGTTCGACCTTTGGGAAGAATTTTTATCAGCTCCCATTCACTGCCCCCCTCTCTGGTCGCCTATTCGGTCCTTCAATTGGTATCAGAGCGGGTTACGGATCTTCTTGATGCTAACCAGTCTAAGATCCAAAGATGGGCGGTTATGGCAAGGGGTCGAGTCCTCCGCACTTTGATGGCAAGACATACCCGATGTGGGAGAGGCGCATGGGCGCGTTTTTTCGAGGGAAGGGAACTCTGATCTGGGAGGTCACTCAGAATCCTCATTATGTCATCCCAAACAGTTTTCTGCTTCCAAGATCGCGGGACATGTGTGAGGCCAACAACAAGGCCGTTGATTACCTTTTCCGTGCTCTCTGTGCCTCGGAGTTTGAGCGAGTGTACGGAGAGAATGTGGCTGGAAAGATTTGGCTCAAGTTGAGAAATGCTCATGTTGGCAATGCCCAAGTGCAAGCCCGTTTGTTTTACACTTACCGGATAGAGTACGAGAACTTCACTCATCTCCCCGGTGAGTCGACCGATGCTATGTTCCAGCTCTTCACCAGCATCGTCAACAACATGAGGGCCAATGTGACAGTGCCCCCATACACGGATCATGATCAAGCTATTAAGCTTTTGCATGCCCTGGATAGGTCTGTGTGGAGTGCCAAGGTCGAGGCCATTGAGGAGTCGAGCGTGTATGACACGTTGTCGCTTGATGAGTTGTTCTCTAAGCTCAGGTCTTCAGAGGATGATCGTGGCTTGGGAGCCAAGAGCGAGAGCCCCACTGATCCTCATAGTTTGGCTCTTGTTTCAGGATCAAGGTCTAACGCTAACTCTGGTGGTTTCTCTTTGTCTTGTCTTGTATCTTTGCCAGATGAAGACTTTGAGGTGCCGAGCGAGGACGATCTCGCCTTGTTGAGCTAGAGGTTTGGGCGGATGTACGAGAACCGCAAGAATGCAAGGCGGAGCTCGGGGATGTGCTATCGGTGCGGGAAGCACGAGCACTTCATCACCGAATGCCCTAAAGCCATGGAGATCAAGAATGACTACAAGGGCCAGCCCAAGCATGACTACAACAAGCACCGCTTCCGGAAGGACTACAAGGACAAGTGCAAGGACAAGGGCAAGAGAAGGCTCAAGAAGAGTAGCGGGTACAAGAAGAAGACGGCTTGAGCGATGGTTACCAGTGCGAGTGACATCGACTCCACATCAAGCGATGCTTCTTCTGACTCGAGCAGCGAGGAAGAGCAAGAACGGCGCAACGACAAGCGGCACACGGGCAAGAACTTCACCGACCTCAGCTTCGTCACACAAGGAGGTTTTTGTGGAATGGCGCATTCCAAGAAGGGTGGGAAACACATCTCGGACTCGAACTCCGACTACGAGGAAAAGGTACGACACGATCCCAACTTCTTGCTAGAGGAGAATGCTAGGCTCAATGAGTTGCTTGATAACCGTGATGATGTGCTTAAGAAGACCAACGAGGAGAAGAGAGAATTTAGATCTCTGTTGGGTCATGCTAAGGACAAGATAGTTGATCTTGAGTCCTTATTGGTTGATGCTAGAAATGAGATAGGCTCTTTGAAATCTTCTCATGTTGTCTCCGATGAGATTGATTGTAGTGATTGCAATGTGTTTCTTGCTGATTTGACTGCTCTCAAGGAGAAGCATGCCTCTACTCTTGAGGAACTAGATGTGATTAGGATTAAGTTTGATGAATTAAAATCTAGGCCAGCTTTGCTAGGTGCTTGCATTTCATGTCCTGTGTTGCATGCTAGGCTAGATGAATCTCACACTAGAATAGTTTCTCTTGAGGCGACATTGAAAGCTCCTCTTCCTACATCATGCTCTACCTGTGAATTGCATGCTTTGAAAAATGTGGAACTTGCACACTATGTTGATTGTTTAAAGGATGAGAATGATGAATTGAGGAAAATGATGGGGTGGTTGTCCGGGCATGAGCCACAATTAAGTTTGATGTTGGCTCAGTTTAAGAGGTTTGATGGTCAGGCGTTGGGGGCTGACAAGTGTGGTGAGAAGAGTGGTGAGGGAGAAGAGAAAGCTAGAGAGATTCCTATTCCACCACATACCACACCAATGAACAAATTTGCACCCAAGCCAAACCACCTCAGAAACAAGCTAGACACAACACCAGATCCACCAGTGTTCCCCCACAAATCTGAAAATTACCAAACACCCATCAAGTTTGTGAGCACCTAGGGGAGTGTCTTTGATGGGAAGTCAGGAGAGAAGGTTGTTGAGAAGCCTACAGAAAAGCCACCACCTAAGCCATAGCCAATCCACTTCCATTGTGAGTATTGTGGGAGGGTTGGGCATAAGGATGAGTTTTGTTTCAGGAGGAAGAGAGATGAGAGGTTTTCCAGGGAGATGGCAAACAAGGACAGGTACCACCATTCTCGTGGTGTGCCTGAGCCTCGTAGAGGGCCTCTACCTAGGGGTGAGGTGTTTGTGCGTACAGTTCCCACACGTGGAGGTGGAGGTGGTTTTCCTCAAAGAGACAGGCATGTTGGGTTTGGGCGTGGTGAGTTGGCTCAACGTGCTCCTTCTCGTGACGGTTACGAGTTTGGGAGGCATGATCAGAGCTTTGGGTCTCAGATGGACTACGGGCCACATTTTTCCCCTCGTGGTGCGCGTACTCCTCCAGTGAGACGTGACAGGACCTTTGGTGGTAGGCGTGAGAGGGCTCCACCTAAGGGTTTTGGTAGGATGGACTTTGCTAACCCTTCTTTTGAGCAAATGGCTCGACACTGGTTTGACTCCTTTGGTACTAACCCCAGTGTTGAGTCGGTTGCTCATTCTCATTCTTGTTTTTTATTATAGGTTGGAGGCTTGGAGGACTTTTGCTTGATCAACTCTAGTTGCTCACGACACATGACCGGAGATCGGGGGTGGTTCTCCAGCCTCACCCCGGTGAGTTCGAGGGAGTACGTCACTTTTGGGGACAATGGGAGAGGATGAGTGCTTGCTGAAGGTATGGTGAAGGTGAGTAGCAAGGTGACCTTAAGAAGTGTGGCTTTGGTCAAGTCACTTGGTTTTAACCTATTGTCAGTATCTCAGTTACTTGACGAAGGTTTTGAGGTTCGTTTTAAGTCGGGCGCTTCTCATGTGCTTGATTGTCAAGTCGATCTTGTCTGTATGATCGTCCCCGAGGGTCAAATCTTCCGTGCCGATTTTTCCCAGTCTGTTGGTCCTCCTCAATGTTTTGTTGCTGGCGTTTTGGCCAAACTTTGGAAATGGCATAGGAGGTTGGGACACTTGAGCTTTGAGTTGCTTTCCCGCTTGAGTGGTCTTGATCTTGTCCGAGGATTGCCTAAGTAAAATTCGAGAAGGATTTGGTTTGTGCTTCTTGTCGGCATGGAATGATGGTTGCTGCTTCTCATGCCCCTCTGACTGTTGTCATGACCGAGCGACCTTGCGAGCTGTTGCACATGGATTTGGTTGGGCCAGCTCGTGTTCGCTCTGCGGGTGGGAAGTGGTATGTTCTTGTTGTGGTTGATGATTTTTCGAGGTACTCTTGGGTTTTCTTTTTGGAGGATAAGAGCGAGACATTTGGTTTTGTTCGGGACTTGACCTTGAGGTTGAAGAATTAGAGACATGGTGATGCCATTCGGGCTATACGCAGTGACAATGGCACAGAGTTTAAAAACTCTCATTTCGATACCTTTTGCAGTGATCTTGGTCTCGATCATCAGTACTCTTCTCCATACGTCGCTTGCCAGAATGGCGTAGTGGAGAGGAAGAATCGGACCCTTTGTGAGCTGGCCAGGATGATGCTCGATGAGCATAGGACTCCTAGGCGTTTCTGGGCCGAGGCGGTCAATACCGCTTGCTATGTCTCAAATCGCATCTTCCTTCGTGCCTTTAAGAAGAAGACCTCTTATGAACTGATGCGTGGGCGACAACCCAAGGTGAGTCACTTTAGAGCTTTTGGTTGCAAGTGTTTCATTCGGAAGAAGGGCAAGTTGGATAAGTTGGAGTCTAGATGTTCGGATGGTATCTTTCTCGGTTATGCGATCCATTCTAGAGCATATATTGTGCTCAACCTTGACACTAACCGAATCATGGAGACTTGCGAGGTAACCTTCGACGAGACACAGCCATGTAGCTCTTCCACTTTTGAGTGTGCAGGTGACGAGGAGATTGGAGCGAGGATCTTTAAGGATGAGCAAGATGGAGATGGAGATGAAGACGATGATGGAGGTGATGCTCATGTGGTTGATCGTGTACGTGCTACTTCCACTACTACGACGACGATCGAGGATGGTCCATCCCCTACACCCACTATGATTGAAGCTGTTCGAGTGGAGGCTGCTGCTGAGGGGGAGATTGTGTAGAGGCGAGAGGCTCCCCGGAGGGTACAAGTGGACCACCCACCAACGACGATCATAGGTGACCTTCATGAAGGTACTACACGGTCGAGGTCAAGGAACACTTCTCATTTCGCTCACTCTGCTTTTGTTGTGTCGTTTGAGCCCTAAGATATTCGATACGCTTTGTCTGATGAGAATTGGGTGAATTCCATGCATGAGGAGTTGGAAAACTTTGAGAGAAACCAAGTATGGGTGTTA
Organism: Cenchrus fungigraminus; assembly: GCA_036936925.1. NCBI lineage: Eukaryota > Viridiplantae > Streptophyta > Magnoliopsida > Poales > Poaceae > Cenchrus > Cenchrus fungigraminus. The sequence goes on from CM072779.1 coordinate 131,164,570, forward strand.
GTTGATCCACCGCCAAATTGCCGTCCCATAGGTACCAAGTGGGTGTGGAAGAACAAAGAGAGTAAGAATGGGATGGTTGTGAGAAACAAGTCGAGGTTGGTGGCTCAGGGGTTCAACCAGAAAGAGGGTATAGACTATGAGGAGACATTTGCTCCTGTAGACCGTTTGGAGGCAATTAGGATCCTTCTAGCCTTTGCCGTGGCTAAAGGGTTCATGTTGTACCAAATGGACGTGAAGAGTGCTTTCTTGAATGGGGTGATAGAGGAAGAAGTGTATGTGAGGCAACCCCCGGGGTTTGAGAGTGAAAAATACCCACACCCTGTATACAAACTCCAGAGAGCGCTCTATGGTTGAAACAGGCACCTAGAGCTTGGTATGGCAGGTTGAGAGGGTTTTTGCGGAGTAAGGGTTTTGTGATGGGCACAGTTGATAAGACCCTGTTTCTCCTTAAGCATGGGAATGACCTTTTGATTGTTCTGATATACGTGGATGACATAATCTTTGGTGGCTCTTCTCATGATCTTGTTGCCAGATTTGCAGATGACATGAGCAGGGAATTTGAGATGTCCATGATGGGTGAGCTGCAGTTTTTCTTAGGACTCCAGATCAAGTAGTGCAAGGACGGGACGTTTGTACATCAGGCGAAGTACACCAGGGACATGGTAAAGAAGTTTGGCATGAACGACTCCAAGCCGCTGACTACACCGATGAGTACAACTACAGCTTTGGATGCAGACGAGGATGGTAAACCCGTGGACCAGAAGGATTACCGGAGCATGATCGGCTCCCTCCTCTACTTGATGGCGACGACGCCGGACATACAGTTCAGTGTGTGTCTGTGCGCTCGTTTTCAAGCTTCACCGAGGACTTCACATCAGCAGGCCGTCAAGCGGATTTTCAGGTACTTGAACTAAACTCCTGAGTTTGGTCTTTGGTATTCTGCCTCCTAAACACTCAGACTTCACGGTTACTCCGATGCTGATTTTGCTGGGTGTCGATTGGACCACAAGTCTACCTCTAGGTGTTGCCAGTTTCTCGGGTCTTCTTTGGTCTCTTGGTCATCTCGCAAGCAATCCAGTGTAGCCCAGTCTACTACAGAGGCCGAGTATGTAGATGCTGCTAGTTGTTGTTCCCAGCTCCTATGGATGACCTACACTATGAGCGATTTTGGTGAGGAGTGCTCCCAGGTTCCACTCTTTTGTGACAGCACCAGTGCCATAAGTGTAGCCAAAAACCCTATCCTTCACTCCAAAACGAAACACATAGAAGTGAGATACCACTTTCTGAGGGACAAAGTTGAGAAGGGAAACATATCCTTGTCCTATGTGCCTACACAAGATCAGCTAGCCGACATTTTCACTAAACCACTTGACCAAGTCACTTTCACTCGCTTGTGGGGTGAACTTGGGGTGTGCTTTCCTTTCTAGCTGGGTCTTGGAGCTTCTCATGTATATATGTGATATATGTTTCATTTTTTTGCATTCCATACATGCATTTTACTTTCTGTACAAAACCTGCTAGGATAGCCATCTTTGGATCACTTGTGCTAGGAAAAGCTTCTCTTATATACATTGATCACTGATGTGCTATATGTGATATATGTGCATGTTTGGTAAATGGTGATGTGAATGCTATGCTCTTGATGGTTTTGCCATATATTTATGTTGAGATAGCTTTCTTTTTATGAGAATGCTAAAATTGTCTCTCATGAGTGGATGCTTGTCTATGCTCAATTTGTGCTCAAATGCCTATATCATGTTTAGTTTGTGCTTGAGTATCATCTTCTCTTTGCTTGGGGTCAAAAACCCATTTGTTATTGTAAATGTTTAGCCCATTTGTTTACTTGTGGAGGAGCATAAGCTTCTTTTTGCCGCAAAGGCATTTCATGTACCATGTTTTAACCTGAAAATGAAATTGGTGTATGAATTGCCTTATGCTTGAAAAATGAGCTCCTGATCATGTATTTATGTTTTTGATATTCATATCTTGGGTGCTAAAGTGTAGCATGTTGCCTACCATGAGAAGTCTCATTTTAAGAAGTAGACACATGGCTAGGTGGCTTTAACATGACTTGAGTAGCTTGTGGGCATTTATAATGATCTTGTGATGAGAATTTGTGATCTTGTATAAACTTTGGATGATCTAGTGTATTTGTGCTCAAATTGCCATGGATAGGGTCTTGCTCATGAGATGAATGTTTCTTTGTGAAAATTGTGTAAAATTGCTTTTGGCCATGTCACATGCTTATATGTCTCTACCTTCTTGATGGCAATGTGTTAACTACAACATATCTACTTTGCTTGCTCTTTGTCTCATTTGTAGCATTGTGTTGTGCTCTTTGTATATTTGAGAAGCTTGGTAGATTGTATATATGCATTGACATGCATTTTTCATGAGAACAAGGGGAAGAGTTTCATATACCTTGATTCATGTATTGTCAACAAGGGGGAGAATATGCTTGATAAGGGGAGATTTTTGTGGAAAATTGGTATGCATTTGTGAGATGTTGCATGTGAGGAGAAAAATTGAGAAGAAGAGGTTGCATTTGCTCAGGGGGAGTTTGCATATGTGCAGGGGGAGCTCCTTTGTCTTGCCTGAGTTGTGTGGTTTGAGATGTACTCTTTGTGAGAGTTGGTTTGTCTTGGCGAGTGATCTTGTTTTTCGCTTGTTCTTTGGCTTTGGATCACTTGTTGGAGGTTGGTGTTTGTGGTGATTTTCTTTTCTTTTTCTCTATGTGATTTCAATGGGTGTTGTCAATGCACTCATCAAGGGGGAGATTGAGGACCAGGTGTGTTCGAAGACCAGTGGAGGGTCGCTCCTTAGTGATGAGTGATTGACAACGTTGTGTGGACTGATGCTTGACTAAGTTGCAGGTACAGGTTATGGCTTGACTCGTGTCGGTGCAGGTGAAGAACAAGCGCGAAAGACCTTAGCCGTGGCGGCCTCCGGGTGATGGAGAGGCAAGTAGGCTTGGTTCGATGGACTCGGTGGCCGATGGGGTCAAGTACGAGCCGTGCAGTGCAAGACTAGCGGGCTGAAGTCGTGAACATGGGCTGGTGCAAGGTAGCGGATCGAGGTCGAAGCTTGCACGCGGGGTTTGGTGGTTTGCCCACAAAACCATCAGGTGGACGGTTTCTTAGTTTGGGCCACAAAACCAAGTCTGGAGGCCAGAGGCGACAAAGACAGTGGTCCGCGAGCTTCGGGAAGCTTCGAGGCGGGGGGCACGTGGCGTGATCGCGGGGCTTGCATAGATGCTAAGCAAGGCCGCGGTGGAAGCATGTCCGCTCGATGAAGACTAGACCAAAATGCCCCTGAGGGGTTGTATCTTCATTTCAAGTTGTAGGGGTAGCGTGGTCATTTGCCTCCTCCGATGGACTTCGTATAAATAGCGGAGAGGTGGATGGCATCTCTCTCTCTAGGACTCTAGGGTTTCCTCCCCCGGTAGATTGCTCTGGACTGCTTCTTTTCCATCTGTATTCCTTAGGCTAGATTCTTGTATAGACTCTGACCTCTGGATGTATGGAAGCATTCGAGTAGCGGAGATCTCCTAGTCCTCTGTGATTTTCGTGTCATTTTTGGGGCTATTTTCGGGGAGTTTCATTCTTCACTCGATTAGGGGATTTGAGGGTGTTTCTTCTCGGATTTCTTTGAGGGGATCATGGGTGGATGCCTTGCGCATCTTTGTGTGTGATCTTGACCCTTCAAACGTCGGAGAAAGCCTTCGATTCGTGAGTTTTTGGCTGGAGCCCGAGTTCTTGGTGGTGGTTCATGTGATCCGCGATTCCCGGTGTTTTAGGGAGTTAGAGGTCGAGATTTTTGAGGCATAGCTTCATCTAGTGACGCTTCACATCTCCCCAAAGTCTTGTCTCAAGAGCTCTAGCTGTTTGGGAGATCCGGTGATGGATTTGGAGGTTTGACTTCGTGAGCTCGAGCTGTTCTGTTCGGTGGTAGCGGACAGTCCGCGCGTCTAGGGTTCTTCACGTTCGTTCCTGTTCTTGCAAACTCGTGTTTTGATCCATCGCGGCGCTAGGGTTTTGTTGCAGGAGGTTTCCCGGACTGTCCGCCCATGGTGTGCGGACTGTCCGCGTGGCTCGGATTTTGTCTAGGGTGGCTCATGGTTTGTCTGGGGTGTCCAGCGAGTTTTGCCGGACTGTCCGCCTGGTGTGGCCGGACTGTCCGCCAGCAGTACAGACTGTCCGCCGTACCCATGCGGACTGTCTGCCTAGGCCTTTGCAGATTTGGCTAAGTCTTTTGATTCTTGTCTCGTGCTTCCGCAGTTTGATTGAAGGCTTGTCTTTGTGACTTGTAGGCTTGTGTGTGCCTAGTCTAGAGGTTCTCTGGTGTGTGCGAGTACTCGGAGTGGCAATCGGGGTGTAGGCTGAGTTCGATCTTAGGGAAGAATTTTTATCGGTTCCCATTCACTCCCCCCCTCTCTGGTTGCCTATTCGGTCCTTCAGGCGCAATGGCGGAGGCAGAGGGGAGGGCTCGCGGTGGCGGATGCAGAGCAGAGGCAGCGAGCTCGTTTGTGCGATGAGGGAGAGGGAGAGGGAGAGACGAAGAGGATCCGTCGGCGAGTGGAGGGATAGGGCGCGGACGCGAGTGGGGTGGGCGGACTCGAGGGCGGAGTTAACAAGAACGAAACAAAATTTCGGGTCCAAAATCATAAATGGGTAACAGGCATTTCGTGACCCGTTACCACAAATATTAAAGGTAACGATGCCTGTTACCAATAAGAGTGAGTTAGAGCCTAGAGGTCTTGTGGGTAACAGACGTAGACTCGTTGGTAACGGCATCAATAAGGTCCGTTACCTTTAATTTTTTTTTTAGTAACGGGCCTCATGGGTCCATTACCAATGTTACGTGACCTATTTGAGGTTTTCACGTAGTGGGGCTAACAGAAAAGAGATCCCGCATGGCAGACGCCTAGAGCTTCACCCATTTTGTTAGCAGTGCTTGATAGCATGATCTAGTTTAAATGTGATGCAAAAGTAGTTGAAGTCATATGTCAAAGTTAAATCACAAACATATTTATTATATATTGATTTATTTCGATCCACAGATATTCCAACAGCATTTTTACACTCTCTATTTCTCACGATGTGAGTAAAATTAAGGTGGGTATCACCGGCAACGCATAATGCATTATTCTTTCACGTACGGAGGCTGGGCAGGGGTGGGAGCCGTAGCAGTTGAGAGACGAAAGCAACGACGACTGACATTCTTCTGGTAGCAACAATCTCATGGCCATGGGCATTTCGTTAGGCAGTAGCATTTAGAGGGGAAGCCGCTGCACCCTCCGTCAATGTTGTCGGAGCTTTCGTTTAGACATGTTTCAGCGCAGCCGATGTTCGTGAAGCACCACCCAACATAGCCGCCGCTTAGGTGCCGGCAATAGCTAACGCTTTCAACGGAGGCCATCTTTGCATGCATCAACACACCGGACGGCTGAGCGGCGGCGCACGTATCTGCAAATACGTACGTGTCGTTACTTTATGGATACCTAAACTAAGGAATATATATAGTCAAGCTTGTGCATATACCAGTAGTAGTCACGATGACGAGCAGGAGCACGATGGCCAACGCAGAGAGGTTCTTCTTCCTTAGTGAAGGCGCCATTGGTTAATTGCTTGCTAGCGTGCGTCTTGGTGGAAGTTGTGTTGGAAAGAATGAGGTAGGGAGCCGATCGATCACGGCGAAGTTCTAAACATTGTACACATATATAGAGAATTAGAGAGAGAGAAATGACATGGTGAATGAACGATGCATGTTTTTTATGAGAAATCCAACTCTAATTATACAATTAATGGCGTTACATTCAAGGTTATCTCTTCATTCTCCTAATCTTGTTGAACCTGCGGCCAACTTAGCTTGCACCAAAAAACAACGCATCAATATATGGCGCCATCTCACGACGGAATGAAGAATTTCTATGAAGGCGCTGGCCGCGCACGCTGTCGTCCTCCAGCTCGTCATCATGACCGCCGGTGGTACGTACATGCACAAGTGCATGAAACAGATGATGCAGGCATGCAACTGATCGATCGGCGAAATTGTACGTCGACGGCGACAGACAGCTGCAATCGTGTTGCAGGCCAAACATTGTTCGTGCGCAGGAATATTCTATGGTACAATGGTGTTCTATTATGATATCTTCAGCTAGCGGAAATTCCTTCTTACTTGGGGGGGGGTGAGGGGGGGGGGCAACAAACTTTGCTACTTCTTGTTTGCAGGGATAGCTTGAAGGCTTCCCTTCAAATCCTCTTGACGTAATTCGCTTTGGTGACATATTTGTGCAGAAATGCTGTCCCCTGTTGAAGAACGCTGACCAAGAACGGGTGGAGAAGCTGGTCATGGGTGCAGTTAAACCTTGTAACTACTCTTATGGCTTTCTATAAAAGCAGAGGTATCCTCTTTTCAAAAAAAGAGTTGCGGCCAACAAATGTCATTTTGCACTTGAGAATTCAGCAGCACTACTACTCCTCTTTGTTACCACTGCTAGAGAACCAACCTTTGAAATTTGGTAAAGGCCGGCACCATATATATCGAGCTCCTTCTTCCTCCTCTGCTTCACTCGAGACATTCTTCACAACCGTACCGAGAGCTCAAGGTCCTCTCCATAGCGCCTCAAGCCTAGGGAGGTGCTGTCGAAAGTTTTCTTCATCAACTGTGAAGATTTCTCTCCTCCAATGTGTTGCCAAGGTTTGATTCTTCGTCCTCCCTTCATTTCTTGTGATTAAATTTTGTTTTATGGTTTAGAGATGGAGAAAATAGAAATTTTGATTGCTAGGTAGGAGGAGCTAAGAGATGAGGTTTTTTATATACTTTAGATTTAGAAACAAGTAGTTAGGATGACTAGCATTGTTCTTTCTTTCATTAATTTTTTATTAAGCACTCTCTTATTTTCTTGTTTTTGATATAGAAAAAATAGAATTTTACTTTTAGATATAATGAGAGATATAATTAATTTTACATATAGCTAATTTTATTTGAAGTTACTTTATAAAAAATATGCTCATTAAAGAAATGAGATAAAGTACTTCCATTGTCTTATTGTTTCGAGATAGAGAAAATAGATATTTAATTTCTAGGTGGCTATAGGAGGAGCTAATAAGAGATTAAATTTTTTATATACTTTAGATTTAGAAACAAGTAGTTATTTTATTAGTAGCATTGTTTCTACTTTCATTCATTTTTCATAATTATTTCATATATATATAATAAATTGAAGCATTCTCTTATTTTCTTGCTTTTGATATACAGCCCTACATCCTAGCTAGCTATAGTTCTACATCATTGGCGAAGTGGGGATGTAGCTCGGTGATGTAGCACTGTAGCTAGCTAGGAGATGTAGGGTTGTAGCTTGGTGATGTAGGACTGTAAGTGGGAGAGCCAGGTGTATATGATGGTGAGGTGAGACTATAGTTCCTATATGATCAGGGTCATCTGAGTCGCTGATTCATAAAGGTTACGTACATTACTAATAGTGTTGAATTCAATCCCCTTTTGTTTTTCTTTTATGCAGATATTGAATTCAACCTGCGTAAACTAACCCTACTTTTTGTGAATAATGTGTGCTATTTTGATTTGGATATAGTTTAAGCTAACAATGTCGTCGTCAAGTGGTGTTGGTAATGGCTGTGGCCATGGCATAGTCCATGGCCGTGGTGACCGTGGCCGTGGCGAACTTGGTGGCGGTGGCTTGGAGGACCCGTTGCCTCGCTGTTTAGGAGTTCAGATTCGCCATGAGTTGGGCTTGCCATTTGGTAATCAGACACGTGGATCAATAGCCAACGTGGTAGTATAATGATCAAAATTAATTTGCTTTACATAGATTTTGTTCACTTCACATGGAAAACATCTAATTTTAGTTACATATAAATTATTGCAGCTTATCAACAATATTAGATGGCTCAGAGATATTGTTGAGGATATGTCTGGTACCTCCTTTGTAGTGCAAACTGAGCCTGTTGAGAACATGACAAGACTGCATTTCTCTTTCTCCCTACCTGCTCGAGGTGTAGATTATCGGCCGTTGCCAGTAGGCATGCCATACCCAATGGTTCCCGTTGCAACAGTAGGTGAACCAACACTTATTAGGTAACTCAAGAGAGGACCGTCGTGGAGAGATGTCTACAAGCGCTTTAGAATATTGGGTGCTTCGTGCCAGACTTTTCCTATTTTAAAATAAAGCAACTCGAATCGGGTGAAAGCAATGTGATTCTGACTGGTCTATTTAGGGCTCATCAAGATTTGGTATCATATATATCTTTTTATTCACTATTAATTAATTTGTTTATCTTACATATTTTTAACTATCATAAGGTTCTTATATCTCATCATCATCTAATCGTGTAGGATCTCTCTGGTTCAACCTATGCTTCAATAAGCTTCCGTGCGATTCTTAATCAAGTCGTGGAAGAATTGGGTGGGGATACTATGGTGGGGAGCTATTCTTCACCAGAAATTAGAAGCACCAAGCAAATCTAACTTTCTACAGGGCAGAAGAACCTGAGGCTCCATTGTTTGATATTTGTAGTGTTGTGTGTGAAAATCATGCAGAAGCGTAGGAGAGTGTACTCGTACACGCTCTAGCTTATTTTGATAGGGTCTAGACTAGACGATTGGAGACATTAGCTATGTTCCATTTCTACGAGTGTGTGCGAGTGTGTGCGGGATTAGGTCTTGAGTAACATTATGCATGCATGAATCAGGCTTTGTACCATACCCTATTATATGAGCTTGTATGAATTAAATTAGCTAGCTATCTTGTTTATCTTTATTAACTTATTAATTATTAATTGGCTAGTGTATTTCTCTCGAAGTTTTTATAAGGCTTGCAGATGCTTTGTGGGAAGGACTATCAAGTTTGAGATTTTTCTTAATTGGTTTAGTACTTTTTTTAATTAAATTAAATTTCTGTGCGACATCACCCCGTATTTAAACATTGAACTGAGTCAACCTCTGAAAAGATCTGGAATGGTGCCAAACTTTGTCACAAGGTCTCTTTTTCCTTAGGAGACAAACCTTTCTGGAGGCCGATGCAGAATTCTTGTCTTTTTAATATGTAATTGAACATATTTTGTCCCATGCAGCCTGAAGAAAAATTCAATAATACATTTAAACTTCATAAAACCTAAGATCTTGTGTGGGACCTTATTTTGGGTGTGGATGACAACAAAAAACATTTCAGGCCATTTCGACATATAAGATATGGTGCCACACTTTGCCACAAGATCATTTATCAGTCTCTACAATTAATGATGCAGAAACTGACTCAATTGAGTATTTTAAAGTTATTTCGAATCAAAATACCATATTATTCTGATTAAAAATTCGAAACATGATGGTAAATGAAAATTAGAAGTAATTGTTTGAACTCTAAAATTAATTTGTGCATTGAAAAGTAGAGGTTATTATTTTTTAACTTAATATAATTTTGCATGGTTGAAATATTTAAATTTACTATTTTTCTAAATGTTGCAAACAGAAAGAACGAGAAAATGAGGAAGCAAAAGGGGAAAATTAACTTTCGACGCAAAATTACCCTTTAGTCCCGGGTGGTGTTACCACCCTAGACTAAAGGGGGAGCTCCAGTCTCGGGTGGTAAAACCACCCGGGACTAAATTTCCCTTTTGGAGGCTCCCGCACGAAATCTCCCTTTAGTCCTGGGTGGTGTTACCACCCGAGATCACCCGAGACTAAAGGGGGATTTCGTGCGGGAGCCTCCAAAAGGGAAATTTAGTGCCGGGTGGTTTTACCACCGGAGACTAGAGGCCCCACTTTAGTCTTGGGTGATAACACCGCCCCGAACTAACGGCCCTTTAGCCTTGGTGTTGGCGGTCAATTTTCGACAACCTAGCCATGAGTTTACCTTCAATGTTGGTATTAATTTTATATCCAAACTAACGATCCTAACCGCCGTGATATGTCAAGTTCGCATTCGCATGTGGTTTTTGGAGTGTGTTGTTTACGCAGGATTTAAGCGCCTAAATGAGGACTTCCAGGTAAAGTTCATCGAGCACTTTATGAGAAGATCATGAAGCCCGGCACACGTCAAGACACAAAGTGAACATGACTCCAAATGACCTAGGGACTAAAGCATGAAGCCATAAAACTCCGAGGACCTGGATAGAAAATGCGAAAGCTTGCACGCCAAGCACCCTTATCTAAACTGCTGGTAAAATGACGTCGATGACCCAAATGCAGAGAGGTGAAAATTCAAGAACACACGAGAAGCTTCGGGAAGAAAGACGTGACCGAACTGGGCCGAAGTGGGCCCAGGCCGGCCGGCCCAGCCCATTTCGAGCCCGGTTCGCCGCCCCCTTTGACCTAGCACCCCTTCGGGCTATTTATAGGCCCCACACGAAGAGCCACGCATCAAGCCATTCGTCATTCGCCGCCAAGGAGCCGAGAAGTTAGAGGGACACCATCTCGGAGGGGAGGGTCGTGCTAGTTGTCTAGGGCTACCTTAGCCGGTGTGGGAATCTTGCAGGGAAGACCACATCGGAGTTCCGGAGCTAGGATCAAGATTGAGGTAGGATCCCAGTGGTGATCTTGTTCATGTAAACATTCATGGTGAAGTCTTTTGTGAATCCGATTTCTAGACAATTTTGTTCTCCCTTGGGTGAGCTTCTTCAATCTATTCTCGAGATAGATTGCACAAGGTGTTCTTGTAGCCGCGGTGGTTAGAGGTGCATACCGGATCTACCAAGTGGTTCAACATGTTCCTTGTGAGCGTGCTCTAAGATTTGACCACGAAGAAAGGGGGACATCATAACAGGATGTCGACACCAAGTACGGTCGGCGACTTAGGGGGTTTGACCGAAGGTCACGATTTAAAGATGTTGTTTATGAGATTCGCATAGTTTTCTTCATCTATCTTGCTCGGAGCTACAACACAAGCATGATCTAGGCTCTCCAGATGGGTTATCTATATGATTTCTCTGGCTACCTCTCATGTTTAGTAGATTAGATGCATTTGAAGCCTCTTCAAGATGAAAGTGTTTTCTCAGTTATTAGATTGAATCTTGCGTTGCACATGTTCCACGGATTTGATATCCTTGGGTAATACTCGAGGGAAAAAGGTACTACATGATCCATAAGCTTGCGGTGAATCTTGACGCGTTGTCGAACCGTCAACAAGCCCCTTTTTTTGGCGTCGTTGCCGGGGAACAAGTAATCAAGATCCAATCTAGTATCTCGTTTGTAAGTATTTTCAGTTTTCTTTTTGATTTTCTTTTGCACCTATTAAACTTTGATCATCCTCAAAAATCAATCTAATCTAGTTTTTGACTAACCTTTTGTTTATAGTTTTCCTTTTTTAGATTTTTGTATATTTGGTTTATTGCTAACCCTAACAGGAGATGGACGCCTACCTCTCCAACAAACCGAAAAAAATTGTGGATGATCCATAAAAACTTTATAGGCAAAGAAGACGTGAAGCACAAGCTAGGAAGCTGGGGATTGTAGATCCAAGCCGAGGCCGAAGGATCGTTTGAATCTCCGAAGGAATCACCACCTCCATGTCCGACGGAAGATCAACCTCAACTGCCACCGATGGCACAACCGGAGCGAAAGATCGGGGAGCTTTGCATTCCGGAGCTCATTGATCTACCCATCCTCAACCTAGATGACATCGGAAGACCGTTCGAGATCAAGACTTCAACAATCCGCATGGTGCAACATTCACTTTTCATTAGTAAAGAGGATCCTAACCTTCACATTCAAGCGTTCGTCCAACTTTGTCAAACATTCACAATGGAGGTGCTAGATCAAAATCAAATGAGGGCAAGCCTTTTTCCGTTCTCACTACTTGGAAAAGCCTTGCAATGGTTCTACACTTTACCAGCGGAGATGGTGCAAAATTGGAAAGCATTGATGAGAGCTTTCATGAAGGAGTATTATTCACCAGGTAAGACTTAAAGCTTGCGTAACAAGATTGCTACATTTGCTCAATTTCCAACGCAGACGATCATAGAAGCCTTTGAGCATTTCAATGAATATACCCGAGCCGTGTCACATCACAAGTTCCCGAAGGAGGACCTCATTCAAAAGTTCTATCAAGGGCTCAATTTAGCATCGAGCACCGTAATTGATGCATCGGCGGGAGGATCCATCATCGATCTTAATCCGACCGAAGCATTTACTCTATTCAAGAAGGTTGTGGATAATGACACATGGGCGTCATCCAGACGCTTACTTCCGGTTCAACCAACGTGCAATGTTAAAGGTGTTTTGCATGTTGAAAAGGAGGAACTTCTAGAATGAAAAATTGACTCACTCATGAGGAGGTTGGAAAAGATGGAGATAGAAAAGAAAGCAGCCCAAGACCTAAAGGCCGCCGAAGCAAGATCCACGTGTGAAGATGAAGAACCAAATAGGTGACCAGAGAGGGGGGGGGAGTGAATGGGAGTCGATAAAAATTCTTGCCGAAGGATGCACTCGGCCTATACCCCGATTGCCACTCCGATCACTCGCACACACCAAAGAAGCTCTAGACTAGGCACACACAAGCCTACAAGTCCTAGAGACAAGCCACGAATCAAAGAGCGGAAGCACAAAGCAAGAAACAAAGCACTTAGCCAAATCTGCGAAGGCTAGGCGCGGACTGTCTGTGCAGTACGGGCGGACCGTCTACAGCACCTGGGCGGACAGTCCGGACCCCCTACACGGACTGTCCTAAAAACCTAACAGAACCTCCAGGGACGCACCGAGAAATTCGGAATGTCCGGCAGGGCCACATGGACCGTCCGCTAGTGTCGCGGACCGTCCGGGAAGGCCAAGCGGACTGTCTGTCAAAGCCACCAGAAACACTACTCGAGAACTCGCCCACGCGGACCGTCCATCACTGACCGGCGGACTATCCGCAAAACTGCTTGCAACAAAACCCTAGCGGCGCCACGGATCAAAACACGAGTTCACAAGAACATGAAATGAACACACGAAGAACCCTAATGCGCGGACTATCTAGGGCTACCACACGGACTATCCGCGAGCCTCGAACAGACGCAGAAACGCACGCCTGCGGGAGTCAACCCCACCAAATGATCACCGGATTTCCCAAACGGCTTGAGCTCTTGAGACAAGATTTGGGGGAGGTGAGAAGCGTCACAAGAGGAAGCTATGCCCCAAAAATCTCGGTCTCTAACTAGCTAAATCATCGGGAATCACGGATCACACGAACCACCACCAAGAACTCGGGCTCGAACCAAAACTCGTGAATCGAAGGGATTTCCCAGCGTTTGAGGGGTCAAGATCACACACAAAGATGCACAAGGCATCCACCGATGATCCCCTCAAAGAAATTCGAGAGAAAACGCCCTCAAATCCAAGAATCGAGCGAAGAACGAAACACCCCAAAAATAGCCCCGAAAATGACACTAAAATCACAAAGAGCCAGGAGATCACCGCAACGCCGAATGCTTCCATACATCCAAAGGTCAGAGTCTAGACAAAAATCTAGCCTAAGGAAAGCAGAGGAAAAGAAGCAGTCCAGAGCGATCTAATGGGGGAGGAAACTCTAGAGTCCAAGCAAGAGAGATGCCATCCACCTCTCCGCTATTTATACGAGGTCCATCGGTTGAGGCAAATGACCACGCTACCCCTACAACTCAAATAGAAGATACACACCCCTCAGGGGCAATATGGTCAAGTCTTCATCGAGCGGACACGCTTACGCAAGCCCCGTGATCACGCCACGTGCCCCCCGCCTCGAAGCTTCCCGACACTCCCGGATCACCGTCTCCGTCTCATCGGGCCTCCAGACTTGGTTTCGCGGCCCAAACCAAGAAACCGTCTACCGATGGTTTTGCGGGCAAACCACCAAACCCCGCGTGCAAGCTTCGGCCTCGATCTGCTACCTTGCACAGGCCCATGTTTATGACTTCAACTTGCTAGTCTTGCACCGCACGGCTCGCACTTGACACCATCGGCCACCGGTTCCATAGAACCAAGCCTACTTGCCTCTCCATCACCCGGAGGCCGCCACGGCTAGGGCCTTTCGCGCTTATTCTTCACATGCACCAACACGAGTCAAGCCGCAACTTGTACCTACACACTTGGCCAAGCATCAGCCCACACAACGTTGTCAATCACTCATCACTGAGGAGCGACCCTCCACTGGTCCTCAGTCTCCCCCTTGATGAGTGCATTGACAACATCCATAGTAACCATCATAGAGAAAAAGAAAAGAAAACAACCACGAACACAAACCTTCAAGCAAGTGATCCAAAGCCAAAGAACAAGCGCAAAACAAGATCACTCGCCAGACAAAGTCTCGGCCCCCTAAAGCAAGGGCAACGGCTCAACACAGCTGAGACAAACAAAGCTCACAAAGAGCACACCACAAAGCACAAAACTCAGGCAAACAAAAGGAGCTCCCCCTGCACATATGCAAACTCCCCCTGAGCAAATGCAACCTCTTTTCTCAAATTTTTCTCCTCACATGCAAAATCTCACAAATCTCTCCCCAAATGCATACAACTTCTCCCCCTTGTTGACAATGCCTGAATCAAGATATCATGAAGCTCTCTCCCTTGTTTTCATGATAAAAATGCATGTCAAAGCATATACAATCTACCAAGCTTCTCAGATATACAAAGAGCACAACAAAATCCTACAAATGAGACATAGAGCAAGCAAAGTAGACATGGTGTAGTTAGCACATTGCCATCAAGAAGGTAGAGACATATAAGCATGTGACATGGCCAAAATCAATTTTAAGCAATTTTCACAAAGAAACATTCATCTCATGAGCAAGGTCCTATCCATGGCAATTTGAGCAAAAATGCACTAGATCATACAAAGTTTATAAAGATCACAAGTTCTCATCACAAGATCATAACAAACACCCATAAGCTACTAAATGTCATGTCAAAGCCACCGAGCCATGTGTCTACTTCTTAAAATGAGACTTCTCATGGTAGACATAATGCAACGGTTTAGCACCCAAGATATGTACATCAAAGCATAAAGACATGATTAAGAGCTCATTTTTCAAGCACTAGGTAAAAAGAAGCTTATGCTCCTCCACAAGTGAACATATGGGCTAAACATTTACCATGACATATGGGTCTTTGACCCCAAGCAAAAAGAGCATGATACTCAAGCACAAACTAAGCATTATATAGGCATTTGAGCACAAATTGAGCATAGACAAGTATCTACTCATGAGTGAAGCATTTTTAGCATTTTCAACAAAAAGAAGCTATCTCATCATGAACATATGACAATACCATCAAGAGCATAGCATTCACATCACCATTTCCAAAGCATACACATATCTCACATATAGCACATCATAGTGATCAAAGTATATAAGAGAAGCTCATCCTAGCATAAATGATCCAAAGATGGCTATCCTACCAGGTTTTGTACATAAAGGTAAAATGCATGCATGGAATGCAACAAATGAAACATATATACATGAGAAGCTCCAAGATCCAGCTAAAAAGGGAAACACACTCCAAGTTCACCTCGCAAGCGTGTGAAGCTAACTTGGTTTAGTGAATATGTCAGCTAGCTGATCTTGGGTAGGTACATAGGACAAGGATATGTTCCCTTTCTCAACATTGTCCCTCAGAAAGTGGTATCTCACTTCGATATGTTTCGTTTTGGAGTGAAGGACTAGGTTTTTGGCTACACTTATGGCACTGGTGCTGTCACAAAAGAGTGGAACTTGGGAGCACTCCTCACCAAAATCGCTCATAGTGTAGGTCATCCATAGGAGCTGGGAACAACAACTAGCGGCAGCTACATACTCGGCCTTTGTAGTGGTCTGGGCTACACTAGATTGCTTGCGAGATGACCAAGAGACCAAAGAAGAACCAAGAAACTGGCAACACCAGAGGTAGACTTGCGGTCCAATTGACACCTAGGAAAATCAGCATTGGAGTACCTTTGAAGTCTGAGTGTCGAGGAGGCAGAATACCAAAGATCAAACGCAGGAGTGTAGTTCAAGTACCTGAAAATCCGCTTGACGGCCTACTGATGTGAAGTCCTCGGTGAAGCCTGAAAACGAGCGCACAGACACACACTAAACTGTATGTCCGGCCTCGTCGCCATCAAGTAGAGGAGCGAGCCGATCATGCTCCGGTACTCCTTCAGGTCCACGGGTTCGCCATCCTCATCCGCGTCCAAAGCCGTAGTGGTACCCATCGGTATAGTCAGCGGCTTGGAGTCGTTCATGCCAAACTTCTTCATCATGTCCCTGGTGTACTTCGCGTGATGTACAAACGTCCCGTCCTTGCACTGCTTGATCTGGAGTCCTAGGAAAAACTACAGCTCACCCATCATAGACATCTCAAATTCCCTGCTCATGCCATCTGCAAATCTGGCAACAAGATCATGAGAAGAGCCACAAAAGATTATGTCATCCACGTATATCTGAACAATCAACAGGTCATTTCCATGCTTAAGGAGAAATAGGGTCTTATCAAATGTGCCCATCACAAACCCTTTACTTAGCAAAAATCCTCTCAACCTACCATACCAAGCCCTCGGTGCCTGTTTCAACCCATAAAGCGCTCTCTGGAGTTTGTATACATGGTGTGGGTATTTCTCACTCTCAAACCCCGGGGGTTGCCTCACATACACTTCTTCCTCTATCACCCCATTGAAGAAAGCACTCTTCGCGTCCATTTGGTACAACTTCAACCCTTTAGCCACGACAAAGGCTAGAAGGATCCTAATTGCCTCCAAACAGGCCACAAGAGCAAATGTCTCCTCATAATCTATACCCTCTTTCTGGTTGAACCCCTGAGCCACCAACCTAGACTTGTTTCTCACAACCATCCCATTCTCACCTTCCTTGTTCTTCCACACCCACTTTGTACCTATGGGACGGCAATTTGGCGGTCGATCGACTAACACCCAAACTTGGCTTCTCCCAAAGTTTTCCAACTCCTCATGCATGGAATTCACCCAATTCTCATCAGACAAAGCATGTCGAATATCTTTGGGCTCAAACGAAGCAACAAATGCATAGTGAGAAAATGAGAAGTGTTCCTTGACCTCGACCGTGTAGTGCGTTCATGAAGGTCACCTATGATCGTAGATGGTGGGTGATCCACCTGTACACGCCGGGGAGCCTCTCGCCTAGACACAATCTCCCCCTCAGCAGCAGCCTCCACTCGAACAACCTCAGTCGTAGTGGGTGTAGGGGATGGACCATCCTTGATCGTCGTTGTTGTAGTGGAAGTAGCATGTACACGATCAGACACGGGAGCATCACCACCATCCTCGTCTTCATCTCCATCTCCATCCTTCTCATCCTCAAAGATCCTCGCTCCAATCTCCTCGTCACCTGCACACTCAAAAGCAGAAGAGCTACATGGCTGTGTCTCGTCGAAGGTTACCTCGCAAGTCTCCATGATTCAGTTAGTGTCAAGGTTGAGCACACGATATAATCTAGAGTGAATCGCATAACCGAGAAAGATACCATCTGAACATCTAGACTCAGACTTATCCAACTTGCCCTTCTTCAAAATGAAACACTTGCAACCGAAAGCTCTGAAATGACTCACCTTGGGTTGTCGCCCATGCATCAGCTCATAAGAGGTCTTCTTCTTCAAAGTACGAAGGAAGATGCGATTTGAGACATAGCAAGCGGTATTGACCGCCTCGGCCCAGAAACGCCTAGGAGTCCTATGCTCATCGAGCATCATCCTGGCCATCTCACAAAGGGTCCGGTTCTTCCTCTCACTACGCCATTCTGGCAAGCGACATATGGAGAAGAATACTGATGATCAAGACCAAGATCACTGCAAAAGGTATCAAAATGAGAATTCTTAAACTCTGTGCCATTGTCACTGCGTATAGCTCGAATGGCATCACCATGTCTCTCATTCTTCAACCTCAAGATCAAGTCCCAAACAAAGCCAAATGTCTTGCTCTTATCCTCCAGAAAGAAAACCCAAGAGTACCTCGAAAAATCATCAACCACAACTAAAACATACCACTTCCCACCCGCAAAGCGAACACGAGCTGGCCCAACCAAATCCATGTGCAATAGCTCACAAGGTCGCTCGGTCATGACAGCAGTCAGAGGGCGTGAGAAGCAACAACCATCTTTCCATGCCGACAAGAAGCACAAACCAAATCCTTCTCGAATTTCAACTTAGGCAATCCTCGGACAAGGTTAAGACTGCTCAAGCGGGAAAGCAACTCAAAGATCAAGTGTCCTAACCTCCTATGCCATTTCCAAAGCTCGGCCGAAACGCTAGCAACAAAGCATCGAGGAGGACCAACAGACTAGGAAAAATCAGCACGAAAGATTTGACCCTCGGGGACGATCATACAGACAAGATCGCCTCGAGAATCAAGCACACAAGAAGCGCCCAACTTAAAACGAACCTCAAAACCTTCGTCAAGCAACTGGGATACTGACAACTGGTTAAAACCTGGTGACTTGACCAAAGCTAGACTCTTCAGGGTCACCTTGCTACTCACCTTCACCATACCTTCAGCAAGCACTCGTCCTCTCCCAATGTCCCCGAAAGTGATGTACTCCCTCGTACTCACCGGGATGAGGCTGGAGAATGTTGACGGCTGCTAAGTGCCTACTTTAGACGTCAATATACACATAAATAAAGGAGCATAAGGCATTTCTTACATGTATTTAGTTAAGAATAATGTAGTTCCACTTGTCCTTGGAGATTATTTGATTGCAGGAAAATAAGCAGGAAAAGAGTGGCAAACACACCATCTATGATCCATGCCACATCACCTCATCCTAGGTGGGCTACCAACAAGGATGCCACGCATGCAAAGCTGCCAACCAGGGCGCCATGCATGCAAGCAATCCAAGTGAAGCAACCCCCGACGAATCAGAGTGTGACACGTGGACGTCACATGGATCCATGGGCCCACAAAAGCATGCAAATTGCGCCAAAATAGGGTGGACACCGGGAACCGACCTAAGGACCCACAGGACAGCCACCAGGAGAAAGCACACCCCGAGTGGGGCCCACAGGGGTCGGCCGACCCCAAAGGTCGGCCGAACCGACCTTGAGGCCGCCACTCAGGGCCTTCCACGTGGTGCTTCCCTACTAGTCCTTGGAGTCATTCCCGAGATGTTTGCATCCACTTCTTGCAGGTGCCCGGGCCTATAAATAGAAGGAGAGGTGGCTCATTTATGAGATATCCACACTTGCAACACCTCTCTCACTTTTAGTCTCAAGGCTAGGAGGAAGGCTAGAGTAGTTCTAATTCAGGTTCCAAGTCTACTTTGGGATCTAGGTATGAGTTCTCTTGTATCTTATTTCATTTGTATGACTTTGATCTACTTCAGTTTTTCAGCTATTTCATATAAAGTCGTGTTAGTATACATGAGTGATTTGTTCATGTGTTCTTCACTTGTTCATCATTTAGAGGCTCCTGTTCTTGATGAACGAGGCCTTTCGATCCACTTGACGGGTGACTTTCACATGTTTCTGGTGTTTGTTCATAAGTTAGAGGCTCGTGTTCTTCGCGAACACGACCCTTTGATCCAGTTGAACAGACATAGGAAAACACAAATACATTTGTGTACCTAACCTGGTTTGATCTAATTAGATGACATGACTGCGTTGTATGAAGTCTATGCTTAAGCTACGGTACTCGGTGTAATTGGCTGGTTTATCTGGTGGCTTGACCTGGTTCACAATAGTCCGGGCCAGTCAAGTCCGGCTAACAACGTAAGCATGGTGCTTGGGTTGCGTAGCTACCTTACTTATGAGCTTATCCCACAGTTTGTTTTGGGGTAGGCCACTGTAGTGACAGCCGTTGGTCCCTCTGAAATCCCCCACGTTCGGATAAGTTGTAGGAGTCTAAAATCTAATAACCGGAGTTGTGCGGAAGCAACGCGGGAGGTTAGCTCCCCGTGGTACCTGGGTGCTTAAGTCAATGTTCTTCAACGCTAGTGTATCTAACTCGTTCCTACCAGCTTTATGTGTATTGTACATAAGAACCTAGAACTAACTCGTATGTTGCCTACTATGCCTAGGACCCCTTAGAGAGAGAGTGAGTGTGTGTGTGATCACACTACCCCTATTATTATTATCTTACCCCTGCACTTGAGTGTTTGATTTATTTCCGTCTATGATCTATACTCATTGCAATAGTGTTGAGGTTGTCAATCCACCAATGCCTTCCTTGGATTCGATACCCTTTGGAGTACTCCTTTGGGGAAATGCTACAATGGTAGTTCCGTGCGCTTGCGGACTCCTGTAATGTTAAGAATTACCAACCAGCATTTCTGCCACTGTTACCAGGATGGGTTCCAAACCCGTTCTTAGGTGATTGCGTTAAGAAATGTCAACAAGCATTTTTGGCGCTGTTGCTGGGGAAGGCTTAAGGATGACATATCAACACTTTGCATATGTTTATAATCATGACAGGAATAAAACAGTTCTCAATAAAGGTTAACTTGGATTGTCTTCTTTGTCTATTGATGATGAAGACAGGTAGTGCATGACTTGTTTCGACTTACCACAGAATTTTACTGAAGATCCTGAGTCACTCGTAAGGAAGGCACAAACTCATTTCGGCTCTCCTCTGCGTGAATGTTCGGAAGTCGATCCAGCTTCCTTTATGCCATCTGCATCAACCTCCATGGCCAATGCTGTTGTCGAGAAGACTCTCCACAAGTACTCCGCTCCCTCGGCTGACCAAGTGCCGACAGACCCTGAGATCAACACCGGGAATGGAAACTTCGAGATCAAGACTGGCTTAATTACGATGGTACAGGATAGCCCATTCTGTGGCAAGCCTAATGAAGAAGCGAGCGCCCACCTGCAGTAGTTCCTGGAACTGTGCAGTACCTTCACTACACGAGGAGTGGAGGAAGATGCTATTCGTCTGAGACTGTTTCCCTTCTCACTCCTGGGAAAGGCAAAGCAGTGGTTCTACACGAACCGTGCAGAAATTAACACTTGGGCAAAGTGCTCCATAGCATTCCTCGCGAAGTTCTTTCCATTGGGCAAAACCAATGTTCTTCGGGGGCGAATTTCAAGTTTCCAGCAAGCAGCAAATGAGACTATCCCAGAAGCTTGGGAGAGGCTCTAGAAGCAAATGGACAACTGGATTATTTTTTCAAAGTTTCTATAATGGGCTGACTCCGACAGCCTGAGGCCATATTGATGCTGCAGCTGGAGGAGCCTTCTTCTCTCTTACTATTACTGAAGCTACTACACTGATTGAGAAGATGGTTACCAATCAAGGGTGGAGTGATGATCGACTCCAGCCACGTCAAAGGGGTACACATACCGTCAAGGAAGCGGATATGTCGCACGCCAAGATGGACCTAATGATGAAAAGAATGGATGATCTAGCCAATGAGAAGGCCGCCATGGCCATCACTACTCAAGCTATGGATACTCGCATAACTTGCGAAGTCTGTGGTAATACTGGGCATTCAGGGAATTACTGCCCTGCTACTCAGGAGGATGTGATGTACATGAACGGCAACAACAATGGTTATGGTCCACAAGGAGGTCAAACGTGGAATCAATCACGCCCTTATTATCAGGGAGGTAATCAAGGTAATTCTTTCAACCCAAACCAACCTTCCTTGAAAGATCTAGTCTTTGGGCAAGCTAAGATTAATGAAGGCTTTAATAAGAAAACAGCTGCCTATGATCCTGGTTATCCGGTTATCACCTGCAACATATATTACCAAAAGATTAAGCATGCTCTTTGCGACCTTGGTGCAAGTGTTAATCTTATGTCCAAGGCCATGTTTGAACAATTGGGCTATCCAGCTCTAACTCCAACTGTGACGACTGTCCAACTTGATGATGCATCGATCTGATATCCAGAGGGGATAGTAGGGAACTTATTGGTATTCATCCAAGGTTCATGCATCTTTGCGGATTTCGTGGTCCTTGATATGCAAGATGACGAGGGAATGCCCCTCATTCTTGGGAGACCATTCCTAAGTGATGCCAATGCAAGGATCAATGTCAGAGCCGGAACGATCCGATTCCGCATTGGGAAGAGGAACTTGATGTTCCGATTTCAGGCAGCAAAAGAGAAATGCTATACACTACAAGGTAAAAATGAGCAATCAGGGGCATGGACGGAGCCATAGCCCCAGCGACTTCCCACCACTCCAATAAAGCCTAAGAAAACAAGAAAAGTGTGGCGGGAAATACAGAGGTCATCTCCATCTATTTCTCGGGAATGGGGTGACGAGTGGAATTGATCGCCGAGAAAAGTCTCGCTCTTAGACTTAAAAAGATGAGTCCTTTTTGCCAAAAGGTAAAATTGGTAGTTATCTCATATTTCCCTTTCAAATTTTTTTTTGATTTTTCCAAATGCATATTTGAACTTTCCAATCCTGCATCTGCATGCTAGATTTTCTAGCCAAATTTCCCTTTTCAAATAAAATTTTTGAAAATAAATTTTTGAGTTGGAAAATCCTAGAAAAATTATTCAAGCAAAATTTTGGGCGAATCTGGACCTAGACATCTGGGCAGGACATCAGGTAGTCGTTAGAGAGCCGTTGCAAAAAGTTGGATGCAGGCAGGCCCGGCAGGGGTCGGCCGACCCAGGCCAACGGTCATGTGGGCTCGGGCTCCTCCAACGGCTCCTAGCTGTTGCTCTTGTCCCTTCCCCCGGTGCCTGGCTCAGTTGCCTATAAATAGAGGTGGGATTGAGGGGTTTCTTCACCCATTCACTCATTTTCATCACCCTCTCTCCCTCTTTGCTCTTGCTCTTTGGTTTTCTTGGATTTCTTGCTCAAGTTGAAGTGTCAAGCACTCTCTCCAATTTGTCGCTGAATATTGAATATTGGTGGAGCAAGTTCGGTAAGAATTTCATTTCAATTTCACTAACC
This sequence comes from Cenchrus fungigraminus, assembly GCA_036936925.1. Taxonomy (NCBI): domain Eukaryota; kingdom Viridiplantae; phylum Streptophyta; class Magnoliopsida; order Poales; family Poaceae; genus Cenchrus; species Cenchrus fungigraminus. The sequence goes on from CM072779.1 coordinate 131,187,383, forward strand.
CATCACCGAGTTGCTCGTGTGTCCCATTGTTGTGCAAGATGAGTTAGATCGCCGGTGCGTACCGAAAGGTGACCCTCTCATGCCGTTCAAGAGACACTGATGCCGCCTTCATCGACTTGAGGGACGACCGGGAGAGACAAGCCTACGCTCTCATCAAGGATCGAGTCTTCGCCAACACCAAGGAGTTTGACTCGGCCCTTCTCGAGAAAACAGGTATGGACTCCGAGTTCGCTTCCATTTGGCATGCTCTTGGTTGGGAGAACTTTGTTCCGGTGTGGGAGATCGGTTCTAGGCCTCTCACCATCCAGTTCCTCTGTACTCTTTGGGATGATGAGACCGGTATTACATTTCGTTTCCATGGAACATCGTATCGAGTCTCATGGCCAGATCTTAGTCGCGCTTTGTGTTTTCATTGTCGTTGTGTTATTTATCTTGATCAAGCTTGCAGTGATTTTATTCAAGATAGTTTTTGGGAGGAGCTTTCTGGTCGGCCTGTCCATGGCAAGTTAGCACCTCGGTGCAACGATATCACACATCCCACTCTCCGACTGTGGTACAAGTGGCTTGCCGTCACTCTCCTTCCAAGGGATGATGTTCGAACTATGCGCACGGACTCAGATGAGGATATTATATGCCGCGGTCAGACGAATCAGAATCTCCCCAGTGCAAGCTACGATTCGGCAGTGGTTGACAAATTTTAGGATGACAGGTTCTATTGAGTGTACGTCTTTGATCACACGTATCGTTTCAAGTGTCGGGATTACACAAGGGGCTAACGTTCCCTACATTGATTCTCCCCGGGCCGTGATAGAGGAGGCGTATTTGATTCAAGGACATATTCTTAAGAAGGGCCCGGATGATTCTTTGGTTTTCTGTTACCCTGGCCATGCAAACCAAATTCGGTTACCTAACCCGGATTTTCGTTTGTAAGGCCAAGGGCCACTGACCGTTCCTTGTGAGGAACCTCGTCGTTCTAGTGTTTATGGAGACAGGGTCACTAGGAGTGCATCGAGGAGGGCAGCAACAGCACAGCAACCGCCACAACATCCGTCGTCACAGCCGTCACCACAGCTGTTGCCTCAGCCACAGCCTCAGCATACCACACCACTGTCTGGCGCATGGGCCTCTGCCGGGTAAATGTCAGGAGTTACACCCGGATATGCCCCCGGTTGGGACCAGCCCATGTGTCAGCCGAGTGCGAGTAGCTCGACTTGGGCTAGTGCAGGGAGTGGCGAGTGGGTTAGGCCGCCGGTGCTACCTACGGGGACTCGTCTTCATCGTCTGGGTTGCGCTCGTCATCTCGTGGGGCCACCCTCACTCAGCAGATGAGCGAGCTCAACATCCGTGTCGGTACCATGGAGGAGACAATGCATCAGCAGGCTGAGTCCACTCGAGACTGGCAGCGTATGACTGGCGAGAGACTTCACACCATGGAGCAGAGACAGCAGCGACAGCTGGAGGAGCAGAGGGCTTACTACGCGTGGATGGGATACCACCCTCCGCAGCAGTGAGCCTGAAGCTAGCTTGGGGGAGGACCCCCATTCAGTGGTAACTTGTATCTTCTATTGTTTTCAAAACCCCATATGCTAAAAACACATAAAAATCTGAAAAGTTAAAAAGACTAAAAATATTTATTTGCTTTCTTAAATTAGTTTGTTTTCATATGCGCGGTAAGAGTGCTATTATTATCCGTAGTTGAAATGATGATTAGTTGCTCTATTTATTCCTCTTGTATGCCTTGTTTACAACTTAGTACCCTATTTAAGTTTTGAGTTTGTTGGCTAGTATGATCGAACCTGATCTTGAAATTTGTAGGTAGCAAAAGCATGATCTTTGCCTAGGTTGTTGTGAGGTATGATATGGTATAATAGAATTGCTATGCGCTAGTACTAAGTGATGTTTCATATCCGGAGTTTTATTTTGAAAAATGTTAAAATGATAAGTTCCTCAATGATAAGAAATTCCTATCTAAGACCATATGTAGATCTTAGCTTCTGTTAACCTCCACATATGCTACCTGATTTCTTCATTGAGTCTTGTCGAATTGTTGTGAACCTCGGCGAGTAAACTTGTCATTACTCCCATGATCAAGATCACGTACACACCACCATATGCAAAACTTCTACACTGGAAGTTAGCAACCATCATTTCATCCATCCCCCATCCATTCCACAAAATAAAGCTCCGCGCATGTTCCATGATTACTCTCCCTCCAAAAATATTCAGCAGGGACTATGGGCTATGTTAAAAAAAAGAGAAAAAAAGAGAGAATAAAGAGACATAGCCCAAGTCTCAAAAATTTCAAAAAGGAGGAGAGTAAAATCATGCAAAAAGGAGCATCATCCATCCACCATACACACACATTTGCACATCTTGATCAGGGTGTATGACTTGTTCTCCCAAGGATCTGGTTTTCGACTCGATAATACATGAGAAACAGGTATGCTACATGTTTTCCCTACCTACAGCTCCACATATCAGCTTATTAGAAGTAGGTGGTGAAAGAAGGCAAAACAATGCCTTGGTGAGGAATCATACACATTGAGCGATCCGAGAGTATCATTTGAGGAACTTTGATTTCTTTTTGAAAAACCTGCAAAACCTCTGAATTGATAACTGATCAAGGTACATGTGATTGGTAATCTTTATACAACCATTCTATCTTTCAACCGCCCAAGGCAGGTTAAGCTACACGCCCCATATCAATCGAGTGTAAGGTAACATCAATGGCGACTTCTTCAACCCTTGATAGAGTACCTAGCTGTATCTTGTTATACATTAGGAATACAACATCGTAGCAACTCCTGATCAACCAACCTAAGTCCTTAATCTCTTGCTCGGGACGAGCAAGAGGCTAGCTTGGGGGAGTGCCTACTTTTGCCGTCAATATACTCATAAATAAAGCAGCATAAGGCATTTCTTACACATATTTAGTTGAGAATAATGTAGTTCCACTTGTCCTTGGAGATTATTTGATTGCAGGAAAATAAGCAGGAAAAGAGTGGCAAACTCACCTTCTATGATCCATGCCACATCACCTCATCCTAGGAGGGCTGCCAACAAGGATGCCATACATGCAAAGCTGCCAACCAGGGCGCCATGCATGCATGCCATGCAAGCAATCCAAGTGAAGCAACCCCTGACAAATCAGAGTGTGACACATGGATGTCACATGGATCCATGGGCCTACAAAAGCATGCAAATCGCGCCAAAATAGGGTGGACACCGGGAACTGACCTAAGGACCCACAGGACAGCCACCAGGAGAAAGCACACCCCGAGTGGGGCCCACAGGGGGTCGACCGACCACACAGGTCGGCCAAACCGACCTTGACACCACCACTCAGGGCCTTCCACGTGGTGCTTCCCTACTGGTCCTAGAAGGAGAGGGGGCTCACTTATGGGATATCCACACTTGCAACATCTCTCTCACTTTTAGTCTCAAGGCTAGGAGGAAGGCTAGAGTAGTTCTAATTCAGGTTCCAAGTCTACTTTGGGATCTAGGTATGAGTTCTCTTGTATCTTATTTCATTTGTATGACTTTGATCTACTTCAGTTTTTCAGCTATTTCATATAAAGTTATGTTAGTATACATGAGTGATTTGTTCATGTGTTCTTCACCTGTTCATCATTTAGAGGCTCCTGTATTTGATGAACAAGGCCTTTCGATCCACTTGGTGGGTGACTTTCACATGTTTCTGGTGTTTGTTCATAAGTTAGAGGTTCGTGTTCTTCGCGAACACGACCCTTTGATCCAGTTGAACAGACATAGGAAAACACGAATATGTTTGTGTACCTAACCTAGTTTGATCTAATTAGATGACATGACTGCGTTGTATGAAGTCTGTGCTTAAACTACGGTACTCGGTGTAATTGGCTGGTTTATCTAGTGGCTTGACCTGGGTCACAATAGCCCGGGCTGGTCAAGTCTGGCTAACAACGTAAGCATTGTGCTTGGGTTGCATAGCTACCTTACTTATGAGCTTATCCCACGGTTTGTCTGGGGGTAGGCCGCGGTAGTGACAGCCGTTGGTCCCTCTAAAATCCCCCACGTTCGGATAAGCTGTAGGAGTCTAAAATCTAACAACCGGAGTTGTGCGGAAGCAACACGGGAGGTTAGCTCCCCGTGGTACCTGGGTGCTTAAGTCAATGTTCTTCAACGCTAGTGTATCTAACTCGTTCTTACCAGCTTTATGCGTATACTACATAAGAACCTATAACTAACTCGTATGTTGCCTCCTATGCCTAGGACCCCTTAGGGATAGAGTGAGTGTGTGTGTGATCACACTACCCCTATTATCATTATCTTACCCCTGCACTTGAGTGTCTGATTTATTTCCGTCTATGATCTATACTCATTGCAATAGTGTTGAGCTTGTAATCCACCAATGCCTTCCTTGGATTCGATACCCTTTGGCGTACTCCTTTGGGGAAATGCTACAATGGTACTTCCGTGCGCTTGCGGACTCCTGTAACGTTAAGAATTACCAACCAGGATGGGTTCCAAACCCGTTCTTAGGTGATTGTGTTAAGAAATGTCAACAGAGAACCACCCACGATCTCTGGTCTTGTGACATGAACAACCGGAGTCGATCTACCAAAAGTCCACCAAGCCTCCCACCAGCAATCAAAAACGAGGATGAGAATGAGCAAGTGACTCAACACTAGGGTTAGTACCAAAAGAGTCAAACCAGTGTTGAGCCATTTGCTCAAAAGAAGGGTTAGCGAAATCCATCATATCAAAACCTCTAGGCGGAGCCCTGTCACGCCTACCACCGAAGAACCTGTCACGTCTCATTGGAGGAGTACGCGCACCACGAGGGAGAAAACGTGGCCCGTAGTCCATCTGAGACCCAAAGCTCTGATTGTACCTCCCAAACTCATAATGGTCACGAGCAGGAGCACGTCCAGCCAACTCACCACGCCCAAACCCAATACACCTATCTCTCTGAGGAAAATAACCTCCACCTCCACGAGTGGGAACTGTACGCCCGCGGGAGTCAATCCCACCAAGTCATCACCGGATCTCCCAAACAGCTTGAGCTCTTGAGATAAGATTTGGGGAGGTGAGAAGCGTCACAAGAGGAAGCTATGCCCCAAAATTCTCAGTCTCTAACTCACTAAATCAATAGGAATCGCTGATCACACGAACCATCACCAAGAACTCTGGCTCCAACCAAAACTCGCGAATCGAAGGGATCTCCCGGCGTTTGAGGGCTCAAGATCACACACAAAGATGCGCAAGGCATCCACCCATGATCCCCTTAATGAAATCCGAGAGAAAACGCCCTCAAATCCACGAATCGAGCGAAGAACGAAACACCCCAAAAATAGCCCCGAAAATGACACGAAAATCACAAAGAGCTAGGAGATCACCGCTGCGCCGAATGCTTCCATACATCCAGAGGTCAGAGTCTATTCAAGAATCTAGCCTAAGGAAAGCAGAGGAAAAGAAGCAGTCTAGAGCGATCTACCAGGGGAGGAAACCCTAGAGTCCAAGCAAGAGAGATGACATCCACCTCTCCGCTATTTATACGAGGTCCACTGGAGGTGGCAAATGACCACGCTACCCCTACAACTCAAATAGAAGATACACACCCCTCAGGGGCAATATGGTCAAGTCTTCATCGAGCAGCCGCGCGATCACGCCATGTGCCCCCCGCCTCGAAGCTTCTGACGCTCCCGGATCACCGTCCTCATCGCATCGGGCCTCCGGACTTGGTTTTGCGGCCCAAACTCCAAAAGGTTTGACCAAGTCTCAGAAGAGAAGAGTCCAGCGCTTGCGACAATTAGAACAACAAGAAGAAATTGAGAAGAAAGCACTTGACAAGAAGAAGGTCCGATCCCAGATCTGGCGACCCAAACCTAGAGTTGACAGTAAAAGGGATGGTCAAACAGTGGCAGATGCTAACATGGTCTTCATGCAACCCAAAGAATTTCATGACTTTTGAAGATAATTCGGATGAAGAAGATTCAGATGAAGAACTAGGGATGGCTCAGTTAACTTTGGATCCAATGTTGGCCAGCTTTGAGAAGCCAGACGAGGAAAAACGTCAACATATGAAAGCTCTGTTTCTTAAAGGACTTGTTAATGGGAAGCCAGTCACAAGGCTCCTAGTGGATAGTGGTGCATCAGTCAATCTCATGCCATATTGAATGCTTTAGAGATTTGGGAAAAGTGAACAAGACTTAACCAAGACTGATATCATGCTACTTGATTTCAAAGGGAATTCATCATCTATGATGGGTGCTATCTGTGTGGATCTGACAATTGGCAGCAAGACTCTTCCAACTACTTTCTTCGTTATCAAGGGGAAAGGGTCATACAATTTGCTACTTGGGTGAGATTGGATTCATGCCAATTGTTGCATTCCATCTACTATGCATCAATGCGTGATTCAGTGGATTGGAGACTCTGTGGAAGTAGTCAACGCTGATTCCTCTTTCCATATTGCAGCAGCCGATACGCATTGGAATTTTGATAATGTCATCTGCATATCAGGGAAAGTATGGGAGATCGATTTCCTCAAGATGTCTGACTTCAGGCTTCAGCTGATCCAAACGATCAGTTCTCAAATATAAAAGAAAAGACAGAAAGCTGCATCGGCCGATTAAGAAAATTGGACTTCAACAAGACACAGCCGATGTTCGTCAAGACTAAAGCAAGTTGGAAAAATTGGATTAATTACTTAGCTGATTACTACTTCTGGCTTCTTAGCCAATTTAGATTTCGGATGATAGACGATACTGAGTTATCACCTTTAGGAAAAACTTGGAAAATCAAAAGTATTCAAACACTTATAGCCGATCTATGATTCGAATTATGGCGGATGTAACAATCGCCCTTATAACAAAAAATGAGCATGGTGATATTACAATGTCTGACAAGGAAAACAAATCGGGAAAAAATAGCCGATTATGTTCATCATTACTGGGCAATCCATGATTGCCAGGAAGAAAGGTATACAGGGGAAGCAAATACTAAAAAATAAAAGGAAGTGCAAAGTTGACAAGATGAATCACAATTTTTGTGACCTTCCCTCACAACTTGCCGGTGAACAAGACATAGGCTTGCTCTTCTTCCTGATGCCAAAGGGACTATATGCAAACTCTCCAACACCAACTGATGAACCCAAGACGCGTCACAAGGGTTCTTCTGGCCGTTGGACCTCCTGGCTTCACGAGATGAGACCAGGGAGAGAAGCACGCCCTATACTACTTCACAAGAATTCTTCTAGCCATCGAGAAATCAGAAGAGAGAAGAAAGGCGAAGAGAAGAAGTTGGCAATCTATCAGACTTATATTTTGCGCCATGGTTAGGAAGTATGCTTCTCATCGACAGATGCAGGGTCTATTTATAGCCCAAACTCCAGAAAGAGATAAGGATGAAGGATGATGGAGAAGATGGAAACAGAAGCACCAGATCCGGTCAAAAGAGGAACAAACACTCCTTGGATGATGCGACGTTCAAGAGGTCGACATTGATTCAGGAATGCGCTTCCCAAAAATGAGGCTAGAGTTAATATATTAAATTGGGAAATTATGCACGTCCATAAACTACAGAGCATACTTTGGTATTGTTCTCCTCTCAAAGTTGCAGACGAAGACTGCAATCTTCATAGCACCAGCAAGGAGCAAAGTTAGTCTAAGTAAAAGCTTACTATTTGAGACAGATAGCTATTTCTTCGTGAAAACTCTTTTAAGAGTAAGCGCCTCTCGTTCCCAAAGACTTGAGATAGCTGATCTGAACCATCGGCTCAAACATGCTATGATTCTAGTGGACTTCTGGAGAGAACTTTTGGACGAAGAAGCACATTTTATAAAGAAAGAATAGACAAGACAGTTCAGAGTCACATGCCAGCATTGATGGCATCTGAAAAGCAAGTGGGTAGCATTCATCTGTCATGATTCAGAAAGATCACGAGGCAAACAGTACATGTTGTTAGAAGAGAGAATTATCCAGAAAGATGCATGGATTCATACAGATGAAAAAACACAATGAAGCAAAAGCTGATTACATCGGCTGAAATTTATTAAAAGTTGGTTGCATCGGCTAAGGAAAAAGTTACACTAAGATTTCTCTAAATCTTTGGCCTTCTCTAACTGCATCTTGGTGATGTCTATTTCACCCTCTACTCGATTTAGTTCTTCAAGAAGATAGGCCCTTCTGGTTTCTAGAGTTCCTAACTTCTTCTCATCGGTGGAGATTACAAGTCAAAAACCTCTCTTCTGCCTTGATGTCAATGCTCGTTGATTCGCACCATGAGCATTGATATTCGTCAGGATCCTCTCTACGTCCTCACGACTGGGAGACTGAGAGGAAGAGATGGTTAAGCCATCATGTGAAAACCATAGAGAGATACAAAAGATAGGAAGGAAACCTGATGCACAGAAGAGGAAGAGGAAGACATCACATCGGAGATGCAAGAAAAGGGATAGTGATGGCTTATTTATAGGCTGATCATGCATTCAGTCAAAATAGAAAGAGCAAGGCAATAAAAGAAGAGTGTTGGAAGTTTATCAACACATTTAAAGCTAGCCACAGATTCTGGAGTTACATATACAAGGGCATTCAAGCTATGCCTAACAAATGAATGACATTAATAGCATCCAGACAGAGCTGGTCAACTTCGTCTATTTCTCGACGATCGGCGTCAGCTGAACCAAAAATCGGTCGTTCCTCTCGTTTGATGTTTCGAGTTTGCTTGGCAATGATGTCTTTTTGATGCTCCATACCATTGATTAGGTTTGGAAGATTAGCTAGCTTTTTCTCCTCCAAAGGTAGATCTTCCTCGAGTTGCTTTAATACTGCAAGAAGATCCATTCATCGACTCTTCGTTCGATCAGCAGTGGCAACAATCTCAGGATGAGAAGAAGACAAAACCTAGATTTTACTATCTAAATCAGCCATCTGAGAATCAAGAACTTCTCGATTCACAACCAAATTGCTCCTGATGAATCCTTTCCTCCAGATGATGTTGTGCATGCTCAACATGAAGATGATAACTCTCTATAAAAGCAAATGGATGGAGCCTATCTCTTATTTCAGCCGGTAGCTGCCCTCTGATTTGCTTATAAATTTGTCTGACTAGTTCTGCTTCTTGAACCAATTGGCTGATGTTTTGATCAACGAGAAGCAACATATCTCAAAGACGTGCTCGGACATTGTTAGGAAGAGGACTTGAAGATAAGGCATGAGAAGTGCCACTAATAAAGGAATCATTTTGGATCTACAAGAGACAAAAGGCAGATCAAAAGGGAGGTATTATTAAAAAGACATATGACAAAGATTAACAAAAAAAGGAGATGCTTACAAGTGGGTCAGATCTCAATGTGACTGATATATCAACCGCAGATCCAGCGTCAACAAACACATCATCAGCAGGAACATCGGTGGACACCTTGAGTTTCTTTGGATCCTTGATCAAGATCTTCCAAGTAATTACCTTTCATTTCTGAGGAACCTTAGGAGCTGTGATAACTAAGATGGCAGCAATCCTTAGAAACCTTATGACCAAAGCATGGATGACCTAATAAAGGAAAATAATCGATCGGACAATTACTGCGGCTCACAAGGATTAATGAAGAGGTTACCTGAGTTTGTGTGACGACCATCATCGGCAGATTCTGGTGCAAAAGTCATCGATTTTAACAGAAGATCAACTACAAAATCTGATTAACTCAGGAACTTTGGAAGAACAGAAAAATAGAACGCGTGCAGAAAACAACCAAAGGGGTTGATATTTATGGCCTCTGAAGACTGAAAGTTTGTTGAGAGATCTATCCGCTGATCACCTTTGATTTGGATAAAGAAACTGAAATCGAGTAAATTTCAGAGCAAAAGATATTTGCTCCGAAACTAGGGGCATGTGTTGACACCGTTTTTCGACACATGTTGATGAGGAGCATAAACTTGGTGAAAAGAGGCATCAAGGAAACCACAAGGCCATTTAGGAAAAGGGTCAATAGAGACAGCCGATGGTCAAAGGAAGGGGATCGGCTAAGGGCAAGGATAGAAAAGCGGCAACAGAAGAAATATGCCAAAGGACGAAAAAGGAGGCTCAGGCGGGTCAATGACAGTTGACAACAGGTCAAAGAATAGTTAGTGAGTCCAACTCTTGCACGAGTCCTTTATTTTTAGTAGTTATAGTATATTTTGGTTAGAAAATGTCTTATCATAATCGACTAGGATTTTGTAGTGCCCTAGGGTACAAGTAGCGAGCCTACGCGGTCGGAAAAGATTGTACACACCAACAAACACAAACCTTTACTTTTCAAGCAATTTACCATTCAAGTCGGCGACTTCGCCAAAAACTTTCTTTCTTCTTGTTTTCTTGTTTCAAGCATCGTCCTTCAAGTTCACCGGGCTGCATCGATCGACCTCCGGCAAGCTTGTGAGTACCGCTTTATCGAGTAATTTCTAGGTTTTAACCTCTGGGAGCATCGTTGTGGTTTCGTCTAGATTTATTCACAATTTATCGATATCAGCTTGATTCGCAAGTGTGTTCTTGTTTATTTAGCTTTTATCACCAATTTATCCCGCTTGAGGCTCGATCGTATCGGCTATTCCTCTCTGTGTCGTCAGACGCACCGATCTCACAGCCGATCCAGACCTGCCTCGCTGCTGACGTCACCAGATCGACTGATCCTAGCCGTTCTGAACATACTTGCACTTCAGCTGCCGATCGGCTGGCCGATCTCGTTCGATCTCGCATCGGCCGATCGGGCTATTACGATGTGCCCACGTGGAAGACATCTATCGGTTCTCTAGCCGATCGACCCCGTATTTAACATCTTATCCTCTTCCGTGCCGATCGACAGGTCAAGTCAGCTGGCACGCCTTGTTACATCTCGGGGATCCGGTATGTGCTACCGCGGAGACCTTTATTCCATTTTACGGGTCAACACGTCCTCGACTGGATCCTCTCGGGTTCCGACGAGGGGCCAAGCAATGGCAGGGAGGAGCGTGCTGGCAAGGTGCCTTGCAACGACGAAGAGGGGTCGAGGGAGCGGCGAAGGTGTAGAGGACCTCATATCCGACTCTGGCAACGACCACGACGATGGAGAGGCAAGTTTCTCCGAATCATAGTGCCTTTTACTTGTTCTGTAGATGGAGCTGCTTGAGCTTGAGCTTGATCAACTTTTCCAAAAAAGCTTGATCTTGATCTAGTTAGTGCCTATGATGATTACTTTGCTTATGATTATGACTGTGATTTGGTCTAAGTTCTGAGGCAAATCAGTTCTGAACTAAGTTCTTCTTGTACTTGTCACCCTGCTAGCATAATTTTTCAAGTTCTTATACTTTGCCTATGATGATTACTATGCCTAATACTGCTCGTTATGATCTTATACTACGCCAAGTTCTAAGGTAATTTAGTTGTGAACTATGTTCTGCTTATACTTTGCAAGTTCTGAGGGTAATTAGTTATGAACTATGTTACGCTTATACCATGTTTAACCCTATTTTAGCAAACACTCCTCTACCTGCGAGCAGAACTTGAGACACTACTAAACCTTCATGTCTGGGAATATGTGAAACCTGAGGTTGATAATATTATGGAAGAAATGCGCATCCTCCTCAAAAAGGCTACGTTCATGAGGAGTACAAGTTTGTCGCTGAACAAAATCTGAAGCCCATGGAAGATGCACTCCAAGTGTTTCAACATACCTTGGTTGCATTTGAAGAGGCTGCAAAAAAAGTAAACCTTAGTTGAAGATACCACGCTTTTGTTGATGTTCAAGGGACATGCTTTTGTTGATGTGCATGGTCAGATAGCATGACCATTGTAAAAATGTGATGGGCAAGTTAAGGCCTAGCCAGATGGACAAGTTAATTGTTTGTAATAATTATGTATATCTGTGTGGATCTATGTGGACAAGTTATCTTTATCTATATATGTGGACAAGTTATCATGTCTATTTTGTCTCAAAAGATATGTGTTGATTGTGCATATATGTCGAAATGGAAGCCCTGAGAGATCGAGCTGACCTGTCAATTAAGACAGACACAAAGGAGACTACGCGGGATGATTAATCCATGTGGCCTTTGCCCCTCCAAACCGACGAGGAGGAGCCGGCCACACACGCTGCCCCCATGCATTAGAGACGCGGTTTGGCTAATCCACGTATCCTTTGTTCCCAATGTTTGACGAAAGCCACTCTCCCCTGCAACTGTCATTATGCCTTCCTTCTCAAACCTTCTGCCTTCCTCGTCTCTGTCGCCTTCTCTCCCCTTCTCCTTCCTCGTCTTCATTGCAGAGATGGCCGGCGGAAAGTAGTCATTCTGCCGCGACTCAAGAGGGAGATTCTGCAGCGAGGAGGAGAAGGCCCCGCCCGCCGCCCCCACCAAGAGAGTGAGGTTCCGCAGCGAAGAGGAGTCACCCCTGCGCGCCACCCCCGTGCGGTTTCCTCGACACTCCAAGGGAGAGGTCAGTTCTTCATCGACCGGGGGGAGGAGGCATTCTGGCGACACCCGACAGGCAGAGGCTGAGCCTTCCTTGGGCTGGAGGAAGAAGCCGTGCACGCGCAGCAAGGGGGTGGATCAAGCCGAAGACATCAAGGTCATACACCTCGAGTGCAGCGAGGACGATTACCCCGACGCCGGCGAAGACTCCGGCCACCCCCTCCAGTCGATGTAGTTTCTGTTTTGTTCATAGTTTCGAGTAGAAATTTTGTTAACTGTAGAGGCTATAGGTTTGTGCTTGTAGTTAGGTTTATGCTTAAAATTGAATTCCTGGTACTCATCATATGCTGCTCACAAAAATTTTGATCTCATTTTATATATATACTGCTTCAATTTCTGATTCTTCACGCTCGACAACTTTTATTAACTGAACATCCAGTGCCTTCACTAATCATTGGTTTCAATGCATCAATTTTCCTTTGTGTTAGGAAGTTTTTGTACCAGCACATGACATTGTCAGGATCTGGACAGAAATCAACAGGCACACGAAAACCTTACACTACACCTAGACATTCCTAAACCAGCTGGAAAGAAGGATGGATGACATTGGTAAAGAGAAGCAGGCAAGTTCTGAACTCAGTTACAGCTAAACAACTTTCTTGTTTGACCGGTTACAACTTTCGTGATATTAAACTTGGCAATCGGTTGTAATAAAAAACTTGGCAACCTAATTATGAAACTTGCATCAATTTGCCTTTGTTTTATAAATGTGTTGTTACTCGAGAGGAAAATTATTAACCTTTCGAGTAGAAAATTTGTTAACTACAGAGGCTATAGGTTTATGATTGAAATTTAATGCATGGTACTCATTATATATGCTGCTCACAAAATTGTTGAACTTATTCTATATACTACTTCAATTCTTGAATCTCCATGCTACATAGACTTTTATTAATTGAATATCCAGTGCCTTTGTTTAGGGAGTTGCTGTAACTCAGGAGGACCTTGACATGATCTGGAAAGAAATCCACAGGATCAACCAAGTTCTTGACTACAACGGGAAAGACATAAACAAGCTAGAAAGAAGGAGTGGTCACTTTGTTGAGGCAAGTTCTGAACCTAGTTACAGCTAAACAGCTTTCTTGTTTGACCAGTTACATCTTTCATGATATTAAACTTGGCAATCTAATTATGAAACTTGCATCAATTTGTCATTGTTTTAGAAATGTGTTGTTACTCGGGAGGATCTTGACTGCATTTGAAAAGTACTCGACAAGGTGGATAGAAGGATGGACGACAAGGCTGTGGATGACATAAGTCTCCTAGCAAATGGTCAGAACATACTAGAATCTGAGGTGGAGCAGCTTAAAGGTGCACAGAAGATGAAGGATATTCAACTTGCCGAAGCTGCAAAGAAGAATGCTGAGCTGCAGGAAAGACTTGTAAAACTAGAGGCAAAGATAGCTGAACTTGAGGCTTTAGCACAAAAGAAGCCATCTTACTAGTGCCCTTGCTGATGCACGTCAGATGTGATCATGTGAACATGTTTGTTCTGAACATTATGCACGTCGTATGTGAACATGTGATTCTATATATGCATCTTAAATATGTAGAATAATATAGAATAAGCTCTTATGACTACTATCTATGTGTGTGGTTTTGCATCTTAAGAGACATGATTTTATGTTTGTGTGATATCCAATATTTGCTATGATGACATAGTCCAATGTTTGTAACATGTAGCGACGGGGAGAGATCGAGTGGCCTTCAGAGGAGAGAGAGCGAGTGTAGTTGTCAGAGATAGTAGAGTGGTCGGAACGCAAAGACAAAGATGCGTAATAACAACACTCGTCTCTGATGTGAGAAAACAAAGTAGATGCTGGCTGCAAACAAGCTTCTCCAATTAGGTTGTCATCAAAAGAGACATGTCCTAACAACCACGTGTCTCCAATACGAAAGTGATCCGCAACCGACATAAAGAGCCCATTACCGATAGGTTTCACTTTCGTATCAGACGCATTTTAACGTCCGTTACAAAGAAAACACTTAACGGGCGTTTAAGTAGTTTATTACCAGAAATCCTCATTGGTAACGGGTGTTGTGGTGGAGAGGTCGGGGCGAGGTCGGGTGGAGCCTGCCGTGCTTATGTGTAACGGGCGTCAAATAACAACCGTTACAGATGCGGGTAGGGTCCATTACAAATTTTGCGTGACCTATTTGAGGTTTTCATGTAGTGAAGAGACCCAGCCTCCCTCTCTGGAGCTGCGGGCGCCGTGGTTTCTTTGCTGCTCCCTCTGCGGGTGCCGGTTGCTCGCTTCTTCTTGCTACCATTTTGCTCATGGTTTTTCTTTCTTGGCTTTGCTGTGTGATGAGTGTGCTGGCGCCGCTGCGTTAGGAGGACGCGCAAGGCAGAGGGCCTATGCCGGTGCCGACGCAGGAGTCGGTGGAGATCTCCCCTGCGCGAGATCCGTCTGCGCGGATGCCTAGGAAAGACGAGTTGTACATCGCTGTTACACGTGTCTACTCAGCCTCGGAGAACAGGATAGAGGCGTCACCTCGCGAAATGACGGGGAACCCGTCTGGAGGCTTGCGCGGGGTTGTTTTGCAAAACAACCGGTATACAGACGGGCTACAGACGCAAGTTGTACGTGCCCTAAGGAGTCCATTGCTGACCACATCCCGAGGTTTGGGTTCCTTGCTGTTCGCTGCGTCGTCCGATTGCCATGTTGCTTATGAGTTCGTCAGAGATTGAGCTTCGTGATTCCCACCGGAGCAGCAGCAGTGGTTCAAACTCTTGACCTCGTAATTGGGAGAGAATTGAATGAGCACTACACTATTCAATGCTTTGTGTCTTTTTGCGAATTACGGACCCATGAGTAGCAAAGTTGTTTTTCTTTTTTTTTGCCTTTTTTAGTATTCATTTTTTCTTTATTATGTTTTGTTTCCATATATGTTGGGAAACTATTCATTCATTAATTGTTATTCTTTGTTGAAGAGTAGTAGTTTAGTTTCATGCCTTTGTTTTTCTCAACTATGTGTGATGCGTAGAGAACGTGCCGTTTGAAAAATTTGAAGAGCAAGTGATTGAAGACTCTGAGCAGCTGCAGGATATTGAGGAAGGCAAGTGTCTTTGATCATTCTGATTTATACCTATATAACATGCATTACTCACTATATTTATTTATTGCTTTTGGATGGGTTCCTTTTCAGGATGGTGCCTGGTTTCCTTTGAGAGTACCTTGCAATCTTGTTGTTTAATTAATTTTGATGACGGGGGTAGAGAGGGAGAGAGAGAGGAAGGAGAGGGGAGAGGGTGGTTGAAGATAGGAACCATGCGTGGGTGGGGGTCTAGAGGAGATAAATATTTTCTCGCGTGCAGTGGTGGGTGGGACGTTCACACATGAAAGAGAGGAATCTTTTGGTACCGGGTGGGGATTTCACTTGTACGGAAGACACCCTTTTGTACTGATGAAGTCCTTGTCTAGTACTCAAGCGTGCTATGTGCATTATTATTGGGTGGGGGCTCCACTCGGTACTAATGCTACGACTTTAGTACCGGTGGTGACCCCAACTGGTAGTAAAGGAGGTCACGGGGTGTGGAATGGGGGTGCCCAATGTTCTAGCCGTTAGGCTCAATACTAATGCTCACATTAGTACTAGATCCAAAGTTAATCGGTAAGTAAGGCTGGGATGAAAGGTCGTTTTCTAGTGAGAGTGGATTCTATGAGCATAGGCGCATATGCCCACCCTATGTCATGGTGCACTCTCAGTCATCGGATCGGCATCAGATGGATGAGATTGAGCCACGTCTCTTCTAGACTGAGATGACGTGGCTCAATCTCATCCATCCGATGCCGATCCGATGGCTGCGAGTGCGGGTGGGCATATGCGCCTATGCTCACAAAGTATTTTTCCTTTTCTAGTAGTGCTTGATAACATGATCTAGTTTAAATTTGATGCAAAAGCAGTGGAAGCCATAGGTTAATGCTTTAAGTCACATAATTCACCACCTCCCCTCTTAGTCTACGAGCACGAGAGATAGACGACCGCCGAAAAAACATTATGTATTAGTTTATTTCAATCCACGGTTATTCCAAAAATAATATTATACTTTTATTTGTAACGATGTAAGTAAATATCATGCTTTATTATTACACACGTACGGAGGCTGGGCAGGGCTGGGGGGAGCCCTAGCAGTTGATAGACGAAATCAACGACGACTGACATTATTCTTCGCAGCATGGTAGCAACAATCTCATGTTGAGCATCTCGTAACGCAGTAGCATTTTGAGGGGAAGCCGCCGCACTCTCCGCTGATGTTGTGCGAGCCTTCCCTTCGACATGTTTCAGCGCAGCCAATAGTGCTGAAGCACCACCCAGAATAGGTGGCGCTTAGGTGTCTGCAATAAGTTACGCCTTCAACGGAAGCCATCTTTGCACGCATCAACACACCGGACGACCGAGCGGCGGCGCACGTAGCTACGAGAGTAGGTGTCGTTATTTTATGGGTCGTAGCCAAAATAAAGGAATGGATATAGTCTAAAGGCTTATGCATGTACATGTGTATATACCGGTAGTAGTCACGGTGGCGAGCAGGTGCACGATGGCTGCCGCAGAGAGGTTTTTCTTCCTCGGTGAAAGCGCCGCCATTGGTAATTGCTAGCGTTTTGTTGGAAGTTCGTTGGTACTTTGAAGAAGGATCAGCGAGCCAATCGATCATACGGAGAAGTTATACTATTTGTGTACATATATATAGAGAGAGACAGAGGAGTGAGATGACATGTGCAAGTACGCAGAGGGGAATGCAATTTTGTTTCTTTTTCACGAAAATTATCACACTACCAGACCAGACGTCCAGAGACTGGTGAATGAATGATGCATCATACTTCTTGTTACGAGAAAGCCAAGTCTAAAAAATTGATGGCGTTACATTCGGGGTTATCTCTTCATTCTCCTGTGATCTTCTCTTGAACCTCTGCTAGCTTGCAACAAAAAAACAACATAGTAATGGCGCCATCATATCACGACAGAAGGATCTCTATGAAGCAGCCGCTGTCATCCTCCTGCTCGTCATCGAGACCGCCGGTGGTACATACGTGCACAAGCATATGAAACAGATGATGCAGGCACCTGATAGAGCAGCAAATGTACAGCGATGGTGACGACAGCTGCAAGCTAGTCCTTGTATGTGCCTAGACGAAATTTAGAATCGTACCGACAATATGTGACGATAGGGGTGGCTGACGAGCCAGGTCGGCTCGTTATGGCTCGTTTGATAATGAGCCAAGCTCAACTTGCCTTGTTAAAGTAATGAGCTAGAAAAATCGAGTTCGGCTTGGCTTGTTTGAAAGTTAGAGCGGACTTGTTTCGCTGGCTTGTTTAGTTAACGAGACTAGTATTATTGAATATTAATATTATGATAAACAATAATATTAATCACTAAATTATAATTTAAATATATTAACAATGTTTAAAAATTTAACTTATGATGATATTATGAAAAATATGTAACATAAGTCAATAAAATCGGATATTATAGATGTTTGAAAGCTCAAAATAGATTTAATTCACTATTGGAAACAGCGAAGCTCAGGACTTTGCCGAGAGCTTTATTTGGGTTCACGGCAAAGAATAATTTTGCTGGCGACAGCGACGAGAACTCACAGAAGAAAAAACTCTCGGCAAAATATGTATTTACCGAGAGTCCAAAGTCTGGCCCTCGGCAAAATATGAATTGCCGATAGCTTTTCGTGACCGTCGGCAAAATAGGGGTTTGCCGAGAGCTTTTTTTTTGTCTAGGCTCTCGGCAAAAAGCTATTTTGCCGATGGTTTTCTATTGGCCGAAAGCAAAATGTAGAAGGCCATACTTGTGAAGCAACCAATAGCAATATTTATGTTTTATATTCTAAATTTTTTCTACTCTCTACATACAGCATGTGGTGGTACATGTTATATTTTGGTATCATTTTGCATTTGTTTTCTATATTTAACTAATTAATTACATTTCAAGCAATGTTTCGAGTCAAGTCAAATTTGAACTGCAAGTGTAACACCCTGAAATTTTTAAATTTCTGGATGTTAATAGGAAAAATAATTAAAAATGATTTTCTCATAATTTTAAAATTTGCCTAAATTTTATTCTCTTTACAGGGAAAAATCAATTTATTGTTTTTATAAATTAAATAAAATAAATATGTGTGAGTTTTGCATTCATATCTTGTTTTCGTGCTTTTTGGTTGATGTGGTGTTTTTCATCAAAATCATAAAAAGTCCAAGTCTCAAAACACACCTCTAACCTTCCTCCTCTCATTTTTCTCTTTAGCCGGGCCCATTTCCTTGCTTCGGCCCAGCCAGCAGCTCTCTCCCTCTGTCCTTTTTTCTCTTCTCCTTCCGGCCCGTATACCCCGCCGGCCCAGCTACCACCGCCTCTCCCTCTCTTTTTTTCGGACCAAGGCGCAGCCGCAGGCCACAGGCCTCTTTCTTCTTCCATCCTAGCAGCGGCCCACTTCCTCCCTCTCTCCCCTCTACCGCTGACGTCTCGGCCCCACCTGTCAGCTTCCTCTTCCACCTCCCGCCATCTCCTTCTTCTCCCATGGCCGCGGCCATCGGCCGTTTCCCCGGTGCCTCGCGCCCTTCCCTCTCCCCACCGAGCACGCTTGAGTGCCCAGAGCACTCACTTGCACCGCCTCACCACCTCCCTTGCACCCGAAACAGCTCCACCATGGACCTTCATGGCCCGCCACCAGAGCTCCACCACCACCACTATGTCCTCCCCTTCCCCTACCCCTCCTCGCCGTATAAAGGGCACCCCCGAGCCCCTCTCCTCCCCGCACCACCTCCCCGCTCGTTCCTCGCGCATAAGCGCTGCCGCTGCACAAGACAGGGGCGCCGCCCGGAGTGCCGCCGTCGTCTTCAACCTCCGGCAGCCGGTGTCGATCTCATCCCCCTCCGCCTCTCCACCACCAAGAAGTCCTTCTAGAGCTTCGCATCAAGGTGAGGAACTCGCGCCCTTCAAAATCCGACAGCTCTCGTGCATCTCCCACCACTCCACGCTCGCCGGAGTTAGCCGAACCGAGCTGAGCCACCCCGCCTGGCGTGGTGTCCCCTCCGTCGCCTTAGCCACCTTCTAAAGCACCTAGATAGCTTTGTCTTCTCCCCAACTATGCATAGAGCCTTCCCACGTCCCAAACCGAGCCTTGTAGCTCGTTTTCGAGCATCGCTGACGAGACGTCGTCCGCCGCCGCTTGCTCCACCGGTGCCGCGCCCGCCGTCCGATCTGTGGCGGATGGCCTAGATCCACCGCCTTCCCCGAGTCAAACTAACCCGTAACAGTCAACCCTGCGCGGCCGCCGCTCTTTGGCAAAAAAATCCCTGTATGTTCTAATATCACAACCATACCCTTCCACCTTATAAAATCCTTTCAAACAGGTCCTAGTTTTCTCGTTTAAACCCCTGAGCTCTTAGGTTTTTCCAAGCCGAGGTCCATCTTTGACCTTCTACACTATAAACCTTGGGTTTATACGAGTAATTAGGTTTAGGTCCCTGGTTTCTGCAGTTAAGCCCCTGTAGTCCAAGTTTCTTCACAATCTAGCCCCTAAACCTTGTTTAGCCCCTAGTTTTCACGTTTTAGCTCCGTTTTGACTATTTCAAGTTGCGTTAGGTTCATATCAACTCAAAGTATGTGTTAGGAGTAATGTTAAACATGTTCTTGTTTTATAATTAATTTAAATATTTAAATGTGATTAAACCCCTATACACATGTTTTTCTAATTAAAATCTAATTAGAGTTCAACACGTGTTTTCATAAGAAACTTAATATGATTAATACTTAATTAAATATTTCTTTCAATTAAAACCTAATTAGAGTATACCTCGGTTTTTACAATCAATCTTAAATTGATTAATGATTATGCAATTTGCTTTCTAAATAAAAGCAACATAGGTTCTATCTCGAGTTCTCATAATTAAATGTTAATTGGAATAATATGAATATAAATGTGTTTTTTTGAATTATAATTTGATTAGTACAACTCGAAATATAAAGTTATATGTTTAGTTGCTTTACATTCTTCTTTCAAATTTGAATGTTTAATTTGCATAAATAATACTTGAATATTTGTAAATAAAATTGGACTAGGTTCACATCGTCTTTTTAATATAATTATAACTTGCTTAATTCTAAATAAGTTATTTCTCTGAAATAACCTATGCACATCTTTATTGAATTAAAATATACCAAGCACATAGTCTTGTGTGATATAATCCAAATCTCCCGATAGTTCCGAGTGTTTTTGCGTTCGCTGTCCTAGAGCCAAACCTTGTCCTCTTTTTAAGCCTTTCATGCTTGGTGTATTGTTCTTAGTTGTTCTTGTTTGTCTGCTCTGCATGTTGTGCTCGATGTTTGCTTCGAGTAGAAGATTGAGCTGCTGATCGGAAGTCCTGAAGATCAAGAGTACCGAAAGAGCAAGAGCAGAAGAGCAAGAGTAGCTTTTTGTTGAGAAAGGCAAGCGACCCTAACCATCCTTCTCCCTATGCTTTAAACAAGAATACTGTGAATTAATTGGAACATGGAGAACCACCCAAGAAAACCGTACAACCACAAGACATATGGCTCTGTCTTGGATAATTAATTAGGGAAGTCTTGTGTGGCTATCAGTCATGGTAGCTTGTGGTACGGAGGAATGCTTTTATGAATCTTCTACTCTAGACAGGTATTGGAACGGAATTGCTATTCTAGGCTAACCTGGTCTGAGAGTAGAAGGAGGGTACGAAAGATAGCCTCTAGGACGTGCTACTATGGACTAATACACACAAGACGACTCTTTGTAAAGGCCTCAAAGCGTCCCTATGCAACCACACCTCGGAAGTGTGGTATTGTGCCTACTTTTGCACAGCACGGGTGGGTTTAAAGTTCTTCGGAACTTTTACGCAACTTGTGGTGAAAGTGTACAACCTCTGCAGAGTGTAAAACTGTTATAACAGCCGTGCTCACGGTCAAGAGCGGCCTGGACCCTCGCATGATTAATATACTTAAAGATGGACTTTAATTTGCTTTCTAGTTAATTTTCGTGGCCTTGCTGAGTACCAACCATAAGTGTACTCACCCTTGCTAACCGCTGCTCAAAAGAAGAAGAAGAAGAAGGTGTATGAAGTTCAGAAGATGGTGCTAGGCATACGCAACCCCCAGTCGTTTGCCTGTGAAGTTGGAGCCTTTGCTTCCCAGGATTCCGCTGTAAATCTTTGATAATATCTCTTTCTTTATGTGATATTGTTTCTGTTATTCACTATGATGTCACTATATGTATGAAACTAGATCCTGGCATACATATAGCTATCACTTGGTTTTCTTCGGAAAATCGGGTGTGATAGACTGGTATCAGAGCTATATCGACTGTAGGACATAAGCCTAGATAGAAATGGTTGCTTTCTGAGGTCTGCTTTACTCTAAAACCAATTCCTACCTTACCCTTGACCATTCTGAGAATTATTCTCACTTTTTATCATTTTCACTTCTCAGACCCTACTTGATATTCTTGTTTCTAACTTATCCTTGTACACCTATTTTCTAATGTATATATCTCCCTATTTAAATCTCTTCTAACTTCTATAGATGTACCATCTTATTCTCTTCTTTGATTCTTAATCCAAAGTGATCATGCTCTTTTATTCAAAATGTTTTATGATCTGTGCCATCTGACATAAAGTCTTCTCAAGTCATCTGAAGAATGAATCTACCAATTCAGCTCTTCAAGCCAATCCTCAGTGAAGACGAAGCATCACAACCAAGCTTAGGAGGATCCCTCTAACGATAATAACAACGTGTAGCATCGTTCCTTTGACTGTATGTTGTCTGGTGAAGCTTCGTGTTTGCTTGATGATGCTTGTCATTATGGCCTTGTTTTGGTTGGTTCTATGTATTGATTGTTGGTGTATTGTGGGTCTTCTACCTGCAATGACATCAGTTGCCTAGTTGGGTTCTTCTTTTGTACCTCCCACCTCCTTCTTTCCCTCTTTCTTTCTACCCAATCCATTGGAGGGTGTTAGAAGATGAAAGTGGAAGACAACACCAGCATCAATAACAAGAAATCTACAAGCATATGCAGACATCGACACATGAAAGAAGTTGAAGAAAAGGACGACCTATTTTCTTTATGCTTTCTACCACAATTTGATTACAATCACCACAACCAATAAAAGATGGATATGATATCAAGAATTCTACCTGCTCTTCAATTTATTTATTCTCGTTCTCTTCTGATCTTGATCTTTGTCCACCAACCAGATGGAGAAAAGCAACCAAGACAAGAGCAATGATAGTAGTTACAATCATGGATACGACCAATATGTGTCACTATATCCAAACCCAGAGGATACACATACAAAGTTCTAGAATACTGAGCCACCTAGGTTCTCTAACACTAAGGAGCACCTAGAAGCTGAAGACTAGATCACGACAATTGAGAAGAAACTGGATATGGTACAATGCAATGATAGAGAGAAGGTTCTGTATGCATTAGGACTACTTGTAGGAGCAGCCGCAGAATGGTGGGATTCCTACATCTACAAACATGAGCAACCACAAAGTATTGTTTGGAAGGAATTTAAAAACAAATTTATATCACACTTTATTCTTGTAAGTACGATGAAGCTCAAAAGAAAGGAGTTCCTTAGCTTGAAGTAGGGGCAAATGACAGTGACTGAGTATAGGGATAAATTTATCCAGTTATCTATGTACACACCAAGATCGTATGAAAGTGATAAGAAGAAACGAGAACATTTCATCAAAGGGTTGAATGAAGACCTTCAGAGTATACTAAGCTTACATGAATATTCCGGTCTGCAAGATGTAATCAACAAAGCTATCGAGTTAGAAAGCAAACTACATGAAATCATAAGTAAGAAGAGGAAAATGAATTTTCTAGAGAAACGTGATAACAGTTCACACCTTTACCATTTTTCTCAAGCACCAGATTATCCTGAAGATGAGTATGAAGATCCACCACGCAGCGGTCGAAACATTAAAGAAAGTGGAGCTTGTTTCTACTGCATGGATCATGAACATTTTATTAACAGGTGCCCTAAGAAACGTGTGGACCGATATGAGAAGAAAGCAAAGCAGAGACAGAATAAGCAAATCAATAGCCAAGAAGCATTTGGATCAAATGGAGAAGAATATTAAAGGTTGTGTATGAGGACCCGAAGTATGATTCGAGATGGCTAAGCTTAGGAAAACAATCATGGAGTCAATCCAGCTCTATTTAAATCACTTTATCAAGATGAGAATAAAATCCTACGAAGGAAAATCAACAGGGTCGAGAAAAGGAATGGACAGTTACAAGTGGAGTTAGATTGAGTATCCCATGAGGTGTTTTATTTATAAAGTAAGTTGTGAAGAATAAAGAAGTATGTTTGTGGAGCTTGTGTAAGGCGAACTATATGGAAGCAAGTTAAACAATGTTGGATGCTACTCACCTGAACCTTTGTTTCTTGCTAGCCTTTGCGAATCTCGGGACGAGATTCCTTTTAAGAGGGGTAGATTTGTAACACCCTGAAATTTTTAAATTTCAGGATGTTAATAGGAAAAATAATTAAGCAATGATTTTCTCATAATTTTAAAATTTGCCTAAATTTTATTCTCTTTACAGGAAATTTAGTATAGGAAAAATCAATTTATTATTTTTATAAATTAAATAAAATAAATATGTGTGAGTGTTGCATTCATATCTTGTTTGCATGGTTTTTGGTTGATGTGGTGTTTTTCATCAAAATCATAAAAAGTCCAAGTCTCAAAACACACCTCAAACCTTCCTCTTCTCCTTTTTCTCTTTAGCCGGGCCCATTTCCTTGCATCGGCCCAGCCAGCAGCTCTCTCCCCTCTTTCCTTTTTTCTCTTCCCCTTCCAGCCCGTATACCTAGCCGGCCCAACTACCACCCCCTCTCCCTCTCTTTTTTTCGGCCCAAGGCGTAGCCGCAGGCCTCTTTCTTCTTCCAGCCCAACAGCGGCCCGCTTCCTCCCTCTCTCCCCTCTTCCAACTCCCGCCCTCTCCTTCTTCTCTCATGGCCGCGGCCGCCGGCCGTTTCCCAGGCACCTCTCGCCCTTCCCTCTCCCCACCAAGCACGCTTGAGTGCCCGGCGCACTGACTCGCACTGCTTCACCACCTCCCTTCCACCCGAAACGGCTCCACCATGGCCCTTCATGGCACGCCACCAGAGCTCCACCACCACCGCCATGCCTGCCCTTTCCTCTACCCCTCCTCGCCGTATAAAGGGTGCCTCCGAGCCCCTTTCCTCCCCGCACTACCTCCCAGCTCCTTCCTCGCGCATAAGCGCTGCCGCTGACCAAGACAGGAGCGACGCCCAAAGCGCCGCCGTTGTCTTCAACCTCCGGCCGCCGGTGTCGATCTCCTCCCGCTCCACCTCTCCGCCACCAAGATGTCCTTCTGGAGCTTTGCATCAAAGTGAGGAACTCGCGCCCTTCAAAATCCGACCGCTCCCGTGCATCTCCCACCACTCCGCGCTCGCCGAAGTTGGCCGAACCGAGCTGAGCCGCCTCGCCGGCCGTGGTGTCCCGTCCATCACCTTAGCCACCTTCTAAAGCCCCTAGATAGCTTCGTCTTCTTTCCAGCTATGCATAGAGCCTTCTCGCGTCCCAAACCGAGCCTTGTAGCTCGTTTTCGAGCATCGTCGGTGTAACGACCCGGGTTTTCAAAAGAGGAAAACCCGTCAACCTGTACTCGCGATAGTCCCTGGATCAGACGCTATCACTCACAGACATCCATCACAGATAATTATCACAACCATACAATGAATATAAGCATCAAAGTATCAATATTATTACATGTCCTGAATAAAGGAGTACATCATTACACGCCTCTTGGCGGAATAACATGAATAAGAGCCTACGCAGCGGTAGCTCGCTTCCACAAGATGTCTGTAGCTTTATTCTCCTCCCACAGGCATCCTTGAGCGAAGCAACGTGCCCCTCAGTCGTACCGTCCATCGGCGTTGTTGTCGAAGTCTGACTCGTACCCTGCAAGCTCAAGGGCTATCCCCAAGGATCAGGATAGGTCCACATCACCAACCGTATGAAAGCTTTAAGTCGCCTACTTCTGAAGGTAAAGAAAGGAACAAGGTAGAGGCTGGGTTATCCTAAGCAGCAGCATCATAAATAGAGTAACATCTCCAAATCCCACCAATTCACATATCACTCATCCACAAACGGTTACACCTGGACACCTAGATCACTGTCACCAGAAACTATCTCCATCTAGGGTCAGTGCGAGAACTCCCACTCCTCGCACCTCAATGATTGTACCCGGATCCGCGAGGCAGAGGGAGCAACTCCCCTCTCCCCGAGTACAACCACGGCTCACCATACACTCACATCCTATAAGGGAGAGGTAGAAATCCCAAAAACGTAAGAGTCGGGGTAAACAATGGGCATGTCCATAACTGAGGACGCGGCTATACGTATAGATCTAAACTCTGCAGAGCGTGTACACCAGTACCCAACTCGAAATAGCACCCGGGCGGTGTACGGCCGACTGAGCCTATTCAACCGAACGGACACCTAGGAGTTACGATTCCATCCTGCATCCAGGTCTCGATGCGGTCCCTCGCAAAGGACCACCCCAAAACTGTGAACATGCCCCCGTGTGGCCACACGGGGAGCGCCGCAAAGGGAAAGGGACTTCACCCGATACCCTCTCACTGATACCCTCTATCCTACTAGCAGGTATGGTATCGCACTTGCTAGGGTCGACCCTGCCCTATGCCCACTCTCGGCGAGGTGGTGTGTACGAAAGTCCCGTGTAACAAAGCGACCCACTCGGTTTCAGACCGGGCCGAGCTCCTATCCTCCAGGTCATCACAAAAAACCCCAACACCTATTTTCCTAAAACCGTGTACCCACCATAGGTACAAAATGGAAATCACCCGAGAAGATGAGCCCTAGCCCCCGATCCCGGATCGGGTTGTCTTGAGCTCACCCCCGCCAAGTCACCCAAAACACCTTCTCCTGCCAATTTTTCCCCACACACGCCAAGAAAACTACCACATAGTCCCAACACAAGCACAGTGATGCTCAACGTATAATCACGCATAAATATAGTAGTAGTAGTAGGTCAATCAAGGACAAGGTATATAAAAGAGGCAATGCAGGGTTTCATCATATACATCATCATGCATAAGTAAAGCCCCAACATTTCTAATAGCATTGCCTAATGGGCATTCAAAGTAGGTCGGGCGTGAACTTGGGAGTGGGTATTCGTCGTAGCCGAGGTCGTCGTCGTAGTCCTGGTTCAGCTCTCTGGCTCCGGCGGCTCCTAGAATCGTAATTAAATAAATAAACACGGTTGCAATAACTCCAAGAGGAAAAACAATTAAGACCCAAAAAGGAGGCAAGCTCTAGCCTAGCGTGGAGTTTGAGATTTTAGAAGATTTTAGGAAAAGGTTTTGTATTTTTCGGAGTCAAAACGGATTTATTATGAATTTTCTAAAGGAAAATACATTTCTGAAATTAAAATACGCATATACAATATCACTGACTTTAGGCTAGCTACAGTGTAACTCTAGCTGACTCTAGCAGGGCTTATAGCCGGCTACTGGCTAGCTCCAGTGCTGATGCGGCAGCCACGCATGCGGCTTTAAGCCAACGCCCGCTGACGTGGCATGCTGATGCGGCGGCCATGCGGCGGGCGCATGGGATCCCGCCCGGCATCCCTGCGGCGCGGTGAGGAGCAGGCAGGCGTGTGGCATGGCCGTGAGTAGCCAGCCGCACGGGATCCAAACTGATCCTCTATGGCGACACGTGCGTGTGGTGAACGGTGGGGCTCAAAACCCCAGGGTTTTGGCCGGGGCTAACAGGTGTTCGGCGAAATGCCGCAGAGGAGCTGCGGTGCGGTTTAGGCTCGTCGGCGGCGAGGTAGGACGGCGGCTGGACAACACGCGACAAGGAATGACTCGGGAGGTGCTTTCGCTTCGATCCAGGGCAAGAAAGGCCAGTCCTTTGGCCGAAGCGATGCTCGACGGTGACGGCGCAGTGATTGGTGCGGCGGTGCAGTGTGTTGATCGCCGGCGTTGACGCGTGGGCATGCCAAAACGCCAGGTGTGCGCGTGCGTGCATCTGGTGAAACTTTCTGGGCCAAAAGATTGGGGCTTTGCGCCTTGCCCATGAGCATAAGGCTGGCTCGGCCAAGGCGGCGCTCTGGCTGGCGGCAGCGTCGGTGGAGAACAGGGCATTCGCGGCTGGGCGATGACGCACGTGAGTGCGCGGTCGTGCCGGCGGCCAGATGAGCATGCCGAGACCCTAAAGGCAGGGCCTTTTCCTTCCCTGCTCGTGCGTATATGAATGCAACCCATGCGGCGATGGCCACGGCGGCGCAGCGAGCAGGTCATCGGAACCACCGGCGATCAAAGAGGAAAAAGGGACAGAGCCAAGCGGTGAGCGCGCACGCGATGCTGACGGCAGCGGCACCTGCAGGCGTAAGGCTCGGCTCGATGGCCGGCGTCACAAGCGTCGTGTGTAAAGGCGGACACAGGCTCTCAAGGTGGAGCCTTTGCTCCGTCGGCGCGATGGCCTGCTCCACATACAAGAGAGATAAGCGACAGGCTCACCTGATGACCTCTGGTCGACATGGAGTGTGGTGGTGGAGCGGGACGGAGCAAAACGGCAGCGGAGCGAGCTGGAGCAGGGAAAGCAGAGATGCGCGGTGCGGCTGGGTCAGCACCGGCTTCACGTCAATCAGCTGCTCCCACGGACAGCCACGGGCGAGTACGGCGAGCTCGCCGAGCTGGCGTGCGCTGGATTGGGCGCGGCGGTGTAAAGGGGAAAAGCAGAGGGAGAGGGAGATGACAACGTGGCGTATGACATGCGGGCCCTGGCTGTCGGCGAGAAAAGAGAGAGGAGGCGCTAGCAGACTTTGCTAGGCTGCGAAACAGATGGGCCGGTGGGTGTGTAGGGGTGGAACGGTGTTCGGGGAAAAAGACTAGGGGCCTCCAACAGACTTCAGAGGTGGAGTTCGAGGCCCAACACAGGTTTGGTCTTTTCCTATTTTCCTATATCTAAACCCTATTTCCTATTTGATTCAAATTTGAATTAGAATTCAAATTTGAATCTCACTCAAAACAAATCCAAATAAAAGCCAATTAACTCCAAGGCTCTCACACTAGCATTTTATATTTCCTATAATTTTTAATTTACTCAAAATAAATCTAGGAATATTAGGAGAGAAAACAAGACATCCTTATTTATATTATCAAGCACACAATATTTCACCAAAAATTTTAAAATTCTCATTTTCATAACTAAACATTCCGTAATAAAATTAGAGCTCTTTTTCGGTACACAATACCACTCTTTGGTAGTACGGTGGTATTGTCGGTTTTTTGCTGTGGGTAAAATAGTAATTTGGTGAATGAATATTATTTGGAAAAAACATACCGCCAACGAGTACAATAAAAACATACCGCGTACAATACCTAAATCATTTCATATATCCAATTTCATATATTACAAAAAAAATATTTTCCATTTTCAATAATACCCATATGCTACCAATACCACCTATGAATACCACCCGTACCACACAAAAAAAACTGGTGGTACAGAATTAATCTCAACCGTCCGATCCTTACAAATAGATCCTTTCCTATTACATACGAGTCCTTTTAAAGTGGTGGTACAGGGTGGTATTGTGTACCGAAAAAATCTCTAAAATTACGGGATGTTGGAGACTCCCCCCTCAAAAGAATCTCGTCCCCGTGATTAAGAACTTGCCTCCGGCTCGAAGAGGTGAGGGTATTTCTCCCTCATGACCGATTCTTTCTCCCACGTCGCTTCTCGCTCGGTGTGATTGCTCCAAAGCACCTTGCAGAAGCGAGTGGTGGTACTCCTTGTAGCTTTCTCGGCCCAATCCAGTATCTTTACCGGATATTCCAGGTATTCTAGATTGTCTTGCAAGTCGATAGCATTAGTGGAGATATGCTTGTCAAGCTTAGGGTCAAGGCACCTCCGGAGTTGCGATATGTGAAACACGGGATGCACTCCGGCAAGATCATGTGGTAACTCCAGCTTATAAGCAAGTTTCCCCACCTTTGCCATGATCTTCTAGGGTCCAACAAACCTTGGGGCTAGCTTCCCCTTCACATGGAACCTCTTCGTGCCTCTAAGCGGTGACACCCTTAGAAGGACGTAGTCACCTACTTCGAAGGAGATATCCCTTCGCTTTGGATCAGCATAGCTCTTCCGCCTGCTTTGAGCTATCTTCAGGTTTTCTCTCACCTTTGCAACATTTTCCTCAACTTCAACAATGGAAGCAGGACCAAAGAAAGTCCTCTCCCCCACCTCAGACCACATCAACGGGTTTCTACATTTTCTGCCATAAAGAGCTTCAAAGGGTGCCATTTGCAGACTTGCCTGAAAGATGTTGTTGTATGAGAACTCAGCGTAGGGCAGACTCTTCTCCCAATAGTTGCTGTATGTCAACACACAAGCTCTCAGAAGGTCTTGGAGAACCTGATTCACTCATTCAGTCTGTCCATTAGTCTGAGGATGAAAAGTCGTACTGTAGTCCAAGTGTGTGCCCATTGAATCATGCAGACTCTTCCAGAACTGAGCAGTGAACTGAAGGCCACGATCAGACACTATGCTATGGGGTGCTTCGTGCAACCTCAGGATGTGCTCCACGTACAGATCGGCCAACTGGCTCACACTGAACCTGTTCTTCACCGGTATGAAGTGTGCTACCTTGGTCAAGCTGTCCACGATCACGCAAATGGAGTCATTTCCTTTCTGTGTGCGAGGTAGTCCTACCACGAAGTCCATGCTGATATCATCCCATTTCCATTGAGGTATCTCTAGTGGCTGTAGCAAGCCGGCGGGTCTTTGATGTTCCGCCTTCACTCTCTGACACGTGTCACATCGAGCAACATACTCAGCGATATCCTTCCTCATATTCTCCCACCAGAACCGACTCTTCAAGTCTTGGTACATCTTGGTGCATCCAGGGTGAATAGAGTACCGAGAGTCGTGAGCTTCCTTCGGAATCGTCTTCCGAATCTCCCCAACACTAGGCACACATATGCGATCCTTCAACCACAATGTGCCTTGCTCATCAATGCGGTAGTCAGGAGCCTTACCTCTCGTCTAAAGGCCTTTTACTTCTTCAATCTCTGGACACTCCTTCTGGGCTTGCCGGATTTGGTCTTCTAAATCGTACTTCACTCTCATCTCATTGAGTTGGCCCTTCTCAACAATGTCAAGCTTCAATCTTTCCATCTCTTTGTACAACTCTGGCTGTTCCTCCTGCACCATCAGGTTGTTGCAATAGCTTCTTCGGCTCAAAGCATCGGCCACAACATTCGCTTTGCCTGGGTGGTAGTGAATGTTGAGATCATAGTCCTTTATCAACTCTAGCCATCTTCGCTACCTCAAGTTCAACTCTGACTGGGTGAAGATATACTTGAGACTCTTGTGATCCGTGTAGATATCGCATTTGTTGCCCATCAAGTAGTGCCTCCATATCTTCAAAGCATGAACAACAGCTGCTAGTTCGAGATGATGTGTCGGGTAGTTCTCTTCGTGCTTCCGAAGCTGTCTTGAAGCATAAGCGATCACCTTGCCTTCTTGCATCAACACACAACCAAGACCCTACCTTGAAGCATCACAGTACACCACAAAGTCCTTATTGTCATCAGGAAGCATCAACACAGGAGTTGTGGTGAGTCGGGTCTTGAGCGCTTGGAAGCTTGCTTCACACTTTTCTGACCACACGAATGGCGTGTTGTTCTTAAGCAACTCGGTCATCGGTTTCGCAATCTTGGAGAAATTCTCGATAAACCGGCGGTAGTATCCTGCCATACCGAGAAAACTTCTGATTTTGATCACTATCTTGGGTGACTGCCACTTTGACACAGCTTCGATCTTCGAGGGATCAATCGCTACTCCTTCAGCTGACAACACATGCCCAAGGAATGCGACTTCTTCTAGCCAGAACTCGCACTTGCTAAACTTGGCATACAACTGATTCTGCTTCAGCTTTTCCAGCACTATCCTCAGATGCTCTTCATGCTCTTCAGTAGTTTCCGAGAAGACCAAGATGTCGTCAATGAAAACCACGACAAACTTGTCTAACTCATCCATGAATACCTTGTTCATCATGTTCATGAAGTAAGCTGGGGCGTTCGTAAGACCGAACGATATGACAGCAAACTCATACTGCACACACCGGTTCACAAACGTTGTCTTCTAAATGTCCTCGGGGCAGATCTTCATATGATGGTAGCCAGATCGAAGGTCAATCTTACTGGAGTACTTTGCCTTCCTCAACTGATCGAGCAGGTCATCAATGCATGGAAACAGGTACTTGTTCTTGATGGTTACCGGATTAAGAGCGCAGTAATCAATGCACAGTCATTGTGTTCCATCCTTCTTCGGTACAAACATCATCGGTGAAGCCCAAGGTGATGCACTTGGTCAGATGTACCCCTTCTATTAGAGAGCTTCTAATTCCTCCTTCAATGTTGACAGTGCTAACTTGCCCATTCTGTAAGGACTTTGTGCCACGGGTGCTGTCCCCGGCACAAGGTTGATTCACGAACTCCACATCACGGTCTAGAGGTAACCCTGGGAAGTCATCAGGAAAGAAATCAGGGTACTAAAAAACCACTGGAACATCGGCAACTGTCTTCGTAGTGAGGTTGTACACTGCTGGTACGTCTCGTGACTTCAACGGCTCAAACGTGATATTCGTCCCCTTGGGGTGTATCAGGGTCACTTGTCGAGGTGACGAGGAGATAACTCCTTTGTGAGTGGTGATCCAATCCATGCCTAGAATAACATCAATCCCATTGGACTTCAACACAGTCAGATCTCTGAGGAACTTGTGACCCTTGATGAACATTTCCACACCTTTGCATAGCAAGGTGCACCTGATATCTCCGAGCGGCGAGCTCGTCACAATAGGTTTTGGTCGGGGAGTCACAGGGAGAGACATTTTTTTACAAAGTTAGAGGATACATAAGAACTAGTTGCCCCAGTATCAAAAAGAATCAAAGCTTTTGTACCACAAACTAAAAACTCACCAATCACGACGTCAGGAGCGTCGGTAGCCTCCTCCTCAGTCAGGAGGTTGAGTCTCCCACGGTCAGTGGTCTGCTGGGGAGCAGCCTAAGGTGGCCTCCCTCCTGGAGCTGGTGCCTTGGCAGGTGTAGTAGAGTTCTTCTTGTTGGGGCAATCGAACGACTTATGGCCTTGCTTGCCACAAGCGTAGCACGTAGGTGTGAAACCTCTGGTGCCGAGTCTTGACGCGAACTGCTGAGCGCGGTTGTAGCCACCACCCTGCTGCTGGTAGTTGGAGCTCCTTCCCCCTGGGTATGGTGCACGGCTTCCTCCGAAGCCACGTCCAGGCAAGTTGTTCCCCGGGTGGTAGCTCCCTCTCAGCAGGTTGCTCTGTCCACTCCTCGGCCTCTGGAAGGATTGGTCGCCATGGTCCCGATCTCCCATCCTCTACCTGCCCTTCACATGTTCTTCGTGACCCCTCCTTTCTTCCTCGAGCGTGATTGCCCTGTTCACCAGGTGGTGAAGGGACTTGTGCTCACTGGCCTTCAAGCCCTGGCGGAGACCATGGTGGAGGCCTCGCAGAAACCAGAACTGCTTCTTGTCGTCGGTGTTGGTGTCATCAGGGGCATAGCGCATCATCTTCATGAAGTGCCTCTCGTACTCCTCCACCCTCATTGCACCCTGAGTCATGGTGCGGAACTCCTGTGCCCTCTGACTCATGAGTTCCCTCGGCAAGTACTGCTCGCGGAAGACCTCACAGAACTCCAGCCAGGTGATGAAAGCTGTGTTCGGGTGGCTGTCAGAGTAGTTGTCCCACCAAGACTTGACATGACCCTCGAGTTGGTGGATGGCGAGAGCCACACACTCTTCATCAGTTTAGGCAGTGAGGTGGAGCTTCATCTCGATCACGCGAAGCCAGTCGTCGGCTTCAAGAGGGTCATCCGAGTAACTGAAGGTAGGGGCCTTCAGGCGGAGGAACCTCTCGATCTTCTTGGCGAACTCCTCCTCCAGCGGGATGTTGTGGTTCCCACCGTTGACTCGGTTCTCGACAGCTTCAGCCATCCTCTACATCAGCTGAGTCTGAGCGGCCATCACCTCAGCCAGGTTAGGTGGTCGCGGTGGTGGTGCTTCTCCACAGCCACGACCACGCCCACGACCCTGGGGAGCTGGTGTCGGCTCAGGTTCTCCTTCAGCTTCTTCCTCTCGTTCTCCAGCATCGCCTTGACCGATGGGCGGAGGCGGCGGTGGTGGCACCACAGCGCCTCAGCCTCGTCCCACTCCTCGGATGGGTGCATGTCCATGACCACAAGCGGCAGTGCGTCCACGCCCACGTGTGGGAGCACAGCCATGTCCACAGCCACGGACTGGCGGGGCTTGTTCTTCCTCAGCTTCGGCCTCCTCGAGGCGTGCCAACAGACGTCTGGACCTCCTGAAGGACATCTTACTGAAAACATGACCAAGTTCAAAGGAAACTTTAGATACATAACTCACCAATAAATTGAGTCTGATATACAAGCATGAAAATATTTCTATTATATAATTCCAACACTCAATAAGAAAAAGCAATAAGAACGATTAACTCCATTAAAACCAAACAATCAGCATCCATTATGAGTACATAAGTTTCCTCAAGGCTGACTCAAGCCTTAGAGGTCACACACAGCAGCGATCTAATATAGCGTTACTTGATCTCAAAAGGATGTGCACATCTACTGTGTGACATGACTCATAACTCCACATGCACCGGAACAAGCTCTCGGCTGCATGGGACAACTCATGGTAGCTACCTATCTTACAACTCTACTCTTATTAGCATGATCACGCTCCAGCACCCTACTCGGTGCGAGCCCTCTTGTATGTCACTGGGTGACGGTCCTCGTCGAGGTAGTCTCTCGGGAACATCCGGGTCAGCATGGCGTGAGCAGCCCTCAACTCCTCGGTCTGAACCGGGGTAGGCATGTCAGCCATCAGACGCAGGTGTAGCTTGAGAGCAGACGGGTGCAGCTTGAAGGTCTCCTGGCAGATCTCCCGCTGGTCCTCTGGAGGCAGCTGACTGTTGAGCTCGTGAAGCTCGTCCACACGTAGAGAGTCAGCGTCCTCCCACATCCTCAGCATCCTATTGCACTTGTCCAGCAGGTACACGGAAGTCCTGGTAAGTGCAGCGAGGTTGGCGGTGTTGGCGTCCTTGTCCTTAGAAAGCTCAGCCACCTTGATCTTCTCATGAGCGAGACGATGTCCCTGTGCGGTGAGCATTGCATCCTTCTGGTTCAGCTTGTCGAAGAGGCGGCTGAACTTGGCCTCCTGCTTGCGAAGGTCCTCCTTAGCGTAGAGCATCTCCTCACGTCCTTTCACTCTCCCTGCCTCTGCTTGCACCACCAAAGTGTTGGAGTTGCGTAGCCCACGCTCGAGCTGCTGGACTCGCTGGCGTAAGGTACGGTTCTCCACGTCCAACCTCTGGCAGCGGGGTAGAAGCTGACGAACCTCTGTCGTAGTGTGCTCCAATCTTCCAAATAGTCCATTTGTCTGCTCGCCCAGTCTGCGAGCGTGTGTGTTGAGGTCCACGAGGTAGCTCCCTGTCATGACGAGCACCTCGTCGGACTCGCGCAGAGGAGCCTAGAGAACCTCCTCCTCGTAGAGTGCCGAAGGGTCAGGCAGTCCTCCCACGATCGGAGCCACTCTGTAGTAGTCCTGGGGGATCAGCTGCTGGTCTCCTGTCCTGAACACGTCACGGTACCTAGCCAACAGGTGGCGAAGTACGTGGCTGCAGGCCATGTCGACAGCGTTCCTC
Source organism: Cenchrus fungigraminus (assembly GCA_036936925.1). Classification (NCBI taxonomy): domain Eukaryota; kingdom Viridiplantae; phylum Streptophyta; class Magnoliopsida; order Poales; family Poaceae; genus Cenchrus; species Cenchrus fungigraminus. Next base: position 131,222,632 of record CM072779.1, read on the forward strand.
ACGTTCAGCCCTGTGCTGTGCTCTAGCATCACGGAGAAGTCTGGACGCATCGGGTGGGGTAGGATGGCCACCGTGAAAAGCACCAGTGGGCCTGACAGAGTAGGCACGTCCTCGGCGTGGTAGGTGACGTGAGTCAGGGGAATCCCCAGCCTGAGGATGACCCGGTCCACCCAATAAGCAAGACCCTCCATGTGTTCCGGGAGGATCTCTGTCACCTGTCGACTCATTTCCTGTGACACGGAAAAAATTTCTAATTAGCGCAGGTGAGATAGAACTTTTCAAAGAAGGATAAGTTTTGTAATATATGCCAAGAATTTGTATATAACAAAAGAGACCGTTTAGAGTCCTAATTTCTATCGACCATTTCTAAGGGCACGTGCTACGGTCAAGTATGGCTCTGATACCATCTGTAACGACTCGGGTTTTCAAAAGAGGAAAACCCGTCAACCTGTACTCGCAATAGTCACTGGATCAGACGCTATCACGCACAGACATCCATCACAGATAATTATCACAACCATACAACGAAATTAAGCATCAAAGTATTAATATTATTACATGTCCAGAATAAAGGAGTACATCATTACACGCCTCTTGACGGAATAACATGAATAAGAGCCTACGCAGCGGTAGCTAGCTTCCAGAAGATGTCTCCAGCTTTATTCTCCTCCCACAAGCATCCTTGAGCGAAGCAATGTGCCCCTCAGTCGTACCATCCGTCGGCATTGTTGTCGAAGTCTGACTCGTACCCTGCAAGCTCAGGGGCTATCCCCAAAGATCGGGATAGGTCCACATCACCAACCGTATGCAAGCTTTAAGTGGCCTACTTCTAAAGGTAAAGAAAGGAACAATGTAGAGGCTGGGTTCTCCTAAGCAGCAGCAGCATCATAAATAGAGTAACATCTCCAAATCCCACCAATTCCCATATCACTCATCCACAAACAGTTACACCTGGACACCCAGATCACCGTCACTAGAACCTATCTCCATCTAGGGTCGGTGCGAAAACTCCCACTCCTCGCACCTCAATGAATGTACCCGGATCCGCGAGGTAGAGGGAGCATCTCCCTTCTCTCTAAGTACAACCACAGCTCACCATACACTCACATCCTATAAGGGGGAGGTAGAAATCCCAAAACGTAAGAGTCGGAGTAAACAACGGGCATGTCCATAACCGAGGACGCGGCTATACGTATAGATCTAAACTCTGCAGAGCGTGTACACCAGTACCCAACTCGGAATAGCACCCGGGCGGTGTACGACCGACCGAGCCTATCCAACCGAACGAACACCTAGGAGTTACGATTCCATCCTGCATCCGGGTCTCGATGCGGTCCCTCGAAAAGGACCACCCCAGAACTGTGAACATGCTCCCTTGTGGCCACACGGGGATTGCCGCAAAGGGAAACGGACTTCACCCGATACCCTCTCACTGATACCCTCTATCCTACTAGTAGGTATGGTATCACACTTGCTAGGGTCGACCCGGCCCTATCCCCACTCTCGGTGAGGTGGTGTGTATGGAAGTCCCGTGTAACAAAGCGACCCACTCAGTTTCAGACCGGGGCGAGCTCCTATCCTCCAAGTCATCACAAAAAACCCCAAGACTTGTGCTCCTAAAACCGTGTACCCGCTATAGGTACAAAATGGGAATCGCCTGAGAAGACGAACCCTGGCCCCCGATCCCGGATCGTATTGTCTTGAGCTCACCCCCGCCAAGTCACCGAAAACACCTTCTCCTGTCAGTTTTTCCCCACGCGCTAAGAAAACTACCACATAGTCCCAACACAAGCACAACGATGCTTAGCGTATAATCATGCATAAATATAGTAGTAGTAGGTCAATCAAGGACAAGGTATATAAAAGAGGCAATGCAGGGTTTCATCATATCCACCATCATGCATAAGTAAAGTGCTAGCAGTTCTAATAGCAATGCCTAATGGGCATTTAAAGTAGGTTAGGCATGAACCTGGGAGCGGGTAGTCATTGTAGCCGAGGTCGTCGTCGTAGTCCTGGTTCAGCTCTCCTGCTCCGGCGGTTCCTAGAATCGTAAATAAATAAATAAACACGGCTGCTAATGTAATAACTCCAAGAAGAAAAATAATTAAGACCCAAAAAGGAGGCAAACTCTAGCCTAACATGGAGTTTGAGATTTTAGAAGATTTTAGGAAAAGGTTTTGTATTTTTCGGAGTTAAAACGGATTTATTATGAATTTTCTAAAGGAAAATACAATTCTGAAATTAAAATACACATATACAATATCACTGACTTTAGTCTAGCTATAGGGTAACTCTAGCTGACTCTAGCAGGGCTTATAGCCGGCTGCTGGCTAGCTCCAGCGCCGACACGGCAGCGACGCAGGAGGCTTTAAGCCAACGCCTGCTGGTGTGGCAAGCTGATGCGGCCTCCCTGCGGCGCGATGAGGAGCAAGCAGGCGTGTGGCACGGTCGTGAGTGGCCGGCCGCACGAGATCCAAACGGATCCTCTATGGTGACACGCGTGTGTGGTGAACAGCATGGCTCAAAACCCCAGGGTTTTGGCCAGGGCTAACAGGTGCTCGGCGAAATGCCGCAGAGGAGCTGCGGTGTGGTTTAGGCTCGCCGGCGGTGAGGTAGGACGGCAGCCGGACAACACGCGGCAAGGAACGACTCGAGAGGTGCTTGAGCTTCGATCCAGGCCAAGAAAGGCCGGACCTTTGGCCGGAGCAATGCTCGATGGCGACGGCACAGTGATGGGTGCGGCGGTGCAGTGTGTTGATCGCCGGCGTTGGCGTGTGGGCGTGCCAAAATGCCAAGCGTGCGCGTGTGTGCATCTGGTGAATCTTTCTGGGCCAAAAGATTGGGGCTTTGCCCCTTTCCCATGAGCACAAGGCCGGCTCGGCCAAGGCGGTGCTCTGGCCGGCGGGTGCGTCGGCGGAGAACAGGGCATCCGCGGCTGGGCGATGAAGCGCGTGAGTGCGCGGTCGCGCTGGAGGCGAGATGAGCACGGCGAGACCGTAAAGTCAGGGCCTTTTCCTTCCCTGCTCGCGCGTGCACGAAGGCAACCTGCACGGCGATGGCCATGGCGGTGCAGCGAGCTGGTCATCGGAACCACCAGCGATCAGAGAGGAAAAAGGGACAGAGCCAAGCGGTGAGGGCGCGCGCGTTGTCGACGGCAGTGGCACCTACAGGCGTAAGGCTCGGCTCGATGGCCAGTGTCACAAGCGTCGATAGTCAGCGGCAGTGGCACGGCGTGTGCACAGGCGGACATGGGGTCTCACGGTGGGGCCTTTCCTCCCTCGGCGCGATGGCTGGCTCCACAGACGAGAGAGAGAGGCGACGGGCTCACCTAATGACCTCTGGTCGACGTGGAGTGCGGCGGTGGAGCGGGACGGAGCTGAACGGCGGCGGAGCGAGCTGGAGCAGGGGAAGCAGAGGTGCGCAGTGCGGCTGGGTTGGCACCGGCTTCACGTCGATCACCTGCTCCCGCGGACGGCTCCGGCTTCACGGCGGGCTCCCTCGGATGGCCTTCCCCGCCTCCTTCTCCTCCCCCCTTCTTCTTCTTCTCCGACGGCAGTGGATATGGGGAAAACCCCAAGTGCGGCTAGGGTTGGGAGGCGCGGCTGCGGCGGTGCTTATAAGGGTGAGCGTGCACATTGTGAGTGGTTGGATGCACGGCGCTGAGGTGGCGCGCATCCACGGCGTCGCCACGGGCAAGTACGGCGAGCTCGCCGAGCTGGCACGCGCCGGATTGGGCACGGCGGTTTAAAGGGGGAAAAGCAGAGGGAGAGGGAGACGACGACGTGGCGTATGACATGCGGGCCCTGGCTGTCGGTGAGAAAAGAGAGAGGAGGCGCTAGCGGGCTTTGCTGGGCTGCGAAACAGATGGGTCGGCGGGTGTGCAGGGGTGGAACGGTGTTCGGGGAAAAAGACTAGGGGCCTCCAACAGACTTCAGAGGTGGAGTTCGAGGCCCAACACAGGTTTGGTCTTTTCCTATTTTCCTATCTCTAAACCCTATTTCCTATTTGATTCAAATTTGAATTAGAATTCAAATTTGAATCTCACTCAAAACAAATCCAAATAAAAGCCAATTAACTCCAAGGTTCTCACACTAGCATTTTATATTTCCTAGAATTTTTTATTTACTCAAAATAAATCTAGGAATATTAGGAGAGAAAAGAAGACATCCTTATTTAAATTATGAAGCACTCAATATTTCACCAAAAATTTTAAAATTCTCATTTTCATAACTAAACATTCTGTAATAAAATTACGGGATGTTACAACCGGAGAGACCTGTCGCGCGCCGCTGCCGCGCGCCGCCCGTCCGTCGCTGCTTGCTCCACAGCCGCCGCGCCCGCCTTCCGATCTGTGGCGGACGGCCCAGATCCACCGCCTTCCCCGAGTAAACTGACCCGTAACGGTCAACCCTGCGCGGCCGCCGCTCTTTTGCAAAAAACCCCTGTATGTTCTAATATCACAACCATACCCTTCCACCTTATAAAACCCTTTCAAACAGGTCCTAGTTTTCTCGTTTAAACCACTGAGCTCTTAGGTTTTTCCAACCCGAGGTCCATCTTTGACCTTTTACACTATAAACCTTGGGTTTATACGTGTAATTAGGTTTAGGTCCCTGGTTTCTTGCAATTAAGTCCCTGGAGTCCAAGTTTCTTCACAATCTAGCCCCTAAACCTTGTTTAGCCCCTAGTTTTCACGTTTTAGCTCCGTTTCGACCGTTTCAAGTTGCGTTAGGTTCATATCAACTCAAAGTACATGTTAGGAGCAATGTTAAACAAGTTCTTGTTTTATAATTTATTTAAATATTTAAATGTGATTAAACCGCTATACACATGTTTTTCTAATTAAAATCTAATTAGAGTTCAACACGTGTTTTCATAAGAAACTTAATATGATTAATACTTAATTAAATATTTCTTTCAATTAAAAGTTAATTAGAGTATACCTCGGTTTTTCTAATCAATCTTAAACTGATTAATGATTATGCAATTTGCTTTCTAAATAAAAGCAACATAGGTTCTATCTTGTGTTTTCATAATTAAATGTTAATTGGAAAAATATGAATAGAAATGTGTTTTTTTGAATTATAATTTGATTAGTACAACTCAAAATATAAAGTTATATGTTTAGTTGCTTTACATGCTTCTTTTAAAATTAAATGTTTAATGTGCATAAATAATACTTGAATTTTTGTAAATAAAATTGGACTAGGTTCACATCGTCTTTTTAATATAATTATAACTTGCTTAATTCTAAATAGGGTATTTCTCTGAAATAACATATGCACATCTTTATTGAATTAAAATATACCAAGCACATAGTCTTGTGTGATATAATCCAAATCTCCTGATAATTCCGAGTGTTTTTGCGTTCGCGGTCCTAGAACCAAACCTTGTCCTCTTTTTAAGCCTTTCATGCTTGGTGTATTGTTCTTAGTTGTTCTTGTTTGTCTGCTCTGCATGTTGTGCTCGATGTTTGCTTCGAGTAGAAGATCGAGCTGTTGATCGAAAGTCCTGAAGATCAAGAGTACCGAAAAAGCAAGAGCAAAAGAGCAAGAGTACCTTTTTGTTGAGAAAGGCAAGTAACCCTAACCATCCTTCTACCTATGCTTTAAACAAGAATTCAGTGAATTAATTGGAACATGGAGAACCACCCAGGAAAACAGTACATCCACAAGACATATGGCTCTGTCTTGGCTAATTAATTAGGGAAGTCTTGTGTGGCTATTAGTCATGGTAGCTTGTGGTCAGAGGAATGCTTTTATGACTCTTCTACTCTAGACAGGTATTGGAACGGAATTGCTATTCTAGGCTAACCTGGTCCGAGAGTGGAAGGAGGGTACGAAAGATAGCCTCTAGGACATGCTTTTTTTTGAAACGAGCAGCAGGAGAGTCCCCTACTAGAACTTTTCATTTTCTGAAATATATATGTACATATACAAGGCCCAAGGCCCAAAACAGAAAAACTATTTAGTTAACCGAAATTACAAAACCAAGACTCAAGCTCTACCCCTAGGGTTGATTTAGCTCTGTACAACAGAACCTTAAAATCATCAATAAAAAGGCATTTCCACCTAGCAAGGAGACATGTTTGTTGTCAAAAATGACCTCATTACAATGCTTCCAGATGGCCCAACAACCAAGCAAGAAGATCTCTCTGAAAATCCGGCGACCGAACCTCCTTCGACCAAGATATGCCTAGAAACAGCCAACACCACTTACTGAAAGAGCAATCAAAGAATAAGTGTACAATAGTCTCATCATGGTGTGAGGAGCATAAAACACAGCTAAAGTCATCCAGCGCTCTCCTCTTCCTTCTTAAAATCTCCCTTGTGTTAAGTCTATCACAAAAGAACAGCCAGCCAAAAAATTTGTGTCCGCCTCAACTGCAAGATTTCCACAGCCATTTATAAACCGGATGAGCATCACAAGAACCTTGCAGCTGCTTGTAAGCAAGCTTAGTTGTGAATGATGGGGAGCCCCAAATATAGACCCATTGATCAGCATCATTTATTATAGCATTCAGACCCTCAATCAAATTGGAAAGGAGATCCCATTGATCAGCAGCAATATTTGAAATAGGTGTGTTGAAATTTGCATATGCATCTTGAGACCTGAATTTCTGCACCGAAATGTTCTTATTCTTTGCAAAGCAGAAAAGTTGTGGGAATTGCCATTGAAGTACACCCAGGTCCCAATTATCTGTCCAAAAACAAATTGAATTGCCTTTGCCAACTACACAAGATGCAATCATGAGATAATTACCAGATAATGACATAACATCTCTCGACCAGTAAGAGCCAACCGGCCTCTTGACATGAGGTACAACACTGCCAGAATACAGACACTTCCATGTGAGAGTGACCCAAGGGACATCAACCTGATTGTAGAACTTATGAAGATGTTTCAAAAGGAGGGCAGAGTTCTGAATTCTGAGATTAATAATGCCGAGTCCACCTTGATCCTTGCGCAAATAGGCTTTTTTCCAAGCAACAAGACATCCTCCCTTTCTATTAATATCACCCCTGTCCCATTGACAATGTTTTCTATATTTGTCAATTTGAAGAATGGCAGAAGCAGGTACTTTAAACGTGCTCAAGTAGAAAGTGGGGAGGGCAGAGAGGACAGAGTTAACCATAATTAGCTGGCCAGCATAGGACAATAAGCTACTAAACCCCATCATCCTTTTCTCAACTCTATTCAGTAGTGGCATGAACTCTTCAACAGAAGGCCTGGTAGTACCAAGTGGCAGGCCAAGGTAAGTGAAAGGCATGACTCCCACTTGACAATCCAAAATATTGGCCAGCAAGGTCATTTTCACAGGTGCCACATTAATTGGGACAATATTGGACATGGAAAAATTAACTTTAAGCCCTGTAGAGACTGCAAAGGTTCCTAGGATGTTCTTGAGATTTAAAAGCTGGGATTCATCAGCTGGCATGATGAGTAAAGTATCATCAGCATATTGAACTATGGGATAATCCCCCCCCCAAAACTATTACCAAGAGGATGCATCAAGAGTCCTTCATTGGCAGCACTGTTAATCACAGACTGCAAGAGGTCAGCAGCTAAAACAAAGAGAAGAGGTGATAAAAGATCACCGTGTCTCACACCCCTCTTACACTTGAAAGATTTCCCAGGGACACCATTGAGTAGCACAGCTGAGGAAGCTGAGGACAAAATAAGCTTAATCCAATGAATTCACTTGTCAGAGAAACCCTTATATTTAAGCATTTCAAGGATAACCTGATGCTCCACCTTATCCAAGGCCTTTTCAAAATCCAATTTAACTATGACAATTTCTTTTTTGCTATGATGATAGAGGTGTAAGAACTGGAATACCCATGCTAGGCAGTCCTGGATGGTTCTGCCCTTGAGAAACCAATACTGGTTTTCATGAATCACTGATAGAATTACCCTCTGTAGATGGTTGGCCAGGATATTAGTGAGCATTTTTAGTGACAAATTAAGCAAAGAAATAGGCCTGAAGTCATTAGCAGTTTGGGGATTATCAACCTTTGGAATAAGGGCAATGAAAGAGCCATTGATACATTCAACATTGATATTACCATGGTAAAAGTAGTCACACAACCTATAAAAATCCTCAGAAATTAAGTGCCAGCATTTCTTTAAAAAGTAACCATTAAAGCCGTCAGGTCCTACAACATGATTTGGTGGCATCTCTTTAAGAGCTAGATCAATCTCATCTTTAGAGAAAGGATCATCTATGATAGGTAGAGGCACAACACTAATCAAAGAGCTTAGGTCAAAGAGGATTTCATTAAACTCTGAAATACCCAACCTGTCTCTAAAAGAAGTCCAAAGAATGCCTGCCTTGAGAGAATGATCAGACACCAAATTTCCATCATTGTTCCTGAGTGTGGAAATAGAATTTCTTCTGAAAGAAATAGTAGCCATTGCCTGAAAAACCATTGTGTTTTCATCCCCAAACTTGACCCATCTGATGGTTGACCTCAGCTTCCAATATAATCTCTTGGCTTCTAGTAACTTCAAGAGGTGTAACTTAACTATTTTCCGAAAGTTATGTTCCACCACTGATAAAGTTCTCTGATCTTCTGAGCCATCCAACATAGCTAATGCCCAAGAACAATTGTTAATCAGCTTGTTCAATTTAAAAAGCTCCTCACTCCAAGCCCTCAAGCCTTTCCTAAGTTTCTTGAACTTGTCACTGATGGTCTTTGCCATATTACTGAAAAAAGGATTTGTTTCCCAATGCAATTTAACCACCTCATAAAAACCTGGAAAATCAACCCAGTAATCCTCAAATCGAAAGAGAGAAGCCTTTGGGATATGAGAGTCTATGACAACAACATATGGCACATGATCAGAGGTAGGCTTAGCCAAGCAAGTCACTGATGTTGCAGGGTATGAGATAGTCCATGAAGCAGAAGTGAAGACCCAATCAAGTTTTTCAAGTAGAGGATCATCCTGCATATTACTCCATGTAAATTGCCTACCTGCAAAAGGGATATCGACTAGGTCCAAGTGTTGAATAAGATCATTGAAGAGCATCATGTCTCCTGCATTCCCTCCTGGCTTGTTTCTATTTGATGAATTTCTGATCAAATTAAAATCACCCACGAAAACCCAATCATCCAACTCAGCTGAATCAAAAATATAAAGCCAACTAATAAAAGTAGCTTTTTCTTGTGTGGCAGAAGGACCATAAATGTTAGACAAATGGAAAGTGGCATGAGATTGTTTGGAGCAAAATCTAACTGTAACCGCAGAACCAATATAATCCACTAATTCACCAGAGAAGAGAACATCATTCCAACAAACGAGTAAACCACCAGATGCTCCAACAGATGGGGAGAATAGGAACTTATCAAGTTGCCTCGGGCAAAAATGTGAAATGTAGGCTTGATCAAAACTTTCGCGTTTGGTTTCCTGGATGCAGACAATGGAGGCCGAGTAGTCATAAATTTTATTCCTCAAGTGATCCCATTTAGCTTGAGAATTGATACCTCTAACGTTCCATGACAAAAAATCCATGATTTATGATTCATGATCACAAAAGAACAACAGATGACGAAATAGGACAAGGCCTATCACGCAAGAGGAGACATCACAAGCACAACACAAGTGAATATGATAATAGACCAAACTAGGAGATTTCAGGTTCTGAAACAAAATAAGATAGATGTATCACATAGCATAAAGCAAGACCAGCAGGCACAACCTGATAAGAGGTTCTACAACCATCGACGTCCCAACATGGGCAAAAGATGTTACTAGGACGTCCTACTATGGACTAATACACATAGGAGGACTCTTTGTAAATGCCTCGTAGCGTCCCTATGCAACCACACCTCGGAAGTGTGGTATTGTGCCTACTTTTGCACAGCATGGTTGGGTTCAAAGTTCTTCGAAACTTTTATGTGACTTGTGGTGAAAGTGTACAACCTCCGCAGAGTGTAAAATTGTTATAACAGTTGTGCTCACGGTCAAGAGCGGCCTGGACTCTCACATGATTAATATACTTAAAGATGGACTTTAATTTGCTTTCTGGTTAATTTTTGTGGCCTTGCTGAGTACCAACCATAAGTGTACTCAGTCTTGCTAACCGCTGCTCAGAAGAAGAAGAAGGTGTATGAAGTTCAGAAGATGGTGCTAGGCGTACACAACCCCCAGTCATTTGCCTGTGAAGTTGGAGCTTTTGCTTCCTAGGATTCCGCTGTAAATCTCTGATAATCTCTCTTTCTTTACGTGATATTGTTTCTATTATTCACTATGATGTCACTATATGTATGAAACTAGATCCTGGCATACATATAGCTATCACTTGGTTTTCTTTGGAAAATCGGGTGTGACAGCAAGTTATTCAAATAGTAGAAGATAATGAATGAAAAAAATGATATTTATGATATTTAGCTAAATTTAAGATCTTAGCCATAAAACCAAAAGAACTTTTGAACATCTTGTCGAGGAAACACGATCAAAGACGCGCGTCCGAAAGATTTTAAAATTCTAGAAAATGCAAATGAAGTATGAAAATCATGAAATTTGTCAATATCTCATGACATCATACAAGAATGCTGCGGTAAAAAATTGAATGTGTTTCGCACATTTTGTCATGTACATTATTGCTTACAAATCGAAACATCTCCAAAGAAATTTCATAAACTTAAGAAGGAACCAGTTAAATTTATTGGCCAAGTGACATTCAAATTCGAATTTAAATTCAAAATTTTTTATAATCTCCACAAATAACAAGTGCTACTCCATACTTAAATTTGGTAACTTTTTGAATTTATTTGTTATATTTAACCAATTAAATGCATTTGTAACAATTTCTAGAACAATATCTTTGACCAGAGCCGTTTATTGGGCTCTCTGCAAGCAGCAATTGGGCCAGGCGGCCCATTATCCCACCGGCCCATTCCTTCTCAAACCCTAAAACTATATAACCCCCTTCCCTCCCCACCCCACCTCCTCCTTCCTCCTGCCTCCGCCCCTTCGTCCTCTCCCTAGCGCCGTCCCCTTCCTCCTCTCCCTGGCGCTCTCCCTCAGATCCGCCGCTCCTCTGCCTCCCCTCCCCTCCGCCCTCCGTGTGCCCCTCACTGACAGTGACGAGAAGCGGTAGGGTGAGGTACGGTAGTGGCACATGGACGGCTCAGGTGTGACCTCAAGCTCCGAGGCAAGGTGCGGCGGCGGCGCATGGATGGCTCCGGTGTGGCCTCGGGCTCTGACGTGAGGTGCGGCGGTGCCGCATGGACGGCTATGGCGGAGGGCACCACGGGCGTGCGGGATCCAGCAGCGGGCGGTGGCGGAGGTGCAGCGGCGGCACATGAAGCTTCTCCCCTCTTTCTCTCTCGACGCGAGGTGCGGGGGTGGCGCATGGACGTCTACGACGGCGGCACATGAAGCTTCTCCCCTCTTTCTCTCTCTCTGGTGGTGCTGGCGGCAGCAGCAGCGGAGGGATGTGATGGCGGCGGCACATGAGGCTTCTCCTCTCTCTCTCTCTATCTCTCTCTCCTGTGTCTGGATTTGGCCAAGGGTGGTGGTGGTGGTGGTGCGGCGGCGTGGTGTCAGTGGTTGTAGTGATGGTGGTGGCAGCGCAGATGGAAGCTGCAGGGAGGGGGCTGCGGCAGCTAGTCAGTGGGGCCACGATGCCCAGCCGTATTTTTTTATTCCTTTGAATATCTATTTGCTGAGAGCAGAATAGTCCTCACGTCACACGTTTGCCGAGAGTCAGGGATGCAGCTGTCGGCAAACACCCCCTTTACCGACAGAATCTTTGCCGAGAGCTACTCTCGGCAAACTCTTTGCCGAGAGTAAACCGTTCTTTGCCGAGTGTATCGGGCACTAGGCAAAGCATGAATTTCTCGTACTGATTAGTACTATAGATTTGACTTACAAGTTTAACAATAAATTATTTTAACAAGATACTAGTAATACAACTTTATTCATAAATAATAATTTTAGTATTTTTCATCTTTATCCAGGCTAACACGCTAATCAAACATATCATGAACAGTTCACGAGCTGGCTCGTTAAGAAAACGAGCTGAAATTTAGACTATGCTTATCTCTCAACGCGTTTAAAGATCGAGCCGAGCTGAACTGAGCCAAACCTACAAACGAGCTCGCTGGATTAGATAGTATCTTCAGCGCCAAGGGAGGATAGGCTCCATCAACACTTAGAGAGTGAATTCCGTTATATGCCTCTGAAAATTAACTCATTTCATTTTATGCTATTGGTTGTATTTTCTTATCGCATACGTGCCATTATGGTTAGTTCCGTCAATTACTTTGTTGTATGCCGTTAGTGGACCCGACACGTTAGTGGGTAAGATGGAAAAAATCCCTTCCTCAGACCTCGCTCTGCCGCACGGACTGCGCAGGTCGTTCGCCATCGCCATGCTTGGGTCAAAACCACGGGTGCGATTAGTTATCACCGTGGTGACAAATTAGCTTATCATCACCGAGAGGGTGTGCGGATGTGGGTGGGTTGCCTGGGTGGGTGGACTATCCGCAAACACACAAAAGTGTTGATGCCACCTTTGCATGCAAGTTGTTTGAAATTTAAAAATGTATAAATCATAAACCGAGTATCAAAATTAAATTTCAATTGCACTATTAAATTTCTGACAATAAAAACTTCGAAAGAAGATCCCACTTAACTATATTTTGGCAACATTCTTTTATTCATATTATTTAATTAAGTATAAACCAGAACAAAACAAATAAAGTGTCGGAACAAACGAAAATAATTGTCAGAACAAGATCACGTTATAGCCAGAACAAGTTTGTATGTCATCCCGAACAAACAAATGTAGTGTCAGAACAAATCAGAACAAGGGTCAGAACAAGTTATTATTATAGACAGAACAAGTTATTATTATAGCTCGAACAAGATATTATTATAGTCAGAACAACTTATTATTATAGGCAGAACATATTTATATCTCATCTCGAACAAACAAATATAAACTGAGGAAAAATATTAAAAAGGAAAGAATATATAAAAAAGATGAAAATAAAAACAGAAAAATAAAATAGAAAATAAAAAAAAGATAATTAAAAGGAAAAGAAGAAATAAAAGACAAACAAGAAAAAATAAAAGAAATAAAAATAAAAGAAAGAAATAAAAAATGAAACAAAAATATTATTAGAAAGGAAATATAAATAAAGAAAAGAAAATAAAAAAGAAAATAAAACACAGACTTTAAAAAAAGAAAGCCAAGTACATGTGCCCTCCCGCCCCACATCACGATCCCCACGGCACGATGGAAGAAAATTCTGTCGCTCAAGGGACGTATAAGATTTCCGCAAAACCACCCCCTCCTCCTGCACCTGTGGCGGTGGTGGTGGTCGAGGTCGAGCTCTCTCGCGTGCCAGCAGCAGACGAGGTCGAGCTCCCCCGGTCGCCAGTGGCGGCTGGGGTCGAGCTTGCTCGCGTGAGCCCCTGACAGTGGTTTGGGGACGAGCTCCACCACACACCCGCGGTGGCCGGGGTCGAGGTGTCGAGCTCGTCTGCACACGTCTGCGGCCGGAATCAAGCTCCCTTGCGCTCGTGCCCGCGATGGCAGCGCCCGAGCTCGAGGAGTGGTGCCGTTTCCCAATGCACCCCTCTCATGAACTTGGGGACTACTCCCGGGGTAGTGGTAGAGAGTTCCCTTACCGGATCAAAAAGGTAGTAGGCTTACCGGTCCCACTCCCGGCAAATGCTTAGTACGTTCAAACACTTAACCACAGACCTACTTGGCCGGAGCCGGTCCCATGCTCTTACCACATGAGCGGGTAGGTTCAACAATCTTATGATTCCAACATAAGAAACCTATAGCTCGCGAGTGACGAACATCACTCAACTTTTACCATGTCCTTAGAGCATGGCAACTTGCAACTTAGCATACTAGTAATTTGAACATAGGAACCTAGGATCATGCATCTAGGGTTTCAATACAACTCCTGAAACTTAAATGCACAAACATAACAAAGATAGTTGCATAAGTTGAAAACATAGGTTATGCTCCGGGGCTTGCCTTCACTAGCAAAGTTAGTTGGAGATCCTCCGAACTTGGTTCGGGTCTTGTTGTAAAACCACACGTTCACCTTCTTCTTCAACTAGCTTTCCTTTAGCTTTCGGCACCAACACGTCGCTTTTGACCGAGTGTTCTACACGACATGCACATGCATAACTTTAAGCATTCGTTTTTAAGAAGGAAGAACTCAGTTCATAATTAAAGGATAAACATGGGGTGTATTGTTGGGCACATTCACCTGGATAAGAATATATCAAGCATACTCTTCCTTAATTATGGTATTGTATGTTTGTTATTTATCTTTCTTATTTGATGGTGATTGTGTGCATATCTAAACTAATTATCTTATTTAACTTCACCAAATTAAAAGGTGATGTTCAGGGTGTATTTTGGTGAGGCTTTGTCTTTTAAATTCAAGTCACATTAAAGGTGATTTCTGATTTCTCTTTTATTTCACTTATTAACCTTGATTTACTTTGAAAATTAATTCTGGATGTTCCACACACAAACAACACAGAGAGAAAATTCATACACGCACAAATAAAGACAACAAGGCTACTGCCCAAAATTTAGATCAAACTGAGCCATATGTTGCACATGAAAAAATCAATCCTTAACTAGCTGCCTTAAACATGATCTATTTATTCAGAGAGATCTACACATGATATAGCTTCAAGAAATTACACAGAGCATAAACATAGCATTACTGAGCTACTCACAAAAATTTGGATAAAACTCAGCTACAGATCTAGCATGAAAATTATAACATTAAAACACTGGTCAAAAGACAAATTAATTACACAGCAAAATATAAGCATGCATTGAGGCTACAACTTTTACCACAGCCATAACAAGGTAAAGAAAGACTACTAAAAAATTATCATGGACAGAAACCATGTAAAACATGCTTTATTAAAAAGGCTCATATTAAAGACCTAAATTAATTAGAGCTAGATAAACATGTTAAAAGCTTCTGATATTTTTACCCTAGTTTCAACTAGGCATATATAGGCTATTGCAAAAAGATCAACTTTATTTGCTTAACAATTTATTTAAAACTAAACAGGAACTTAAAAGCTGCTATATATCCAAATTAAATCATAACCAAATATATATAATAGATCTATGTGCAATTTTTCTACAGAAGAGTAATCATGTCAAGACTAACAACTTATTAAAATTTCACAGGCAGATCAGTTACAGATTTCAAATAATTGCAAATCTATTCAAACTGATCAATTCAAAATTATTTAAATTATAGAAAGAATTTGACAAACTTCCTTTCTAGAAAAGTTGCATCTATTCATGTAGATCACAGAACAATCGAGTTTACATTTTTCCGATTTTTATTCGATTTACTATGAATTTTAGAAGATCTCGGCAGTTTAAAACAAAAACTGAAGAATCTATTTTCATGCAGGTCCTTGATCACAAATCTTTATTCACAAGTATACCCTCCATTTTACACAGAGACCCTTGCTTTTATGAATCGAACCCTGGAAAGTCTCTGGCCTTCACAAATCCGGGCTCGGCCACATCCGCCGGCGGGGATGGCCGGATTCCGGCGAACGGCGGCAAGCTAGGGCGGGGAAAAGGGTGGAGAAGGATCCTAGGATTAGCTTAGGCCTGTCCCAGTGCTCGGACGGGGCGGAGATATGGCCGGCGGTCGTGCTTGGCGGCGGGGTGGATCTCCGGCCGCAGGGAGGGCTGCTCCGGCAAACTGGTTGGCCAGGCAAGTGAATGCGTGATCCAGGGAGCTTCGGTTGGTGCGTGTGGTTTTGCTAGTGAGCTTGGACGGGGACGAGCAGGCTCGGAAGCAAGGTCTCCACGGCGGCGCTGATTCCGGTGGTGTGATGAGCTCGGGCTTCAGCCCCTTTTATAGGCGGCGTGATGTGCTGCTGTATTGTCACGATCTCGCCTTGCTAGTTGGCTAGCGCGGCACAGAAGAGGAGGGGCGTGGCGCGGCCCTGCCCGGCGCATGGCGGCAGGACAATGATTGCACGGCGTGTGGCCAGCCAGCGATGCAGGGGCGCTTGAGTGCCAGGGTGCGAGAGTGACGTGGCGCCAGAAGCTAGCGGCCAAGGGCTTGACGATGGGCGCTTCGGTGTGCTTGCTTTGGCGGACCGGCACAGCTGCAGGATCAGGACCGTGGCGGTGCGTGTCAAGGGCGAGCGGCAGCGCGTGACAGGTGGATGGCCGGCGTGGCACGGGAATCGTTGGGCAGCACGCTCAAGACGGCGGTGGGCCCCCTCGACGTCTGGGCCAGGTGGCACGCGTGGACAGGCGTGTGGCTCGTGCGATGCACAGGTGTCAGGGGCGGCGTCGCGGCGCGATGTCGCAGCCGGGGCGCGCTCACGGGCACAGGGACAGCAGAACCGGTTTCAGAGTAGGGTACTTTGACCGAGCAAAACAATTCAAATCCAAATGTAAGTCAACATTCAGCCCAAAACAAAGTTGTAGCTAAGACATTCCTCTACCAATTTCACAAAGGTCGACCGGTGGAAAAATCCACGGATTGATCAGAAATCGGGCTTGAACTTCTGGATTTTCTCGGCGCGGTAAAAGCAGTGCTCTGGTGTTTGACCAAGTTTTTGAGGCATTTCCACTCCAAATTTGAAAATCTGCCAATTAGATGAAATGTGTCCCATGAAAATCTGCACAACTAATGTATTGGCCAATTTTTCAGTGTTTTGGGAAATTTTGGAGATTTGAGCAAAGTTCTAGAGATTTGTACATGAACATGGGGATTTGACCTTGTGCAAAAGGGTTTGACTTCAAGATTTGAGAACTTTTCACCCAAAATCTTTACTCCAATCCAAAAGATGAAAAGTTAAGCTTGAGAAAACCATCAACTCTCATATTGTTAGATTTCGAAGTTGCTATACACAAATTTGAAATACTGGTCAATTCATCCAATGTACTTAGAAATTCTTCTAGAGAGGTTGACCAAGTATGATAGGGTTAACTCCTTTTATCCTTAATTTCCAAAGGTGGCAAACTTCAATGTCATGTTCTTGAATCTTGGTGACAATGTTCATAAAGGCAAAAGTTCGAGCTCTGAGTGAAATTGGGATTAAGTTCAAACTATACTTTGCTCCTAATGGTGTTTTCACCAAATTTTCTTTACTTTTCCTTTAACACCATGAGCTTAGGTTAACATCCTTGATTAAAAAGAGATAAACACCTGGGGTGTTACAACCTATCCCCCTTAAACAGAATCTCGTCCCAAGATTCAACAACAAGCCTGATAGACTTTTCAGGGGAAGGTAGAGATTACAGAGAGAAACTTAACAGAGCAAGGCTAAACTCTCTAAGATCTAGAACTCAAAGATGATAAAAGATACATGGACTTCATGACAAACTTCCATGTAACTCATGAGGAAGCGGGCGCTGAATGTGCACATGAAAAGCTATAAACAAGCATAGCAGAGGTGCAAAACAAATCAACACCATCAAGGCGTCCCAGCAATCTGAAAAAATGACTCTTTTGGCCAATATCCTAGACTGTCAAGTGGGTGTCATGCCTTTCACATACCTTGGTCTGCCCCTTGGTACCACCAGACATGCAGTCGAGGAATTCATGACACTGCTGAATAGAGTTGAGAGAAGGATGATGGGTATCAGTAGTCTGTTGACTTATGCTGGAAGATTGATCATGGTGAATTCAGTTCTCTCTGCTCTTCCCACCTTTTTCTTGAGTTCACTCAAGGTTCCAGTGGCCATCATCCACCAAATTGATAAATATAGAAAGCATTGCCTTTGGGATAGGTGAGATATTAATAGAAAAGGTGGTTGCTTGGTTGCTTGGAAGAAAGCTTGCAGGCCTAAAGATCAGGGTGGATTGGGCATCATTAACCTCAGGAATCAAAACACAGCTCTCCTCCTAAAACACTTGCATAAGTTCTACAATCAGGTTGATGTCCCCTGGGTTACCCTCACTTGGAAATGTTTATACTCAGGCCAAACTATTCCTCATATCTAGAGACCAGTTGGGTCCTTTTGGTGGAGGGATGTATTGCCACTTTCTTGAAACTACTTCATGATTGCAACTTGCTCTGTTGGCATAGGTAACTCGGTCTGTTTTTGGACTGATTCCTGGGATCTTGGTGTTCTTCAATGGCAATTCCCACAGCTCTTCTCCTTTGCCAAATAGAAGACCATCTAAGTGCAGAAATTCAGGACACAAGATGTATATGCTAACTTCTTCACGCCGCTATCTGTTATAGCTGCTGAACAATGGGAGCTCTTGTCAAATTTGATTGAAGGGCTTAATCTTTCGTTCCATTATGCTAATCGTTGGTCTTATATTTGGGGGTCACCAATCTTTACGCCGAAACTTGCTTACACTCAACTTCAAGGTACTTGTGAAGTTCATCCAGTTTATAAATGGCTGTGGAAGTCTTGTAGCAGAGGCAGACACAAGTTTTTCGGCTGGTTGCTTTTTTGTGACAGACTTAATACAAGAGAGATCCTCAGAAGGACAAGGAGGAACCTGAATGACTTTACCTGTGTTTTATGTCCCCAGCAGCACGATGAGATGCTTATGCACTTATTCTTCGAATGCTCTTTCAGTTGTTGGTGCTGGCAGTTCCTGAATATCTCCTGGAGCCAAGTCGACTCTTTCCTTGACAGAATTGTCGACGGGCGTAGAAGATTTGGACGCCGAATTTATAGGGAGATTTTTCTTCTTGGTTGTTGGGCAATCTGGAGACACCATAATGAGGTTATTTTCGACAATGTGCCTGTTTCGCTAGCCAGATGGAAGAGACTCTTCATAGACGAGTTTAGGCTCCTGTTGTACAGGGCTAAGTCAACCCTAGGGGTGGAGCTTGAAACTTGGTTTTGTAATTTCCACTAGATCTCTGATTTTAAAATTTGGGCCTCGGGTGTTGTAACTGTACATATATATATTTCAGAAAATGAAAAGTTCCAATAGGGGCCTCCCCTGCTGTTCGTTTCAAAAAAAAGGCATCCCAGCAATCTGAATCACATATCTCGAGAGATCGATCTATAGCTGGTGATGTGGGATAGGCTTCTTCTTGTGACCTTCTTCTTGAGCTTCTTCTTCTTCACGTAGGCACTAAAACTTCAGTTGACGAGTCTTCGAAGAAATGCTTGAACTGACTTCGACTTCTGATGAGGCTTGATTCTTCTTCACCTTGTTGGAGAAGATGGAGGAAATGCTTGGGACGATGGAAATGGCCGGTGTGTGCTCAAGAAAAAGAGCAGGAGAGCAGGGATGGCGACGGGAGGTGATGGCTCCAGTGGATGCAAAGGGAGGGGTAGTGGAAACCAGTGGAAGGTGGTCCATTTATGGATGCTCACCATGGTGTAGTGGCGGTGGTGCTTGTGCCACTTGTGTAGGGGCCGGGGTATGGAGGCATGGAGGTGCGGTGGTAGTGGCATGTGGCACGGTGGTGGCCGGCACGGGATGCCATGGGGACAAGACGGCTGTCGTAGGGTGTGCGTAGGCGGTGATCAGCTGCTATGGTAGAAAGGTGGCAGAGCGATGGCACAGCACAAAGCAGATGGAGCACAGATACGGAGGGGTCAAATTGATTCTCGAGAGAAATTGACTATGAATTTGGGAAACACGAGAAGATCCTGGGGTATCCACAATTCAAACTGAAACTCATTTTTGTTTGGGAAAACTGTCAAGGCTTTTGTCCATTCTTTCCTTGCTAACATACCGAGTCTGTAGATTTAGTCGAAGCTGAGAAAGAATCAAAGATAATTGATCGGTATAAAACTCCTCATATATTGACTTTTAGAGAACCTTGACTGCTCATGCTCCTTCAACTTGACTTGGTTGATTTTGATATTAGGTAACCTTTGAGATTGAGACAGAAGAAGACCAAATTGAATGGTTCCATAGAGATTTCTATGAAGAAAGGGAAGGCTAGTAAGCAAACATCTGTTAAATTTGTTTACTGGAATTTCTGAAGTTGCACTAGGAAAACAACGAGATGTGTACTCAGGGTACGTACTTGGAAGTATCAACTTTCAGTTGACAAAAGTCACAAACTTCTGGAAAGGATGAGGGTCAACATGTATACCAAAAAGATTTCTACCACTTGTGGCATTGTTCTCATTTACTCAAATTTGTGTGAGTAGGATTAAGAAATATAAGATTTTGAAGTTGATAGATCAAAAGTGATCATCTCCGGGATATAAACATTACTGCAAAGCTGAGTGCTTTAGAATGCAAACACAAAGTGGAATTGAAATAGGTCGTCTGAGATATCATGCTTGCGTTGCCAGGATAAGATTACAAACTAAGAGTAAACTTTGAAGGTCAAGTCATTAGCAAAGTACTATTATGGTTCATACATAGTACTTGTACATCTCCTTATTTTATTACACTCGTGGCAACATCCAAACTAGATCCATTAGCTGGCCCTAGGCTAACCTTTTATTTTCCTCAAATTGAAAACAAAGGCTCAGGGTGATGCAGATCCAGACTCTACTCCAGACTCTCCTTGAATCTCGTGGCGATTCTCACCATCTTCAGGTGGAGGAATAACAGGTCCTGGTGGTGGAGCTGCTACTGCTTCTAATTGATTCTCCATGTCTAGCATGTGTAGGTCGGCTTGATGTAGCATATAGTCTTGGTCTTGAATTTCTTGATGCAGTTCTAGTATTTTTGCTTTATCCTCGCCTCTTCCTTTCGTAAGAGCTTTTATCATGGCTTGAGCTTCCTGCAACTCATGTGTGGTACTTTCCATTTCTCTAACTTGATTCCTATAGATTGTATTTTCTCTGACCAGCAGTTGGTATGTATTATACATTGCTTTGGAAAAACAAACTGAGGTGATCAGATCAGGGTTGTAGTGTGAGTTTTCCTGAGCAGAGATGAGAGGCTCCTGCTCAGTCCATTGTCCATGGTGTTGCTCATGCAGGGGAATTACCTTGGTTGTAGTGTGAGCTACCAATGCAGAATGCTTCTCACAAAAAGTGGTAAGTGCTTCAAGAGCAGCCTTTTGCAAGGTGTCAGCCCACTCTAAGCCTTGTGCTTTATTTTCCCATGCTTCCCAGCTTGGATTAGCGGAACAAGCTGAAATCTTCACTTTCACTTCGCAACTAGGGATTTGTCCTTCGTTCATGTACTCACGGTACATGTATTGTGGTTGGGTAGTATATCCAAAGTCCTTCAAAGTGGTCCACAAAATCAGGGGAAAACCACTCTCTTGGGGGCAATCAACATGAGTCGATCCTTCTTCATCAACATTTGTGAATCCAGAATTGGCCATCTAAAGAGATTAACATAAGTAAGAAACCAGATGGATGCATTGGCATAAAAGATAGATTTTTGCAGCCATACAAAATTTATTATATTTGGAAAACCATGAACTAGATGTTCCTAGCTTCCATTAGATCCTCATGAAGGTAGAAGCAAGCTTTGCATTTTCCAATTGGGCAAAAACTAAGGGTAATATGCTCGAAAAATTTTAGAGACCGATGCTCTATCTTGGCTGATGAACAGCATGCAGAGGGTTACTAAAAAGTTCATAACTCTCAGCATAATAATGCAACGATACTCAACTTTTATGAGCACACCAAACTTGAATTCCAACCCAGTTTGGTATCCCAAGGTTGGGGCTACGATTGATGGGAAAAGAGGTGATCAAACCAAACTTCAGTTTGCCCTTGTCCAGAAATTTTCAGCAGGCAGGCAGTTACTCAAATTAGCGTAACTGAAATTCAGCTTGGCCAAAATTCTGAAATTTTACCTGGTACTCAATAAGGTTATGAAGTACCAATTTGGTATTCAAAGGTAAAGCTAAAAGCTAGAGGAAGATATCTAAAAGAATGAAGATATCTAAAAGAATTAAAATTCTAGTGGCTGTCCCTCAGGAAAAACAGCAAACAGAGCTGCACTATTTTGGTCATAACTCAAAATTCCTTCGACCAAAATTTCTGAAATTTTTACAGCAGATGCTTGACAAGATTTGGAACAACTTTCCTATCTAACTTTTCTTCAGAAAACACTGTCTTGGGGGTCGAAATATTTCAGAACAGATAAGTTCATAGATTGACAGCTAGATCATTCTTAAGAAAAAAAATCATATCTTGAGTTTGGCTGATCCAAGGCTTATGAAAATTTTACAACATCTTTGTTGCAAAATGGGAGACAACTTTTGAGTAAAAGATCTCTGGAGAAAACTTCTTGTACTAGTCCGCAAAATTCCAGACCAACAGATCTTTCAGCAAACACCAGAAAGACCTTAAGCTACTTGACAAACACTTGGATGAAAGAGATTTCAAGTTGTACTCATTATTTTTGATGTTCAGTTTTAGAGATTTTAACATGATGCATGCAAAACCTATTCGTCCTCACAGACAATTCCTTGTCAAGATCGAAGTTAGTGCTGGTGGCATGGCACAATTATACGACTCTCCCTATAATAGCTAGTCGAATTTCTACTCGATCTTAACTTCTTACAAATCGAGGTTAGTGTACCTGCAGAAAATGAACCTTCTGTGCCAGCACATCACGAAAGTGTCCTCATACATTACCGTTCACTATAGAAACGACACCCATGCGTTTAATGCTGCATGGACAGCATCCAACCTGAGATACACTCCTTTTGAATGGAGGGCGTCCCCCTTCACATGTTCATAATGTGGAATCATGCTCACGTATGGAAAAACGTGGCGAGACACAGACGCGATAGTGGGTTCCCTTTGGAATAGGTCCCATCCATCCCTCACATGACTTCCATGTGGCACCATCACATATAGCAAAACATGATGAAATAGTATGGTTGTGCAAGAAAGTAAGTTTTGACAGATAATAAAATGTGCTGGGAGTTAGCTTAAATAAACCATAGAGTACTAGCCACCTGAAAGAACCCAAAAATACCTCTAGGGCCTCTCGGACTAGTTAATCCTTAGCGTTCCTAACGCATTTTGCAAACACATCTTAATGTTGCAAGTTTTATTCCGAAAACATGTTAGTAAGGTGGTTTTAATATCTCTAGTGTACAATCTAGCTCTGATACCAGCTGCGACAGAACTGTCCAAATTAATTCCCATTTAACACACATAACCTACCCACTTGGTAATTATGCGTTAAAGAGGAGTTAACTTGTCGATATCTGCCGCGTCAAGCCTGGTAAATCACTTATAACAAAGGATCGAAGATTGTACACTAAGACTCACGCAACGACGAGTTCAGAGATAATTAAAACAGCCTGAATACATCATATTCATCAATTCTTCATTATTACAAACAAGTTCCATACAGGAAAGTAAACTGTTCAGAGTTTCAAAACACAGCGGAAATAAAATACTAAACGTCATAAGCAACATCACGGGAGGCCATCCGTGATATCACTAAGTATTGTCATCCTCCCACTCACTTCCCAAAGGGTGGGAGAGAACCAGTCCACGAATACCATCAACACATCAACATTTGCAAAAGATATCAACAAAGCAAGGCGGAGTATACTAATACTCAACAAGACTTAACCGTCGGGTGATGGATAATCACCAACGCTCTAGACATGCAAGCTTTTTGGCTAGTGGGTTTCTTTTTGCTGAATAGCAACAAAGAGTATGTCCTTACTTTCAAGTTTTAGCTCAAAATTATAGTTCATTAACCATTACTAAGTAAGCAACTACACAAGCAAAGTTGTGCAAACAATTAAGCATACAACAGTATTACTTCTCAGTTCCATCATTAAGGGACATAGAGTGTATGGATAAGCAATCTTGGATAACGGTGAGAGGCTGACGATCGATCGATTAGTAACCTTGCAAGGTGGACCTAAACACATGGGAGAATGCATACCCCATCATAACGACCACAGCCCCTACAGGGCGGGGTACGCACCAACCAGGCGGTTCCCAATCATTCTCGGTTCAGGATCAATGTCCACAGTCCCTGGTACAATTGGTCAGGTCACGGACTTACATCTTTTGCCGCCCGGATCCACACATGCACCACTCTCATGAACCTGGGGACTACTCCCGGGGTAGTGGTAGAGAGTTCCCTCACCGGATCAAAAAGGTACTAGGCTTACCGGTCCCACTCCCGACAAATGCTTAGTACGTTCAAACGCTTAACCACAGACCTACTTGGCCGGAGCCGGTCCCATGCTCTTACCACATGAGCGGGTAGGTTCAACAATCTTATGATTCCAACATAAGAAACCTATAGCTCACGAGTGACGAACATCACTCGACTTTTACCATGTCCTTAGATCATGGCAACTAGCGACTTTGCATACTAGTAATTCGAACATAGGAACCTAGGATCTTGCATCTAGGGTTTCAATACAACTCCTAAAACTTAAATGCACAAACATAACAAAGATAGTTGCATAAGTTGAAAACATAGGTTATGCTCCGGGGCTTGCCTTCACTAGCAAAGTTAGTTGGAGATCCTCCGAACTGGGTTCGGCTCTTGTTGTAAAACCACATGTTCACCTTCTACTTCAACTACCTTTCCTTCAGCTTCCAGCACCAACACGTCGCTTTTGATCGGGTGTTCTACACGACATGCACATGCATAACTTTAAGCATTCATTTTTAAGAAGGAAGAACTCAGTTCATAATTAAAGGATAAACATGGGGTGTATTGTTGGGCACATTCACCTGGATAAGAAAATGTCAAGCATACTCTTCCTTAATTAAGGAATTGTATGTTTGTTATTTATCTTTCTTATTTGATGGTCATTGTGTGCATATCTAAACTAATTATCTTATTTAACTTCACCAAATTAAAAGGTGATGTTCATGGTGTATTTTGGTGAGGCTTTGTCTTTTAAATTCAAGTCACATTAAAGGTGATTTCTGATTTCTCTTTTATTTCACTTATTAACCTTGATTTACTTTGAAAATTAATTCTGGATGTTCCACACACAAACAAACAGAGAGAAAATTCATACAAGCACAAATCAAGACAACAAGGCTACTGCCCAAAATTTAGATCAAACTGAGCCATATGTTGCACATGAAAAAAATCAATCCTTAACTAGCTGCCCTAAACATGATCTATTTATTCAGAGAGATCTACACATGATATAGCTTCAAGAAATTACACAGAGCATAAACATAGCATTACTGAGCTACTCACAAAAATTTAGATAAAACTAAGCTACAGATCTAGCATGAAAATTACAACATTAAAACACTGCTGAAAAGACAAATTAATTACACAGCAAAATATAAGCATGCATTGAGGCTACAACTTTTACCACAGCCATAACAAGGTAAAACAAGACTACTCAAAAATTATCATGGACAGAAACCATTTAAAACATGCTTTATTAAAAAGGCTCATATTAAAGACCTAAATTAATTAGAGCTAGATAAACATGTTAAAAGCTTCTGATATTTTTACCCTAGCTTCAACTAGGCATATATAGGCTATTGCAAAACGATCAACTTTATTTGCTTAATAATTTATTTAAAACTAAACAGGAACTTAAAAGCTGCTATATATCAAAATTAAATCATAACCAAAGATATATAACAGATATATGTGCAATTTTTCTACACAAGAGCAATCATGTCAAGACTAACAACATATTAAAATTTCACAGGCGGATCCGTTATAGATTTCATATAATTGCAAATCTATTCAAACTGATCAATTCAAAATTATGTTAATTCTAGAAAGAATTTGACAAACTTCCTTTCTAGAAACGTTGCATCTGTTCATGCAGATCACAGAACAATCAAGTTTACATTTTTCCGATTTTTATTCGATTTACTATGAATTTTACAAGATCTCGGCAGTTTAAAACAAAAACTGAAGAATCTATTTTCATGCAGGTCCTTGATCACAAATCTTTATTCACAAGTATACCCTCCATTTTGCATAAAGACCCTTGCTTTTTACGAATCGAACCCTGGAAAGACTCCGGCCTTCACAAATCCGGGCTCGGCCACATCCACCGGCGGGATGGCCGGATTCCGGCGAACGGCGGTGAGCTAGGGCGGGAAAAAGGGTAGAGAAGGATCCTGGGATCACCTTAGACCTGTCCCGGTGCTCGGACGGGGCAGAGAGACAGCCGACCGTCGTGCTCGGCGGCAGGGTAGATCTCCGGCCGTAGGGAGGGCTAATCCGACAAATTGGTTGGCCAGGCAAGTGAATGCGTGACCCAGGGAGCTTCGGTTGGTGCGTGTGGTTCTGCTAGTGAGCTTGGACGGGGACGAGCGGGCTCAGAAGCAAGGTCTCCACGGCGGCGCTCCGGCGGTGCTAGGTAGCAGCCTGGCGGCGCTGATTCCGGCGGTGTGATGAGCTCGGGCTTTAGCCTCTTTTATAGGCAGCGTGATGTGCTGCTGTATTGTCATGATCTCACCTTGCCAGTTGGCCAGCACGACACAGAAGAGGAGGGGCGTGGCGCGGCCCTGCCCGGCGCATCGTGGCAGGACGGCGACTGCACGGCGTGTTGCCAGCCAGCGATGCAGGGGCGCTCGAGTGCCAGGGTGCGAGAGCGACGCGGCGCCAGAAGCTAGCGGCCAAGGGCTTGATGATGGGCGCTTCGGCGTGCTTGCTATGACGGACCGGCACGGCGGCACGTGTCAAGGGCGAGCGGCAGGGCGTGTCAGGTGGATGGCCGACGTGGCACGGGCATCGTTGTGTAGTGCGCTCATGACGGCGGTGGGCCCCCTCGACATTTGGGCCAGGTGGCACGCGTGGGCAGGCGCGCGGCACGTGCGACGCACGGGCGTCGGGGCAGCGTCGCGGCGCGACGTCGCAGCCGGGGCGCGCTCACGGGCACAGGGACAGCAGAACCAGTTTCAGAGTAGGGTACTTTGACTGAGCAAAACAATTCAAATCCAAATGTAAGTTAACATTTGGCCCAAAACAAAGTTGTAGCTGAGACATTCCTCTACCAATTTCACAAAGGTCGACCAGTGGAAAAATCCACGGATTGATCAGAAATTGGGCTTGAACTTCTGGATTTTCTCGGTGCGGTAAAAAGCAGTGCTCTGGTGATTGACCAAGTTTTTGAGGTATTTCCACTTGAAATTTGAAAATCTGCCAATTAGATGAAATGTGTCCCATGAAAATCTGCAAAACTTTTGTATTGGCTGATTTTTCAGTGTTTTGGGAAATTTTGGAGATTTGAGCAAAGTTCTAGAGATTGGTACATTTACATAGGGATTTGACCTTGTGCAAAAGGGTTTGACTTCAAGATTTGAGAACTTTTCACCCAAAATCTTTACTCCTATCCAAAAAATGAAAAGTTAAGCTTGAGAAAACCATCAACTCTCATATTGGTAGATTTCGAAGTTGCTATACACAAATTTGAAATACTAGTCAATTCATCCAATGTACTTAGAAATTCTTCTAGAGAGGTTGACCAAGTATGATAGGGTTAACTCCTTCTTTTATCCTTAATTTCCAAAGGTGACAAACTTCAATGTCATGTTCTTGAATCTTGGTGACAAGGTTCATAAAGTCAAAAGTTCGAGCTCTGAGTGAAATTGGGATTAAGTTCAAACTATACTTTGCTCCTAATGGTGTTTTCACCAAATTTTCTTTACTTTTCCTTTAACACCATGAGCTTAGGTTAACATCCTTGATTAAAAAAAGATAAACACCTGGGGTGTTACACGGCTGACCCATAGGTCGACCGAACCGACCTTGAGGCCGCCACTCAGGGCCTTCTACGTGGTGCTTCCCTACTGGTCCTAGGAGCCATTCCTAGGGTGTTTGCATCCATTCCTCGCCGGTGCCCGGGCCTATAAATAGAAGGAGAGGGGGCTCACTTGTGAGACGTCCACACTTGCAACACCTCTCTCACTTTTAGTCTCAAGGCTAGGAGGTAGACTAGAGTAGTTCTAATTCAGGTTCCAATGCTACTTTGGGATCTAGGTATGAGTTCTCTTGTATCTTATTTCATTTGTATGACTTTGATCTACTTCAGTTATTCCGCTATTTCATATAAAGTTATGTTAGTATACATGAGTGATTTGTTCATGTGTTCTTCACCTGTCCATCATTTAGAGGTTCCTCTTCTAGATGAACAAGGCCTTTCGATCCACTTGACGGGTGACTTTCACATGTTTCTGGTGTTTGTTCATAAGTTAGAGGCTCGTGTTCTTCGCGAACACGACCCTTTGAGCTAGTTGAACAGACATAGGAAAACACGAATACGTTTGTGTACCTAACCTGGTTTGATCTAATTAGATGACATGGCTGCGTTGTATGAAGTCTGTGCTTAAGCTACGGTACTCGGTGTAATTGGCTGGTTTATCTGGTGGCTTGACCTGGGTCACAATAGCCCGAGCCAGTCAAGTCTGGCTAACAACGTAAGCATGGTGCATGGGTTGCGTAGCTACCTTACTTATGAGTTTATCCCACGGTTTGTCTTTTGGTAGGCCGCGGTAGTGACAGCCGTTCGTCCCTATGAAATCCCCCACGTTCGGATAAGCTGTAGGAGTCTAAAATCTAACAACCGGAGTTGTGCGGAAGCAACCTGAGAGGTTAGCTCCCCATGGTACCTGGGTGCTTAAGTCAATGTTCTTCAACGCTAGTGTATCTAACTCATTGCTACCAGCTTTATGTGTATAGTACATAAGAACCTAGAACTAACTCATATTTTGCCTCCTTTGCCTAGGACCCCTTAGAGAGAGAATGAGTGTGTGTGTGATCACACTACCCCTATTATCATTATCATACCCCTCCACTTGAGTGTCTGATTTATTTCTGTCTATGATCTATACTCATTGCAATAGTGTTGAGCTTGTCAATCCACCAATGCCTTCCTTGGATTCGATACCCTTTGGAATACTCCTTTGGGGAAGTGCTACAATGGTACTTCCGTGCGCTTGTGGACTCCTGAAACATTAAGGATTACCAACCAGCATTTCTAGCGCTGTTACCAGGATGGGTTCCAAACCCGTTCTTAGGTGATTGCGTTAAGAAATGTCAACAACAAGCCGGCCACCTCAGGAACGGGGTGACGTGGATCGGGCCTCTCCGACCACCACGAGAACAACTACTTCATTCACGATAGAGGTTAGTGCTGCTTGAAACCCCAACGCCCTCTCTCTGCTCGGCCACCCAATCTGTTATTCCTGTCAAGGTGGATTAGGGAGACATGCTACTTTACGGTTGTTTAGGCCTTTAGGGTCAGTTCACATAGGATTATTCTCCTGGAATTGCCTGCATTAGTACAACATGCCTTAATAGTTTATTTTTAATTGTTTGGCTGCGGATTTGACGGATGAATTTTGTTGCTCCAAGTCTGTTTGAATAAATTGTTGCTAGCAGATAAACTTATATGAACTGTTGAAATTCATTTTCATGTTCCTGGTGCTCTAATTTTTTATGCTTTAATTCTGTTATGCTTTGAATGTACCGGATCGACAGTTATGCTTTGGACCTGTTAGCATACTTTAAATCTGATTTCTTTATCCTCTTGTTGCATGTACACATGGAACACACTATTCATTACTACTGAAGTAGGACAAGGAAGCAGTTGAAGGAATTTAGTCTGCTTTGATATATCAGCATATTGGTTCATCCTGTCAAAATGGTTAGCAGCTATCCCCAACCTGTATGCTAATATCAGCTATTTTGCCTCTCCGAGAATAAGAATTTATCTAATTTTTTTAGATTTTTAGTCTAGCTTATGTTTTTCTACTGACAACCTGACATATCATCTATGCAGTCTCCCACAACAACAAACTCCTCTACCTCCATTGCATCATCACAACCCATCGAGGGTGAACCTTGTTCACAGCCCATCGACGGCGATCCTTCTTCACAGGGTCACTCAGCACAGACTGTTGCGAGTAGTACTCGATCCAGCGGGTCAATGACACAAACCAAATGGCCAGAAGACAAGTTGACTGCAACTGGACTTGATAACAATTTTTGGCCTATCCCAGATGCTGCGAGGGATAGATTTGTATTGGTCTCTGGCCTCATTGCTTGAGAGAGGGTGTCAATAAACAAGGCGGTTGATGATCTCTCACCAATTGAGATGGAACAGTTGTTCACAGTTTTAGAGGAATAGCTAGATTACCCAGCCAATCTGGCTGAATCGGTTCGCAAGAAGGTAGTTAAGGCAGCTATGTCAGAGATTGCAACCTTGCAATGACGGTTCAAGGCCCATTTAAGAAAAAAAATATGTGAGCCAAGAGGACACTCCCTTTGTGAAGCATGCCTTTTTGCAGCCAGATGACTGGCCTGTGTTTGTGCAGGAAACCAATTCTCCTATATTTTAGCAATTTAGCCAGGGGATGAAAGAAAAGAGAGCATTGCATAATAAGCCACACAGGACGGGCAGAAAAGGTTATGTTCGTAAAAGGAAAGAGTGAGAGGTGGAGGATGCAAAGCTAGCTGAAGAAGGAAAATAAAACCCTTGGGACCAATTTCCTGGACGTTTGAGGCCTTATCTGCGGGCAAGGGTAGGGAAGAGGAAGACCACTAGTGAAGGAAGCGGGGACATAACATTTAGTAACCCTGCGGTGGTGGGGGTAGCAACTAGGGTGAAAACGCTTGCAGCTCAGGCTAGTGATGGTTATTTCCATGAGGTTAGGGAGAATGATATCCTCAGCGCAGCACTTGAGACTCCAGAGCATCGAAATCGGGTCCGAGGCGTGTCTAGTTCACTTGGCTGGGGTAAAGCATTTGGTGAAGAGTTTGTTGGAATGTATAGGAAGAAGAGGAACAAGAAGTCTGATACGGAGAGGGAAGAGATAGTTGGTGAAGCATTCATCAGAGTTGTCGACATGCTAAGACGATCAGGTGTGGTCGATATACAAGAAAGTGTGCTTCGTCCTTCCCAATCACCACCTGTCAGTAGAAGCGAGGAAGAAGATGTGCATGGCAGTGAGAAAGAAGCGCGTGTCAAAGAGTAAGACCATTCGCATGTCAACGAGGATGAAGGTAGTCAACAGCACATTGATAGTCGATCACCTATGCTGGACACAATAGATAAGCTGACAGAGCCAACTAAGTGCAACCTTTTGGATGGCACTAGGAATAAAGTGGAGCTCGCACTAGCCATTGTCTTTCCATTGCAAAAGACTCTCCATACAGTACCGGTGCAAGATCGGTATGCTGTGGTGCAACCTAGTTATGTGTGGGACAATACGGGTCACTACCATCTGCCTGTACCAATTGGGGGGAATGAAGTAACAACCCTAGCTGAGGCTCTCTATCTAAGGATACAATGGTCAAAGAACAGGATCCATGTACGACCCATTACGAGAAATACCAACCCTGCACCCACATCAGGTAGCAGGGGTACAACAATAGATGAAGGTACTGCAGCTCAACGTCAGCAAGAGAAAGCTCAGTAGCAGCAGCAGATCAGCAAAACTACGCAGTAGGAGCATCGACAACAGCAGGAGGAGCCCAGGCAATCTCCGCCTAAGCAGCAGTAGCAACAGCAGCCTATGCAACAGGAGGAGGACAGGCAATCTTTGCCTAAGCAGCAGCCGCAACCGGAGGTGGAGGACAGGCAATCTCCACGTGAGCAGCAGCCACCGCAGAAGAAGGGGGCCAGGAAACCTCTGCCTAGAGATGAGCTTCTTAACTATATTTGGACAAAACTGGATCCAAAATACAAGCCTGTTGTGCCTATGTTGTCAGAAGCGGACTTACAGGCTGCTGGACCGAATTGTGCGAGGTTGCATGCTTACGCCATGGAACACGGTAAGGATAAACTTAGTTTTCTAGCAAAGTTGCCTAAAGACTCCTTTCAAGGTGATGGTGATTTAATGTTAAACATTGCATTTAGTGGTGTGTATGACCTTATAACCCTGGTTGCTCTAGATGATACCTTCTTGAGGTTGTGGACATTGTAAGTCCCTTAAAACCAAAAAAGATATTTCTTTAATTTTGACCACAAAGTTCATGCATGCTAACATTTGGGTTTTTGTAGGAAAATGATGGACAAGGCAGCGGAGATGAAGATTAGTGTTGGGTTTTTGGATCCACAGGTTCTCACGACCACAAAGATTTCTAAGAAGGCTACCCTTGTAGTACAAGTATTAACAAATGCAATGACGAAGGACTACGTGGTGGGTGCCTTCTGCCTCGGTGGCCACTGGGTAACACTGATCATCTGTATGAAGTTCAAAGAGGTTTTGTATCTAGATTCTGCTAAACATCATCCCGCGCAAAAGTTCGATGACCTCCGAATGCTTGTGAATTGGTCTATATCTTGTAGATTTTGTTCAGAAAGTTCAATCTGTTACTATTTCTTATCGGTGTTGCTGATCATGCAGGGCATTTGATAGTACATGCCCAAAGGACGAAGTGATGAAAGGAAAGAAGAAAAATCTAAAAACCAATCAGACACTCAAGCACAAGCCAAATACTGTAAGACCGAGGTTTTTTTTGTGGTCTCTTCATACCAATTTGGTACTACATTAACTTGTCATTTTGGTACCTCGATGCGCAGTGCGCTCAGGAGCCATCAGGGTCCTTTTTGCATGGATTCCATGTGGCATTCAATATGTTCAGACTACTTGAAGACATACCTCACATCAAGAAGGCTGTTGTAAGTAGATAATGCTCAGCCTTGTCGCTGCTCATATTCTCCATTTGATTTTAGAAACTGATTTGTACTTGTATTCTCATAATGATTATATTTTGCAGGATTTCAAAACTGCCCTAAATATTTCTACAGAAGATCTAAATCCGGTCCAGGAGATGCTGTGTGAGTACATTCTTAGGGAGATCCACGACCGAAATGACAACTTCTATAATAGTGCACTGTGAGTTCATTGTAATGCCTGAAAAACTTGAAACTTGCTGCATTCAGGCTTGTTTTGTACTTCCTGAGAAACCTGCTTGGCTAGGGTCAGATGTTGTTGCCTGGTGTAGGTAGTTTTCTCAGGACTCCATCCAAACAAAGCCCTGATGAGGAACTTGAAACTTTAGCATGTCGATCTGATGAGGAACTTGAACCTTTAGCATGTTGATCTGATAAGGAACTTGATGTGATCTTGCATTGTGTATATATGCGATCTTGCTTGTGTATATATGTGATGAGAATGTGTTTGTGATGGCTCCTTGCTGTGGTGGTTGCAAAATCCTGGCTGTTTCTAGGATGCAGCCCCTGATCTGGTGGCTGCCAAATCCTGGCTAGTTCTGGGATGCAGCCCGAAAACATGCAAGTTATTGAAGGTGCCCTACGTATCGGTCACAGGCATTAAGTAAGGCACGTTACAAAAACTGATCCGTGAGTAATGGGCTTCACTTGGAACGCCTGTTACAAGTATTACAACACTGTAACGGGCTGCATAAAGGCCCATTACTAATACTGGCCGGTGGGCCCCGGAAGTTGACACTTTTGTCGAGATAGAGGAGACGCGCGTCCACAGCACACGTCTCCTTTCGTCGAGACAGAGGAGACGCGCGTCCACAGCACGTGCCTCCTTTCGTCTAGACAGAGGAGACGCTCGTACACAGCACGCGTCTCCTTTCGTTGACACATACGAGACGCACGTACAAAAAATGTGTCTCCTTTCGTGGAGACAGAGGAGACTCATGTCCACAGCAAGCGTCTCCGATATTGAGTTCATGTAACGGGCTCAGTTTCTGTGCCCATTACCAAAGACCCATGTGGGTCCAGAGAAACAGACATTTCAGGTGACTGGTAAGTAGTTGTGGTAACGGTCATTGTTAGACGCCCGTTACACTTACGTGTCATCATTAACAGGTATCGGCCCGTTACCTTTGTTGGCTCATTTGTAACGCTTGATCGGTAACGGGTGTTTTGCCCGTTACCAATGGCCATCCATGCCTGTTACCAATGTCTGTTTTTCACGTAGTGGGTTGGGGTTCAGGGCTAGTACGAATGTGCCCAACCAACCGCGACGTGGCAGGGGAGGCATTAGTACCGGCTCCAATTCTGAGCCGGTACTAATGTTTGTTTTTTCTTTTTTCTTTTTTGGTTTATTTATTCTATCGTATTTGCTTGATTTACGTATACTAATCCTAATACCTAATACACTACAATATAAAGTCGTGTGCCATATAAAATATTTTGAGATGATACTATACATGCATACGTGTATATGTATTAGTATAATATTATACGAATACATATATATGTATGCATGTATTATCTCAATTCCGGTAGTTGATCCAAGAACATATATAATATTGTGCATACAGAAATACAAAAAATATATATTAGTGTATATAATCCATTGCATCAAAGCTAAGCAGAGTTTAATATTAGTTATTTTTGCTCCCTGACGATTGGTTCTTTGCAGATCCTTTTCCTCTCTTCCCCTACTTAGTCGCCCCTGCTTCTTCCGTCGACTTCCCGTTGCTTCTTCCGTCGGCTTCCCTGTTACAATAACAGAAGATAAACCTGTAAAATGCTCTCCACCTGGCGTAAGCACCTCATGTACAAGAAATCTGCATAGTTGTTCTTGAATTAACCTGATTTTTTCTGACTCGAGGAGCCCCTCCTTGATGTAGTCAATCTACAAAAGAATATGAACAAAGAATAAGAACTAGTACAACAAAGAACATGAACAAATAAGAACTACATGCATGTGTCGTTCAGTTTAGTGTACGCACCCTTTCTTCAAGGTCGGTACCATTAGCGTAGTTTGAAAAGATATGCAGGAACTTGCATACATAGTATCCGCATAGATTGGTACCTGAAGGTTGTGTCAAGCACTGCACATGCGCAAAAACAAAGTTATGAAATATGTTTAATTATATTGTAAGACATGAGATCTGCATACTAGAATACACATACAAGGAAATCATAGTGGAAATAAGGGTTCTCTTTGAATTTTCCCGTGTGCTCTACACAGAGGGGAGTCCATGCAAGTTTTATCATATCTATGACATCTTGGTATGCGCTTTTATCTGAAGTTTCCCTCAAAGAGTCAAAGATGAAGACCTTTGTTAGAGACGGACTAAAAGCAAAAAGAATCCAGTGGAAGCTGCCCATACGTGTAGAAGTATTAGTTTTTTTGAAATATATATGCAGTATCATTTGAAAAAGATATATAGATGAGATACAAGTTGTATGGCAAAAGTATGGTACCCTTGTCATGGTGTTTGTCTAGAAACATATATAAATAGTCCAATGTGTTTATCTCCCATTTTCTGACATTGACCTGATTTATCATTAGAGGATCCATGAAGCCGACGTCTTTTATTCCTTTCCTCGTACACTGCTGCATCTCAACGCTGCATGATTCAAATTAAATACAAATTAAACACAAGTTAAGATAAGGTAGAATGGCTAGAGCATTGATTTTCAACTTTTAGTAGAATCAAGACATATAGAGTCCAGCAAGCGATGAGTTTGATGGCTTCTTACTTTTTTCTCCAACACCTTCAAAATGCTTTATTCCTTCTTCTCTTAATGGGTGCTTAGGAGGAAGAAATCAACAATGGCCCAAATACACAATCTTTTTACTGTGTTTTAGATACATGCTGCAAGTATCATCTAAACAGTGCATGGATGCTCGGTATCCCTTGTTTGTTTGTCCTGATAGATTATCAAGTGTCGGCCAATCATTGATTGTAATGAACAGCAACACTTGTAGATTGAAGGTATCCTTTTTGTCCTCATCCCACACAGGTACACCTTCTTTCTTCCATAACTTCTTAAGATCCTCAACCACCAGTCTCAGATAAACATCGATGTCATTGCCTGGCTGCTTTTAGGCCTTGAATGATTATTGGCATCATGATGAACTTTTTTCATGCACAACCATGGAGGAAGGTTGAATATGCATAAGGTCACAGTCCAAGTGCTATGACCGCTACTAAACTCACCGAATGGATTGAATCCATCCGTACTTAAACCAAACCGAATGTTCCTTGCGTATTGTGCAAAATCGGGGAATTCTCTATCAACTATACTCCACTGCGACCCATCAGCGGGATCACTACTAGGAATGACGCCTTGGCCAACGCCTATATTTGGTTGCAATATGGCCATTTTTGTTGTAACTGGAATCAATTGCATCTAAGTTTTTTGGTCGACAGATGGTTGGAATTGGAACGGTGTAATAGCCTCAGGCAACCATTTGATGTGGCGTTGCAACAGATTTTTCTATTGCAATGAACAAGAAAATATATTGCCACCAATACATGGTTGCAAGAACAAACATTGCGACGAACAAATTTTCCTAATGCAACCAACACTTCGTTGCAAGATCAAATTTTGCAACGAACAAAATAGCCTTATGCAACCAATACTTGGTTGCAAGAACAAATATTGCAACGATTAGATTGGTTGTCTTAGGTTCTAATGCGACGAAACACTTGGCTGCAATATTCCATGGTTGCCACCAATGAATGTGTTGCAATAGAAAAGTATTGCCACTCGAAAACTACGTGGTCATATGGTCATATTACCACGAAGTTTGATCCATTGCATTACATTGCTCTTGCAACATATCAGATATGGTGGCAATAGATGATATGTTAATGCAACGAACTAGTCTTCGAGGTAATATATGTAGATTGCAACGTATTCGTGTTGGTGGTAACAGAGGTCACATGCAACCAACAATTTTTGGTGGCAATACTTGATATTATAATGCAACGAACAGTTCTTCGAGGTAATACATAGAAGTTGCATCGAATTTGTGTTGGTGGCAATAGAGGGCACATGCAACAAACAATTGTTGGTAGTAATAGATAATATGATAACGCAACACTTAAAGTTGGTTGCAATAAAGCGTATTGCAACCAAAATCAATGGTCGCGTATTAGTCTATCGCAACGAGGTGAAAATGAAACTAGTTTTTCAATTATTTTCGCTGGTAGAGAATATCACAAATAATAATTGATACAATCATTAATAATAATTTTGTCTCAAACTGAAGTATCACACAACGACCAACATTCTGGTTTAAAGAACATGACCACAACTAACAAAATAAGGACATCATATTTAACTAAGTTCACTGCATTGTTTAGCATAAAAAAATTGATCCAGAAATGGATAAGTTGGTTGCTCCATCGCCCATCAGCAACTTGTCATTCTTGTTGGTGCCGGCCATCTACTTGCAGCCATAGAAGCTTTCTCTAATTGTTTTGGCTCTCCGAGTTTCTCTGTGATTCATGAAAACAAATATGTTTAAAATCATGGAGTAATTAGCAATCATTGGACAAGTGCAATTGAGATGAAACAATTCCAAGCACATCCAGCCATGCTAGGACAAAAAACTGATAGGAAAAAAAGTTTAACAATTCATTATTTAAAAATTCTATGAGAATCCAATGGGACACTAGACTTGTGAAATATAGTTTATTTTTTCCCCAAACATTAAACATAATCAATAGCAACAGATCAGATCCATATCAAATCATCTTGAATGTAAAGTGCAAATCAACTGTAGGTAGTAAAGAAATTGGAATGGCAGAGTTTATTCAATACACATGGTAAACATCTCGTGTTTCTTTACTAGATGGCATACACAACACAAGTCATATGTAAAAATCTAGCAATCACATGGTGAACATCACGAGCAGATCAAGTTATTAGGATTGAATTCAAAATATTATTCATACCTTCTTTTTCTGATTATGAGTCCTCAATAGTTGATCGGAAGTAACAAAATTCATCAATGCCGATCCAGCAGCAGAATTAGTTTTTGAAAAAATATTCCTAGCTGAAGTACTCTTTGGTTTTATGATCGGAGGTTCAACAACTTCCTTTTCTGTAGTCATCACGCTTTGTGGTTCAACAGTCTGCCACAAACGAACTCTGGTGTAAGCAAAATGCAGTTCATTTGGATGCATGTGTGGGGATCAGACTGTACAACAGAATTACCTGTACTACAGCATCAGCCTCTAAGCGTGGTGGTGTGATGAAGTTCTCTTCACCAGGTCGATTTGAAACCTGTGTGGGGAGGTTGGTTCCAGACATAGCCTGTGCAGGACATAAGGAGAGGGAAATTGAAGGAGTACAATGGTTAAAGAATAGTTGAAACATGTTTTCAGGGGTACCTGTTGCAAAAGCTGATGAAATTCTGCCCTCATTTCTTCCATTTGTTTCTTACTTTCTTCCTTATCTTTTTCCCTTGCTGAAGCTTCAATTGTAAGCTGTTCTTTCAGTTCTCGAACCTCTTCTTTGTGCTGCATTCTTTCTTCTTGGACACAAGATTCAACACGGGCTGCATCTTCTTCTCTTTGTTTCATTAGAGCGATTCGTGTTGGATATTTCGCCATGTATCCACGTCCATGAGACTTGTATGATGCTTTTATTCTAAGAGTTTTTGAGTAGTTGACTTGGAAAACTAAGTTTTCCTCCTCAGCTGTAAGGAAAGGCCTATCCTTCCCTCTTTCTGCATTGTTAACTTCGATGCAAGCTTTTTCCTAGGTGTAACATGTCAAAGAAATTAGGAGCATGTCAGATTCAACAGTTTGAAATTATAAGTTAAAGATGCTGAAATTTTAATGATGGAAACATACACAATGACTCACATAAACATCCCTAGCTTCATCAGATGTCCATTCCCCATTTTTATTGGTGTGAGTAGTCAACCAAAGTTGCAGATCAGTAGGTTGTTGACCATTAGCACGGTTTGTCTAAGGTGG
Source organism: Cenchrus fungigraminus (assembly GCA_036936925.1). NCBI lineage: Eukaryota > Viridiplantae > Streptophyta > Magnoliopsida > Poales > Poaceae > Cenchrus > Cenchrus fungigraminus. The sequence goes on from CM072779.1 coordinate 131,261,145, forward strand.
AAAAAATGTAGCATTAGGTGGTGAACATATAATTCGGAAAGTAATCTGAGTTAATGTAGTTAGTACCTGTTTGAATCGAATCTGAGAATATGGTTTTGCTCCCGAGACATGCTTAGTCTTTTGTTTCTTTCGGATTCCCGAATTCTTTGTGCTAATTTTCTGCAAAACATGTATGAACAAAGCATGGTCAATTACATTACAAAACTGGAATTAATAACGAATTTGGTCTCAAACTAACCTGGAAGCTCTCAGATCCAAAGTATTGGATCAAATAGTACCACTCCACGATGTCTATGTCCTCGGGCTTATGCTTCATACGTTCAGCATCAGTGGAGTATGCCTTGTATGTAGAACTAAATGAAGCTCTCCATCCTTTGTACCTCTCTTGGGCAACTGTCAATATCTTTTCACTAGCATCTTCAACATCGTCTAAGTCCCAAATTTTCTGTTTCAATGTAATGATCAATATAATAGTAAAGTAGATGCATTTAATTCATTAGATTTGGCTAAAGATCAGAATTAACTTACCATCATCTCTGTTACAAATTTTTCTTTTACAACTGGCTTCACCTTCTTCCAAGATTTCACTCCTATAAGTGGAGTCTTTTTCCTGGTGAACACTACAATCTCATCCACAAATGTACGGCTGTTGTCACCACAGACTCCACCCATCAATGCATCAAATGAAAATTTTAATTTCTGAGTTCCTCTCCTGATTCTCTTTGCAGTTGCTGTATAACCTTTGAGACATCCACGTCGACAGGTTTTGGGTGCACCTATTTCACATTTGAGACATTTATATCAACCATGATCATCAAAATAGTTTACAATGTACACTTTAAATAGAAGAGAGGAAAACAGATACCATTCCCTTCTTTTGGTTTTCTTGCATGAGATGGCCTATTATTATTGTTTGATGTCCCCCTTTCCTGATTTCCCTCACCTCCCTCACCTTGTTGATCATTATTTGTATCTGTCTGTTCTTCTAATAACGATACTACACAAAACCAAAAAAAAACAGCATACATCAATTAATTTATTCAATGAACAAGTATGTGCTGATGTGATATGAAAGAAATTTATTTACGCATATGGCGACGCCGGCCTGTGTGCCTGAGCCATTCCTTGTATGTATCGATTGTTTCGTCCCTGAAGTCATCCCTAAAGTCTGTGAAACATGATCCCCAAATGCAATTGTCACAACAACATTATATCCGATCCTAACCAATTTAAGGAGTTATGCAAATATTGAGTATACCTATTTCTGGGTCTTCCTCTTTCATTTTTTTAACCACACCTTGTAGGCATCAAGCTGCTTATCTGTACTAGTCTCAGCATGTCTTCGTTTCCCCTGCTATTGTTTAATTGGTGTTATGCTGACATTACCCTCAACTTGGGGCTCCTTTGACATTATCAACCTGAACAAGGGCATGCAGCAACTAAGTGTAGTATAAAAGGGTGATTTCAGAACTGTATATGAGTAAACTAACTATAAACATGGTAAAAAATAAAGTCTCTGATCAGTAGACATTATGAACCTGATTTCCCTTTCATTAGCATTGTCTTGTAGCATTTGTGCTGCGTGTCGTGAATAATCAATGGGCTCAACTGTAGCTACATCGGCACCACAACGCTTCTTGTAGTATAAATAGTCCCTTGATCCATAGCCAAATTGTTCCTTCAAATAGTTCAGGTTTTGGTTTGTGAGGTGAACTCTATCGACTTCAAAGTCGATATCATCGTCCTCCTCTTCATCATGCCCCTTCAAGTGGAAATGAATTCTCCACATTTCATTCGTCAATGGTTCACTACATATAATACATACAAACATTAGCACATGCTGCTTATTATACTATGAGTTCTCACAATATGATCTAAATATAAAACTATAATTTTATTAGGTTTAGTAAGGACATGCTTTCAGTAATTAAGTTTTGCATAAAGGTGAATTCAAATAAACAAAACCGCAAGGATGATGATGATCTATGCACCAACTGTTAAGGCTAATATAAATTGAATGTAGTCCTGGTATATTCTAGATAAGGCTTATTTATGATCTATGCATGCATGAACATATCAGGTCTATTATTAACTCTTAAAAAAATAGCACAAACATATCTGGTTATTTGAATATATATGGTCAATTTAAATAAAAAAATTGCATGCATGAACATATCTAGTCTATTATTAACTCTTAAAAAAATAGCACAAACATATCTGGTTATTTGAATATATATCGTCAATTTAAATAAACAATTGCATGCATGAACATATCTGGTTCATTATTAACTCGTAAGAAAATAGCAATTGCACACATATCTGGTTAATTGAATGTATATGGTCAATTTAAATAAAAAAGTGCATGCATGAAACACATCTTGTCTATTATTAACTCTTAAAAAAATAGCACAAACATATCTGGTTATTTGAATATATATGGTCAATTTAAATAAACAATTGCATGCATGAACATATTTGGTTCATTATTAACTTGTAAGAAAATAGCATTTGCACACATATCTGGTTAATTGAATGTATATGGTCAATTTAAATAAAAAAAGTGCATGCATGAAACATATCTTGTCTATTATTTACTCTTAAAAAAATATCACAAACATATCTAGTTATTTGAAAATATATGGTCAATTTAAATTAACAATTGCATGCATGAACATATCTGGTCCATTATAAACTCTTAAACAAAAAAAATTGCACACATATCTGGTCGTTGAATACGTCTGGTCAATCCAAATTAAAAAAGTGCATGCATGAACATATCAGCAGATCAATCAATGCATGAACATATGTGCTAACCCTAAACCCTAAAATCGTCTAGTGTTGATGACAGCCCCAAGATCGTCATGGCTTCAACCGAAAAAAGTGCAAACCCTAAGAACAAGAACAACTAGGGGCAATCCAAATGAAGGTAGGTAGCAGATTTATGTAGTACCTCGTTTCTAGGAAGCGAATTACCCCTGAGTCATCATCGCCAAGTTCGTCATCATCTTCATCTTGATGATGTGGGCACATATCCTCCAAAGGATCTTGCGTGGAGGATGGAGGTGCAGAGAAGTTGCCGCTTCTGCGTGTCGCGTTGTTGGAAGATGCACCATTTTTCTTCATGGTGTGAAGCCGTGGTGGCTCGCCGTCGCCGGTGCCATCGTGGTGGAAGGGGGAGGGCCGCGGTTTGAGGACTGGCGGTGTCGCTTGACCTAAACTAGCGAGGATGATGACTCAGGCGGCACGGTTGTAGGCGATTCAATGCAAAAGGCCCACGAGGCCACGATGGCGCGCGGTTCGCGGCATTGAGGCGCGGTACCCGGCGGTTTAGGCGCGGTACTTTGGCATCTAAATGATGTTTTGGCGGCCTGTAAAAAACCACAGGGAAATTTGACAACGGGACTTGGTATATGTTTGTAATAACGAAATTTTCATATGCCAATTTACAAATTAACGAAATTTTCATATGCCACTTTACAAAATAACGATTTTTGATATGTACAATTCCGTGCAAATAAATTCTAGTTGTTGTGAAATAAATTTGGGTAATTCGAGTCGGGAAATTCGGGTTTGTTACACTTTGAAATAAATTCGGGTTTCTCATCTTCATACCGGAACTAGTGTTCGGGAATATCGGGTAAAGGTACTTGGGGATCGGGTTCGGGCAATTCGGATGGTTCGGGAAATTTGGGTACCGAAGATGAATACCCAAACTTCCTGAAATACCTTCGGGTTTCTCATCTTCGTAACCGAACTAGTGATCGGGAATATCGGGTTTAGGTACTTGGGGATCGGGTTCGGGCAATTCGGGTGGTTAAGGAAATTTGGGTACCGAAGATGAATACCCAAACTTCCTGAAATACATTCGGGTTTCTCATCTACGTACCCGAACTAGTCTTCGAGAATATCGGGTTCAGGTACTTGGAGATTGGGTTCGGGCAATTCGGGTGGTTCGGGAAATTTGGGTACCGAAGATGAATACCCAAACTTCTAGAAAGACATTCGGGTTTCTCATCTTCGTACCCGAACTAGTGTTCGGGAATATCGGGTTCAAGTACTTCTTGGGGATCGGGTTCGGGTAATTCGGGTGGTTCGGGTAATTTGGGTAACGAAGATGTGTTCGTAAACTTCCTGAAATACATTAGGGTTTCTCATCTTCGTACCCGAACTAGTGTTCGGGAATATCGGGTTCAGGTACTTCGGGATCGGGTTCCAGTAATTCTGGTGGTTCGGGAAATTTGGGTCATGTCCTTGCTCGCACATCGTCGCGAGGAACACGAGAAGTAGCCCGAGCACCAGAGTGAGGAGTTGTGTGAGAGCGAGATCCAGCTGTGCGTAGCTAGACACCAGTGAACCTCTATGACATTAGATGCAACAGTTCTTGAATAAAATGAAAATTATAGGTTGTGGGCCTAAACTTGTTATGAGGTATTGCTAATTAGAGCCATTATGCCATCTAGAAGATACAAACATAAATAGGTGTACTCAGTAGCCACAAATTTGAGTATGTATACTAAAAACATACCATAGGACAAGAACAATTAGAGGGAAATTTACAATGTGATTTAATATGGTAAATGTTATTATGAAAAACATGTGATTAAAAAAAATATGTAAAATGCTATGGGCTGTTGGTATAATGAACAAAAAGAGGATTTGTTTAGATGAAAAAAAATTTGTGCTATGGGGCTTTAGGGCCAAGCCAGCCCACCCAAGCTCAACCGGCAAGCGTGAAGCCCAGCGAGCGGGAGCCCGAGTGGGCCGGCCAGCCCATTAAGCCCCATAGCAGGATAAGCAAGCACTGATGGATGATTCAATCGGAGTTCGAGAGTGCCCATACGCCTGCACTTTTAAGCAGTGTTACGCCCTTCTATGGCACCGAGGTGGTACTAAACGGGACGCCGCTGCAACCAAGCATAATGCACCAGTGATAGGGGGAAAAATCTTGTTGGGCCGGCCCAATTCGTGTCCGACGCCTCCTATTTCCTTCCCCTTCCCGATCCACCTAGGCGTCTCTGTCCGAGTCTGCCTCCATCTCCCCATCTCCCCCAGTCCACCGCGGTGTCTCCGACGCAGCCGCTTCGAGATGGCGAGCATGGAGGGATCCGCGGCGAGGGGCAGCGGCGGATCGAGGGGCCGGACCGGTGCAACCCAGGCGAGCGGCGGTCGCGGAGGGAGGGCCCGCATCGAGGGATCCTTGGCGCGCGGCCGGGGCAGAGGGAGGGCCGGCATCGAGGGAGTGGCGGCGCGCGGCGGCGGCGGAGGGAGGGGCCGCATCGACGGATCCGCTGCGTGCGGCAGCGGTGGAGGGAGGCACCACAGCACCGCCACGCAGAAGGGCGATGCACGCGGGCGTTTCACGGCTAGTACACCGCTGACATCATCTTCCTCCGGTGTGCACGGCGGCACCTCCTCCTCTTCGTCCTCCGGTACGCGCGGTGCCGCAAACTACTCCTCGTCGTCATCCGGAATGCACGGCGCCGCCATCTCCTCCACGTCGTCCGAAGGCCAGCATCTCCTAGTGCAGCCATCGGGTCAGAGGAGGCAGGCACTAGTGGGATGCAAGCGAGGCCGAGGTGAAGTGAGATAAAGTGTTTGTGCTCTTGCTCCCCAACATCCAGATGCAAATTTGTTGACATGTATGCTTGTGTATGCTTGTATCCATGATTAGCTCATACTAGAAAATCACATAATTTGTCATCACTTTCTTGTTTTGCCTTTACAGAAGGATGTTTTAAGGCATGAAAATATTTCATTTTCTTTTTTAGTGAAGACAACATATCATGTTATAAGCCATGTTTGTGTTTCTATTGCCAGTATAAATGATCCTTCTAATTAGTTGATATCTGAGTCTTAAAAATTGCTATTTCATGCAAGATTCTGAATATTTTCTACTCAAAGATCCTGGAATCACATGATACTAGAATCAAAGCCGCATTGGCATTTTGCTAGGCCAGTGTGAATACATGAGGGATACATATATGAGTAGTATATCTCTTTGTTGTCAGTGGTATATAGATGGAGAAAATTGAAATCCAGATCGCTGATAGGGATGTATTCATTACTGCATGTAAACAATAAACATAAGCCAGGGAAGGTGAAAGTATTACTTGTACTAAAAGTGTTTGTGATACATCAAAGGGGCTAGTTTGCTTTTAAAAGCCTATTCTAATTGAGCACTTTATAAAATATCTGTGCAAGACAAATATAATTTTCAATGATAGTTACTGTGTAAGGCATGTCATTCATATAGAACCTCTAGTTTCAGAACCAATTGTGCATTACTTCAAATAATGATCATTACTTCAGATAATGATTATAGGAGTATGACCTATCAACCCACCTAGTAGTTCAGTATGATAGTAGTTCAGTAGTTTTAGTATTATGTAGTTGAATTTTTAGAATGGGGGTTGTCTGATGACTACTGAACACTGATGGAGTTTTTGCTTCAGTTTTTTTCTTTTCTAGTACTAGAACCATAGCTCTACATACACCGTAATAATTTGAGCATTTGTTTTTTTCATTGTCCAGTAACAGCAACAAACCGTTGCCATCGGAAGCTGCGGGACCGTCGAAAAGAAAGGTGAATTTCGACTGCATTGTATGGCTGCCTTGTCGACTACTGATGCATGTCATGTCAAAAACTTATGTGTGTTGCGCTGCTGCAGAAAATCCCCTTGCGCCAGATGGTTAGGCAGCTGAAGCATCGATGTGATGATTTGCGTGAGCAGATTGAAGACCTGAGCCTGCACGTTGATGGAACACATGAAGGCATAGAAGAGACCCTAAAGGAATTCATGGAGACAGTTGCTGACAAGTTAGATGAGATGGGGAAGAAGATCCGCAAGGTTGAGCTGAAAGTCAAGGGCAACAAGTAGTAAAGGCGTAGTAAGGTCCTATGTGCAGATGTAGGTTAAGCTGCTTTTGGAACACCTAATATGGTTCTGTAATGTGTGAACATCTATGTATGGCAACATCTACGTAGTAACTTAGGTCGAACTTCTATATTGTAATAAAAATAATTCGTCTAACTATGGATGTGTATGCTGGTCTTGTGTGCTGATCTGGTGTGCTGGAATGTATATATATGGCTGTTCACACTTACATTGCTGTTCACTACATGGTTTAAATGGTTCCTGTGGAGCTTGGTGTTTTGAGGATTTGAATAAGCAGGAAATTGATTTAGGGGCATTCTAGTGTTCGAGACAACACTGAGATAGTGAAATGTTGACAATACTTCACTGCTAGGAATATTTTGGCACCGAAGTACTCTTTGGTACCGACAAGTTTGCAAACTAGGTACCAAATAGCAATAAATATCACATTAATACAAATATATAGTATAGGGTCACAATTATCTAAATAGCTCATCTTCCTCTCCCTGGCCTAAAGTGTTGACAGGTGCAACATGCCCGTCGTTGATGTAGGTGTCATCATTCTCATCATCATCATCAGGTATGTCATCTAGATCTGGTTCTGGCATAGGTATAGCAGTTTCAATAATGTTGGCATCTCCAGTCACTCCATCGAGGTCATTCCTTGTCCAATTTGTCAACTCCCTAATCTGGCTACTAATGTCCATGTCCTCCACACCTACATCAGCTGAGTCAATATCAATCTGTCCATGTCCCTGCTGTTCAGTTTCTCCTTCTTCTGGCATGGAAAACAAGGTCCTAGGCTTCATTCTCACAACACTGCTCCATGTGGGTTTATTAGCACATTTAACATAAAAAACCTGCTCCACTTGAGTCCCCAGAACGTAAGGCTCATCCATATATCGACGACGACTTGTATCAATATCTATAATCCCATATTGATCCTTACTAAACCCTCTAGTTTTACTCTTGGATGCGGCAGGAACATCAAACCAATCACACTCAAACAATATGACTTCTTTTTCACTAGGGAAATCTAGTGTGATTACCTTATTAAGGACACCGTACCAATCCATTTCGCTAGCTTCAGCACCACTCTTCACTACAACTCCAGAATTTTGTGTATTGTACTTCGCCTCTATAGTAGCCGTTCGGAAAAAAAATCATGAATTACGCATCTGTTGAAAACCCGAGCCACATAATGAGGACCCTGTGAAAGGTCATATAGCTCTTCACTGATCTTCCGTTCTTCAAAAAGTTCCTTTGCCTACACGCAATAAAAAAAAGAATTGATATATTTTAAAAAGTGCACAATTGCAATATTGTTTTGTCATGAATATTAAAACATTACTCACCATACATTCAAACCATCCAACAAAATGCTCCTTGTGACGCTTCTCAACGCCTTGTGTGCTAGTTCTTTTCAACAGCACCTTATGCTCACTATACATTTTTATGGGAAAATAATATTACTATACAACAAACTATAAAATATGTAAAAACAAAAAAAATGTTAAAAACAGCTTACTTGATCCAGCTTAGTGCCTCGTCACAGTTTGATAACATATAGTGCCGCATCCACAACATTTCAGATTTAGTAAGATGATGTAATTTGCAGCCTTTCTTGCTGTAGTCAATGCTGCCAAGTATGCTAGACCCAGCCGGTGGTTCATTTACCACGCTCCTCTCATGGCGCATTGGTCGATCCAGCTTAGTTTCAATGTCTTCTAGGAAGCGAGAGAAGAATGTCATGCACTCCTCTAAGATATATCCCTCTGCTATCGAACCTTCTGGATGTGCCTTGTTCCTAACATATCCTTTAAGTGTACGTAGATACCTCTCGATTGGATACATCCATCGATAACACACTGGTCCACCAACTCTAGCCTCCTCAGCTAAATGAACCGGCAAATGCATCGTAATGTCAAAGAATGCTGGTGGGAACATCTCAAGCTTACATAAAGTCTCTGCAATTGATGCGCTTAGTGTTTCCATGTCACTTTTCACCACCTCCTTTGAACACAGCGCATTGAAAAACCAGCTAAGCTCAATCAATGGTCTAGCAACAGCTTCAGGCAAGATATGCCTTGCAACTAAGGGCAACAATTTCTGCAAAATAACATGATAGTCATGTGATTTCAGTCCAGATACCTTGCATCCATCCACATCCACACATTTCTTTATATTAGACACGTAACCATCAGGGATCCTCACTCCTTCTAAGAATGTGCATAACATCTTCTTCTGATCCCTGTCTAAGGAGTACAATGATGGTGGCAAAGTATACTTTCCATTCTCCACCACTGGATGCTGATCCTGCCGTATCCCAAGATGTTGCATGTCAAGCCGCACCTTTTCACTATCCTTACACTTACCATCTATGTGAAGCAACGTCCCAATAATGCTTTCACAGACATTTTTCTCGATGTGCATAACATCCAAGTTGTGCCTTATAAGCAATGTTTCCCAGTAAGGAAGCTGAAAAAATATACTCTTCTTCCTCCAGTTGTGCCACCTAATGTCTTCTTCTCGTTGCTTCCTTTTTTCTGTTGCTGTCCCAAATTTTGGTTGCTCAAAACTATTATACTGCTGCAGAACTTGAGGACCGGTCAGTGGAACAGGTGCCTTCCTCATCTCTGTCATGTTGTTGAAGCTGCTTTTGCTCTTGCGCCACCTATGGTTCTGAGGGAGAAATCGACGATGACCCATGTAACAATGCATCGACCCAAATTTCAACCATAAGTACTCTGTATCTTTGTGGCAGTATGGACATGCAAACTTTCCTTTAGTACTCCAACCAGATAGCATGGCATAGGTAGGGAAGTCATTTATGGTCCACAACAGAAGCGCATGAAGAGTAAATTTCTCCTTCTTATCCTCATCCCATGTTTCAACACCTTTCACCCATAACTCTATCAGCTCATCAATTAGGGGATGCAAATAGACATCAATATTCATACCAGGTGATTTTGGCCCAGGAATCAGCATAGACATCATCCAATAGGGTTGCTTGAAACACAACCAAGGAGGCAAGTTCTAAGGGATTAGGATGACAGGCCATGTAGTATATGCAACACTCAACATCCCAAATAGATTAAAGCCATCAGCTGCAAGACCGAGCCGTATGTTCCGAGGTTCCTTAGCAAAATCCTTATACTCTTTATTCACATGCTTCCATGCCAATGAGTCTGCCGGGTGACGCATTTTCCCATCATTTACTAGTTCTTCATCATGCCAACGCATCATCTTCGAAGTTGATGCTCTCATAAACAATCTTTGCAACCGAGGAATAAGTGGAAAATAACGAAGGATCTTACGTGGAAAACGCTTCTGCTTCTTTCCACAATCACTGTCAACAGGATCATCCTTTTCAGTACCCCTTGTCTCTTTCCACCTAGATTCATCGCATGTTGGGCACTTATCCAGTTCAGCATAATCCCCACGAAATAACACACAATCATTGACACAGGCATGAATCTTTTCGTAATGCAGGCCAAGATCACGAATAACCCTTTCCACTTTCTCCAAGGAAGTTGGCAGACAATGACCATCAGGAAGCACAAGCAAGAAGAACCAAAGTATGCGTTCTATACTGCTGTTACTAATACCATCCATGCATTTAATCTGAAATAGCATAACAATGAAAGAAATCTTTGTAACCTCTTTGCAACTTGGATACAACTCCTTCTTTGCCTCATCTAGTAACCTAAAAAGTTTTTTTGCAGTCGCAGTTTGCTCATCCTCTTCTCTGCTTCCTGTCACTTGTCCATGTATAACACCTCTGATCAGTGAAGAAATTAATTCATGGGAACTTTCAGCATGATCTAGTGTAGCGCCATCATCGATCTCATTCTGAACCAATGGAGGCTCACAATTACCTTCTCCTTCAATGAAACTCTCATCAAACCCTCTCAGTGCCACGTGAGTTTGAACCTCCTTTTCACTTCAATAAGACATGCAGCGGCATCGAGTACAAGGACATGGAGCTGTTTCTTCACTAGATGTGCCCCCAAAAACACTCTGTAAATATTTCTTGAATCCTGCCTGCCATTCTGAAGTATATCTGGACATCCGCATCCAACTGTTATCTTCATTTGCCATCCTTCACAATATCCCTACATTTAGCACAAATCTATATAATAAATACCTACGATCAAGCTAATTTTACGAATTCACAAGCTATTTTGCTAATGACCATGATATGCCGTACCACCTCTGAAAAAGAGTTCAGAATTCTTCACCAGTTCACCAAGAAAAAGAAAATTAATTAACTAGGACCCTATGTTGCCTGCTCACCTTGTTTGAAGCACACTAGTAGCCAGCCGAGGGTCGGGGACCAAGCCGGGGTCGCCGGAGCCGGATCGCTGCAGGCCAGAGGGAAACACGGGCAGGCGCCTCTTTGCTGCAGTGTAGCCGTTGCCGTCGGCGTCTCCTTGGCGCCGAGAATGAGAGGAGGGCTGAGGAAGCCGCCGCAGGATGGGGGCACGCCGCCGCAGGATGGGGACATGTCGCCGGGCCGTCGCCGTTTTTCGCTGGTGCCGTGGCGGCAGTGCCGGCGCTGCCGTACCACGCGAGGTAGTCGCGACCTACCTGAGTCGAAGGACTCGTTTTTTTTTTCACGAAGGACTCAAACTCTTTTTTTCCCAATTGATCGAGGGATCTCCCGTGGTGAGAAAGGATCAGGCGTTTTTTTTCTCATCACGCGCCGGAGGGTGGGGTGGGCTGCGTTATTTCTTTTTTTTCCTTCAAATCACGTCATCCCTTTTTCCTTCTAGGGCAACCAACAAAAATTAAATGAATTTACATAAATCATTGGTGGCAATAAAACTTACTTAATGCAACGAACTTTTTATGGATGCAACAGGCACATAAGCTATTGCAACAAAGGTAAAATTTTACGCAACGTTTTTTCATCGTGGCCGCAGACATGCCTATTCGCAACCAACTTAATGTTCGTGGCAAAAACAGACAACAAACACAATGAACAATTTTATGGTTGCAACATGCACACACGCTATCGCAACAAATATTACAATTTAGACAACGTTTTTTCATTGTGGCCACAGCCATGCCTATTCGCAACCAACAAAATGTTCATAGCAACAAAGTCACATCAAATGCAACGAATGAATTTCGCGATGCAACAGGCACATGAGCTATCGCAACAAAGGTTAAGTTGTAGACAACGTTCTTTCAGCGTGGCCACAGGCATGCCTATTCGCAACCAAATAATTTTTCGTGGCAACAAACACACATCTATCGCAACACTAAATCCTAACTATCGCAATGCACAATTAGTTGTGGCAATAGGTACCCATAAAGGCAACCACCTTTTTCACAGTGGCATTAACACCAACCTCTTTCAACGAATGTTTCAACAGACGCAACCCGCATTTTTGGTGGCCATAAGATCTAGATATCACAACCCATTAATATGTTGGTTGCTACAAGATCAAATATTGCAACCAAATGTGTGCTGTTGCGAAAAAAATGGTGCTCTAAGGGTCAATTCCTAGTAGTGGATGTCTGATCTTGTCATCTTGTTTACGCTCTTCTTTGTGCCAACGCATCAACTTTGCATTAGCCTTACACCCGAATAAACGCTTCAGCCGTGGTATCACTGGAAAGTACCACATTATCTTAGTAGGAATTTTCTTCTTCTTCTTCTTCCCCTCAACATCATAAGGATCATCTCATGAGATCTTATAATGCTGCGCTATGCACATAGGAAAAGCCTCCAATTTATCATATTCTACACCTCAGTAAAGGATACCGTCATTAGGGCACGCATGTATCTTTTGAACCTCCAAACCTAGAGGACAAAGAACCTTTTTAGCTTCGTATGTTGACTTCAGCAATTTGTTCTCCTCTGGAAGCACGTCCTTTACAATCATCATTAACTCAACGAAGCCCTTGTTTGAAACTCCATGTTTAGCCTTCCATTAAGCATTTCCAATGTGCTACCCAACTTCTTGTGCCCCTCTTTGCATTCTGGGTACAATGGTTTCTTGTGATCTTCTAACATACGCTCAAACTTCTTTGCTTCCTTCACCTTTTTGTTGCAATCTTCCTTATGCTCTCGCAACACCTAACCTAGATCATCGAGCGACTCAGCTTCTCCTTGTTCAGGCTCTCCCATTGAAACATAATCATCACCCATTGGATCATCTCCCATTGCAATGGTACCTTCTTGAGTCCAATAAATAATATTATCATCTTGTTCTTCGTCATCTTCAATTATAACCCCTCTCTCCCCATGCTTTGTCCAAACAAAATAGTTTTGCATGAATCCCCATTTGTATAGGTGATCAGGAAGAGGCTTTATTGATGAGAAATCCTTCAAATTCCTACACTTTCTTCGTGGACAAATAATGAAGTCGGATGGGGCCTTGTTGGATTCTGCTACTTCCAGAAATCCACACAACCCATTAATGTATTCATGGGATATTCTCTTGTTGGTGTACATCCAGTGCCAGTCCATCTACAAATAAAGTATCATCGAACAAAATATATTATTATCATCTAACAAATTCATGATTATGTTACACAAATTCAAACTGTTTAAATCAATATTCCACATAAAATGTAAACTTTTTCGTAATTTTCTAATGAGCAAACAATTTTTCTAATGAAGAAAACTATTTTTCTAATGAGGAAACTATTTTTCTAACTAAGAAATTATTATTGTAATGAGGAAACCATTTTTCTAATGAGGTACTAGTGTTTAAATGAAGGCAAGATTATGTTGCACAAATTCAAACTCCTTAATCCATATTCCACATGAAATATAAAGTTTTTCCTAATTTTCTAATGAGCAAACAATTTTGCTAATGAGGAAAACTATTTTCTAATGAGGACACTCTTTTTCTAACTAACAAATTATAATTATAATGAGGAAACCATTTTTCTAATGAGGTACTAGTGTTTAAATGAAGGCAAGATTATGTTACACAAATTCAAACTGTTTAAATCAATATTCCACATGAAATACAAACTTTTTCCTAATTTTCTAATGAGCAAAAACAATTTTGCTATTGAAGAAAACTATTTTTCTAATAAGGAAACTATTTTTCTAACTAAGAAATTATTTTTTTAATGAGGAAACCATTTTTATAATGAGAAAAAAAATTTTATAATGAGAAAACTATATTTCTAATAAAGCTATTTTTATAACGAGAAAGCTATTTTCCTGACAGAAACTATTTCTTTAATTCTAGTATTAATATTCCTAGTTTTCATAGTCATTTCTCTTAGTAAGTACATCCAAAAGCATTTAATATATTTATTTATATAAAAAATTATCAGAAAAATAAAATTATATCATCATATACAACATCTCATCCAACTAACATGGCACAACCATTAACATCAATTCTATTACAACGTAGACAAAATACATATAAGTAGAAAAAATGCCCATTCTTAGTTCATTGTAAAGTGCCAAAATACTCCTATTTTAACCAACAAAACTCAAAATAATACTCATATAAGAAGAGAGGATGAAGTAACTAACCTCTGCAGCACCTCAATGAGTGAAATAGTCGAGAAATGGTCGCAAATCCGGCAAAAGCTCCTCTAGGGCACCATGGAGAAGGGGGAGCTCGAAGCGGAGAAGTGGAGGCGGGGGCTCGAGCTGGAGAAGGAAGAAGCTCACATATATCCGTTACACATTAGTACTGGTTTGTAATACGGGCCGGTACTAATGTTCGACGTTCACATTAGTACCGGCTCGTATTCATCACCGGTACTAATGTGGAACATTAGTACTGGTGCCTACTAAGGGTCGGTACTAATGTTGGCCACGCGAGGGCTCCGCGGGGCTCCTGCGCACGGGACATTAGTACCGGTTCTATTTGACATTAGTACCGGGCGCCGAAATAACTGGTACTAATGTCAAATTTGCCCTCGGATGGAAGCCTCATTCCCTAGTAGTGCTATAATCTACATATACACCAGAAAAGCTAGCAGAGATACCTATCATTGGGGGGAAGCATCATTACAAGATCACCATCTTGGATCCCGACAGAGCTAGAAGCTTCTACAAGTTTCGCATCTCCTTCCCCTTGAAGTGAAGTTGCTGCTACCTCAACGACACATGTCTGGCCACACAGACACCCAAAGCCAATGATACGAGATCAAACAATTGACGGCAAAACTTGCTCAAACAAGATCCCAGCCTGCCTCACCTCCACCTCGACAAGTGCCTTCAGATTCTGCACCTGCAAGCCACTTTATCAAGCCACTTCCTGTCCTAAAACGATGAGGAGTCAATTAATATAAATTAAGCTGGATCAAAATTTAGCATCATATGAGAAGTCCGGTCCATCTCAAATTGCATGTGGTAACCATTGTATATCAGAGTAAGTAGAGAAATGAGCAATATGTAACTGCTAACACTACTAGGGAAACAACCTTTAGTCCTGGGGAGGATTTCACATTAGTACTGGTCTTTTTGGAAGGGGGGGCCGATGCACCCCTAGAGACACACATTAGTACCGGTCCGGGGCTAAAGTCGGTACTAATGTGTTACATTAGTATCGGGTGGTGTTGGGGCCCGGTACTAATGTGGCAGCCGCACATTAGTACCGGGCCTCAACACAAGTCGGTTCTAATGTGAGCACATTAGTACCAGCTCCAGCCATGGCCCGGTACTAATGTTCCCCGCATAAAAGTCAGCTTCTTCTTCCAGCTCGAGCCACTCTCCTCTCCACTCTCCAACTCGAGCTCCAACTCCTCCATGGCGCCCTAGGGGAGTTTTTGCTCGATTTGCGATGATTTCTCAATGATTTTACTCATTGAAGTGGTCTAGAGGTTAGTTACTTCATCATCTCTTGATTCATACTTATTTTGTTGAGTTTTATTGGTTGAAATAGGAGTATTTTTTCACTTTATAATGAGTTAGGAATGGGGATTTTTTCTATTTATGTGCACTTTTTTATACGCTCTAATAGAGTTGATTGCGAAGGATGTGATGTGTTAGTTAGATGAGATGTTGTATGTGACAATTTAATTTTTTAGTAATAATTATTTATTTGAGCATATGACATAATGAAATATATAAATAGTTTTAGAATTACTAGAAAGGCTAGGAAAGCTAGAATTGATTTTAGAATTAATAGACATAGTTTTAGATTTACTAGAAATGCTATAAATTTTTGGATGGGTTAAATAATTTATTGTCATTAGTATAGATGTCTACTACTGCTGGAGGGAATGGGGATGATGGTAGTGGTGATCGTCATTCTTCACACAACCAGTGGAAAACCAAATTAGGACCTCTTGATAAACCGAAGAAAATGAGCATGTTGAAGAGAGGAATGCTTCGTTATTTGCAAGGAAAACATATAGATGTTGTTGCAGCGGGGCAGGAACCTCCTTTTGGTGGCATTTATGCTCCACCAGCATACCCAGATGTTGGAGATCCACCGAATAGTACAAAACCACAGGGCGATTCCAAGAAAGCTAAACCTTTGTCGTCACATCACAAGGATGGCTAAAGTTTCTCATATTGTATCATGTATTAGTGTTTCATATGTCGTACTTTAAATTTCTGTAAGACCCTCACTTAAGTTTGTTGTATTGTATCGTGTGGATTGGGTATGAACACATTAAATTTGTGTAAGATCTCTATTTAATTTTGTCATATTGTATTGTGTGGATTGGAAATGAACACTTTAAATTTATGTATGACCTTTTGTTTCGAAATACTTAAAGATTGTTTGGTGGTACTTTATAGATGAGTCGGCAATGGATGTACCCCGACAATAGAATCTCTAGTGAATACATTAATGGGTCGCGTGGATTTCTAGATGTCACGGAAGCAAACAAGCCCCCATCTGGTTTCATTATTTGTCCATGCAAAATGTGCAAAAATCAGAAGGATTACTCATCGATAAAAAGTCTTCACGATCGCCTATATAAATGGGGAATCATGCCAAATTATTTTGTTTGGACAAGGCATGGGGAAAGGGGGTTATAATGGAAGACGATGAAGATGAAGATGATCGTATTCCAGATTGGACTCAAGAAGGTGCCTTTGCAGATGATCCAATGCGAGAGAAGAACACGGGAGATACTCAAGAAGCTCCAATTGCAGATGATCCTCTCGACTATATAGGTCAGGTGTTGCGCGATGCAAAGGTAGATTGCGAAAAGGTGAAGGAGTCAAAGAAGTTTGAACGTATGTTGGAAGATCACAAGAAACCGTTGTTCCCAGGTTCCAAAGAGGGGCAGAAGTAGTTGGGTACCCCTTTGGAAATAGTGCAATGGAGGGATAAACATGGAGTTTTCGACAAGGGCTTCGATGAGTTAATGATGATTATCAAGGACATGCTTCCAGAGGAGAATGAATTGACAGAGTCCACGTACGAAGCTAAAAAGGTTGTTTGTCCTCTAGGTTTGGAGGTTCAAAAGATAATGCGTGCCCTAATGACTATATCCTCTACCGAGGTGACGAATATGAGAAATTGGAGGCTTGTCCTTTGTGCGAAGCGCAGCGTTATAAGATCCCACGCGATGAGGAAGATGAAGTTGAGGGGAGGGGCAGAAAAAGAAGAAAATTCATGTGAAGATAATGTGGTATCTTCTAGTGATACCACGGCTGAAGCATTTATTTAGGTGCAAGACCAATGCAAAGTTGATGCGTTGGCACAAAGAAGAACGCAAAGCAGATGACCATATCAGGCACCTCGCTGATGGGTCACAGTGGAGATTAATTGATAGAGAATTTTGGTAATTTGCAGAGGATCGAAGGAACATTCGCTTTGGTTTAAGTACGGATGGATTCAATCCATTCGGTGAGTTTAGTAGTGGTCATAGCACTTGCCCTGTGACCTTATGTATGTTCAACCTTCCTGGCTGGATGTCTATGAAGCGGAAGTTCATTATGATGCCAATAATCATCCAAAGCCCAAAGCAGACAGGCAATGACATCGATGTGTATCTAAGATTGTTGATTGAGGATCTTAAAACATTGTGGAAGAAAGAAGGCATACCCGTGTGTGATGAGGACAAACAGGAGACCTTCAATCTACGAGCATTGCTGTTCATCACCATCAATGATTGGCCGGCACTTGGTAATCTATCAGGACAAACAAACAAGGGATTCCGAGCATTCACACACTGTCTAGATGATACTTGCAGCGTGTATCTAAAACAAAGTAAAAAGGTTGTGTATTTGGGCCATCGTCACTTTCTTTCTCCTCAGCACCCGTTAAGAGATGAAGGAAAGCACTTTGAAGGTGTCGGGGAAAAACTTAAGAAGCCCATTCACCATGGTGGAAAAGTTGTATTTTCTATGGTGAAAGATTTGAAGGTGGTTTTTGGCAAGGGTTCCGGGAGCCAACATGTTCCAAACGATGCCGATGGACATGCACCGATGTGGAAGAAGTCGATATTTTGGGAGCTACCTTATTGGGAAGTCCTTGAGGTTCGCAATGCAATTGATGTCATGCATGTGACGAAGAATTTCTGCGTGAACTTACTTGGCCGCCTAGGTGTATATCGAAAGACAAAAGATACAATTGAAGCACGTAGGGACCTGAAAGCAATGAACCAACGAAAAGGCCTACATCCCCAAAAGAGAGACAAAGGAAATTACTTGGCTCCTTCGAGTTACACCCTAAGTAAGGAATAGAAGTAGAGAATGTTCGATTGCTTGAATAGTATGAAGGTCCCAGCGGGCTACTCCTCGAACATACAACGAATAATAAATTTGAAAGAGAAAAATTCATAAATCTGAAGGCTCATGACTGCCACGTGTTGATGACACAACTGCTGCCTGTTGCACTAAGGGGTATTCTACTAGAGAATGTGAGATTAGCAATCACTAAGGTGTGTGCATTCCTCAACTAGATTTCTCAAAAGGCAATCCATTGAGAAACTCTAGTGAAGATGCAGAAGGATGTCGTGCAATGCCTCGTCAGCTTTGAGATTATCTTTCCACCTTCATTCTTTAATATCATGACCCACCATTTGGTCCATCTAGTTGAAGAGATTTTTATCCTTGGGCTAGTATATCTGCACAACATGTTCCCTTTTGAGAGGTTGATGTCCTATTATAAGAAGTATGTTCGCAGCCGTGCCCATCCTGAAGGAAGCATCGCAAAGGGATATGCTACTGAGGAGGTCATTGAGTTTTGTGTCGAGTTTATGGATGACATGTGTCCGATTGGACTCCCTGCATCATGCCATGAGGGGAGACTCAGAGGAAAGGGCACAATAGGGGAAAAAATCTTGGAAGAACATGGGTGCAGTGTTATATGATCAAGGACATTACACTGTCCTGCATCAATCATCACATGTGGCTCCATACTTGGAAGAGCACAAGTCCGTTCTTCGTGCTGCAAATGAAGGGAATTCTGAAGCCTGGATTATATGACACCACATTGATAACTTCACATCCTGATTGTGGAAAAAAGTTAGGGGTGATAAAACTATTGATTAGATACTGCAATGGTTGGCTAGGAGGCCATCTATCATGGTAGATACATTCCAAGGATACAAGATAAATGGCTACACATTCTACACGAGAGCCTAAGACAAGAAGAGCGTAAATAAAAACAGTGGTGTACGTATGGATGCAGTAGACCACGAAGGGAACGTAGAAACTTACTATGGTGTCGTTGAAGAGATATGGGAATTGGACTACGGAGCTTTAAAAATCCCTCTTCGCAAGTGCCAGTGGGTCAAAAAATACCAGAGGAGGTTTAACACAGACAAATTTAGGATGACAATTGTGGATCTCAACAAGATTGGATATAAAGATGAACCATTCGTCCTAGCAAATGATGTTATTCAAGTTTTGTACGTGAAAGACATGTCAAGCAAACCAGCGATAAAGAAGGGTGCCGATAAGTCGATTACTGACGAGCCGAAGCGTCACATAGTTCTACCAGGAAAAAGAAAAATCATTGGAGTTGAGGACAAGACTGACATTTCAGAAGATTATGACCAATTCGATGATCTTCCTCCTTTTTCAGTCGAGGTTGACCCAAGCATCCTATTAGCACAAGAGGATGCTCCATATTTACGCCACGATCGCAGGGAGGGGACGTTCATGAAGAGAAGGTTATTAACGTTCCGTTAGATAATAATGATGATGTATAATAAGTTTTATTAACTTATGATAATGTCACAAAGTACTGTAATATTTACTTATGACTCAGTAACAAGAACTAGTGTTTTATCGGTGAAAATATTAATTATTTTAGTTTTTTATTCATCATTTAGTATTAAATAAATAATTTAATGTAAAAATATACACAAGTAAGACTAAATCGAGGTAAACATGTTAATAACACGACATGTACTAGTTATATATAATTTTGCATGGCAAAAATGTATTTTTGTTCGATTTTATAATTTAACATGAATTTTTTACCAACATGCCACATTACTAAGTTTATTTGACAAGTTTAAGATCTAACTTCACATTCTATAGTATATACCTAGATTAAGCACAATAGAATATGTTTTTTCATTTCACCGTGTCAAATATGGTTTATAATAAATTTAACAGAGTTTTTTAAAAGATCTGGGAATTAAAAGAAATCAAAAGAAAAATCACATTAGTACAGTGCCTTGATAGGACCCGGTACTAATGTGCTTTTCGTTTTGGCGCGGATCAGAAACCATATTAGTACCGGGTCCTATCTAGGCCCGGTACTAATGTGCGCATTAGTACCGGTGCAAGATGAGGCCCCATACTAATGTGCACATTAGTACCGATTCCAGTTGAGGCCCGGTACTAATGTGCCTGGGGTACACAAGGCCGCCCCTCTTCCCTCCCCTGCCCCCAACACTTAGCGCAAAAATCCCCACCACGCCCCCTCCTCCCCTTCGGCGGTCGGCCGCCTCCTCGTCTCCATCGCCGATGTCCCCGCACCGCCCGGCCTCGTCTCCGACGTCGTCCCAGCACCGCCCTGCCGCGCGTCGTCCCCACGCTGCCGTCCTCCTCCTCGATCAGCGTCGTCCTCCACGCTGCCGCCGTGTCCTTCGCGCCACCCCTCCGAGTCAGCACCGACACTGCATCTCCCGCGCGCCGCCATCGTCCCCGTCGCACCGACTCGACCGTCGTCGTCCTCGCGCCGGCCCCGCCGTCATCCCACGCCCGTCGTCGTCCCCGCACACTGTTCCCGTTTCCCGGCCTCGATCGCTCTCCGCGCCGCCGCCGGCCGTGTCCTCTGCGTCGCCCCTCCGAGTCGGCACCGGTGCCGCCTCTCCTGCACGCCACCGTCGTGCCCCTTGCGCCGGCCCGGCCGCCGTCATCCCCAAATGCCGTTTCCGCGCCCAGGCCCCGTCATCGACCTTGCGCCGACACCATCCTTCGCGGCGCCATCTCCGCATCCTCCGTCTGTGCCGCCGTCCCCATGCTGCCATCCCCGCATCCCCGCGCCGCAGTCCCCGCACCCCCGCGCCACTTCGTCGCTCGCCCCTCCACCGCGGGTGGGTTTGTCAATGCTGACGTCAACCCATGGTGGCTGACGTCAACATTTGTTTTTTTATTTTTATTTTATTATTAGATGTGTATTTAATTTAGATATAATTTAGATTTGATTTAGATAATTAGATTTCAATTTAGATAATTTAGATTTAGTTTTTAATATATGTTTTGTTTATTTTATGTTTAATTTATGATTTTAGATATTTAGATGAAATGTGCATTTATTGAGATGGAAATATGTATTTAGAGATGAAATGTGTATTTATTTAAATTTGAATTTAGATATTTATATGAAATGTAATTATTTAGATTTGAATTTAGATATTTAGATGAAATGTATTTATTTATATTTGAATTTAGATATTTTGTGGCTCGCTCGCACGACTCTAGCCCGACACATAGCTAGGCTCGCTCGACACGCTCGCTCCCGCCCGAATCGCTCACTCGAATGACTCTCGCATGATACCGCTCGACACACACGCTCTCGACTCCCGCCCGACATGCACGATACCGCTCGACACATACGCTCTCGATTCCCTCCCGACACGCTCGGCCCCGCTCGACACGCACGCTCTCGAGTCCCGCCCGAATCGCTCGCTCACACGATACCGCTTGACTCGCAGAAATTCATTTATATACCTAGAAATTCATTTATATACTCAGAAATTCATTTATGTACTCAAAAATTCATTTATGTACCAAGAAATTCATTTATGTACGCACAAATTCATTTATGTATACAAAAATTCATTTATATACCTGGAAATTCATTTATGTACCCAGAAATTCATTTATGTACTCAGAAATTCATGTATGTACCCAGAAATTCATTTATGTACCTACAAATTCATTTATGTACCCAGAAATTCAATTATGTATCCAGAATTTCATTTATGTACCAAGAAATTCATTTATGTACCCAGAAATTCATTTATGGACTAATAAATTTATGTACAATTATTTTAATTATGATGGTCGATCAGAGAGGGAACAACAAGAGGAGGAAATGATGTTAAATATAATTGGTCAAAATGCGCCTGAGCAGCCTCAAAACAAAGATGTACTCAACAGGGAGGCTGACAGCTTCCTCAACATGGTTGGTGATGGGTAAGAACATGTAGAAGAGCAACCATTGCCCAGGAAAGCTACAATGTGCAAGGACAAGAGGTATAATTATGGTCGTCAAGATTTGCATCCTGACTTTTCTTCACGAGTTCTCATATATTAATAATAGTATTTGCATTCACCATGTATCTTCGAGAATCATCAAGGGAAACGCAGGCCGAAGAAGCCACTAGAGGGTCGTTTCATCATAACAACAGTCGATGATGCTGGGAGACCTGTGGCTCCGGAAGATATAGTGACCAAATTGGTGAACCACATCGGATCTCTTGTTAGGGATCACATCCCAATAAGCATTCCGTATTGGAAAGCTAATGATGCCCCTCCAGCTCCGGTACCTGAAGTAGTAGAAGGTGAAGGTGGGAATGATGAACAGGCACCGGTGGTGCGGGAAGATGTGGTCACGAACATGGACAAGGACATGCTTTGGAAACAAGTGTTAGATCACTTTGCATTTCTCAGACTTGAATGAAGACCAGCAGGCAAGTGTGCATTATTAGGCGATGCACAAGGGTCCAAATGCCTTTCAGTTGTACAAGAAGCATCTGACCACAGACTACATCAAGAAGGGGCTTACACCAGGTTTCCAGCGGAAGAGATTTGGGAAGTTAAGAGATCACTGGGATGCATTTGTGCGGCACAAGGAATCAGCATAAGCCATGAAGATGATTGAAACCAACAACATCAATCCACGTAAGAAGAAAGAATTTCATACGCTCGGGCCCAGCGGTTACAAGAAGGCCATTCCCAAATTGGATCGAAGGGAACAAGAACTAGTAGCTAGAGAAATCATACCAGCAACTCTAGATTGGGCCGAGCAGGCAAATGTCACACCTGATTTCCGAAGAGAAACCAAATGCATCTCATATGTGCGCCAGGATCAAATTACACACATATGATAGACGTCATGAGTGTAGTATCCATAAACAATAATCAAATCGTACAAGAGTTAAACCATTACATTATCTTTTTATTACACTCAGACGGTGGACTCGAAGGTCCTTAAAGCGAACAACGGTAACTAGACGATCAACTCCGTCTTCAGCTTCCACAGGCACATGACTGGGGGATCGCATGCCTCAGAACTCCTCGAAGTCACTGAAGTATTCCTCACCGTTGTTCTCCTCTGAACAGCGGTAAGCAAGGGTGAGTACACTTATGGTTGGTACTCAGCAAGTGGGGGGAAAGGTATGCAAGGTTGTCAAGGGTAGGCTAAGGTTTTGCAGCGGTTAGCATTTTAATGTTGATCAAATTTTATTAGCAAGCTCCTAATTACTAGATGTAAGTGTATCCCATCCCCTTAAAGAAAAAGTAAATAACCTAGCTTTCCAAAACAACCCTACCAAAACATGATTTAGATCCATCTTTAAGTTTCATTATCATGTGAGGGTCCAAGCCGCTCTTAACTGTGAGCACGGCTGATCGATCAGTTTTCACTCTGCAGAGGTCGTACACTTTACCCACAGCACGTGTTCCCCATGTTAGCCAAGTTAGCTAGACCCTTAAACACTTCCGAGGTGAGTGGCTAGGGGTCCACTACGAAGCCTTTACAAAGGCAATGCAAAAGACCAACAACCTACGACAGTTACAGCAGCGAAGCGGACCATAACCCTCCCTAGTGGTCAGCACCTCAGCAAAGGCGGCTACCACAAAAGAACCGGGCTATACCCCTTCAACTCCGGCCCCCTGTGCCCCTTTTGGGAAAGGCTGTCAGATAATTCACACGCCTAATTAATTGGCTTAGGGCAGAGCCATATGCCACTTTGGTTGTATTGTTTTCTTGGGTGGTTCTCCATGTTCCAATTAATTTATATGATCTTGCAATTTACCAAAGTTCACCAAAGTTCCATGATCAATATTTTATAAACATTTATTTCAACCATCCCAAGTTTAGCAACTAAGCATTTCTACCTAAAACATTTATTAAAAAGGGTTGATCAAGGCAATAGGGGTAAAATTCTAGTCATGTCCTTAAAAGGTGATTTCCCATCAAATTAATGCAATACATCAAATAAAAGTAAATATTAATTAATATGTAGTTATTGAAGACAAAGAGGAAAATGCAGAGGGGGAAGTGCACTTGCCTTCCTCTACAAACTGAGAGTCTTCTTCCTCAAAGAAAGGTTCCTCCTGATGTTCTCCGAGAGGTTGCTCAGTTGAAACAGGCACGAGATCTACGCACAAACACAATGCATACAATAAATAAATAAAACAGTATACCAATCATTGCTATAAACTAATAACACACTGATAAAAAGATTCCATGCGCTGAACGATCATTTTGATACCTTATACGTGAAAAACGGAGTTAAAACGTGAAAGATATGATTAAAACAAGATGCAAGGGCTTTTCTGTAATAAAACTAGGCTCTCAGGGACTTATTTGTAAGAAATCAGGGACCTAAAACATAATTATATATAAAAATAGAAGGTCTGTATTGAAAAAAAAGTTAAAATGGATCTTGGGTGCTATTATACAGAAAGGACAGGGGCCTAAACAAGAAAACTTGGACCTGTTTGAAAGGATCTTTAAAGGTGGAAGGGTATCGTTGTGACATTAACAAGTACAGGGTCTTTTTCACAAAGTTGCGGCTGTTGACCGGTATGTTGAAGATTGACCCGGGGCTCGGCTTGATCTGAGCCGCAAATCAACCGATGGACGGCCAGCGGCGGCGCTACGCGATCGAGCGGTGCTAGACGACGGCGTGCAGCGGCGGCGGCGGGGAAGGCTCGGGATGGGGTTCCCGGGCAACATTTCGAGCGCGGATGGGTTCTAAAGGGAGCTGGGGAGCATGTGAACTTAGGTAGGGGCCTAGGGAGCAGAGTTGAGTAGCGGTGGCGGCACAACGGCCGGCGAGGCGGGCGACGCTACTCCGGTGAGGAGCGCAGGGTGCTAGGCGACCTGGGGATTAAGAAGAGCGGCTCGGGGAGGCTTCTTAGACTACTCTGGAGCATCGACAGGGCGCATGACAAAGAAGAGGAAGCAGAGGCCCAGATCGATCCGGTAGTAGATCTCTGGCGGGCGGAAGGGGCGCCCTGGGACAGAGGGAGGCTCGGGTGAGCGGCGAGCGCGAAGAAGAAGGAAGAAAGGGCAAGAGACACTTCACCGTCGATGGGAGGCTTCACTGGCCGGCAATGGCACGGTGGCAGAGGAGCCTTGTGCGGCGGCGCGTATGGGAGCGAGGGGTGTGAGTGCGGGAGCGAGTAGTGTGTGCGAAGGGCATTGTGGAGCCTCTGCAGCGACTTAAGTAGAGCCTGAGGCGGAAGCGGGAGCGACGGCCGGTGGGGAAGGCCATCAATGGCCGGCGGCCTCAAATGCAATCAAGAGGATGGCTTGATTAGGGGAAACCGAAAGGAAATGATGGTGGGGAATGGCTTCAATGCTCCACGGCGCCCTGATTAGAGCCTTGAAGAGGCAGGGAAGTGGAAGAATCACCGGTAATGGCTGGCAGCCATCAAAGCAGACGCGGCGAAGCGAAAACAGGGGAGGGGGCTGGGGGAAGAAGATGGCGCCGATAGGCAGGCCCGGTGCGTCAGCGAGAGAAGGAGGAGGAGAGCAGAGCGGGCCGCGGTGGTTGGTTGGGCCGCGAGCTAGGCTGGGCCGCTGGGCCGAAAGGGGAGAGAGGGGAGGTTTGGGGGGGTTTTCCTTTTTTTTAAATCCTTTCTTTCAAAACTTTTTCAAACTTTAAACTCTTTTCAAACCCTTTTCAAACTTTCAAACTATTTTTAAACTTTTTAAACATCACACAATCAAACAAAAATACCATGCAAGGCAAAAGATGATGCACATGCACTTTTCTCATAAATTTTAGTAAAAGAATGTTTAATTATTCTTAGGTTCATTTTATTTGATAAACTTTAATCAAACTTTAGCTAATTAAATCTACAAATTTTGTTGCCTATATTTACTTCATGTGATGGAATTTTAGGGTGTTACAAATCCTACCCCCTTAAAGAGAATCTTGTCCCGAGATTCAGGAAGACTAAAAAACAGCTGAGGAAAATCTTCCATGAGTTCATCCTTTCTTTTCCAAGTTGCCTCTTCCTTTGAATGATGACTCCATTGCACTTTACACATCTTGATAACCTTGCTCCGAGTAACCCTTTCTGAGGTATCCAAGATTGTGATAGGATATTCTTTATAAGTCAAATCTTTTTCCATCTCAATATCTTGCAACTGTACCGGTTCTATTCTGACCTCACTTGTTCACTTCTTTAATTGTGACACATGAAATACATCATGAACTCCTCACAACTGTGCTAGCAGTTCCAACTGATAGGCTACCTCTCCTCTCCGTTCCAAGATCCGAAAAGGTCCAATAAAATGAGGTGACAACTTCCCTCTAACATTAAACCTTCACAGACCTCGGATAGATGACACTCTCAGATATGCATAATCACCCACTTCAAATACCACTTCTCTTCTACGAGGATCGACATAACTCTTCTGTCGTGACTCTGCAACTTTAAGATTTTCCCGAATTATCTCAACTTGCTTTTTGGCTTCTCTTATGCTATCCGGCCCAAAAAGCTGGCTTTCACAGAACAAAGGTGTTCTGCATTTTCTCCCGTACAAAGCTTTGAAAGGTACCATTTTAATGCTAGACTGATAGCTATTATTATAAGCAAACTTTGCATAAGGCAAACTCTTGTCCCAACTACCTAAATGCTTCAAAGCACAAGCCCTTAACATATCCTCTAAGATTTGATTTGTTCTTTCGGTTTGTCCATCTGTTTGAGGATGATAAGCTGAACTAAAATTTAACTTTGTATCCATTGACTCATGCAACTTCTGCCAAAAACGTGAGGTGAATTGAGTGCCTCGATCAGATACTATCTTCTTCAGAACTCCATGTAAACACACTATTCTTGAATTGTATAACTCTGCTAACTTGACCCCAGTGTATGTCGTCTTTACTGGTATAAAATGTGCAACTTTGGTTAACCTATCCACAATAACCCATATAGAGTCATACCCATCACGAGTACGAGGTAAACCCACAATGAAGTCCATACTAATCTCTTCCCATTTCCACTCGGGTATTTTCAAAGGTTGAAGCAACCCTGCTGGTCTTTGATACTCTACTTTTACTCTCTGACATGTGTCACATAAAGCTACGTGAGCTGCCACATCCTTTTTCATTCCATACCACCAATACCTTTGTTTTAAATCTTGGTACATCTTAGTACTTCCAGGATGAATAGAATAAGCTGAGTCATGTGCTTCCTTCAATATGGTCTCACGCAATTGTTTAATCTCGGGCACACAAATTCTATTCTTGAACCATACCGTTCCTTGTTCATCTTCCCTAAAATTCTGGAACCTTATCCAGCTTTATCAATCTCTTATACTCCTTAATCTTCTCGTCTGTCAATTGCCCTTTTATAATCTCCTGCTCAAGTGTCGACTCAATCTTTAATGTTAAGGTCTCATTCTGAGCAACAATTCCCAAATTAAGTTGTGCCATCTCCCAACATAACTCCTAAGGCATCAATCGACCTATTAGCATATTGGCCTGATTTTTCTGACTCAATGCATCTGCCACAACGTTTGCTTTCCTGGGGTGATATTGAATATCCAGATCATAATCCTTGATTAATTCTAACCATCTTCGTTGTCTTAGATTAAGATCCTTCTGTGTAAAGATATACTTCAGACTTTTATGGTCGGTGAAAATCTGACACTTATTTCCAATAATATAATGCCTCCAGATTTTGAGGGCATGCACAATTGCAGCTAGCTCGAGATCATGAGTAGGATAATTCTGCTCATGTTTCCTTAATTGTCTTGAAGCATAAGCTACGACCTTTCCTTCCTGCATCAACACACAACCTAGACCTTGCCGAGAAGCATCACAATACACGTCAAATCCTTTGTGAATATCCGGCATTATCAACACAGGAGCCGTGGTCAATCTCTTCTTTAATTCTTCAAAACTGGCTTGACACTTGTCATCCCACTTAAATTCTTTACCTTTCTCTAGTAAGGTTGTAAGAGGTTTCACAATCTTCGAGAATCCCTCGATAAATCTGCGATAGTATCCCGCAAGTCCAAGGAAACTTTTGATCTTCGGTACATTCTTAGGCAGACTCCAGTTCAGCACATCCCGAACTTTACTTGGATCCACTACAATCCCACCATTAGTGATAATGTGTCCATGAAAACAGACCTCCTTTAACCAGAAATCACACTTGCTAAACTTGGCATAAAGTTGATGTTCTCGAAGCTTCTGCTACACGAGTCTTAAATGTTCCTCGTGTTCTTCCTCACTCCGAGAAAACACCAAAATGTCATCAATAAATACCACGACAAACTTGTCAAGATACTCCATAAACACTTTGTTCATCAAGTACATGAAGTATGCTGGAGCATTGGTTAAGCCAAACAACATCACAGTGAACTCATATAACCCATACCTAGACGTGAATGCCGTCTTCAGAATATCCTCCACTCGAATTTGCAACTGATGATAACCCGATCAGAGATCTACCTTAGAGAAAAATTTTGCTCCTCTCATTTGATCAAACAAATCCTTGATCTGGGGTAAAGGGTATTTATTTTTTATGGTGACTTCATTAAGGGATCGATAATCTATACACAACCTCCTAGATCCATCTTTTTTATCCACAAAGAGAGTGGGGGCTCCCCATGGTGAAGAACTTGGATAGATAAACCCTTTACTGAGTAATTCTTCTATTTATTTCTTAAGTTCAGCTAAGTCTTTAACATCCATTCTATATTATCTTTTTGATATAGGAGCAGTACCAGGTATAAGTTCAATACTGAATTCAATGTCACAGTCAGGTGGCATACCTGGTAGATCATCCGGAAACACATCGGGATACTCGTTTACTACTTTTATGTATTCCAAGGCTTTGCCTTTTGTTGAATTCACAGTGCCACTATTAGATGAGGGGGTACCCATATATTCAATTCTTTCTCCTTGTGGGCTGGTTAATAGCACTGACTTCTTCCGGCACTGAATAACTCCATCACAACTCCGTAACCAATCCATACCTAGGATCACATCTATTCCCCAAGACTTTAAGACTACTAGGTTGGCCACAAATTCTACTCCCATGATTTTAATATTCACTTGTGGGCATATTTGACCAGTTTTCATCTCACCACCCGGGGAACTAACTGAAACGAACCGGATTTCCAAGAATGGAAACCTGATCCCTGCACCTCGGTGATAGTCCCAGAAGGCTATCACGTGCAAAGCCCTGTCTCAGAAAGTAAAGAAAACCAAACAACAGAAGGGAATATATGAAGGTTCACATAATATTATTATAATAATTAAGCATCTGAGTACAGCATTACGGCACATGCCGGGTACAAGTCCAACGGTACTGAATCAAACAGAGTAAACATCTACGCAGCGGCTCTCATGTAGCGAAGTAGACTCCATATCCGCAGGCAAGCTCGAGTGTAGGGCGAGCCACGGACCTCCCATCCATCATGCTCAAAGTCGTAGTCCGGCTCCTGGTCTGAAAACCCATCATCTACTCGATAAGCGAGTAGGTCATGTCAGCTTCCCAACAAAGAGCATAAGCAAAAGAGAATAATACTATTATGTACGACTACTCCTATTTATGGCTATAGAAGGTTATGCAAGCGGCGGTAGCAACATCAAGGAATGCAGAAATGTCGAGAGGTCACCATCTCCGAGGAGATCCACACCTCCGAGGACAACGCCTCCGGGGTCAACACCCCAAACAAGGAAAGAACACCAAGCACTGGATCTCAACAGAGACACAGCATCCCACTCTCATCTGCGACATGGAGTCACCAACTCCTATCCCCACGTCTCAACAGCACGAAGCCGGGCTCACACACTCAGGAGAGAGAAAGCAGCACAAAAGAATACTAGCCAGGTGAGAGATCAAAAGGGTTGTTCATACCAGTGGACACGAACTATAGCTATAGGTTTAACACTCTGTAGAGGTTGTACAACTGGACCCGCCGAGTAGAGCAGAATCGGATGCCTACGATCCACATCTCTACCTAACGGCCGGAGACCTAGTAGTGGATGGCACTCTCCTGCCTCTCTGAGCCTGACTCGTCCTGACTGGGGTGCGAAACTTGCCACCAGGGCCTCGAAGCTGTGAAACCATCCCCGGAGGACCAGGTGCGACCGAGGACCAGTGGAGGGTCGCTCCTTCGTGATGAGTGATTGACAACGTTGTGTGGACTGATGCTTGTCTAAGTGTGCAGGCACAGGTTGTGGCTTGACTCGTGTCGGTGCAGGTAAAGAACAAGCACGAAAGGCCTTAGCCGTGGCGGCCTCCGGGTGATGGAGAGGCAAGTAGGCTTGGTTCGATGGACCCAGTGGCCGATGGGGTCAAGTGCGAGCCGTGCGATGCAAGACTAGCGGGCTGAAGTCGTGAACATGGGCTGGTGCAACGTAGCGGATGGAGCCCAAAGCTTGCACGTGTGGTTTGGTGGTTTGCCCACAAAACCATGAGGTGGACGGTTTCTTGGTTTGGGCCGCAAAACCAAGCCCGGAGTCCCAAGGCGATGGAGACGGTGATCCGGTAGCTTCGGGAAGCTTCGAGGCAGAGGGCACATGGCGTGATCATGGGGTTTGCGTCGATGTGAAGCGAAGCCGCGGTGGAAGCGTGTCCGTCCGATGAAGACTTGACCAAAATGCCCCTAAGGGGTTGTATCTTCATTTCAAGCAGTAGGGGTAGCGTGGTCATTTACCTCCCTCTGATGGACTTCGTATAAATAGTGGAGAGGTGGATGGCATCTCTCTCTCTCTGGGACTGTAGGTTTTCCTCCCCCAGTAGATTGCTCTGAACTGCTTCTTTTCCCTTTGTATTCCATAGGCTAGATTCTTGTATAGACTCTGACCTCTGGATTTATGGAAGCATTCAGCGTTGCGGTGATCTCCTAGTCCTCTGTGATTTTTGTGTCAATATCAGGGCTATTTTTGGTAGTTTCGTTCTTCACTCGATTCGGGGATTTGTGGGTGTTTTCCTTCGGATTTCTTTGAGGAGATCATGGGTGGACGCCTTGCGCATCTTTGAGTGTGATCTTGACTCCTCAAACGCCATGGAGAGCCTTCGATTCGTGAGTTTTTGGCCAGAGTTCTAGTTCTTGGTGCAGTCTGTGTGATCCGCGATTCCCGGCGATTTAGTGGCTTAGAGGTCGAGATTTTTGGGGCATAGCTTCCTCTTGTGTTGCTTATCATCTCCCCCAAATCTTGTCTCAAGAGCTTTTGGCATTTGGGAGATCCGGTGATGGATTTGGAGAGTTGACTTCGTGAGCTCGAGCTCGAGCAGCTCTGTCCGGGGCTAGCGGACAGTCCGCGAGGACCCCGTGGACAGTCCGCGTGCCTAGGGTTCGTCGTGTGTTCTTCGTGTTCTTGCGCATCTTCGTTTTGATCCATTTCGGCCCTAGGGTTTTGTTGCACGAGGTTTGGTGGACAGTCCGCGAGTGCTTCACTGACGGTCCACGCGGTCGAGATTTTGTCTGGGATGCCTCGAGGTTTGTCTGGGGTTTTCAGCGATGTTGGCGGACAGTCCGCCTAGGCCTCACGGACGGTCCGCGACACTGGCGGACAGTCCGCGTGGCCTCTTTGGACGGTCCGAATTTCGGCTTGCATCTCTGGTGGTTCTGTTGTTCATTTTGGACAATCCGGGCCGTACCCGCAGACAGTCCGCCGTACTCTAGCGGACGGTCTGCCCGTACCAGCCGCACAGTCCGCGCCTAGCGTTTCCAGATTATGCCAAGTGCTTTGGTTCTTGTCTAGTTGCTTCCGCTCTTTGCACCTAGGCTTGTCTCTTGTTCTTCTAGGCATGTGTGTGCCTTGTTTGGGGCTTCCTTTGTGTGCGCGAGCTTTTGGAGTGGCAATCGGGTTACAGGCCGAGTTCAACCTTCGGGAAGAATTTTTATCGGCTCCCATTCACTCCCCCCCCCTCTCTGGTCGCCCTATTCGGTCCTTCACTACTCGGGGGGTATAACCCGTCACCCTCACACGATCACACCGATCCGCCTACATGCTGGATGCCATCCACCTGCTAGTTCTCGGACCGAACCCCGCCCATAACAAGGCGAACGGTTTGTACGAAAATAGCCCAAAGATCAAGGTCGCACAGTGGATCGGTCCTTAATTGCAAGAGCGAGCACTCACCAACTCCCACCGAATGACAAGCCGCTAGGGCGGGAGGTCAAGTCGCATCTCCCCTAGACAGGCGTTCACAAGTAACCAAAGCGGCTCGCTCCCGCGGTAACACATCAAGGGTACACACTCACCCAGAACACACGCTAGAATACCGAGATATCCCAATCTCAGTCCAATCCAGAGATCCATCCATAACTAAGGGTAAAATATATGGATGAATAAAGCTGAGAACTATCTAGGTGTCTGTAGCTAGTTCCAAAAGTAGGTATTTCAAGGACAGGATACACAATTCCAAGGCATGGCTAATCAATTGTCTATGCAATTCAAAAACATGCGTAAATAATAATTAAGCACTAGCAACTAAAGCATGCATAGGATCTAAATGGTTGGGAGTGACATGACACCTGGATGGTGTCTGTAGTCCTAGTCTGGGTTGAAGTCAGGGTCGTAGGCCTCCTCCGGGTGGTAGCTCAGGTCTGTGCAGCACGAGATACGAGACGCTAAATTACCGGTAATCAACTAAGCATAAATCCAAAGAAACCCAATTTTAAAAGATCCAAAAAGATCCAAACTAGCTACAAACAGCACCGTCTCATTTTTAGAAAAATAATGAAATTGGTTTCATATTTTTCGGAGTTATAAATAATTAGTTATGAATTTTCAAAAGTTTATAGATTTATAAATTAATTTCCAAATTCATTTATAAATCAAAAAAGGATTTTTAATTTTGAAAATAGGTGATGACGTCAGCATGACGCCAGCGTCACAGGTTAGTGGGCCTTAATGGGCCGAATCTGTTAGTTGGCCGAATTAGGCCCAATGGACTCAGCCTAGTGGGCCAACCGAGCTAAGTCCAACAAATCACCCTGGATTAAATTCCGAGTTCAAAAGATAAAAGAAAAGGGCTCGGCACATGGGCTATAATGGGCTACGGCCCATGCGTTGCCACCTTTGCATTCAGCAGAAATGTCTAGCGGTCCTCCCTGGACTTGACTGGGTTGCAGCGACACCCCACACCACGCGCGCATGCGTGGACGCGCCCCGGCGCGCGGCCAGCTACGACGGCGTGCGGCGATATGCGGCCACAGCCGCTCCGGCGCTCGTGTAAGCGAGGGTTGGAGATCCCTAGGACCTGACGGTCACCTCGGCGCAGCCGCAGCTCTGGAGTGGAGCAACTGGGCACGGGTCAGGCGCGACGCGGTGACGCTCTCAGCGTGAAGCAAAGGCGATTGCGGCAACAAAGCGAAAACAACACCGGTGATTCACGGATGCAGATCGAGCACACAAGTTAGCGGCGCAACAACGCAGCTTGGCTTGCACATGGGCGTGCTCGCCAGGGCACAAGCGCGTGCACAGGAAAAGCCTGGCCGCGACATGGCCAGCCAGCGCGCGCGGATCCTCTGCTAGCCAAGGCCGCGGCGCGGCGCACGCAGCAGCGGCGACAACGAATCCTCCAGGCGTGGTGGCCACGCACATGGGTGTGAGCAACTCGAGCACACGCGCACACACACACAAGCATGACGGTGAGATTTGGCTCATGCGCACGAACACGCGCGTAGCACAGCAGTGCTCTGGCGCGTCGCGGTGGAGTCGATGGCGGCGGGTTAGCGACCAACGGCCTGCCTGCTCGTGCTGGGGTGCATGGCGGCAACAAGGGAAAGAGGTTCCTGTAGAAGATTGGTGGCACGAAGGCCAGACAGGGGCTAGTTAACGAGCTCGAGGCTCGGCGCACGGCGCGACGGCCGGCGCGGCATGGCGCAGGGGCACACTCCCAGGCATCACAGGAAGGTCAAGGGAGGAAGGGAAGAAGAAGGGCAGAACGGTGCTCAGGGTGGGGCGAAGGTGTAGTCGTGGCCGTGACTAGCGTCGGGGAAGCGGCGGTGAAGTCACGGCGGCACGGTGAGTCGATACGGCGGCATCTTCCTCTGCTCCGGCTCCTGCTCGGCAGGAACAGCTCGTTCCACAGCCCGATCAGCTTCGGCTTCTACGGCTCCGGCGATGGTGAGGTGGCATGGTGGTGAAGTGCGCCCCTCCTTCTCCTCTTCCCCCTTCTCCTCCTCCTCCCCTCTCTTCTCCTCTCGACGGTGGAACAGGGGAACCAAAGGGGAGAGACCCCAATTGCGAGTTGCCTTGTAACAAGGGCTCATCGGGGGGATTAAAAGCTCGAGCACGTCGAGGCGAGGGCAGATTGGTCACGGCGGGGGCTCCTACTGGCTGCTACGAGGCGGATGCCGACGTGGCGGAGCGGTAGTAGCTGGCGGGCGCCTGTACGCGTCATGGGGCAAGGGTAAATGGGGGAAATCCCCGGGCGGTGCGCTAGCACGGTCGCATGGCTCGGCGTCCGGGCCACAGGCGCGGTCGGGGGCCTGTCCCCTGGCCTGGTGCGGCACGCGCGCACGTGCGCGGCAGCGATACTGGGTAGGTGTGTGTGTGGTCCGAGCGGGGGAAGACGAAGACCGGCTGGGTCCCACTCGTCAGCGGCACAGCGAAAGGGTATGGCGCGGTGGAGAGCTGGGCCGCGATACTGGGCCGGTCGCTGGGCTGGATCAGGCAGGCTGGCGGAAGAACAAGGTGCACAGTCGCTTGCGGGCTTAAAGATGGAGGTGGTCGGTTGGACTTTGAAGGCGGTCAGCTGGCCCAAGTTAGTTAGTTTGGTTTCGAAATTAGTTTGAATATATGTTTACACTTAATATATGAATTTGATTTGAGTCAAATTCAAAGCACACACAAATAAATCCAAGTAAAAACCATGAACTCCAAATCACAAACTTTACCATAATTTGAATTTATATTTTTATAATTAGGTTTTATTTATATAAAATTTAGGTGAGTGGCTAGAAAAGGGTTTAAATTAAGGGGACACTTCAGCAAATAGACAAAAGTTCAAATTTTCACACATTTTCATACTTCTAATTTTCTCGGATGTTACATTCTCCCACACCACCGGGAATCTCGTCCTCGAGATTTAAGCTCCATCCTATCCCTCGAACAAGTGAGGGAACTCTCTCCTGAGGTCGGCTTCCTTCTCCCAGGTTGCTTCTCGCTCCGTGTGGTGGCTCCACAGCACCTGGTAGTAAGGAATGGTGGTCCTTCTGGTTTCCTTTGTTGCCCTGCCCAAGATCTTCTCTGGGTACTCTGCATACTCCAGGGTGTTCTGCTGGTCGAGTATCTCAATCGGGACTTGCTTTGCCTGCACTTCCTTCTCACTCTTCTTCAACTGTGACACGTGAAACACGGGGTGTACAGCGGACATCTCCTCTGGTAGTGTGAGCTTGTAAGCGAGCTTCCCAACTCTCTGAGTGATCTGGTACGGTCCCACGTACCTCGGGGCAAGCTTCTGCTTCACAGCAAACCTCTTGGTTCCTCTCATCGGGGACACTTTCAGGTAGACGAAGTCTCCCACCTCGAACGACAAGTCTCTCCTGTGTCGGTCGGCGTAGCTCTTCTGTCTCCTCTGGGCAATCTTTAGGTTGTCTCGAACCTTCTCCACTTTCTCCTCAGCTTCCTGTATAGCATCTACCCCAAAGACCATCCTCTCTCCTACCTTAGACCACATCAAGGGTGTGCTGCACTTTCTCTCATAGAGTGCCTCGAAAGGTACCATCTTGAGACTTGCTTGAAAGCTGTTGTTGTAAGAGAACTCTGCATAGGCCAAACTGCCCTCCCAATCTATGACGTAGGTCAAAGCACAAGCTCTTAGCATATCCTCTAACACTTGGTTTACTCTCTCTGTCTGCCCATCCATCTGAGGGTGAAAAGCTATGTTGTAGCTGAGTGTGGTCCCTATCCTATCGTGAAAGCTCTACCAAAACCTTGCTATGAACTGGGGCCCTCGGTCGGACACTATGCTCCTCGGTGCTTCGTGTAGTCTGAGTATGTGGTCCACGTATAAGTCTGCCAACTGGTCTGTCGTGTATCGAATCTTCACTAGTACAAAGTGAGCAACCTTGGTCAGCCGGTCCACTATGACCCAAACAGAATCGTTGCCTTTCTGTGTCCGGGGTAGTGCCACCACAAAGTCCATGGAGATGTCATCCCACTTCCATTGAGGAATATCCAACGGTTTCAACAGTCTGGCAGGCCTCTGGTGCTCTACCTTCACTCGACTGCAAGTGTCACAACAAGCCACGTAGTAGGCTATGTCCTTCTTCATATCCTTCCACCAGAAACTCTGCTTCAACTCTTGCTACATCGTTGTGCTTCCTGGGTGAATAGAGTACCTCGAATCATGAGCTTCTCTCAGAATTTTCCCTCGAAGTTCCTTGTCCTGCGGGACACAGATCCGACCTTTCAACCACACGGTTCCTTCTTCATCGATCCGGTAGTCCTCAGCTTTGCCTTCCAACATCAGCTCTCGAACAGCTCCAACCTCTTTGCAAGCTTTCTGTGCCTCCCGAACCCTTCCTTCAGGTCGTAGGTCACTTGAAGTTCGTTGAGTTGTCCTTGCTCCACAATCTCAAGCTGAAACTGCTCTAGCTCATTCGTGAAGTGCTGGCTGCTCCTGCCTCACCATCAAGTTGTTGCAATAGGACTTTCTGCTCAGTGCATCTGCCACAACGTTTGCCTTGCCTGGGTGGAAGTGAATCTCTAGGTCGTAGTCCTTGATCAGCTCTAACCACCTCCTCTGCCTCATGTTCAGCTCCGACTGAGTAAAGAAGTACTTCAGACTCTTGTGATCGGTGTACAGCTCACACTTGTTCCTAATCAAGTAGTGCCTCCAAATCTTCAGAGCGTGAACGATTGTAGCTAGCTCCAAGTCGTTAGTAGGGTAGTTCTCTTCGTGCTTCTTGAGCTACCTCGACGCATAAGCAACAACTTTGCCCTCTTGCATCAACACACATCCCAATACTTGCTTCGAGGCATCACAGTACACCACGAAATCCTTCTTGATATCTGGCAGGGTAAGAATCAGAGCTATCGTGAGCCTCTTCTTTAACTCCTGGAAACTCCTCTCACAAGCCTCTGACCACACAAAGTTCTTGTCGTTCTTCAACAGCTCTGTCATTGGCTTTGCTATCTTGGAGAAGTTTTCTATGAACCTCCTGTAGTAACCTGCCAACCCGAGAAAGCTCCTGATATCTGTCACTATGAGCGGCTGCTCCCACTTGGTAACTGCTTCCACCTTCGAAGGGTCGACTGCAACTCCCTCAGCTGACAACACGTGACCCATGAAAGCAACTTCCTCCATCCAGAACTCACACTTGCTAAACTTAGCGTACAACTTCTGCTGTCTCAGCCTCTCCATCACTATCCAAAGGTGCTCTTCATGTTCTTCTGCTGTCTCAGAGAAGATCAGTATATCATCGATGAACACCACCACGAACTTGTCCAGCTCTTCCATGAAGACCTTGTTCATGATGTTCATGAAGTACGCCGGGGCGTTGGTCAGCCTGAAAGAAACCACTACGAACCCGTACAGGCCGTACCGAGTCGTGAAAGCTATCTTCAGGATATCCTGGTCGTGAATCTTCATCTGGTAGTACCCTGACCTCAAGTCAATCTTGGAAAAGAACTTGGCCTTTCGCAGCCTGTCTAGCAAGTCATCAATCCTGGGCAAAGGGTACCGGTTCTAGGTCGTAATCGTGTTGAGAGTCCGGTAGTCCACACACATCCTCTTGGTGCCATCCTTCTTATCCACAAACAGAACTAGCGAACCCTAAGGTGAGGCACTCGGCCAAATAAACCCTTGCTCTAGCAATTTCTTGAGTTGCTTCTTCAGCTCATCAAGTTCATCCGCGGACATCCAGTACGGGCTCTTGGCCACTGGTCCAGCTCCTGGCATCAGCTTAATCACAAACTCAATGTCCCGATCTGGTGGTAGCTCGGTCAACTCCTCCGGAAACACATCGGGATACTCCCTCACCAACGGAACTTCCTCCATGCTCCTTCCTTTCATGTTGCACAACATCGGCGTCCACCTGTGGCCCTGTGGCTTGATCAACACTCTGGCTTCACTAGGGTGCTCCAACTGTACGTATACTGGGTTGCAGTTCACTAATCCTTTGTGCTAAGCTAACCACTCCATCCCAAGTATCACGTCGATCCCGGTCGACTCCAAGACTGTCAAGTCTGCCACAAACAACTGCTTCTCGAACACCATGTTCACTCCTCTACACTCCAACGTACTCCGTTTCTCCCCTAGCGGAGAACTAGTAACTATAGGCCGTGGTCTGGGCTTAGTTGGTAATGACCTTTCCTTTACAAACTTGGTAGAAATGTACAAAAACTGAGCACCGGTGTCAAACAGAACGGTAGCCATAACTAAATCAACTAAAAACTCACCGAGAGCCACGTCTGGTGCTGCGGCTACCTCCTCTATGGTAAAGTGGTTCAGTCTGCCTCGAGTGGGCGGTGGTGCGCTCTTCTGCTGGTTCTGCTGGGGCTGTCCTCCTAGAGCTGGTGCCTTCACCGGTGTCTGGTACTGAGTGTTCCTGTTCTGTCTTCCCTGTTGAAGCTTCTGGGGGCACACGGTGGACTTGTGGCCTAACTGACGGCAGTAGTAGCAGGTGATCTGTGAGCTGTCGTAGGCTGGCGGCTGCTGCGGCCTGGGCTTCCACTGTCCCGAACCTCCACTACCTCCGGCGTGACCTCTACTCTGCTGGGAGTACTGAGTCTGCTGCTGCTGCGGATACGGGCGCTGCCTCTGCGGTGGGTACTAGGGTGGAGCTGACCTCTGTTGCTGGTGTGAGCCCTGGTGCCCTGCACGGTCTGCACGCTGCCTCTTCTCTCCATGGACCTCCACGTAGTCCAACCTCGACTTCTCCACGACCAAGGCCTTGCCCAACAGGGCGTGAATTGTGGCACAGTCATGAGCAGCCAGGTGGTGCGCCATCCCTCTGTGGAGTCCCTTACGATACCAGTACATCTTCTTCTTCTTGGTGTTGGAGTCATCTGGCGCGTACCGCATCAGCTCCTGGAAGCGGTTGGTGTACTCCTGCACTGACATCTGTCCCATCCTCAGGTGCCTGAACTCGTCTGCCTTTCTGTCCATCACCGCCTCCGAGATGTGGAACTCCATGAAAGCCTCCACAAACTCCGCCCACGTGATGTGGGTTGGGTCCTCGTGCGTGTCATAGTAGCTGTCCCACCAAGCTCCTGTAGTGCCGACCAGCTGGTGCGCGGCAACTGACACACACTCCTCCTCTAAAAGGTCCGTGAGCTCTAGCTTTTTCTCGATCTCCCTCAACCAGTTGTCGGCCACAAGCGGGTCTGCTGAGTTGTCAAAGGTCGGCGGGCGCAGCTTGGAGAAACCCTCCACTCTCTTCTGCAAGCTCTATGGCTGGTCACTAAAGTTCCTCCAGTTGTTGTTGTTCTGGGCCACTACGTTGGCGATCGTCTGCATCAGCTGGGTCTGAAGTGCCATCACTGCTGCTAGGTTGGGCGGTGCCGGCTGCTCCGGTTCCTGCTCTGGCT
The DNA here is from genome assembly GCA_036936925.1 of Cenchrus fungigraminus. NCBI lineage: Eukaryota > Viridiplantae > Streptophyta > Magnoliopsida > Poales > Poaceae > Cenchrus > Cenchrus fungigraminus. Next base: position 131,301,128 of record CM072779.1, read on the forward strand.
CAAGCTTGGCCTCCTCCTCAGGCTCCTCCTCCTCTGGGGCCTCTGGGTTAGGGTTGACTGGCACTCGACCTCCTCGCCCGCCGCGGTGTCCACCACGGCGTCTGCCACATGGGGCACAGCCTCCACGGCGGCCACGACCTCGACCTCCAGTGAGGAGAGGGACGTCCTCCTGCTCGGTGTCCTCTCTGGCAGCCTCCTCGAAATGGCATAGGAGTAGTCCCGACCTCCTTACCCCTGACATCTGTTCCAAGAGTTTGAGATCGTGAGAAACGAGTTGTCAGAAATTATCTTTAAGGTACTTAAACATATAAGGAGTATCTAGCTAAGAACAATCAATTTCACATAGGCATATAAGAAGCATAAACTCCGGCAAAAGATCGATAACTCCAAACACTCATGCAAGATCACCATACAAAAGGTGTGTATCTCCAGGCCTACTCCTCAACCTTCGAGATTACACAGAAGCATGAGAGCTAATATGTGATACATATAGGGTGGTCAACTAAACATGATCGACATGAAGAACTCTACTCTAGCTGATTACAGGATCATCCCCTCAAGGTGCTTGCCTCTGAAGGGTAGCTAGTGAGTACGGTGGCGACACTGTCTTTGGACTGGGTGGAACCGAGAAGAACGGTGGGTCGTTCACTCCTGTGTAGTCTGGAATCTCAATCTCTGTTAGGTTGAAGTAGTTTGCCAAGCTCTGCAAGGCTCTGTTCATCTCAGGTGTGTCGGTACTACCTCTCGGGTAGGGTGGCTGTGCTCAAAGCTGAGTAGGTGGCAGCTCGAACGTCTCAGTCCTCAACTTAGGCCTCTTCTGTGGTGGTACCAACTCTGCAACATCTCTGAGCGCTGTCACCCGCCTTTGGTCTGAGTCTCTCCACACTGAGCTGGTCCGGCTAGCTGTTTCCTGTGCCTCATACACTCTGCCCCCCAAGTGCCACAAGTGGTTGTAGTTCTGTGTCAGTCTCTCCTCGTGTCCCCACAGCCTCAACTGGTAGTCTGTGCAAGCGGCTCCCAGTGACTCAACCAAGTACTCCTTCTCTCGCAGTCTCAACCTTTCCTCTCTGGCTGCTGTCTCCGACTCGCTCAGGGCAGTATGTGTATCCTCCAGTCTTGCTTTCAAGGTGGTGATCTCCAAGGCATTCCTCTCTGTACTAGCTCCGGCAGCTGCGAGTCCCCACTCTGTGATCTGTATGTTCCTCCTGTGTGCCTCGTTGAGAAAGAACTCCAGGTGGTTGTTCTCTCTCTCCAGCTGAGCGTTCTGTCCCATAGTGTCATCCCACTTACGCCTCAGAAACACTATCTCTGAATCGGCCCAGTAGAGTGCCTGGTCCTGAGCTTGAATGAACCTGCTAGCCATCTACTCCTTCTCATCCTTGACCCCTGTGTTCTCCTCGGTGTAAGTTGTCTCATCCTTGTGCCACCTGCTGGGGTCGTATACTGCTGTCGGTAGGACTCCGAAAGGTGTATCCTTCAGCCTCTGCTCCAACTGGTGGCACACTTTCTTCAACGCGAGCCTGGCACAACACTGGTGAGCTTCCAAGGTTGAGTTGTCAAAACACGAGACCTTGACCTCCTCCAACTCTGGCACACGTGGATCCGCTAGTATCTTTAGGGTCAGCTCTGTCGGTGACTGGTCAACAGCTGCAGTGGTGCGTCCCTCGTAGAGCACCTCACTTGTCTCCACTCCGGCTGTTTCCAGATAGTCCTTGAGGATCTTGCAGAACCCTCCGGCCCACTGGCCGTCGGTCTTGAGGGGGATCCACGTCAGCTAGTCCATCTGCACGTTGTTAGGGAAGTTAGTAAGAGTTAGTAAAGTTAATCAAGGTATATGTAATAAAGATCAAGGTGTTTATATAAAATTTTACAGATTGTATATAAAGCACAAGGTGTTTGGCTTTCCTATACTATCATCTGTTCATAGGCTCGTCCTACAGTCAAGCACGACTCTGATACCAACTGAAACGAACCGGATTTCCAAGAATGGAAACCCGATCCCTACACTTCGGTGATAGTCCTAGGAGGCTATCACGTGCAAATCCTTATCTCAGAAAGTAAAGAAAACCATACAACAGAAGGGAATATATGAAGGTTCACATAATATTATTATAATAATTAAGCATCTGAGTATAGCATTACGGCACATGCCGGGTACAAGTCCAACGGGACTGAATCAAACAGAGTAAACATCTACGCAACGGCTCTCATGTAGCGAAGTAGACTCCATATCTACAGGCAAGCTCGAGTGTAGGGCGAGCCTCAGTCCTCCCATCCATCGTGCTCAAAGTCGCAGTCCGGCTCCTGGTCTGAAAACCCATCATCTACTCAATAAGCGAGTAGGTCATGTCAGCTTCCCAACAAAGAGCATAAGCAAAAGAGAATAATACTATTATGCATGAGTACTCCTATTTATGGTTGTAGAAGGTTATGCAAGCAGCGGTAGCAACATCAAGGAATGCAGAAATGCCGAGAGGTCACCATCTCCGAGGAGATCCACACCTCCGAGGACAACACCTCCGGGATCAACACCCCAAACAAGGAAAGAACACCAAGCACTGGATCTCCACCGAGACATAGCATCCCACTCTCATCTGCGACGTGGAGTCACCAACTCCTATCCCCATGTCTCAACGGCACGAATCCGGGCTCACACACTCAGTGGAGAGAAAGCAGCACAAAATAATACTAGCCAGGTGAAAGATCAAAAGGGCTATCCATACCAGTGGACACGGACTATAGCTATAGGATTAACACTCTGCAGAGGTTGTACAACTGGACCCGCCGAGTAGAGCAGAATCAGATGCCTCCGATCCACATCTCTACCTAACAGCCGGAAACCTAGCAGTGGATGGCACTCTCTTGCCTCTCCGAGCCTAACTCATCCTGACTGGGGCACGAAACTTGCCAGCAGGGCCTCGAAGCTGTGAAACCATCCTCGGTGGAGCCGGGGTGACGTCTACTCAGGGGGGTACAACCCGTCCCACTCAGACAATCACACCGATCCGCCTATAGGCTGGATGCCATCCACCTACCAGTTCTCAGACCGAACCCCGCCCATAACAAGGCGAACGGGTTGTACGAAAATAGCCCAAAGATCAAGGTCACACTGTTGCTCGGTCCTTAATTGCAAGAGCGAGCACTCACCAACTCCCACCGAATGACACGCCGCTAGGGCGGGAGGCCAGATCGCATCTCCCCTAGACAGGCATTCACAAGTAACCAAAGCGGCTCGCTCCCGCGGTAACACGTCAAGGGTACACACTCACCCAAAACACACGCTAGAATACCGAGATATCCCAATCTCAGTCCAATCCAGAGATCCATCCATAACTAAGGGTAAAATATATGGATGAATAAAGCTAGGAACTAGCTAGGGGTCTGTAGGTAGTTCCAAAAGTAGGTATTTCAAGGACAGGATAAACAATTCCAAGGCATGGTTAATCAATTGTCTATGCAATTCAAAAACATGCGTAAATAATAATTAAGCACTAGCAACTAAAGCATGCATAGGATCTAAATGGTTGGGAGTGACATGACACCTGGTTGGTGTCCGTAGTCCTGGTCTGGGTTGAAGTCAGGGTCGTAGGCCTCCTCCGGGTGGTAGCTCGGGTCTGTGCAGCACGAGATACGAGACGCTAAATTCCCAGCAATCAACTAAGCATAAATCCAAAGAAACCCAATTTTAAAAGATCCAAAAAGATCCCAACTAGCTACAAACAGCACCGTCTCATTTTTAGAAAAATAATGAAACTGGTTTCATATTTTTCGGAGTTATAAATAATTAGTTATGAATTCTCAAAGGTTTATAGATTTATAAATTAATTTCCAAATTTATTTATAAATCAGAAAAGGATTTTTAATTTTGAAAATAGGCGATGACGTCAGCATGATGTCAGCGTCACAGGTTAGTGGGCCTTAATGGGCTGAATCTGTTAGTTGGCCGAATTAGGCCCAATGGACTCAGCCCAGTGGCCCAACCGAGCTAAGTCCAACAAATCACCCTGGATTAAATTCCGAGTTCAAAAGATAAAAGACAAGGGGCCGGCACATGGGCTGTAATGGGCTAGGGCCCATGTGTTGCCACCTTTGCATTCAGCAAAAAAGTCCAGCGGTCCTCCCTGGACTTCACTGGGTTGCAGCGACACCCCACGCCACGCGCACGTGCGTGGGCGTGCCCCGGCGCGCGGCTGGCAGCGACGGCGTGCGATGATATGCGGCCATAGCCGCTCCGGCGCTCGTGTAAGCGAGGGTTGGAGTTTCCTAGGACCTGACGGTCACCTCGGTGCGGCCGCAGCTCTGGAGTGGAGCAACTAGGCACGGGCGAGGCGCGACGCGGCGGCGCTCTCGGCATGAAGAAGAGGCGACGACGGCGACAAAGCGAAAACACCAGCGGCGATTCACAGATGCAGATCGAGCACACGAGTTAGCGGCACAACAACGCAGCTTGGCTTGCACATGGGCGTGCTCGCCAGGGCACAAGCGCGCGCACAGGCAAAGTATGGCCGCGACATGGCCAGCCGGTGCGCGCGGATCCTCGGCGAGCCAAGGCCTCGCCGCGATGCACACAGCAGCGGCGGCAACGAATCCTCCCAGCGCGGCGGCCACGCACATGGGTGTGAGCGACTCGGGCACACGCGCGCACACACACACAAGCGCGGTGGCGAGATTTGGCTCACGCGCATGAACACGCGCGCAGCACAGCAGTGCTCCAGTGCGTCGCAGCGGAGTCGATGGCGGCGGGTTAACGGCCAACGGCCTACCTGCTCGTGCTGGGGTGCGCGGCGGCGACATAGGAAAGAGGTTCCTGCAGAAGATCGGCAGCACGAAGGCCGGACAATAGCTAGTTAATGAGCTCAAGGGTCGGCGGACGGCGCGACGGTCGGCGCAGCGTGGCGCAGGGGCACGCTCTCGGGCATCACAGGAAGGTCAAGGGAGGAAGGGAAGAAGCAGGGTAGAACGGTGCTCAAGGGAGGTAGTCGTGGTCGTGACGAGAGTCAGGGAAGCGGCGGTGAGTTCATGGCGGCGCGGCGAGTCGATGCAGCAGCGTCTTCCTCTGCTCCGGCTCCTGCTCGGTGCGGACAGCTCGTTCCTCGGCCCGATCAGCTTCGGTTTCTACGGCTCCGGCGACGGTGAGGTGGCGCGGCGGTGAAGCGTGCCCCTCCTTCTCCTCTTCCCCCTTCTCCTCCTCCTCCCTCTCTTCTCCTCTCGGCGGCAGAACAGGGGAACCAAAGGGGAGAGACCCCAATTGCGAGTTGCCTTGTAACACGGGGCTCACCCAGGGGTTAAGAAGCTCGAGCACGTCGAGGCGAGGGCAGATTGGTCACAGCAGGGGCTCCTACTGGCTGCTATGGGGCGGATGCTGACGTGGTGGAGCGGCAGTGGCTGGCGAGCACCTGTTTGCATCATGGCGCAAGGGCAAAAGGGGAAATTCACGGGCGGTGCGCGGGCGCGGACACCTAGCTCGGCGTCCATGCCACAGGCGCGGTCGGGGGCCTGTCCCATGGCCTGGTGCGGCGTGTGCGCGCGTGCGCGGTGGCAGTGCGGGGCAGGTGTGTGCGTGGTCCGGGCGGGGGAAGACGAAGACCGGTCGGGTCCCACTCGTCAGCAGCACAGCGAAAGGGTATGGCGCGGCGGAGAGCTGGGCTGCGATACTGGGTCGGTTGCTGGGCTGGATCAGGCAGGCTGGCGGAAGAACAAGGTGCAAGGTGGCTTGCGGGCTTAAAGATGGAGGTGGTCGGTTGGACTTTGTAGGCGGTCAGCTGGCCCAATTTAGTTAGTTTGGTTTTGAAATTAGTTTGAATATATGTTTACACTTTATATATGAATTTGATTTGAGTCAAATTCAAAGCACATACAAATAAATCCAATTAAATACGATGAACTCCAAATCACATACTTTACCATAATTTGAATTTATATTTTCATAATTAGGTTTTATTTATATAGAATTTAGGTGAGTGGCTAGAAAAGGGTTTAAATTAAGGGGACACTTCACCAAATAGACAAAAGTTCAAATTTCACACATTTTTGTACTTCTAATTTTCTCAGATGTTACACTAACTATCAATGGTGCCTTCATAGAACTCATAGGTATGTTATGCTTTGCCACAAATTGTTGAGTTATGAATGAATGCGATGCTCCCGAATCAAATAAAATTGTAGCAGGTATAGAATTGACGGGAAACGTACCCAGTACAACGCTGGAGTCATTCTGGGCTTGCTCCACTGACACATGATTCACCCTGCAACGCATAATGTTCTGCTGGCCTCTCTTGTTTGGAGCTTGTGGAGTGCGAGGCTGAGACGACGACTGACCAGGCCTCTGGCCATTGTCCTTCTGAGGAGTCTGCATCACTCGTTTTGGACAGTTGTTGGCACAATGTCCCAGCTCACCACATTTGAAACATCCACTAGGCTGGATAGGAGTAGTGTTCCTCACAGGTGCCCTAGAAACATTGTTTGTGCGATTCTGTTGAGGAGTGGGAGTTCGTGGTGTCTGCAAGTTGAAATGCTGCGGTTGGAATGAATGCTGCAACTACAAGTTTTATGGATATCTCCCTCCTTGACCACCAGGATGATACTGGGAAGAGCCTTGCGGTGGATTGTAGCGGGGACAGGTGTTGCTGCTTGATTGCCCATGAGATTGGAACTTGCGTTTTTGTTCACCAAGTTCCTTTCTCTTACTCTCCACTCCAATGGCTTTGTTGAGCAGTGTCTGGAAGTTAGGGAATGTATGGCTCTGCAGCTGGTAGTTAAGTGGCCCAATCAAGCCATCCAAGAATCTTTCCTGCCTCTTGGGATCGCTGTTCACTTCATTGGGAGCATAACAGGACAAATGTGTAAACTTGTCGAGATATTCCGTGACTGAGAGACATGGGTACCCATGGGTCCCCACCGGCCAGGGTACTAGGGGCCCCTGACAAGTGGACCCGACCTTCCAGAAGACCCGCCAACCTTACAAGTGCGCCCAGCGACCTTATCCGCACCCCCGAAGACCGGGGGCGACCTGATCAGGATCCCAGAAGACCCGCGAAGCCTTGGCGTGCAAGTCAAGACAAGGCAACCTGGCGTGCCACCGCCTGTAGCTCCGAGTATCAAGAAATACTTCTTGTAATCTGGGAGATAAGCTTCCCACAGTTGTAACCGACCCCGACACGGGTCAACCGACCTGCGCATGCAAACCCTAGCCCGTCCCCCCATATAAGGCGGCCTAGGGTTCCATGCACAGGGACAACTCATCTTCAACCTCCCGCATAATCCACCACAACTGGATGCAGGGTATTACTCTCCGGAGGCCCGAACCAGTATAAACCCTTGTCTCCTTTTTCCTCGCTGCCATACTCGCCTAGTTCCGTGTGCATCCCGTGCATAACCACCTACGCTTTTAGGTCCCGATCCTCCATTAACTTGCAAACCACTAGGGCAACCCCCTAGCGGATCTGTCCAGGTCTCACCCCCTCACAGTTGGCGCACCAGGTAGGGGCGATCGGGAACTCGCTATGCAGCATGGTGGCCCAATCTGGCGTCGTCTTCCCGGTGAGCATGGCGGCCTTCCTCGAAGACCCCGTGGAGATCTGCTTCGGATCCTTCACGGCGACCTCTCCTGCTCCGGCAGCCTCGACTCCTCCAGTGACCTCCGAGAAGGTCGTCACGGCATCTGCCGCCGTCCCCATTCCCGATCTAGTATCGGAGATCCACCCACCCAGATCTTGTGATCTCGTCCAGGGGATAGAAAACGTCATCGGCTCGATGAGGGAAACCCTGGAGATCTGCGAGCGAGCTCAGCGCTCGGCGCATACAGCACTACGCCACGACGTGTTCCCCTTCGGCCTGAAGTCTACGCCCGGCCTTCGCCTGAGCCAACTCTCCACGCCTCCTCAGATCCAATCTGGGTGGCGACCTTCATGCGACCCAAGGCCTGCGCCTCGCACTCGACGTGACCCTCTCGACGTACCCTGCACTTACCACAAGGGTGTGAGCACACCCTCCGTTGGTGCCGCATTCGGAAGAAGATCGACAACGAGCTCCCTCGCCGAGCTAAGCGACCCACCCAGTCTCCGGACTGCGGGGAGTTCCAGAAGGTCCGGGTTCGCATCTCCCCCCAACGACTGAGAGATCGTCTTCCGTCAGGTTATGGTGACCTCGTGCGGCGCGACTGACTCCCAGGAGGCGGCCCGCATCCAAGCCAACACTCGTCGCACTGAGCGACGTGCAGAAGAGCAGCGATGCGTCTTGCCCTGCGCTCGAGATCTGCGCCTGGAGTTCGAGGAAGCTGGGATCCCAACCTTCAACAGCCCCAGGCCAACATGGGCGTGGCCATTACCCGACTCCAGCAAGTCCAGACGCCTGAAGCTGAGCAGGCCCTCGCGTACCTCTGGGTCGCCAACGCCTGGTGGAAGAGAAGAGCGCGGCCTTCAAGTCTGCTGCGTCTTCGTCAACCCGCCACTCGCGCAGTCGATCTCATCGACCTGCGCGCAGCCATCTCTCTCCCGTACGGGAGGAGGTCAAAGTCATACAAATACAAATGAAATAAGATACAAGACAACTCATACCTAGATCCCAAAGGAGACTTGGAACCTGAATTAGAACTACTCTAGCCTACCTCCTAGCCTTGAGACTAAAAGTGAGAGAGGTGTTGCAAGTGTGGATGTCTCATAAGTGAGCCCCCTCTCCTTCTATTTATAAGCCCGTGCACCGGCGAGGAATGGAGGCAAACACCCCGGGGATGGTGCCTAGGACCAATAGGGAACCACCACGTGGAAGCACAGGAAAGGCCGAGCCAAGGTGGCCCCCCTGGCTCATGCTTTCTCCTGGTGGCTGTCCTGTGGGTCCTTAGGTCGGTTCTCGGTGTCCACCCTGTTTTGGCGCGGTTTGCATGCCTTTGTGGGCCAATGGATCCATGTGAAGTCCACGTGGCACACTCTGATTCGTCGGGGGTTGCTTCACTTGGGTTGCTCACATGGCATGCATGCATGGCTCCCTAGTTGGCAAGTTTGCATGCATGGCATCCTTGTTGGCAGCCCACTAGGATGAGGTGATGTGGCATGGACCATAGAAGGTGAGTTTAGCACTCTTTTCTTGCTTATTTTCCTGCAATCAAATAATCTCCAAGGACAAGTGGAACTACATTATTCTTAACTAAATACGTGTAAGAAATGCCTTATGCTCCTTTATTCATGAGTATATTGATGGCTAAAGTAGGTACATAACAGCTGTCAACAACTCCCCCAAGCTAGCCTCTTGCTCGTCCCGAGCAAGAGATTAAGGACTTAGGTTGGTTGATCAGGAGTTGCTACGATGTTGTATTCCTAATGTATAACAAGATATAGCTAGGTACTCTATCATGAGTTGAAGAAGTTGGCATTGATCTTACCTTACACTCGATTGATATGGGGCATGTAGCTTCACCTGCCTTGGGCGGTTGAAAGATAGAATGGTTGTATTATGATTACCACTCACATGTACCTTGATCAGTTATCAATCCGGAGGTTTTGTAGGTTTTTTAAAAAGAAATCAAAGTTCCTCAAATGATACTCTCAGATCGCTCAATGTGTATGATTCCTCACCAAGGCTTTGATTTGCCTTCTTTCACAACCTACTCCTAATAAGCTGATATGTGGAGCTGTAGGTAGAGAAAACATGTGGCATACCTGTTTCTCATGTATTGTCGAGTCGAAAACTGGATCCTTGGGAGAACAAGTCATACACCCTGATCAAGATATGCAAAAGTGTGTGTATGGTGGATGGATAATGAACTCCTATTTGCATGATTTTACTCTCCTCCTTTTTGAAATTTTTGAGACTTGGGCTATGTCTCTTTATTCTCTTTTTCTTTTATGCATGCCCTTGAGCATGTTTCTTTCTCTTTCTCTTTTTTTTTGAACATAGCCCATAGTCCTTGCTGAATATTTTTGGAGGGAGAGTAATCATGGAACATGCGCGGAGCTTTATTTTCTAGAATGGATGGGAAATGGATGAAATGATGATTGCTAACTTCCAGTGTAGAAGTTTCGCATATGGTGGTGTGTACGAGATCTTGATCATAGGAGTATGACAAGTTACTTGCCGAGGGTCACAACAATTCGACAAAACTCAATGAAGAAATCAGGTAGCATATGTGGAGGTTTAACAAAAGCTAAAATCTACATATGGCCTTGGATAGGAATTTTTTATCATTGAGGAACTTATCATTTTAACATTTTTCAAAAGAAAACTCCGGATATCAACATCACTTAGTACTAGCTCATAGCAACTCTATTATACCATATCATATCTCGCAACAACTTAGGCAAAGATCATGCTTTTTGCTACCCACAAATTTCAAGCTTAGGTTTGATCATACTAGCCAACAAACTCAAAACTTGGATAGGATACTAAGTTGTAAACAAGGCATACAAGAGGAATAAACAGAGCAACTATTCATCATTTCAACTATGGAGAATAAGAACACTCTTACCGCGTATATGAAAACAAACTAATTTAAGAAAGCAAATAAATATTTTTGGTCTTTTTAACTTTTTTTTCAGATTTTTATGTGTTTTTAGCATATGGGGTTCTGAAAACAATGAAAGATACAAGTTACCTCAGAAAGGGGGTCCTCCCCCAAGCTACCTTCAGGCTCACTGCTGCGGAGGGCGGTATCCCAACCATGCGTAGTAAGCCCTCTGCTCCTCTATCTGTCGCAACTATTGCTAGTACAGTTTGGACTCAAAGGAGTTGTCCGAATGGAGTCCACCTATGAGCTCGTACTTCGACCAAGCGCGAACAGAATAGAGCAAGGATATCTTGATTCTTTTTAGAGGTCAGAACTTTTATTGAATGTGACTACTTACCGATCTTACCTGTCGGCGAAGGGCTCTTTTTGTTTTAAGTCTTCCAGAGCCTAACTATCTCCCACATTACTTACCTTAGTGTATGGTCAGCCGCTCTTGGAGATGAGGGAGTCGGCTCCCTATCCACTCTTTTCCACACCTTTTTGGTCGTCTATGATATACGAGGTGTGGGAAGTGGTGCCTTGGACTAGGACTTGGATTTCCAATATGATTTCTGTCCTGCACTCATTTGCTCTTGCTCTCGCTTCCAGAAATTCTTCATAAAGGCAATGAGGCTGTCCACTTGTGGTTGTGTAGTTTCACTTCTTTGGGCAGGAGTGCCCACTCCTGGTGTGCTTTCAACCATTGAGCATTGTTCCTTACGTGGGCGGAATTCAAACCTTTCTTCCTTGCCATTGATGTGGAGACGGATTATTCCAGCGCAACATCAATTTGTGCATCGGCCGTGCTCAGGAATGGACGTCTCAGAATGAGTGGTACTTCATTACCAATGTCCATGTCAAGTACTACAAAGTCCACTGGAATGAAGCAGTCTCGGACCTTCACCGGGATGTCCTCGGCTATCCCTGCTGGATATCGGACTGAGGAATCGGCTAGCTGCAGCTGCAAAGTAGTTGGAGATAATTCCGTATAATTGAGTTGGTCGAAAACTACCTTTGGCATGACGCTAACACTGGCGCCAAGATCACAGAGAGCATGCTTAATCTTTTGATAATATATCTTGCAGGTGATAGCCGGATAACCAGGATCTTTCTTGTGTGAGATTGTTTAAGATTCCCATGGGTCAAGTACTTGCTGTATAGGTTTCCCTGCATAGTCAGTGGCTCGTGCCCGCCCAGAATGCTTACCCCATCTGGTGGACACTACACAAACATTTTCACAGGAAGATACGGGTTGCCCCAGGATCGTCCCGTCTTCAGCAGAGGGAACCAAAGCAGCTAACTGAGCAAACTTGGTTTCTATCATCTTATTAAAACTCGACTGTTTCTTAAGAGTAGATGAAAGGCTATCAATTTTAACATTAAGGCTCTCAAAGGCCTTATCATAGGCAGTTGTTTTCTTGTTAAAACCTTCATTAATCTTAGCTTGCCCAAAGACTAGATCTTTCAAGGAAGGTTGGTTTGGGTTGAAAGAATTACCTTGATTACCTCCCTGATAATAAGGGCGTGATTGATTCCACGTTTGACCTCCTTGTGGACGATAACCGTTGTTGTTGCCGTTCATGTACATCACATCCTCCTGAGTAGTAGGGCAATAATTCCCTGAATGCCCAGTATTACCACAGACTTCTCAAGTCATGCGAGCATCCATAGCTTGAGTAGTGGTGGCCATGGCAGCCTTCTCATTGGCTAGATCATCCATTCTCTTCATCATTAGGTCCATCTTGGCGTGCAACATATCCGCTTCCTTGACGGTATGTGTACCCCTTTGACGTGGCTGGAGTCGATCATCACTCCACCCTTGATTGGTAACCATCTTCTCAATCAATGTAGTAGCTTCAGTGATAGTAAGAGAGAAGAAGGCCCCTCCAGCTGCAGCATCAATATGGCCTCGGGCTGTCGGAGTCAGCCCATTATAGAAACTCTGAAGAATAAGCCAGTTGTCCATCCCATGATGAGGACAAGCCAGGATGTACTCCTGGAGTCTCTCCCAAGCTTCGGGGATATTCTCATTTGCTGCCTGCTGGAAACTTGAAATTCGCCCCCGAAGGACATTGGTTTTGCCCAACGAAAAGAATTTCGCGTGGAATGCTGCGGAGCACTTTGCCCAAGTGTTAATCTCTGCACGGTTAGCATAAAACCACTGCTTTGCCTTTCCCAAGAGGGAGAAGGGAAACAGTCGCAGACGAATAGCATCTTCCTCCACTCCTCGTATGGTGAAGGTACTGCATAGTTCCAGGAACTGCTGCAGGTGGGTGCTCGCGTCTTCATTAGGCTTTCCACAGAATGGGCTAGCCTGTACCATCGTAATTAAGCCAGTCTTGATCTCGAAGTTTCCATTCCTAGTGTTGATCATGGGGCCTGTCGGCACCTGGTCAGCAGAGGGAGCGGAATACTCACGAAGAGTCTTCTCGACACGGTTGGCCATGGAAGTTGATGCGGATGGCACAAAGGAAGCTGGATCGACTTCCGGATGTTCACGAGAAGGAGAGCCGAAATGATTTCATGCCTTCCTTACGAGTGACTCAGGATCTTCAGTAAAATTTGATGGTAAGTCAAAACCAGTCATGCACTACCTATTTTCATCATCAATAGACAAAGAAGACAATCCAAGTTAGCCTTCCTTGAGAACTGTTTTATTCCTGTCATGATTATAAACATATGCAAAGTGTTGATATGTCATCCTTAAGCCTTCCCCGGTAACAGCGCCAGAAATGCTTGTCGACATTTCTTAACGCAATCACCTAAGAACAGGTTTGGAACCCATCCTGGTAATAGAGCCAGAAATGCTGATTGGTAAATCTTAACGTTACTGAGATCCACAAGCGCACGGAAGTACCATTGTAGCATTTCCCCAAAGGAGTATTCCAAAGGGTATCGAATCCAAGGAAGGCATTGGCGGAATGACAAGATCAACTCTATTGCAATGAGTATAGATCATAGACGGAAACAAACCAGACACTCAAGTGTAGGGGTAAAGATATGATAATGGGGGTAGTGTGATCACACACACTAACTCTCTCTGTAAAGTGTCCTAGGCATAGGAGGTGACATACGAGTTAGTTCTAGGTTCTAATGTACTATACACATAAAGCTGGAAGGAACGAGTTAGATACACTAGCGTTGAAGAACATTGACTTGAGCGCCCAGGTACCATGGGGAGATAACCTCCCGTGTTGCTTTCGCACAACTCCGGTTGTTATATTTTAGACTCCTACAGCTTATCCGAACGTGGGGGATTTCAGAGGACCAATGGCTGTCACTACCGCGGCCTACCCCAAGACAAACCGTGGATAAACTCATAAGTAAGGTAGCTACGCAACCCAAGCACCATGCTTACGTTGTTAGCCGGACTTGACCGGGCTGGGCTATTGTGACCCAGTTCAAGCCATTAGATAAACTAGCCAATTACACCGAGTACCGTAGCTCAAGCACAGACTACATACAACGCAATCATGTCATCTAATCAGATCAAACCAAGTTAAGTACACAAACGGATTCGTGTTTTCCTATGTCTGTTCAACTGGATCAAAGGGTCATGCTCGCGAAGAACACGAGCCTCTAACTTATGAACAAACAACAGAAACATGTAAAAGTCACCCGTCAAGTGGATCGAAAGGCCTTGTTCATCAAGAATAGGAGCCTCTAAATGATGAACAGATGAAGAACACATGAACAAATCACTCATGCATACTAACACAACTTTATATGAAATAGATAAATAACTAAAGTAGATCAAAGTCATACAAATGAAATAAGATACAAGACAATTCATACCTTGATCCCAAAGGAGACTTGGAACCTGAATTAGAACTACTCTAGCCTACCTCCTAGCCTTGAGACTAAAAGTGAGAGAGGTGTTGCAAGTGTGGATGTCTCATAAGTGAGCCCCCTCTCCTTCTATTTATAGGCCTGTGCACCGGCGAGGAATGGAGGCAAACACCCCGGGGATGGCGCCTAGGACCAATAGGGAACCACCACGAGGAAGCACAAGAGAGGCTGAGCCAAGGTCGGTTCGGCCGACCTGTGGGGTCGGCCGACCCCCTGGTGGGCCGCCCTGGCTTGTGCTTTCTCCTGGAGGCTGTCCTGTGGGTCCTTAGGTCAGTTCCCGGTGTCCACCCTGTTTTGGCGTGGTTTGCATGCCTTTGTGGGCCCATGGATCCATCTGAAGTCCACGTGTCACACTCTGATTCGTCTGGGGTTGCTTCACTTGGATTGCTCACATGGCATGCATGCATGGCTCCCTAGTTGGCAGGTTTGCATGCATGGCATCCTTGTTGGCAGCCCACTAGGATGAGGTGATGTGGCATGGACCATAGAAGGTGAGTTTAGCACTCTTTTCTTGCTTATTTTCCTGCAATCAAATAATCTCCAAGGACAAGTGGAACTACATTATTCTTAACTAAATACGTGTAAGAAATGCCTTATGCTCCTTTATTCATGAGTATATTGATGGCTAAAGTAGGTACTTAACAGCCATCAACAGCCCGCTTCAAGAGGGTCGAGTGCCCCGACAACTTCAAGCCCAACATCAAGCCATATGATGGGCGCTCCGACCCTAACATCTGGCTGTCGACCTACTACGTCGCCGTCAAGGCGGCCGGTGGTATTTTCGACCACATGACGGCTTATTTCCGCTGGTCATGGGCAAGGCCCCTTCACTGTGGCTCAACAACCTTGAGCCCGGCTGCATCAAGACATCGACATCCCAGATCCCGGGTCCTACCCGCTTGTCGTCGAGCCCACGGTGGATGGGGCCTTGCTCTCCCAGACCTTGATTGATGGGGGAAGTGGGCTCAACATCATCTTCGTCGACACCCTCAAGAAGATGGGCTTCGACTTCGACAAGCTCACGGAGAGCGACGAACCCTTCTACGGCATCGTCCCCAGGAAGGCGGCCTACCCCCTAGGTCGGGTCTCCCTCCCCGTCACTTTAGGTACGGAGGCGAACTTCCACCCGGAATACCTCAACTTCGAGGTCGCCAACTTCAAGTCCTACTACCACGCAATCCTGGGTCGCCCGATGCTGGCCAGTTTCATGGCCATCCCGCACTCCACCTACTTGGTGTTAAAGATGCCGGCTCCACATGGGGTCCTCTCTGTCAAAGGGGACCTCATTATCTCCTTCAGGTGCAACACGAAGGCCTTCGACCTCGCCGCGACCTCCGCTGCTGCGGACGCCTCCACGGTCTTGGTCGCTGAGGCCAACCAAGTCGACCCTGTCGACCAATATGTCCCCGAGCAGAAGCGCACTGACACCGTGCTTGACACGGCCCCATCGACGAAGAAGGTCTGCCTCAGCCTTGCCGACCCAGAGAAGAAGGTGGTGATCGGCGATGGGCTCGACCCCAAATAGGAACTCGCGCTCACCAGTTTCCTCTAGGATAATGCCGACATATTCGCATGGAGTCCATCGGATATGCCGGGTGTCCCCAGGGAGCTGGCTGAGCATGCCTTGGATGTAAGCAAGACGGCCAAGCCTGTCAAGCAGAAGCTTCGCCGGTTTGTGAAAGATCGCAAGGACGTCATTAGGGTAGAGTTAATAAAGCTCCTAGCTACCGGATTTATCCGAGTGTAAAAACCCGGTTTGGCTCGCCAACCAGGTTCTTGTACCAAAGAAAACCGGTCAATGGAGAATGTGTATCGACTACACTGATCTCAACAGGCACTGCCCTAAGGACCCCTTCCCTCTTCCGCGCATCGACTAGGTCGTGGATTCCACGGCCGGAAGCGTCCTCCTCTGCTTTCTCGACTGCTACTCAGGGTATCACCAGACATCCCTGAAGGTCTCTAACCAAGACAAGACGGCGTTCATAACGCCCCATGGCATCTACTGCTACACGGCCATGACCTTCGGCCTCAAGAATGCTGGTGCGACAGACCAGAAGGCCATCCAGAAGTGTCTAGCCAGCCAGATCAGCAAGAACGTAGAAGCCTACGTCGACGACGTGGTCGTCAAAACCAACCACGAGGACAAGCTCATAGCTGACCTCGCGAAGACCTTCGCCAACCTCGGCACCTACCATTGGAAACTTAATCCAGAGAAGTGTGTCTTCGGTGTCTCATCTGGCAAGCTCATGGGCTTCATGGTCAGCAACCGGGGCATCGAGGCCAATCCCACCAAGGTGGATGCCATCCTCAGCATGAAGCGACCTACTGGCAAAAAGGACGTCATGAAGCTCGCAGGCATGATGGCGGCCTTAGGCCGATTCATCAACAAACTTGGAGAGAAAGGCTTGCCCTTCTTCAAGTTGCTGAAAAAGACGGACAAGTTTGTCTGGACCGAGGAGGCTGACCAAGCCCTTGAGAAACTCAAGACCTTCCTCACGACACCCCCGGTAATGGTGCCCCCGGCGCCTAAGGAGCCTTTACTGCTCTACATCTCGGCGACCACCCTGGTGGTCAGCGCTGTTCTGGTGGCTGAGCGACCTGAAGAGGGGTGACCTTACCCTGTCCAGCGACCTATATATTACGTGAGCGAGGTCCTGTCTGACTGCAAGACCAGGTACAGCCAGCCCCAGAAGATGCTCTACGCACTACTCATGACCTCCCACAAGCTCCGACATTACTTCCAATCTCACAAGGTCAAGGTCGTCATGGCCTTCCCCCTTGGCGAGATCCTGCGGAGTCGTGACACCACTGGGCGCATCGTCAAGTGGTCCATGTTGACATTTCTTAACGTCGATCACTTAAGAACAGATTTGGAATCCATCCTTAGCATCAGCGCAGAAATGCTTGTTGGCATTTCTCAATGTCACAACTAATGGCGCAAGTTAGCGTGAACATCAAGACTTGCCATAGGTTAATCTAAATGATCATGAACGAATCTGCAAGCGCACAGATAAACCATTGTAGCATTTCCCCAAGGAAGGAGAGTATTCCAAGGGTATCGAATCTGTGGAAGGCAATGGCGGATATCTTAGACTTATGCTTTTGCTCTGAATGTAAACCAATAGATAGATATAGGGAACAACACACTCAAAGGCAGGTGTAAGATAAAAGATATACGGGGTAGTGTGACACACACACCTCAAATTCTACCTCTACTCTAGCACACTACGGCTTAGGGGGAACATACGACTTAGCTCTAGGTTCTAATGTACTAATCATACAAAGCTAGAAGACACAAGAGATGGGCATGAGTATTGCATGAGAGAGATAAGGTTCAGCACCTAGGTACAAACAAGGAGCTAGCCCGTGACGACCAGCACTCTGCGAAACTCGACTTTAGACTCCTACAGCAGGTACCCCAATGCGGAGGTTGCCCTAGGATCCAATAGGGCTGTCACCACCTGAGGACCGACCTCTCGTTATGGGGGGTATGCTCATAACTATCGTAGCCAGACAACCCAGGCACCATGCCTACGTTGCTGCTAGACTGTACCCAGCCCAAGCTATTGTGACCCAGGGTGAGAGCCACCAGAAGACTGGTCAACTAGACCTAGTACCGTAGCTTGAACACAGACCTCATGCAACACTCTCATGCCATCTAACAAGATCAACTAAGGCTAGACATATGAACAGATATGAACTCTCTTATGTCTAATCAACAAGATCAAAGGGTCGTGTTCGTGAAGAACACGAGCCTCTAACTTATGGACAAACACATAAGGAAGGAGTTTATCACCCTTCAAGTGGATCAAAAGGTAGTGTTCACGAAGAACACGAGCCTCTAAATGATGAACAAAGGATGAACTCAAGAACATATCAAGAATATGATATACCATGACTTTATATGAAATAGCTGAATAACTGAAGTAGATCAAAGTCATACAAAGAAATAAAGATAAAAGAGAACTCATACCTAGACTTCCAAGAGGACTTGGAACCTTAATAAGAGCTACTCTAGCCTACCCCCTAGCCTTGGAAACTAAAAGTGAGAGGAGAATGAGAGAGTGGTGTGTGAGAAATGGGAGCCCCTCCCCTTCTATTTATAGGCGAGGAAAAGGCTTGCTCGGATGCCCAAATGGCCCCTAAACACCCGGGAGTGAAGCAATGGACCAATGAGTAAGCAACACATGGAAGGCCAGGATCAGAGGCCACTAAGGCGGTTCAGCCAATCCTAGGATCGGCCGGCTCCCTAGGGTGGCCCCCTGGCCTGTGCTTTCTCTGAGTGGCTGCCCTGTGGGCCCTCTGATCCATCCCCGGTGCATGGCTTGATTTGGTATCCGAGGTGGGCCCTTTGATCCATGTGAAGTCCATGTGGCGTCCTCTGATTCGTCGGTGAGTGCCTCCCCTGGATCGATGATGTGGATTGCCAAGTTTCCCTTGGTGGCAGCCACCTCCTCAGCTGAGTTGGCATGGTTTCTTCATAGAAGTTGAGTTTCCATCTCTTTTAAGGGGTAAATCACCTACATACAAATAATCTCCAAGGACAAGTGGAACTACATTATTCAAACCTAGATGCTAGTAAATAATGCATATGCCTCCATTTATGTGAGAATATTGAAGGTTGGAAATGGTGAATTTCCACCGTCAACAAACTCCCCCAAGCTAACCTCTTGCTTGTCTCGAAGCAAGACATTAGAGACTTAGGTTGGTTGATCAGGAGTTGCTACAATGTTTTATTCTCAACTTATGGAAAACATACAGCAAAGTACTCTACCAAGAGTTGAACAAGTTGGCAATGTTCTTACCTTTCACCTGATACGTGGGGCATATAGCTTCACCTGCCTTGGGCAGTTGAGAGACAGAATGGTTATATAGAAAATGCATAATCACTCATACCTTGATTAGCTTATCAATCCGGAGGTTTTGCAAATTTTTCAAAAGAAAATCAGAGTTCCTCAAATGATACTCTCAGATCGCTCAAAGGTGTATGGTTCCTCACCAAGGCATCAATGTTGCCCTTCTTCACATCCTACTCCTAATAGGCTGTATGTGGAGCTGTAGGTAGGGAAGATGTGGCATGGCAAGGTGGATACTAGGCCTGGAAATGGGTGCTAGATATTGCCATGCTTTATATAAGGGAGATGAGGGATTGATGGTAAGGTGGACACTAGCCCCGAAGTAGGTACTAGTTATTACCATCTATATGGTGGAACTCTTTCTCTTGCACATATAAATCCCTTTTTCTCCTTTTGAAATTTTCGAGACTTGGGCTAGCTCTCTTTATTTATTTTTGCCATGCTTTTGAGCATGCTTTTCTTTCTCTCTTTTTTTAGCTAGCCCTTTGTCTCTATTGGAGATATTTGGAGAGGGATGAATGATGCAAAGATACATAGAGTTTTATTTGTGGAAGAATGCATAAGCAGTATGGAGTAAATGATGAATGCTTAACTTCCAGTGTAGAAGTTTAGCATGAACATGTACGTGATCTTGATCAGGGGAGTATGAGTTCTAACAAGGGTCACAACAATTTGACAAAGCTCAATGAGAGAACAAACTGCATATGTGGAGGCTAAGAGCTAGAATCTACATATGGCCTTGGATGGGGAATTCTCATCATTGAGGAACACATCATGTTTTGATTTTTCAAAAAGAAAAACTCCGGATGTCAAGTATCACTAAGCACAAGATCATAGCACTTCTATTCTACCATATCATGTCTCACAACAACTTAGGCAAGGATCATGCTTTCTACTACCCACAGTTTTCAAGCTAAGGTTGAACATACAAACCAACAAACTCAAAACTTAGGTAGGATACAAAGTTGTAGGCAAGACATACGAGGAGAATAAACAGAGCAACTATTCATCATTTCAACCATAGAGGCAAAGCGTTCTTACTAAGCATATCAAAGCAAACTAAGCAAATGATGTTGATGAAAGCAAATAAATATTTTTGGTCTTTTTTTATTTTTGCAGATTTTTTTGGATTTTCATTTATAAGATATTCTGAAAATGAAGGAGGATACAAGTTACCTCAGAATGGGGGTCCTCCCCCAACCTAGCTTCAGGCTCACTGCGGAGGAGGGTAGAAGAAACCCTGACTCGCGTAGTAAGCCCTCTGCGCCTCCATGTACTGCTGCTGATTTTGCTGCATGGCGGCTATCCTTTCACTAGCCTAACGCTGCCACGCTGAGGTAGACTCAACGTGGGTGTTCAGCATCTCCCCCAATCCCGTGACCTAGACGGTGAGCTCTCCCATCTGCTGTATGAGCTGAGCATCACGTGCAGAGGCAGAGGAGTGCCGTCAGAAGGATGAAGACGGAGGTGGACCACCGGAGCTGGAACTAGCAGGTGTGGCCCACTGAGCTCTGCTCGCGCCTGCCCAAGCCATGCCACTCGCACTCGGCTAGTAGGTGGGCTGGTCCCAACCAGGTGCATATCCAGGGGTGACCCCGGACATGTACCCCGCAAGGGCCCCACCTGCCACCGGTGGTGTAGCAGGCTGTGGCTGATGCTGTGGTGGTGGTGTCGGCTGTGACTGCTGCTGCTGTTGCTACATGTGTGCTCTCTTCATCGCGCTCCTGGTGGACCTGCCCAAAACACTAGCACGACGGCTTTCCTGTTGTGTAACAATGGGAATGGTTAGTGACTCCGAGTTATACAATCCAAACTCCAGGTTAGGTAACGGGATTTGATTTGCATAGCCAGGGAAGAAGAAAGTCAAAGAATCATTTGGGCCCCTCTTGAGTATATGCCCCTGGATCAGGTGTGCCTCATCAATGAGAACTCGGGGCGTCCCGATGAAGGGTACGAGATTCCCGCTAAGAACCCCGAGTCTGAGAGCAATACGAGTCACCAAAGCCATACACTCAATAGGACCTATCATCTTGAAATTGGTCATCCACTGCCGAATCATAGCTTTAACGGGAGAAACCTTGATCCGGTTGACAGCGGCGTATAATAGCATCATCTCATCGTTGCGCACGGGCCGAACATCCTGTCATGGAAAGAGAGTAATGGCGAGCCACTTGTGCCACAGGCGGAGAGTGGGATGCACAATATCGTTGCACCAAGGTACAAACTTGCCACTGTAAACAAGACCAGAGATATCTGCCCAGAAAGATTCCCGAACATAACCCTCACAAGCTCGCTTCAAAGATACAGCACAACGAGGACTAAAACCAAGAAGATGACTAAGATCCTTCCAAGAAAGATGATAATCTGTCCCGAAAAGTTGAAACTCAATGCCATCCGGGGTCTCGGTAAGAGAGCAAAGAAACAGGATGGTGAGGGGCCGAGAGACAAGCTCTGTGACCGGCACAAACTCCTCCCAACCAAGAGCATTCCAAATGGAAGCGAACTCGAGATTCATACCTGTCTTCTCCATGAGAGCCGAGTCGAAGTCCCTGGTGTGGGCGAAGACTCGGTCCTTCAAGAGAGCATAGGCTTGCTCCTCTCGATCTCCCCGCAAGCTGAGGTAGGGGTGTCGTCGACGACCTCCTCCGCGGCTTGTGGCTCGGCTTGCTCGTCTTTCTCTTCTTCATAATCCATCGTCGATGGGCTCGGCATCGGCTCGGCGGGGGTGGATGCACTCGTGCTTGCCCGCGAACGGGAGCGTGAGCGTGTCACCCTCCGGAGAGTGTTCGCCGCCCAATTCATGCTAGCACAACAACAAGGAACAACAAGAGCAACTCGATGATGGGTTAGTGAAATCGAATGAAGTTCTTACCGAGCTTGCTCCACCAATAACAATATTTTCAGCAACACAATAGAGAGACCACTTGATGATCCAATCTCGAGCAAGAAATCCAAGAAAACCAAGAGAGCAAGGAGTAGAGAGGGGAGTGTGAGTGAAGAGTGTTGAATGGGTGAAGAACACCCCCTCTCCCCCTGCTATTTATAGGCAAAACAGGGCAGGCAGCTCGTGGTGGCCAAGGCTCAACGGCTAGGAGCCGTTGGAGCCGGCTGGGCCCAGCTAGCTGTTGGCCGGGTTCAGCCGATCCAACAGTCAGCCGACCCTAGCTCGGGCCAGCTGGCGGCCTGCTTCAGCTGGTGGCTCCCCAACGGCTAGCCCATGGCTCGCCTTGGTGCACCGGCCAAAATTCACCCAAAAATATTTTTCCAAATATTTTTCTTGAATTTTTAGACTCAGAAATGATTTTCAGAAATTTTATTTTGAAAGGGGAAAACGCTAGATAAATCTAGCATGCAAATGCAAGGTTTTGGAAAATCAAATATGCAATTTTGGAAATGAAATTTGGAAAGGGAAATATGAGATAAGTACCAGCTTTAACCTTTTTGGTAGAAAGGACCCATCATTTTTAGTCCGACGAGTTGGACTCTTCTCAGCGATCAATTCCATTCAGCACCCCACTCATGAGAAGTAGAGGTTGGTGCCATCTCAATCTTCCGCCATTCTTTCCGAATTTTCTTTAACCTCTTCGACAGAGATTTCTTCCTTGGGGGTGAAGGCTCCGTCCTTCCCCCAAGCTGCTCAACACTATCTTGCACCAAATAGCATTGCTCTTCTTTGTCCTGAAACTTGAACTTCAAGTTCCTCTTCCCAATGCGGAAACGGATGATTCCGGACCCCACATTGATTCTAGCTCGTACATCACTGAGAAATGGTCGCCCAAGGATGACCGGCATTCCTCCCTCGTCGTCCATATCAAGGACCACGAAATCTGCGAAGACATAAGAACTATTGACCTTAACCAATAAGCTCTCAACAATTCCTTTGGGATATCGGATCGTTGAATCGGCGAGTTGGATAGACCATGCTATTGGAGAGAGAGCTGGATATCCTAGTTGCTCGAACATGGCCTTGGACATGAGATTAACACTCGCACCAAGATCACAAAGGGCATGCCTAATCTTCTTGTAATAGATTGTGCAAGTGATAGTCAGGTAGCCTGGATCTTTCTTGTGCACCACTGCTGATTCCTCCCATGGATCAAGAATTTGTTGAATGGGCTTTCCTGCATAGTTAGCAGCATGTGTCTTCCTAGGTAGCTTACCCCATCTGGTTGACACTACAATAACATTTTCACAAGAGGATACGGGTTGCCCCGGGATCCTCCTGTTATCAGGAGATGGAACCAAAGCAGCCAGCTGAGCCAACTGGGTTTCTAACATTTTGTTGAAACTCAGCTGACTCTTCTAAGCAGAAGAAAAACTATCAAGCTTAACGTTGAGGCTTTCCACAATTTTATCAAGGGCAGCTAGCTTCTTGTTAATACCTTCATTAATCTTAGCTTGCCCAAAAACAAGATCTTTCAAGGAAGGTTGGTTGGGATTGTACGAATTACCTTGGTTACCTCCTTGATAATAAGGGCGTTGTTGATTCCACGATTGGCCTCCTTGTTGAGATGGACGATAACCATTGTTATTGCCATTCATGTACATCACTTCCTCCTGAGTCTCCGGACAATAGTTGTCTGAGTGCCCAGTGTTGCCACAAACTTCACAAGTCATGTGAGAGTCCATAGGCAGAGTAGTGGTGGCCATGGCAGCCTTCTCGCTGGTGTAGTCATCCAATCTCTTCATAAGAAGATCCATCTTGGCAGTAATCATGTCTGCTTCCTTGACAGTATGAGTACCCCTCGGTCGTGGTTGGAGTCTTTCATCACTCCACCCTTGGTTGGAGGCCATCTTCTCCATGAGTAATTTAGCATTATCAACGGTGAGTGAGAAGAATGCTCCTTGAGCAGCAGCATCAATATGGCCTCGGGCTGTCAGAGTCAACCCATTATAGAAACATTGAAGAATAAGCCAATCCTCCATCCCATGGTGAGGACAGGCCAGGACATACCCCTGAAGCCTCTCCCAAGCCTCTGGAATAGATTCACTTGCTGCTTGTTGAAAACCAGAAATCCTTCCACGAAGAGCATTTGTTTTACCCTATGGGAAGAACTTCTTGAGAAATGCCTCTGAACACTTACTCCAAGTGTCAATAGATTCCCGATTCGCATAGAACCATTGCTTAGCTTTCCCCAGAAGGGAGAATGGAAATAGCCGTAAATGAACAGCATCCATATTTGCACCCCTGATGACGAAAGTGCTGCATAGCTCTAGGAATTGCTGCAAATGAGCATTGGCATCCTCATTTGGCTTGCCACAGAATGGGCTAGCCTGTACCATCGTAATTAGACCCGTCTTGATCTCAAAATTTTCAGTCCCCATTGCCACCTCAGGGCCTTGCAGCACCTGGTCAGCGGAAGGAGCTGAGTACTCACGAAGTGTCTTCTGGGCCATAGCGTTCGACGTGGATGGTACAAAGGAAGCTGGTTCACCTTCCGGACAAGTACGACGAGGTGAGCCGAAATGAATTCGAGCTTTCCTCACAAGTGACTCGAGATCTTCATTAAAATTCCCTGGTAGGTCGAAACCAGTCATAGACTACATGTCTTCATCATCCAAAGATAAAAGAAGACAATCAAGGTTAGCCTACATTGAGAGTTGTCCTAACCTACTCAGAGTTTATAAACAGATGCAAAGCATAGTCATGATAATCCTGTGGCTTCCCCGGCAACGGCACCAGAAATGCTTGTTGACATTTCTTAACGTCGATCACTTAAGAACAGATTTGGAATCCATCCCCGGCAACGGCGCCAGAAATGCTTGTTGACATTTCTTAATGTCGATCACTTAAGAACAGATTTGGAATCAATACTTAGCATCGACGCTAGAAATGCTTGTTGGCATTTCTCAATGTCACAACTAATGGCGCAAGTTAGCGTGAACATCGAGACTTTACATAGGTTAATCTAAATGATCATGAACGAATCCGCAAGCGCACAGATAAACCATTGTAGCATTTCCCCAAGGAAGGAGAGTATTCCAAGGGTATCGAATCCGTGGAAGGCAATGGCGGATATCTTAGACTTATGCTTTTGCTCTGAATGTAAACCAAGAGATAGATATAGGGAACAACACACTCAAAGGCAGGGGTAAGATAAAAGATATACGGGGTAGTGTGACACACACACCTCAAATCTACCTCTACTCTAGCACACTACGGCTTAGGGGGAACATAAGAGTTAGCTCTAGGTTCTAATGTACTAATCATACAAAGCAAGAAGATACAAGAGATGGGCATGAGTATTGCATGAGAGAGATAAGGTTCAGCACCCAGGTACAAATAGGGAGCTAGCCCGCGACGACCAGCACTCTGCGAAACTAGACTTTAGACTCCTACAGCAGGTACCTCAACATGGAGTTTGCCCTAGGAACCAATAGGGCTGTCACCACCTGAGGACCGACCTCTCGTTACGGGGGGTATGCTCATAACTATCGTAGCCAGACAACCTAGGCACAATGCCTACGTTGCTGCTAGACTCCACCCGGTCTGGGCTATTGTGACCCAGGGTGAGAGCCACCAGAAGACTGGTCAACTAGACCGAGTACCGTAGCTTGAACACAGACCTCATGCAACACTCTCATGCCATCTAACAAGATCAACTAAGGCTAGACATACGAACAGATATGAACTCTCTTATGTCTAATCAACAAGATCAAAGGGTCGTGTTCGTGAAGAATACGAGCCTCTAACTTATGAACAAACACATAATTAAGGAGTTTATCACCCTTCAAGTGGATCAAAAGGTAGTGTTCACGAAGAACACGAGCCTCTAAATGATGAACAAAGGATGAACTCAAGAACATATCAAGAATATGATCTACCATGACTTTATATGAAATAGCTGAATAACTGAAGTAGATCAAAGTCATACAAAGAAATAAAGATAAAAGAGAACTCATACCTAGACTTCCAAGAGGACTTGGAACCTAAATAAGAGCTACTCTAGCCTACCCCCTAGCCTTGGAAACTAAAAGTGAGAGGAGAATGAGAGAGTGGTCTGTGAGAAATGGGAGCCCCTCCCCTTCTATTTATAGGCGAGGACAAGGCTTGCTCGGACACCCAAATGGCCCCTAAACACCCGGGAGTGAAGCAATGGATCAATGAGCTACCAACACGTGGAAGGCCAGGATCAGAGGCCACTAAGGCGGTTCGGCCGATCCTAGGATCAGCCGGCCCCATAGGGTGGCCCCCTGGCCTGTGCTTTCTCTGAGTGGCTACCCTGTGGGCCGTCTGATCCATCCCCGGTGCATGGCTTGATTTGGTATCCGAGGTGGGCCCTTTGATCCATGTGAAGTCCATGTGGCTTCCTCTGATTCGTCGGTGAGTGCCTCCCCTGGATCGATGACGGATTGCCAAGTTTCCCTTGGTGGCAGCCACCTCCTCAGCCGAGTTGGCATGATTCTTCATAGAAGTTGAGTTTCCATCTCTTTTAAGGTGTAAATCACCTACATATAAATAATCTCCAAGGACAAGTGGAACTACATTATTCAAACCTAGATGCTAGTAAATAATGCATACACCTCCATTTATGTGAGAATATTAAGGGTTGGGAATGGTGAATTTCCACTGTCAACAATCCATCGAGCTAGGTGAGTTCGAGCTAGAGTTCTACCCCAGGTAGGCCATCAAGTCCCAAGTCATTGCAGACTTCGTCTCAAAGTGGATAGAGATCCAACAGCCTCCACCGTCGGAGCGACCTCATCACTGGAGAATGTACTTCGATGTTTCCCTGAACCTCGAAGGAGCCGGCGTGGGCGTCCTGTTCATCTCACTACGTGAAAAACAGACATTGGTAACGGGCGTGGATGGCCATTGGTAACGGGCAAAACGCCCGTTACCGATCAAGCGTTACAAATAAGCCAACAAAGGTAACGGGTCAATGCCCATTACTAATGACACGTAATTGTAACGGGCGTCGAACAAAGACCGTTACCACAACTACTTACCAGTCACCTAAAATGGTTGTTTCTCCGGGCCCACCAGAGCCTTTTGTAACGGGTGCAGACACTGAGCCCGTTACTCATAACACGTATTAGTAACGGGTGTCTAACAAAGACCATTACCGAAACTAGTTGCCGGTCACCTGAAACGTCTGTTTCTCTGGGCTCACATGGACCTTTGGTAACGGCCGCAGAAACCGAGCTCGTTACATGAACTCAACATCGAAGACGCGGAAAATGACGCGTCTCCTCTATCTTCGAAAGGAGACACATCGTGTAAGTGCACGTCTCCTCCGTCTGGACGAAAGGAGACGCGTCTCCTCAGAGTGTGTCTCCTCCATCTGGACGAAAGGAAATGCGTCTTGTCAGTGCGCGTCTCCTATGTCTCGACGAAAGGAAACACCTACTGTGAACCCGTGTCTCTCTCTGTCTCGACCAAAGGAGACGCATCTTGTCAGTACGCGTCTCCCTCTGTCTCGACCAAAGGAGACGCGTACTGTGTACGTGTGTCTCCCCTGTCTGGACCAAAGGAGACGCCTATTGTGTATGTGCGTCTCCTATAATCGACCAAAGGAGACGAGTACTGTGAACTTGCGTCTCCTCTGTCTCGACTGAAGGAGACGCGTTGTCTACTTTCACAAAAATTAGGTCCAGCATCCACATTCACAAAACTTCACAAACTGAATAGAAATCCACAAGATTCACATGCATAATCTGTCAAAATTCAAGCATTCAGTATCCTCTTCTAACAAGCTAAGTAAGGTTCACAACAATATCATCACTAGCCATGAGGATTGGTATCAGATACAATGCGAGCCAGAATAGCATCATTAATGTGAAATTTTCCTGAGGGTGCGATCACCTGGTCCATGAGGAATGAGGCAGTTCTTTCCCTAATGTGGAGCAGCGTCTCTCGGTGCAGCTGACAAGTAGGTATGTGAAATGCCTGAATATAACAATGTTAGCAGTCAGCACACAGGTGGTTACCAAACATGTGCAGTGCTAATAAGCAAGAACTATGCTTAGTTGCAGGTGTTACAGTTGCAGATCCCAAGAAAGTACCTCAGGGTCCTTGAATTTATTTTTCACTGTAAGCATGTGATAGGCACAATAGAAGCCGCAGACTCTGGATTTGTAAGGTTGTTGGTGGCACTGTGATAAATATACATAGACAAACAGTGGTGAGAAGAAATAAATTCAAGCTTTAGTACTAGCTTCCACAGGCAGGAAATACTAAGTAATACGTACATCAAAAGCCTTCTCATGGTTCAAGGCGCAGCGGGGCAACTTGTTGTCATCACAGTAACTATTCCAAGCACTTCAACAAAACATGCAACAATGGTTAGGGCACCATTAATAAACTCCGCAGAGTTTGTTGAGGAAGTTTGTAGGTTAAGAAAGAAAAAGAACTTACTCATCAATGGCAAGTACCAACTCAGAGAAATCAATGTCTAGCGTCCAATATGGATCAAGATACAAGACCGTCTTCTACTTTGGAAAGATCGCCACTGCAATCCAGTGCTCCCCAGTGCTATAGCAGGAAATGATGACTCTCTTTTTAGCATATGACTGGTAGGCACGCTTCGTATAGGATACAAAAAAATCCCTGTTATTTTCTATATTTGACTTGCTAAAGCATTCAGGTTCAAGGAAGGCAACGGGTTCCTTCTTCTGCCGTACTTCTACAGCCATATTCCTAATATTAAGAAAAAACAAAGTGTAAGGATGCAAAATACATAGTAAAGATGAACTGAGGCAGAAAGCACATTTAGATAGAAAATGATTAGTGAGAAGCAGATTAAATTTTTAAGCAACTTACAGGATGAAACAGCGGAGAAGTCCCATATCCAAAGCATCCAATTTGAAGAGATCGTACAAGTCGCTGATGATCACAGACAACAGCTCATAATTTTCATCTTCTCTCACAGGCCACCAGCCGTGCTTGGGCCATATTAAGCCCTGAATCAGACACTCATCATTGTCCTTACAACGTCCCATGTAGAAATTGTGGAGATTAGTGACAGAAGGAGGAGCAGTATCCGGATGGTTGAGTTCATCAGCACTGAGCATTACATCTCCAAATGTGTAGTTTGGGTTAATATGAGTCATAGCAACATTGGCCGCCTTCTTCTTAGCGTTTCTCTCAGATGGCTTTCTGGCAGGCTTCTTTTCCTCCTGCTTTGAGATGGCTGAAGAAGGCTTTGTGGTAGGCTTCCGAGAACTTTTATTTTCATCAATTTTCTGCTGCTGCTGCTGCTTTGAGATGGCTGAAGAATGTTTCTCATTTCGCTTTCTGGTAGACCTTTTATTTTCAGCGAGTTTCTTTTCCTGCTGCTTTGAGATGGCTGAAGAAGGTTTCTCAGGTGGTGTCTGACCAGCAGCTATTGCAGAGATATTGGGCCCAGATGTACCTGCAGCTTTCTTCGAACTGTCGTCGACAGATTTCTCGGCATCAGCCAACACATGACTCTGGGCTCCTGCTTTGGCATCATTGTTTTGAGCACTTTCTTTTGGGGATGGAGGTTTTGTTCTTTCATGAGAAGGTGGGGATGTAATTTGCGTTTCTGGGTCTGGAGGAGGAGGAGGTGGGTTACCAGGTTGGGAATGAATCTGTTCTGTAATTTCTGTTTCTGTGTGTGGACGAGGAGAAGGAGGTGGGTTACCAGGTGGGGAATTTTGTTCTGTTGTTTGCGTTTCTGGGTTTGGGTTTTGTCCTGTACTCTGTGAACCAGACGGAAACTGTACCATAGTGTGCGAGCAAGATTTTGCAATTGGTGCTCCCTTGATGTGAATGTGACACCTCTTCCACTGTATCCTCTGGTGTAGAGCTTGTCCAAGTGTCATCACCTCGTCATTAGGAGGGTGTTCTAGCACGTGATCCCTAAATACAGAATATACATGCATCACTTCGACCACAGCACAGTCTTCATGAATCGGGACTGTGTGTAGCGTAGTCTGCTCTGGTTGAACCACACCAATTGCAGCTTCACATTCAACACCGTGAAATATGATCCGTAGGACACAGTCTGTGGGTTTAGTCAACGTGCCTATAAAGTCTTCCTATGTGGGGGAAGCAATGTGCAGTACCTCTGTCGACAACTCTGTAGTGCCGTTGATCAAACCTACATTATCTGCGGACGCACAGCTACTCTTCAGTCCGGCGGGTGAAGGGCTTGTGCGATTGGACACTGGTGCAAACACCACCTGGTACCCTCGTGCCATCATGTCAAGCATATCCTTCTCCATCTCAGCCTTGAGTTCTTGCTTGATTTCTTCCTTCATCTGTTGGTTATCAACTGATGAGTCAGTACTGGCCCTCTTCCTCTTCCTGTACATGGAAGCGTGCTGAGGCCATACAAACTTCCAGCCCTGGTAGCTGGAGACACCATGCACGTGACCTGGTTGTTCGAGGCGGACCAAGCACTGACTTAGCACATCATTCTCCCTCAGCCATGAAGTCATTCCTAAAGATTCTGCATGTGCATTCTTTTCCGTGATGTCTGCAGCCACACTTTCATTTGCTACTTTGTTGATCACTATCTTGGCAACACCGTCTATCACCACTAGCTTACTCCTTGCTCGCATCCAATTCCTAGAACGATCATCAGTGATGGCATCATCTGGGTTGGTGATCCCAGTCGCAGCTAATTTCCTGTCCTCTTCCTCCCACAATGGTAGTTTTCCACAATAACCAGCTGGACCCATGCTGTGCTCGTTTGTGTTCAGGCTTCGAAGTGACTTAAACTTGCAACTAAGGGATGAGGCTTCCTCGGTTTCCTGCTGTTTCACAAACTCTGTCCACTCTTCCGGCTTGATAAAGTCGTGCTTTCCAAATGGCTCGAGTCCTTTTCTGATAAAATCTCGCCTAAGCTGAAATCTGAATTGTCTCCATGCCTTGGCTGCAATCTTCCACAAAAGCTTGAATGCTTGCTCTTTCATGTCTTCCTGGAACTCCAAGTGTTTCTGCATATAAGTTTCAAACAAGTACCACTTTTGTTCATCACTTAGTTTTTTTATTTCTGGCAAATCCAAAGGTATCTTTTGTCTAGCGATGAGCCCTGCAAGCGCCTTGAACCTGCGCTTTTGTGTCAATGGTACTGGCATCCCCCCTCTCTCAACCTCAGTGACTACCATTTTGTCTCTTGGCCACTTTGTCGCTGTCCTTGGCACTCTGGCTTGGCCCGTAGCCCCATCCACCTGCTCTTGTTCTTCACTAGCAGTGGCATATCCATCTTCTTCATTATATGCATCTTCTTCAAATTGCTCATGTCGGCAGTCCTCGACAGAGTTATCTTGTAAATTAATTGTCAAGGGATTATGAGAAAGGTTAGCTCAGTGTCCAAGAATAGCACAAAAAGCAGACCATGCTGCTACCTCTCCCAGGAGACATGCTACAACAGGAGACAAGTAGAGCACATTTTTAGTTAACCATGCATAACAGCTAAGCATTTTTCTAATCAACACCCACAGAACTGTGTACAAGACCATACAAATGAGAAAATAATTACAGTAACTAGTTTAGCCCACTATAATCTCATTGGTTCTGTGGTAAACCATTAACATAAATGCAATATTCAGAAACCAAAATATTAGTCCAGGCAATACGACCTTACCATTTTAAAGAGGAAGATGCTCGCTGCCTCTGTTGCTGATGAGGTACTTATTCAACTTGGAGAGAATGTCCAAATGTACATATGGAACAAGAGCAAAACCAAATATAAGAGTGAGTCGAAAGGAAAATGCTAAGTATACGTTTTGAAACACGAAACCCTAACTGAGCATCAGTGGCGGAGCCAGAAAAAAAAATAGCTGGGGCGACACCTAATGACGGACCAAACCAAAATGAAACAGACACCAATTCACACATCTATATGCTGCAGTTGCACAAATTTTAGCAAAAATTTTCAAAATGTAGTCTTAAATTTGAAGAACAAAGACACAAATTAGCAAGTACTAAGGTCCTATGAGTCATGGCGCCATCTAGAAATACTAACAAAGCTTAAAAATATCATCAGAGAAGAAGGAACATAGTCGAGTTAGGGCAGATTAGCTAGGGTGGCTGTCCCAGCTGGCCCCAATGTGGCTAAGCTACTGGTGAGCATAGTCAAGAATGTATCTTAATGATGTAGGAGGGATTTCTAGCATGCAGTTCACCTTATCACTGTCGGAGCGGAGGGATCTCTAGTCGCCACGTCCTCGCGTCGACCTCGTGCGCTGGATCCCTCCTTCTCCTCCTAGTCGTCGTCGCTGGAAGGTGAGGGGTGGTGTGGCGCGTGTCTCAGCGAAGGTGTGTAGCGTGCGTCGCATCGCGGGGGGGGGAGGGGGTGAGAGGAGGAAAGTGAGGGTGAGGAAGCGGCGGCGGAGGGGGCGAGGGGGAGGAAGCAGCGGCGGCGCGAGAGGGAGAAAGACGACGGCACGAGGGGAGAGTGAGGAGGCAACTGCGTGAGGGAGGCATCTTTCCCTACTAACCCTAGCACGAGTGGGCGTGTGTGGGCCTTAATACTGAAAGGCCCAATATTATTAGGAAAACGCGTTAGGCCGGGGCTAGTTCTATTCGAATGAAGAACGGTTCGCATCATTTTCCCCTTTTAATCTGCAATCAAAGATTTGAATCACGTATTTCTCCGTCATTCGTAATCCAAATTTGATGATATTTGTTTCTGATTTTTTCTAAAATAAACCTCTATTCATTTATGACATTGTTTCGTATATAACTCCATTTCCTGGATGTTGTTTATACGCCTTTATCTTGTTTCTTACAAGTAACATAGAAATAATATATGTTTTACACAACCATTACTAATGAAACTTTGTATTTCGTAATGTTAAGGTGAACACAAGGTTGTGTTAAAATTTCAAATGTATATGAGTTCGAACATGTTGTGAAGTATGGAAAACTTGAGTGTTGAAGTATAACATTTTAGGAAACTATGTGAGAGATGTACACATTTGTACACAAGTATGATCTTCCTTTTGAGAAACCATTTGAAATTTTTATGACGAGTTTATGGACCCAAATTATGTTGCCAAGTCAATTTGTAGAATTTTTAGACCAACCTAAGACGTTATTACAATTATTATATCCCAACCATGAGATAAAAAATCAAATTTTGATAATTTTGGTTACACAAGTGTGCCTGCTGATATTTTATTCGAATACTAGATGATCAACTACGAATTGTTCATATTTTTAATGAATTTTTAGGTGCTATTTAATGGGCTCTAATATTTGAGGGAAGCAAGTTTCATTTCAAAAAAATTACTGTCGGGCCCACGTGTCAGCGTCAGCAGCCTATATAAAAAAGATAACGTTGCCTGGCCGGTCGAACCCACCTGACAACAAATGAGACGCGGGGTCTCGAACCCACGTCGGAAATGACTCTCGATTTTGGAAATGAATATAACATCCCAAATGGGATAAGCGCAGCACACACAACGCTCTGACCTCTGAGCTCCCTGCTTCTTCTTCCCCGCTCTGAGCTCCACCGCCGCCCGTCCTTCCTTTCCCCACCGTTGCGCACATGTCGCACTACGCCGATTCGTCTGGAGGTGGATGTGGTAGGAGCAGGTTTCAAGGTGGTTGGGGCAGCCGCATTCACTCCATCGGCTTGGATCTAGTCGGTGAGCTAAGCGGCTTCCCACTGGTCCCTTGCCCGGACTGTGGTATGGCTCGGGTGGTGGAGGGGAGGACGCAGAAGGAAGGTGAAAACCACGGTCGTCTTTATTTCAAGTGTGCGAGGAACGTGGTGAGTAGTCTAAGCTGTGATTTCCCAAATCTGAGTTAGGGTTCTTATGTGCTTTTGATTTGTACAGTTCCCCAAGTTTTGTGGATATTACCGTTTCGAGAAGGAGTATCTCTAGATGCTGAAGGATGCTGGCGTCATATCTTTTCGACCGTCGAACTGGGCAGACGTGATCGATGAAGTAGTTGATTCACGTCGTATCTTTTCGCTGGAAACCGACCACAAAGGAAACAGTTCTCCTTTCTCCTTTTAATCTGGAACCAAATTTTCTGTCACGTATTTCTCGGTCATACGTAATCCAAATTTGATGATTGTTTTTTCTTATTTTTTCTAAAATCGCCATCTTTTCATTAATTTCGTTGTTTAGTGTATATTTCCTTTTCGTTAGTAATGTTTTTATGCCTTATCTTGTACTTTATATGTAGAACATAGAAATAATATTTGTTTTACACAACCATTACTAATGAAACTTTGTATTTCGTATTGTTAAGGTGGACACAAGGTTGTGTTAAATTTTCAAATCCATATGAGTTCGAACATGTTGTAAAGTGTGGAAAACTTCAGTGTCGAAGTAACATTCTAGGAAACTATGTGAGAGATGTACACATTTGAACACAAGTATGATCTTCCTTTTTAGAAAACACTTGAAATTTTTATGACAAGTTTAGGGACCCAAATTATGTTGCCAACTGAATTTGTAGAATTTTTAGACGAACCTAATATGTTATTAGAATTATTATATTCCAAACACGAGATAAAAATTCGAATTTTGATAATTTTGGTTACACAAGTGTGCCAGCTGATATTTTATTCGAATACTAAATGACCAACTACTATTTGTTCGTATTTTTAATGAATTTATAGGTGCTGTTTTATGGGCTCTAATATTTGAGGGAAGCAAGTTTCATTTTAAAAAAAATAGTGTCGGGCCCACGTGTCAGCGTCAGCAGCCTATATAAAAAAGATAACCATTGCCTGCCCGCCCCCACGTGACAACTAATGTGACGTGGGTTCTCGAACCTGCGTCGGCAATGACTCTCCATTTTGGAAAGTGAATATAAGATCCCGAATGGATAAGCGCAGCACACACGACGCTTTCCTAATTTCTCACTAGGGATTAGCGGAGGTGAGCGGAGGCGGCGCCAGCGAGGTGAGCGGAGGCGGGGACACGACGATGAGCGCCGGCGAGGGGCCAAGCAGCGGACGACCCCGCGCACCGTGTATCGAGGAGGAGAAGCCGAACGCGATACGGTGCCGTAACTGGATCCGCGCGCACGCTATCGAGATTGCGGTGAAGATAGCTCCGACAATGACCGTCGGAGAGGAGCCAAGCGGCGGTGCAGCAAACCCAAAGCCGGAGATGAGCATCATCGACCGGATCCTCTCGGGTTCCGACGAGGGGCCAAGCAACGGTAGGGAGGAGCGTGCCGGCGAGGGGCCAGCGAAGAGGGCAAGGTGCCTGCCTCACATCTGCGACGGCAAATGTCTTGCAACGATGGCGAGGGGTCGAGGGAGCGGCGAAGGTGTAGAGGACCTCATATCCGACGCTGGCAACTACCACGACGACGGCGAGGCAAGTTTCTCTGAATCACAATGCCTTTTACTTGTTCTATAAATGGAGCAGCTTGAGCTTGAGCTTGATCTACTTGTTCCATAGAGATTTTGTAGGATTTCTAACATGATCAATGTAGCAACTTGTTCCTCTGAAATGGCTAGCTTGTTCCTTTGTCTATCTCAATCTTCTCATTCCTATGGTTCATCCAAATGATCAATGTAGCAACTTTCCTACGTTTTTCATTCCATAGGAATCAAAATGGCATGACACTGTCTGGGAATATGTGAAACCTAGGGTTGATAATATTAAGGAAGAAATGCACATCCTCCTCACAAAGGCTGCATTCATGAGGCGGTACAAGTTTGTGGCTGAACAAAATCTGCAGCCCATGGAAGATGCGCTCGATGTGTTTCAAGATACCTTGGTTGCATTTGAAGAGGCTGCAAAAAAAGCAAACCTTAGTTGAAGATACCATGCTTTTGTTGATGTTGAAGGGGGCATGCTTTTGTTGATGTGCATGGTCAGATAGCATGACCATTGTAAAAATGTGACGGGCAAGTTAAGGCCTAGCTAGATGGACAAGTTATTAACTGTTTGTAATAATTATGTATATCTGCGTGGATCTTTGTGGATAAGTAATCTTTATCTATATATGTGGACAAGTTATCTTTATCTATATTATGTCTGTTTTGTCTCAAAAGATTTTTTGTTGATTATGCCTGTATGTGTCGAAATGGGAGCCCTGAGAGATCGTGCTACCTGTCAATCAAGATAGATACAAAGGAGACTACGCGGGATGGTTATTCCACGTCACATTTGCCCCTCCAAACCGACGAGGAGGAGCTAGCCCCACACGCCACCCCCGTGCATTGCAGACGAGGTTTGGCTTATCCACGTATCCTTTGTTCCCAATGTTTGACCAAAAGCCACTCTCCCCTGCCACTCGATCTGCCATTCTGCCTTCCTTCTCAAACCTTCTGCCTTCCTCGTCTCCGTCGCCTTCTCTCCGATCCCCTTGTCCTTCCTCGTCTCCATCGCAGAGATGGCCGGCAGAAAGTAGTCGTTCCCCGCCGCGACTCAAGAGGGACGTTCTACAGCGGGAGGAGAAGGCCCCACCCGCCGCCCCCGCCAAGAGAGTGAGGTTCCGCAGCGAAGAGGTCGATTCTTTGTCGGCCAGGGGGAGGAGGCCGTACACGCGCGCAAGCGCCAAGGGGGTGCACTCCGGTGACGCCTGGCAGGCAGAGGACGAGCCTTCCTCGAGTTTGGTATGCTTGAAGTTAGATTGATGCTTGAAATTGAATTCCTGGTACTCATCATATGCTGCTCACAAAAATGTTGAACTCATTCTGTATACTGCTTCAATTTCTGAATCTTTATGCTCAGCGACTTTTATTAACTGAACATCCAGTGCCTTCACTGATCAATGGTTCCAATGCATCAATTTTCCATTGTTTTAGGAAGTTGTTGTACCAGCACATGACATTGTCAAGATCTGGACAGAAATCGACAAGCTCAAGAAAACCTTAGACTACATCTGCACATTACTAAACAGGATGGAAAGAATGAAGGATGACATTGGTAAAGAGAAGCAGGCAAGTTCTGAACCTAGTTACAGCAAAACAACTTTTTGTTTGACCGGTTACAACTTTATGATATTAAACATGGCAATCTAATTGTGAAGCTTTCTTCAATTTGCCTTTGTTTTAGAAATGTGTTGTTACTCGGGAGGAAAATTATTAACCTTTCGAGTAGAAATTTTGTTATGCTTGAAATTTAATGCATGGTACTCAAATTGTTGAAATTATTCTATATACTACTTCAATTTCTAAATCTCCATGCTACATCAACTTTTATAAACTGAACATCCAGTGTCTTTGTTTTAGGGAGTTGCTGTAACTCGGGAGGACCTTGACATGATCTGGAAAGAAATCCACAGGATCAACGAAGCTCTTGACTACACCTGGAATGACAAAAAAAATCTGGAAGCAAGGAGTGATCACTTTGCTGAGGCAAGTTCTGAACCCAGTTACAGCTAAACAACTTTCTTGTTTGACCGGTTACATCTTTCATGATATTAAACTTGGCAATCTTATTATTATGAAAATTGCATCAATTTGCCTTTGTTGTAGAAATGTGTTGTTACTCGGGAGGATCTTCACTGCATGTGGAAAGTACTCGACAAGGTGGATAGAAGGATGGATGACAAGGCTGTGGACGACATAAGTCTCCTAGCAAATGGTCAAAAAATACTCGAATCTGAGGTGGAGAAGCTTAAAGGCGCACAGAAGATGAAGGATATTGAACTTGCCGAAGCTGCAAAGAAGAATGCTGAGCTGCAGGAAAGACTTGTAAAACTAGAGGCAAAGATAGCTGAACTTGAGGCTGTAGCACAAAAGAAGGCATCTAACTAGTGCCCCTGCTGATGCACGTCAATGTGATCATGTGAATCTGTTTGTTCTGAACATTATGCATGTCATATGTATGTGAACATGTGATGCGCGTTAGCTATATATGCATCTTAAATATGTAGAATATGCTCTTATGACTACTATCTATGTGTACTTGTGGTTTTGCATCTTATTTAAGAGACATGATTATATGTTTGTGTGATATCAAATATTTCCTATGATGACATAGTCAAATATTTGACGGTAGTGACAGTACTAATGGACTTCAATTATTGAGCTCCGAGTCTAGTAACGGGCGTCAAATTGTCATCAGTAACGGACTTAAAAGCACGTTACCGATATGGTAGTGATCGGTAACAGACTTAAAGAGCCCGTTATGGATACGTTTAACTTTCGTAACTGTCGCGTTTTAACGTCCGTTACAGAGAATAACTGTAACGGGCGTTTAAGAAGCCCGTTACTACAAGTCGTCATTGGTAACGGGCACTGTGTTGGCCACGTCGGGGTCGAGCCTGCCACGCTTATGTGTAACGGGCACCAAACAACAACCGTTACAGATGGGGTCCATGTAACGGGTGTTAAGGGCCCGTTACAAATGCTGTGTGACCTATTTAAGGTTTTCACGTAGTGTCTCCCCCCAGGGCGACTACCTCAAGTACGTGCTACAGATCCACTACAAGGCGTCCAACAACGGCGCTGAGTATGAGGCCCTCATCCACGGGCTATGTATAGCTGTCTCCCTCGGGATCAAGCGCCTGATGGCCTATGGTGATTCCAAGGTCTTCATCGACCAAGTCAGCAAGGACTCCAAAGCCAGGAAGGACACAATGGATGCCTACTGTGCAGAGGTGCGCAAGCTTGAGCGTCACTTCGAAGGGCTCGAGTTCCACCACGTCTGTCGCAACAACAACGTCGCGGCCGATGTCCTCTCTAAGCTTGGCTCCAAGCGCGCAATGGTTCCAGCCGGTGTGTTCGTCCAGGACCTATGCAAGCCGTGCATCAAGTTCATCCCCGACCCAGAGTCGGCTGACGACGAGGTGACCTCGCCTGCGGGTCGCGAGATCCTCATGATCGACGTAGAAGATGACTGGCGCCTTGACTTCATTGCCTTCCTCCTCAAGCATCGAGTGCCTGAGGATAAGGCGGAGCGAGAAAAGATCACGAGGCGTAGTGCTAACTACGTCGTCGTTGGCAATGAACTCTACCGGAGGTCTGCCTCCACCGGGGTACTGATGAAGTGCATCCTACGATCTGAGGGCCTCTGGCTCTTGGATGAGATCCACGGCGGCGAATGCGGCAACCATGCCGCCTCTTCCAACCTGGTGGGTAAGGTCTTCAGGTCTGGCTTCTACTAGCCCACAGCCATGGCTGATGCCCAGGAACTTGTACGTCGATGCAAGGGGTGTCAGTTCTTCACTAAACAGCAGCACCTCCCGGCTCAGGCCCTGAGGACCATCCCTCCGTCCTGGCCCTTCGCAGTTTGGGGTCTCGACTCTGTGGGACCTTTCAAAACTACCCTCGGCGGCTACAAGGACATCATCGTGGCGGTGGATAAGTTCACCGAGTGGATCGAGGTTCGTCCAGTATCCAGCATCACATCGGAAGAGGTGGCCAAATTCTTCGAGGAGATCACCCACCGCTTCTGGTGCCAAACAGGATCGTCGCCGACCATGGCACAGACTTCACGAGAGCCGAATTCTAGGACTTCTGTCAAGACAGCCTGATCGACGTATACTACTCCTCGATAGTGCATCCGCGGTGCAATGGCCAGGTCGAGCGGGCACACGGCATGGTCCTACAGGCCATCAAAGACCGTATCTTTGACGGCTCAACGCCCTACACTACCAGGTGGCTCTCAGAGCTCACTCACGTCCTCTGGGGTCTCAGGACCCAGGTCAGCTCGGCTACAGGGTACTCACCCTTCTTCCTGGTCTACGGGTCAGAGGCCATCCTCCCCACTGACGTGGCCTTCGGTGCTCCTCGCATCCAGAACTTCGATGAAGGAGAAGTAGAGCAAACACGCCGGCTCGACCTTGACAGCATCGAGGAACATCGTGTGGCCGCGCTCATGCGCCACACCCACCACGAGCAGCAACTACGTCGCTACCACGACCGCAACATGCGGGAGCGTTCCTTCAACGTCGGCGACCTAGTCTTGCGGCAGATCCAGAACACCAAGGACATTCACAAGCTCTCTGCGCCTTGGGAAGTCCCCTTCATAGTTAAGGAGGTCATTGGACCGGCGACCTATCACCTCCAATGGGCCGATGGGGCGTCCCGAACCCCTGGAACATCGAGCATTTACGTCGCTTCTATCCTTAGGAGCCTTGTATCACAATAAAGCTATGTACTCTATCCTTTGTAATTCAATACATATATGAAAAAGGTTTCTCTTTCGACCTGTTTGTTTTCTGTTTACCCCTCCCCTTCGACACGCTCGGGGGCTTGGTTTAAAACTAGACCCCTTCAAGCTCGGGGGCTTGGCTTTAAGCTCGGCCCTTCACGCTCGGGGGCTTGGCTTTGCCAACCTAAGGGTCGTTCGACCTGGGGTTTCTACCTTTCTTTTTTACTAGTGTTCCCTTACCACAACTTTTTATGCACCTTATAAGCATTCCTAGGTCGTGGGGTTGTTTAAACCTTGGGTCTCTGACCCCCCTCCGCGCGTCGGCTGCACATAAGCCTCCACGCCGAGCTGCGTAGTCGGTAAGTCGTTCCTCCACTAAGTTGGGTTAGCGGGGAAAAAGGGGTTTTTGCAACTTCATTACCTTTTCCTTCTTATAAAGAGTATATGAGTCAAATAAGGGATCACATCAACTTAACTAAACATGACTTCTTCATTCATGCAAGGTTTATATTACATCAAAAGGGTCTGTGACCCATTGTTACTAACGGTTTGCTACGACCTAAGTTACATCTATAGGTCTATTTTCTTCATAACCTCCTCCGCAGCGGCCTGAATATCTTCGCGGCCCACCAGCTGCGACAAGGTGAGCTCCTCGTTGACCTTCTCAAGGTCGAAGGATGGCTCATGGTGCTTCATCGTGGCCAGCGTGGTAGCAGCGGCGAGCTTGCCGCTTGAGAGCCATGTGTGGTTCGAGGACCGGTGGATGGTCACTTTTTGGTGCGATGAGTGATTGACAACGTGGTGTGGACTAATTCTTGGCTAAGTATTACAGGTGCAGGTTGCGGCTTGACTGGTGTTGGTGCAGGTGAAGAACAAGCGCGAAAGGTCCTTGGCGGTGAGGCCTCTAGGTGTGGAGAAGACAAGTAGGCTTGGTTCGACGGACCCGGTGGCTAGCGGGTCAAGTGCGGGCCGCATGGTGGCAAGAACAGCAAGATGAAGTCATGGACGGTTTCTTGGTTGAGCCTCAAAACCAAGGTCGAGCCGGGACTACGTGGGAGCCGAGTCATGAGTGGTGATTGGCGGAGGCTACACCGAGTTCGCGGGGTTTCCGGTGGTTCACCAGAAAACCACTGGGTTCCTTGGTTGATCCACAAAGCCAAGACCGAAGACAGAGGTGCAGCAGCATCGGACCAGTCTGACCGGTGGGTCTGACCGGTCTGACCGGTGGGTACCGGTCTGACCGGTGAGGAGCACCGGTCAGACCGGTGTGCGATGACGCAGTCCGGAATCTTCGAAGCGGAGGA
Source organism: Cenchrus fungigraminus (assembly GCA_036936925.1). Lineage (NCBI taxonomy): Eukaryota > Viridiplantae > Streptophyta > Magnoliopsida > Poales > Poaceae > Cenchrus > Cenchrus fungigraminus. Next base: position 131,342,608 of record CM072779.1, read on the forward strand.
CACGCGTTGGGATCGCAAGGCTTGCGTCGAGGCTAAGCAAGTTTGCGGTCGCTGGGCATCCGTCTGATGGAGCAAAGACAAAGATTTCCGAATTCGCCCTTGAGGGGCATGTATCCCTAGTTAGCTAGTAAGGGTATTTTCGCCTTTCGGTTGCCTCCATATAACCCAAGTGGTGAGAGGATGGCAGCCATCTCTTGGAACCCTAGCTCATTTGGTTTTCCTATTTTCCCTTCCTATTTTCCTTAGGATTTTCATAGGACTAGCTTGAGAGCTTCATGGTGAGATCTTGTGAGAGGGAAGGATGATCGGGCGGCAAGCTAGACCTTGTATGAACCTCTTTGGTATGTATAGATGATTCGGCGTGGTTCCTCAAGGCTTGGATGTGTCTTTCCCATTTCTCCTTTTTGGTGATTTTCGGAGCCCTTTCTTGGCAATTTTCTTGGAGCGATTTCGAGGCCTTTCTCTTTGGGATTTGGTGGGGGATGTATACTTGAACCCTTCGTGGTTCTTTTCCCTTTGATTCCCCTCCCAAATCTGTGAGCAAAGAGGCTCGATTTTGGGGTTTTCTTGGCTCTAGGGTTAGAGGCGTTCTTGGTGGGATTTCTTCGATTCCTCTCGGTTTAGCAAGTTTTGGTGGACCAAATCTTGGCTATGGAGTGCCCATGAGGTGTTCCTACTATCCCCAAAGTCTTGTGCAAAACCGTGGAGCGATTTGGGAGATCGGGAGTTGAATTTGGGGGAGTTGACCCGCGGGCGCTGTTCATCCCGAACTGCCCAGGCATGACCGGTCGACCGGTGCTCTTGACCGGTCTGACCGGTGCGAGCCCCTAGTGGGTTTTGTCTCGGGGAACTGCTGTGTTCGTGTGGTTTTGTCCTGTGGTCCTGCTGGTCTTTTCTTGGCCAGTTTGGAGTTGTCCTGCTAGGCTTTGTGAGGGGTTTTCCTTCTTGGCAGGTTGTTCTTTGGTGGTGGTTTTTGTTCCAGGGCCTAGAGGCGTCACTGAGGCTTCCTGGAACTTTGCTGTGCATCTGCTGTTCGCCACTGGCCTGACCGGCAGAGTCCACCGGTTTGACCGGTGCCATCGGTCTCACCGGCAGGAGCCATCGGTCTGACCAGTGTGGCACAGACAGCAGGCTGCTCAGTTTTCCGCTGTGCGTTTGAGGTGTTTGGTTCGGTTGGTTGAGTTGTTGGTTCCTAGAACCAGTAGCACTCCAGTGGCTACGTGGTCTTGGCCAACTTGGGTAGTTCAGTCGGAGACGTGTGTTGGAAGCTGTGTTCATCTTGTTGGAGTCTCTATCTCCTTCGAGAAGAATTTTTATCGGCTCCCATTCACTCCCCCCCCCTCTCTGGTTCGCCAAATCGGTCCTTCAATTGGTATCAGAGCCGGTTCGGGTCTTCATTGACTCTTACCAGTCTAAGATCCAAAGATGGCGTACCAGGAACGGGGTTCGGGTCCTCCGCACTTCGATGGGAAGAACTACCAGATGTGGCAGAGGTGGATGGCGGCGTTCCTCCGCGGAAAGGGTCAGATCCTTTGGGACGTTACGGTGAACACAGCTTATGTTCATCCGATTAACTTCCTTGCTCCAAGATCGAGGGATATGTTCGACACCAACAACAAGGCGGTCGACTACTTGTTTCGTGCTCTGTGTCAGCCCGAATTCGATCGGGTTCAGACAAAGGACTTAGCTTGTAGGATTTGCGAGCAGTTGAAGGATGCTCATGCTGGGAATGCTCAGGTTCAGGCTCGGATGTACACGACTTACCGGAGAGAGTACGAGAACTTCACTCATCTCCCCAGCGAGTCTGTCGATGCCATTTTCCAGCGGTTTATGGTCGTGGTGAACAACATGAGAGCCAATGTGGCCGTGCTCCCATACGATGATCATGATAGAGCCGTGAAGCTCTTGCACTCGTTGGATCATACCGTATGGGACGGAAAGGTCGAGGCTATCCTTGAGTCCGAGAAGTATGACACCCTGACCGTGAACGAGCTATTTTCGAAGCTCAAGTCAGCTGAGTTGGACCGTGGTATGACAGCCTGTCTTGAGCGCCCGACTGATCCTCATAGTCTTGCTCTCATCGGTGGCTCAGGTGCTAAGACTAACGCTAACCCATCCTCCAGGATGTACTCTTTGTCCTCTTTGATGTCTTTGCCAGACGAGGAGTTCGATGTACTTGGAGAGGACAAGCTGGCATTGCTGACACGGAGATTCGAGAGGATGCACGAGAACCGGGTGAACTCAAGGAGGAACTTGAGGGTGTGTTTCAAGTGCGGCAAGACCGGATAGTTTTTCGCCGAGTGTCCGAAGGTGAACAACCACGACAAGCACGAGTCCAAGGACAAGAGGAGGAAGTCCAAGAAGAAGGATCATGGACATGGGAAGAAGACGCGGTCTCGAGAGAAGATGAAGAGATCGAGCGACATCGAGTCCGACTCTGAGGACACGTCATCAAGCTCGAGTGATGAAGATGAAGAGGGCGACAAGAAGAAGAAGAAGAAGAAGAAGAAGAAGAAGAACCTCAGCAAGTACCTCAACGGCCTTTGTGTGATGGGCCTAAGCTCCAAGGACGATTTCTGCGGCATGGCTCGCAGCTCCAGCAGCAAGAGAAGCCAGAAGAACGCCTCGGACTCAGATTTCGAGGATGAGGTATGTGATGAGCTCTTTTCTTTGCGCAAGGAGAATGAGGAGTTGGTTGACTTGCTTGATAATCGCGATCACATGCTTAGAGAGGCTAAGAAGCTTAGGATGGAGCTTAGGGCTTTGCTTGAAGATGCTACGAATAGAGTGGCTGAGCTAGAAACACAGAACCTTGATGCCAAGCTTGAGATAGATTCGCTTAAGGCGAGTCCTGTTGTTTCTGATGAAGTTGATTGTGCTGATTGCTCTGTTTTCCTAGCTGATTTGACTGCACTTAGGGAAAAGCATGCCTCCAAGTGTGAGGAACTAGATGTGCTTAGGGTTGAGTTCGCTGAGCTGCAATCTAGACCCACTTTGCTTGGTGCATGCACTTCTTGCCCTGCTTTGCATGATAAGATTGCTGGGCTTCGTTCATGCATCGTTTCTCTTGAGGCTGATATGAAAGTGCTCATTCCTACTTCCTGTTCTACTTGTGATTTGCATACTGTGAAGAATTTGGAACTTGCACAATGTGCTGATCGTTTGCGGGATGAGAATAGTAAGTTGCATGAGGTGTTGAGTTGGGTGTCCAGTCATGAGCCTCAGCTGGGTGTGTTAATTGCCAGTTGTAAGCACTTCGATGGTTGGGCTTTGGGATCTGATAAGTTTGGTGAGAGCAGTGGTGAGAGAGAAGGGAAATTTGGGAATATTCCAGTTCCACCACAACCCACACCCAAAGACAAGTTTGCACCCAAGCCAAACCAAGTGCTTAAACCGAGAGAAAAACCAAGTGAGAAGGCTAGTGAAAAACCTAGTGAGAAGCCTTGTGAAGAGTCTCACCCCAAGCCTAAGCCAAGACCAATCCGTTTCCATTGTGAGTTTTGTGGAAAGGATGGTCACAAGAGAGAGTTTTGCTATAAGAGAAGAAGAGAGGCGAGAATGGCTAAGGAGTGGGCAAACAAGGACAGGTACCACCCTTCTCATGGTGTGCCTGAGCCTTGTATGCCACTACCTAAGGGAAAGGGTGTTGTGCATACGGTTCCAGCATGGAGAGATAGGAGAGCTTCAGGTGGAGGCAAGTTTGTTGGCTGAGGACCACCGGCTAGACCGGTCAGAGTGACCGGTCAGACCGGTGCTAGGCAGAGTGCTGGATAGTTTGGTTTTCGACGCTGTGATGCTAGAGGGTTGTCACACCTGATTTTCCGAAGAAAACCAAATGCATCTCATATGTGCGCCAGGATCAAGTTTACACACATATGATAGACGTCATGAGTGAAATATCATAAAAACAGTAATAAAAATGTATAAGAGTTAAACCATTACATTATCTCTTATTACACTCAGACGGTAGACTCGAAGATCTTTAAAACGAACAAACGATAGCTAGACGAAGCAACTCCGTCTTCAGCTTCCACAGGCACATGACTGGGGGCACGCAAGCCTCAGAACCCATCGTAGTCGCTGAAGTACTCTTCTCCAGTGTTCTCCTCTGAACAGCGGGTAAGCAAGGGTGAGCACACTTATGGTTGGAGCTCAGCAAGTGGGGGAAGATGCAAGGCTATCAAGGATAGGCTAAAGTTTTTTGCAGCGGTTAGCATTTTAATGTTGGTCAAATTTTATTAGCAAGCACCTATTTACTAGGTGTAAGTTTATACCATCCCACTTAAAGAGACTTTAGAAAACTTTCCATCTCAACCCATACTTCAACCACAATTTAATTCCATCTTCAAGTTCATTAATCATGTGAGGGTCCAGGCCGCTCTTGACCGTGAGCACGGCTGATCGATCAGTTTTAACTCTGCAGAGGTTGTACACTTTCACCACAGCTCGCGTAAAAGTTCCGAAGAACTTTGAACCCAACCACGCATGTGCTGATCAGGCACAATACCACACTTCCGAGGTGTGATTGCATAGGGACGCTACGAAGCCTTTACAAAGGTATGCAGAAGACCAACAACCCGCGACAGTTACAGCAGCGGAGCGGACCATAACCCTCCCTAGTGGACAGCACCTTAGCAAAGGCTGCGGCCAAGAGGACCGGGCTATACCCCTTCAACTCCGGCCCCCTGTGCTCCTTTCGGATAAGGCTATCAGATAATTCCACACTCCTAATTAATTGGCTAAGCCAGAGCCATATGGACTGTGGTTGCACTATTTTCCTGGGTGGTTCTCCATGTTCCGATTAAACCATATATGATCTTGTTATTAACCATACACACACATATATATATATATATCACCAAAGTTATCATGATCAACATTCATCATATTGCAAAGGATTCATTTGAACCAACCTAAAGTATAGCAACTAAGCATTTCTACCCAAAACATTTATTTAAAAGGGTTGTCCAAGGTATTAGGGATAAAATCTAGTCATGTCCTTAAAAAGGTGATTTCCCATCAAATTTATGCATAGCAACAATTAAATGTAAACTTAGTTATCATGCAATTTGTGTGGGTCAAAATAGAATATGCAGGGGAGGAAATCCACTTGCCTTCCTTGCTTAAACACTGGGATTCTTCTTCTTCAAACACTTGCTCTTGATCCACTTCAACTGGTTGCTCACTTGAAACTGGCACGATGTCTACGAGCACACAAGAAAGCATACAATAAACAAAACAATACACCAAGCATGAAAAGCTTTAAAGAAAGATCAAGGTTTGGCTCTAGGAACGCGAACACAAAAGCACTAGGAACTATTGGGAGCTTTGGATGATCACATACAAGAGCTAGCTATGTGCTTGGTATCTTTTAATTAAGTAAAATCATGTGTATAGTTTATTTCAAAGAAATACCCTATTTATAATTAGGCAAGTTATTTTATGTTGAAAAGCCGATGTAAACTTAGTCCAATTTTATTTATAAATATTCAAGTTTGATTTATGCAAATTAAACATTTAATTTAAAAGAAGCATGTAAAAGCATCTAGGCGTTCATCTTTATATTTCGAGTTGTACTAAACAAATTATAATTTTAAAACACATTTATATTCATATTAATCAAATTAACAATTAATTAAGAAAACTCGGGATATAACCTATGTTGCTTTTATTAGAAAGTAAATTGCATAATCATTAATCAATTTAAGTTTGATTATGAAAACCCGAGGTACATCTTAAGTTGGCTTTTAATTGAAGGAAATATTTAATTAATATTAATCATATTTACTTTCTTATGAAAACACGTGTTGAACTCTAATTAGATTTTAATTAGAAAAGCATGTGTATTAAGAATTTAATAATATTTAACATTTAAATAAATTATAAAACAAAGAACATGTTCAACATTAGTCCTATCACGTAGTTTGAGTTGATATGAACCTAACACAACTTGAAACGGTGGAAACGGAGCTAAAACGCAAAAGATACAGCCAAAACAAGGTTCTAAAACCGACGAGCTTGAAGAGACGGTCGCGTGGACACCAAGAACGCTTAAAACGGATAAAAGACAGAAAAGATATGGCTAAAACAAGGTTCAGGAGCTTTTCTGTGAAGAAACAGGACTTCTAGGGGCTTAACTGCAAGAAACCAGGGGCTAAAACATGATTACGCATATAAACCGAAGGGTTTATGCGCAAAAGAACCTATAAGGATCTCTGGTGGAAAAACTAGAGAGCTCAGGGGTTTAAACGAAGAAAACAGGACCTGGTTGTAAGGGTTTTATAAGGTGGAATGACACTTTTGTGATATTAGAAACCTCAGGGGGTTTTCCGCAAAACAGCCGGGGAAAGACGCGGTTGACCGGTACTGATCCGGTTGACCGGCGGCGAACAGATCTGAGCCGTCGATCTGTGCACGGACGGCTGGCGGAAAAAGGAAAACTCAGGGGCCTATACGAAAAGAAAAGGACCTAAAAGAAAGGTTTTATTCCGGTGGAAGGGTATATATGTGATATTAGAAAGGACAGGGTCTTTTTTGTAAAACTGCAGCTGACAGGGGCGGCTTGGCTGATGAGGCACCACGTGGCGAGCTCTGATTGGCTGGGAGGGTGACGTGGGCGCGACGTGGCGCTGACGCGGCTGTGGACCGCGCCGTGGACCACGGTCCACGGGTCTATGGTGGACTGGGCTAAGGGGTTACACCCTGATCTAATCTGCGCCGTCCACTGGCGATCGAGCGGCCAGGGTGGCCCGCAGGCAATGCGCGGCGGCGCAGAGGCTGGAGACGGGCGGCGCACGGCGGCACTTCGCCGGAACATCGCCGGAGATGGCGGTTTGGGCGCTACGGTGCATCATTTGCGACGTGGATGGCACCTACATGGAGCGGTGATCAAGGCGAACTCAGGCCGGGGGTTTAGGAGGTGGCTCGGGCAACGGAGGAGGCACTCCACAGCCGGCGGCGGACTGCACACGGCCGGCGAGAGGTGCTAGGTGCTACGGGCTCAAGATGCAAGGGGAAAAGGTTGAGGATGATTCCCTTACCACGCAGAAACACCTCGGCGGAAGAACGGGCGGTGGAGGGACGACGAGGAGAGAGATCAAAAGCGACGGGTTCAGCTCGCTCGGCGCTCCGGGAAGAAGAAACAGGGGCTCCGGGGCGCTGCTCGGACTGGCGACGGGGTTCCTGTACAGGGTGCGGCTCGGGTGAGCGATGATCGTGGCAACGAGAAAGAGTATAGAGGGCAAAGAAACTCCACCGACGGCAGGAACTCCAGGGGCCAACAATGGCTTGTCGGCCGGAATTCGACGGCGACGGCACGAGCGCGTGGATGAATGGTGCAGGGGCGTGAACGGTGTAGAAAGGGTGTGCGAGGGGCACGGGCTCGGCTCTTATAGGGGGAAGGGAAGGAGAGGGGGCGCCTGCCGGAAAGGCAGTGGCCTTCAATGGCCATGAGGCCGGCCGGTGGAATGCAATCAAGGGGGGGAAAGGCTCGATTTGTGGCGAAACAGAAGGGAATTGATGGCGGGGAAGTGAAGCCGGTGTTTCAATGCGCCTTGATGGCGGCTTGAAGGAGGGGGAGAGGCGGATAAGCCGAGGAAACGGCCGGCGGGCGCACAGCGGTGTGGAGCAGGGGAGGGGAGCCGGAGATGGGAGGAGAAGCTGACCAGCGGGCCCGGGGTGGCGGTGAGAGAGAGAGGGGGAAAGGAAAGATGGGCCGGCGGGGAGAGTTGGGTCGGTGGGCTGAAAGGGAGGAGGAAAGGGTTGGGGAGGGTTTTCTCTTTTCTTTTTTTTAAACCTTTTTCAAAACCTTTTCAAACTTCAAATTCTTTTCAAAGTTTAAACACTTTCAAAACTTTTCAAGATTAAAATCATTTTAAAAACTTTTTAAAACTTCACACAAACACACATAAACAATGCAAACAAAAATATGATGCACAAGCACTTATTGCTTCTAAAATTTTATAAATGATATTTAAATATTTTAGAGCCAAATTTATTTGATAAATTATTTATTCCTTAGAAAACAAAACTAAAACACCAAGTTGCTATTATTTGCATGATGGAAATTTAGGGTGTTACAAATCTACCCCCCTTAAAAAGAATCTCGTCCCGAGATTCGGAGAGATTGGGAAAACTAAGGGTACTCTTCTATAAGCTCATCCTGAACGTTGAGTTCTTCCGGCAGTCATAGCTTCTTCACTTGTTTCTCTTCATCTTGATTCACTTTTCCTTTCTCCTTGGATGGGATGGTAGCGACAACTTCAATCCTATTTCCTTGTGGGCTGGTTAAGAGCACTGACTTCTTGGCACACAGAATTATTCCATCACATTCGCCTAACCAATCCATTCCAAGTATCACATCTATTCCACTAGATGTAAGGACTACTAGATCAGCTTGAAAATCTATTCCTCCGATTTTGAGATTGACTCGTGGGCATACATAAGCGGATTTCATTTCACCATTCGGGGAACTAACCAACAAATGTGTCTTCATAGAACTCATAGGTATATCATGCTTTGCCACAAATTGTTCAGTAATGAATGAATGTGATGCTCCAGAATCAAATAAAACTGTTGCTGGTACAGAGTTCACAGAGAACGTACCCAGCACAACACCTGGAGCGTCTTGAGCTTGTTCAGCCATCACATGATTCACTCTACCACGTGCGTAGTTCTGTTGGCTTCTGTTACCTCGATGAGTAGAATTCCCGATGCGAGCTTGTGATAACGGTTGTCCAAATCTCTGACCATTATCTTTCTGAGGAGTCTGCATGTTGCGCTTCGGACAGATGTTGGCATAATGTCCAAATTCTCCACAATTGAAACAACCATTAGGACGAACCGGGGAGTTGCTTCTCACTGGTGCTCCTGAGCGATCTTGATGATGACCTGGAACATGTGGTGTCTACTGGCTGGAATGCTGGGGTGGTTGAGTTGAGTGCTGCAACTGCAAATTCTGAGTATAATTTCCACTTGATCCACCAGAGTGAAACTGAGAATTCTGAGATGAGTTGAAACGGGGGCGTGTGTTGCTGGACTGTCCATGAGACTTAAACTTGCGCTTCTGTTCACCAAGTTCCATCCTTTTATGTTCCAAACCAATAGCTTTGTTCAACAACGTCTGAAAGTTGGGAAATGTATGGCTTTGCAGCTGATAGTTGAGTGGTCCAATCAATCCATCCAAGAATCTTTCCTGCCTCTTGGGATCAGTGTTGACTTCATCAGGAGCATAACGAGACAAATGAGTGAACTTGTCGAGATACTCTGTGACAGACATATTCCCTTGCTTCAGTGCTAGAAATTCCTTCTGTTTAAGCTTTATCACTCCTGAAGGAATGTGATATGTACGGAAGTTGTCTCTGAATTCCTGCCAAGTAATAGTATTGGGAGCTGCATGCGCAACAGTATATGCATCCCACCAATCACTGGATTGCCCTGTTAGTCTGCATGCAGCATAAAGAACCATTTCCCGGTCCGTGCATTGAACAGTTTCGAGCTTCTTAGTAATCGTCTTTAGCCAGTCATCGGCATCCAGCGGATCAGAGGAGTGAGGGTAGGTAGGAGGGTGGTGGCTCATAAACTCCTTATGCTTGTCCCTCGGCTGTGGCGGAGGTGGAGGAGGGGGTGCTGGTTGGTTCTGTTGAGCTTGTAGGTTCTGGACGGTGGCAGTAAGGTTTTGCAGCAGCAGGGTTTGAGTGGCAAGGAATAGTTGCAATGCGGGATCCATTTGGTTAAGCAGTGGGGGTGGTGCTTGATTCTGTCGATTAGCAATATGAGCACGGACTACAGGTGGAACGTCTTGACCTCCTCCTGACCTGGTTTGTACCATCTGATTGTTAAAGAAATTATTTTTTTTTTCAGACAAGAACAGCGAACTGTTGCATGTAGCAGCATGAATTTCAAAACTAAGACAGATTCTGGTAGCTCAAGATATGATTAAAACAGTGATGTTGTGTCAATGAGTTGTGCAAAAGGGATTTTACTTCAACCATCTTGTATGATAGATAAAGGAAAAGATAACCCAGATTTGATCCCAGACTATCTTTATTAACCTAACAATTTATTTCTTGTTGCATTTGTGGCCATCACTCCGCAATACAACTCACACAAGCAAAGATCCAAAGCAATCATGTGTTCAAACAACAAACATTAGCACAACTATCGTCCTCACAGAAACGTTTCTATCGAAGTTGATAAGAGGTAGGCAGTCTAAGATCTTATTTTAGATAACACCGGTGGTGGAGATCCAGCTGATAGCACAAGAACTGAACTCAGTATAGATCAAAACAAAAAGATGTGTTTTAACAAGAAAACAAAGATTAAATTAGATTTTATACGTAAATAAGTCAATTTTGAAAGATGACAGGCTTTCTAGAACATGAATCCTTACTTTTCGACCATTTCTAACTTAAGGCTGCGTCCTACAGTCATTACTGCTCTGATACCACTCTGTCACACCTGATTTTCCGAAGAAAACCAAATGCATCTCATATGTGCGCCAGGATCAAGTTTACACACATATGATAGACGTCATGAGTGAAATATCATAAAAATAGTAATAAAAACGTATAAGAGTTAAACCATTACATTATCTCTTATTACACTCAAACGGTAGACTCGAAGGTCTTTAAAACGAACAAATGATAGCTAGACGAAGCAACTCCGTCTTCAGCTTCCACAGGCACATGACTGGGGGCACGCAAGCCTCAGAACTCATCGTAGTCGCTGAAGTACTCTTCTCCAGTGTTCTCCTCTGAACAGCGGGTAAGCAAGGGTGAGCACACTTATGGTTGGAGCTCAGCAAGTGGGGAAGATGCAAGGCTATCAAGGATAGGCTAAAGTTTTTTGCAGCGGTTAGCATTTTAATGTTGGTCAAATTTTATTAGCAAGCACCTATTTACTAGGTGTAAGTTTATACCATCCCACTTAAAGAGACTTTAGAAAACTTTCCATCTCAACCCATACTTAAACCACAATTTAATTCCATCTTCAAGTTCATTAATCATGTGAGGGTCCAGGCCGCTCTTGACCGTGAGCACGGCTGATCGATCAGTTTTAACTCTGTAGAGGTTGTACACTTTCACCACAGCTCGCGTAAAAGTTCCGAAGAACTTTGAACCCAACCACGCATGTGCTGATCAGGCACAATACCACACTTCCGAGGTGTGATTGCATAGGGACGCTACGAACCCAAAACATTTATTTAAAAGGGTTGTCCAAGGTATTAGGGATAAAATCTAGTCATGTCCTTAAAAAGGTGATTTCCCATCAAATTTATGCATAGCAACAATTAAATGTAAACTTAGTTATCATGCAATTTGTGTGGGTCAAAATAGAATATGCAGGGGAGGAAATCCACTTGCCTTCCTTGCTTAAACACTGGGATTCTTCTTCTTCAAACACTTGCTCTTGATCCACTTCAACTGGTTGCTCACTTGAAACTGGCACGATGTCTACGAGCACACAAGAAAGCATACAATAAACAAAACAATACACCAAGCATGAAAAGCTTTAAAGAAAGATCAAGGTTTGGCTCTAGGAACGCGAACACAAAAGCACTAGGAACTATCGGGAGCTTTGGATGATCACATACAAGAGCTAGCTATGTGCTTGGTATCTTTTAATTAAGTAAAATCATGTGTATAGTTTATTTCAAAGAAATACCCTATTTATAATTAGGCAAGTTATTTTATGTTTAAAAGCCGATGTAAACTTAGTCCAATTTTATTTATAAATATTCAAGTTTGATTTATGCAAATTAAACATTTAATTTAAAAGAAGCATGTAAAAGCATCTAGGCGTTCATCTTTATATTTCGAGTTGTACTAAACAAATTATAATTTAAAAACACATTTATATTCATATTAATCAAATTAACAATTAATTAAGAAAACTCGGGATATAACCTATGTTGCTTTTATTAGAAAGTAAATTGCATAATCATTAATCAATTTAAGTTTGATTATGAAAACCCGAGGTACATCTTAAGTTGGCTTTTAATTGAAGGAAATATTTAATTAATATTAATCATATTTACTTTCTTATGAAAACACGTGTTGAACTCTAATTAGATTTTAATTAGAAAATCATGTGTATTAAGAATTTAATCATATTTAATATTTAAATAAATTATAAAACAAAGAACATGTTCAACATTAGTCCTATCACGTAGTTTGAGTTGATATGAACCTAACGTAACTTGAAACGGTGGAAATGGAGCTAAAACGCAAAAGATACAGCCAAAACAAGGTTCTAAAACCGACGAGCTTGAAGAGACGGTCGCGTGGACACTAAGAACGCTTAAAATGGATAAAAGACGGAAAAGATATGGCTAAAACAAGGTTCAGGGGCTTTTCTGTGAAGAAACAGGACTTCTAGGGGCTTAACTGCAAGAAACCAGGGGCTAAAACATGATTACGCATATAAACCGAAGGGTTTATGCGCAAAAGAACCTATAAGGATCTCGGGTGGAAAAACTAGAGAGCTCAGGGGTTTAAACGAAGAAAACAGGACCTGGTTGTAAGGGTTTTATAAGGTGGAAGGACACTTTTGTGATATTAGAAACCTCAGGGGGTTTTCCGCAAAACAGCCGGGGAAAGGCGCGGTTGACCGGTACTGATCCGGTTGACCGGCGGTGAACAGATCTGAGCCGTCGATCTGTGCACGGACGGCTAGCGGAAAAAGGAAAACTCAGGGGCCTATACGAAAAGAAAAGGACCTAAAAGAAAGGTTTTATTCCGGTGGAAGGGTATATATGTGATATTAGAAAGGACAGGGTCTTTTTTGTAAAACTGCGGCTGACAGGGGCGGCTTGGCTGATGAGGCACCACGTGGCGAGCTCTGATTGGCTGGGAGGGTGACGTGGGCGCGACGTGGCGCTGACGCGGCTGTGGACCGCGTCGTGGACCACGGTCCACGGGTCTACTGTGGACCGGGCAAAGGGGTTACACCCTGATCTAATCAGCGCCGTCCACTGGCGATCGGGCGGCCAGGGTGGCCCGCAGGCGATGCGCGGCGGCGCAGAGGCCGGAGACGGGCGGCGTACGGCGGCACTTCGCCGGAACATCGCCGGAGATGGTGGTTTGGGTGCTACGGTGCATCATTCGCGACGTGGATGGCACCTACATGGAGCGGTGATCAAGGCGAACTCAGGCCGGGGGTTTAGGAGGTGGCTCGGGCAACGGAGGAGGCACTCCACGGCCGGCGGCGGACTGCACACGGCCGGCGAGAGGTGCTAGGTGCTACGGGCTCAAGATGCAAGGGGAAAAGGTTGAGGATGATTCCCTTACCACGCAGAAACACCTCGGCGGAAGAACGGGCGGTGGAGGGACGACAAGGAGAGAGATCGAAAGCGACGGGTTCAGCTCGGGCGGCGCTCCGGGAAGAAGAAACAGGGGCTCCGAGGCGCTGCTTGGTCTGGCGACGGGGTTACTGTACAGGGTGCGGCTCGGGTGAGTGATGATCGTGACAACGAGAAAGAGTATACAGGGCAAAGAAACTCCGCCGACGGCAGGAACTCCAGGGGGCCGACAATGGCTTGTCGGCCGGAATTCGACGGCGACGGCGCGAGCGCGTGGATGAATGGTGCAGCGGCGTGAACGGTGTGGAAACGGTGTGCGAGGGGCATGGGCTCGGCTCTTATAGGGGAAGGGAAGGAGAGGGGGCGCCTGCCGGAAAAGCAGTGGCCTTCAATGGCCATGAGGCCGGCCGGTGGAATCCAATCAAGGGGGGGAAAGGCTCGATTTGTGGCGAAACGGAAGGGAATTGATGGCGGGGAAGTGAAGCCGGTGTTTCAATGCGCCTTGATGGCGGCTTGAAGGAGGGGGAGAGGCGGATAAGCCGGGGAAACGGCCGGCGGGCGCACAGCGGTGTGGAGCAGGGGAGGGGAGCTGGAGATGGGAGGAGAAGCTGACCAGCGGGCCCGGGGTGGCGGTGAGAGAGAGAGGGGGAAAGGAAAGATGGGCCGGCGGGTGGTGTTTGGGCTGGAAGGAGGGATGGGCCGGCGGGGAGAGTTGGGTTGGTGGGCGGAAAGGGAGGAGGAAAGGGTTGTGGAGGGTTTTCTCTTTTCTTTTTTTTAAACCTTTTTCAAAACCTTTTCAAACTTCAAATTCTTTTCAAAGTTTAAACAGTTTCAAAACTTTTCAAGATTAAAATCATTTTAAAAACTTTTTAAAACTTCACACAAACACACATAAACAATGCAAACAAAAATATGATGCACAAGCACTTATTGCTTCTAAAATTTTATAAATGATATTTAAATATTTTAGAGCCAAATTTATTTGATAAATTATTTATTCCTTAGAAAACAAAACTAAAACACCAAGTTGCTATTATTTGCATGATGGAAATTTAGGGTGTTACAAGGGTTCAGCCTGTTTGGTCGTGGAACAGGTGGTAGGCGCTTTGAGTCTGGTGGTGTTGAGTTTACTGGACGTTCTCCACCTCGTGATCCATATGAGTTTGGGAGAGGTCGCAGTTTTGAGTCTCAGAGGGGCTACGAACCACGTTTTCCTTTTCGTGGTACTCGTACTCCTCCAGTGAGACGGGAGTGGTTTTCCCATGGTGGTTCCAGGTTTGCTTCCCATGGTGGTTCCATAATGCACAAGCACTTATTGCTTCTAAAATTTTATAAATGATATTTAAATATTTTAGAGCCAAATTTATTTGATAAATTATTTATTCCTTAGAAAACAAAACTAAAACACCAAGTTGCTATTATTTGCATGATGGAAATTTAGGGTGTTACAAGGGTTCAGCCTGTTTGGTCGTGGAACAGGTGGTAGGCGCTTTGAGTCTGGTGGTGTTGAGTTTACTGGACGTTCTCCACCTCGTGATCCATATGAGTTTGGGAGAGGTCGTAGTTTTGAGTCTCAGAGGGGCTACGAACCACGTTTTCCTTTTCGTGGTACTCGTACTCCTCCAGTGAGACGGGAGTGGTTTTCCCATGGTGGTTCCAGGTTTGATAGGTTTGGCAGGATGGATCGCAGTTTTGACAGGCGCGATAGGATGGATGTTACTAACCCTACTTTTGAGGAAATGGCCCGGCACTGGTTTGACACCTTTGGTACTAACCCCAGTGTTGAGTCATTTGCTCGCTCTCGCTCTTGGTTTTGAGTTGCAGGTGGGAGGCCCGGAGAACATTTGGTTGATATCGAGGGTGGTTCTCCGGCCTCATATCCCGGTGGTGTCAAGGAGATACATCACTTTCGGGGATGGTGGACGAGGACGGGTGACTTATGAAGAAATGATCAAAGTAAGTAAATTTGTGACCTTCAAGTGTGTGGCCTTTGTCAAGCCTCTTGGCTCGTTTTGCTCTTGCCCTATCTCATGTGTGTAAGGTGAGCTTTGTATGCTCTTTGACCTTAATGCATGAGTTTAGGGGGAGTCTGTGTGCTTAGTGTGCTCTTTGCTCTATCATGTGTACTATGGGTGAGCTTTGTATGCTCTTTGGCCCTAGTGCATGTGTTTAGGGGGAGCTTGTGAGTTTTGCGCTCCTTTGCTCTTTTGCCGGTGGTGTCAAGCCCTTTTTGCCTCCCCTTGAGGAGCCGATCTTTTGTGAGCTTTGTGTGCGGGAGCTCCTTTGTAGCATATGTATAGCTTTCCTTTGTGCATTTCTTGCATTTGTCATGCCATATGTAGCATGATGTATAGGCATCTTTGTATCTTAGGTTGCATGCATTTTGTATCATATGCATTGTGTAGGAAAAGCTTCTCCTATATACATTGTTCACCATGGAATGATATGTATGTCTTTGTGAGCTAGTTTGGTAAGCTATGGTTAGTTTGGCTTAGCTCTTGATAATCTTGGTTTATATCCATGGTTGATGGCTATGTTTTTGAAAAATGTCACATGTATGCTCTCTTGTGAGTAAATGCCTTTATATGATCTTGACATGTTTTAGTGACTTGGCTATGCTTAATTTGTGGTTGGATAGCTTATTTTGATCATATGGGGCCAAAGGCTCATTTGCTATCATGAATGTTTAGCCCCCATGCGATCTTGTGGAGGGGCATTAGTTCCTTTTTGTCGCAAAGACATTTCATGTACCAATTTCAAAATCTGAAAATGAAATGTAAATTGCTTGGAAAATGTGCTCCCATGTCATATGTGCTAATTTTAATTTGCTTTGGGTGCTAAACCGTTGCATGATGCCTACCAATGAGAAGTCTCATATATAGAAGTAGGCACATGGCTCGGTGGCTTTGACATGACATGAGGTGCTTGTGGGTGTTTATGATGGTCTTATGATTAGAATGGTTGTCCTAGCATGAAGTTTGTGTGGCTCTGTCATTTTGATATGTTTTGCTCATGTTTAGGACTTTGCTCATGAGAGGGTAAATTTTCGCAAAATTGCTCAATTCTATCTTAGCTTCGTCCAATGGTTGTGAAACTTGGTGATCATGAAATTGATGTCATTACGAAGCTATAGAGTACCTAACTTGCTCATTTGGACATGTGTAGCATCCTATGTTGAATTTTGTCTATTTGAGAAGCTCTAGGTTGCATTTTTTTTGCATTTTTGGCTTGATTCATGCATTGTCAACAAGGGGGAGAAGTTTGCGCATGTTTTGGCCTACTGAATGCATCTAGAAGGTTTTCAGGTGGTTTCGAGCCATTTCTAGGCTCTGTTGTGCACCGGTCTGACCGGTTGAGGTCACCGGTCTGACCGGTCAGAGTGCTGGTCCTGTTCACATGTTGAGCACTGGTCTGACCGGTGGTGTCGACCGGTCTGACCGGTCAGAGCTGAGCTGTTGTAGCTGCTCTGTTTCGTGAAGGGGTTCGTATGCATTCGTCCAGGGGGAGTTGCATTGGTTCAGGGGGAGCTCTTTGTGGTTTTCGAGCTTTGGATTGGTTGTTTGTGCTCTTTGCTTGAGCATGGTTTTTGTCTCGGATTTGTCGAGCCGTTGCCCTTGCCTAAGGGGTCCGAGACTTGTCTTCTTCAAGTGATCTTGCTCTTTGCCTTTCTTTGGCTTTCGATCGCTTGTTGGAGTTTCTTTTAGTCGTTTCTTTTCTTTTCCTTTTCTCTGTTGTTATCAAAACGTGTGTGTTGTCAATACACTCATCAAGGGGGAGATTGAGAGCCATGTGTGGTTCGAGGACCGGTGGATGGTCTCTTCCTGGTGTGATGAGTGATTGACAACGTGGTGTGGACTAATTCTTGGCTAAGTATTGCAGGTGCAGGTTGTGGCTTGACTGGTGTTGGTGCAGGTGAAGAACAAGCGCGAAAGGTCGTTGCCGGTGAGGCCTCCAGGTGTGGAAAAGACAAGTAGGCTTGGTTCGAGGGACCTGGTGGCCAGCGGGGTCAAGTGCGGGCCGCATGGTGGTAAGAACGGCAAGATGAAGTCATGGACGGTTTCTTGGTTGAGCCTCAAAACCAAGGTCGAGCCGGGACTACGTGGGAGCCGAGTCATGAGTGGTGATTGGCGGAGGCTACACCGAGTTCGTGGGGTTTCCGGTGGTTCACCAGAAAACCACTGGGTTCCTTGGTTTATCCACAAAGCCAAGACCGAAGAACCGAAGACGGAGGTGCAGCAGCATCGGACCGGTCTGACCTGTGGGTCTGACCGGTGGGTACCAGTCTGACCGGTGAGGAGCACCGGTCTGACCGGTGTGTGACGACGCAGGCCGGAATCTTCGAAGCGGAGGACACGCGTCGGGATCGCAAGGCTTGCGTCGAGGCTAAGCAAGTTTGCGGTCGCTGGGCATCCGTCCGATGGAGCGAAGACAAAGATTTCTGAATTCGCCCTTGAGGGGCATGTATCCCTAGTTAGCTAGTAAGGGTATTTTCATCTTTCGGTTGCCTCCATATAACCCAAGTGGTGAGAGGATGGCAGCCATCTCTTACAACCCTAGCTCATTTGGTTTTCCTATTTTCCCTTCCTATTTTCCTTAGGATTTTCATAGGACTAGCTTGAGAGCTTCATGGTGAGATCTTGTGCAAGGGAAGGATCATCGGGCGGCAAGCTAGACCTTGTATGAACCTCTTTGGTATGTATAGATGATTCGCCGTGGTTCCTCAAGGCTTGGATGTGTCTTTCCCGTTTCTCCTTTTTGGGGATTTTCGGAGCCCTTTCTTGGCAATTTTCTTGGAGCGATTTCGAGGCCTTTCTCTTTGGGATTTGGTGGGGGATGTATACTTGAACCCTTCATGGTTCTTTTCCCTTTGATTCCCCTCCCAAATCCGTGAGCAAAGGGGCTCGATTTTGGGGTTTTCTTGGCTCTAGGGTTAGAGGCGTTCTTGGTGGGATTTCTTCGATTCCTCTCGGTTTAGCAAGTTTTGGTGGACCAAATCTTGGCTATGGAGTGCCCATGAGGTGTTCCTACTATCCCCAAAGTCTTGTGCAAAACCGTGGAGCGGTTTGGGAGATCGGGAGTTGAATTTGGGGTGTTGACCCGCGGGCGCTGTTCGTCCCGAACTGCCTAGGCGTGACCGGTCTGACCGGTGCTCTTGACCGGTCTGACCGGTGTGAGCCCCTGGTGGGTTTTGTCTCGGGGAACTGCTGTGTTCGTGTAGTTTTGTCCCGTGGTCCCGCTGGTCTTTTCTTGGCCAGTTTGGAGTTGTCCTGCTAGGCTTTGTGAGTGGTTTTCCTTCTTGGCAGGTTGTTCTTTAGTGGTGGTTTTTGTTTCAGGGCCTAGAGGAGTCACTGAGGCTTCCTGGAACTTTGCTGTGCTTCTGCTGTTTGCCACCGGCCTGACCGGCAGAGTCCACCGGTCTGACCGGTGCGATCGGTCTGACCGGCAGGAGCCATCGGTCTGACCGGTGTGGCACAGACAGCAGGCTGCTCAGCTTTCCATTGTGCGTTTGAGGTGTTTGGTTCGGTTGGTTGAGTTGTTGGTTCCTAGGACCAGTAGCACTCCAGTGGCTACGTGGTCTTGGCCAACTTGGGTAGTTGAGTCAGAGATGTGTGTTGGAAGCTGTGTTCATCTTGTTGGAGTCTCTATCTCCTTCGAGAAGAATTTTTATCGGCTCCAATTCACTCCCCCCCTCTCTGGTTCGCCAAATCGGTCCTTCACCGCTGTCTGCCAACAAGATCTTCACGCGACCTTCCGCCTCCTCTAGCCGCGCGATGAGCTCCTGTGGCTCGCCTTCGACCTTGGAGACATAGACGTCCACAAGGTACTCGGCGGCCTCCTTGAGGTCGTCCAGCTCCTTCTGAAGATCTGTAGTCATCTCTTGATGGTCTATGAGGGTTTGCATCACCCGGTGTAGGTCAATCTCTAGATCCCTGCACGCCTCAAATTCATAAGCAGCTTTACGAGTGAAGTAAGACTCACTGGTGACAACCTCCTTGTGCTTCTCCTTGAGGACCTTCACCTGTTCCTTCGACTCCTTGAGGTCCTTCTTCAAGGCAGCCTCCCTTTTCTTAGCCTCTGCAAGTGACAAGGTCAAGAACGGCTCTCCACGACGTAAATACAATAAGATTAAGGGCGTTCCTCGACGTACCTGTGGCGGCGACCTTCAGATCGTCCTCCGCTTCCTTCACCTTCAGCTTTGCAGCTTCAAGCTCCTGCTTCAAGGCCTCGATAGCTTGGTCCTTCAAGATCGCCTCATCCTTGAGGCTCCTTATTTCCTTTGCGGCCTCAGTCTTCGCCTGAAGCACGGCCTCTCGCGTCGTGGCCAGCTCCATGTGAAGCTTGGCGCCGTCTGTTAGCAGGTTCGCCCTCGCCTGCGAACGCTCGGCAAGAGTCTGCACCAACACATTAAGAAAGATCGTCAAATCAAGGTGCCTGGGTGAACTAAAGACGTAGCCCCAAAGGCAATATTAGCTCACCATGAGTGTCTTGCCGATTGTCTTCGCCGCCTCCGTGATGGTCGCCTGCGCCGTCTTGAAGTCGGCAAGGTCTTTGGCGTCGGTGAGGACGTCATCCTCCCACGGAGTGCCGGTGTAGAGGCACCGGTGCCGTTCGTCCTCTCCGCCTCCCCCTCCGGTCTCCGCCAACCGTGTCTCCGGTGGGCTCGACTCGGGCAGGCCCTGCTGGTGAGGGCCTTCCTCCTGCCGCATGCTTTCAGCAGCAACCTCAGCCACAGCCGCCGTCATGGTCTCAAGGATCTTGCTGGTTACACCCCCACCCGAGGTCGCCGGTGACTGACCCATCAGCGACTTCTCGAGCTTCCACCCAAAGGCCTCTTGGCCTAAGGCGTTCTTGCTGGTACCCGATGCAGCGGGAGTCCCCCTGCCCAAGATGCACAAAATCGTCAGAATGACGTACCTAACAAATTGCGAAAGTCGAGAAAAGTTGGGAAAGCAAGCTCCACGACGTACCCACTATTGGATTTCAGCCGATCCTGAAACGGCCTAGGCGGTGCCCGCCTTGGCTTCTTTTGCGACCCTTGGTCGCTCACGCCTTCCGCGCTCGGCTTCGGCTGTTGCTCGCTCACAACACTGAGCGCGGTGTCACCTCCTTCCGCGGCCGCTGCGTCACCCGACCCTGCGGCGACGTCGTGCGACCGTGCATCGTCCTACTCCTCGAAGACGACCTCGGTGCTAGTCGTTGCCGTCTCCGACGAAGCAGTGGTGTCCTTCTCTTCCTTTTCTTCTTCTTGTCCGCCTCAATGGTGGCAGAGATGATCTTGACGCCCATGCGCGCCGAGATCTTGCCAACGACAGACCGCGTCCGCCGGGTCATTGGCTCGGAGCTCGCCACGGGTGGATCCTCATCATCACTACCCCCCACTGATGAGTGAAGGACCGAATCGGGTGACCAGAGAGGGGGGAGTGAATGGGAGCCGATAAAAATTCTTCCCTAAGGTTGAACTCGGCCTATACTCCAATTGCCACTCCTCGAATCCGTGCACACAAAGGAAGCTCCAAACAAGGCACACACAAGCCAAGAAGATCAACCAAGAAGCCTAGGAGCAAAGAGCGGAAGCACCAAAGCAGGAACCAAAGACTTAGCCAAGTCTGCGTAGTCCAGGGCGAACCGTACGCTAGCACCAGGCGGACCGTCCGCGGGACCCAAGCGGACCGTCCGTGAGCTCAAGGCGGACCGTCCGAAAAAGCAGACCGAACCACCAGTAGCACACCCCCGAAATTCGAACTGTCCGGCGGCTCACTGCGGACCGTCCGGCCAGCACGGACTATCCGTGACAACCTCGCGGACTGTCCGCCAAACAAGTTGCCACCGAACCAAAGCTACTCAACGAATCAAACAAAAGACGCTCAAGAACACGCAACGAACACGAAAAACACGGGACGAACCCTAGCCGTGCGGACCGTCCGTGACCACCACGCGGACCGTCTGCGAGTCACGAACAGAGCCAAAAAATGCCCGACCCGCGGGGGTCAACTCCAAGAACTCATCACCGGATCTCCCAAACGGTTGAAGCTCTTGAGACAAGATTTTGGGGAGATGAAGAGCGTCACACAAGGATGCTATGCCCCAAAAATCTCGACCTCTAACTCCTTAAATCACCGGGAATCGCGGATCACACAAGCAACCACCAAGAACAAGAACTCCGGCCAAAAACTCACGAATCGAAGGCTCTCCACGCCGTTTGAGGAGTCAAAATCACACACAAAGATGCGCAAGGCATCCACCCATGATCTCCTCAAAGAAATCTGACGGAAAACACCCTTAAATCCCTGAATCAAACGAAGAACGAAACTCCCCGAAAATAGCCTAAAAATGACACGAAAATCACAGAGGACTAGGAGATCACCGCAACGCCGAAAGCTTTCATACATCCAGAGGACAGAATCTATACAAGAGTCTAGCCTAAGGAATCCAGAGGAAAACGAAGTAGTTCAGAAAAATCTACCGGGGGAGAAAGCCCTAGGGAGCAAGAGAGAAAGATGCCATCCATCTCTCCGCTATTTATACGAAGTCCATCGGAAGGAGGTAAATGACCACGCTACCCCTACAACTCAAATGAAGATACAACCCCTCAGGGGCATTTCGGTCAAGTCTTCATTGGGCGGACACGCTTCCACCGCGGCTTTGCTTTACCTTGACGCAAACCCCGCGATCACGCCACGTGCCCTCCGCCTCGAAGCTTCCCGAAGCTCCCGAATCACCGTCTCCGTCGCCTCGGGTCTTCGGGCTTGGTTTTGAGGCCCAAACTAAGAAACCGTCCACCGATGGTTTTGTGGGCAAACCAACAAACCCCGCGTGCAAGCTTCGTGTTCCATCCGCTACTTTGCATCGGCCCATGTTCACGACTTCAGCCCGCCAGTCTTGCACCGCACGGTTCGCACTTGACCCCATCGGCCACCGGGTCCATCGAACCAAGCCTACTTTCCACTCCATCACCCAGAGACCGCCACGGCTAAGGCCTTTCGCGCTTGTTCTTCACCTGCACCAACACGAGTCAAGCCGCAACCTGTACCTGCACACTTAGCCAAGCATCAGTCCACACAACGTTGTCAATAACTCATCACTAAGGAGCGACCCTCCACTGGTCCTCGGACACACCTGGTCCTCAATCTCCCCCTTGATGAGTGCATTAACACCCATAGTAACCACATAGAGAAAAAGAAAATAAAAACAACCACGAACACAAACCTCCCAAGCAAGTGATCCAAAGGCAAAGAATCAAGCGAAAACAAGATCACCCACCAATCCAAGTCTTGGCCCCCTAAGACAAGGGCAACAGCTCGACACAGCTGAGACAAAACAAAGCTCACAAGGAGCATATCACAAATCACAGAACTCAGGAAAAACAAAGGAGCTCCCCCTGAGCAAATGCAACCTCTTCTTCTCAATTTTTCTCCTCACATGCAACATCTCACAAATGCCCACAAAATCTCCCAATGCGTGAAAATTCTCCCCATATCATACAAAACTCTCCCCTTGTTGACAATGCATGAATCAAGGTATATGAAACTCTTCCCCTTGTTTTCATGAAAAATGCATGTCAAAGCAGATATACAATCTACCAAGCTTCTCAAATATACAAAGAGCACAACAAAATGCTACACATGAGACATAGAGCAAGCAAAGTAGATATGGTGTATTTAGTTCATTGCCATCAAGAAGGTAGAGACATATAAGCATGTGACATGGCTAAAAGCAATTTTCAAGCAATTTTCACAAAGAAATAGTCATCTCATGAGCAAGACTCTCTCTACACCAATTTGAACATAAATACACTAGATCATCCAAAGTGTATACAAGATCACAAATTCTCATCACAAGATCATTATAAACGCCCACAAGCTACTCAAGTCATGTTAAAGCCACCGAGCCATGTGTCTACTTCTTAAAATGAGACTTCTCATGGTAGACAAGCATGCTACGGTTTCGCACCCAAGATATGAATATCAAAGCATAAAAACATGATTAGGAGCTCATTTTTCAAGCATAAGGCAATTCACACACCAATTTCATTTTCAAGTTTAAAAATGGTACATGAAGTGCCTTTGCGGCAAAAAGAAGCTTATGCTCCTCCCCAAGCAAGCAAAAGGGCTAAACATTTACAATGATACAAGGTCTTTGACCCCAAGCAAAGAGAACATGATTCTCAAGCACAAACTAGACATTATATAGGCATTTAAGCACAAATTGAGCACAGACAAGCATCTACTCATGAGAGACACAATTTTAGCATTTTCATCAAAAGAAAGCTATCTCAACACAAGTATATGGCAAAACCATCAAGAGCATAGCATTCACATCCACAAATTACTCAACGTGCACATATATCACAAATATAGCACATCGGTGATCAATGTATATAAGAGAAGATTTTCCTAGCACAAGTGATCCAAAGGTGGCTATCCTACCAGGTTTTGTACAAAAAGTAAAAAAACATGAATGCAATGCAACAAACTGAACATATGGCACATATATACATGAGAAGCTCCAAGACTCAGCTAGAAAGGAAAGCAAACACCAAGTTCACCCCGCAAGCGAGTGAAAGTGACTTGTCAAGTGGTTTGGTGAAAATGTCGACTCGCTGGTCTTGGGTAGGGACATAGGACAAAGATATGTTTCCCTTCTCAACATTGTCCCTCAGGAAGTGGTACCTCACTTCTATGTGTTTCGTTTTGGAGTGGAGGACAGGATTTTTGGCTACGCTTATGGCACTGGTGATATCACAAAAAAGTGGAACCTGGGAGCACTCCTCACCAAAATCACTCATGGTATATGTCATCCAAAGCAGCTGGGAACAACAGCTAGCAGCAGCTACATACTCGGCCTCTTTAGTGGACTGGACTACACTGGATTGCTTGCGAGATGACCAAGAGACCAAAGAAGAACCAAGGAACTGACAACACCCAGAGGTAGACTTGCGGTCCAATCGACACCCAGCTAAATCAGCATCGGAGTAACCGTGAAGTCTGAGTGTCGAGGAGGCAGAATACCAAAGACCAAACTCAGGAGTGTAGTTCAAGTACCTGAAAATCCGCTTGACGGCCTGCCGATGTGAAGTCCTCGGTGAAGCCTGAAAACGAGCGCACAGACACACACTGAACTGTATGTCCGGCCTCGTCGCCGTCAAGTAAAGGAGGGAGCCGATCATGCTCCGGTACTCCTTCTGGTCCATGGGTTCGCCGTCCTCGTCCGCATCCAAAGCCGTAGTGGTACTCATCGGTGTAGTCAGCGGCTTGGAGTCGTTCATGCCAAACTTCTTCACCATGTCCCTGGTGTACTTCACCTGATGTACAAACGTCCCGTCCTTGCACTGCTTGATATGGAGACCTAAGAAAAACTGCAGCTTGCCCATCATGGACATCTCAAATTCCCTGCTCATGTCATCTGCAAATCTTGCAGCAAGATCATGAGAAGAGCCACCAAAGATAATGTCATCCACGTATATCTGAACAATCAAAAGCTGATTTCCATGCTTAAGGAGAAACAGGGTCTTATCAACTATGCCCATCACAAACCCCTTACTCAACAAGAAACCTCTCAACCTGCCATACCAAGCTCTAGGTGCCTGTTTCAACCCATAGAGCGCTCTCTGGAGGTTGTATACACGGTGTGGGTATTTCACGCTCTCAAACCCCGGGGGTTGCCTCACATACACTTCTTCCTCTATCACCCCATTCAAGAAAGCACTCTTGACATCGATTTGGTACAACTTGAACCCTTTAGCCACGACAAAGGCTAGAAGGATCCTAATTGCCTCCAAACGGGCCATAGGAGCAAATGTCTCCTCATAATCTATGCCCTCTTTTCTGGTTGAATCCCTGAGCCACCAACCTCGACTTGTTTCTCACAACCATCCCATTCTCACCCTCTTTGTTCTTCCACACCCACTTGGTACCTATGGGACGGCAATTTGGTGGTGAATCGACCAACACCCAGACTTGGTTCCTCTCAAAATTCTCCAACTCCACATGCATGGAATTCACCCAATTCTCGTCAGTCAAAGTGTGTCGAATATCTTTGGTCTCAAAAGAAGCGACAAAAGCAGAGTGAGCGAAATAAGAAGTGTTCCTTGACCTCAACCGTGTAGTGCATTCATGAAGGTCGCCAATGATCGTAGATGGTGGGTGATCCACTTGTACACGCCGGGGAGCCTCTCGCCTGGACACAATCTCCCCCTCAGCAGCAACCTCCAGTCGAACAGCCTCAGTCGTAGTGGGTGTAGGGGATGGTCCATCCTCGATCGTCGTCGTAGTAGTGGAAGTAGTGTGTACACGATCAGCCATGGGAGCATCACCACCATCATCGTCATCGTCTCCATCTCCATCCTTCTCATCCTCAAAGATCCTCACTCCAATCTCCTCGTCACCTGCACACTCAAAAGCAGAAGAGCTACATGGCTGTGTCTCGTCGAAGGTTACCTCGCAAGTCTCCATGATTCGGTTAGTGTCAAGATTGAGCACACGATATGCTCTAGAATGAATCGCATAACCAAGGAAAATACCATCCGAACATCTAGACTCAAACTTATCCAACTTGCCCTTCTTCAGAATGAAACACTTGCAACCAAAAGCTCTAAAGTGACTCACCTTGGGTTGTCGCCCATGCATCAGCTCATAAGAGGTCTTCTTCTTGAAAGCACGAAGGAAGATGCGATTTGAGACATAGCAAGCGGTATTGACCGCCTCGGCCCAGAAATGCCTAGGAGTCCTATGCTCATCGAGCATCGTCCTGGCCATCTCACAAAGGGTCCAGTTCTCCCTCTCCACTACGCCATTCTGGCAAGCGACTTATGGAGAAGAATACTGATGATCGAGACCAAGATCACTGCAAAAGGCATCAAAATGAGAGTTCTTGAACTCCGTGCCATTGTCACTACGTATAGCTCGAATGGCATCCCCATGTCTCTCATTCTTCAACCTCAAGATCAAGTCCCGAACAAAGCCAAATGTCTCGCTCTTATCCTCTAAAAAGAAAACCCAAGAGTACCTCGAAAAATCATCAACAACCACAAGAACATACCACTTCCCACCAGCAGAGCGAACACGAGCTGGCCTAACCAAATCCATGTGCAACAGCTCACAAGGTCGCTCGGTCATGACAACAGTCAGAGGGGCATGAGAAGCGGCAACCATCTTTCCATGCCGACAAGAAGCACAAACCAAATCCTTCTCGAATTTCAACTTAGGCAATCCTCGGACAAGATCGAGACCACTCAAGCGGGAAAGCAACTCAAAGCTCAAGTGTCCCAACCTCCTATGCCATTTCCAAAGCTCGGCCGACACGCCAGCAACAAAGCATCGAGAAGGACCAACAAACTGGGAAAAATCGGCACGAAAGATTTGACCCTCGGGGACGATCATACAAACAAGATCGCCTCGAGAATCAAGCACACGAGAAGCACTCGACTTAAAACGAACCTCAAAACCTTCGTCCAGTAACTGAGATACTGACAACAGGTTAAAACCAAGTGACTTGACCAGGGCCATACTTCTTAAGGTCACCTTGCTACTCACCTTCACCATACCTTCCGCAAGCACTCGTCCTCTCCCATTGTCCACGAAAGTGATGTACTCCCTTGTACTCACCGGGGTGAGGCTGGAGAACCACCCACGATCTCCGGTCATGTGTCTTGAGCAACCGGAGTCGATCAACCAAGAGTTCTCCAAGCCTCCCACGTGCAATCAAAAATGTGAACGAGAATGAGCAAGCGACTCAACACTGGGGTTAGTTCCAAACGATTCAAACCAGTGTCGAGCCATTTGCTCAAAAGAAGGGTTAGCAAAGTCCATTCTACCAACACCCCGAGGCGGAGCCCTCTCACGCCTACCACCAAAGGACCTGTCATGTCTCACTGGAGGAGTATGCGCACCACGAGGAGGAAAATGTGGCCCGTAGTCCATCTGAGACCCAAAGCTTCGATCGTGCCTCCCAAACTCGTAATGGTCACGAGAAGGAGCACGTCGAGCCAACTCACCACCGCCAAACCCAACACGCCTGTCTCTCTGAGGGAACACACCTCCACCTCCACCTCCACGAGTGGGAACTATCCTCACAAACACATCACCCCTAGGTAGAGGCCCTCTACGAGGCTCAGGCACACCACGAGCAAGGTGGTACCTGTCCTTGTTTGCCATCTCCCTAGCAAACCTCTCATCCCTCTTCCTCCGGAAATAGAACTCATCCTTATGCCCATCCCTCCCACAATACTCACAATGGAAGCGGATTGGCACTGGCTTAGGCTGTGGCTTCTCTACAAGCTTCTCTCCAGCTTTCTCTCCTGACTTTCCCTCAAAGACACTCCCCTGGGTGCTCACAAACTTGATCGGTTTTTGGTAGTTTTCAGCTTTGTGGGGGAACACTGGTGGATCAGGTATTGTGTCTAGCTTGTTTCAGAGGTGGTTTGGTTTGAGTGCAAATTTGTTCATCGGTGTGGTATGTGGTGGAATAGGGATCTCTCCGGCGTTCTCTTTTCCCACACCACTCTTCTCACCACACTTGTCAGCCCCCAACGCCTGACCATCAAACCTCTTGAGCTGAGCCAACATCATACTCAATTGTGGCTCATGCCCAGACAACCACCCCATCATTTTCTCAAATCATCATTTTCATCCTGCAGACGATCAACACAGTTTGCAAGTTCCATGTTTTTCAAAGCACGCATTTCACAGGTTGAACATGATGTAGGAAGAGGAGCTTTCAATGCCGCCTCAAGAGAGACAATTCTAGTGTGAGATTCATCTAGCCTAGCATGCAAAATGGGACATGAGGTACAAGCACCTAGTAAAGCTGGCCTAGACTTCAACTCATCACATTCAATCCTAACCACATCTAGTTCCTCCAAACTAGAGGCATGCTTCTCCTTGAGAGCAGTCAAATCAGCAAGAAAAACTGAGCAATCACCACAATCCATCTCATCAGACACAACAGGAGTAGATTTCAAAGCAGCTATCTCATTTCTAGCATCCACAAACAAGGATTCAAGCTCGGTTACCTTGTCCTTAGCATCACCCAATAGAAACCTAAATTCCCTCTTCTCCTTGTTGGTCTTTCTAAGCACATCATCATGGTTATCAAGCAACTCATTGAGCCTAGCATTCTCCTCTAGCAAGAAGTTGGGATCTTGTCGTACCTTGTCATCGGAATCGGAGTTCGAATCCGAGCTGTGCTTCCCACCCTTCTTGGAGTGCGCCATGCCGCAAAAGCCTCCTTGCGCAATGAAGCTTAGGCCAGTGAAGTTCTTGCCCGTGTGCCGCTTGTCCTTGCGCTTCTCTTGCTCTTCCTTGCTGCTCGAGTCGGATGAGGCATCGCTTGATGTCAAGTTGATGTCGCTCGCCCCGGCCACCATCGCTCGAGCGGTCTTCTTCTTGTAGCCGCCACCCTTCTTGTGCCTTCTCTCGCCCTTGTCCTTGTGCTTGTCCTTGTAGTTGTTCCGGGAGCGGTGCTTGTTGTAGTCGTGCTTGGGCTTGCCCTTGTAGTCGTTCTTGATCTCCATGGCTTCAGGGCATTCGGTGATGAAGTGCCCGTGCTTCCTGCACTAATAGCACATCCCCGAGCTCCGCCTTGCATTCTTGCGGTTCTCGTACATCCGCCCAAACCTCTTGCTCAACAAAGCGAGATCGTCCTCGCTCAGCACCTCAAAGTCTTCATCTGGCAAAGACACAAGACAAGATAAAGGGAAACCACCAAAGTTAGCGTTAGACTGTGATCCTGAGACAAGACGCAAACTATGCGGATCAGTGGGGCTCTCGCACTTGGCTCTCAAGCCACGATCAACCTCAGAAGACCTGAGCTTGGAAAACAGCTCATCCAACATCAGCGTATCATACACGCTCGACTCCTCAATGGCCTCGACCTTGGCACTCCACATAGACCTATCCAGGGCATGCAAAAGCTTGATAGCTTGATCATGATCCGTGTGTGGGAGCACTGTCACATTGGCCCTCATGTTGTTGACAATGCTAGTGAAACGCTGAAACATCGCATCGGTCGACTCGCCAGGGAGATGAGTGAAGTTCTCGTACTCTGTCCGGTAAGTGGAAAACAAATGGGCTTGCACTTGGGCATTACCAACATGAGCATTTCTCAACTTGAGCCAAATCTTTCCGGCCACATTCTCTCCGTACACTCGCTCAAACTCCGAGGCACAAAGAGCACGAAACAAGTAATCAACGGCCTTGCTGTTGGCCTCAAACATGTCCCACGATCATGGAAGCGTTAAACTATCTGGGATGACATATTGATCATTTTGAGTGACCTCCCAAATAAGAGTTCCCTTCCCTCGCAAAAACGCGCCCATGCGCCTCTCCCACATCGGGTAATTCTTGCCATCGAAGTGCGGAGGACCCGACCCCTTGCCGTAATCGCCCATCTTTGGATCTTAGACTGGTTGGAATCAAGAAGATCCGTAACCGGCTTTGCTACCAATTGAAGGACCGAAGCGGGCGACCAGAGAGGGGGGGAGTGAATGGGAGCTGATAAAAACTCTTCCCTAAGGTTGAACTCGGCCTATATATTCCAATTGCCACTCCTCGAATCCGTGCACACAAAGGAAGCTCCAAACAAGGCACACACAAGCCAAGAAGATCAACTAAGAAGCCTAGGAGCAAAGAGCGGAAGCACCAAAGCAGGAACCAAAGACTTAGCCAAGTCTGCGCAGTCCAGGGCGGACCGTCCGCTAGCACCAGGCGGACCATCCGCGGGATAGAGGCGGACCGTCTGCGAGCTCAAGGCGGACCGTCCGAAAAAGTAGACCGAACCACCAGTAGCGCACCCCTGAAATTCGGACTGTCCGGTGGCTCACTGCGGACCATCCGGCCAGCACGGACCATCCGTGACAACCTCGCGGACTGTCCGCCAAACAAGTTGCCAGCGAACCAAAGATACTCAACGGATCAAACGAAAGACGCTCAAGAACACGCAACGAACACGAAGAACACGGGACGAACCCTAGCCGCGCGGACCGTCCGTGACCACCACGCAGACCGTCCGCGAGTCACGAACAGAGCCAAAAACACCCGACCCGCGGGGGTCAACTCCAAGAACTCATCACTGGATCTCCCAAACAGTTGAAGCTCTTGAGACAAGATTTTCGGGAGATGAAGAGCGTCACACAAGGATGCTATGCCCCAAAAATCTCGACCTCTAACACCTTAAATCACTTGGAATCGCGGATCACACAAGCAACCACCAAGAACAAGAACTCCAGCCAAAAACTCACAAATCGAAGGCTCTCCACGGCGTTTGATGAGTCAAAATCACACACAAAGATGCGCAAGGCATCCACCCATGATCTCCTCAAAGAAATCCGACGGAAAACACCCTCAAATCCCCGAATCAAGCGAAGAACGAAACTCCCCGAAAATAGCCTAAAAAATGATACGAAAATCACAGAGGACGAGGAGATCACCGCAACGCCGAATGCTTCCATACATCCAGAGGACAGAATCTGTACAAGAGTCTAGCCTAAGGAATCCAGAGGAAAACAAAGCAGTTCAGAAAAATCTACCGAGGGAGAAAGCCCTAGGGAGCAAGAGAGAAAGATGCCATCCACCTCTCCGCTATTTATACGAAGTCCATCAGAGGGAGGTAAATGACCACGCTACCCCTACAACTCAAATGAAGATACAACCCCTCAGGGGCATTTTGGTCAAGTCTTCATCGGACGGACACGCTTCCACCGCGGCTTTGCTTCACCTCGACGCAAATCCCGCGATCACGCCACGTGCCCTCCGCGTCGAAGCTTCCCGAAGCTCCCAGATCACTGTCTTCGTCGCCTCGGGCCTTCGGGCTTGGTTTTGAGGCCCAAACCAAGAAACCGTCCACCGATGGTTTTGTGGGCAAATCAACAAACCCCGCGTGCAAGCTTCGGGTTCCATCCGCTACCTTGCACCGACCCATGTTCACGACTTCAGCCCTCCAGTCTTCCACCGCACGGCTCGCACTTGACCCCATCGGCCACCGGGTCCATCGAACCAAGCCTACTTGCCACTCCATCACCTAGAGAGCGCCACGTCTAAGGCCTTTCGCGCTTGTTCTTCACCTGCACCGACACGAGTCAGGCCGCAACCTGTACCTGCACACTTAGCCAAGCATCAGTCCACACAACGTTGTCAATCACTCATCACTAAGGAGCGACCCTCCACTGGTCCTCGGACACACCTGGTCATCAATGAGTCGGAGAGGTAGTTCTCGAATAACTCCGGCGGCGGAGCCTGCACGTCCTCCGCTGCCCGGACCTTAAAGCTGCGCCGGGCTCCAGAACAAGCCTTCACGACCCTGCAACAGGTGACCTTCATCTCAGAAATAGGGGAATGCAAAAACAACAAAGGAGTCAAGGTCCATCAGTGACGTACCACTTCGGCGGGCCGCTTGAGGGAGAACGCCTTGGGGCACGTCCGGTTCCGGATCACCCCATTGAAGAGTTCCCTCACCTATGCCACCATCTCCTCCTTGGAGACCTTGCGCTGCGCTACACGGGTTGGGTCAGTCTGACCCCAGTACTCGTAGGCCGGGTACACTCGATCCTGGATCGGTTGCAGTAGCCTTCAGCTGAAACTGATGGCCACCACGCCGCCCGTCAGCCCTTCTTCCTTCCGTGTCTTGAGGTCCTCCAGCAGCGGCTTGATGGCATCCATCTCCCGCGACATTAGCTGGTTGGTCCACTCCGGCACCGGGACCGGCGTGAGCCCCGACCTAGTGGCCAGCGCCGGCTTCGGGTTCTCGGTGTAAAACCACCCTCGCCTCCAGCCCTGGGTGTTGTCCGGCAGCTCCATGTCGATGTACACCATCTTCATGTGACGGAGTAGCATGAAGCCGATGGCCCCGACGACGCCATTCTTCCCTGTCTTCTTCACCTCGAAGAAGTACCGCCACAGGTCGAAGTATGGCGGTATCCACAAATAAGCCTCGCACAGATGGATGAATGAGGAAACGGTGGTGATGGCATTGGGGACGAGGCGTACCAGGTCGATGCGGTAGAAATGGAGCAGGCCGCGGAAGAAGTCGCCCACTGGGACTCCAAATCCGCGCTCGATGTGCACGACGAAGGTGACGGTCTCCCCGGTCCCCTCGGCGGGGAAGGCTTCGCTGGCGGCTGGCCTCCAACCCACCTGCTCCCGGGGCTTCAGCAGCCCGCGCTCTACCAGACTCTTGAGCTGCGCCTCCGTCACCGTCGAGTGCTCCCACACCTTCTCCGGGGGCGGCGCAAGCTCTGGGGCCATTTCTTCTTCGTCGAAGCCGGTGGATCTAGCTCTAAACACCACCAGAGATTTCTGGCGCATGCGGCGGCACTGGGCGTGGTGGATCTAAGCACGGCGACACCAGCGAATCTGTGCGCTAAAGCTCCTGGCGGCGGATTGAAAACCCTAGCTGTTGCGGGGAATGGAAGTGAGTGGGGTCCCCGACCCTCCACTCGGCCTTTTATAACTAGGCCGCATCAGTGCGATGGGCCGCGGCGCTTCAAACGTCCCTTCGGATTCGGCGACATTCCCGGTGACCCAACAGACACATCGCCCAACGGCTCTTTCGGCCTAACGGCTACAGGCAGTAACAGTTCGCACCGTGCGGGAATCCATGCCCGTTGGCTTTCTAACTCAACAGCCTGGCGTCCATGGACTCGTTATGCCCTATTTCAAGCCCCTTCCCCATGATTTTCTTCAAGGTCTCTTGACCTCTGACGACCTCCGGGTCCATGATAACACCTTCACAAGGTCGTTAGGTACTACCGCTTGGTAGGTCACCTCAGCTCTCACTATCGGGTTCACACCCCTGGCTCCTAGCTCCTGCTACCTACTAGATCGCCTTAGCCTTCATGGCTGGTTTATACCAACGGTCCCATGCTTAAAGGCTCCACTGCCCGTTGGCGGCCTCCGGGTCAAGTAGCACCTCCCTGAGGTCGCTAAGGTCTTGCTACGTATTAAATTGCCTTAGTGGCTACACCAACGGCCCTGTCCTTAATGGCTCCACTGCCCGTTCGTGACCTCTTGGTCAAGTGGCACCTCCCCGAGGAAGCTAAGGCCCCGCTGCCTCCTAGGTCGTGCAGACCTAGGGTTTCCACGCTAACTACCTGTGTTGTGTCACTACAAAAGGCCTCCCGAAGGTCGGCGTGCTATTACAGCCCTGCCGGGACCTTGGTATCTGTACCATTGCAACCTGGACGCCCTTACAACCGTTGAAATCATGACATTCCTCATGCAAAATTATATTTACAACTTCATAAGCTACAAGGAGTTTGGCCCTTTGCCAATTACAAGATACAAAGATCTTAAAGGTCTTGAATTACCTTCCAAAGTGCTTACGACTCAATCTACACTAATAAGGCTTGTCGCAAGATTTCTTATAGCTCCAGGACCTACTCGACGACCTCTACAGCCACTGTGGAGGCAGCTGCCACACAGCCACCTCTACTCGTGCACCAACCAGTCTCCTGCAGTGCCCAGCATCAAGTCTGAGCTTCACCGCAAGATTGCAGAAGGTCCGAGCTTTAACACCAACCTCACCGGGTGGAGCGCAGCACCCACCAGCTTCACCTCAGGCCTGACAGTGTTAGGGCTGACGATGCAGCTGCTGCTTCATACTCCTCCTGGGTTCCTCGGCGGGACTGGGAGAAGAGGCCAATCGAGTTCTTCGAGCCTCGCAAGTATTCTTCTAGCTCCAAGAATGAACTACATCAACCCTACACTCTGGTGGGCGGATACACGCCCATGGCATGGCAAAATTACTACATTGGGTCATCTTGAATCTCCTTTGAAGATTGGTACGGTTTGCTTCAAGCCTTGGGTACCTATTTATACCATCAAGCACCTGCCATTCAGTCTTATCCGCAAGCCAACTTGCGTGGCATCCTTATCCTCAAGATCAATGTACCCTCGTGGAGCACGAGGTCACTGTTCGCCCGTGGGAGGCATTGGCGCGCTTGTCCCCTACCTGACCACATCCTGGAGCACCTTTTGTCTTTTGCTGGTGATAGCGACCTGTGCTTCATCAGCATGCTGACCTGTGACCGTACAGTGCACTTGTGACTCTGGCTGTGCCAGACCTGTCACCTGCTGACCTCTGCAAGATTCTGGAGCTTTTGTCTTATAGCGTCGACATAGCAAGAGCATCTATTTCTTCAGCAGAAGGTCGTAGGTTCGGATTATTTTTCTCTTCTTCTTTGGAGCATCAAACCAGCCATTCTGGTCACTTTACTGCTCGGGGGCTACTACACTAGTGCGTCTTCGACACCCTATTTTCTTCAGGTCGCCTCGACCTAATGGAAGCCTCCTTCCATCACATCTCTGCTCGACCTACCCTTGGTAGGCTGGTTGACCTTTCTGAAGGTCGTGACTGCTACTACAACATGCCTAACTCAGGTCAGGTCGGCGGTTCTGCAAGATCTACGCCTTGTCTTCACTTCGACCTCATGGTCCTTCAACCCAGATGCTTGATGTTCAACTTCGTGTGCGCATCGGAGGGGTTTCTTTTCTTTTTGATCCCCGTGCACCCTTCACCACCTCGATGGTGCTGTGCCTCTGCTACTGTTCGACACAACCTCGCCTCGGCTGCTATGCCTACATGTCGATCGGGGGCTTGAGAGACATGGGTACCCATGGGTCCCCACCGGCCAGGGTCCCAGGGGCCCCTGACAAGTGGACCCGACCTTCCAGAATACCCGCCAACCTTACAAGTGGGCCCAGCGACCTTATCCGCACCTCTGAAGACCGCGGG
This sequence comes from Cenchrus fungigraminus, assembly GCA_036936925.1. Taxonomy (NCBI): domain Eukaryota; kingdom Viridiplantae; phylum Streptophyta; class Magnoliopsida; order Poales; family Poaceae; genus Cenchrus; species Cenchrus fungigraminus. Next base: position 131,377,634 of record CM072779.1, read on the forward strand.
CGACCTGATCAGGATCCCGGAAGACCCGTGAAGCCTTGGCGTGCAAGTCAAGACAAGGCGACCTGGCGCGCCGCCGCCTGTAGCTCCGAGTATCACAGGATACTCCTTGTAATCCGGGAGATAAGCTTCCCACAGTTGTAACCGACCCCGACACGGGTCAACCGACCTGCGCATGCAAACCCTAGCCTGGGCCCCCATATATGGCGGCCTAGGGTTCCATGCACAGGGACAACTCATCTTCAACCTCCCGCATAATCCACAACAACTGGACACATGGTATTACTCTCCGGAGGCCCGAACTAGTATAAACCCTTGTCACCTTGTTCCTCGCCGCCATACTCGCCTAGTTCCGTGTGCATCCCGTGCATAACCACCTACGCTCTTAGGTCCCGATCCTCCATTAACCTGCAAACCACTAGGGCAACCCCCTAGCGGATCTGTCTAGGTCTCACCCCCTGACAGTGACAGACATGTTTCCCTGCTTCAGTGCAAGAAATTCCCTCTGCCGGAGTTTTATCACTCCCGAAGGAATGTGATGTGCACAGAAGTTATCCCGGAACTCCTGCCAAGTGATAGTGTTTCTAGCAGGATGTGCAGTCGTATAGGCATCCCACCAATCACTGGCTTGCCCTGTTATTCTGCCTGCAGCATATAGGACCATTTCCCAGTCGATGCATTGAACGGTTTCAAGCTTCTTAGTAACCGTCTTCAGCCAGGCATCGGCATCCAACCGATCGGAGGAGTGGGAGTAGGTGGGAGGGTTGTGGCTCATAAACTCCTTATGCTTGTCCCTCACTGTGGCGGAGGTGGAGGAGGAGGTGCTGGTTGGTTCTGTTGAGCTTGTAGGTTCTGGACGGTGGCAGTGAGGTTTTGTAGCAGCTGGGTTTGGGCTGCAAGGAATTGCTGCATGGCAGGATCCATTTGGTTAAGCGGTGGGGGTGCTTGAGCTTGTTGATTGGCTATGTGAGCACGGATCACTTGCGGAACGTCTTGACCTCCTCCTGACCTGGTTTGTACCATCTGATTGTTAGAGAAATATATTTCAGATAAGCACATGATAGTGATGCATGAAAGGAATAACTTCGAATGATTTTAGCAATGTAAATTCTCAATACATGCCAATTTCTGTAGCTCAGCTTATGATTAAAACTTTGCTGCTGTGTCAAAAAGCAGTGTGAACGGATTTTGGAACCCAACCAAACTTGATAAAGGAACAACATAGATAAAGATAACCCAACCCTTCATTAACTAAATGATTTTTGTTCACGTCGCATTGTGGCCATCACTCCACAATGCAACACACTCAATCAAAGAACCAAATCAAACATGGTTGCAAGCAACATCCATTATTACAAAACTCTCTCGATAACAAAAAGTAAAGGTGGGCCTCCTAAACTCCTAGTCCTGCTGCATGCTAGTGGTGGCCTCGTCGGATCCGTAGCGGGTCCTCTTGCGAGGCGGAGACTCCGGGGGACAGAAGGGTGCTTCTTCTTCTGGAAGACGTCGCCCAGCAACCTGTGCCTCGAGCTGAGTGATCCGAGCTTGAGCCCTCTGAAGCTGCTTGTGAAGACGATCCACCTCATCATATGTACCCTCTAGGTCCGTGTTGAGAGCAGCAGCGACACGAGCCAAGATATCCATGCGACCATCCCTATTGTTCCCCACGGGAACAACGGTGATCGCGTTGCCTCTCGGACGGCTGAGGACATGGCGGAAGTCAGAGTCGTGTAGCCGCTCTCGATACCTGTGGCTGATAGACCACAGGGCCCTCCTTGCTGCATTATTTACTGAAGCAGCCTTCACGGATGTGGGCACCGAGCTAAAGTGCGAGGATTGGATGCTGTGCCTGATGCCTCCATGAAGAGGCACACAGACGTGAACCTCCGTAGTGTAGTAGTCCTCCATACCAGGCTCTGAGTAATGCTTGGTAATGTAGAGGGGCCTCTCCGTGAAGTCGAGGTACTGTAAGGTCTCCTCCAGTAGAACAACAAATTGTCCCTCGTCCTCAATGGTATGGTGGTAATGGTACGTCGCTCCATGGAAGCGAGGTTCATCATCCGCCTCATTGTCGTTCACGGCGCTATTGTCATCCTGATGCCCTTCAATGTCAACTTCCTCATCTTCATCCTCATTGTTGTCATCACTATTGTTCTCATCACCACTGTCTTCACCACCACTGCTATCACCACTGCTGTCATCGCTGCTATCGTCCCCAGACTCATCGGGTCCCCTTCAGCAGCCTCCTGTGCGGGGGTGTCCTGCACAGGATCCACTGGCGGTGACGGAGGAGCGTCAGGGGCAGGGGCAGCTGGGAGTATAACCATGTCACCATCAGCATCAACAACCAGGTAGGTGCTGTTGTACAACTATGGCTGCCCACGGTGATCCTCTGCATCATCTTCATAAATCCTTTCTTCCGGATCCTCCTCAACTTGGTTCTCCATCTGAACCTCAAGCTGCACCACTGGCTCGACAGGTGGGTGGTGGGGTGCAAGCTGACCAGTAGGGACATGACCCCCGGTGCTCTTGCGTGCCGTGTTCTTGGTCCTAGCCATCTGATAAGATAGAACTGAACTCAGCATAGAATAAATCAAACTGACAGAATTTTAACAAAGGAAAAACTGAATAAATTAGTTTTTATGCAATAATAAGTCAATTTTGAAAGGTAACGTGGCTTTCTAGATCATGAATCCTTAATTTTCGACCATTTCTAACTTAAGGCTGCATCCTACAGTCATTACTGCTTTGATACCACTTTGTCAGACTTGATTTCGGAAGAGAAACCAAATGCATCTCATATGTGTGCCAGGATCAAATTACACACATATGATAGACGTCATTAGTGTAGTATCCATAAACGGTAATCGAATCATACAAGAGTTAAACCATTACATTATCTTTTTATTACACTCAGACGGTGGACTCGAAGGTCCTTAAAGCGAACAACGGTAACTAGACGAACAACTCCGTCTTCAGCTTCCACAGGCACATGACTGGGGGATCGCATGCCTCAGAACTCCTCGAAGTTGCTGAAGTATTCTTCACCATTGTTCTCCTTTGAACAACAGTAAGCAAGGGTGAGTACACTTATGGTTGGTACTCAACAAGTGGGGTGAAAGGTATGCAAGGCTGTCAAGGGTAGGCTAAGGTTTTGCAGTGGTTAGCATTTTAATGTTGATCAAATTTTATTAGCAAGCTCCTAATTACTAGATGTAAGTGTATCCCATCCCCTTAAAGAAAAGTAAATAACACAGCTTTCCAAAACAACCCTACCAAAACACGATTTAGATCCATCTTTAAGTTTCATTATCATGTGAGGGTCCAAGCCGCTCTTAATCGTGAGCACGGCTGATCGATCAGTTTTCACTCTGCAGAAAAAAAACTTTTTTGCTTCTTCAGGTGTTTTGAAACTCATTCCAATTCTAGGTATCAGATCAGGATCGATGTCTTGATGCTGCATGCACCATGTAACAAACATCTGTCATATAATCTATAATGTTGATGCTTATAATCATGAAAATATGCTCATAATAAGCTACCATACAATCTACTGTGTTGGTGCATACAAACATGTTTCCTACTCATACAAACTTCATGGCTTCTAGCAAACAAACTACCTTTAATAACCATCCACACACGCATTCTATTGTGCTCATACAGTCATACAAACCGTCTACAATATAACATAACTACGCACATTGCTAGTAGCATTTATCACACACATCTGTCATATAAACTACCATGCTGATGCATATAAACATGAAACTATGCATATAAACAGCTATCATATAATATAGTGTGTTGATGCATACAAATGCCTTGTCATACAGACTTGTAGCAAACAAACTACCTGTAATATCCATCCAAACATTCATGATATTGTGCTCATACAGTCATCCAAACCGTGTACAATATCACAAAACTACGCACACTGCACCATGGAGCATACAAACTATATATATCAAACGGCACAACCAACATAATCAAGTACGAGAAAACTATTATAAACTCATATAAACTGGATTTATGCATATAGGTAGCTATCATATAAATTTGAGCGCTGATGCATACAAACTATTCCCTTACTCATACAAACATCTTTCCACACGAAAGGATTATTGATGTTTGTTGGATTATAAATGTCATACAAACTATCATACAAAAAGATTATTGATGTTTGTTGGAGCACACACACAACAGCCAACAACTATACACAAAATCCATCATCTTTCCGAATACATGCACAAAAGTCAAGAAGCACAAAAGGCAAGAAGCATAGAAATTTTGTAACATATACACAAGTGCCTACAATCATACATACCACCAGGAACATATGCACAATAGGCATGAGTCATACAAACTCAATATTGATGTCTAAATCACAATACTCAAAGCCGGAAAGAAGCATAGATACCATTCGACAACTGCATATTTATAAAAAACCTAAACTTACAAGTTGAGAGCAAATCATACATGTGTGTATAGCATATTTTCTGATGGTGTATCCATGTCATCGCCATCAATTGTTTCTAGCGCATGTGGAACAGATTGAGAGATACCTGGAACCGGCAATACAACTTCTGGGGTAGAGAAGTTATGCGTTGGAGAAGGATCAGAGGCGTTGGAGAAGTCGAAGGCCATGGGTCGCAGCGTCGAAGGTGGTGTCCTCCCTTCCTCCGATGATGTACCCGTCGGAGGGGTTATACAGTCCCCGCCGCGGTACGCAGGGCTTCCTGACGCGGGTCCTGACACCCTTGTTGTACTTCTTGGGGGGCGCATGGACGCCATTGTCGGAGAGGAACTCGATTCCGACCGCGGAGGAAGCCATGAAGGAGGCCCAGGAACACTCGACGGCGGTGGTGCAGGCTGCTGATGACGTGCCTCAGTGCTGCTTGCCGTCCTCGGTGGACCACCTCCTGGTGGTGGTTGTTCCATGGCTGCTTCTCCTCCCTACCCAAAATTGGGTGGTAGTAGGTAGGGTTTCTTCTAGATCCTGCGACGGATTGGACCCGGGTCACTGTGTGTTTTGTAGGGGAAGCGCCCCCGCCCCTTGGAAGATCTTTTGTCGGGACGTCCGTACACCAATCCCCTGTCAGATTTGACATTTGCAGCTAGAACATTCTTCTGTTGACGTCGATATATATGACATTTACTAGTAGCATTCATGACATTCACTGGTTGATTATATATGACGCTTGTAGTCCGCCTCGACATATTTGACGTACGGCTCAAACTTTGGCTACATGGACTGTATGACATTTATGATCCAACAAACATCATTAATCCTTTTGTGCAGAAAGATGTTTGTATGAGTAAGGGAATAGTTTTATGCATTAGCGCTCAAATTTATATGATAGCTTCCTATATGCATAAATGTAGTTTATATGAGTTTATAAGAATTTTCTCCTACTTGATTATGTTGGTTGCGCCGTTTGATATATATAGTTTGTATGCTCCATGGTGTGAATTGGTTTGTATGGTTCAGATATATACGTTCAGATATATACGTTTGCTTGATCTGGTTTGTATGACTTAGGGATTACCAATAAATGTGTTCTGTATGACGAATGGACAACCAACAGCATTTCATGGTTTATATGATGTACGGACAACCAACAACATTTCACGGCTTCATTTCATGGTTTATATGACGTACGGACAACCAACAGCATTGCACGGCTTGTTTCAGTGTTTTATATGACGAACGTAGATTCTTCTACGTCACGTGGCTCATTTTATATGACGTACGGACATCAGGCAAACTGGAATGTACGGATGTCCCCGCGAACGTGGGGGGCAGTGGGCGCGCGTCGGCTGCGCGGGGCCTGCGGCCGCGCCAGCGCGCGCTCGCGCTGGGCGCGCCCACCGCGCTGGTTGGTCAGGGCTTCTCCCATTAGTGGGACTAATATATATATATATATACATATATATACATATATATACATATATATACATATATATACATATATATATATATATATACATATATATATATATATACAACAACAACAACAAAGCCTTTTGTCCCAAGCAAGTTGGGGTAGGCTAGAGATGAAACCCACAGGAAACCATGAAAGGCGAAACACACACACACCCACCCACACACACACACACACACACGAAGTGTTAAGGGTAAACAAAGGGTGAAATAGAGATCATGGTTCAGGCACACTGATGGCTAGTCTCCAAGCACTCCTATCCATAGCTAACTCCTTGGGGATATTCCACTCCTTAAGGTCTCTTTTAACCACCTCGTCCTAGGTCAGTCTAGGTCGACCTCTACCTCTATTTACGTTATCGACCCACTCTAGAACCCCACTAGGCACCGGCGCCTCAGGAGGCCTCCTTTGGACATGACCAAACCATCTCAACCGATGTTGAATCAATTTTTCCTCAATCGGTGCCACTCCAACCCTATCTCGAATATCTTCATTGCGGACTCTATCCCTTCTTGTATGCCCACAGAGCCAACGCAACATACGCATCTCTGCTACACTCAGTTGCTGGACATGTCGCCTTTTCGTAGGCCAACATTCGGCACCGTACAACATCGCCGGACGAATCGCCGTCCTGTAGAACTTGCCTTTTAGCTTTTGGGGCACCCTCTTGTCACATAGGACGCTAGAACCTTGACGCCATTTCAACCAACCAGCTGAGATCCTATGCCTAACGTCTTCATCAATGTCGCCATCCTTCTGTAGCATCGATCCTAGGTACCAAAAAGTATCCTTCTTGGCCACCACTTGCCCATCGAGGCTAACATCTCCAATCTTATGTCCAGTCGCGCTGAAATCGCACCTCATGTACTCAGTCTTGGTCCTACTGAGTCTGAAACCTTTTGACTCTAGCGAGTCTCTCCACAACTCAAGCTTCCGATTAACCCCTACTCTAGTCTCGTCAACTAACACTACATCATCAGCAAAGAGCATACACCACGGGATATCATCTTGTATATCCCTTGTGACCTCATCCATCACCAAAGCAAAAATATAAGGGCTCAATATTGATTCCTGATGTAGTCCAATTTTAATTGGAAAGTCACTAGTGTCACCATCACATGTTCGGACAACCGTCCTCGCATCATTGTACATATCCTTGATGAGGGTAATGTACTTAGTTGGGACTTTGTGCTTTTCCAAGGCCCACCACATGACATTCCTTGGTACTTTGTCGTATGCCTTCTCAAGGTCAATAAAGACCATATGGAAGTCCTTCTTCTGTCCCCTATATCTCTCCATTAATTGCCGTATTAAGTAAATCGCCTCCATAGTCGACCTCCCAGGCATGAACCCAAAATGGTTTTGGGTCACACTTGTCCCTCTTCTGAGGCGGTGCTCGATAACCCTCTCCCAGAGCTTCATTGTATGGCTCATTAGCTTAATCCCTCGGTAGTTGGTACAACTCTGAACATCTCCCTTGTTCTTGAAGATCGGTACTAATATACTTCTCTTCCATTCATCAGGCATCTTGTTTGACTGAAAAATAAGGTTAAAAAGTTTAGTTAACCAAACTACTGCTCTAGCACCAAGACATCTCCACACCTCAATGGGGACACCATCTGGATCCATCGCTTTACCCCTCTTCATTCTCTTCAAAGCCTCCTCAATCTCTGCCTCCTGAATTCTCCTCACAAAACGTCTGTTGGTATCGTCAAATGAGTCGTCCAACTCCACGGTAGGACTTTCATCCTCCCCATTAAACAACTTATCGAAGTACTCTCGCATCTATCCTTGATCTCTTCATCCTTCCCCAGAAGGCGATCTGTCCCATCCTTGATGCACTTGATTTGGTTTATGTCCCTTGTCTTCCTCTCTCGGGTCCTAGCCAACCGATAAATGTCCTTCTCCCCTTCCTTCGTGCCTAGACGCTGATAAAGGTCCTCATACGCCTGGCCCTTGGCTACACTTACAACTCGCTTTGCAGCCCTCTTCGCTGTTATATATATATATATATATATATATATATATATATATATATATATATATATATATATATATATATATATATATATATATATATATATATATATATATATATATATATATATATATATATATATATGACTCCGTTATTTGGTACCCAGGTACCCGACCCGTCCGTGCGTCTGATTGCGTCCTCCCACGCCCCCTTTGCGTCCGGTTTTTCCACTCGGAGCCCCCTTTTGCGTCTATGGTTTTTTTCCTACGGTACGGTTCGATTTTTTTTCCAGCGTGGAGGTTGCAAAGCTTGTTATACGTATACTTTTTTCATTGACACGTGTTACCTCTTATGGGCTCAGTGAATTCAGAGCAGAAAAAAATTCTCCACTAAGAATTAACAGGTTATAAAATATAACAACACTGGACATGCCGGAAATCAAACTCCCGTGATTGATTCTTTCATAATCTTATGGGCTTAGTTAAGAATCGATTATGTGGATGATTGCGCTCGTCACGATACCAGATTTTTTACTTTGACTCGGAAAACATGTATTTAGATCTCAGTTTGTGACCGGAAAAAATATAATATATGTTGGATCTCATGGATGGTATTTGGCCCGGAAACACAGTGCTCATAGTAAAAAAAATATGCTTCTGAAACAGAAATACTAGATTCAAGGAACTGAAACATATTAACCATTACAGGTTTTGTGGCCATAAAAAATAAGTGAGTAATACATGACATCATTCTCTGATTGTGCTCCAAAGCATCTCATCATGTATTCTGAAGCTGCTCCCTGTGCAACGTAACAGTTTGATCTGATTGTACACGAATTCTGATAGCATCCACACTTGGGCAGCAGCAGCGTGAGGTATAGCACTAGAAAGCAGCTGCTGTAACCACTTCCAATGGAAGGCCGGACAGACCACCAATAAGAACAAAAAAAAGATATGGCACCAATAAGAAGTTAAGAACTGATGACATGGAATAATGGAACTGAACTTTAAGTTTCCAATCAAAAAAGAAAGTCGTCATAAAATAAATTATATAACACCAAATCAATAGAATTGAAAACCCAATAAATAAACAAAAGGTCATGCTTATCATCGGCACCACGGTGTTCCACAATGACAGCCGGTGCTCACGTCTGCCTCCGGCAGTCACTATGTGCCTCCACGCAGCGTTAAGCAGGGCACCAGAAACCCACCAGCAGACAGCACGCGAGGAAGTACATTCCAAGCAACTAGGCCACAACAGGCAACAGACAAAGATAGGAATCTGCCGAGAAACTAGGTCACTAAAAATTCCATGATCGTATAAATTAGCCTCATCACGTGGCTCTTCATCATGCAGTAATATTCTTTGCATGGTTTCACCCCTAATTGCCGGTCAGACCATCAGATTCAACCATGGTTTTCTCAGGTTGCACATAAACACCTACATACTTGCAGCTGCAGTGTAGGTAGAACACCAGTACACAGCTGCAGCAACTAGTACCTATGAATAAGAATGAATCAAATGTCTTTGCAACTGAGTACGCATAACATCAATCATGCTTGATACTGCCAAAGAAAAAGAACTTACATACATGAATCACAGCCTTTTGCAATTATTCAATATATAATTTTGTGAGGACAATTACCACACAGTTACAAATCAAAATAACTGTTAGTTAATGTTATGAAATAGAATGCATGTAGTAAGAAAAATATCAAGTATAATTTTAGTATAGCTTAGTTAACATCAATTGCTTCTTATGATTAATGCACAAACCATGAAACTATCTAGGCAGTTCAATTTCAAAATCACACCCATAGCTTTCTTTTTATCATCTCATATTTTTCTTAGCCATATAGTTTTGGCCAAACAACTCCACAAAACTGTTACATAACAAAGATGGGATCAGCAAACATATATATTGGCAAAGAACACTAGCAAGTTACTTTATCAATTCTGGCTCTCTGGATAAAGATTCTGACAGCATAAAACATCACCAATTACAATCAGGAAACATGACTAACAACGTATATGGGTCCAAATATATTAACTCATATCAGGCGGTCAAACCAAATGAACACCTAGCACCAAATATTAATTGACAAATCAAGACAATCAAACCTGCTGTACTTTTTGGAATTCAATCTAATATCTGAGGCATCCAATTTTCATGTGACTGAAGGCTGACATAGCATAATGCAATTCTAACAAAAGGCAATTTTATTAAAAGAAAATAGCGAGGATATGAATATTCTGTCTTTTGCTCAGAGAAGGAACTAAACCGCATCCCATGACGCCTCAGATATTAGATTGAATTCCATTTGCAGATGATTGTCTCGTAATCTATGGCAGATCCTCAGTAGTTTTCTTACGTTGGGCTGCCATGTATCACACCTTAGATATCAAAAGTTGTGTATTATATAGGTGCATGTAAGTTAAAGAACTCAAGAGTGTAGGGTCACTGTCATCTCAAACTCCTTTATGATATAATTGTTTGCACTACAAAATCCCAGAGGATATGTTTTAGTGGTCATGTTGTCGGATGAAATAAAAAGATCTTGAATAGCACCATCATGTCACAGACGAGAAAGAGAAGAGACTTCTGAACCTGACACTTGACCATGCAATGGTTGTCTGAGGTTTGGTCGTTTGGACATTGAACCCAGTTCCTGTATTTCTGTAAGATGATCATTATTTATTAAAAAAACATGAATATCATGATCTAATATGATGATCGAAATGTACTTAATAACTTAAATAACCTTGTTTGGTGAAACAGACAGCCAACGTAGCACCATCGTGGTTTGCTCATCTTGGCGTTAACTGAGGATTAGCAAAATTGCTATACTACCTGCACAAATCATCGGCGCCACAGTGATAAGAGCCATAACAAAAAGGAACTGGAGCTGAAGAAACAGACAGATGACAATAGGAAACCAAATCAAAGCTGCAGGCAGGAACCTACCTAAGATCATGGAAGTTTTGTAATTAAATGGTCTTGAGAGCTCAAGAATATGAACAGGGTCAGAGCCAACACGATGAATTGTTTGCCATCCGTGTCACCTCCAACACATTGGTCAGAATGGCCGTCAGCAGGAGGATTGATATGGTCATTCGTCATCCTAGCACATAGAACAGAAATGAGATCGATAATACAAAGTGGATCGTCACATGCAACCATGAAGGGAAACCTATGTCACTGACCACTTGTTGGTATTTCTTAACGTCACCACTAGTTGCACCCCTAGCGTGAGCGTAAGATCCACCTGGGTATACCGACGGGTACGAAAAAATCCGCAAGTGCACAGAAATACCGCTGTAGCACTTCACCTCAGGAGTATTCCAAAGGGTATCGAATCCAAGGAACGATGTGCACTACCTTCTATCCTAGAAGAACGGTCCAAGGACACCAAGCCCCTAGCTAAGGTTGAGAGATGATGAGGCGCTTCCTATGAATACTAATCCCAGAGGAGAAGAGCAGGCAATTATACTCGCTTCGGACACCGGCCCCTCCTGGCTATAACAGTTGGTTCACGGCAAATGGTTGCCTACACGCTGTATCCGAACGTGGGGGATTTCAGAGGGTCCAACAGCTATCACTACCGCGGCCTACCCCAAGATAAACCATGGGATACAGAGCATTCGAAGGATAACCCGTAGTCTAGACACCACGTCTACACCACCGATTACTACTATAGCACGGCTACATCTGATATCTGTTGACGGCTGTTAAGTACCTACTTTAGCCGTCAATATACTCATGAATAAAGGAGCATAAGGCATTTCTTACACATATTTTGTTAAGAATAATGCAGTTCCACTTGTCCTTGGAGATTACTACCTCCGTCCCAAAATATAGCTTCGTTTAGCTTTTTTAAGACAAATTAAAAATAGTGCTAAAATGTCTATTATGCCCTTCATTAAATCCGTCCATTCATGTGCATGTGATTTATGTATGGCAATTATACCTTCCTTGTATGTCTCCATAGAAATAAAATGTATTGTGCATGCTGTCATTTATTGATAATCAAAACCACACGACAATTGATTATCATAGGGTTACTTTTGTCCATTCATCCATTCAATCAGAGTTGTCAACTCAAATGTAGCTGTATTTTGGGACAAATTTCAAACGCTAAACGAAGCTATATTCTGGGACGGAGGGAGTATTTGATTGCAGGAAAATAAGCAGGAAAAGAGTGACAAACTCACCTTCTTAGGTCCATGCCACATCACCTCATCCTAGGTGGGCTGCCAACAAGGATGCTATGCATGCACACCTGCCAACTAGGGAGACATGCATGCATGCCATGCAAGCAATCCAAGTGAAGCAACTCCCGACGAATCAGAGTGTAACACGTGGACATCACATGGATCCATGGGCCCGGAAAGGTAAGCAAACCGCGCCAAAATAGGGTGGACAACGGGAACCGACCTAAGGACCCACAGGATAGCCACCCGGAGGAAACACACCCCGAGTGGGGCCCACAGGGGGTCGGCCGACCCCACTGGTCGGCCGAACCGACCTTGTGGCCGCCACTTAGGGGCTTCCACGTGGTGGCTCCCCATTGGTCCTAGGCGCCATCCCCGTGGTGTTTGCCTCCATTCCTCGCCGGTGCCCAGGCCTATAAATAGAAGGAGAGGGGGCTCACTTATGAGACATCCGCACTTGCAACACTCTCTCACTTTTAGTCTCAAGGCTAGGAGGTAGGCTACAGTAGTTCTAATTCAGGTTCCAAGTCTACTTTGGGATCTAGGTATGAGTTCTCTTGTATCTTATTTCATTTGTATGACTTTGATCTACTTCCATTATTTATCTATTTCATATAAAGTTGTGTTAGTATACATGAGTGATTTGTTCATGTGTTCTTCACCTGTTCATCATTTAGAGGCTCCTGTTCTTGATGAACAAGGCCTTTCGATCCACTTGACGGGTGACTTTCACATGTTTCTAGTGTTTGTTCATAAGTTAGAGGCTCGTGTTATTCGCGAACATGACCCTTTCATCCAGTTGAACAGATATAGGAAAACACGAATCCGTTTGTGTACCTGACCTGGTTTGATCTAATTAGATGACATGATTGCGTTCTATGAAGTCTGTGCTTAAGCTACGGTACTCGGTGTAATTGGCTAGTTTATCTGGTGGCTTGACCTGGGTCACAATAGCCCGGGCCGGTCATGTCTGGCTAACAACGTAAGCATGGTGCTTGGGGTGCGTAGCTACCTTACTTATGAGTTTATCCCACGGTTTGTCTTGGGGTAGGCCGCGGTAGTGACAGCCGTTGGTCCTCTGAAATCTCCCATGTTCAGATAAGCTGTAGGAGTCTAAAATATAACAACCGGAGTTGTGCGGAAGCAACGCGGGAGGTTATCTCCCCGTGGTACCTGGGTGCTTAAGTCAATGTTCTTCAACGCTAGTGTATCTAACTCGTTCCTACCAGCTTTATGTGTATAGTACATAAGAACCTAGAACTAACTCGTATGTCACCTCCTATGCCTAGGACCCTATAGAGAGAGAGAGAGAGAGTGTGTGTGTGTGTGATCACACTACCCCCATTATCATATTTTACCCCTGCACTTGAGTGTCTGAATTATTTCCATCTATGATCTATACTCATTGCAATAGAGTTGATCTTGTCATTCCGCTAATGCCTTCCTTGGATTCGATACCCTTTGGAATACTCCTTTGGGGAAATGCTACAATGGTACTTCCGTGCGCTTGCGGATCTCTGTAACGTTAAGATTTACCAACCAGCATTTCTGGCGCTATTACCAGGATGGGTTCCAAACCTGTTCTTAGGTGATTGCATTAAGAAATATCAACAAGCATTTCTAGCGCCGTTGCCGGGGAAGGCTTAAGGCTGACATATCACTACTTTGCATATGTTTATAATCATGACAAGAATAAAACAGTTCTCAATGCAGGCTATCTTGGATTGTCTTCTTTGTCTATTGATGATGAAGACAGGTAGTGCATGACTGGTTTTGACTTGCCATCGAATGTTACTGAAGATCCTGAGTCACTCATGAGGAAGGCACGAAATCATTTTGGCTCTCGTTCGCATGAACGTTCGGAAGTCGATCCAGCTTCCTTTGTGCCATCCGCATCAACTTCCTTGGCCAACCCTGTCGAGAAGACTCTTCGCGAGTACTCCGCTCCCTCTGCCGACCAGGTGCCGACAGGCCCTGTGATGAACACTGGGAATGGAAACTTCGAGATCAAGACTGGCTTAATTACGATGGTACAGGCTAGCCCATTCTGTGGCAAGCCTAATGAAGACGCGAGCGCACACCTGGCTTAATTATGATGGTACAGGCTAGCCCATTCTGAAGGCAAAGCAGTGGTTTTATGCTAACCGTGCAGAGATTAACACTTGGGCGAAGTGCTCCGTAGCATTCCTCGCGAAGTTCTTTCCGTTGGGCAAAACCAATGTCCTTCGGGGGCGAATTTCAAGTTTCCAGCAGGCACCAAATGAGACTATCCCCGAAGCTTGGGAGAGACTCCAGGAGTACATCCTGCCTTGTCCTCATCATGGGATGGACAATTGGCTCATTCTTCAGAGTTTCTATAATGGGCTGACTCCGACAGCCCGAGGCCATATTGATGCTGCAGCTAGAGGGGCTTTCTTCTCTCTTACTATCACTGAAGCTACTACACTGATTGAGAAGATGGTTACCAATCAAGGGTGGAGTGATGATCGACTCTAGCCACATCAAAGGGGTACACATACCGTCAAGGAAGCAGACATGTTTCACGCCAGGATGGACCTAATGATGAAGAGAATGGATGATCTAGCCAATGAGAAGGCCGCCATGGCCACCACTACTCAAGCTATAGATGCTCGCATGACTTGCGAAGTCTATGGTAATACTGGGCATTCAGGGAATTACTGCCCTACTACTCAGGAGGATGTGATGTACATGAACGGCAACAACAACGGTTATCGTCCACAAGGAGGTCAAACGTGGAATCAATCGCGCCCTTATTGTGAAGGAGGTAATCAAGGTAATTCTTTCAACCCAAACCAACCTTCCTTGAAAGATCTAGTCTTTGGGCAAGCTAAGATTAATGAAGGTTTTAATAAGAAAACAGATGCCTTTGAGAGCCTTAATGTTAAAATTGATAGACTTTCGTTTGCTCTTAAGAACCAGTTGAGCTTTAATAAGATGATAGAAACCCAGTTGGCTCAGTTAGCTGCTTTGGTTCCCTCTGCTGAAGATGGGAAGATTCCGGGGCAACCCGTGTCCTCCTGTGAAAATGTTTGTGTAGTGTCCACCAGATGGGGTAAGCCATCTGGGTGGGCACAAGCCACTAACTATGCAGGGAGACCTATACAGCAAATTCTTGACCCATGGGAATCTTCAACAATCACACACAAGAAAGATCCTGGTTATCCGGCTATCACCTACAAGATATATTACCAGAAGATTAAGCACGCTCTCTGTGACCTTAGTGCAAGTGTTAACCTTATGTCCAAGGCCATGTTTGAACAATTGGGGTATCCAGCTCTAACTCCAACTGCGACGGCTGCCCAACTTGCTGATGCATCGATCCGACATCCAGAGGGGATAGTAGAGAACTTATCGTTATTCATCCAAGGTTCATACATCTTTGCGGATTTCGTGGTCCTTGATATGCAAGATGATGAGGGAATGCCTCTCATTCTTGGGAGACCGTTCCTGAGTGACGCCAACGCAAGGATCAATGTGGGAGCCGGAACGATCCGATTCCGCATTGGGAAGAGGAACTTGATGTTCCGATTTCAAGCAACAAAAGAGAAATGCTATACACTGCCGGGCAAAAATGAGCAATCAGGGGCATGGACAGAGCCACAGCCCCGCGACTTCCCACCACTCCAACAAAGCCTAAGAAAACAAGAAGGGTGTGGCGGGAAATACAGAAGTCATCTCCATCATTTTCTCGGGAATGGGGTGACGAGTGGAATTGATCTCCGTGAAAAGTCTCGCTCTCAGACTTAAAAAGATGAGTCCTTTTTGCCAAAAGGTAAAATTGGTATTTATCTCATATTTCCCTTCCAAAATTTTATTTGATTTTTCCAAATGCATATTTGAATTTTCCAAACCTTGCATCTGCATGCTAGATTTTTCTAGCCAATTTCCCTTTTCAAATAAAATTCTGAAAATAATTTCTTGAGTGGAAAGTCATAGAAAATTATTCGAGCAACATTCTGGGCGAATTTGGACCTAGACATCTGGGTAGGACATCAGGTGGCCGTTAGAGAGCCGTTGCAAAAAGCTGGAAGCGGGCAGGCCCGGCAGGGGGTCGACCGACCCCAGGGGTCGGCCGACCCTAGCCAACGGTCATGTGGGCCCCACCTCTTCCAACGGCTCCTAGCCGTTGCCCTTATCCTCTACCCCGGTGCCTGGCTCGGTTGCCTATAAATAGAAGGGGGATTGAGGGGTTTCTTCCCCCATTCACTCATTTCCATCACCCTCTCTCCCTCTTTGCTCTTGCTCTTGGGTTTTCTTGGATTTCTTGCTCAAGTGGAAGTGCCAAGCACTCTCTCCAATTTGTCGCTGAATATTGAATATTGGTGGAGCAAGCTCAGTAAGGATTTCATTTCGATTTCACTAACCCATCATCGCATTGCTCGTGTTGTCCCATTGTTGTGCAAGATGAGTTGGATTCCCGGTGCGTGCCGGAAAGTGACCCGCTCACGCCGTTCTAGAGATGGAGAGGGCTCGTCTCACCACTCCGGAGCTACACCAAGTCCAACGTCAACCGACCGTGAAGAAGAGGAAGAGGAGGAGCTACCCACGCCATGAGCCGAAGGGGTGATCAACACCGATGCCTCCTTCATCGACTTGAGGGACGACCGGGAGAGATAGGCCTATGCCCTCATCAAGGATCGAGTCTTCGCCAACACCAAGGAGTTCGACTCGGCCCTTCTCGAGAAAACAGGTATGGACTCCGAGTTCAATTCCATTTGGTATGCTCTTGGTTGGGAGAACTTTGTTCCGGTGTGGGAGATCGGTTCTAGGCCTCTCACCATTCAGTTCCTCTGCACTCTTCGGGAGGATGAGACCGGTATTACGTTTCGCTTCCATGGAACATCGTATCGAGTCTCATGGCATAATCTTAGTTGTGCTCTCGGTTTTCATCGTCGTTGTGTTATTTCTCTCGATCAAGATTGCAGTGATTTTATTCGAGATAGTTTTTGGGAAGAGATTTCTGGTCGGCCTGTCTGTGGCAAGTTAGGACCTCGGTGCAACAATATCTTGCATCCTACTCTCCGACTGTGGCACAAGTGGCTCGCCATCACTCTCTTTCCGAGGGATGATGTTCGAACCATGCACACCGACGAGATGAGGATATTATACGCTGTGGTCAGACGAATCAGAATCACCCCAGTGCAAGCTATGATTCGGCAGTGGTTGACAAATTTTAGGATGACGGGTTCTATTGAGTGTACGTCCCTGATCACACGTATCATTTCGAGTCTTGGGATTTCACTAGGGGCTAACGTTCCCTACATTGATTCTCCCCGGGCAATGATAGATGAAGCGTATCTGATTCAAGGACATACTCTTAAAAAGGGCCCGGATGATTCCTTGGTTTTCTTTTACCCTGGCCACGCAAACCAGATTAGGTTACCTAACCCGGATTTCCGTTTGTACGGCCAAGGGCCACTGACTGTTCCTCTTAAGGAACCTCATTGTTCTAGTGTTTCTGGAGACAGGGTCACTAGGAGTGCATCGAGGAGGGCAGCGACAGCACAGCAACCGCCACAACATCCACCGCCACAGCCATCACCGTAGCCGTCACCTCACCCACAGCCTCAGCCTACACCACCGCTGTTGGGCGCATGAGCCTCGACCGGGTACATGTCTGGAGTTACACCCGGATATGCCCCCGATTGGGACCAACCCATGAGTCAGCCGGGTGCGAGTAGCTCGACCAGGGCTAGTGTAGGGAGTGGCGAGTGGGTTTGGCCCGCTGGTGCTACCTACGAGGACTCGTCCTCATCATCCGGGTTGCGCTCGTCATCTCGTGGGGCCATCCTCACTCAGCAGATGAGCGAGCTCCACATCCGTGTTGGTACCATAGAGGAGACGATGCACCAGCAGGTTGAGTCCACTGGGGACTGGAAGCGTATGACGGGTGAGAGGATTCACACCATCGAGCAGAGACAGCTACGACAGATAGAGGAGCAGAGGGCTTACTACGCGTGGTTGGGATACCGCCCTCCACAGCAGTGAGCCTGAAGCTAGCTTGGGGGAGGACCCCCATTCTGAGGTAACTTGTATATCCTATTCTTTTCAGAACCCCATATGCTAAAAAACACATAAAAATCTAAAAAGTTTAAAAAGACCAAAAAAATATTTATCTGCTTTCCTAAATTAGTTTGTTTTCATATGCGCGGTAAGAGTGTTCTTATTCTCCATGGTTGAAATGATGAATAGTTGCTCTGTTCATTCCTCTTGTATGCCTTGTTTACAACTTAGTATCCTATCCAAGTTTTGAGTTTGTTGGCTAGTAGGATCAAACCTGAGCTTTAAATTTGTGGGTAGCAAAAAGCATGATCTTTGCCTAAGTTGTTGCGAGATATGATATGATATGATATGGTATAATAGAGTTGCTATGAGCTAGTACTAAGTGATGTTTGATACCCGGAGTTTTCTTTTGAAAAATGATAAAAGGATAAGTTCCTCAATGATAAGAAATTCCTATCCAAGGCCATATGTAGATCTTAGCTTTTGTTAACCTCCACATATGCTACTTGATTTCTTCATTGAGTCTTGTCGAATTATTGTGACCCTCGGCGAGTAAACTTGTCATACTCCTATGATCAAGATCACGTACACACCACCATATGCAAAACTTCTACACTGGAAGTTAGCAACCATCATTTCATCCATTTTCCATCCATTCCACAAAATAAAGCTCCGCGCATGTTCCATGATTACTCTCCCTCCAAAAATTTTCAGCAAGGACTATGGGCTATGTAAAAAAAAGGGGGGAAAGAATGCAAAGAAACATGCTCAAGGGCATGCATAAAAAAAGAGAATAAAGAGACATAGCCCAAGTCTCAAAAATTTCGAGAAGGAGGGGAGTAAAATCATGCAAAGAGGAGTTCATTATCCATCCACCATACACACACTTTTGCACATCTTGATCAGGGTGTATGACTTGTTCTCCCAAGGATCCGATTTTCGACTCGACAATACATGAGAAACAGGTATGCCACATGTTTTCCCTACCTACAGCTCCACATATCAGCTCATTAGGAGTAGGTAGTGAAAGAAGGCAAATCAAAGCCTTGGTGAGGAATCATACACATTGAGCGATCCGAGAGTATCATTTGAGGAACTTTGATTTCTTTTTGAAAAAAAACATGCAAAACCTCCGGATTGATAACTGATCAAGGTACATGTGATTAGTAATCTTTATACAACCATTCTATCTTTCAACCACCCAAGGCAGGTGAAGCTACACGCCCCAAATCAATCGAGTGTACGGTAAGATCAATGCCAACTTTTTCAACTCTTGATAGAGTACATAGTTGTATCTTGTTATACATTTAGGAACACAACATCGTTGCAACTCCTGATCAACCAACCTAAGTCCTTAATCTCTTGCTCGGGATGAGCAAGAGGCTAGCTTGGGGGAGTTGTTGACGGCTGTTAGGTACCTAATTTAGCCGTCAATATAGTCATGAATAAAGGAGCATAAGGCATTTCTTACACGTATTTAGTTAAGAATAATGTAGTTCCACTTGTCCTTGGAGATTATTTGATTTCAGGAAAATAAGCAGGAAAAGAGTGACAAACTCACCTTCCAGGGTCCATGCCACATCACCTCATCCTAGGTGGGCTGCCAACAAGTATGCCATGCATGCACACCTGCCAACTAGGGAGCCATGCATGCATGCCATGCAAGCAATCCAAGTGAAGCAACTCCCAACGAATCAGAGTGTGACACGTGGACATCACATGGATCCATGGGCGCACAAAGGCAAGCAAACCGCGCCAAAATAGGGTGGACACCGGGAACCAACCTAAGGACCCACAGGACAGCCACCCGGAGGAAACACACCCAGAGTGGGGCCCACAGGGGGTAGACTGACCCCACAGGTCAGACGAACCGACCTTGTGGCCGCCACTCAGGGGGCTTCCACGTGGTGGCTCCCCACTGGTCCTAGGCACCATCCCCGGGGTGTTTGCCTCAATTCCTCGCTGGTGCCCGGGCCTATAAATAGAAGGAGAGGGGGCTCACTTATGAGACATCCGCACTTGCAACACCTCTCTCACTTTTAGTCTCAAGGCTAGGAGGTAGGCTAGAGTAGTTCTAATTCAGGTTCCAAGTCTACTTTGGGATCTAGGTATGAGTTCTCTTGTATCTTATTTCATTTGTATGACTTTGATCTACTTCAGTTATTTATCTATTTCATATAAAGTTGTGTTAGTATACATGAGTGATTTATTCATGTGTTCTTCACCTGTTCATCATTTAGAGGCTCCTGTTCTTGATGAACAAGGCCTTTCGATCCACTTGACGGGTGACTTTCACATGTTTCTAGTGTTTGTTCATAAGTTAGAGGCTCGTGTTCTTCGCGAACACGACCCTTTGATCCAGTTGAACAGACACAGGAAAACATGAATCCGTTTGTGTACCTGACCTGGTTTGATCTAATTAGATGACATGATTGCGTTGTATGAAGTCTGTGCTTAAGCTACGGTACTTGGTGTAATTGGCTGGTTTATCTGGTGGCTTGACCTGTGTCACAATAGCCCGGGCCGGTGAAGTCCGACTAACAACGTAAGCATGGTGCTTGGGTTGTGTAGCTAACTTACTTATGAGTTTATCCCACAGTTTGTCTTGGGGTAGGCCGCGGTAGTGACAGCCGTTGGTCCTTTGAAATCCCCCACGTTCGGATAAGCTGTAGGAGTCTAAAATATAACAACCGAAGTTGTGCGGAAGCAACGCGAGAGCTTATCTCCCCATGGTACCTGGGTGCTTAAGTCAATGTTCTTCAACGCTAATGTATCTAACTCATTCCTACCAGCTTTATGTGTATAGTACATAAGAACCTAGAACTGACTCGTATGTCGCCTCCTATGCCTAGGACCCTTTAGAGAGAGAGTGAGTGAGTGTGATCACACAACCCACTTTATCATATTTTACCCCTGCACTTGAGTGTCTGATTTATTTCCGTCTATGATCTATACTCATTGCAATAAAGTTGATCTTGTCATTCCGCCAATGCCTTCCTTGGATTCGATACCCTTTGGAATACTCCTTTGGGAAAATGCTACAATGGTACTTCCTTGCGCTTGCAGATCTCTGTAGTATTCAGATTTACCAACCAGCATTTCTGGCGCTATTACCAGGATGGGTTCCAAACCTGTTCTTAGGTGATTGCGTTAAGAAATGTCAACAATATCCCATAGAAACACTATAGCACTTCGTATAAATACGGAGTGACGAACCCACGAGCTTCAAGCTAATCTCACTTACCACAGGATCAAACAGATGATAGGAAGAACAAATGCCAGTGTATTAATGTACTCCAACAAGATCTAACGGGATAATTCACACAAACGGAATGTAAACCTATGCACTTGTAACAAAAGATCAAAGGGTCGTGTTCGTGAAGAACACGAGCCTCTAACTTATGAACAAACACAAAAGCATGAGTAACTTGTTCGTCAACTAGATCAAGGAAGCGCGTTCATGAAGAACACGAGCCTCTAAATGATGAACAAACGAAGAACTCAAGAACATGTCACTCATGCATGAATAACACTTTAGTCTAATTGGAAAATACAAGAATACTTACTTTGCTCTAATTGAAGAACATGACAACCTCACCAACACCACACTCTACCTAGAACCTACTCTCACCTACATGGATCAACTCATTTGATCCATGAGAGATCACATGAGAGAGGAAACAAGTGTTTCTAAAGAGGAGGAGGAGAATGGGATGTGTCTCTATTCTAGCCCCCTCCCCTCATATTTATAGGCCAAGTGGGGTAGGTGGAGCTCCCTTGGCTGCCTTGGGCGCCACCAATAGGGTGGTGACATGTGGCAAAGAGGAGTGAGGGACAAGTTGATATATCTTCCTTGAGAAGGAGCTGCAGGATCCTGGGAGAATATTCGGGCAAACACCTGGCACCGCCTATGGTTCGTCACGACAAGCCGACACGTGGAAGGGCGACACGAGGGGCCGCAAAATGGGGTTGGGCGACCTGGGGGGTCGGCCGACCCCCGGGTAGCTCCCCTCGCACCGCCTTTCATCCACGTGACTACCAGGTGGGTCCCAAGGTGGGTATGGGGGTGCATGCGGTATTTTTAGCCAGTTATCTCGTTGTTGTGGGCCCTTGGATCCGCGTACTGGCTCCTGATTGGTCTAGAGTGTGTTTCTTTGGATCGATGATGTGTCATGGACATGTGGACTCCTGTGTGACAGCACGTCGCCATGTGGCTTGGTGTGGGTCCCACCGGGCCCACATGTTATCTTGTGCATATCTCTTTCATCCGAACTCCAAAGTAGGCAAATGATATATCCATTTCGATCATCTCGACGAGCCCATCGCAATGGTGCAGACCAATTTGGAATTTGTGATTGTTTATGATGATGCCATATCTATGCCATTGGTGCACTTGCTCTCAACTATGTCATTTAACACATAGTTCGGTGTGTCCTGCAACAAAAGCCAGAAACACCAACACTTGTGGAAATTGTTAGTATCAAGCCCTATTCTAGTGTTGATGATCCTTTTACATTTATTTTATGCAGGTATTGACGGTGTAAAAGTAGCACATAACAGCCGTCAACACCACTTTTTATAGGAATCCCATAAACAGGAATGAAGGTTCTACTGAACTAAGGTATTCAGCACGTTCCACACACCCTGTACATGGCATGTCAAATAAAAATTAAGTATAATGGCTATACAAGATGGATAACATACTTCAACACAAGACATTGCCATAATTTCCAGAAATCCTAATCACTAGCTACTAGCTAGTTTGATTAGTCACAACTTGTGGATTTATCATCCACCTGAAATTTAACATTATAATCAATCTACCACTATCCAAAAGAACATTGAGGCCTTAATAATTTTCCAATTGTCTGCTACAAAATAATACAAATTGTCTGCTATGAATACACAAACCGGTAGCACAATAAAGAAAAAAGACAAAGAAATACCATGATAGGAAAGATGAAATACCATACCTCGGGCCTTCAGGGATGGAGCAGTCGATACCGAAGGGATCTTGCGGCCAGCATCCATAGCTCCACTGCTTGGCGCGCGAACGAAGCACCCACCTAGCAACATCGCTGCAGGGGCCTCCACACATGACTCCATTGCAGTCTGGTGCAGCCAAATCCACCACTAGGGCTCCGTTTGGCATGGCTTAGGCAGCAGCTTAGGCAGCTGTTTTTGGCACAGCTGTGCCAAACGGGTGGCCAAAACAGCTTCTCGGGCGAAGCCAGTGCAATATGCGCTCTCTAGAGCAAAAAAGCGACACTGCAGCCGAAAAACACAGCTTAGCCTGCTTTGGCTGTGCGCTTGCCAACTCACCTTACGGAATTGCCCCTATAGTTGGAAAGAATTACAAGGAATCTGCCACCCGGGACCACAGCATCGACTCCAAGCGGCCAACGCCTCCTCCCCGCGGACGCATCCACTTCGCGTTTTCCCCACGCGGTCATTTAGCTTGTATGATATAATGTAATGAACATTAGCTTTGTTAAGTACCTATTTTTATTATTGTTAATTACCGTTAATTTACTTGCATTATGAACCGTTAGCCATCTATATTCCTATTAATAATTAACATTAATTAATTTGCATTGTGACGTTAGCTTTAATTTCTAATACATGACGTTACAACATTAGCTCAGACAACCCATATGGTCAAGGGCATCTAAGACATTTCACCTCACTAAGTGAAAACCTCAAATAGGTCACGCATCATTTGTAACGGGCCCTTAACACCCGTCACACGGACCCCATCTGTAACGGTTGTTGTTTGGCGTCCGTTACGCATAAGCGTGGTAGGCTCGACCCCGACGATGCCTACACACCGTCCGATACCAATGACGACTTCCAGTAATGGGCTTCTTAAAAGCCCGTTACAGTTATTCTTTGTAACGGACGTTAAAATGCTACCGTTACGAAAGTTAAACCTATCGGTAACGGGCCCTTTGAGTCCGTTACCAATCACTACCTGTCAGGGGGTGAGACCTGGACAGATCCGCTAGGGGGTTGCCCTAGTGGTTTGCAGGTTAATGGAGGATCGGGACCTAAGAGCGTAGGTGGTTATGCATGGGATGCACACGGAACTAGGCGAGTATGGCGGCGAGGAACAAGGAGACAAGGGTTTATACTGGTTCGGGCCTCCGGAGAGTAATACCCTACGTCCAGTTGTGGTGGATTATGCGGGAGGTTGAAAATGAGTTCTCCCTATGCATGGAGCCCTAGGCCGCCTTATATGGCGGGACGGGCTAGGGTTTGCATGCGCAGGTCGGTTGACCCGTGTCGGGGTCAGTTACATCTTTGGGGGGCTTATCTCCCGGATTACAAGGAGTATCTCGTGATTCTCAGAGCTACAGGCGGCAGCACGCCAGGTCCTAGAGTCCTTGACTTGCACGCCAAGCATCACGGGTCTTCCGGGATCCTGATCAGGTCGCCCGCGATCTTCGGAGGTGCAGATAAGGTCACTGGGCCCACGTGTAAGGTCGGCGGGTCTTCTGGAAGGTCGGGTCCACTTGTCAGGGGCCCCTGGGACCCTGGCCCGTGGGGACCCATGGGTACCTTTGTCTCTCAAGCCCCCGATCGACGTGTAGGTGCAGCGGCTAAGGCGAGGTCGTGTCGAAGAGTAGCAGAGGCGCGGCACCGTCGAGGTCGTGAAGGGTGCATGGGGATCAAAAAAGAAAAGAAACCCCTCTGATGCGCGCACAAAGTTGAACATCGAGCTTCTGGGTCGAAGGGCCATAACGTCGAAGTGAAGACGAGGTGTAGATCTTGCAGAACCACCGACCTGACCAGAGTCAGGCATGTTGTAGTAGCAGCCACGACCTTCAGAAAGGTCAACAAGACTACCAACGATAGGTCGAGCAGAGAAGTGAGGGAAGCAGGCTTCCATTAGGTCGAGGCGACCTGAAGAAAATAGGGTGTCGAAGACGCACTAGTGTAGTAGCCCCCGAGCAGTAAAGCGACCAGAATGGCCGGTTTGATGCTCCAAAGAAGAAGAGAAAAATAATCTGAACCTACGACCTTCTGATTAGGAAACAAATGCTCTTGTAGGGTTGACACTAGAGGACAAGAGCTCCAGAATCTTGCAGAGGGCAGAAAGCAACAGGTCTGGCACGACCAGAGTCACGCGGGCACTGTACGGTCACGGGCCGGCTTGCAGACATAGCACAGGTCGCAATCACCCGCAAAAGACAAAAGGTGCCCCAGAATGCGGTCAGGTAGGGGAAAAGCGCGCCAATGCCTCCCACAGGCGAACAGTGACCTCGTGCCCCACGAGGGTACAGTGATCTTGAGGATGAGGACGCCACGCAAGCTGACTTGCGGATAAGACTGAATGGCAGGTGCTTGGCGGTATAAATAGGTGCCCAAGGCTTGAAGCAAACCGTACCAATCATCAAAGGTGATCCAAGATGATCCAGTGTAGTAATATTGCCATTCCATGGGCTTGTGTCCGCCCACCATAGTGTAGAGTTGATGTAGTTCATGCTTGGAGCTAGAAGAATGCTTGCGAGGCTCGAAGAACTCGATTGGCCTCTTCTCCCAGCCCCGCTGAGGAGCCCGGAAGGAGTATGAAGCAGCAGTTGAATCATCGGCCCTGACACTTTCAGGCCTGATGTGATGCTAGTGAACGCCGCGCTCCACCCGGCGAGGTCTGTGTTAAAGCTCGGACCTTCTGCAATCTTGCGACAAAGCTCAGACTTGATGCTGGGCGCTGCAGGAGACCGGTTGGTGCGCGAGTAGAGGTGGCTGTGTGGCAGCTGCCTCCACAGTGGCTGTAGAGGTCGTCGAGTAGGTCCTGAAGCTAGAAGAAAGCTTGCGACAAGCCTTATTAGTGTAGATTGAGTCGTAAGCACTTTGGAAGGTAATTTAGGACCTTTAATATATTTGTATCTTGTAATTGGTCAAGGGCCAAACTCCTTGTAGCTTATGAAGCTGTAAATATAACTTTGCATGAGGAATGTCATGATTTCAATGGTTATAAGGGCGCCCAGGCTGCAATGGTACGGATACCAAGGTCCCGGCAGGGCTGTAATAGCACGCCGACCTTCAGGAGGCCTTTCGTAGAGACAGGGAGCCCGTGTTGACCTAGGTCGGCACGGCCGTTGTGCAGTGACACAACGCAGGTAGTCAGCCTGGAAACCCTAGGTCTGCACGACCTAGGAGGCAGCGGGGCCTTAGCAACCTCGGGGAGGTGCTACTTGACCAAGGGGTCGCCAACGGGCAGTGGAGCCATTAAGCACAGGGCCGTTGGTACAGCCATTAAAGGCAATGTTAGTAGGTAGCAGGACCTTAGTGACCTCTTGGAGGTGCTACTTGACCCGGGGGTCGCCAACAGGCAGTAGAGCCTTTAAGCACGGGGCCGTTGGTATAAACCAGCCACGAAGGCTAAGGCCATCCGGTAGGTAATATGACCTAGGAGCCAGGGGTGTGAACCCGATAGTGAGAGCTGAGGCGACCTACCAAGCGGTAGTACCTATCGACCTTGTGAAGGTGTTATCATGGACCTGAAGGTCGTCAAAGGTCAGGAGGCCATGAAGAAAATCATGGGGAAGGGGCTTAAAATAGGGCATAACGAGTCCATGGACATCAAGCCGTTGGGCAGAAGGCTGACTGGCATGGATTCCCGCACGGCACGAGCCGTTACTGCCTGGAGCCGTGAGGCCGAAAGAGCCATTGGGCGATGTATTCGTTGGGTCACCGGGAATGTCGCCGAATCGAAGGGACATTTGGGGCACCGCGGCCCACCGCACTAATGCGGCCCAGTTATAAAAGGCCGAGTGGAGGGTCGGGGACCCCACTCACTTCCATTCCCCGCAAGAGCTTGGGTTTTCAATCTGCCGCCAGGAGCTTTAGCGCGCAGATTTGCCAGCGCCGCCGCATGCGCCAGAAATCTCTGGTGGTGTCTAGAGCTAGATCCACTGATTTTGATGAAGAAGAAATGGTCCCAGAGCTTGCGCCGCTGCCGGAGAAGGTTTGGGAGCAATCGACGGTGACGGAGGCGCAGTTGAAGGGTCTGGTGTAGCGGGGGCTGCTGAAGCCCAGGGAGCAGGTGCACTGGAGGCCAGCCGCCGGCGAAGCCTTCCCCTCCGAGGGGACCGTGGAGACCGTCACCTTTGTCGTGCATATCGAGCGCGGATTTGGAGTCCCGGTGGGCGACTTCTTCCGCAGGCTGCTCCATTTCTACCGCAGCGACCTGGTACACCTTGTCCCCAACGTCGTCACCACCGTTTCCTTGTTCATCCATCTTTGCGAGGCATATTTGGGGATACCGCCACACTTCGACTTGTGGTGGTATTTCTTCGAGGTGAAGAAGACGGGGAAGAATGGCGTCGTCAGGGCCGTCGGCTTCATGCTACGCCGTCACATGAAGACGGTGTACATCGACATGGAGCTGCCAGACAACACCCAGGGCTGGAGGCGAGGGTGAATCTACATCGACAACCCGAAGTCGGCGCTGGCCACTAGGTCGGGGCTCGCGCCGGTCCCGGTGCCGGAGTGGACCAACCAGCTAACGTCGCGGGAGATGGACGCCATCAAGCCGCTGCTGGAAGACCTCAAGACGAGGAAGGAAGAAAGGCGGACGGGCGACACGGTGGCCATCAGTTTCAGCCGGAGGCTGCTACAACCGATCCAGGACCGGGTACACCCGACCTACGAGTACTAGGGTCAGACCGACCCGACCCGTGTGGCACAGTGCAAGGTCTCCAAGGAGGAGATGGTGGCACGGGTGAGGGAACTCTTCAATGGGGTGATCCGGAATCAGACGTGCCCCAAGGCGTTCTCCCTCAAGTGGCCCGCCGAAGTGGTACGTCGCCGATCGACCTTGATCCTTTGTTGTTTTTGCATTCCCCTATTTCTGAGATGAAGGTCGCCTATTGCAAGGTTGTGAAGGCTTGTTCTGGAGCCCAGCTCCGCTCGCAGATGAAGGCGAGCGCAGCTTTAAGGTCCGGGCGGTGGAGGACGTGCAGCCTCCGCCGCCGGAGTTATTGGAGAACTACCTCTCTAACTCATCGGTGGGGGGTAGTGATGATGAGGATCCACCCGTGGCGAGCTCCGCGTCAACGACTCATCATTCGCGGCACGCCACCGCTAAGATCCCGGCGCACAAGGGCGTCAAGATCATCTCCGCCACCATCGAGGCGGAGATGAAGAAGAGGAAGAGGAAGGACACAACTGCATCATCGGGGACGGCAACGACTAGCACCGAGGTTGTTTACGAGCAGTAGGACGATGTGCGGTCGCGCGACGTCGCCACAGGGTCGGGCGACACAGCGGTCGCAGGAGAAAGCGATGCCCCGCTCGTGGTTACCAGCGAGCAGCAGTAGAAGCCAAGCGCGGAGGGCGTGAGCGACCAAGGGTCGCAAAAGAAGCCGAGGAGGGCGTCGCCCAGGCCGATGTCGTTTAAGTTGAAGACCGGCAGTGGGTATTTTACTGAGCTCAATTTTATGATGTTCTTCATCTTTGCGGCTTGTTGAGTACGTCGGTGCTGACGAACTTGTGCACCTTGGGCAGGGGGACTCCTGCTGCATCGGGTACCAGCAAGAGCGCCTCAGGTCAAGAGGCCTTTGGGCGGAAGATCAAGAAGTTGCCGGCGGGGCAGTCGCCGGCGACCTTAGGCGGGGACGGCACCAGCAAGGTCCCTGAGACCGTGGGGGCAACATAGTCAGCGGCGGCCGAGGTTGCTGCTGAGAGCACTCAGCAGGAGGAAGGTCCGCGCTAGCAAGACCTGCCTGAATCAAGCCTGCCAGAGACGAGGTTGGTGGAGACCAGAGGATGAAGCGAGGAGGACGAGCGGCATCGGTGCCTCTACACCGGCACTCTGTCGGAGGATGATGTCATCGCCGACGCCAAAGACCTTGCCGAATTCAAGACAGCGCAGGCGACCATCACGGAGGCGGCGAAGACAATCGACAGGACACTCATGGTGAGCTAATATTGCCTTTGGGGCTACGTCTTTAGTTCACCCAGGCGCCTTGGTCTGACGATCTTTCTTAATGTGTTGGTGCAGACTCTTACCGAGCGCTCGCAGGCGAGGGAGAACCTGCTAACGGAGGGCGCCAAGCTTCACGCGGAGTTGGCCACGACGCGAGAGGCCGTGCTTTAGGCGAAGACTGAGGCCGCAAAGGAGATAAGGTGCCTCAAGGACGAGGCGATCTTGAAGGACCAGGCTATCGAGGCCTTGAAGCGGGAGCTTGAAGCTGCAAGGCTGAAGGTTAAGGAGGCGGAGGACGATCTGAAGGTCGCCGCCACAGGTACGTCGAGGGACGCCCTTAATCTTATTGTATTTACGTCCTGGAGAGCCGTTCTTGACCTTGGCACTTGCAGAGGCCAAGAAGAGGGAGACTGCCTTGAAGAAGGACCTCAAGGAGTCGAAGGAACAGGTGAAGGTCCTCAAGAAGAAGCACAAGGAGGTTGTCGCCAGTGAGTCTTACTTCACCCAAAAAGCTGCATATGAATTTGGTGTCCGCAGGGATCTGAAGATCGACCTGGGCCGGGCAATGCAAACCCTTATTGATCATCAAGAGATGACTGCAGATCTTGAGAAGGAGCTGGATGACCTCAAGGATGCCGCCGAGTACCTTGTGGACGTGTATGCCCCAAGGTCGAGGATGGTCCACAGGAGCTCGTCGCGCGGTTGGAGGACGCGGAAGGTCGCATAAAGACCTTGCTGATAGACAGCGGCAAGCTCGCCGCTGCTACGGCACTGGCCACGGTGAAGCACCATGAGCCATCGTTCGACCTCGAGAAGGTCAAGGAGGAGCTCGCCTTGTCGCAGCTGGTGGGCAGCGAAGATATCCAGGCCGCTGCAGGTGAAATTATGAAGAAGACAGACCTAGAGATGTAACTTAGGATGTAGCAGACAGTTACGCCAATGGGTCATGGACCCTTTTGATGTATGATAAACCTTGCATGAATGAAAAAAGGCATGTTTAATTAAGTTAATGTGATCCCTTATTTGTCTTCGAGTACTCCTTATAAGAACGCAAAGGTAATGAGGTTGCAAGTACCCTTTCCCCCCGCTAACCCAACTCAGTGGAGGAACAGCTTACCGACTACACGGCTCAGCGTGGAGGCTTATGTGCAGCCGGCGCGCGTAGGGGGGGGGGCACGGACCCAAGGTCGAGCAACCCCACGACCTAGGAATACTTATAAGGTGCACAAAAAGTTGTAGTAAGGGAACACTGGTAAAAAGAAAGGTAGAAACCCCAGGTCGAACGACCCTTAGGTTCGCGAAGCCAAGCCCCCGAGCGTGAAGGGCCAAGCTTAAAGCCAAGCCCCCAAGCGCAAGGGATCCAGTTTTAAACCAAGCCCCCGAGCATGTCGAAGGGTAGGGGTGAACAGAAAAACAAGGAGATCAGAAGAGGGAACTTTATTTATATATTGAATTACAAAGGATATAGTCATAGCTTTATTGTGATACAAGGCTCCTAAGGATAGAAGCGACGTAAGTGCTTGATGTTCCAGGGGTTGGGAACGCCCTGGCCATCAGCCCATTGGAGGCGATAGGTCGCCGGTCCAAGGACCTCCTTAACTATGAAGGGGCCTTCCCAAGGCGCAGAGAGCTTGTGCATATCCTTGGTGTTCTGGATGCGCCACAAGACTAGGTCGCCAACGTTGAAGGATCGCTCCCACACGTTGTGGTCATGGTAGCGACGTAGCTGCTACTCGTGGTGGGTGTGGCGCATGAGCGCGGCCACACGATGTTCCTCGATGCTGTCAAGGTTGAACTGGCGTGTTTGCTCTACTTCTCCTTCATCGAAGTTCTGGATGCGAGGAGCACCGAAGGTCATGTTGGTGGGGAGGACGGCCTCTGACCCGTGGACCAGGAAGAAGGGTGAGTACCCTGTAGCCGAGTTGACCTAGGTCCTGAGATCCCAGAGGACGTGAGGGAGCTTTGAGAGCCACCTGGTAGCGTAGGACGCTAAGCCGTCGAAGATACGGTCTTTGATGGCCTGTAGGACCATGCCGTTGGCCCGCTCGACCTGGCCGTTGCACCTCGGGTGCCCCACCGAGGAGTAGTACACGTCAATCAGGTTGTCTTGACAGAAGTCCCAGAATTCGGCTCTTGTGAAGGCCGTGCCAAGGTCGGTGATGATCCTGTTTGGCACCCCGAAGCGGTGGGTGATCTCCTCGATGAATTTGGCCGCCTCTTTCGATGTGACACTGGATACGGGACGGACCTCGATCCACTTGGTAAACTTATCCACTGCCACGATGATGTGCTTGTAGCCGCCGGGGGCAGTTTTGAAAGGTCCCACAGAGTCGAGACCCCATACTGCGAAGGGCCAGGACGGAGGGATGGTCCTCAGGGCCTGAGCCGGGAGGTGCTGCTATTTAGCGAAGAACTGACACCCCTTGCATCGACGTGTAAGTTCCTGGGCATCAGCCATGGTCGTGGGCCAGTAGAAGCCAGACCTGAAGACCTTGCCCACCAGGTTGGAAGAGGCGGCATGGTTGCCTCATTTGCTGCCGTGGATCTCATCCAAGAGCCTGAGGCCCTCAGATCATAGGATGCACTTCATCAGTACTCCAGTGGAGGCAGACATCCTACAGAGCTCGTTGCCGATGACGATGTAGTTGGCGCTACGCCTCGTGATCTTTTCTCGCTCCGCCTTATCCTCAGGCACTCGATGCTCGAGGAGGAAGGTGATGAAGTCGAGGCGCCAGTCATCTTCTGCGCCGATCATGAGGATCTCGCGACCCGCAGGCAAGGTCACTTCGTCGTCAGCCGACTCTGG
Source organism: Cenchrus fungigraminus (assembly GCA_036936925.1). Taxonomy (NCBI): domain Eukaryota; kingdom Viridiplantae; phylum Streptophyta; class Magnoliopsida; order Poales; family Poaceae; genus Cenchrus; species Cenchrus fungigraminus. Next base: position 131,409,526 of record CM072779.1, read on the forward strand.
GTCGGGGATGAGCTTGATGGACGGCTTGCATAGGTCCTGGACGAACACACCGGCCGGAACCAGTGCGCGCTTGGAACCAAGCTTGGAGAGGACATCGGCCGCGATGTTGTTGTTGCGGCAGACGTGGGGGAACTCGAGCCCCTCAAAGTGACGCTCGAGCTTGCGCACCTCAGCACGGTAGGCATTCATCGTGTCCTTCTTGGCTTCGGAGTCCTTGCTTACTTGGTCGATGACGACCTTGGAATCGCCGTAGGCCATAAGGCGCTTGATCCCGAGGGAGACAGCGATCCGTAGCCTGTGGATGAGGGCCTCGTACTCAGCGCCGTTGTTGGACGCCTTGTAGTGGTTCTGCAGGACGTACTTGAGGTAGTCGCCCTGGGGGAGATGAACAGGATGCCCGCGCCGGCTCCTTGGAGGTTCAGGGAACCATCGAAGTACATTTTCCAGTGCTCATGTCGCTCCGACGGTGGAGGCTGTTGGATCTCTGTCCACTCCGAGATGAAGTCTGCGATGACCTGGGACTTGATGGCCTGCCTGGGGCAGAACTCTAGGTCGAACTCGCCTAGCTCGATGGACCACTTGACGATGCGCCCAGTGGTGTCACGACTCCGCAGAATCTCACCAAGGGGGAAGGCCGAGACGACCTTGACCTTGTGAGATTGGAAGTAATGCTGGAGCTTGCGGGAGGTCATGAGTAGTGCGTAGAGCATCTTCTAGGGCTAGCTGTACTTGGTCTTGCTGTCAGACAGGACCTCGCTGACATAGTATATAGGTCGCTGGACAGGGTAAGGTCACCCCTCTTCAGGTCGCTCAGCCACCAGAATGGCGCTGACCATGAGGGTGGTTGCCGAGATGTAGAGCAGTAAAGGCTCCTTAGGCGCTGGGGGCACCATCACCGGGGGTGTTGTGAGGAAGGTCTTGAGCTGCTCGAGAGCTTGGTCCGCCTCCTCGGTCCAGACGAACTTGTCTGCCTTTTTTAGCAGCTTGAAGAAGGGCAGGCCTGTCTTTCCGAGCATGATAATGAATCGGCCTAAGGCCGCCATCATGTCGGTAAGCTTCATGACGTCCTTCTTGCCAGTAGGTCGCTTCATCCTGAGGATGGCATCCACCTTGGTGGGATTGGCTTCGTTGCCCTGGTTGCTGACCATGAAGCCCAGGAGCTTGCCGGACGGGACACCGAAGACGCACTTCTCTGGATTGAGTTTCCAGCGGTAAGTGTGAAGGTTGGCGAAGGTCTCCGCGAGGTCAGCTATGAGCTTGTCCTCGTGGGTGGTCTTGACGACCACGTCGTCGACGTAGGCTTCTACATTCTTGCTAATCTAGCTAGCAAGGCACTTCTAGATGGCCTTTTGATAGGTTGCACCCGCATTCTTGAGGCCGAAGGTCATGGTCGTATAGCAGTAGATGCCATGGGGCGTTATGAACACCGTTTTGTCTTGGTCATAGACCTTCAGGGCTATCTGGTGATACCCTGAGTAGCAGTCGAGAAAGCAGAGGTGGACAGTTCCGCCTGTGGAATCCATGACCTGGTCGATGCGCGGAAGAGGGAAGGGGTCTTTAGGGCAGTGCCTGTTGAGATCAGTGTAGTTGATACACATTCTCCATTGATCGGTTTTCTTTGGTACAAGAACCGAGTTGGCGAGCCAAACCGGGTTTTTACACTCTCGGATGAATCCGGCAGCTAGGAGCTTCACTAACTCTACCGTAATGATGTCCTTACGATCTTTCGCAAAGCGGCGAAGCTTCTGTTTGACAGGCTTGGCCGTCTTGCTTACATCCAAGGCGTGCTCAGCCAGCTCCCTGGGGACACCCAGCATATCCGATGGACTCCAAGCGAATATGTCGGCGTTATCCCGGAGGAAGCTGGTGAGCGCGAGTTCCTATTTGGGGTCGAGCCCGTCGCCGATCACCACCGTCTTCTCTGGGTCGGCAAGGCCGAGGAAGACCTTCTTCGTCGAGGGAGCCGCGTCTAGGGTGGTGTCGGTGCGCTTCTGCTCCGGGATGGGTAGGTCGACCGGATCGACTTTGTTGGCCTCCGCGACCAAGACCGCAGAGGCATCGGCGGCAGCGGAGGTTGCGACGAGGTTGAGGGCCTCCGTGTTGCACCTAAAGGAAACGATGAGGTTCCCCTTAACGGAGAGGACCCCATGTGGAGCCGGCATCTTCAACACCTGGTAGGTGTAGTGTGGGATAGCCATGAATCTGGCCAGCATCGGGCGACCTAGGATCGCGTGGTAGGAGGACTTGAAGTTGGCAACCTCGAAATCGAGGTATTCCGTGCGAAAGTTTGCCTCTGTGCCAAAGGTGACGAGGAGGGAGACCCGACCCAAGGGGTTGGCTGCCTTCCCGGGGACGATGCCATAGAAGGGCTCGTCGCACTCCGTCATCTTGTCGAAGTCGAAGCCCATCTTCTTGAGGGTCTCAACAAAGATGATGTTGAGCCCGTTGCCTCCATCGATCAGGGTCTGGGAGAGCAGGGCCCCGTCCACCGTGGGCTCGACAATGAGCAGATAGGACCCGGGATCTGGGATGTGGACCCAGTGATCCTCCCTAGAGAACGTAATCGCTTGCTCAGACCAACGCAGAGGTACGATTGGCTTAGTGTGGACGAGGTGGACGTCGAGCTTGTCCTTCCTGTAGCGCCTCCTGCTGGCGCTGGACTTGATGCCACCGACGATCATGTTGATCGCATGGGTTGCGGCCTGGAAAGGCCCATTGGGGGTGCCCGATGCCGGTGGTAGGGGCAGGTTCGTCTCATCGCGAGGAGTGGCTAGAGGTGGGTTGCCGCACGGTGGTTCGCTGCGAGGTGGCTCGCGGCGATCATCATATCACTCCTTGCCGTGGTCGTCGCGCCGATCACGCCGGTCGTCACGACGGTAGTTGTTATTGTAGGGGCGGTTGTCGCGGCGCCGGCCGTCGTTCCTGGGTCGCTTGGGGTCCGTAGGGGCACTGAAGGCCCTCTTGAACTGGGAGCACTCACGAAGAGTGTGTGTAGCTCCCTCGTGGAACCCGCAGATGCTGTCGAGTCCCATGTCGAACTCCTCCTGGTTGAAGGTCGAACCTCGTCGCCCTTCGGCCGCTAGGACCTTGGAAGGTCGCTTGCGGAGTTTGTCCGCTGCAGTGCAAGATGCACCAGCGTTATCAGTGTCGAACTGATTTTGGAGCGCGTCTTCTGTGTCCATCAGCTTGTTGACGATGACCATGAGCTCCTTGACATTGGTCGGGCCAGCCTCAGGGATCTTCTCGAAGACCTTGCGATCTTTGATTCCTTTCTTGTAGCTGTCGACGATCTGGTCGTCCCTGACGCCAACGCACTCGATCCGGTTCTCGAAGAACCGGGTGTTGTAGACACGGAGCCGCTCCTAAGGCTTCTGTACGACCCGCCCCAGGCTGAAGGTGTTCCCAGGGTGATCATAGGTGAGGACCAGGTGTGTCCGAAGACCAGTGGAGGGTCGCTCCTTAGTGATGAGTGATTGACAACATTGTATGGACTGATGCTTGGTTAAGTGTGCAGGTATAGGTTGCGGCTTGACTCGTGTCGATGCAGGTGAAGAACAAGCACGAAATGCCTTAGCCTTGGCGGCCTCCGGGTGATTGAGAGGCAAGTAGGCTTGGTTTGATGGACCTGGTGGCCGATGGGGTCAAGTGCGAGACGTGCGGTGCAAGACTGGCGGGCTGAAGTCGTGAACATGGGCCGGTGCAAGGTAGTGGATAGAGCCCGAAGCTTGCACGCGGGGTTTGTTGGTTTGCCCACAAAACCATCGGTGGACGGTTTCTTGGTTTGGGCCTCAAAACCAAGCCCGGAGGCCCGAGGCGACGGAGACGGTGATCCGGGAGCTTCGGGAAGCTTTGAGGTGGAGGGCACGTGGCGTGATCGCGGGGTTTGCTTCGAGGTGAAGCGAAGCCGCGATGGAAGCGTGTTCGTCCGATGAAGACATGACCAAAATGCCCCTGAGGGGTTGTATCTTCATTTAAGTTGTAGGGGTAGCGTGGTCATTTACCTCCCTCCGATGGACTTCGTATAAATAGCGGAGAGGTGGATGGCATCTCTCTCTCTTGCTCCCTAGGGCTTCCTCCCCCGGTAGATTCCTCTGAACTGCTTCGTTTTCCTCTAGATTCCTTAGGCTAGACTCTTGTACAGACTCTGTCCTTTGGATGTATGGAAGCCTTCGGCGTCCCGTTGATCTCCTAGTCCCTTGTGATTTTTGTGTCATTTTCGGGGCTATTTTTGGGAGTTTTCATTCTTCGCTCGATTCGTGATTTTGGAGTTGTTTTCCGTCAGATTTCTTTGAGGGGATCATGGGTGGATGCCTTGCGCATCTTTGTGTGTGATCTTGACCCCTCAAACGCCGTGGAGAGCCTTCGATTCGTGCGTTTTTGGTTGGAGCCCGAGGTCATGGTGGTGGTTCGTGTGATCCACGATTCCCGGTGATTTAGGGAGTTAGAGGCCGAGATTTTTGGGGCACAGCATCCTTGTGTGACGCTTTTCATCTCCCTAAAATCATGTCTCAAGAGCTTCAACCATTTGGGAGATCCGATGATGGAAAGGTGGAGTTGACTTTCGGGGGCGGGCGTTTTTCTGCTCTGTCCGCACCTAGCGGACGGTCCGCGAGGTCCACGTGGACGGTCCGCGAGGCCCTGACAGCCCAGCTGTTCTTCGTGTTCTTCGTGTGTTCTTGAGCGTCTTTCATTTGATCCGTTGAGCCGGTTGGTTTTTGGTGCGCGAAGTTCGCGGATGGTCCGTACTCAAGTGCCGGACGGTCCGTACTCAAGTGCCGGACGGTCCGTGACGAGGCGGATGGTCTGCGGGTCCATCACGGACAATCCGTTTTCTCGGTGCACTACTGGAGGTTCTGGTGGCATTTTCGGACAGTCCGCCGAGCCACCACGGACGGTCCGCGCCCTCCTCACGGACGGTCCGCCTGGTCCCCTCGGACGGTCCGCCAGGGACTTCGCAGTAGTGTGCAAGTCCTTCGGTTCTTGCTTTGGTGCTTCCGCTCTCTGCTCCTAGGCTTCTGTGTGTCTTGTTTGGAGCTTCCTTTGTGTGCACGGATTCGTGGAGTGGCAATCGGGGTATAGGCCGAGTTTGACCTTAGGGAAGAATTTTTATCGGCTCCCATTCACTCCCCCCTCTCTGGTCGCCCGATTCGGTCCTTCAATTGGTATCAGAGCCGGTTACGGATCTTCTTGATTCTAACCAGTCTAAGATCCAAAGATGGACGATTACGGCAAGGGGTCAGGTCCTCTGCACTTCGATGGCAAGAATTACCCGATGTGGGAGAGGCGCATGGGCGCGTTTTTGCGAGGGAACAGAACTCTTATTTGGGAGGTCACTCAAAATGATCAATATGTCATCCCAGATAGTTTTCTGCTTCCAGGATCGCGGGACATGTTTGAGGCCAACAGCAAGGCCGTTGATTACTTGTTCCATGCTCTCTGTGCCTCAGAGTTTGAGCGAGTGTACTGAGAGAATGTGGCCGGAAAGATTTGGCTCAAGTTGAGAAATGCTCATGTTGGCAATGCCCAAGTGCAAGCCCGTTTGTTTTCCACTTACCGGAGAGAGTACGAGAACTTCACTCATCTCCTCGGCGAGTCGACCGATGCGATGTTCCAGCGTTTCACTAGCATTGTCAACAACATGAGGGCCAATGTGACAATGCTCCCATACACGGATCATGATCAAGCTATCAAGCTTTTGCATGCCCTGGATAGGTCTGTGTGGAGTGCCAAGGTCGAGGCCATTGAGGAGTCGAGCGTGTATGATACACTGACTTTGGATGAGCTATTTTCCAAGCTCAGGTCTTCTGAGGTTGATCGTGGCTTGAGAGCCAAGAGCGAGAGCCCCACTGATCCTCATAGTTTGGCTCTTGTCTTCGGGTCAAGGTCTAACGCTAACACCAGTGGTTTCGCTTTGTCTTGTCTTGTGTGTTTGCCAGATGAGGACTTCGAGGTGCTGAGTGAGGACGATCCCGCTTTGTTGAGCAAGAGGTTTGGGCGGATGTACGAGAACCACAAGAATGCAAGGTGGAGCTTGGGGATGTGCTATCGGTGCGAGAAGCACGGGCACTTCATCGCCGAATGCCCTCAAGCCATAGAGATCAAGAACGACTACAAGGGCAAGCCCAAGCACAACTACAGCAACCACCGCTCCCGGAACGACTACAAGGACAAGCACAAGGACAAGGGCGAGAGAAGGCACAAGAAGGGTGGTGGCCACAAGAGGAAGACCGCTCAAGCGATGGTGGCCGGAGCGAGCGACATCGACTCGACATCAAGTGATGCTTCATCTGACTCAAGCAGCGAGGAAGAGCAAGAGAAGTGCAAGGACAAGCGGCACACGGGCAAGAACTTCACCGGCCTAAGCTTCGTCGCGCAAGGAGGCTTTTGCGGCATGGCGCACTCCAAGAAGGGTGGGAGGCATAGCTCGGATTCGAACTCTGATTCTGATGACGAGGTACGACAAGATCCCAACTTCTTACTAGAGGAGAATGCTAGGCTCAATGATTTGCTTGATAACCGTGATGATGTGCTTAGAAAGACCAACAAGGAGAAGAAGGAATTTAGGTCTCTGTTGGGTGATGCTAAGGACAAGGTAGCTGAGCTTGAATCCTTGCTTGTGGATGCTAGAAATGAGATAGCTGCTTTGAAATCTGCTCATGTTGTGTTTGATGAGATGGATTGTGGTGATTGCTCAGTTTTTTTTGCTGATTTGACTGCTCTCAAGGAGAAGCATGCCTCTACTTTTGACGAACTAGATGTGGTTAGGATTGAATGTGATGAGTTGAAGTCTAGGCCAGCTTTACTAGGTGCTTGTACCTCATGTCCTATTTTGCATGCTAGGCTAGATGAATATCACACTAGGATTGTCTCTCTTCAGGCGGCATTGAAAGCTCCTCTTCCTACATCATGTTCAACCTGTGAAATGCATGCTTTGAAAAATATGGAACTTGCAAACTGTGTTGATCGTCTGCAGGATGAAAATGATAAACTAAGAAAAATGATGGGGTGGTTGTCTGGGCATGAGCCACAATTAAGTATGATGTTGGCTCAGTTCAAGAGGTTTGATGGTCATGCGTTGGGGGCTGACAAGTGTGGTGAGAAGAGTGGTGAGGGAGAAGAGAAAGCCGGAGAGATCCCCATTCCACCACATACCACACCGATGAACAAATTTGCACCCAAACCAAACCACCTCTGAAACAAGCTAGACACAACACCTGATCCACCAGTATTCCCCCACAAAGCTAAGAACTACCAAAAACCCATCAAGTTTGTGAGCACCCAGGGGACTGTCTTTTAGGGGAAGTCAGGAGAGAAAGTTGGAGAGAAGCTTGAAGAGAAGCCACGGCCTAAGCCAGTGCCAATCCACTTCCATTGTGAGTATTGTGGGAGGGATGGGCATAAGGATGAGTTCTGTTTCCGGAGGAAGAGGGATGAGAGGTTTGCTAGGGAGATGGCAAACAAGGACAGGTACCACCTTGCTCGTGGTGTGCCTGAGCCTCGTAGAGGGCCTCTACCTAGGGGTGATGTGTTTGTGAGGACATTTCCCACTTGCGGAGGTGGAGGTAGAGGTGTGTTCCCTCAGAGAGATAGGCGTGTTGGGTTTGGGCATGGTGAGTTGGCTCGACATGCTCCTTCTCGTGACCGTTACGAGTTTGGGAGGCATGATCGGAGCTTTGGGTCTCAGATGGACTACGGGCCACATTTTCCTCCTCGTGGTGCGTACTCCTCCGGTGAGACGTGACATGTCCTTTGGTGGTAGGTGTGAGAGGGCTCTGCATCGGGGTGTTGGTAGAATGGACTTTGCTAACCCTTCTTTTGAGCAAATGGCTCGACCCTGGTTTGACTCTTTTGGAACTAACCCCTGTGTTGAGTCGCTTGCTCATTCTCGTTCTCGTTTTTGATTGCAGGTGGGAGGCTTGGAGAACTTTTGGTTGATCGACTCTGGTTGCTCAAGACACATGACCGGAGATCGTGGGTGGTTCTCCAGCCTCACCCCGGTGAGTACGAGGGAGTACATCACTTTCGGGGACAATGGGAGAGGACGAGTGGTTGCGGAAGGTATGGTGAAGGTGAGTAGCAAGGTGACCTTAAGAAGTGTGGCCCTGGTCAAGTCACTTGGTTTTAACCTATTGTCAGTATCTCAGTTACTGGACGAAGGTTTTGAGGTTCGTTTTAAGTCGGGTGCTTCTCGTGTGCTTGATTCTCGAGGCGATCTTGTCTGTACGATCGTCCCCGAGGGCCAAATCTTTCGTGCTGATTTTTCCCAGTCTGTTGGTCCTCCTCGATGCTTTATTGCTGGCATTTCGGCCGAGCTTTGGAAATGGCATAGGAGGTTGGGACACTTGAGCTTTGAGTTGCTTTCCCGCTTGTGTGGTCTTGATCTTGTCTGAGGATTGCCCAAGTTGAAATTCGAGAAGGATTTGGTTTGTGCTTCTTGTCGGCATGGAAAGATGGTTACTATGTCTCACGCCCCTCTGACTGCGGTCATGACCGAGCGACCTTGTGAGCTATTGCACATGGAGTTGGTTGGGCCAGCTCGTGTTCGCTCTGCTGGTGGGAAGTGGTATGTTCTTGTGGTTGTTGATGATTTTCGATGAACTCTTGGGTTTTCTTTTTGGAGGATAAGAGTGAGACATTTGGCTTTGTTCGAGACTTGATCTTGAGGTTGAAGAATGAGAGACATGGTGATGCCATTCGAGCTATACGCAGTGACAATGGCACAGAGTTTAAGAACTCTCATTTTGATGCCTTTGGCAGTGATCTTGGTCTTGATCGTCAGTACTCTTCTCCATACGTCGCTTGCCAGATGGCGTTGTGGAGAGGAAGAACCAGACCCTTTGTGAGATGGCCAGGACGATGCTTGATGAGCATAGGACTCCTAGGCGTTTCTTGGTCGAGGCGGTCAATACCGCTTGCTATTTCTCAAATCGCATCTTCCTTTGTGCTTTCAAGAAGAAGACCTCTTATGAGCTGATGCATGGCCGACAACCCAAGGTGAGTCACTTTAGAGGTTTGGGATGCAAGTGTTTCATTCTGAAGAAGTGCAAGTTGGATAAGTTCGAGTCTAGATGTTCAGATGGTATCTTTCTTTGTTATGCTATTCATTCTAGAGCATATCGTGTGCTCAACCTTGACACTAACCGAATCATGGAGACTTGTGAGGTTACCTTCGACGAGACACAGCCATGTAGCTCTTCTGCTTTTGAGTGTGCAGGTGACGAGGAGATTGGTGCCAGAATCTTTGAGGATGAGAAGGATGGAGATGGAGACGCGGATGATGATGATGGTGGTGCCCCCGCGGCTGATCGTGTAAACTCTACTTCCACTACTACGATGACGATCGAGGACAGACCATCCCCTACACCCACTATGACTGAGACTGTTCGAGTGGAGGCTACTGCTGAGGGGGAGGTGGTGTCCAGGCGTGAGGCTCCCAGGCGTGCACAGATCGACCACCCACCGACGACGATCATAGGTGATATCCATGAACACACTACACGGTTGATGTCAAGCAACACTTCTCATTTCGCTCATTCTGCTTTTGTCGTGTCGTTTGAGCCCAAAGATATTCGACACGCTTTGTCTGACGAGAATTGGGTGAATTCCATGCAGGAGGAGTTGGAGAACTTTGAGAGAAACCAAGTTTGGGTGTTAGTCGATCCACCACCAAATTGCCGTCCCATAGGAACCAAGTCGGTGTGGAAGAACAAAGAGGGTGAGAATGGGATGGTTGTGAGAAACAAGTCGAGGTTGGTGGTGCAGGGTTTCAACCAGAAGGAGGGGATAGATTATGAGGAGACATTTGCTCCTGTGGCTCGTTTGGAGGCAATTAGGATCCTTCTAGCCTTTGTCGTGGCTAAAGGGTTCAAGTTGTACCAAATGGATGTCAATAGTGCTTTCTTGAATGGGGTGATAGAGGAAGAAGTGTATGTAAGGCAACCCCCGGGGTTTGAGAGCGAGAAATACCCACACCGTGTATACAAACTCCAGAGAGCGCTCTATGGGTTGAAACAGGCACCGAGAGCTTGGTATGGCAGGTTGAGGGGGTTTCTGCTGAGTAAAGGGTTTGTGATGGGCACAGTTGATAAGACCCTGTTTCTCCTTAAGCATGGGAATGACCTTTTGATTGTTCAGATATACGTGGATGACATAATCTTTGGTGGCTCTTCTCATGATCTTGTTGGCAGATTTGCATATGACATGAGCAGGGAATTTGAGATGTCCATGATGGGCGAGCTACAATTTTTCTTGGGCCTCCAGATCAAGCAGTGCAAGGACGGGACATTTGTACATCAGGCGAAGTACACCAGTGACATGGTGAAGAAGTTTGGCATGAACGACTCCAAGCCGCTGACTACACCGATGAGTACCACTACGGCTTTGGACGCGGATGAGGATGGCGAACCCGTGGACCAGAAGGAGTATCGGAGCATGATCTGCTCCCTCCTCTACTTGACGGAGATGAGGCCGGACATACAGTTCAGTGTGTGTCTGTGCGCTCATTTTCAGGCTTCACCGAGGACTTCACATCGGCAGGCCGTCAAGCGAATTTTCATGTACTTGAACTACACTCCTGAGTTTGGTCTTTGGTATTCTACCTCCTCGACACTCAGACTTCACGGTTACTCCGATGCTGATTTTGCTAGGTGTTGATTGGACCGCAGGTCTACCTCTGGGTGTTATTAGTTCCTTGGTTCTTCTTTGGTATCTTGGTCATCTCGCAAGCAATCCAGTGTAGCCCAGTCCACTACAGAGGCCGAGTATGTAGCTGCTGCTAGTTGTTGTTCCCAGCTGCTTTGGATGACCTATACCATGAGTGATTTTGGAGAGGAGTGCTCCCAGGTTCCACTTTTCTATGATAGCACCAGTGCCATAAGCGTAGCCAAAAATCCTGTCCTCCACTCCAAAACGAAACACATAGAAGTGAGGTACCACTTCCTAAGGGACAATGTTGAGAAGGGAAACATATCCTTGTCCTATGTCCCTACCCAAGATCAGCTAGCTGACATTTTCACCAAGCCGCTTGATCAAGTCACTTTCACTCGCTTGCGGGGTGAACTTGGTGTTTGCTTTCCTTTCTAGCTGAGTCTTGGAGCTTCTCATGTATATATGTGCCATATGTTCATTTTGTTGCATTGCATTCATGCATTTTACTTTCTGTACAAAACCTGGTAGGATAGCCATCTTTGGATCACTTGTGCTAGGAATGAGCTTCTCTTATATACATTGATCACCGATGTGCTATATTTGTGATATATGTGCATGTTTGGTAAATTGTTGATGTGAATGCTATGCTCTTGATGGTTTTGCCATATACTTATGTTGAGATAGCTTTCTTTTGATGAAAATGCTAAAATTGTGTCTCTCATGAGTAAATGCTTGTCTATGCTCAATTTGTGCTTAAATGCCTATATCATGTTTAGTTTGTGCTTGAGAATCATGTTCTCTTTGCTTGGGGTCAAAGACCTTTTATCATTGTAAATGTTTAGCCCTTTTGCTTGCTTGGGGAGGAGCATAAGCTTCTTTTTGCCGCAAAAGGCACTTCATGTACCATGTTTAAACTTGAAAATGAAATTGGTGTGTGAATTGCCATATGCTTGAAAATTCAGCTCCTAATCATGTTTTATGATTTGATATTCATATCTTGGGTGCTAAACCGTAGCATGCTTGTCTACCATGAGAAGTCTCATTTTAAGAAGTAGACACATGGCTCGGTGGCTTTAACATGACTTGAGTAGCTTGTGGGCATTTATAATGATCTTGTGATGAGAATTTGTGATCTTGCATAAACTTTGGATGATCTAGTGTATTTATGTTCAAATTGGTGTAGAGAGAGTCTTGCTCATGAGATGACTACTTCTTTGTGAAAATTGCTTTTGGCCATGTCACATGCTTATATTTCTCTACCTTCTTGATGGCAATGTGCTAGATACACCATATCTACTTTGCTTGCTCTATGTCTCAAGTGTAGCATTTTGTTGTGCTCTTTGTATATTTGAGAAGCTTGGTAGACTGTATATATGCCTTGACATGCATTTTTCATGAAACCAAGGGGAAGAGTTTCATATACCTTGATTCATGCATTGTCAACAAGGGGGAGATTTTCTATATGATATGGGTAGAGTTTTCATCTTTTGGGAGAATTTTGTGGAAATTTTGTTTGCATGTGCATGTGAGGAGAAAAATTGAGAAGAAGAGGTTGCATTTGCTCAGGGGGAGTTGCATATGTGCAGGGGGAGCTCCTTTGATTTTCCTGAGTTTTGTGCTTTGTGATGTGCTCTTTGAGAGCTTTGTTTTGTCTCGGCTGTGTCGAGTCGTTGCCCTTTTTCGCTTGTTCTTTGGCTTTGGATCACTTGCTTGAGAAGTGTGTGTTGGTGGTTGTTTTCTTTTCTTTTTCTCTATGTGGTTACTATGGGTGTTGTCAATGCACTCATCAAGGGGGAGATTGAGGACCAGGTGTGTCCGAAGACCAGTGGAGGGTCACTCCTTAGTGATGAGTGATTGACAACGTTGTATGGACTGATGCTTGGCTAAGTGTGCAAGTACAGGTTGCGGCTTGACTCGTGTCGGTGCAGGTGAAGAACAAGCACGAAAGGCCTTAGCCGTGGCGGCCTCCGGGTGATTGAGAGGCAAGTAGGCTTGGTTCGATGGACCTGGTGGCCGATGGGGTCAAGTGCGAGACGTGCGGTGCAAGACTGGCGGGCTGAAGTCATGAACATGGGCTGGTGCAAGGTAGCGGATGGAGCCCGAAGCTTGCACGCGGGGTTTGTTGGTTTGCCAACAAAACCATCGGTGGACGGTTTCTTGGTTTGGGCCTCAAAACCAAGCCCGGAGGCCCGAGGCGACGGAGACGGTGATCCGGGAGCTTCAGGAAGCTTCGAGGTGGAGGGCACGTGGCGTGATCGCGGGGTTTGCATCTAGGTGAAGCGAAGTCGCGGTGGAAGCGTGTCCGTCCGATGAAGACTTGACCAAAATGCCCCTGAGGGGTTGTATCTTCATTTAAGTTGTAGGGGTAGCGTGGTCATTTACCTCCCTCTGATGGACTTCGTATAAATAGCAGAGAGGTGGATGGCATCTCTCTCTCTTGCTCCCTAAGGCTTTCTCCCCAATAGATTCCTCTGAACTGCTTCGTTTTCCTCTGGATTCCTTAGGCTAGACTCTTGTACAGACTCTGTCCTCTGGATGTATGGAAGCATTCGGCGTCCCGTTGATCTCCTAGTCCCTTGTGATTTTTGTGTCATTTTCGGGGCTATTTTTGGGAGTTTTTGTTCTTCGCTCGATTCGTGATTTTGGAGGCGTTTTCCTTGGGATTTCTTTGAGGGGATCATGGGTGGATGCCTTGCGCATCTTTGTGTGTGATCTTGACCCCTCAAACTCCGTGGAGAGCCTTCGATTCGTGCGTTTTTGGTTGGAGCCCGAGGTCATGGTGGTGGTTCGTGTGATCCGCGATTCCCGGTGATTTAGCGAGTTAGAGGCTGAGATTTTTGGGGCATAGCATCCTTGTGTGACGCTTTTCATCTCCCCAAAATCTTGTCTCAAGAGCTTCAACCGTTTGGGAGATCCGGTGATGGAAAGGTGAGTTGACTTCCGGGGTCGGGCTTTTTTCTGCTCTGTCCGCACCTGGCGGACGGTCCGCGAGGTCCACGCGGACGGTCCACGAGGCCCTGACAGCCTAGCTGTTCTTCGTATTCTTCGCGTGTTCTTGCGCGTCTTTCGTTTGATCCGTTGAGCCGGTTGGTTTTTGGTGCGCGAAGTTCGCGGACGGTCCGTACTCAAGTGACGGACGGTCCGTGAGGAGGCGGACGGTGCACGGGTCCATCACAGACGGTCCGTTTTTCTCGGTGCGCTACTGGAGGTTCTGGTGGCATTTTCGGACAATCCGCCAAGCCACCGCGAACGGTCCGCGCCCTCCTCACGGACGGTCCGCCTGGTCCCCTCGGACGGTACGCCAGGGACTTCGTAGCAGTGTGCAAGTCCTTCGGTTCTTGCTTTAGTGCTTCCGCCCTTTGCTCCTAGGCTTCTCTAGTGATCTTCTAGGCTTGTGTGTGTCTTGTTCGGAGCTTCCTTTGTGTGCACGGATTCGTGGAGTGGCAATCGGGGTATAGTCCGAGTTTGACCTTAGGGAAGAATTTTTATCGGCTCCCATTCACTCCCCCCTCTCTGGTCGCCCGATTCGATCCTTCAGTAGGTCACCTGAAAGTTTGACGTGAAGGCCTGGGATAGATCGACCCAGGTCTTGATGCTGCCAGGCTCGAGGTTGTTGAGCCACAGCGAAGGGGCCTTGCCCATCACTAGCGGGAAGTAGGCCGTCATATGGTCGAAGCTACCACCGGCCGCCTCGACGGCGACGTAGTAGGTCGACAACCAGATGTTAGGGTTGGAGCGCCCATCATACGGCTTGATGTTGAGCTTGAAGTTGTCGGGGTACTCCACCCTCTTGAAGCGGGCGTCCAGCGCTGGGAAGGCGTTGAGCGCAAGGTCATCGCTGGAGCCTCTGGCTGGGGCGGCCTCTCTCGGTGCGGAGTGGACGCTGCGCTCTGGGACGACAACCTGGGAACATGGCTGCGGATCCCGGTCGGACTGGACGATGGTAGGGTCGCCGTGGTCGGCGTCGAACTTGGCACGCCGCCGGTTATCGATCTCGTGTTGATCACGGAGCTCGCGCTCCATGATGCGGTGAACGCCCCCGGGTGCGCCGCACTCGCTGTAGTAGTCCAGGCGGCGGCGGAGCTCGCGCTCCTCGCGCTCTCGGTGGCGCTGGTCGACGTAGCCTCGGGCATCGCGAGCACGCCTGTTGGTGTCGAGGTTGACGCGAAGGTCACGGGCAGCAGCAGGCTGCTGGGTGGGCTGCTCAGGGTTGTGCTGAGCGACCTCCTCCCAGACGGGGGAGAGATGACTGCACGCAGGTCGATGAGATCGACTGCGCAAGTGGCGGGTTGACGTAGACGCAGCGGACTTGGAGGCCGTGCTCTTCTCTTCCACCAGAGCGTTGGCGACCCAGAGGTACGCGAGGGCCTGCTCAGCTTCAGGCATTTGGACTGGCTGGAGTCGGGTAATGGCCGCGCCCTGGTTGGCCTGGGGGCTGTTGAAGTTCGGGATCCCAGCTTCCTCGAACTCCAGGCGCAGATCTCGAGCGCAGGGCAGGACGCGCATCGCTCAGCGCGGCGGGCGATGGCTTGGATGCGGCCCAACTCCTAGGAGTCAGTCGCGCCCGCACGGGGTGGCTCATTCTTGGAGATCACCATCACCTGACGGAAGACGATCTCCGAGTCGTTGGGGAAGATACGAACCCGGACCTTCTAGAACTCCCCGCAGTCCGGAGACTGGGTAGGTCACTTAGCTCGGCGAGGGAGCTCGTTGTCGATCTTCTTCCGCAGGCGGCACCCGCGGAGGGCGTGCTTTGCACCCTTGTGGTAGGTGCAGGGCACGTCGAGAGGGTCATGCCGAGCGCGAGGCGCAGGCCTTGGGTCGCGTGAAGGTCGCTACCCAGATTGGATCTGAGGAGGCACAGAGATTTGGCTTAGGCGAAGGCCGGGCGCAGACTTCAGGCCGAAGGGGAACGCGTCGTGGCGTAGCGCTATCTGCGCCGAGCGCTGAGCTCGTTCGCAGATCTCCAGGGTTTCCCTCATCGAGCCGATGACGCTTTCCATCCCCTGGACAAGGTCACAGGGTCTGGGTGGGTGGGTCTCCGATACTAGATCGGGAACAGAGATGGCGGCAGACGCCGTGACGACCTGCTCAGAGGTCGCCGGAGGAGTGGAGGCTGCCGGAGCAGGAGAGGTCGACGTGAAGGATCCGAAGCAGATCTCCAGGGGGTCAGCGAGGAGGGCCGCCATGCTCGCCGGGAAGACGACACCGGATTGGGCCACAATGCTGCACAGCGAGTTCCCGATCGCCCCTACCTGGCGTGCCAACTGTCAGGGGGTGAGACCTGGACAGATCCGCTAGGGGGTTGCCGTAGTGGTTTGCAGGTTAATGGAGGATCGGGACCTAAGAGCGTAGGTGGTTATGCATGGGATGCACAAGAAACTAGGCGAGTATGGCGGCGAGGAACAAGGAGACAAGGGTTTATACTGGTTCGGGCCTTCGGAGAGTAATACCCTACGTCCAGTTGTGGTGGATTATGCGAGAGGTTGAAGATGAGTTCTCCCTGTGCATGGAGCCATAGGCCGCCTTATATGGGGGACGGGCTAGGGTTTGCATGCGCAGGTCGGTTGACCCGTGTCGGGGTCGGTTACAACTGTGGGGGGCTTTTCTCCTGAATTACAAGGAGTACCCCGTGATACTCGGAGCTACAGGCGGCAGCACGCCAGGTCCTAGAGTCCTTGACTTGCACGCCAAGCATCGCGGGTCTTCCTGGATCCTGATCAGGTCGCCCGCGATCTTCGGAGGTGCGGATAAGGTCGTTGGGCCCACGTGTAAGGTTGGCGGGTCTTCTGGAAGGTCGGGTCCACTTGTCAGGGCCCCTGGGACCCTGACTGGTGGGGACCCATGGGTACCATGTCTCTCACTACCCTATCGGTAACGGGCTCTTTAAGTCCGTTACCGATCACTGCCATATCGGTAACAGGCTCTTTAAGTCCATTACTGATGACAATTTGACGCTCATTACTAGACTCGGAGCTCAATAATTGAAGTCCATTAGCACTCTCACTGCCGTCAAATATTTGACTATGTCATCATAGCAAATATTGGATATCACACAAACATATAATCATGTCTCTTAATAAGATGCAAAACCACACGTACACATAGATAGTAGTCATAAGAGCATATTCTACATATTTAAGATGCATATATAGCTAGCATCACATGTTCACATATGACATGCATAATGTTCAGAACAAACATATTCACATGATCACATCTGACGTGCATCAGCAGGGGCACTAGTTAAATGGCTTCTTTTGTGCTACAGCCTCAAGTTCAGCTATCTTTGCCTCTAGCAGTTTTACAAGTCTTTCCTGCAGCTCAGCATTCTTCTTTGCAGCTTCGGCAAGTTCAATATCCTTCATCTTCTGTGCACCTTTAAGCTTCTCCACCTCAGATTCTAGTATTTTCTGACCATTTGCTAGGAGACTTATGTCGTCCACAACCTTGTCATCCATCCTTCTATCCACCTTGTCGAGTACTTTCCAGATGCAGTCAAGATCCTCCCGAGTAACAACACATTTCTACAACAAAGGCAAATTGATGCAAGTTTCATATTTAGATTGCCAAGTTTAATATCATGAAAGATGTAACTGGTCAAACAAGAAAGTTGTTTAGCTGTAACTGGGTTCAGAGCTTGGTTGATCCTGTGGATTTGTTTCCCGATCATGTCAATGTCCTCCCAACCTACAGCACCTCCCTAAAACAAAGGCACTAGATGTTCAGTTAATAAAAGTCGATGTAGCATGGAGATTCAGAAATTGAAGTAGTATATAGAATAGGTTCAACAATTTTGTGAGCAGCATATGATTAGTACCATGCATTAAATTTCAAGCATAAAAAAATTTCTACTCGAAAGGTTAATAATTTTCCTCCCCTAATATGTTGAGTTGGACTCTTGTTGTTGTCTATGGTCCCTGCAGACAACCTGCCAGAGATGAGTTTGTTGCCTGGCTTCATAACCTAGAAATCGATGATGATGATCTGTGGCTCTTTATTGGTGATTTTAATTTTTATAGAAGTCCTGGCAACAGAAATAAACCAGAGGGAAATTTCAATGACTGCCTTGTATTCAACAACATCATCAGTCATCTTGGTCTTGTCGAATTACCGCTCAAGGGAAGGAGTTACACTTGGAGTAATATGCAAGACTCTCCCCTGCTGGAGCAAATTGATTGGTTTTTCACTTCTGTAGGCTGGACTTCCCAATTCCCCATGACTACGGTCTTCCCCCTGGCAAAAACCACATCAGATCATCTGCCTTGCAAGATTCAAATTGGAACCAATATTCCTAAGGCTAATATTTTTCGTTTTGAAAACTTCTGGTTCAGTCATCCCAGCTGTATGGAACAGATTAAGAATGCATGGTCAGCCCCTGTTCAAGTTCAGAATAGTGCTCGTCTTATCAGTGCTAAATTCAAGTTGCTAAGGAGAGTGTTGAAAATTTGGGCTAAACACCTCTCCAACATCAACAGATTAATTGACAATTGCAATATGACCATTTCTTTCCTTGACAAGCTTGAAGAGCACAGAACCCTCTATCCTCATGAATCCGTATTTAGAGCTATTGTCAAGGATCGTATTAGAAATCTTCTGGCCATGAAGAGAGAATATTGGAGGCAGAGGTTCACTCAGAGAATAGTGCAGTTTGGAGATGAAAACACAAAATTTTTTCATGCCATGGCAACTGAAAGATACAGGAAAAATATTATTAGCCAGATCATGGATGAGACTGGTAGAATGGTGACTGATCATTGTGAGAAAAGTGCCCTCTTTTACCAGGAATTCAAGCAAAGGCTGGGCACTTCAGTGGGAACTTCTATGCAATTTGATCTCCAAGCATTGATTGCCCCCCATAGCAATTTGGATCATCTCTGCCTCCCATTTAGGAAGGATGAAATTGATGGGATTGTCTGTGAACTGCCTAATGACAAGGCCCCTGGCCCTGATGGTTTCAACACCACTTTCTTCAAGAAGTCCTGGCGTATCATCAGAGAGGACATGTACAAGCTATGTGATGACTTTTACCATCACAGGACAGACTTCAAGAGTATTAACTACTCTTACATCACTCTTGTACCAAAGAAGGATAATCCAGAAAATGTCAATGACTTCAGACCTATCTCTCTGGTCAATTCTGCCCCTAAGTTAGTGTCCAAGCTCATAGCCAATAGGTTACAAACAGTCATTCTTGAAATTGTGCATGAAAATCAATATGGTTTCATCAAAGGGAGAACTATCCAAGACTGTCTTGGCTGGGCCTTCGAATATTTGCATCAGTGTCACCACTCCAAAAGAGAAATCATTGTTCTCAATCTTGACTTTGAGAAGGCTTTCGATTTAGTGGAGCATTCTTTAGTCTTGGAGATGCTAAAAGCCAAGGGATTTCCTGATAAATGGCTGAGATGGACTAAGGAGATGTTTAGCACTGCCACTTCTTCTGTTTTGCTCAATGGATCTGCTGGGAAGGAATTCAAGTGCAAAAGGGGTGTTAGGCAAGGCGACCCTCTCTCCCCCCTCCTTTTTGCTGTTGCAGCTGATTTGCTCCAATGTGTTATCAATCAGGAATATTCAAATGGCAATTTGCTACCCCCATTCCCCCAAGATCCTAACAGCCCTTTCCCTGTGGTGCAATATGCTGATGATACTATTCTGGTCATGAAAGCAGATGTTGAGCAACTGCTGATTCTTAAGGATCTATTGCACAAAATTTCCTTGTTAAGTGGCCTTAAACTGAATTTCCACAAATCTTGCTTAGTCCCCATCAACACTTCACAGGAGCATGCCACTTCCCTTGCCACAGCCTTTGGTTGCACTGTTGGCACATTTCCTTTCACTTATCTCAGCCTCCCCTTAGCCTCACCAAGCCACTGGTCAAAGATTATGCTCCACTGATCTGTAGAATTGAAAGAAGGCTCTCTGCTACCTCCCAATACCTCTCTTATGCTGGCAGGCTTCAGTTGGTAAATTCAGTCATTTCCTCTCTACCAACCTATTACATGTGCACACTGAAGCTTCCTATCATTGTCATTGAAATCATTGATAAGCATAGGAAAAACTGCTTGTGGAGAGGAAAAGAATTCAGAAACAAGGGCTACAATCTTGCTGCTTGGGATTTGGTCAGAAAGCCTAAGGATAAAGGTGGTCTGGGAGTTATCAATCTTAGTTTCCAAAATGATGCCCTGCTCCTAAAGCACCTTGATAAGTTCTACAGAAAGGCTAATGTGCAATGGGTGAGGTTGATTTGGAGAAAATATTATCACAATTTAGTGCCTCACCTTGCTAAAGAAAAAGGCTCCTTCTGGTGGAAGGATATCCTTAGGCTAAACATTTACTATAGGGGTATTGCTCTCTGTACTCCCCTCAAAGGTGACACTATCAGCTTCTGGGGAGATTTGATTAATGGTGAACTGATGTCTCTTGCCTTTCCCAGATTGTTTGAATTTGCAAAGGATCCAAATATCTCCCTTTGGAGAATGAGGCAGTCTGATGACCTTCTGGGAAATTTCAGAATTCCTATGACAAGAGCAGCCTACAATGAATTCATTCTGGTGCAGGATCTGTTGGCTGGTTTCCCTGCTCTTCGGGATGGGGAGAATGACTCTTGGTCTTTCATTTGGGGCAATGGTAAATACTCTTCCAGCAAGTACTACCAGTTTATCTTTAGAGAGGTGCATCCTGAAAAATCCATCACCTGGGTATGGAAGTCAAAATGTGTTCCTGTTGACACTTCTGAACGTCGATCACTTAAGAACAGATTTGGAATCAGTCCTTAGCGTCAGCGCTAGAAGTGTCTGTTGGCATTTCCCAATGTCACAACTAACTGGCGCATATTAGCGTGAACATTGAGAGTTGCCATAGGTTTAATCTAAACGATCATGAACGAATCCACAAGCGCACAGATAAACCATTGTAGCATTTCCCCAAGGAAGGAGAGTATTCCAAGGGTATCGAATCCGTGGAAGGCAATGGCGGATATCTCAGAATTATGCTTTTGCTCTGAATGTAAACCAAGAGATAGATATAGGGAAACAACACACTCAAAGGCAGGGGTAAGATAAATGATATAAAGGGGTAGTGTGACACACACACCTCAAATCTACCTCTACTCTAGCACACTACAGCTTAGGGGGAATATACGAGTTAGCTCTAGGTTCTAATGTACTAATCATACAAAGCTAGAAGATACAAGAGATAGGCATGAGTATTGCATGAGGGAAACATGGTTCAACACCCAGGTACAAACGGGGAGCTAGCCCGCAACGACCAGTACTCTGCGAAACTAGACTTTAGACTCCTACAGCAGGTACCCCAACACGGAGGTTGCCCTAGGATCCAACAGGGCTGTCACCACCTGAGGACCGACCTCTCGTTACGGGGGGTATGCTCATAACTATCGTAGCCAGACAACCCAGGCACCATGCCTACGTTGCTGCTAAACTTCACCCGGCCCGGGCTATTGTGACCCAGGGTGAGAGCCACCAGAAGACTGGTCAACTAGACCGAGTACCGTAGCTTGAACACAGACCCCATGCAACACTCTCATGCCATCTAACAAGATCAACTAAGGCTAGACATACGAACAGATATGAACTCTCTTATGTCTAATCAACAAGATCAAAGGGTGGTGTTCGTGAAGAACACGAGCCTCTAACTTATGAACAAACACATAAGGAAGGAGTTTATCATCCTTCAAGTGGATCAAAAGGTAGTGTTCACGAAGAACACGAGCCTCTAAATGATGAACAGAGGATGAACTCAAGAACATATCAAGAATATGATCTACCATGACTTTATATGAAATAGCTGAATAACTGAAGTAGATTAAAGTCATACAAAGAAATAAAGATAAGAGAGAACTCATACCTAAACTTCCAAGAGGACTTGGAACCTGAAGAAGAGCTACTCTAGCCTACCCCCTAGCCTTGGAAACTAAAAGTGAGAGGAGAATGAGAGAGTGGTGTATGAGAAATGGGAGCCCCTCCCCTCCTATTTATAGAGGAGGACAAGGCGTGCTCGGACGCCCACATGGCCCCTAAACACCCGGAAGTGAAGCAAGTGACCAATAAGGAGCAACCACGTGGAAGGCCAGGATGGAACACCACTAAGGCGGTTCGGCCGATCCTAGGATCGGCCGACCCCCTAGGGCGGCCCCACCTGGTGTGCTTCCTCTGGTAGACTGCCTTGTGGGCCCTCTGATCCATCCCTGATGCATGGCTTGATTTGGTATCCGAGGTGGGCCCTTTGATCCATGTGAAGTCCATGTGGCGTCCTCTGATTCGTCGGTGAGTGCCTCCCTTGGATCGATGACGTGTCTTGCCATGTTTCCCTTGGTGGCAGCCACCTCCTCAGCTGAGTTGGCATGGTTGCTTCATAGGAGTGGAGTTTCCGTCACTTTTAAGCGGTAAATCACCTACATACAAATAATCTCCAAGGACAAGTGGAACTACATCATTCATACCTAAATGCTAGTAAATAATGCATATGCCTCCATTTATGTGAGAATATTGATGGTTGGAAATGGTGAATTTCCACCGTCAACATTTCCCATGATCAAGTTCTTTACTTGGCTACTCTTAAATGATAAGCTAAACACAAGAAACATGTTAAGAAGAAGAGGAAAATTCCTTGAGGAAGGCTATCTATGTGTCCTTTGCCACAGTGGAGTTGAGGACACCATGGAGCATCTTTTCTTTGACTGTTCTGCTGCAATTACTCGCTGGTTTGCTCTAGGAATTTTGTGGGATGAGCATTCAAACGTTCGTCACAAAATCTATATTGCTAAGCAACAGTTTGGTCAGCCCTACTTCATGGAAGTTTTCATGATTGGTGCATGGATCATTTGGAATGAGAGGAATGATTATATCTTCAATCACAAGCCACCTAGTGTGTAAATGGTTTCTCAAAAGGAAGATCATACTTGTGTACAAATGTGTACATCTCTCACATAGTTTCCTAGTACTTCAACACTGAAGTTTTCCATACTTCACAACATGTTCGAACTCATATACATTTGAAATTTTAACACAACCTTGTGTTCACCTTAACATTACGAAATACAAAGTTTCATTAGTAATGGTTGTGTAAAACAAATATTATTTCTATGTTGTACTTGTAAGAAACAAGATAAAGGCATATAAACAACATCCAGGAAATAAAGTTATATACGAAACAATGTCATAAATGAATAGAAGTTGATTTTAGAAAAAATCATAAACAAATATCATCAAATTTGGATTACTAATGACGGAGAAATACGTGATTCAAATCTTGATTGTAGATTAAAAGGGGAAAAGCGATATGTTCTTCATTCGAATAGAACTGGATCCGTGTCTCCTTTGTTGCTCTTCCATAAATTCACACAGATAATACGAGCAACGTAGATTTAATTTGCAGGTGCAAAAGCAAAAGCAAAACATAGATTTAGTTTCCTATTCCTATACTCCGTTCGAACTTCAACAATTCCCAGCAGAGCCTACAAGCTTCACTGCAAAACAGGGCAATTACATAGCAAGTGCAAATGCAAAAGCAAGGCTAATTCACTGATCAATAGTAGTTGTTTCCTATTCCAATTGCCCATTCGAGCTTCACCATTTCACGACGGAGCCTACAAGCTTCGCTGCAATACAGAGCAATTTCCTCAAATCCTTTATCCACGCCGCAACCGTTGCCTGCGCACGGCTGATCTCCGCGCACCTGTGCCGGCGGCAGTAGCGGGTCTCCCCAAATGCGCCACGTCGTCCTCCAAATAGCTTTCGCGACCTTCTTGCGCAAAGGCACACAGCCCTCGTTGCTCACCCGTGTCGTCATCCCGCCGCCGCCCGCGACCCGCCTCATGTACCGCTTCGCGGTGTCATCGGTGGCGGCACCGCCACTGTCCCTGTATAGCAAGATGGCGTACAGATAGGCCGCCACATTGTGCCCACCATCGGCGGCGCGCCGGAGATCATCGCTTTGTGTGTTTTCCATGAACACAGCGTTGATCCCGGAGTAGAAGCAAGCCCCCGGATTGCCGAGATCGGTCAGCATAGCAAGGAAGGTTGTGTAAGCGGTGAGGTCCCACATCCAAGCAATCTCATCTCTTATCGCCTCTATCGACAAACACCGGCCGACATCGCGGTGGCTGCACAGGCGACGCATGGTCGAGCAGGTACCTCGTAGGCTGCGGAGGTCAGCCAAGGGCCGCTCCGAGGTCGCACCGATGAGCGCCGCAATCTCAATCCCTAATCTCCAGCAGCGACGGTTGGTGCGGCCTGCTAGGCATCTCCGGGAATGGCAACCATCATCTTCTCGTCCCTAATCTCCTACCCCCGCGTAGAGAGAGAACGCGCCGAGGAATGAGGACGATGAGGAGTGTATGCAGTTGTGGTTTTTTCATGGGTAGATGAAGGGGCCAGGGCAACAATATTTATTTGTGTGTCTCCGGTGAGTGGATACTACTAATTGCACATATCGCTTATCGAGGAGTCAAACTCTTTGAAGTTGGACCAAATATAGACCAAATAATAACATTTCGCACAATGGAGAGTTGTTGGCGACGCGGGTTGGTGAACCCGCGTATTCTTTGTTGGGCGGGTAGGGTTATCTTTTTTATATAGGTTGCTGACGCTAACACGTGGGCCCGACACTAATTTTTTTGAAATGAAACTTGCTTCCCTTAAATATTAGAGCCTATTAAACAACACCTAAAAATTAATGAAAAATACGAACAATTCATAGTTGGTTAGTAAGTATTCGAATAAAATATCAGTAGGCACACTTGTGTAACCAAAATTATCAAAATTTGAATTTTTATCTCATGGTTGGGATATAATAATTCTAATAACGTCTTAGGTTGGTCTAAAAATTATACAAGTTGACTTGGCAACATAATTTGGGTCTCTAAACTTGTCATAAAAATTTCAAATTGTTTCTCAAAAGGAAGATCATACTTGTGTACAAATGTGTACATCTCTCACCAAGTTTGCTAGAATGCTATACTTCAACATTGAAGTTTTCCACACTTCACAACATGTTCGAACTCATAGACATTTGAAATTTTAACACAACCTTGTGTTCACCTTAACATTACGAAATACAAAGTTTCATTAGTAATGGTTGTGTAAAACAAATATTATTTCTATGTTGTACTTGTAAGAAACAAGATAAAGGCGTATAAATAACATCTAGGAAATGGAGTTATATATGAAACAATATCATAAATGAATAGAAGTTGATTTAAGAAAAAATCAGAAACAAATATCATCAAATTTGGATTATGAATGACAGAGAAATACGTGATTCAAATCTTTGATTGTAGATTAAAAGGGGAAAAAGAAGCGAAATGTTCTTCATTCGAATAGAACTAGCCCCGGCCTGACGCGTTTTCCTAATAATATTGGACCTTTCAGTTTTAAGGCCAACACATGCCCACTCGCGCTAGGGTTAGTAGGGAAAGACGCCTCCCTCACGTAGTCGCATCCTCACTCTCCCCTCGCGCCGCCGCCACTTCCTCCCCCTCGCCCCCTCCGCAGCCACTTCCTCACCCTCGCCTTCCTCCCCTCACCCCCCTACCCCCCCCCCCGTGATGCGACGCACGCTACACACCTTCGCTGAGACGCGCGCCACACCACCCCTCACCTTCCAACGACGATGACTAGGAGGAGGAGGGATCCAGCCATGAGGTCGACGCAAGGACGTGGCGACTAGAGATGCCTCCACTCCGATAGTGACAAGGTGAACTGCATGCTAGAAATCCCTCCTACATCATTAAGATACATTCCTGACTATGCTCAGTTAGGGTTTTGAGTTTCAAAGCCTATACTTAGCATTTTCCTTTGGATTCACTCTTATATTTGGTTTTCCTCTTGTTCCATATGTACATTTGGACATTCTCTCCAAGTTGAATATGTACCTCATCAGCAACACAGGCAGCGAGCATCTTCCCCTTTAAAATGGTAAGGTTGCATTGCCTAAACTAATTTTTTGGTTTCTGAATATTGCATTTATGTTAATGGTTTACCATAGAACTAATGAGATTATAGTGGGCTAAACTAGTTACTGTAATTATTTTCTCATTTGTATGGTCTTGTACACAGTTCTGTGGGTGTTGATTAGATAAATGCTTAGCTGTTATGCATGGTTAACTAAAAATGTGCTCTACTTGTCTCCTGTTGTAGCATGTCTCCTGGGAGAGCTAGTAGTATGGTCTGCTTTTTGTGCTATTCTTGGACATTGAGCTGACCTTTCTCATAATCCCTTTTTGGATCAAGAACTGTGGGGGAGATCCCCACAACAAGAGGCACTTAAATTAAAACACCAACAGGGAGAAAGTACATTTTAGGTAGAATACTTACAAAGGGGGGGGGAGAAGAAAACATAAATAGATTACAAAGTATTCTCTAACCATTGGAAAATTATTGGCCTAGAGTCCTCAGCCACCCTGTGAAGCTGGCAAAGTACTTGTGCTTTGAACTTCAAAGTCTAGAGCTGAAGAGAAGCATTTTCCCCATCGAAGATCTTCCTGTTATGTAAATTCGATATTTCCCAGGAAGCTATGATGAAAATCTCCATAAAAAGAGGATGTTGAAATGATTGCCTTGTTCTTGTTAACTTGTCATGAATGTCTGACGCTGAACTCCAAACCACTCCAATTCTTTGCCAGCAAGATATAGCAAAAGGGCATCTGAAGAACAGATGCTGGATGTCTTCATCAATCTGATTGTTGCAAAGAACACAGTGGTCACTAGGGCCCACAGAATAGTTTATTCGTGTGAGCATGGATTTAGTGTTGAGTCTATCAACCACAAGGAGCCTGGCAAAGAATCTCAGCGTGGGGATGCACTTTGACTTCCAAATCCATTTGAAGGTGGGTGGAGCATGAATATGCTTGAATGCCAGTTTATAGAGCTTACTGGATTTATATGTAGGATTGCCCCAAATGAATATCCATTTGTTAGGAACCGAGGGATCATATGTCAGATTGGACAGAATGGTCTGAAGCTGCTGGAGTTCATCAAAAGCCTGCTCAGTCAAAGGTAATGAGAAAAGGTCCTCCAAGATTTATGCTTCTAAAAGCTTTTGAACTGAGATTGCTGCGTCCAGACAAAACGAGAATAGATGTGGGAATTGCACGCTAAGGGATGTTTGGATACCCAATGAGTTGATCCAACAATCATCCTAGAAAAGAACTGAGGAACCATCCCCAATCTCACAACAGGTTATCTTTCTGTAAACGACATGAAGTCTGAGCACATCCTTCCACCAAAAGGAACCCACCTCTCTAGAGCCATGGGGCACTTTGTTCTGATAGTACCTTGACTAGATGAGCTGAACCCATGGCACTTCATCCTTTGAGTAAAATTTGTGTAATTTTTTGAGGAGAAGAGCATCATTCTGCAATCTTAAGTTCAAAACATGAAGGCCTCCTTTGTTTTTTGGTTTTTGCACCATTGGCCAAGCAGCAAGATTACCACCTTTTGTTCTCCACATTTCCTCTCCAAATACACTGCTTCCTTGCCTTGTCAATGTTCTCAATACGCCAATTGGCAATTTGATTGAACACATAGCATAAGTGGTTGTTGGTGTTAGAACAGAATTAACCATCTGAAGTCTGCCTGTGTATGAAAGGAGTGAAGAGCAAGCTGAAAGCCTTCTATCAATTCTGTCCATGATAGGAGTTAAATCTTGAAATATTGGTTTTGTAGTTCCCATAGGTAAACCAAGGTAAGTGAAAGGCATTGAGCCAATCTGACATCCAAAATCAGCTGCCAAGGAAGTGATTTTATCTTCCTCTACATTGATTGGAATCATGAGGGATTTATTAAAGTTTACCTTCAAGCCAGTTGACAGAGCAAAGTTCTGAATCAAGGTTTTTAAAAATTGCAATTGCTCAGGATCTGACTGCATGACAAGGAGGGTGTCATCTGCATATTGAACTAATGGGAAATCTGTGTCATGAGTTTGAATTGGGAGCCTCAAATGACCATCA
This sequence comes from Cenchrus fungigraminus, assembly GCA_036936925.1. Lineage (NCBI taxonomy): Eukaryota > Viridiplantae > Streptophyta > Magnoliopsida > Poales > Poaceae > Cenchrus > Cenchrus fungigraminus. The sequence goes on from CM072779.1 coordinate 131,437,145, forward strand.
GAGCAAGCAGCATTGATTGCATATTGCAGGAGTTCAGCAGCTAAAACAAAGAGGAGAGGGGAAAGGGGATCTCCTTGCCTTACTCCTCTTTTGCAATGGAATTGCTTTCTAGGCACTCCATTCAGAAGGATGGAAGAGGTTCCAGAAGAGAAAATCATAGAGATCCACTGCAGCCACTTGTCAGGAAACCCCAAATGTTTCATGATCTCCAAAATAGTACTATGTTCAATTGTATCAAAAGCTTAATCAAAATCCAGCTTAAGAATAATGACCACCCTCTTTGACTGATGACATTGATGGATATATTCAAAACACCAGGCAAGGCAATCTTGGATTGTTCTGTTCTTGATGAACCCATACTGGTTCTTATGCAGGAGTTTGAGAATGATGAGCTGCAACCTCTCAGCCAGGATTTTAGTGATAAGCTTCATACAAGAATTTAGGAGGGAGATAGGCCTGAAGTCATTCACTGTCTCTGGGTTGTTGGTCTTTGGTACTAAGGTGATGAAAGATGTGTTAATGCTGTGCAGATCAAGATTCCCTTCAAAAAAATCAAAACATAGTTTATATAAATCTTCTTTGATGAGAGGCCAACATTTTTTCAAGAATAGGCCATTGAACCCATCAGGTCCAGGAGCCTTGTCAAGTGGCATGATATTGATTGTTCTATCAATTTCTTCCTTAGTTAAAGGAGAAACCAAAGAGGAAAGATCTACATTCATATGAATAAGTTGCTGAAGATTGAACTGCATGTGGGGCTGGTTGGAAACTCCCATTCTATTTTTGAAAGCTGACCAAAGGAGGGCAGCTTTGCTCTCATGATCTGTCACTGTCTGTCCAGCTTCATTAGTTAACTGGGATATAGAATTTCTCCTAAAAGAAGTAGTTGCCATGGCATGGAAGAATTTTGTGCATTCATCACCAAACTTGATTCTGTTAACAGTATATCTTTTCTTCCAATATATTTTCTTATATCTCAGTAAAGTGGCCAGCTGCCTCTTGATCAAGTTTCTGAAGTTCCATTCTTGGGTGGACAGGGCTCTGCTCTCTTCTAATGTATCCAGAAAGAAGATGACTGTGTTGCAGTTGGAGATGAGCATGGATAGATTAGAGAGATTTTTGCTCCGGCTCTTCAAGGCAGCTCTCACATTCTTGAGCTTCCCAGCTATAGTTGTGGAAGCATTTTTTGAGTTCTTCACTTGCTTGCACCAGCTCTCTTGCACAATTTCAGTAAAACCTGGATGTTCAGGCCAGATGTTTTCAAATCTGAAAATGTGAGATCTGGGTATATACTAGTACCAATGGAAACTTTACATGGGATATGATCTGATGTGATCTTAGCCAAATGGAGGACTTCAGTATTGGGATAAGAATGGAGCCAATTCACTGAAGTGAAGAACCAATTGAGATGTACTAACAGTGGGTCTTGCTGCATATTACTCCATGAATAAGCTCTCCCTTTTAGAGGAAGTTCCTCTATGCCCAGATGTCCAATGACATCATTGAAAGTCACAGTGTCAGCCACATTACCACCAGGCTTATTTCTATTATCCAGTGATCTATAGAAGTTAAAATCCCCAAGAAATAGCCAATCATCATTATGATGGATAGCGATGTTTTTTAACCAAGAAACAAAAACAGATTTCTCAGGCTCTTGACAAGGACCATAAACTGTTGTGAGGTTCCACTTAGCCAGGTTGTGAGTCGAGGTAAATTGAATTGTTATAGCAAATGAGTCCTTAGCCAGAACACAACCAGAAAAGCAGGCATTGTTCCAAAGTACTAGGATACCACCAGATGCCCCAACAGAGGGGACGAAATCAAATTTGTCAAATCTTCTAGGAGCAAAATTCCTGATAAAAGCTATGTCAAAGAGTTCTTTTTTGGTTTCCTGTAAACAGACAACTGAGCAAGATGCCTCCTCAATTTTGTTTCTAACTGCATCCCATTTATCAGAAGCGTTAAGGCCTCTAATATTCCAGCAAAGAATATTCCAATTTCGTGTTGGCATAAGAAACCATGGGATCAAGACAGAACCGGCTGATTATGCATAACACAACCACACAGAGCAGAGTCACTGAAACAAAATAGAGTAACAATTCTGTATAGGACCAGAGAAACCACCTGGAATGGACCAGGCAGCACAGAGCAGTAGGAAACCAAACAGAGATTAACACACCAATGTTACTGCGAAGCAACACAAGTATCACAGAAGGGAAAGACATAGTTTGCAAGGTGTGGGACACATAAGTCTGACAAATGACACAAAAGCCTAATATGATAGATGAGGCATTGTAAGCAGCAGGAGCGTTGCAGTAATCATTCTTCATCTTCATTGGGCACCAATGGAGTACGCTTCTGCAGTTGCAGGGAATGAGTCACCTCACTAGGAGCTACTCCACAATCTACACCCCAATCTTGCAGGATGGCTGCAGGGATAGGGCTCTGAACTTCTTCAGGCATGATCACCTCCTCCTGAGGGGTTATCTTCTTGGGATGACCACGGGCACGCTTTCTTGGTGTGCTATCCAGGCTACAATGCTTGTAGCCCTCATTGTTCTCCTGCAATCTTGGGCTTCTACGCAATTTGGTCATGTCCACAGGGAGTTTCTTTTTCAGGTCTGATACTCTGGAAGGCAGACACATCTTCTTTCTTGGTGGTTTTGGTGGCAATGCAGAAGAAGAAACATAGTCAAAAGCCTGAAGAAGATTTTTCTTGGGTGGCATAGGTTGATCATCAGTCAAAACCATTCTATCTTGTTGTGTATCTCTGAAGCCTTGGAGATGATTGATATTCCTCTGAACAGCATCAATGAAAGGATGATCATCAACCACCACAGATGAGCTACCAACATTCCTGTTAGGACTTGGTGCCCAAGAAGCAAACAGGGTCAAAAGCTGAGCAGGCCAGCATGGTTGAACAGGTACGATGGCCCATTTGGAGGATTTTGCCTCATCCTCAACATTACTAGTATCAATAGTGGCTTGCTGATTAATCAAAACAGACTGATCAATAAAACGTGGAAGCTTGATGGCCTGAGCTTGATGCTGCTGTATGAGACTGTCAAAAGCCAGGTTTTCAGCAAACTGGAAAACCAAAGGAGGGGGACTCTGGACCTCTGCACTTGGCCTGGATGAAGCATCAGATGAGGAAGAGGAAGAAGAGCCACCATAATTTCCTGCTAACACATCTTCCACCGAGAGAAAAATATCAGGACCATGAGCCCTCAGGTACTGTGCAGTAGAACCAGAGAGATCAAAAGAAAATGACTCCTGTTCAGCATCATTAGCATGATCATTACCCTCCTGCTGAGGACGATCTCCCTGCTCCTGTTCAACTTCACCCTGCTCTGGCCAAGCATCCCAGCCTGCATTGTCATTTTCAAGTTCCTGATGAATACCCATTTCATCCTGAACATCTTCCATCTGATCAACATTCAAACCAAAGTCCTCATGGATGTGCTGGGCTGCTCCCTGGACTTCGTGCTGCCACCATTGGTCAATGTCAGGATTACCATGCACAATGTTACCATTTTCAGGGTGTGGGATGCCATCAGTTGGAACTGGATCTTCATCCACTGGGAAAGCATCAGGGAAATGTCCATTCAATATGAAAACAAGCACTGACTAGGACCTGCCAGCTCCCCCCAAAGTGGTGCCATGAGAAACCACCACACTCCGAGGTACACGATCCGGTGACAGGAGCAAACACTTAGCCAGGATTCTAGTTTTGTTTGGACCTTCATACCAATGAAGCAGACGACCAAAAGGTGCTACAGAGGCCTTGATGAACTCTATAGACTGAAAATACAATGGGAAACCCAAGAACATAATCCAACACTCTCTGATATACTGACAAGATCTAAAATTGCGAGCTTCATCATGCTTTCTAACCGTAATAACCCACTGATCAAAGTTAATGGGTGAAGCATCTAACAGGGCCTCACGCTGCACAGCATGTTCAATCTGGAAAAGCCCCAATCCTAAAGGAGATGGAAACGCAGAAACCACATGGACATGGAACTCATGCTCAAGAAAAGCTGAAACCTCATTGATGAGCCCCAAGACTTGCACCTGCGGCGGTTCAGGCTGAAGCTCGAGGATGGCGTACTGCTCGTGGCGGTGTATCGGCTCTCCACCAAGAGCAACTCTCGATCGGGCAGGACGGTGCCAGCCATGCTCCACATGCATTCCCGCGGGACGAACAGCTGCGGGTTGCAGGGGAAGTTCGCCATCTCTGGTGGCGACGATGAGGGTGATGGCGGTGGCGATGGATACGGAGGCTGTGGAGTTACGGGGGAAGGCGATGGCGGTGCGGTTGCACTGTTGGGGGAAGAAGATGGAGAGTCACCGTGGAAAGAAGGATTTTCGTTAAAATATTCTTCCCATGTCTCTAGAGGTGATTCAGGGGCTGAATCACAGACCTGCTTGGGCCGGCAACAGACTCTGGGTCATGTCTTGGTGAAGCAAAACCGGACCTTATGCCCATAATGAAAACTACTCTTGCAACGCCACGGGGAGCGACAGAAACGGGCCCGATGAACGAGACCCAAGCATTTGGCACAACGCAGAAGAGACACTGCTTGAATTTGAATTTTGAAAAGGAGCTGTTGACTCGCCACCCGCCGAAGAACACGGCCGATGATCACGGATTGTGGAATCAGGGGAATTCAAACCAAGATCAATCTTCAGCCGACCAAAAATCTTGTTGACAGGAACTGAGGCAAGGAAAATGAAATCACCCACTCGTAGGGAGGGACTAGAATCCACAGGTTGATAAAGCACTAAGGGGAATCAGAAACGAGATTTGGTGCAAACCGAACACGCTTCAGATGGTTGGGACGATGAATAGGAGGCTGAGACTTGTTCCTTTTGGATTGGATAAAAGTCCATTCCTTTCTTTGTTCTTCTTCCCATAAAAGCTTTTCACGTTCCCAATGTGGAGCGCCATTGCTCCAGAGAAAGAAATAAACATGAAAGCAATCTCCAATGAAACGCTTAAGGTTGTAGATCATGAAACCCACCGCTTTGCACGAGACTGAGAAGCGGTAATGACGGTCACTTTGGAATTGTACATGAAAACCCACAGCAGATCCCCCAAGACAAGATTGCAACATCCAAGCAACCGAATCTTCCGAGAGACGCACCGTGAAACGACGGAAAACAGCCAATAGAAGAAAAGAGCCATCTGGAGAAGAGGAAGGATGATGGACAGATTTCCTGAGACGTACCAGAACTTCATGTTGGAAATTCTTGCCGTGAGAGAAATCCAACTTCCCAATAAGATCGCTCGAGATCTCCATGAGACACGATCAGGAGGAGCAATCTAGAGGAGATCGCCATGAGATCGCCATGAGATCGCCTTAGGAGCGCCAGGAGCGACGGAGGGGGAGACACCATTTTTCTTCTCATAATCCCTTGACAATAAATTCACAGGATAAATCTGTCGAGGACTATAGACCTGGGCAATTTGAAGAAGATGCATATAATGAAGAAGATGGATATGCCACTGCTAGTGAAGAACAAGAGCAGGTGGGTGGGGCTACGGGCCGAGCCAGAGTGCCAAGGACAGCGACGAAGTCGCCAAGAGACAAAATGGTAGTCACTGAGGTTGAGAGAGGGGGATGCCAGTACCATTGACACAAAAGCACAGGTTCAGGGTGCTTGCATGCTCATTGCTAGACAAAAGATACCTTTGGATTTGCCAGAAATCAAAAAACTAAGCGATGAACAAAAGCGGCACTTGTTTGAAACCTATATGCAGAAACACATGGAGTTCCAGGAAGACATGAAAGAGCAGGCATTCAAGCTTTTGTGGAAGATTACAGCCAAGGCATGGAGACAATTTAGATTTCAGCTTAGGCAAGATTTTGTAATAAAAGGACTCGAGCCATTTGGAAAGCACAACTTTATCAATCCGGAAGAGTGGACAGAGATTATGAAACAGCAGGAAACTGAGGAAGCCTCATCTGTTAGTGGCAAGTTCAAGTCACTTCGAAGCCCGAACACAAACGAGCACAGCATGGGTCCAGCTGGTTATTGTGGGAAACTACCACAGTGGGAGGAAGAGGACAGGAAATTAGCTGCAGTTGGGATCGACAACCTATATGATGCCATCACGGATGATCGTTCTAGGAATTGAGTGCGAGCAAGGAGTAAGCTAGTGGTGGAAGACGGTGTTGCCGCGATAGTGTACAACAAAGAAGCAAATGAAAGTGTGGCTGCAGACATCATGGAAAAGAATGCACATGCAGAATCTTCAGGAATGACTTCATGGCTGAGGGAGAATGATGTACTAAGTTAGTGCTTGGGCCGCCCCGAACAACCAGGTCACGTGTGTGGTGTCTCCAGCTACCAGGACTGAAAGTTTGCATGGCCTCAGCATGCTTCCATGTACAGGAAGAGGAAGAGGGCCAATACTGACTCATCAGTTGATAAGCAACAGATGAAGGAAGAATTCCAGCAAGAACTCAAGGCTGAGATGGAGAAGGATATGCTTGACATGATGGCACGAGGGTACCAGGTGGTGTTTGCACCAGTGTCCAATCGCACAAGCCCTTCACCCGCCGGACTGAAGAGCAACTGTGCGTCCGCAGATAATGTAGGTTTGATCAACGACGCTACAGAGTTGTCGTCAGAGGTAGTGCACATTGCTTCCCCCACACAAGAAGACCTTATAGGCACGTTGACTGAACCCACAGACTGTGGCCTATGGATCATATTTCACAGTGTTTAATGTGAAGCTGCATTTGGTGTGGTTCAACCAGAGCAGACTACGCTACATATAGTCCCGATTCATGAAGATTGTGTTGTGGTCGAAGTGCTGCATGTATATGCTGTCTTTAGGGATCACGCGCTGGAACACCCTCCTAATGACGAGGTGACGACACTTGGACAAGCTCTACACCAGAGGATACAGTGGAAGAGGTATCACATTCACATCAAGGGAGTACCAATTCCAAAATCTTGTTCGCACACTACGGTACAGTTTCCTTCTGGTTCACAGACTACAGGACAAAACTCTTCCTCACATAGTTTTCTAGCTCCTCCTCCTCCTCCACCCCTAGAAAAGCAAAATAGAGTACAAATTCATTCCCCACCTGGTAACCCACCACCTCCTCCTCCACCACCCTAGAAAAGCAAATTACAGTATAGATTCATTCCCCACCTGGTAACCCACCTCCTCCTCATCCACACCCAGAAATGCAAATTACAGAACAGATTCATTCCCCACCTGGTATCCCACCTCCTCCTCCTCCACACCCAGAAACGCAAATTACATCCCCACCTTCTTCTCCTCATGAAGGAACAAAACCTCCATCCCCAAAAGAAAGTGCACAAAACAATGATGCTAAAGCAGGAGCCTAGAGTCATGTGTTAGCTGATGCTGAGAAATCTGTCGATGACAGTTCGAAGAAAGCTACAGGTACATCTGGGCCCAATATCTTTGTAATAGCTACTGGCCAGACACCACCTGAGAAACCTTCTTCAGCCATCTCAAAGCAGTAGGAAAAGAAACTCGCTGAAAATAAAAGGTCTACCAGAAAGCGATCTGAGAAACCATCTTCAGCCATCTCAAAGCAGTAGTAGGAAAAGAAACTTGCTGAAAATAAAAGGTCTCAGAAGCCTACAGAAAGTCTTCTTCAACCATCTCAAAGCAGGAGCAAAAAGACGCCTGCTAGAAAGCCATCTAAGAGAAACACCAAGAAGAAGGCGGCCAATGTTGCTATGACTGAGATTAACCTAAACTACAAATTTGGAAATGCAATGCTCAGTGCTGCTGAACTCAAGCATCCGAATACTGCTCCTTCTGTCACTAATCTCCACAATTTCTACATGGGACGTTGTAAGGACAATGATGAGTCTCTGATTCAGGGCATAATATGGCCCAAGCACGGCTGGTGGCCTATGAGAGAAGATGAAAAATATGAGCTATTGTCTGTGATCATCAGTGACTTGTACGATCTCTTCAACTTGGATGCTTTGGATATGGGACTTATCCGCTGTTTCATCTTGTAAGTTGCTTGAAAATTTAATCTGCTTCTCACTAATCATTTTGTATCTAAATGTGCTTTCTGCCTCAGTTCATCTTTACTATGTATTTTGCCTCCTTACACTTTGCTTTTTCTAAATATTAGGAATATGGCTGTAGAAGTACGGCAGAAGAAGGAACCCATTGCCTTCATTGATCCTGAATGCTTTAGCAAGTCAAATATACAAAATAACAGGGATTTTTTTGTGTCCTATACGAAGCGTGCGAACCAGTCATATGCTAAAAAGAGAGTCATCATTTCCTACTATAACACTGGGCACCACTGGATTGCAGTGGCGATCCTTCCAAAGCAGAACATGGTCTTGTATCTTGATTCATATAGGATCCTAGAAACTAATTTCTCCGAGTTGGTAGAAGCCATTAATGAGTAAGTTCTTTCTTTCTTAACCTACAACTTCCTCAATAAACTCTGCAGAGTTTATTAATGGTGCCCTAACCATTGTTGCATGTTTTGTTGTAGTGCTTGGAATAGTTACTGCGATGACAACAAATTGCCCCGCCAAGCCTTGAAACATGAGAAGGCTTTTGATGTACGTATTACTTAGTATTTCCTGCCTGTGGAAGCTAGTACTAAAGCTTGAGTTTATTTCTTCTCACCACTGTTTGTCTTTGTATATTTATCGCAGTGCCACCAACAACCTTACCAATCCAGAGTCTGCGGCTTCTATTGTGCCTATCACATGCTTACAGTAAAAAATAAATTGAAGGACCCTGAGGTACTTTCTTGGGATCTGCATTTGTAACACCTGCAACTGAGCACAGTTCTTGCTTATTAGCACTGCACATATTTCATAACCACCTGTGTGCTGACTGCTGACATTGTTATATTCAGGCATTTCACGTACCTACTTGTCAGCTCCACAAAGACACGCTGCTCCACATTAGGGAAAGAACTGCCTCATTCCTCTTGGACCAGGTGATCACACCCTCAGGAAAATTTCACATTAATGATGCTCTGATGGATCGCATTGTACTTGATACCAATCCTCATGGTTAAGCCAGTGATATTGTTGTGAACCTTTCTTGTTAGATGCGGATGCTAAACGCCTGAATTTTGTGAGATTATGCATGTGAATTTTGTGGATTTCTATTCAGTTTGTGGAGTTTTGTGAATGAGGTTGCTGGACCAAATTTTTGTGAAAGTAGACAATGCGTCTCCTTTAGTCGAGGCAGAGGAGACACAAGTTCACAGTAAGCGTCTCCTTTGGTCCAGACAGAGGAGATGCACGTACACAGTTCGCGTCTCCTTTGGTCGAGACAGAGGGAGACGCGTACTGACAAGATGTGTCTCCTTTGGTCGAGACAGGGAGACGCGGGTTCACAGCAGGTTTCTCATTTCGTCGAGACATAGGAGACGCGCACTGACAAGACTCATGTCCTTTCGTCCAGACAGAGGAGACGCGCACTGACAAGACGTGTCTCCTTTCGTCCAGACGGAGGAGACTCGCACTTTCACGACATGTCTCCTTTCGTCAAGACAGAGGAGACGCATCATGGAAGTATCTTCCACGTCTTCGATGTTGAGTTAATGTAACGGGCTCGGTTTCTATGCCTGTTACCAAAGGTCCATGTGGGCCCAGAGAAACAGACATTTCAGATGACCGGTAACTAGTTTCGGTAACGGTCTTAGTTAGACACCTGTTACTAATACGTGTTATGAGTAACGGGCTCAGTGTCTGCACCCGTTACCAAAGGCTCTGTTGGGCCCGGAGAAACAGCCATTTCAGGTGACCGGTAAGTAGTTGTGGTAACGGTCTTTGTTCGACGCCCGTTACAATTACGTGTCATTAGTAACGGGCATCGGCTTGTTACCTTTGTTGTCTTATTTGTAACGCTTGATTAGTAACGGGCGTTTTGCCCGTTACCAATAGCCATCCGCACCCGTTACCAATGTCTGTTTTTCATGTAGTGCCTCTTACATTATTCCAACAAATACAGGAGAAGCTGTTTTGCCAAATGATATCCAAAAATGGATTCAGCTTTACAAAAGAATCCGCTTCACTAGCACAGCCACAGCTGAAGCTGCCACAGCCACAGCCACAGCTCTACCAAACACACCCTAGATGAATACGCACACCAGTAGCATAACAGAATGGATCAGAAATTACTACTATGTCAGGCAATTAAAAGAAAACGATTAAACCATGAACAAACTGAAACCTGCCTAGCACCGAAAATTGCTAGAATCAAACAAAACTATTGAACAGGGGTAAAATCGAAATTGAGATGATATGGGCATATGGCTACTACAAGCATTATGTATTCCTCTTGGCTAAACAGTAAACAGAATAGGGAGGTGTATGAAGTTAATTATACAAGCCCACAATAAAAAGTTAAGTTTTTGAAGGCCGAATATGCAATTTCGACCCATATTCGTGAAATGTAAATGGAAAGGTATTTCATTGATATTTAAAGGTTTACCACAGTAATCACACAGGTAAATGTGTAGATTAAACATAAGCAAGCAGCTTAATTAATTGAAATGCTTGATTTCTTTTCTTCCAAGAAGTACAACGCACACAACAAACATAATATGAGATACTAACCAGATCTTCTAGTGTTCTGAACAGGTGTGGGAAAGGACCACGTCAACTATTGCTATCAACATTGTCTGAACCTTGCAAAAGTCCTTATGAAAAAGAATTTAACCTACATGACAATGATATATGGGTGCTTATATTGTTGCAAAGACATTTAACGATAGAAAAGTCCATGATGTAACAGAAGATGGCTGTGCCATTTTAAAGGTGCTAACAAAAAAGAGACAAATGTACAACATAGCTATTTGAAATACCTTTTTTTCCCACAGGGAAAGAGTAACATAGCTATTTGAACTGAATTGATGCGTATGTTCTTTAAGAAGCCATATTACAATCAATGGCTAAGGCAATAAAAGAATATTACATGCTATGCATAGGATGGCAATTTGCAGAAGTTGAGCTCTCAGGTATAGTTGATGATATCAACAGTTAAGATACATCCGGATTTTAAGGTAAATGAGTAGTTTTAAAGAAAAAGAAGCAGCTTAATTGACCAAAATGCTCGATCTTTTTATTCGAAGAAGTATAACCCAAAACCAAACACACTTATCAGATGTTGCACAAATGTTTCTAGAACTTGCGAAGCTAGACTCACAACAGCTACCTTTTGACTTGCTGGTGACAAACGCATGCTATCCATAGTACTATTGCCTGAGCACTATTTCAAACACCCACCATGCTATCCATAGTACTATTGCCTAATCATCTAAAAGCCATAATTCCAAAAAGAATATCTGAAAGTACCCAAATCAGAAGGATGGCATTCATCGATTTTACATGAATCACCACTGGTAAAAATATAGGGTATAAAGAGGATGGCATATTATTGACCCTAAATCCCTACTTATCAAATCTGCGAGGACGACGAACCTTCTGGGGAGGTGCCCATGGAGTGAAGAAGGAGGAGTCGGGGGTAGTATGAGGCGAACCTACATGCTATGGCCGACGGGGAGGATCTGTCCAAGGACTAGAGCTGGAGGTAGAGACCAGTGGCGAGGAGCTGCGTTCATCCCCAATCCGAGCAGGGGCAGGAGACAGGGCGACGAACTGGTTCAGGAGGGGGCAGTGGCGTCGATCTGGAGGAGCCGGAGGACGCCGGTTGAGCGGGGGCTGATAGCGTCGAGCTGTAGGAGGCGGAGGCAGATGGGAGCAGCTGCGCACGACCCCCCCCCCCCGACCCGAGATGGTGGAGGAGGAAGCCGGAGGTCGCCGGGGATAGCGACGACAGCACGAGGGGACGTAGAGAGCAGCGGCGGCGGCGCGGGGGAACCGACTGGGGGGCGCGGGGAGCAGCGGCGGTGCGGGGGAACGGACTCGGGGGCGCGGGGTGCGGTGGGGGATTCGGGGGGAACTGACGCCAGCGGAGGTTGGGGCCAGGAAAAAAACAACGTGATAGAACCGGTGAAAAGACCGAAAAAAACCAGGCGCGGCCGCGCGGGACGAGACGAGGAATGTGCGGTGGATGGCCTCGGGTACTGAATATTATTTAGTACCCAGGGTGCTATATATATATATATATATATATGCACAAATGATTTTATAATGTTGCGTATTAGTTTAGTATACGTGAACCAAACAAATACGTCTAAATACGTTCAAATACGAAACAAATTAAAAAGAAAAGAAAAAAGGAAAATTAAGAAAAATACATTAGTATCGGGTGGGGACAACACCCGGTACTAATGTGGAGGCTGCCACGTCGTCGTGGGAAGGCCACATTAGTACCGGGTTGTATCCCCACCCGGTACTAATGTGACATTGGTACCGGGTGGGTTGAACAGGTACTAATAGCAGTTGCCAACCGGTACTAATAACATTTTTTCTAGTAGTGTAAAAGATTATCTGCATCTATATTGTGGATTATCTATTTTCATTTTTTCATCAAATGCACAACCAATGATTTCAGCGACACTCATCAGTAAACTTCATCGGTAAGACGAATTACTAATTTTAGTAAAAAAAGCATCATTACTTTTACCTACACGAAAAACGAAGTGCAGCAAACGTGCCACCAGCATCCCTAACCTGACCTTGGTCATCATGGCAAGATTCCCCTACGTGGTGATCCACTTGAATACCTTGGCTCCATCCTCAAATGCAGGTGCAAACCATCATCCAAGGCCCGCATCGCATCCCTCAACGGACAGAAAATCTGTTTCAAAGACGGAAAATGGATAAGTCCAAGTCCGGCGATGAGTAGATCAACGGGAAGCGGGCTGGACCATGGAGTTGCACATCGCCGTGGACTCCAGGGAGCGAGACGGCGTCGCGGGGCTTGGCCTTGCGAGGGAAACCGGCAGGGCAAGCAAGGGGCCCACGGGGAAGGAGATTGGCAGTGGTGGAGCGGACAGTGAGGGTTGGGAGCGGTTTGACGGGAGGGGAAGGGTGCGAGGTCGCGACGCGATGCGGGAGCGTGGTAGGCGCGAAGGCGGAGGTGAGGTCGCGCTGCGATGCAGATGAGTAAGGAGGGGGAGGCGAGGTCGCGGCGCGATCGGGAAGAGAGGAAGGCGGACGCGCGGTTGAGGGGCCTGTGATCTGACGCAAAAAATTGACACGGGAGAGCGGAAGGCGGACGCGGGGGGCAGACGCGCGGTGTCGAGAGTGAAACGACTACTGGTAGAGAGGCGACCTTTGATCCAGCCCTTTTGTTCCGGTTCAACTTTGGAGCCGAGACAAAAGGGTTTGGGGCGACGTGGCCTCTAAAGGCCGTTTGCGCCCCCCCCTTTAGTCTCGGGTGGTAAAACCACCTGGGACTCAAGGCCTGGCCTCCAACGGCTCTCTGCCCGCAATTATTGGTGCCCAAAGCATGTTTGAAAAAAAAGAGAAAAGAATAAAGGATAGCCCATGTCCAAAATAAAGAAGGAAAAAGGAAAGGGATGGTCATGCAAAAAGGAGTTCCATAATTTTGATGGTAATAACTAGTGTCCATTCTGGGGCTAGTGTCCACCTTAGCATCAACCCACAGTTCTCATCATATTTGTATGGTAATATCTAGCACCCATTCCAGGCCTAGTATCCACCTTGCCATACCCACCATAGCCATACCGGTGCACATTTTGATCTGATGGTATGATTTGATTTTCTCTGTGGATCGAGTTTTTGACATTGCAAAATATGTGATGCAACTCATCAAGATCTACAAACTTTATTTAGGTCTTTCTGTCATTTCCTAAAGTGGCAATAATATGAAGTACAAAATTGATAGGCCTCTTAGATAGAAACTATCTAAGTCAATCTACGATTAATAACCATTGTATACTACACCTTTCGAAAATGACAACATGACCTAAACAAAGATTGTAGACCTTTATGAATTATGAGACTTTGGTATTCATCACTTTTCCACTTGTCATCATTTAGTGTATGAAAAATCTTGCTTGAAGTTGAGAATTATTGAAATTCACAATTTGGATTGTTCAAACTCTGTGAAATGGGAGTAGTGACTTAAATAAAGTTTGTAGATGTTGATGAGTTCTACAACTTCCGTATTCATGACTTTTTCATTTGAAATCGTTTGTTACCCCAACTAATTTGGAGAATTTCTAAACTGATGAAATCTGAAATTTAAATAGTTGAAGGTAACTCGGTTTAATCTCATCATGAACCTTGTATCTAGTTCAATTTTCATCTATTTTTTTAAAACACAACAAAAGGAGCAGTAAGATATTGAATACACTGCTTGATCAAAAGTATAGTAAATTCATCAGAACGTATTACAACCATGACAGATACAATAGGCCCAGTTACTGGAGTTTAACAGGGACACATAAATAACAAGAAGTTGATGAGCAGGAGCCACAACTGAATTCCATTACATAAAACACTAAGGTTCACACCACCAAACTAGTCATACACAATAAATTCCATTGTTTCTAGCCAGCTCATAACTAAATAGAGCATAACAAGCAGAGTACTTGACCACATCACAGCATAACAAGCAGAGTACTTTACCACATCACTGTTGGGATATGCCCTAGAGCCAACTGGATTAGATCCATTAGTGGGTTCAGATTGATTTGATCCATTGGGTTGTAAAAGTCATAATGGGCCACAATTGTTGTAAAGCCCATTAGCGTTGGAAAGGGGGTACACCATCTATTAGTCCCGTATTGCTAATGGACGATGGTCTGGGGGATTTTCCCCTCATAAATATGGACTATACCCCCCTGACTTGGATGTCTCTTGAGCAACAGCCGTGCCGCCACGCCGCCCACTCCTCGCCGCGCCCGCGGACCTAGCAGTTCGGTGTGCGACACTTCCTTCCCGTACGTGTGGATACCGTGGAGGTGCTATGTTTGGAGCACAAGAACGAACCGCATGTGAAGGACCAGGCGGACGTGAGCAACTGCACTGCCTGCTACCCTCGACGCATTTGTCTACATCGAGACGGTTCCGCTGCATCTGCGCGTCTAGTGGTAATCCCGTGATCTTTGATAGTAGCAGTTCCTGCTTTATGGAAATTTTGTTTTGTGCTAGCATAGCCTCCCCGTATCCCTTCAGTGGTATCAGAGCCATAGCTACTAAGTTTTAGATTCGGGATGTGTGCATATGGTGATATGCATGGACGTAGATCAAAATTGTGATCGGTTTCGTGTTCTTGTCGTGATGGTCGTGTAACGAATTACTCCTACCGGTCGGAATTCCGCCATCAGAGTTAAGTGATACACGTAAACCCAGTCATGATGAGGAGGAGATCAATTGGATTGGTCGAATCGAAACTAGGTCAAGTGCCATGCGCATGGGATGCGCGGCGGCGGCGGATTGGATCCGCTAACGGCCCCGAGAAAATCAGAAAACATGTTGTTCGGTAAAACAGCCGGAACTTTCTGTGGTTAACTCGGATGGAGATGTTTTCTATATAAAAATTGATCTACAGAAAATTTTACACATGAGACTAACTAGCTATGCTAGTCTCAGCGAAATTAGATTTCCCAAAATCGGCCTATAAGATGGGTTTTTCGACGGTTTAAGATTAGACGTCGGAAGTACGATAATCTGTTTTGCAGGTTTTGTGATCGGTATGGCCCATATGTGTATGTGATGCATGTGTGTAATTTATTCGTGACCTACGTGTCACGCGTACGGCAATATGGCTGGAGCCACATGTATTGTCAAAATTGATGTAATGGTCTGTGTACCAATTTGTGATGATCTAATGCGCAATTGTGTAACTTAGTGTACTATCACGCGTTAGATAGTTCTTGGAGGACTCATCACATGAAGGATGACGCACACAGATCATGGAGATGGAGATCAACATGATGTACAGGTCAATGGAGATGGAGATCACCATGTTATAATGGGCCATACCATGTTACAACTGTGTGAATGTCGTTCTTACCATTCTACTTTTACATGCAACAATAGTTATTTTCTTGCGTGTGATGTTATGAGTAGAACGATCCCTTTGAAATTTTAAGCTAACATGCTCTCCCAATACTTTCCACCATCCCATGTCTTGTACAATTAGTGGTGGGTCTATAAAATTAGGGTACCACTAGTTTTCCTTGACAAGACGGGTTTGTATCGGATACTTACACGCATAAGTGTTGGTTTGCTTATCAAAGTCATCTTAACAGTTAAGAACTTTGGGGCATAAAGGTTGGGAGCCGAGACATAGAGATGTCACCCAACAAGAGGAGTCATATGTGATATGATTAGCAAAGAGTTGCTTACCGATCTACCTTGTTTGCTAGCGGTGATGCAAAAGCTCACTAGTAGACTTGTTAGTTGTGGATTCTGAATCACTAAGTATCAACACGGGGATATTGATTTTAGTGGGAGTAAATTCTGTTATTTTACTCAGTCATGGATATTTTGTCTTAGTATTTTGCATTATTATTTTCTTGTAGTTCAATGGCACCAAGCAACACCACCTTGTTTTCTTTACGTACGGTCCTTGAGAAGGACAAATTGAATGGAACGAACTATACGGATTGGATCCGTAACTTGAGAATTGTTCTCAGGGCAGAGAAAAAGGAAGAGGTTCTGGACACCCCATTACCAGATGAGCCTGCTGAAGATGCAACAGCTGCTGAAAAGAATGCTTACAAGAAGGCATGTGATGCTAATCTTGAAGTGAGTTTCCTTATGCTTGCTTGCATGGAGCTTGAGCTGCAGATGCAGTTTGAGACTAACCATGAGGCGCATGATATGATCGTGGCACTCAAAGACATGTTCACCACACAGGCTAGGACTGAAAGGTTCAATGTCTCTAAGTCCTTTGTGGAGAGCAAGTTGGCAGAAGGCGCAGCAGTTGGGCCACATGTGATCAAGATGGTTGGTTACACTCAAAGGTTGGAGAAGCTAGGCTTCCCACTTGGCCAAGAGTTGTCCACTGATTTAATTCTTTCATCTCTTCTGCCTCGTTATGGAAACTTCATCTCGAACTACCATATGCACGGGGTGGAGAAGGGCTTGAATGAGCTGTGTGGCATGCTTAAGACAGCAGAGAGTGACATCAAGAAAAGCGCTGGCAGCAGCCATGTGATGGTGATTCAAAACAAGCCAACCTTTAAGAGGAAGGGCAAATCTTGGAAGAAGAAAGGCAAGGCCAAGGATACGATCCTCACGCCAAACCAGGCGCCCAAGGCTAGTTCAGCTGCCAAGGCTGAGTGTTTTCACTGTAAGGAAATTGGTCACTGGAAAAGAAACTGCAAGTTGTACAGCTTCTTTGAAGAACAAGGGAAGTAAGGGTACTTCCACTTCAGGTACACTTCATGCTTCTGTGACAGATCATATTTTCCTCGCTGATACAGTTATCAATTCTTAGGTATTTGATACCGGATCGGTTGCTCATATTTGCAATTTGATGCAGGGAATGATAAGAAGTAGAAGCGTGGAAAGAGGAGAAGTTGATTTCCGCATGGGCAATAATGCAAGAGTTGCTGCGTTGACCGTCGGGATGATGCAACTCCACCTTCCATCAGGATTTATTATGGAGTTGAATAATTGTTATTTTGTTCCTAGTTTGAGTCGAAACATTTTATCTCCTTCATGTTTGATGAAGGATGGTTATTCATTTGCGAGCGAAAACAATGGTTGTGTGATCTCTAAGAATAATATGTTTGTGGCTTCTGCATCCATTGTGAATGGATTATTTGTTTTAAGTCTTGATGATTCACCTGTTTGTAACATAAGTGCTAAAAGGTCTCAACCTAATGATTTGAGTCCTACCAACATGTGGCATTGTCATTTAGGTCATATAAGTGAAAAGCGCATGAAGAAGATCCATACTGATGGACTTTTAACTTCGTTTGATTTTGAATCTTACGAGACATGTGAGGCTTGTTTGCTCGGCAAGATGACCAAGATGCCTTTCTCAGGTTTTCCTGAGAGAGCTTCAGACTTGTTGGAAATCATACATACGGATTGTGTGGACCAATGAGCACGACAGCTAAAGGTGGATACGAATACTTCATAACGTTCACTGATGATCTAAGTAGATATGGCTATGTCTACCTAATGAGGCACAAGTCTGAAACATTTGAAAAGTTCAAAGAATTTCAGAATGAAGTAGAAAATCAGCATGGCAAGAAAATTAAGGCCTTACGATCTGATCGTGGTGGTGAGTATTTGAGTCACGAGTTTAGCAGTCGTCTAAAGAGTTGCGGAATTGTTCCACAGCTTACGCCACCTGGAACACCTCAGAGAAATGGTGTATCCGAGCGACGTAATCGAACTTTGTTGGACATGGTTCGATCAACGATGAGCCAGTCTGACCTACCGTTATCATTTTGGGGTTACGCTCTAGAAATCGCAGCTTTCACATTAAATTGGGTACCATCTAAGTCCGTAGATAAGACACCATATGCGATATGGACTGGTAAGACTCCCAGTTTGTCTTTTCTTAAAATTTGGGGTTGTGAAGTCTTTGTCAAGCGACTTCAGTCAGACAAGCTTACATCCAAGTCGGACAAGTGCATATTCGTGGGATATCCTAAGGAGACTTTATGGTATTATTTCTACAACCGCCCAGAGGGCAAAGTGTTTGTCGCTCAGAATGGTGTTTTCTTAGAGAAAGAGTTTCTCAAACGAGAGAAAAGTGGACAAAAGGTGTATCTTGAAGAAGTTCAAGATGAACTGCTCGGGCAAGAGTTCACAAATAATGCTAATGTAGCTGAACGAGTTGAGATGCCTGTGGCAAGAGAAACACCATCACAACCATGAAGGTCTGAAAGGGCATGTCGCGCAACTAATAAGCTCAATCACATGATTGCGGGAGAGCGCGACATATTGTTGTTGGACAATGATGAGTCTATGACATATACGGAAGCAATGATGGACCCAGATTCCGAGAAATGGTAAAGTGCCATGAGATCCGACATAGATTCCATGGGTGACAATCAAGTTTGGAACTTGGTTGACCCACCAGATGGTATAAAACCTATAGAGTGCAAATGGATCTATAAAAGGAAGAGAGATATGGATGGAAATGTTCATATTTCTAAAGCTCGACTTGTTGCAAAAGATTTTCGACAAGTTCAAGGGGTTGACTACGATGAGACATTCTCACCCGTAGCGATGCTTAATTCTATTCGGATTATTCTAGCTATAGCTGCATATTTCGATTATGAGATATGGCAGATGGATGTCAAGACAGCTTTTCTAAATGGGAATCTGACTGAGGACGTGTATATGACACAGCCTGAGGGATTTGTTGATCTGACCAATGCTAGAAAGGTATGCAAACTTCAGAAGTCCATTTATGGATTGAAGCAAGCATCTCAGAGTTGGAACCTTCGCTTTGATGAAGTGGTCAAAGGGTTTGGCTTCATTTAAAGTGAAGAAGAACCTTGTGTTTACAAGAAGGCAAGTGGGAGCTCTGTAGTATTTCTAATCTTATATGTGGATGACATATTGCTGATTGGAAATAACATTCCTATGCATGAGGCCGCTAAGACCTCATTGAAAAATAGTTTTTCGATGAAGGACTTAGGTGAGGCAGCATACATTTTGGGCATCAAAATCTATAGAGATAGATCAAAAAGGCTTATAGGATTAAGCCAAGACACTTACATTGACAAAGTGTTGAAATGGTTCAACATGGAAGAGGCGAAGAAAGGGTTCTTACCTATGTCACCTGGCATACATCTTAGCAAGACTCAGTGTCCTTCGACTGCTAATGACCGGGAACGCATGAGTAGAATACCGTATGCTTCGGCTATCGGATCTATTATGTATGCAATGATATGTACATGTCCAGATATTTCGTATGTGCATAGTGTTACAAGCAGATACCAATCTGATCCAGGTGAGGGTCACTTGACAGCGGTTAAAAATGTTTTTAAGTACTTGAGAAGGACTAAAGACATGTTCCTAGTCTATGGTGGTGAGGACGAGCTCGTTGTAACGGGTTACACCGATGCTAGTTTCCAAACTGACCAAGACGATTCAAAGTCGCAATTAGGATACGTATTTACGATAAACGGTGGTGTTGTGAGCTGGAAGAGTTCCAAGCAGGAGACGGTGGCTGATTCTACAACAGAAGCCGAGTACATCGCGGCTTCAGAAGCTGCGAAGGAGGGTGTTTGGATAAGGAAGTTCCTTACCGAACTTGGTGTGTTTCCGAATGTCTCTAGCCCATTGGATCTCTACTGTGACAACAATGGGGCTATTGCGCAAGAAAAGGAGCCTAGGAATCATCAAAAGAACAAACATGTACTATGGAAATTTCATCTGATACGAGAGATCGTTAGATGAGGTGATGTCAAGATATGCAAAGTACACACGGATTTGAATGTTGCAGATCCTTTGACAAAACCCCTTCCACAGCCTAAGCATGAGGCGCACATGAGAGCTATGGGTATTAGATACATTCTAAATTAGCTCAAGTGCAAGTGGAAGAATGTTCGAAATATGTCCTAGATGGAATCATAGAGATGATTATATTTCATTATATCCATGAAACATTATTCTTTTTGAATATCCATGAAAGGTGACTTGTATTAGATTGGCAATTATGTGAATTGTTTGTGAAACTCTTTTACTTGTATGGTTATTCAAAAGTTGTCCCTAGTATGAGTTAATGACTAGCACATTTATTAGTTGATGACTATGTTTCACAAGTCATGAACATGGAGATGTATAACTAATAATGTGGGTACATGTATGACATGAGGCTGGACTGACCCAATTTGAGATTTTGTTACATAGTTATCTATTTACACAATGTGTATGCTATGTCCTTAGACTTGAGATTGTCGCATGTACTCAAGATGTGAATTGACCTACTTAGGGGCTATCAACCGCTACTCCGTAACTGGGTAGTTATAAAGGTGGCTTTCGGGTTTCTCAGGAAGCATGCTGTGAGGCATGGTCAATCAAGATGGAATTTGCCCCTCTCTACTTGAGAGAGATATCTCTGGGCCCCTCGAGTGATCGGATCAAGAAATGCATGGCCGTGCTGGGTTAAGTGTTAACCTATGAAAGGATCCGAGTCACGGTATCGAGAAAGAGTGGTCAGCTTGGAGCTAGACCAAATATCGTGAGGCAAAGGGAATAACATGTATGCTACGATGTGATGGTTCGTCTGATATGATCTTTACGTATGCATAGGAGTTGACACATCTTGCTAGAGGCCGCTATCAACTATTGGTCGAGTAGGAGTACTCGAGCCATGTCTATGTGTGCGTGAACCCGTAGGGTCACACACTTAAGGGATTGGAAGTTGAATGAGGATGTACTTGCATAGTTGACTCTAGTGCAAGTGGGAGATTGTTGGGATATGCCCTAGAGCCAACTGGATTAGATCCATTAGTGGGTTCAGATGGATTTGATCCATTGGGTTGTAAAAGTCAGAATGGGCCACAATTGTTGTAAAGCCCATTAGCGTTGGAAAGTGGGTACACCATCTATTAGTCCCGTGTTGCTAATGGACGATGGTGTGGGGGATTTTCCCCTCATAAATATGGACCATACCCCCCTGACTTGGATGTCTCATGAGCAACAGTCGTGCCACCGCGCCGCCCACTCCTCGCTGCGCCTGCGGACCTAGCAGTCTGGTGTGTGACACTTCCTTCCCATACGTGTGGATACCTTGGAGGTGCTACGTTTGGAGCACAAGGACGAACTGCACGTGAATGACCAGGCGGACGTGAGCAACTGCACTGCCTACTACCCTCGACGCGTTCGTCTACATCGAGACGGTTCCGCTGCATCTGCGCGTCTAGTGGTAATCCCGTGAACTTTGACAGCAGCAGTTCCTGCTTTATGGGGAAATTTTGTTTTGCACTAGCGTAGCTTCCCCGTATCCCTTCAATCACTGCATACAGCCCCATCTAACAAAGCTATTACTTGTTTCATCATACAAACTACACAAAAGCAACAGACAAACTTCACTAAAGAGCTTCAGCTTCCACTTCAGTCCTCGTCAGAGTCTGAGGAATCTATTTCCTCGTCAGAGTCCAAACAATAGTGCTCGCTCTTCCTGATCTTCCACTTGACCTCTATGCGGAATGTCGATTCCATGGCTCGAAGCTGACATTTTAGAAGGGACTCGATTACATCACAATCTGAATTCTCATGATCTTGCATTTATAAATATCAAACAAATGCTAAATTTAACATGGTTAGGACATCACCTCCGCGTTAGACTTAGTTGGTCCATCGTGGTCATCGTCATCACTCCACGAGTCTATCATCATCGTGACTGAACACTTCTCTGACAGAACTATTTCATACTTTCTTCTATTAGACTGCATTACAAACAAAACAGGGTCAGAACCAATGGGCTAAGGGTCTGACTGGTTTGGCACCAAAATTGTGGCATGCCAAGTTTTTGCATTCTACCATGAATTAAAAATAATGAATTAATTAATGTAGTTGTACAAACAATCTGGATTTGAAAATGTATATACAAAGACTATTCACATGAAAGGAATTACTATCCAAAGGTCAAAGTGTTTTGAGGTACAAGAAGATCTAAACATGAAACAGGTCTAAAATTCATACCACAACAAGAACATGTCATTTTTTGCTTACTGTAAATAATTCAACTTAACTAGGTGAATAAATTTATCTACAAACAAGGAACATACCTCATCCAAGGTTTCTGGAAAGTCTCTGCAATCTACAAATGACTTCCCATCTTCATCTGTATACTTGCTCTCGGTGAAGATGTGGCGTGCCTTTTTCTAGAACAAAGCAGTATTTAGAACATGCATCGAGTAATTGAAAAACAAAGATTGAACAGGAGGGAGGCACGTGTTGGGCCGGAATGTCAGCCTGCAGTTTGCTGCTGGGCCAAGAGCCAATTTGATCTCTGCTGAAATCGAACCAATGTGACAAAATTGTTTACAGAGTATGATAATAAGAAATGTGTCTGAAAATAAAGTTTTGTATGTACAAACTGTCTTTTCTAGAACAAAGCCGTATTTTGACGATGCATTTTAACCCCAAATTTGAAATCCACTCCAAGAAAACCTGGTGGAATCACCAAAATTCCTACCATTGATCTGACATGGAAACTTCATACATTGATTTATCTACTCACATGCTAAAGTACATGAAAACATTGCTTTCTGAGTTTTTCATATGCATTTCAAAAGTAACTATGAAATCCAATACAAGAAAACCCCAAGAATTAATCAGTACATCCCTCATAACACTTTATCTAGTTGCATGTAATTAGTACATCCGTCATTAATGTAATCCAAAAAAAACCCAAATAAATCCACAAACCTGGAGGAATCAACAAAATCCTATGTTTTATCTGACATCTCAGAATCTAAGCTAAAAGAAATAGGGGTCTAGCTTACCTTGTTCCTGCAGCGCTCCGCTACTCCAGGACTACGGCGGGGTGCACTGTTCCCTGGGCCATCACCGCGGTAGGGTTGACGTTGATGTCGACGCCGCCGGGGTGCACTGCTTGCTGGGCCACCACAGGGACAGGCTCGACGTTGATGTTGGCGCCACCCTGTTGGATTGCTTCCTGCCCCTCCGTCGGGGCAGAGGTAGGGTTCACATCGATGTCGGCGTGCGCCCGCTTCTGGGAGTGATCTTTGTGCGCAGCATCAGGGAAATGCAGTTGGGCGACAAGGATGCAATCGGCGATGGGCAGCGAGAAACCTAGGCGGCGGCGATGCGTCCGGAGCTAGAGGGAGGAACAAAACCACAGTGGTTGATGTGACAGTTCCAGCGGAGTAGGAGAATAGGTAGTAGTAGGTGGCGAGACTGTTTGCCTTCTATAGTTTATTCAATAAAAGTAGGGAAGTTGTTTCCACCACCAAGTGGTTGTCAAATGGAGACCACCACGAAGGGCCCACACAGAAACCCCACACCAAAGGGACGTGACCCAAAAGCGCGGTGCCGATCGACCTCACGTGCGCTTTTCATCTTAGTGTTTGACTTGTGGGTCCCACTTATCGGTAGTTTGGGCCCTTGCTTCCCTGGGCCTACATGTCATTGCCTTTAGGATGGAAACAAGTGCGGTGTATCTAGATTTCCTCAAGAAGCCAAACTGCCCACTTCTCTTTCCTTTTTGCCTCTCCTCCCCCAAAACCACATCCTCCGTGCTCTTCACAAAGTCTCGGTGGGTCCCACCTATTGACCCCAGATTTAGAAGTGTGCTTGTCTTCCTGAAGAACAAGCACATTTTTTCTTTTTAATCTCTGCATGAACCTTCTATCTAGTATTTCTCCCTCATATGAACTACAAATTAGATCATTATTTTTCCTAAAAATTCATAAAATCATTGGTACATAACAATTCATTTCCGGAGGGAGCCATTGTTCATGGCTATGAGACCATTGAAGTAGTGGAGTGGGCCATGGGTTATATGGACCCCCAAAACCCCATTGGTGTGCCTTGTTCACGGCATGAAGGTAGGCTTTCAGGTGTTGGGACCCTGGGGAAAAAGTCAATCACTCCGCACCCAGAGGACTTCAGGAAGGCTCATTTCACCGTGATAGAACAGAGCGTAGAGGTTACACCATTTGGCAATGAGCACAAGCAACAACTACGTGAACAAAACCCTGGCTGTACTGAGGATTGGGTTGCAAAGAGGCACATGCAATGCTTCAACAGGTGGCTCCGAGATTATGTCCAGCAGAGTGGCAGTGCTGCTATAACTGATGATATAAGAAAACTAGCAGCAGGGCCATTATTCACTGTTACAACATATGAAGCAATGGATATCAATGGACACACGTTCTACACCATGACCCAGGATGCCAAGAGCGTTTATCAAAATAGTGGTGTGCGTGTACGGGCCGTCGACAATAAGAAGAACACAGCCACATATTATGGTCAAATAGAGGAAATTTGGGAGCTTGATTATGTAGGATTTAAGGTAGCCTTGTTTCGGTGTAGATGGGTCAACAATGCGAAGAGAGCTATGATCAAGGACAAATTTGGTTATGTTATTGTTGATCTCCGGGTCTTTGGTTACAAAACCGAACCGTTTGTCTTTGCCAAGGATGTTGAGCAAGTGTTCTATGTACCTGACCTTGCAAAGAATAACTGGAGTGTGGTTTTGCCTAGAAAAAAAAGGAATGTTGGGGTTGAAAATGTTGTTGAGGAGGAGGAATAAAACCAGTTTGACGAAAGTCCATCCTTTCACACTTCATACATGCCCCGAGTCTTGGGAGCTAACAAAACACCATACTTGCGAAGCGACCATCGTGAAAAGATCCATATACAAAAATCAAAGAAGAAAAAGAAGCAAGATTGATTTCTGCTGAATCCGATCCTTTTTGTAAAATGCAGGGATGTCTATTACTGGAAATGGAATCCTTTTTGTAATATATATAGGATCTGTATTGGTGGAATTTGAATGAATCTCCTTTCTGTAATATATGATGCCTAAGATACTGCCTAAGATGCCTATATATTCTGCCTAAGATACTGCCTAAGATGCCTAAGATGCCTATAAGCGACTTGTGCAATTAGTACTACCACTCATCTGAGAGTATTGATATTATTTTGTCTAACATTTTGTCAAACTTCAAAGAGTTTGACTCCTCGATAAGCGAGATGTGCAATTAGTAGTATCCACTCATCGGAGACGTGTCTCCTGTATCTTCTCTCCAAAATAAATACCCGTTGCCCCAACCTCTTCTTCTACCCGTGAAACCACCACATCCCCTTCATCTACCCGCGAGAAAACCACAACGGCCTATACACTCCTCGTCGTGCCTCCTCTGTGATCATCGTCGGCACTCATGGCATCGAGGGAGCACTCGCGGTCGCTCGCGGAACTCCCGGCGGAGGTGCTGGCGATCATCGTTGGCCGAGTCAGTGCGACATCGTATCGGCCTATGGAGGACCTCTGCAGCCTACGGGCAACCTGCAAGGACATGCTCCGCCCTGCCGCAACAGAGACGTCAGTAGGCGCCTGGCACTGGATCGGGTTCCAGTTGAGTAGATGCAGAACAACGACCCTGTTGGCTACGACATCTTCCTTCGTAACCTGGCTATAGCCGGCAACCCGGTGGCCTGCTTCCTCACCGGGATGGACGACATCTTCGGCAAGAACCGCAGCCCTCAGCCTCCCCTCGACGAGCTCCACCACGCTGCCAAGGACGGGCACAGAGGGGCGGCCTATGTGGTCGCCGTCTTCCTCTACAGAGCCAACAGCGGGGCCGACGTCGACGCCACTGCAATTACGTACATGAAACAGGTTGAGGGCGAGGAGCAAGGGCAGTGGCATCCGCGTTTGATCAGCAATGTGCAATCCCTAGATTTCCGGCATCGTGGGGTCAATCTGGCTTGGCAAATTAGGAGTGTCGCCCTCCGCCGTGGCCTCGGCCGGCCGACGCTGCCAACGGCGGTGGCGTGAGGCAACATTCAACATTGCGCAGGCAAAGCATTCTGTGGTACGACGCCGAGCCAGAGCGGGTTTCACATGTATTTCTGTAGTGATGAATGTAGGCTTCGTTACGAATGTAATGTCTTCTTCTGTTGTGTAAAGTATCGTCCAATCGGTTATTGATAGACAAGATTTGATTTCTCACATTTCTGAGTCGAATCCAAGGTTGCGGTGCCCTCTGCTTCCTCCTCTGTTCTATTGGAATGAACAACAGTTTGTGTGGGAAAATGAGACGAGGATTAACCATCCCGTGTCTCTAATTAGGGTGGGGCCCAGTTCTATTGGAACGAAGAACAGTTCTCATTTCTCCTTTTAATCTGTAGTCAAATTTTGCAACATGTATTTCTCCGTCGTGCTTAGTCCAAATTTGATGATTTTTTTCCTAGTTTTTTCTAAAATCCTCATCTTTTCATTAATTTCATTGTTTAGTGTATATTCCGTTTCGTGAATAATGTTTATATGCCTTATATTGTTCTTTGTAAGTCCAACATAGAAATAATATTTGTTTTCCACAACCATTAGTAATGAAACTTTACATTTCGTGATCTTAAGGTGAACACATGCTTGTGTTAAAATTTCAAATGCGTACGAGATCGAACATGTTGCAAAGTGTGGAAAACTTGTTCAAGCAACATTCTAGGAAACTATGTGAGAGATGTAGCCATCTGTACACAAGTATATTCTTCATTTATCGAAACCATTTGAATTTTTTATGACAAGTTTAGGTACCCAAATTATGTTTCCACGTAAATTTGTAGAATTTTTGGAGCAAACTAAGATGTTATAAGAATTATTATATCACAAGCATGAGATGTATATTCGAATTATAAGAATGTTAGTTATACAAGTGTGACTGTTGATATTATATTAAAATACTAAATGTCCAAATATGAATTGATGTTATTTTTAATGAATTTTGAGGTGCTGTTTTACCGACTCTAATATTTGATGGATGCGAGTTTCAGTTCTAAAAAATAGTGTCGGGCCCACGCGTCAGTGTCAGCAGTCCGGACCTACTTGCCAACGAAGGTGACGCGAGTTTACTAACCAGCGTCGACGATGACTATCCATTGTCTCCAAGATCGAGTTGATCACAGGAGGAACAGATACTGTAGGCGACGCTGATGGATCTACCCGCGTCTCTTAGATCGAGTTCATGCGACATGTATACAAAATCCAACAACCAAACTAACCAGTTCATGATCGATAAACAAACTATAAGTAGTTCATGATCGACAAACTAAGCAGTCCAACAACCTGATGAGAACAAACTGACGAACACACAATAATCACAAACACATTATTAATGGTACAGGAGTGGATCAATTAGTCGCTCGCCGCTGTCGGAGTCCCGCCGTCGTCGCCACCATCGGAGCTGTTGTCGCTACCACCGTCGGAGCCGTCGTCGTCGCCGAGGAGAGACCGCTGGACCACGGGGAGCTTCTCAAACTTTTCAGCCAACACGTGGATCCTGAAGGCGAGACCCTTGAGGTTGCGATCCTTGTTATCGTCAGGCGCCTCGATCTTGAACGCTGCGCCAACATCTCGAAGCTTCATGAACGCGCCCTGGAGCAGTTCGACGGCGAAGCTGATGTCAGCGGCCTCCGAATTCTTCTCCTTCTTCTCCTTGGGCGCTGCCGGCTCCTTCCTCCTCTCGATGGTCAACTTCCTCCGATGGCGGCTTTCGTCGTCGTTGTCATCCTCCCTTCGTCCCCGCTTCGCCGACAGGTCACTTGACGCCATGCTCTTCTCGCTCCTTGTTGGTGGTGATGGCGAGGGGGAAGAAGATGAAGCGAAAGAAACGATATGATTAGGGAGCAACCAGTCGGGTATTTATGATGACAAGACGTGAACCGTCAGGGCACCTCTCCTCCCCACGCCCCACGTCCCCCTACGGCTCGGGAACCATTTTTTGGAGCAAAACCGTCCAAAAACATGCGTCGCATTTCAATTTCGCGGGAAGGTGGTGGGGCAGGGGCAGTTGTCGGGCCCACACGTTAGCAGCCAAACCACGTCGCATTTCAAGTTCCATATTATCAGTAGCGGGTGTTTATAAATGGCCGTGTCGCATTTCAATTTCCAAACCCCGTCGCATTTCAATTTCCAGATCCCGTCGCCTTTCCATTTCCTTTACCTTCTCCTTCATGGCCGCGGTGTGCTTCATGGAGCTGCTGCCAAATAAACACACCGGCCGGAACCAGTGCACGCTTGGAACCAAGCTTGGAGAGGACATCGGCCGTGATGTTGTTGTTGCGGCAGACGTGGGGGAACTCAAGCCCCTCGAAGTGACACTCGAGCTTGCGCACCTCAGCACAGTAGGCATTCATCGTGTCCTTCTTGGCTTCGGAGTCCTTGCTTACTTGGTCGATGACGACCTTGGAATCGCCGTAGGCCATAAGGCGCTTGATCCCGAGGGAGACAGCGATCCGTAGCCCGTGGATGAGGGCCTCATACTCAGCGCCGTTGTTGGACGCCTTGTAGTGGTTCTGCAGGACGTACTTGAGGTAGTCGCCCTTGGGGGAGATGAATAGGATGCCCGCGCTGGCTCCTTGGAGGTTCAGGGAACCATCGAAGTACATTTTCCAGTGCTCAGGTCGCTCCGACGGTGGAGGCTGTTGGATCTCTGTCCACTCCGAGATGAAGTCTGCGATGACCTGGGACTTGATGGCCTGCCTGGGGCAGAACTCTAGGTCGAACTCGCCTAGCTCGATGGACCACTTGACGATGCGCCCAGTGGTGTCACGACTCCGCAGAATCTCGCCAAGGGGGAAGGCCGAGACGACCTTGACCTTGTGAGATTGGAAGTAATGCTGGAGCTTGCGGGAGGTCATGAGTAGTGCGTAGAGCATCTTCTAGGGCTAGCTGTACTTGGTCTCGCTGTCAGACAGGACCTCGCTGACATAGTATATAGGTCGCTGGACAGGGTAAGGTCACCGCTCTTCAGGTCGCTCAGCCACCAGAACGGCGCTGACCATGAGGGTGGTTGCCGAGATGTAGAGCAGTAAAGGCTCCTTAGGCGCCGGGGGCACCATCACCGGGGGTGTCGTGAGGAAGGTCTTGAGCTGCTCGAGAGCTTGGTCCGCCTCCTCGGTCCAGACGAACTTGTCTGCCTTTTTTAGCAGCTTGAAGAAGGGCAGACCGTTCTCTCTGAGCATGATAATGAATCGGCCTAAGGCCGCCATCATGCCGGTAAGCTTCAAGACATCCTTCTTGCTAGTAGGTCGCTTCATCCTGAGGATGGCATCCACCTTGGTGGGATTGGCTTCGTTGCCCTAGTTGCTGACCATGAAGCCCAGGAGCTTGCCGGACGGGACACCGAAGACGCACTTCTCTGGATTGAGTTTCCAGCGATAAGTGCGAAGGTTGGCGAAGGTCTCCGCGAGGTCAGCTATGAGCTTGTCCTCGTGGGTGGTCTTGACGACCACGTCATCGACGTAGGCTTCTACATTCTTGCTAATCTGGCTAGCAAGGCACTTCTGGATGGCCTTTTGATAGGTTGCACCCGCATTCTTAAGGCCGAAGGTCATGGCCGTATAGCAGTAGATGCCATGGGGCGTTATGAACACCATCTTGTCTTGGTCATAGACCTTCAGGGCTATCTGGTGATACCCTGAGTAGCAGTCGAGAAAGCAGAGGTGGACAGTTCCGCCTGTGGAATCCATGACCTGGTCGATGCGCGGAAGAGGGAAGGGGTCTTTAGGGCAGTGCCTGTTGAGATCGGTGTAGTTGATACACATTCTCCATTGATCGGTTTTCTTTGGTACAAGAACCGGGTTGGCGAGCCAAACCGGGTTTTTACACTCTCGGATGAATCCGGCGGCTAGGAGCTTCACTAACTCTACCCTAATGATGTCCTTGCGATCTTTCGCAAAGCGGCGAAGCTTCTGTTTGACAGGCTTGGCCGTCTTGCTTACATCCAAGGTGTGCTCAGCCAGCTCCCTTGGGACACTAAGCATATCCGATGGACTCCAAGCGAATATGTCGGCGTTATCCTAGAGGAAGCTGGTGAGCGCGAGTTCCTATTTGGGGTCGAGCCCGTCGCCGATCACCACCGTCTTCTCTGGGTCGGCAAGGCCGAGGAAGACCTTCTTCGTCGAGGGAGCCGCGTCTAGGGTGGTGTCGGTGCGCTTCTGCTCCGGGATGGGTAGGTCAACCAGATCGACTTTGTTGGCCTCCGCGACCAAGACCGTAGAGGCATCGGCGGCAGCGGAGGTTGCGACGAGGTCGAGGGCCTCCGTGTTGCACCTGAAGGAAACGATGAGGTTCCCCTTAACGGAGAGGACCCCATGTGGAGCCGACATCTTCAACACCAGGTAGGTGTAGTGCGGGATAGCCATGAATCTGGCCAGCATCGGGCGACCTAGGATCGCGTGGTAGGAGGACTTGAAGTTGGCAACCTCGAAATGGAGGTATTCCGTGCGAAAGTTTGCCTCTGTGCCAAAGGTGACGGGGAGGGAGACCCGACCCAAGGGCTTGGCTGCCTTCCCGCGGACGATGCCATAGAAGGGCTCGTCGCACTCCGTCATCTTGTCGAAGTCGAAGCCCATCTTCTTGAGGGTCTCAACAAAGATGATGTGGAGCCCGCTGCCTCCGTCGATCAGGGTCTGGGAGAGCAGGGCCCCGTCCACCATGGGCTCGACAATGAGCAGATAGGACCCGGGATCTGGGATGTGAACCCAGTGATCCTCCCTGGAGAACGTAATCGCTTGCTCAGACCAACGTAGAGGTACAATTGGCTTAGTGTGGACGAGGTGGACGTCGCGCTTGTCCTTCCTGTAGCGCCTCCTGCTGGCGCTAGACTTGATGCCACTGACGATCATGTTGATCGCATGGGTTGCGGCCTAGAAAGGCCCATTGGGGTTGCCTGATGCCGGTGGTGGGGGCAGGTTCGTCTCATCGCGAGGAGCGGCTGGAGGTGGGTTGCCGCACGGTGGTTCGCTGCGAGGTGGCTCGCGGCGATCATCATATCACTCCTTGCGGTGGTCGTCGCGCCGATCAAGCCGGTCGTCATGGCGGTAGTTGTTATTGTAGGGGCGGTTGTCGCGGCGCCGGCCGTCATTCCTGGGTCGCTTGGGGTCCGTAGGGGCACTGAAGGCCCTCTTGAACTGGGAGCACTCACGGAGAGTGTGTGTAGCTCCCTCGTGGAACCCGCAGATGCTGTCGAGTCCCATGTCGAACTCCTCCTGGTTGAAGGTCGAACCTCATCGCCCTTCGGCCGCTAGGACCTTGGAAGGTCGCTTGCGGAGTTTGTCCGCTGCAGTGCCAGATGCACCAGCGTTATCAGTGTCGAACTGATTTTGGAGCGCGTCTTCTGTGTCCATCAGCTTGTTGACGATGACCATGAGCTCCTTGACGTTGGTCGGGCCAGCCTCATGGATCTTCTCGAAGACCTTGCGATCTTTGATTCCTTTCTTGTAGCTGTCGACGATCTGGTCGTCCCTGACGCCAACGCACTCGATCCGGTTCTCGAAGAACCGGGTGTTGTAGTCGCGGAGCCGCTCCTTAGGCTTCTGTACGACCCGCCCCAGGCTGAAGGCGTTCCCAGGGTGATCGTAGCTGAGGACCAGGTGTGTCCGAAGACCAGTGGAGGGTCGCTCCTTAGTGATGAGTGATTGACAACGTTGTATGGACGGATGCTTGGCTAAGCGTGCAGGTACAGGTTGCGGCTTGACTCGTGTCGATGCAGGTGAAGAACAAGCACGAAAGGCCTTAGCCTTGGCGGCCTCTGGGTGATTGAGAGGCAAGTAGGCTTGGTTCGATGGACCTGGTGGCCGATGGGGTCAAGTGCGAGACGTGCGGTGCAAGACTGGCGGGCTAAAGTCGTGAACATGGGCCGGTGCAAGGTAGTGGATAGAGCCCGAAGCTTGCACGCGGGGTTTGTTGGTTTGCCCACAAAACCATCGGTGGACGGTTTCTTAGTTTGGGCCTCAAAACCAAGCCCGGAGGCCCGAGGCGACGGAGACGGTGATCCGGGAGCTTCGGGAAGCTTCGAGGTGGAGGGCACATGGCGTGATCGTGGGGTTTGCTTCGAGGTGAAGCGAAGCCGCGGTGGAAGCGTGTCCGTCCGATGAAGACTTGACCAAAATGCCCCTGAGGGGTTGTATCTTCATTTAAGTTGTAGGGGTAGCGTGGTCATTTACCTCCCTCCGATGGACTTCGTATAAATAGCGGAGAGGTGGATGGCATCTCTCTCTCTTGCTCCCTAGGGCTTTCTCCCCCGGTAGATTCCCCTGAACTGCTTCGTTTTCCTCTAGATTCCTTAGGCTAGACTCTTATACAGACTCTGTCCTCTGGATGTATGGAAGCATTTGGCGTCCCGTTGATCTCCTAGTCCCTTTTGATTTTCGTGTCATTTTCGGAGCTATTTTTGGGAGTTTTCGTTCTTCGCTCGATTCGTGATTTTGGAGGCGTTTTCCGTCAGATTTCTTTGAGGGGATCATGGGTGGATGCCTTGCGCATCTTTGTGTGTGATCTTGACCCCTCAAACGCCGTGGAGAGCCTTCGATTCGTGCGTTTTTGGTTGGAGCCCGAGGTCATGGTGGTGGTTCGTGTGATCCACGATTCCCGGTGATTTAGGGAGTTAGAGGCCGAGATTTTTGGGGCACAGCATCCTTGTGTGACGCTTTTCATCTCCCTAAAATCATGTCTCAAGAGCTTCAACCATTTGGGAGATCCGATGATGGAAAGGTGGAGTTGACTTCCGGAGTCGGGCGTTTTTCTGCTCTGTCTGCACCTAGCGGACGGTCCGTGAGGTCCTCGTGGACGGTCCGCGAGGCCCTGACAGCCCAGCTGTTCTTCGTGTTCTTCGTGTGTTCTTGAGCGTCTTTCGTTTGATCCGTTGAGCCGGTTGGTTTTTGATGCGCGAAGTTCGCGGATGGTCCGTACTCAAGTGCCGGACGGTCCGTGACGAGGCGGATGGTCTGCGGGTCCATCACGGACAGTCCGTTTTCTCGGTGCACTACTGGAGGTTCTGGTGGCATTTTCGGACAGTCCGCCGAGCCACCGCGGATGGTCCGCGCCCTCCTTGTGGACGGTCCGCCTGGTCCCCTCGGACGGTCCGCCAGGGACTTCGCAGTAGTGTGCAAGTCCTTCGTTTCTTGCTTTGGTGCTTCCGCTCTTTGCTCCTAGGCTTCTCTAGTGATCTTCTAGGCTTCTGTGTGTCTTGTTTGGAGCTTCCTTTGTGTGCACGGATTCGTGGAGTGGCAATCGGGGTATAGGCTGAGTTTGACCTTAGGGAAGAATTTTTATCGGCTCCCATTCACTCCCCCCTCTCTGGTCGCCCGATTCGGTCCTTCAATTGGTATCAGAGCGGGTTATGGATCTTCTTGATTCTAACCACTCTAAGATCCGAAGATGGACGATTACGGCAAGGGGTCAGGTCCTCTGCACTTCGATGGCAAGAATTACCCGATGTGGGAGAGGCGCATGGGCGCGTTTTTGCGAGGGAACAGAACTCTTATTTGGGAGGTCACTCAAAATGATCAATATGTCATCCCAGATAGTTTTCTGCTTCCAGGATCGCGGGACATGTTTGAGGCCAACAGCAAGGCCGTTGATTACTTGTTCCATGCTCTCTGTGCCTCAGAGTTTGAGCGAGTGTACGAAGAGAATGTGGCCGGAAAGATTTGGCTCAAGTTGAGAAATGCTCATGTTGGCAATGCCCAAGTGCAAGCCCGTTTGTTTTCCACTTACCGGAGAGAGTACGAGAACTTCACTCATCTCCCCGGCGAGTCGACCGATGCGATGTTCCAGCGTTTCACTAGCATTGTCAACAACATGAGGGCCAATGTGACAATGCTCCCATACACGGATCATGATCAAGCTATCAAGATTTTGCATGCCCTGGATAGGTCTGTGTGGAGTGCCAAGGTCGAGGCCATTGAGGAGTCGAGCGTGTATGATACACTGACTTTGGATGAGCTATTTTCCAAGCTCAAGTCTTCTGAGGTTGATCGTGGCTTGAGAGCCAAGAGCGAGAGCCCCACTGATCCTCATAGTTTGGCTCTTGTCTTCGGGTCAAGGTCTAACGCTAACACCGGTGGTTTCGCTTTGTCTTGTCTTGTGTGTTTGCCAGATGAGGACTTCGAGGTGCTGAGTGAGGATGATCCCGCTTTGTTGAGCAAGAGGTTTGGGCGGATGTACGAGAACCACAAGAATGCAAGGTGGAGCTCGGGGATATGCTATCGGTGCGAGAAGCACGGGCACTTCATCGCCGAATGCCCTCAAGCCATGGAGATCAAGAACGACTACAAGGGCAAGCCCAAGCACAACTACAGCAACCACCGCTCCCGGAACGACTACAAGGACAAGCACAAGGACAAGGGCGAGAGAAGGCACAAGTAGGGTGGTGGCCACAAGAGGAAGACCGCTCGAGCGATGGTGGCCGGAGCGAGCGACATCGACTCGACATCAAGTGATGCTTCATCCGACTCAAGCAGCGAGGAAGAGCAAGAGAAGTGCAAGGACAAGCGGCACACGGGCAAGAACTTCATCGGCCTAAGCTTCGTCGCGCAAGGAGGCTTTTGCAGCATGGCGCACTCCAAGAAGGGTGGGAAGCATAGCTCGGATTCGAACTCTGATTCTGATGACGAGGTACGACAAGATCCCAACTTCTTGATAGAGGAGAATGCTAGGCTCAATGAGTTGCTTGATAACCGTGATGATGTGCTTAGAAAGACCAACAAGGAGAAGAAGGAATTTAGGTCTCTGTTGGGTGATGCTAAGGACAAGGTAGCTGAGCTTGAATCCTTGCTTGTGGATGCTAGAAATGAGATAGCTGCTTTGAAATCTGCTCATGTTGTGTCTGATGAGATGGATTGTGGTGATTGCTCAGTTTTTTTGCTGATTTGACTGCTCTCAAGGAGAAGCATGCCTCTACTTTTGAGGAACTAGATGTGGTTAGGATTGAATGTGATGAGTTGTGAGAGCCAGGTGTGGTTCGAGGACCGGTGGATGGTCGCTTCCTGGTGTGATGAGTGATTGACAACGTGGTGTGGACTGATTCTTGGCTAAGTATTGCAGGTGCAGGTTGCGGCTTGACTGGTGCAGGTGCAGGTGAAGAACAAGCGTGAAAGGTCGTTGCCGGTGAGGCCTCCAGGTGTGGAGAAGACAAGTAGGCTTGGTTCGAGGGACCCGGTGGCCAGCGGGGTCAAGTGCGGGCCGCATGGTGGCAAGAACGGCAAGATGAAGTCATGGACGGTTTCTTGGTTGAGCCTCAAAACCAAGGTCGAGCCGGGACTACGTGGGAGCCGAGTCATGAGTGGTGATTGGCGGAGGCTACACCGAGTTCGCGGGGTTTCCGGTGGTTCACCAGAAAACCACTGGGTTCCTTGGTTGATCCACAAAGCCAAGACCGAAGAACCGAAGACGGAGGTGCAGCAGCTCCAGACCGGTCTGACCGGTGGGTCTGACCGGTCTGACCGGTGGGTACCGGTCTGACCGGTGAGGAGCACCGGTCTGAACGGTGTGCGACGACGCAGTCCGGAATCTTCGAAGCGGAGGACACGCGTCGGGATCGCAAGGCTTGCGTCGAGGCTAAGCTAGTTTGCGGTTGCTGGGCATCCGTCCGATGGTGCGAAGACAAAGACTTCCAATTTCGCCCTCGAGGGGCATGTATCCCTAGTTAGCTCGTAAGGGTATTTTAGTCTTTCGGTTGCCTCCATATAACCCAAGTGGTGAGAGGATGGCAGCCATCTCTTGGAACCCTAGCTCATTTGGTTTTCCTATTTTCCTTCCTATTTTCTTAGGATTTTCGTAGGACTAGCTTGAGAGCTTCATGGTGAGATCTTGTGAGAACCTTGTATGAACCTCTTTGGTATGTATAGATGATTCGGCGTGGTTCCTCAAGGCTTGGATGTGTCTTTCCCGTTTCTCCTTTTTGGTGATTTTCGGAGCCATTTCTTGGCGATTTTCTTGGAGCGATTTCGAGGCCTTTCTCTTTGGGATTTGGTGGGGGATGTATGCATGAACCCTTCGTGGTTCTTTACCTTATGATTCCCCTTCCAAATCCGTGAGCAAAGGGGCTCGATTTTGGGGTTTTCGTGGCTCTAGGGTTAGAGGCGTTCTTGGTGGGATTTCTTCGATTCCTCTTGATTTGACAAGTTTTGGTGGACCAAATCTTGGCTATAGAGTACCCATGAGGTGTTCCTACTATCCCCAAAGTCTTGTGCAAAACCGTGGAGCGGATCGGGAGATCGGGAGTTGGATTTGGAGGAGTTGACTCGCGGGCGCTGTTCATCCCGAGCTGCCCAGGCACGACCGGTCTGACCGGTGCTCTTGACCGGTCTGACCGGTGCTAGCCCTTGGTGGGTTTTTGTCTCGGGGAACAACCTTGTCCGTGTGGTTTTGTCCCGTGGTCCTGCTGATCAGTTCTTGGAGTGTTTGGAGTTGTTTTGCTAGGATTTGTGAGGGGTTCTTCTTTCCTCACAGGTTGTGTTTCGTGGTGGTTTTTGTTCCAGGGCCTAGAGGATTCACTGAGGCTTCCTGGAACGTTTGCTGTGCGGTTGTTGTAGCCACCGGCCTGACCGGCTCTGTCCACCGGTCTGACCGGTGTCACCGGTCTGACCGGCGCAGGCCATCGGTCTGACCGGTGTAGCACAGGCAGCAAGCCGTGCAAGTTTCCGCTGTGTGTTTTGGTGAGTTTTGGCTAGGAAGGTTGAGTGTTGGTTCCTAGGACCAGTAGCACTCCAGTGGCTGCGTGGTCTTGACCAACTTGGGTAGTTGGGTCGGAGACGTGAGTTGGAAGCTGTGTTCGTCTTGTTGGAGTTCTCATCTCCTTCGAGAAGAATTTTTATCGGCTCCCATTCACTCCCCCCCTCTCTGGTTCGCCTAATCGGTCCTTCAATTGGTATCAGAGCGGGTTCGGGTCTTTATTGACTCTTACCAGTCTAAGATCCAAAGATGGCGTACCAGGAACGGGGTTCGGGTCCTCCGCACTTCGATGGGAAGAACTACCAGATGTGGCAAAGGCGGATGGCGGCGTTCCTCCGCGGAAAGGGTCAGATCCTTTGGGATGTCACGGTGAACACAGCTTATGTTCATCCGATGAACTTCCTTGCTCCAGGATCGAGGGATATGTTCGAAGCCAACAACAAGGCTGTCGACTACTTGTTTCGTGCTCTGTGTCAGCCTGAATTCGATCGGGTTCAGACAGAGGACTTAGCTTGTAGGATTTGGGAGCAGTTGAAGGATGCTCATGCTGGGAATGCTCAGGTTCAGGCTCGGATGTACGCAACTTACCGGAGAGAGTACGAGAACTTCACTCATCTCCCCGGCGAGTCCGTCGATGCCCTTTTCCAGTGATTTACGGTCGTTGTGAACAACATGAGAGCCAATGTGGACGTCCTCCCATACAATGATCATGATAGAGCCGTGAAGCTCTTGCACTCGTTGGATCGTACCGTATGGGACGGGAAGTTTGAGGCTATTGTTGAGTCCGAGAAGTATGACACCTTGACGGTGAACGAGCTGTTCTCGAAGCTCAAGTCGGCTGAGTTGGACCGTGGTATGACAGCCAAGATCGAGAGCCCGACTGATTCTCATAGTCTCGCTCTCGTTAGTGGCAAAGGAGCTAAGTCTAACGCTAACGCATCCTCCAGGATGTACTCTCTATCTTCTTTGATGTCTTTGCCAGATGAGGAGTTCGACGTGCTTGGAGAGGACGAGCTGGCGTTGCTGACCAGGCGGTTCGAGAGGCTGCACGAGAACCGGGTGAACACGAGGAGGACAGCACGGACGTGCTTTCAGTGCGGCAAGCTAGGTCACTTCGTTGCCGACTGCCCGGAGAAGACGGAGAACAAGGACGGCTACAAGGACGGCTACAGGCACCGATCGAGCAAGGATGGCAAGTACCGATCGAGGCGCGATCACAAGCACAAGAACAAGCACAAGGACGAGCGACGGTCGAGGAAGAAGGATGGCCGCGGCAGGAAGGCCCGAGCAATGATCGGAGCGAGCGACGTCGACTCCAGCTCCGCCTACTCTTCCTCAAGCTCGAGTAGCAGTGAAGATGAAGGTGATCGGCGCAAGAACAAGAAGTCATCCAGGAACTTGAGCGGGTTGAGCTGCTTCGCGAGAGATGGCTTCTGCGGCATGGCCCGTAGCTCCGGCAGCAAGAAGAGCCACCAGAGTGACTCGGACTCTGACTCCGAGGATGAGGTATGTGATGAGCTCTCTTCTTTGCGCAAGGAGAATGATGAGTTGGTTGACTTGCTTGATAACCGCGATCACATGCTTAGAGAGGCCAAGAAGATGAGGAAAGAGCTTAGGGCCTCACTAGAAGATGCTAGGAACCGTGTGGCTGAGCTAGAAACCCAGAACCTAGATGCTAAGCTTGAGATTGATTCGCTTAAGGCTTCTCCTGTGGTTTCTGATGAGATTGATTGCTGTGATTGCTCTGTGTACCTAGCTGATCTTACTGCTCTTAAGGATAAGCATGCTTCTACTTGTGATGAACTAGATATGCTTAGGGTTGAAGTGGCTGAGCTTAAGTCTAGACCTGCTTTGCTAGGTGCTTGCACTTCTTGCCCTGTTTTGCATGGAAAGATTGATGAGATGCATGCTTACACTGTTTCGCTTGAGGCTAAGTTGAAAGAGCCTATTCCCACTTCTTGCTCTACTTGTGAATTGCATGCGGTTAAGAATTTGGAGCTTGCACATTATGTTGATCGCCTGCAGGATGAAAATGATGAGCTGAGAAAATGTATGAGCTGGTTGTCGGGTCAGGAGCCTCAGCTCGGTATCATGATAGCGGCTTTCAAACGCTATGATGGTCAGGCACTTGGGGCTGACAAGCTTGGAGAGAACCGTGGTGAGGGAGCTGAGAGAGTTGGAGAGATTCCTATCCCACCACCAAACAGACACAAGAACAAGTTTGAGCCCAAGCCCAACCATCTCAGAAACAAACTTGACACTACTCCAGATCCACCCATATTCCCTCACCCAACAAATGATTTTCAGAAACCGGTGAAGTTTGTGAGCCCAAAGGGAGGTGAGGAAGGAGAGAAGAAGGGTGAGAAGCCGAGTGGGCAGCCCCAACCCAAGCCTAAGCCTAAGCCACAGCCCATAAAGTTCCATTGTGGGTATTGTGGGAGAGATGGTCACAAGGATGAGTTTTGCTTCAAGAGGAAGCGTGAGGAGAGAATGGCTAGAGAGTGGGCTAACAGGGACAGGTACCACCCCTCTAATGGTGTACCTGAGCCTCGTATGCAGATGCCCAGGGCCAAGGCAATTGTGAGGACGGTTCCGGCTTGGGGAGACCGGAAGGCTGCAGGTGTTGCTGCTGGCCGAGCCACACCGGTCAGACCGGTGTACTACACCGGTCAGACCGGTGCAGGTCTGGGCAGACAGCGAGTCGGATTTCGTGCTCGTGAGGATGCTCGGTTTGGTTCTGGAGGTCGTGGTTCTGGTGGTTGGTCTGGAAAGTTTGCAGGTGGTCAGTTTGCTAGGCGTTCTCCACCTCGTGCTCAATACGAGGGTGAGAAGAGTCGTAGCTTTGAGATGGAGCGGAGGTACGATCCATGGTTTCCCTTTCGTGGTTTTCGTCCTCCTCCAGCTAGAGAGGGTTGGTTCCCTCGTGGTGGTTACCGTGGTGGTAGCTTTGATAGGCGTGATGATTTGGTTTGTGCTAACCCCACTTTGGAGCAAATGGCTCGGCACTGGTTTTACTCTTTTGGTACTAACCCCAGTGCTGAGTCGTTTGTTCACTCACGTGCTCGCTTTTGAATTTCAGGTGGGAGACTTGAAGAACATTTGGTTGATTGACTCCGGTTGCTCGAGGCATATGACCGGAGACAAGGGGTGGTTCTCAAGTCTCGTCCCGGTGGTGACAAAGAAGTACATCACCTTTGGGGACAATGGGCGAGGGCGTGTGCTGTCAGAAGGTGAGATTAAGGTAAGTGACAAGATCACTCTCAGGCGTGTTGCTCTTGTTCAATCGCTTGGATACAATTTGCTTTCTGTGTCCTAGTTGTTGGATGAGGGTTTTGAGGTGTTGTTTCGGCCTGGTGGTTCTCGGATTTTAGATTCTCGGGGGGATCTTGTTTGCATGGTCGTTCCCGAGGGTCAAGTGTTCCGAGCTGATTTTTCTTAGTCTTCTGGTGTGGAGCGTTGCTTCTTGGCTGGTTCTTCGAGTGAGTTGTGGAAGTGGCATAGGAAGTTGGGTCACTTGAGCTTTGACCTTTTGTCTCGCTTGAGTAAACTCAATTTGGTCCGAGGATTGCCACGATTGAGGTTTGAGAAAGAGTTGGTTTGTGCGCCGTGTAGGCATGCCAAGATGGTAGCCTCTTCTCACCCGCCTCTCACCGATGTGATGACTGAGCGTCCATGCGAGCTGCTCCATATGGACCTTGTTGGCCCAGCTCGTGTGCGATCTGCGGGTGGGAAGTGGTATGTCCTTGTTGTGGTGGACGACTACTCTCGGTATGCGTGGGTGTTCTTTCTTGAGGAGAAGGGGGAGACGTTTGGTTTTGTTCGAGATCTTGTCTTGAGGTTAAGAAACGAGAGGCACGGAGATGCCATACGAGCGATCCGCAGTGACAATGGCTCGGAATTCAAAAACTCTCGCTTCGAAACCTTTTGCCATGACTTGGGTCTTGAACATCAGTTTTCGAGTCCGTATATGCCTCCCCAGAATGGCGTGGTGGAAAGGAAAAACAGGACCCTGTGCGAGATGGCTCGGACGATGCTCGACGAGCATAGGACTCCGAGAAGGTTCTGGGCTGAGGCGGTCAATACCGCGTGCCATGTGTCGAACAGGATCTACCTCAGGGTTCACAAGAAGAAAACCTGTTACGAGTTGATGCACGGTCGCACACCCAAGGTGAGTCACTTCCATGTCTTTGGTTGTAAATGCTTCATTCTGAAGAAAGGGAAGAAGTTGGACAAGTTCGAGGCTAGGTCTGTCGATGGTATTTTCTTTGGTTATGCATCTCATTCTAGAGCATTTCGTGTGCTCAATCTTGAAACTAACCAAATCGTGGAGACTTGCGAGGTAACCTTCGACGAGACACAGCCACGTAGTCAGCTTGTTTTTGAGTGTGCAGGTGACGACGAACTTGGCGAGGAGATCTTTCAGGAGGAGGAGCATGAACATGGAGATGATGAAGATGGCGGTGTGATGCCCGCGGCTGAACATGTACCTACTACTTCGACGACGATCGAGAATGGACCCTCTCCCACACCTACAACGACAAACCCAGATCAAGGCGAAGCTGCTGTTGAGGGGGAGGTAGCATCAAGGCGAGAACCTCCCCGACGAGTGCAAGTGGATCACCCAGCTTCGAGAATCATCGGCGACATGAATGAACATACTACACGGTCGAGGGTTCGGAACAATTCTCATTTCGCTCATGCTGCTTTTGTTGCCACTTTTGAGCCCAAAGACATTGGACATGCGTTATCTGATCATAATTGGGTTAACTCGATGCATGAGGAGTTGGAGAATTTTGAGAGGAACCAAGTTTGGGTG
This sequence comes from Cenchrus fungigraminus, assembly GCA_036936925.1. Taxonomy (NCBI): domain Eukaryota; kingdom Viridiplantae; phylum Streptophyta; class Magnoliopsida; order Poales; family Poaceae; genus Cenchrus; species Cenchrus fungigraminus. The sequence continues at coordinate 131,479,012 of CM072779.1, forward strand.
TTGGTTGACCCTCCCCCGGGGTGTAAGCCGATTGGGACAAAATGGGTGTGGAAAAATAAAGAGGGAGAGAAAGGAGAAGTGGTGAGGAACAAGTCGAGACTTGTTGCTCAGGGGTACAGTCAGAAAGAGGGGATCGACTACGAGGAGACTTTCACTCCTGTAGCTCGTTTGGAGGCGATCAGGATCCTTCTAGCCTTTTCCGTGGCTAAAGGGTTCAAGTTGTACCAGATGGATGTGAAGAGTGCTTTTCTGAACGGTGTATTGGAGGAAGAGGTGTTTGTGAGGCAACCACCGGGGTTTGAGAGTGAGAAGTATCCTCACCGGGTATACAAGTTGAGGAAGGCGCTGTATGGGTTGAAGCAGGCGCCTAGAGCTTGGTATGGTAGGTTGAGGGGGTTCCTGTTTGAGAGAGGGTTTGAGATGGGGAAGGTCGACCAGACCTTGTTTCTCCTCAGGCAGGACAGAGATATCCTGATTGTGCAGGTATACGTGGATGATATTGTCTTTGGTGGCTCGTCTAACTCTCTTGTTGCAAGGTTTGCAGAAGACATGAGCAGGGAATTTGAGATGAGCATGATGGGTGAGTTGCAGTTCTTCCTCGGGCTACAAATCAAGCAATCAAAGGAAGGAACATTTGTGCACCAAGCTAAGTACACCAAGGACATTGTGAGGAAGTTCAAGATGGAGGACTCCAAGGCCATGGCGACGCCTATGAGTACGACTACAGTTCTTGATGCGGACGAGGAAGGTGAACACGTGGACCAGAAGGAGTACCGGAGCATGATCGGGTCACTCCTCTACTTGACGGCGACGAGGCCGGACATTCAATTCTCGGTGTGTCTGTGCGCTCGTTTTCAAGCTTCTCCGAGGACTTCGCATCGGCAAGCAGTCAAGCGCATTTTCAGGTATTTACGACACACTCCCGACTTCGGCCTTTGGTACTCTGCGTCTTCTTCTTTGGCGGTTCATGGATTTTCAGACGCGGATTTTGCCGGGTGTCGGTTGGATAGGAAGTCCACTTCTGGGACTTGCCAGTTCTTGGGTTCTTCTTTGGTATCTTGGTCTTCCCGCAAACAGTCGAGTGTTGCTCAATCCACCACCGAGGCAGAGTATGTGGCCGCAGCTAGTTGTTGCTCTCAGCTCCTTTGGATCACATACACCATGAGTGACTTTGGTGAGGAGTATACCCATGTCCCACTTCAATGTGATAGCACTAGTGCCATAAGCGTTGCAAAGAACCCAGTGCTCCATTCCAAAACCAAGCACATAGAAGTGAGGTATCATTTTCTGAGAGACAACGTAGAGAAAGGGAAGATAGCTTTGATCCATGTACCCACACATGAACAACTAGCCGATATTTTCACCAAACCCCTAGATCAAGCAACTTTCACTCGTTTGCGGGGGGAGCTTGGTGTTTGTTTGATTTCTTGAGTTGGCGTGTGGGAGCTCTTTTGTAGCATATGTATAGCTTTCCTTTGTGCATTTCTTGCATTTGGCATGGCATATGTAGCATGATGTATAGGCATCTTTGTATCTTAGGTTGCATGCATTTTGTATCATATGCATTGCTTAGGAAAGGCTTCTCCTATACACATTGTTCACCATGGAATGACATATATGTCTTTGTGAGCTAATTTGGTAAGCTATGGTTAGTTTGGCTTAGCTCTTGATAATCTTGGTTTGTATCCATGGTTGATGGCTATGTTTTTGAAAAATTTCATATATATGCTCTCTTGTGAGTAAATGCCTTTACATGATCTTGACATGTTTTAGTGGCTTGGCTATGCTTAATTTGTGGTTGGATAGCTTATTTTGATCATATGGGGCCAAAGGCTCATTTGCCATCATGAATGTTTAGCCCCCATGCTTCATCTTGTGGAGGGGCATAAGTTCCTTTTTGTCGCAAAGACATTTCATGTACCAATTATAAATCTGAAAATGAAATGTAAATTGCTTGAAAAATGTGCTCCCATGTCATATGTGCTAATTTTAATTTGCTTTGGGTGCTAAATCGTTGCATGATGCCTACCAATGAGAAGTCTCATATATAGAAGTAGGCACATGGCTCGGTGGCTTTGACATGACATGAGGTGCTTGTGGGTGTTTATGATGGTCTTATGCTTAGAATGGTTGTCCTAGCATGAAGTTTGTGTGGCTTTGCCATTTTGACATGTTTTGCTCATATTTAGGACTTTGCTCATGAGAGGGTGATTTTTCGCAAAATTGCTAAATTCTATCTTAGCTTCGCCCAATGGTTGTGAAACTTGGTGATCATGAAGTTTATGTCTTTACGAAGCTATAGAGTATCTAACTTGCTCGTTTGGACATGTGTAGCATCCTATGTTGAATTTTGTCTATTTGAGAAGCTCTAGGTTGCTTTTTTTTTTTGCATTTTTGGCTTGATTCATGCATTGTCAACAAGGGGGAGAAGTTTGAGCATGTTTTGGCCTACTGAATGCTTTTGGAAGGTTTTCAGGTGGTTTCGAGCTATTTTTGGGCTCTGTTGTGCACCGGTCTGACCGGTTGAGGTCACCGGTCTGACCGGTCAGAGTGCTGGTCCTGTTCACATGTTGCCCACCGGTCTGACCGGTGGTGTCAACCGGTCTGACCGGTCAGAGCTGAGCTGTTGCAGCTACTCTGTTTTGTGAAGTGGTTCGCATGCATTTGTCCAGGGGGAGTTGCATCGGTTCAGGGGGAGCTTGCATGTGTGCAGGGGGAGCTCTTTGTGGTTTTCGAGCTTTGGTTTGATGGTTTGTGCTCTTTGCTTGAGCATGTTTTGTCTCGGATGTGTCGAGCCGTTGCCCTTGCCTAAGGGGTCCGAGACTTGTCTTCTTCAAGTGATCTTGCTCTTTGCCTTTTGTTTGGCTTTCGATCGCTTGTTGGAGTTTCTTTTAGTCGTTTCTTTTCTTTTCCTTTTCTCTTGGTTACCAAAACGTGTGTGTTGTCAATGCACTCATCAAGGGGGAGATTGAGAGCCAGGTGTGGTTCGAGGACCGGTGGATGGTCGCTTCCTGGTGTGATGAGTGATTGACAACGTGGTGTGGACTGATTCTTGGCTAAGTATTGCAGGTGCAGGTTGCGGCTTGACTGGTGCAGGTGCAGGTGAAGAACAAGCGTGAAAGGTCGTTGCCGGTGAGGCCTCCAGGTGTGGAGAAGACAAGTAGGCTTGGTTCGAGGGACCCGGTGGCCAGCGGGGTCAAGTGCGGGCCGCATGGTGGCAAGAACGGCAAGATGAAGTCATGGACGGTTTCTTGGTTGAGCCTCAAAACCAAGGTCGAGCCGGGACTACGTGGGAGCCGAGTCATGAGTGGTGATTGGCGGAGGCTACACCGAGTTCGCGGTGTTTCCGGTGGTTCACCAGAAAACCACTGGGTTCCTTGGTTGATCCACAAAGCCAAGACCGAAGAACCGAAGACGGAGGTGCAGCAGCTCCAGACCGGTCTGACCGGTGGGTCTGACCGGTCTGACCGGTGGGTACCGGTCTGACCGGTGAGGAGCACCGGTCTGAACGGTGTGCGATGACGCAGTCCGGAATCTTCGAAGCGGAGGACACGCGTCGGGATCGCAAGGCTTGCGTCGAGGCTAAGCAAGTTTGCGGTTGCTGGGCATCCGTCCGATGGTGCGAAGACAAAGACTTCCAATTTCGCCCTCGAGGGGCATGTATCCCTAGTTAGCTAGTAAGGGTATTTTAGTCTTTCGGTTGCCTCCATATAACCCAAGTGGTGAGAGGATGGCAGCCATCTCTTGGAACCCTAGCTCATTTGGTTTTCCTATTTTCCTTCCTATTTTCTTAGGATTTTCGTAGGACTAGCTTGAGAGCTTCATGGTGAGATCTTGTGAGAGGGAAGGATGATCGGGCGGCAAGCTAGACCTTGTATGAACCTCTTTGGTATGTATAGATGATTCGGCGTGGTTCCTCAAGGCTTGGATGTGTCTTTCCCGTTTCTCCTTTTTGGTGATTTTCGGAGCCATTTCTTGGCGATTTTCTTGGAGCGATTTCGAGGCCTTTCTCTTTGGGATTTGGTGGGGGATGTATGCATGAACCCTTCGTGGTTCTTTACCTTTTGATTCCCCTTCCAAATCCGTGAGCAAAGGGGCTCGATTTTGGGATTTTCGTGGCTCTAGGGTTAGAGGCGTTCTTGGTGGGATTTCTTCGATTCCTCTTGATTTGACAAGTTTTGGTGGACCAAATCTTGGCTATGGAGTACCCATGAGGTGTTCCTACTATCCCCAAAGTCTTGTGCAAAACCGTGGAGCGGATCGGGAGATCGGGAGTTGGATTTGGAGGAGTTGACTCGCGGGCGCTGTTCATCCCGAGCTGCCCAGGCACGACCGGTCTGACCGGTGCTCTTGACCGGTCTGACCGGTGCTAGCCCTTGGTGGGTTTTTGTCTCGGGGAACAACCTTGTCCGTGTGGTTTTGTCCCGTGGTCCTGCTGATCAGTTCTTGGAGTGTTTGGAGTTGTTTTGCTAGGATTTGTGAGGGGTTCTTCTTCCTCACAGGTTGTGTTTCGTGGTGGTTTTTGTTCCAGGGCCTAGAGGATTCACTGAGGCTTCCTGGAACGTTTGCTGTGCGGTTGTTGTAGCCACCGGCCTGACCGGCTCTGTCCACCGGTCTGACCGGTGTCACCGGTTTGACCGGCGCAGGCCATCGGTCTGACCGGTGTAGCACAGGCAGCAAGCCGTGCAAGTTTCCGCTGTGTGTTTTGGTGAGTTTTGGCTAGGAAGGTTGAGTGTTGGTTCCTAGGACCAGTAGCACTCCAGTGGCTGCGTGGTCTTGACCAACTTGGGTAGTTGGGTCGGAGACGTGAGTTGGAAGCTGTGTTCGTCTTGTTGGAGTTCTCATCTCCTTCGAAAAGAATTTTTATCGGCTCCCATTCACTCCCCCCCTCTCTGGTTCGCCTAATCGGTCCTTCAAGTTGAAGTCTAGGCCAGCTTTACTAGGTGCTTGTACCTCATGTCCTATTTTGCATGCTAGGCTAGATGAATATCACACTAGGATTGTCTCTCTTGAGGTGGCATTGAAAGCTCCTCTTCCTACATCATGTTCAACCTGTGAAATGCATGCTTTGAAAAATATGGAACTTGCAAACTGTGTTGATCGTCTGCAGGATGAAAATGATAAACTAAGAAAAATGATGGGGTGGTTGTCTGGGCATGAGCCACAAATGAGTATGATGTTGGCTCAGTTCAAGAGGTTTGATGGTCATGCGTTGGGGGCTGACAAGTGTGGTGAGAAGAGTGGTGAGGGAGAAGAGAAAGCCGAAGAGATCCCCATTCCACCACATACCACACCGATGAACAAATTTGCACCCAAACCAAACCACCTCCGAAACAAGCTAGACACAACACCTGATCCACCAGTATTCCCCCACAAAGCTGAGAACTACCAAAAACCCATCAAGTTTGTGAGCACCCAGGGGAGTGTCTTTTAGGGGAAGTCAGGAGAGAAAGTTGGAGAGAAGCTTGTAGAGAAGCCACGGCCTAAGCCAGTGCCAATCCACTTCCATTGTGAGTATTGTGGGAGGGATGGGCATGAGGATGAGTTCTATTTCCAGAGGAAGAGGGATGAGAGGTTTGCTAGGGAGATGGCAAACAAGGACAGGTACCACCTTGCTCGTGGTGTGCCTGAGCCTCGTAGAGGGCCTCTACCTAGGGGTGATGTGTTTGTGAGGACATTTCCCACTCGTGGAGGTGGAGGTAGAGGTGTGTTCCCTCAGAGAGATAAGCGTGTTGGGTTTGGGCGTGGTGAGTTGGCTTGACATGCTCCATCTCATGACCGTTACGAGTTTGGGAGGCACGATCGGAGCTTTGGGTCTCAGATGGACTACGGGCCACGTTTTCCTCCTCGTGGTGCGTACTCCTCCGGTGAGACGTGACATGTCCTTTGGTGGTAGGTGTCAGAGGGCTCTGCCTCGGGGTGTTGGTAGAATGGACTTTGCTAACCCTTCTTTTCAGCAAATGGCTCGACACTGGTTTGACTCTTTTGGAACTAACCCCTGTGTTGAGTCGCTTGCTCAATCTCGTTCTCGTTTTTGATTGCAGGTGGGAGGTTTGGAGAACTTTTGATTGATCGACTCTGGTTGCTCAAGACACATGACCGGAGATCGTGGGTGGTTCTCCAGCCTCACCCCGGTGAGTACGAGGGAGTACATCACTTTCGGGGACAATGGGAGAGGACGAGTGCTTGCGGAAGGTATGGTGAAGGTGAGTAGCAAGGTGACCTTAAGAAGTGTGGCCCTGGTCAAGTCACTTGGTTTTAACCTATTGTCAGTATCTTAGTTACTGGACGAAGGTTTTGAGGTTCGTTTTAAGTCGGGTGCTTCTTGTGTGCTTGATTCTCGAGGCGATCTTGTCTGTACGATCGTCCCCGAGGGCCAAATCTTTCGTGCTGATTTTTCCCAGTCTGTTGGTCCTCCTCGATGCTTTGTTGCTGGCAATACGGCCGAGCTTTGGAAATGGCATAGGAGGTTTGGACACTTGAGCTTTGAGTTGCTTTCCCGCTTGAGTGGTCTTGATCTTGTCTGAGGATTGCCTAAGTTGAAATTCAAGAAGGATTTGGTTTGTGCTTCTTGTCGGCAGGGAAAGATGGTTGCTGCGTCTCACACCCCTCTGACTGCGGTCATGACCGAGCGACCTTGTGAGCTGTTGCACATGGATTTGGTTGGGCCAGCTCGTGTTCGCTCTGCTGGTGGGAAGTGGTATGTTCTTGTGGTTGTTGATGATTTTCGATGTACTCTTGGGTTTTCTTTTTGGAGGATAAGAGTGAGACATTTGGCTTTGTTCGAGACTTGATCTTGAGGTTGAAGAATGAGAGACATGGTGATGCCATTCGAGCTATACGCAGTGACAATGGCACAGAGTTTAAGAACTCTCATTTTGATGCCTTTGGCAGTGATCTTGGTCTTGATCGTCAGTACTCTTCTCCATACGTCGCTTGCCAGAATGACGTTGTGGAGAGGAAGAACCGGACCCTTTGTGAGATGGCCAGGACGATGCTTGATGAGCAAAGGACTCCTAGGCGTTTCTTGGCCGAGGCGGTCAATACCGCTTGCTATTTCTCAAATCGCATCTTCCTTTGTGCTTTCAAGAAGAAGACCTCTTATGAGCTGATGCTTGGCCGACAACCCAAGGTGAGTCACTTTAGAGGTTTCGGATGCAAGTGTTTCATTCTGAAGAAGTGCAAGTTGGATAAGTTCGAGTCTAGATGTTCGAATGGTATCTTTCTTTGTTATGCTATTCATTCTAGAGTATATCGTGTGCTCAACCTTGACACTAACCGAATCATGGAGACTTGTGAGGTTACCTTCGACGAGACACAGCCATGTAGCTCTTCTGCTTTTGAGTGTGCAGGTGACGAGGAGATTGGTGCCAGAATCTTTGAGGATGAGAAGGATGGAGATGGAGACGAGGATGATGATGATGGTGGTGCTCCCGCGGCTGATCGTGTACACTCTACTTCCACTACTACGATGACGATCGAGGACAGACCATCCCCTACACCCACTACGACTGAGACAGTTCGAGTGGAGGCTACTGCTGAGGGGGAGGTAGTGTCCAGGCGTGTACAGATCGACCACCCACCGACGACGATCATAGGTGATATCCATGAACACACTACACAGTCGATGTCAAGGAACACTTCTCATTTTGCTCATTCTGCTTTTGTCGTGTCGTTTGAGCCCAAAGATATTCGACACGCTTTGTCTGACGAGAATTGGGTGAATTCCATGCATGAGGAGTTGGAGAACTTTGAGAGAAACCAAGTTTGGGTGTTAGTCGATCCACCACCAAATTGCCGTCCCATAGGAACCAAGTCGGTGTGGAAGAACAAAGAGGGTGAGAATGGGATGGTTGTGAGAAACAAGTCGAGGTTGGTGGTGCAGGGTTTCAACCAGAAGGAGGGGATAGATTATGAGGAGACATTTGCTCCTGTGGCTCGTTTGGAGGCAATTAGGATCCTTCTAGCCTTTGTCGTGGCTAAAGGGTTCAAGTTGTACCAAATGGATGTCAATAGTGCTTTCTTGAATGGGGTGATAGAGGAAGAAGTGTATGTAAGGCAACCCCCGGGGTTTGAGAGCGAGAAATACCCACACCGTGTATACAAACTCCAGAAAGCGTTATATGGGTTGAAACAGGCACCGAGAGCTTGGTATGGCAGGTTGAGAGGGTTTCTGCTGAGTAAAGGGTTTGTGATGGGCACAGTTGATAAGACCCTGTTTCTCCTTAAGCATGGGAATGACCTTTTGATTGTTCAGATATACGTGGATGACATAATCTTTGGTGGCTCTTCTCATGATCTTGTTGGCAGATTTGCATATGACATGAGCAGGGAATTTGAGATGTCCATGATGGGCGAGCTGCAATTTTTCTTGGGCCTCCAGATCAAGCAGTGCAAGGACGGGACATTTGTACATCAGGCGAAGTACACTAGGGACATGGTTAAGAAGTTTGGCATGAACGACTCCAAGCCGCTGACTACACCGATGAGTACCACTACGGCTTTGGACGCGGATGAGGATGGCGAACCCGTGGACCAGAAGGAGTATCAGAGCATGATCTGCTCCCTCCTCTACTTGACGGAGATGAGGCCGGACATACAGTTCAGTGTGTGTCTGTGCGCTCGTTTTCAGGCTTCACCGAGGACTTCACATCGGCAGGCCGTCAAGCGGATTTTCATGTACTTGAACTACACTCCTGAGTTTGGTCTTTGGTATTCTACCTCCTCGACACTCAGACTTCACGGTTACTCCGATGCTGATTTTGCTGAGTGTTGATTGGACCGCAAGTCTACCTCTGGGTGTTATTAGTTCCTTGGTTCTTCTTTGGTATCTTGGTCATCTCGCAAGCAATCCAGTGTAGCCCAGTCCACTACAGAGGCCGAGTATGTAGCTGCTGCTAGTTGTTGTTCCCAGCTGCTTTGGATGACCTATACCATGAGTGATTTTGGAGAGGAGTGCTCCCAGGTTCCACTTTTCTGTGATAGCACCAGTGCCATAAGCGTAGCCAAAAATCCTATCCTCCACTCCAAAACGAAACACATAGAAGTGAGGTACCACTTCCTGAGGGACAATGTTGAGAAAGGGAAACATATCCTTGTCCTATGTCCCTACCCAAGATCAGCTAGCTGACATTTTCACCAAGCCGCTTGATCAAGTCACTTTCACTCGCTTGCGGGGTGAACTTGGTGTTTGCTTTCCTTTCTAGCTGAGTCTTGGAGCTTCTCATGTATATATGTGCCATATGTTCATTTTGTTGCATTGCATTCATGCATTTTACTTTCTGTACAAAACCTGGTAGGATAGCCATCTTTGGATCACTTGTGCTAGGAATGAGCTTCTCTTATATACATTGATCACCGATGTGCTATATTTGTGATATATGTGCATGTTTGGTAAATTGTTGATGTGAATGCTGCTCTTGATGGTTTTGCCATATACTTATGTTGAGATAGCTTTCTTTTGATGAAAATGCTAAAATTGTGTCTCTCATGAGTAAATGTTTGTCTATGCTCAATTTGTGCTTAAATGCCTATATCATGTTTAGTTTGTGCTTGAGAATCATGTTCTCTTTGCTTGGGGTCAAAGACCTTTTATCATTGTAAATGTTTAGCCCTTTTGCTTGCTTGGGGAGGAGCATAAGCTTCTTTTTGCCGCAAAAGGCACTTCATGTACCATGTTTAAACTTGAAAATGAAATTGGTGTGTGAATTGCCTTATGCTTGAAAATTCAGCTCCTAATCATGTTTTATGATTTGATATTCATATCTTGGGTGCTAAACCGTAGCATGCTTGTCTACCATGAGAAGTCTCATTTTAAGAAGTAGACACATGGCTCGGTGGCTTTAACATGACTTGAGTAGCTTGTGGGCATTTATAATGATCTTGTGATGAGAATTTGTGATCTTGCATAAACTTTGGATGATCTAGTGTATTTATGTTCAAATTGGTGTAGAGAGAGTCTTGCTCATGAGATGACTATTTCTTTGTGAAAATTGCTTTTGGCCACGTCACATGCTTATATTTCTCTACCTTCTTGATGGCAATGTGCTAGATACACCATATCTACTTTGCTTACTCTATGTCTCAAGTGTAGCATTTGTTTGTGCTCTTTGTATATTTGAGAAGCTTGGTAGACTGTATATATGCCTTGACATGCATTTTTCATGAAACCAAGGGGAAGAGTTTCATATACCTTGATTCATGCATTGTCAACAAGGGGGAGATTTTCTGTATGATATGGGTAGATTTTTCATCTTTTGGGAGAATTTTGTGGAAATTTTGTTTGGATGTGCATGTGAGGAGAAAAATTGAGAAGAAGAGGTTGCATTTGCTCAGGGGGAGTTGCATATGTGCAGGGGGAGCTCCTTTGATTTTCCTGAGTTTTGTGCTTTGTGATGTGCTCTTTGAGAGCTTTGTTTTGTCTCGGCTGTGTCGAGTCGTTGCCCTTGTCTTAGGGGGCCGAGATTTGGATTGGCGGGTGATCAAGTTTTTCGCTTGTTCTTTGGCTTTGGATCACTCGCTTGAGAAGTGTGTGTTCGTGGTTGTTTTCTTTTCTTTTTCTCTATGTGGTTACTATGGGTGTTGTCAATGCACTCATCAACGGGGAGATTGAGGACCAGGTGTGTCCGAAGACCAGTGGAGGGTCACTCCTTAGTGATGAGTGATTGACAACGTTGTATGGACTGATGCTTGGCTAAGTGTGCAGGTACAGGTTGCGGCTTGACTCGTGTCGGTGCAGGTGAAGAACAAGAGCGAAAGGCCTTAGCCGTGGCGGCCTCCGGGTGATTGAGAGGCAAGTAGGCTTGGTTCGATGGACCTGGTGGCCGATGGGGTCAAGTGCGAGACGTGGGTGCAAGACTGGCGGGCTGAAGTCGTGAACATGGGCTGGTGCAAGGTAGCGGATGGAGCCCGAAGCTTGCACGCGGGGTTTGTTGGTTTGCCCACAAAACCATCGGTGCACGGTTTCTTGGTTTGGGCCTCAAAACCAAGCCCGGAAGCCTGAGGCGACGGAGACGGTGATCCGGGAGCTTCAGGAAGCTTCGAGGTGGAGGGCACGTGGCGTGATCGCGGGGTTTGCATCGAGGTGAAGCGAAGTCGCGGTGGAAGCGTGTCCGTCCGATGAAGACTTGACCAAAATGCCCCTGAGGGGTTGTATCTTCATTTAAGTTGTAGGGGTAGCGTGGTCATTTACCTCCCTCTGATGGACTTCGTATAAATAGCAGAGAGGTGGATGGCATCTCTCTCTCTTGCTCCCTAGGGCTTTCTCCCCAGTAGATTCCTCTGAACTGCTTCGTTTTCCTCTGGATTCCTTAGGCTAGACTCTTGTACAGACTCTGTCCTCTGGATTTATGGAAGCATTCGGTGTCCCGTTGATCTCCTAGTCCCTTGTCACTTTTGTGTCATTTTTGGGGCTATTTTTGGGAGTTTTTGTTCTTCGCTCGATTTGTGATTTTGGAGGCATTTTCCTTCGGATTTCTTTGAGGGGATCATGGGTGGATGCCTTGCGCATCTTTGTGTGTGATCTTGACCCCTCAAACTCCATGGAGAGCCTTCGATTCGTGCGTTTTTGGTTGGAGCCCGAGGTCATGGTGGTGGTTCGTGTGATCCGCGATTCCCGGTGATTTAGCGAGTTAGAGGCCGAGATTTTTGGGGCATAGCATCCTTGTGTGACGCTTTTCATCTCCCCAAAATCTTGTCTCAAGAGCTTCAACCGTTTGGGAGATCCGGTGATGGAAAGGTGAGTTGACTTCCGGGGTCGGGCGTTTTTCTGCTCTGTCTGCACCTGGCGGACGGTCCGCGAGGTCCACACGGACGGTCCGCGAGGCCCTGACAGCCCAGCTGTTCTTCGTGTTCTTCGCGTGTTCTTGAGTGTCTTTCGTTGATCCGTTGAGCCGGTTGGTTTTTGGTGCGCGAAGTTCGCGGACGGTCCGTACTGAAGTGACGGACGGTCCGTGACGAGGCGGACGGTCCGCGGGTCCATCACAGACGGTCCGTTTTTCTCGGTGCACTACTGGAGGTTCTGGTGGCATTTTCGGACAGTCCGCCAAGCCACCGCGGACGGTCCGCGCCCTCCTCACGGACGGTCCGCCTGGTCCCCTCGGACGGTACGCCAGGGACTTCATAGTAGTGTGCAAGTCCTTCGGTTCTTGCTTTGGTGCTTCCACCCTTTGCTCCTAGGCTTCTCTAGTGATCTTCTAGGCTTGTGTGTGTCTTGTTTGGAGCTTCCTTTGTGTGCACGGATTCGTGGAGTGGCAATCGGGGTATAATCCGAGTTTGACCTTAGGGAAGAATTTTTATCGTCTCCCATTCACTCCCCCCCTCTCTGGTCGCCTGATTCGGTCCTTCAGTAGGTCGCCTGGAAGTTCGACGTGAAGGCCTGGGGCAGATCGGCCCAGGTCTTGTTGCTGCCAGGCTCGAGGTTGTTGAGCCACAGCGAAGGGGCCTTGCCCATCACCAGCGGGAAGTAGGCCGTCATATGGTCGAAGCTACCACCGGCCGCCTTGACGGCGACGTAGTAGGTCGACAACCAGATGTTAGGGTCGGAGCGCCCATCATACGACTTGATGTTGAGCTTGAAGTTGTCGGGGTACTCCACCCTCTTGAAGCGGGCGTCCAGCGCTGGGAAGGCGTTGAGCGCAAGGTCATCGCTGGAGCCTCTGGCTGGGGCGGCCTCTCTCGGTGCGGAGTGGACGCTGCGCTCTAGGACGACAACCTGGTAACGTGGCTGCGGATCCCGGTCGGACTGGACGATGGTGGGGTCGCCGTGGTCGGCGTCGAACTTGGCACGCCGCCGGTTATCGATCTCATGTTGATCACGGAGCTCGCGCTCCATGATGCAGTGAACGCCCATGGGTGCGCCGCACTCGCTGTAGTAGTCCAGGCGGCGGCGGAGCTCGCGCTCCTCGCGCTCTCGGTGGCGCTGGTCGACGTAGCCTCGGGCATCGCGAGCACGCCTGTTGGTGTCGAGGTTGACGCGAAGGTCACGGGCAGCAGCAGGCTGCTGGGCGGGCTGCTCAGGGTTGTGCTGAGCGACCTCCTCGCGGACGAGGGAGAGATGACTGCACGCAGGTCGATGAGATCGACTGCGCAAGTGGCGGGTTGACGTAGACGCAGCGGACTTGGAGGCCGTGCTCTTCTCTTCCACCAGGGCGTTGGCGACCCAGAGGTACGCGAGGGCCTGCTCAGCTTCAGGCATTTGGACTGGCTGGAGTCGGGTAATGGCCGCGCCCAGGTTGGCCTGGGGGCTGTTGAAGTTCGGGATCCCAGCTTCCTCGAACTCCAGGCGCAGATCTCGAGCGCAGGACAGGACGCGCGTCGCTCAGCGCGGCGGGCGTTGGCTTGGATGCGGCCCGCCTCCTAGGAGTCAGTCGTGCCCGCACGGGGTGGCTCATTCTTGGAGATCACCATCACCTGACGGAAGACGATCTCCGAGTCGTTGGGGGAGATACGAACCCGGACCTTCTAGAACTCCTCGCAGTCCGGGGACTGGGTAGGTCGCTTAGTTCGGCAAGGGAGCTCGTTGTCGATCTTCTTTCGCAGGCGGCACCCGCGGAGGGTGTGCTTTGCACCCTTGTGGTAGGTGCAGGGCACGTCGAGAGTGTCATGCCGAGCGCGAGGCGCAGGCCTTGGGTCGCGTGAAGGTCGCTGCCCAGATTGGATCTGAGGAGGCGCGGAGAGTTGGCTTAGGCGAAGGCCGGGCGCAGACTTCAGGCCGAAGGGGAACACGTCGTGGCGTAGCGCTGTCTGCGCCGAGCGCTGAGCTCGTTCGCAGATCTCCAGGGTTTCCCTCATCGAGCTGATGACGCTTTCCATCCCCTGGACAAGGTCACATGGTCTGGGTGGGTGGGTCTCCGATACTAGATCGGGAACAGAGATGGCGGCGGACGCCGTGACGACCTGCTCAGAGGTCGCCGGAGGAGTGGAGGCTGCCGGAGCAGGAGAGGTCGACGTGAAGGATCCGAAGCAGATCTCCACGGGGTCGGCGAGGAGGGCCGCCATGCTCGCCGGGAAGACGACACCGGATTGGGCCACCATGCTGCACAGCGAGTTCCCGATCGCCCCTACCTGGCGTGCCAACTGTCAGGGGGTGAGACCTAGACAGATCCGCTAGGGGGTTGCCGTAGTGGTTTGCAGGTTAATGGAGGATCGGGACCTAGGAGAGCGTAGGTGGTTATGCATGGGATGCACACGAAACTAGGAGAGTATGGCGGCGAGGAACAAGGAGACAAGGGTTTATACTGGTTCGGGCCTCCGGAGAGTAATACCCTACGTCCAGTTGTGGTGGATTATGCGGGAGGTTGAAGATGAGTTCTCCCTGTGCATGGAGCCATAGGCCGCCTTATATGGGGGACGGGCTAGGGTTTGCATGCGCAGGTCGGTTGACCCGTGTCGGGGTCGGTTACAACTGTAGGGGGCTTATCTCCCGAATTACAAGGAGTACCCAGTGATACTCGGAGCTACAGGCGGCAGCACGCCAGGTCCTAGAATCCTTGACTTGCACACCAAGCATCGCGGGTCTTCCTGGATCCTGATCAGGTCGCCCGCGGTCTTCGGAGGTGCGGATAAGGTCGTTGGGCCCACGTGTAAGGTTGGCGGGTCTTCTGGAAGGTCGGGTCCACTTGTCAGGGCCCCTGGGACCCTGGCTTATGGGGACCCATGGGTACCATGTCTCTCACTACCCTATCAGTAACGGGCTCTTTAAGTCCGTTACCGATCACTGCCATATCGGTAACGGTCTCTTTAAGTCTGTTACTGATGACAATTTGACGCTCATTACTAGACTTGGAGCTCAATAATTGAAGTCCATTAGCACTCTCACTGCCGTCAAATATTTGACTATGTCATCATAGCAAATATTGGATATGACACAAACATATAATCATGTCTCTTAATAAGATGCAAAACCACACGTACACATAGATAGTAGTTATAAGAGCATATTCTACATATTTAAGATGCATATATAGCTAGCATCATATGTTCACATATGACATGCATAATGTTCAGAACAAACATATTCACATGATCACATCTGACGTGCATCAGCAGGGGCACTAGTTAAATGGCTTCTTTTATGCTACAGCCTCAAGTTCATCTATCTTTGCCTCTAGCAGTTTTACAAGTCTTTCCTGCAGCTCAGCATTCTTCTTTGCAGCTTCGGCAAGTTCAATATCCTTCATCTTCTGTGCACCTTTAAGCTTCTCCACCTCAGATTCTAGTATTTTCTGACCATTTGCTAGGAGACTTATGTCGTCCACAACCTTGTCATCCATCCTTCTATCCACCTTGTCGAGTACTTTCCAGATGCAGTCAAGATCCTCCCGAGTAACAACACATTTCTACAACAAAGGCAAATTGATGCAAGTTTAATATTTAGATTGCCAAGTTTAATATCATGAAAGATGTAACTGGTCAAACAAGAAAGTTGTTTAGCTGTAACTGGGTTCAGAGCTTGGTTGATCCTGTGGATTTGTTTCCCGATCATGTCAATGTCCTCCCAACCTACAGCACCTCCCTAAAACAAAGGCACTAGATGTTCAGTTAATAAAAGTCGATGTAGCATGGAGATTCAGAAATTGAAGTAGTATATAGAATAGGTTCAACAATTTTGTGAGCAGCATATGATTAGTACCATGCATTAAATTTCAAGCATAACAAAATTTCTACTCCAAAGGTTAATAATTTTCCTCCCCTAATATGTTGAGTTGGACTCTTGTTGTTGTCTATGGTCCCTGCAGACAACCTGCCAGAGATGAGTTTGTTGCCTGACTTCATAACCTAGAAATCGATGATGATGATCTGTGGCTCTTAATTGGTGATTTTAATTTTTATAGAAGTCCTGGAAACAGAAATAAACCAGGGGGAAATTTCAATGACTGCCTTGTATTCAACAACATCATCAGTCATCTTGGTCTTGTCGAATTACCGCTCAAGGGAAGGAGTTACATTTGGAGTAATATGCAAGACTCTCCCCTGCTGGAGCAAATTGATTGGTTTTTCACTTCTGTAGGCTGGACTTCCCAATTCCCCATGACTACGGTCTTCCCCCTGGCAAAAACCACATCAGATCATCTGCCTTGCAAGATTCAAATTGGAACCAATATTCCTAAGGCTAATATTTTTCGTTTTGAAAACTTCTGGTTCAGTCATCCCAGCTGTATGGAACAGATTAAGAATGCATGGTCAGCCCCTGTTCAAGTTCAGGATAGTGCTCGTGTTATCAGTGCTAAATTCAAGTTGCTAAGGAGAGTGTTGAAAATTTGGGCTAAACACCTCTCCAACATCAACAGATTAATTGACAATTGCAATATGACCATTTCTTTCCTTGACAAGCTTGAAGAGTACAGAACCCTCTATCCTCATAAATCCATATTTAGAGCTATTGTCAAGGATCGTATTAGAAATCTTCTGGCCATGAAGAGAGAATATTGGAGGCAGAGGTTCACTCAGAGAATAGTGCAGTTTGGAGATGAAAACACAAAAAATTTTCATGCCATGGCAACTGAAAGATACAGGAAAAATATTATTAGCCAGATCATGGATGACACTGGTAGAATGGTGACTGATCATTGTGAGAAAAGTGCCCTCTTTTACCAGGAATTCAAGAAAAGGCTGGTCACTTCAGTGGGAACTTCTATGCAATTTGATCTCCAAGCATTGATTGCCCCCCATAGCAATTTGGATCATCTCTGCCTCCCATTTAGGAAGGATGAAATTGATGGGATTGTCTGTGAACTGCCTAATGACAAGGCCCCTGGCCCTGATGGTATCAACACCACTTTCTTCAAGAAATCCTGGCATATCATCAGAGAGGACATGTACAAGCTTTGTGATGACTTTTACCATCACAGGGCAGACTTCAAGAATATTAACTACTCTTACATCACTTTTGTACCAAAGAAGGATAATCCAGAAAATGTCAATGACTTCAGACCTATCTCTCTGGTCAATTCTGCCCCTAAGTTAGTGTCCAAGCTATGGCCAATAGGTTACAAATAGTCATTCTTGAAATTGTGCATGAAAATCAATATGGTTTCATCAAGGGGAGAACTATCCAAGACTGTCTTGGCTGGGCCTTCAAATATTTGCATCAGTGTCACCACTCCAAAAGAGAAATCATTGTTCTCAATCTTGACTTTGAGAAGGCTTTCGATTTAGTGGAGCATTCTTTAGTCTTGGAGATGCTAAAAGCCAAGGGATTTCCTGATAAATGGCTGAGATGGACTGAGGAGATGTTTAGCACTGCCACTTCTTCTGTTTTGCTCAATGGATCTGCTGGGAAGGAATTCAAGTGCAAAAGGGGTGTTAGGCAAGGCGACCCTCTCTCCCCCCTCCTTTTTGCTGTTGCAGCTGATTTGCTCCAATGTGTTATCAATCAGGAATATTCAAATGGCAATTTGCAACCCCCATTCCCCCAAGATCCTAACAGCCCTTTCCCTGTGGTGCAATATGCTAATGATACTATTCTGGTCATGAAAGCAGATGTTGAGCAACTGCTAATTCTTAAGGATCTATTGCACAAAATTTTCTTGTTAAGTGGCCTTAAACTGAATTTCCACAAATCTTGCTTAGTCCCCATCAACACTTCACAGGAGCATGCCACTTCCCTTGCCACAGCCTTTAGTTGCACTGTTGGCACATTTCCTTTCACTTATCTCGGCCTCCCCTTAGCCTCACCAAGCCACTGGTCAAAGATTATGCTCCACTTATCTGTAGAATTGAAAGAAGGCTCTCTGCTACCTCCCAATACCTCTCTTATGCTGGCAGGCTTCAGTTGGTAAATTCAGTCATTTCCTCTCTACCAACCTATTACATGTGCACACTGAAGCTTCCTATCATTGTCATTGAAATCATTGATAAGCATAGGAAAAACTGCTTGTGGAGAGGAAAAGAATTCAGAAACAAGGGCTACAATCTTGCTGCTTGGGATTTGGTCAGAAAGCCTAAGGATAAAGGTGGTCTGGGAGTTATCAATCTTAGTTTCCAAAATGATGCCCTGCTCCTAAAGCACCTTGATAAGTTCTACAGAAAGGCTAATGTGCAATGGGTGAGGTTGATTTGGAGAAAATATTATCACAATTCAGTGCCTCACCTTGCTAAAGAAAAAGGCTCCTTCTGGTGGAAGGATATCCTTAGGCTAAACATTTACTATAGGGGTATTGCTCTCTGTACTCCCCTCAAAGGTGACACTATCAGCTTCTGGGGAGATTTGATTAATGGTGAACTGATGTCTCTTGCCTTTCCCAGATTGTTTGAATTTGCAAAGGATCCAAATATCTCCCTTTGGAGAATGAGGCAGTCTGATGACCTTCTGGGAAATTTCAGAATTCCTATGACAAGAGCAGCCTACAATGAATTCATTCTGGTGCAGGATCTGTTGGCTGGTTTCCCTGCTCTTCGGGATGGGGAGAATGACTCTTGGTCTTTCATTTGGGGCAATGGTAAATACTCTTCCAGCAAGTACTACCAGTTTATCTTTAGAGAGGTGCATCCTGAAAAATCCATCACCTGGGTATGGAAGTCAAAATGTGTTCCTGTTGACACTTCTGAACGTCGATCACTTAAGAACAGATTTGGAATCCGTCCTTAGCGTCAGCGCTAGAAGTGTCTGTTGGCATTTCCCAATGTCACAACTAACTGGCGCATATTAGCGTGAACATTGAGAGTTGCCATAGGTTTAATCTAAACGATCATGAACGAATCCGCAAGTGCACAGATAAACCATTGTAGCATTTCCCCAAGGAAGGAGAGTATTCCAAGGGTATCGAATCCGTGGAAGGCAATGGCGGATACCTCAGACTTATGCTTTTGCTCTGAATGTAAACCAAGAGATAGATATAGGGAAACAACACACTCAAAGGCAGGGGTAAGATAAATGATATAAAGGGGTAGTGTGACACACACACCTCAAATCTACCTCTACTCTAGCACACTACGGCTTAGGGGGAACATACGAGTTAGCTCTAGGTTCTAATGTACTAATCATACAAAGCTAGAAGATACAAGAGATAGACATGAGTATTGCATGAGGGAAACATGGTTCAACACCCAGGTACAAACGGGGAGCTAGCCCGCGACGACCAGCACTCTGTGAAACTAGACTTTAGACTCCTACAGCAGGTACCCCAACACGGAGGTTGCCCTAGGATCCAACAGGGCTGTCACCACCTAAGGACCGACCTCTAGTTATGGGGGGTATGCTCATAACTATCGTAGCCAGACAACCCAGGCACCATGGTTGAGAGACAGAATGGTTATATAGTATGTGCATAATCACTCATACCTTGATCAGCTTAGCAATCCGGAGGTTTTGCAAATTTTTCAAAGGAAAATCAGAGTTCCTCAAATGATACTCTCGGATCGCTCAAAAGTGTATGGTTCCTCACCAAGGCATCAATGTTGCCTTTCTTCTCGTCCTACTCCTAATAGGCTTTATGTGGAGCTGTAGGTAGGGAAGATGTGGCATACTTGTCTCTCATATATTTGCTAAGTCAAAAACCAGATCCTTGGAACAAACAAACATACATCCTGATCAAGATGTGCATATGTGTGTGATGGATATGAACATGGCAAGGTGGATACTAGGCCCGGAAATGGGTGCTAGATATTGCCATGTTTTATATGAGGGAATGAAGGATTGATGGTAAGGTGGACACTAGCCCCGGAGTGGGTACTAGTTATTACCATCTATATGGTGGAACTCTTTCTCTTACACATATCAATCCCTTTTTCTCCTTTGAAATTTTTTCGAGACTTGGGCTAGCTCTCTTTATTTATTTTTGCCATGCTTTTCTTTTTCTCTCTTTTTTTTAGCTAGCACTTTGTCTCTATTGGAGATATTTGGAGAGGGATAAATAATGCAAAGATACATCGAGTTTTATTTATGGAAGAATGCATAAGCATATGGAACAAATGATGAGTGCCAACTTCCAGTGTAGAAGTTTCGCATGAACGTGTACGTGATCTTGATCAGGGGAGTATGAGTTCTAACCAGGGTCACAACAATTTGACAAAGCTCAATGAGAGAACAAGCTACATATGTGGAGGCTAAGAACTAGAATCTACATATGGCCTTGGATGGGGAATTTCTCATCATTGAGGAACTCATCATGTTTTGATTTTTTCTGTCAAGCATTACTAAGCACAAGATCATAGCACTCTATTATACCATATCATGTCTCACAACAACTTAGGCAAGGATCATGCTTTCTGCTACCCACAGTTTTCATACTAAGGTTTGAACATACAAGCCAACAAGCTCAAAACTTAGGTAGGATACAAAGTTGTAACCAAGACATACGAGGAGAATAAACAAAGCCACTATTCATCATTTCAACCATAGAGGCAAAGCATTCTTACTAAGCATATCAAAGCAAACTAAGCAAACGATGATGATGAAAGCAAATAAATATTTTTGGTCTTTTTATTTTACAGATTTTTTTGGATTTTCATTTATGAGATATTCTGAAAATGAAGGAAGATACAAGTTACCTCAGGATGGGGGTCCTCCCCCAAGCTAGCTTCAGGCTCACTGCGGAGGAGGGTAGAAGAAACCCTGACTCGCATAGTAAGCCCTCTGCGCATCCATGTACTGCCGCTGATCTTGCTGCATGCCTGCTATCCTCTCACCAGCCTGACGCTGCCACACAGAGGTAGACTCGACATGGGTGTTCAGCGTCTCCTCCAATCCCGTGACCTGAACGGTGAGTTCTCCCATCTGCTGCGCGAGCTGAGCATCACGTGCAGAAGCAGAGGAGTGCCGTCGGAAGGACGAAGACGGAGGTGGACCACCTGAGCTAGAACTAGCGGGTGTGGCCCACTGAGCTCCGCTCGTGTTCGCCCAAGCCGTACCACTCACACTCGGCTGGTAGGTGGGCTGGTCCCAACCAGGTGCATATCCAGGGGTAACCCTGGACATGTACCCCGCAGGGGCCCCTCCTGCCACCGGTGTTGTAGCAGGCTGAGGCTGTGGTGGTGGTGTCGGCTGTGACTGCTGCTGCTGCTGCATGTGTGCTCTCTTCGCCACGCTCCTGGTGGACCTGCCTGAAACACTAGCATGACGGCTTTCCTCTTGTGTAACAAGGGGAATGGTGAGTGACTCTGTGTTATA
This sequence comes from Cenchrus fungigraminus, assembly GCA_036936925.1. NCBI lineage: Eukaryota > Viridiplantae > Streptophyta > Magnoliopsida > Poales > Poaceae > Cenchrus > Cenchrus fungigraminus. The sequence goes on from CM072779.1 coordinate 131,500,121, forward strand.
CAATCCAAACCCCGGGTTAGGTAATGGGATTTGGTTTGCATAGCCCGGGAAGAAGAAAGTCAAAGAATCATTTGGGCCCCTCTTGAGTATATGCCCCTAGATCAAGTATGCCTCATCAATGAGAACTCGGGGCGTCCTGATGAAGGGTACGGGATTCCCGGTAGGAACCCTGAGTCTGAGAGCAATACGAGTCACCAAAGCCGTACACTCAATAGGGCCTATCATCTTGAAATTCGTCATCCACTGCCGAATCATTGCTTTAACGGGAGAGACCTTGATTCGGTTGACAGCGGCGTATAATAGCATCATCTCATCGCTGCGCACGGGCCGAACATCCTCTTGTGGAAAGAGAGTGATGGCGAGCCACTTGTGCCACAGACGAAGAGTGGGATGCACAATATCGTTGCACCGAGGTACAAACTTGCCACTGTAAACAAGACCAGAGATATCTGCCTAGAAAGATTCCCGAACAAAACCCTCACAAGCTCGCTTCAAAGAGATAGCACAACGAGGACTAAAACCAAGAAGATGACTAAGATCCTTCCAAGAAAGACGATAATCGGTCCCGAAAAGACGAAACTCAATGCCATCCGGGATCTCGGTAAGAGAGCAAAGAAACTGGATGGTGAGGGGCCGAGAGCCAAGCTCTGTGACCGGCGCAAACTCCTCCCAACCAAGAGCATTCCAAATAGAAGCGAACTCGAGATTCATACCTATTTTCTCGATGAGGGTCGGGTTGAAGTCCCTGGTGTGGGCGAAGACTCGGTCCTTCAGGAGAGCATAGGCTTGCTGCTCTCGATCGCCCCACAAGCTAAGATAGGGGTGTCATCGACGACCTCCTCCGTGGCTTGTGGCTCGGCTTTCTCCTCTTGCTCTTCTTCATAGTCCATCGTTGATGGGCTCGGCATCGGCTCGGTGGGGGTGGATGCACTCGTGCTTGCCCGCGAATGGGAGCGTGAGCGTGTCACCCTCCGGAGAGTGTTCGCCGCCCAATTCATGCTAGCACAACAACAAGGAACAAGAGCAACTCGGTGATGGGTTAGTGAAATCAAATGAAGTTCTTACCGAGTTTGTTCCACCAACAACAATATTTTCAGCAACACAATAGAGAGACCACTTAATGATCCAATCTCGAGCAAGAAATCCAAGAAAACCAAGAGAGCAAGGAGTAGAGAGGGGAGTGTGAATGAAATGAGTTGAATGGGTGAAGAACACTCCCTCTCGGGTCCAATTTATAGAGCAAAGGGGCAGCACACCGCAGGATAGCCGTTGAGTAACGGCTAGGAGCCGTTGGCCAAGGCTGGGCCCACTTGACCGTTGCCAGGGTTCGGCCGAACCCTGGTTCGGCCGGCCCACTGGTGGGTCCGGTGCTGGCCCCCTTTTGCAGGTGTGTCACCAACGGCTATATGAAGATATGCCAAGGTGCACCGGCCAAAGTTTACTCCAGTAATTGCCCAAATAAATTTTCTATGGTTTTCAAACTCAGAAATGATTTTCAGAAATTTTATTTTTAAAAGGAAAAAAGGCTAGATAAATCTAGCATGCAAATGCAAGGTTTTGGAAAATCAAATATGCAATTTTGGAAATGAAAATTTTGGAAAGGGAAATATGAGATAAATACCAGCTTTAACCTTTTTGGTAGAAAGGACCCATCATTTTTAGTCCGACGAGCGGGACTCTTCTCAGCGATCAATTCCATTCAGCACCCCACTCCTGGGAAGTAGAGGTTGGTGCCATCTCAATCTTCCGCCATTCTTTCCGAATTTTCTTTACCCTTCTTGACGTAGATTTCTTCCTTGGGGGTGAAGGCTCCGTCCTCCCCCCAAGCTGCTCAACACTATCTTGCACCAAATAGCATTGCTCTTCCTTGTCCTGAAACTTGAACTTCAGGTTCCTCTCCCCAATGTGGAAACGGATGATACCGGACCCCACATTGATTCTAGCTCAGACATCACTGAGAAATGGTCGCCTAAGGATGAGCGGCATTCCTCCTTCATCATCCATATCCAGGACCACAAAATCCGCGAAGACATAAGAGCTCTTGACCTTAACCAATAAGCTCTCAGCGATTCCCTCTGGATATTGGATCATTGAATCAGCGAGTTGGATAATCCGTGTTGTTGGAGAGAGAGCCGGATCTCCTAGTTGCTCGAACATGGCCTTAGACATGAGATTAAAACTTGCACCAAGGTCGCAGAGAGCATGCCTGACCATCTTGTAATACATTGTGCATGTGATAGTTGGGTAGCCTGGGTCTTTCTTGTGCAACACTGCTGATTCCTCCCATGGATCAAGGATTTGTTGAATAGGCTTTCCTACATAGTCAGAAGCATGTGTCCTCCTAGGTGGCTTACCCCACCTGGTTGACACAACGCTAACATTTTCACAAGAGGGTACGGGTTGCCCCGGGATCCTCCCGTTATCAGGAGATGGAACCAAAGCAGCCAGCTGAGCCAACTGGGTTTCTAACATCTTGTTGAAACTCAGCTGACTCTTCTGGGCAGAAGAAAAACTATCAAGCTTAACATTGAGACTTTCCATAGTTTTATCAAGGGCAGCTAGCTTTTTGTTAATACCTTCATTAATCTTAGCTTGCCCAAACACAAGATCTCTCAAGGAAGGTTGGTTAGGATTTTAAGAATTACCTTGGTTACCTCCTTGATAATAAGGGTGTTGTTGATTCCACGATTGGCCTCCTTGTTGAGGTGGACGATAACCGTTGTTATTGCCATTCATGTACATCACTTCCTCCTGAGTCTCCGGACAACAGTTGCCTGAGTGCCCAGTGTTGCCACAAACTTCACAAGTCATGTGAGAGTCCATAGGCAAAGAAGTAGTGGCCATGGCAGCCTTCTCACTGGTGTAGTCATCTAGTCTCTTCATAAGAAGATCCATCTTGGCAGTAATCATGTCTGCTTCCTTGACAGTATGAGTACCCCTCGGTCGTGGTTGGAGTCTTTCATCACTCCACCCTTGGTTGGAGACCATCTTCTCCATGAGCAATTTAGCATTGTCGACAGTAAGTGAGAAGAATGCTCCTTGAGCAGCAGCATCAATATGGCCTCGGGCTGTCGGAGTCAACCCATTATAAAAACTTTGAAGAATAAGCCAATCTTCCATTTCATGATGAGGACAGGCCAGGACATATTCCTGAAGCCTCTCCCAAGCCTCTGGGATAGATTCACTTGCTGCTTGCTGAAAACCAGAAATCCTTCCACGAAGAGCATTGGTTTTACCCAATGGGAAGAACTTCTTGAGAAATGCCTGTGAACACTTGCTCCAAGTGTCAATAGATTCCCGTTTCGCGTAGAACCATTGCTTATCCTTTCCCAAGAGGGAGAATGGAAATAGCCGTAAACGACAACATCCATATTTGCACCCCTGATGACGAAAGTGCTACACAGCTCTAGGAATTGCTGCAGATGAGCATTGGCATCCTCATTTGGCTTGCCACAGAATGGGCTAGCCTATACCATCGTGATTAAACCCGTCTTGATCTCAAAGTTTTCAGTCCCCTGGTCAGCAGAAGGAGCTGAGTACTCACGAAGTGTCTTCTGGGCCATAGCGTTGGACATGGATGGTACAAAGGAAGCTGGTTCGTCCTCCGGACGAGTACGACGAGGTGAGCTGAAGTGAATTCGAGCTTTCCTCACAAGAGACTCGGGATCTTCAGTAAAATTTCCCGGTAGGTCGAAACCAGTCATACACTACCTGTCTTCATCATCCAAAGATAAAAGAAGACAATCAAGGTTAGCCTGCATTAAGGGTTGTCCTAACCTACTCAGAGTTTATAAACAGATGCAGAGCATAGTCATGATAATCCTGTGCCTTCCCCGGCAACGGCGCCAGAAATGCTTGTTGACACTTCTGAACGTCGATCACTTAAGAATAGATTTGGAATCCGTCCTTAGCGTCAGCGCTAGAAGTGTCTGTTGGCATTTCCCAATGTCACAACTAACTGGCGCATATTAGCGTGAACATTGAGAGTTGCCATAGGTTTAATCTAAACGATCATGAACAAATACACAAGTGCACAGATAAACCATTGTAGCATTCCCCAAGGAAGGAGAGTATTCCAAGGGTATCGAATCTGTGGAAGGCAATGACGGATATCTCAGACTTATGCTTTTGCTCTGAATGTAAACCAAGAGATAGATATAGGGAAACAACACACTCAAAGGTAGGGGTAAGATAAATGATATAAAGGGGTAGTGTGACACACACACCTCAAATCTACCTCTACTCTAGCACACTACGGCTTAGGGGGAACATACGAGTTAGCTCTAGGTTCTAATGTACTAATCATACAAAGCTAGAAGATACAAGAGATAGGCATGAGTATTGCATGAGGGAAACATGGTTCAGCACCCAGGTACAAACGGGGAGCTAGCCCGCGACGACCAGCACTCTGCGAAACTAGACTTTAGACTCCTACAGCAGGTACCCCAACGCGGAGGTTACCTTAGGATCCAACAGGGCTGTCACCACCTGAGGACCGACCTCTCGTTACAGGGGGTATGCTCATAACTATCGTAGCCAGATAACCCAGGCACCATGCCTACGTTGCTGCTAGACTTCACCCGGCCCGGGCTATTGTGACCTAGGGTGAGAGCCACCAGAAGACTGGTCAACTAGACTGAGTACCGTAGCTTGAACACAGACCCCATGCAACACTCTCATGCCATCTAACAAGATCAACTAAGGCTAGACATACGAACAGATATGAACTCTATTATGTCTAATCAACAAGATCAAAGGGCCGTGTTCGTGAAGAACACGAGCCTCTAACTTATGAACAAACACATAAGGATGGAGTTTATCATCCTTCAAGTGGATCAAAAGGTAGTGTTCACGAAGAACACGAGCCTCTAAATGATGAACAGAGGATGAACTCAAGAACATATCAAGAATATGATCTACCATGACTTTATATGAAATAGCTGAATAGCTGAAGTAGATCAAAGTCATACAAAGAAATAAAGATAAGAGAGAACTCATACCTAAACTTCGAAGAGGACTTGGAAGAGCTACTCTAGCCTACCCCCTAGCCTTGGAAACTAAAAGTGAGAGGAGAATGAGAGAGTGGTGTGTGAGAAATGGGAACCCCGCCCCTCCTATTTATGGAGGAGGACAAGGCTTGCTCGGACGCCCAATTGGCCCCTAAACACCCGGAAGTGAAGCAAGTGACCAATAAGGAGCAACCATGTGGAAGGCCAGGATGGAACGCCACTAAGGCGGTTCGGCCGATCCTAGGATCGGCCGACCCCCTAGAGCGGCCCCACCTGGTGTGCTTCCTCTGGAAAACTGCCTTGTGGGCCCTCTAATCCATCCCTGGTACATGGCTTGATTTGGTATCCGAGGTGGGCCCTTTGATCCATGTGAAGTCCATGTGGCGTCCTCTGATTCGTCGGTGAATGCCTCCCTTGGATCGATGACGTGTCTTGCCATGTTTCCCTTGGTGGCAGTCACCTCCTCAGCTGAGTTGGCATGGTTGCTTCATAGGAGTGGAGTTTCCATCTCTTTTAAGCGGTAAATCACCTACATACAAATAATCTCCAAGGACAAGTGGAACTACATTATTCATACCTAAATGCTAGTAAATATTGCATATGCCTCCATTTATGTGAGAATATTGATGGTTGGAAATGGTGAATTTCCACCGTGAACATTCCCCATGATCAAGTTCTTTACTTGGCTACTCCTAAATGATAAGCTAAATACAAGAAACATGTTAAGAAGAAGAGGAAAATTCCTTGAGGAAGGCTATCTATGTGTCCTTTGCCACAGTGGAGTTGAGGAGACCATGGAGCATCTTTTCTTTGACTGTTCTGCTGCAATTACTCGCTGGTTTGCTCTAGGAATTTTGTGGGATGAGCATTCAAACGTTCATCACAAAATCTATATTGCTAAGCAACAGTTTGGTCAGCCCTACTTCATGGAAGTTTTCATGATTGGTGCATGGATCATTTGGAATGAGAGGAATGATTATATCTTCAATCACAAGCCACCTAGTGTGTAAATGGTTTCTCAAAAGGAAGATCATACTTGTGTACAAATGTGTACATCTCTCACATAGTTTCCTAGTACTTCAACACTGAAGTTTTCCATACTTCACAACATGTTCGAACTCATATACATTTGAAATTTTAACACAACCTTGTGTTCACCTTAACATTACGAAATACAAAGTTTCATTAGTAATGGTTGTGTAAAACAAATATTATTTCTATGTTGTACTTGTAAGAAACAAGATAAAGGCATATAAACAACATCCAGGAAATAAAGTTATATACGAAACAATGTCATAAATGAATAGAAGTTGATTTTAGAAAAAATCATAAACAAATATCAACAAATTTGGATTACTAATGACGGAGAAATACGTGATTCAAATCTTGATTGTAGATTAAAAGGGGAAAAGCGATATGTTCTTCATTCGAATAGAACTGGATCCGTTTCTCCTTTGTTGCTCTTCCATAAATTCACACAGATAATACGAGCAACGTAGATTTAATTTGCAGGTGCAAAAGCAAAAGCAAAAGCAAAACATAGATTTAGTTTCCTATTCCTATACTCCGTTCGAACTTCAACAATTCGCAGCAGAGCCTACAAGCTTCACTGCAAAACAGGGCAATTACATAGCAAGTGCAAATGCAAAAGCATGGCTAATTCACTGATCAATAGTAGTTGTTTCCTATTCCAATTGCCCATTCGAGCTTCACCATTTCACGACGGAGCCTACAAGCTTCGCTGCAATACAGAGCAATTTCCTCAAATCCTTTATCCACACCACAACCGTTGCCTGCGCACGGCTGATCTCCGCACACCTGTGCCGGCGGCAGCAGCGGGTCTCCCCAAATGCGCCATGTCGTCCTCCAAATAGCTTTCGCGACCTTCTTGCGCAAAGGCACACAGCCCTCGTTGCTCACCCGTGTCATCATCCCACCGCCGCCCGCGACCCACCTCATGTACCGCTTCGCGGTGTCATCGGTGGCGGCACCGCCACTGTCCCTGTATAGCAAGATGGCGTACAGATAGGCCGCCGCATTGTGCCCACCATCGACGGCGCGCCGGAGATCATCGCTTTGTGTGTTTTCCATGAACACAGCGTTGATCCAGGAGTAGAAGCAAGCCCCCGGATTGCCGAGATCGGTCAGCATAGCAAGGATGGTTGTGTAAGCGGTGAGGTCCCACATCCAAGCAATCTCATCTCTTATCGCCTCTATCGACAAACACCGGCCGACATCGCGGTGGCTGCACAGGCGACGCATGGTCGAGCAGGTACCTCATAGGCTGCGGAGGTCAGCCAAGGGCCGCTCCAAGGTCGCACCGATGAGCGCCGCAATCTCAATGTGGACCTCCTTAGGGAGGTCCTCCAGCAGCGACGGTTGGTGCGGCCTGCTAGGCATCTCCGGGAATGGCAACCATCATCTTCTCGTCCCTAATCTCCTACCCCCGCGCAGAGAGAGAACGCGCCGAGGAATGAGGACGATGAGGAGTGTATGCAGTTGTGGTTTTTTCATGGGTAGATGAAGGGGCCAGGGCAACAATATTTATTTGTGTGTCTCCGGTGAGTGGATACTACTAATTGCACATATCGCTTATCGAGGAGTCAAACTCTTTGAAGTTGGACCAAATATAGACCAAATAATAACATTTCGCACAATGGAGAGTTGTTGGCGACGCGGGTTGGTGAACCCGCGTATTCTTTGTTGGGCGGGTAGGGTTATCTTTTTTATATAGGTTGCTGACGCTAACATGTGGGCCCGACACTAATTTTTTTGAAATGAAACTTGCTTCCCTTAAATATTAAAGCCTATTAAACAACACCTAAAAATTAATGAAAAATACGAACAATTCGTAGTTGGTCAGTAAGTATTTGAATAAAATATCAGCAGGCACACTTGTGTAACCAAAATTATCAAATTTTGAATTTTTATCTCATGGTTGGGATATAATAATTCTAATAACGTCTTAGGTTGGTCTAAAAATTATACAAGTTGACTTGGCAGCATAATTTAGGTCCCTAAACTTGTCATAAAAATTTCAAATGGTTTCTCAAAAGGAAGATCATACTTGTGTACAAATGTGTACATCTCTCACATAGTTTGCTAGAATGCTATACTTCAACACTGAAGTTTTCCACACTTCACAACATGTTCGAACTCATAGACATTTGAAATTTTAACACAACCTTGTGTTCACCTTAACATTACGAAATACAAAGTTTCATTAGTAATGGTTGTGTAAAACAAATATTATTTCTATGTTGTACTTGTAAGAAACAAGATAAAGGCGTATAAACAACATCCAGGAAATGGAGTTATATATGAAACAATATCATAAATGAATAGAAGTTGATTTAAGAAAAAATCAGAAACAAATATCATCAAATTTGGATTATGAATGACAGAGAAATACGTGATTCAAATCTTTGATTGCAGATTAAAAGGGGAAAAAGAAGCGAAATGTTCTTCATTCGAATAGAACTAGCCCCGGCCTGACGCGTTTTCCTAATAATATTGGACCTTTCAGTTTTAAGGCCCACACATGCCCACTCGCGCTAGGGTTAGTAGGGAAAGACGCCTCCCTCACATAGTCGCATCCTCACTCTCCCCTCGTGCCGCCGCCACTTCCTCACCCTCACCCCCTCCGCAGCCACTTCCTCACCCTCGCCTTCCTCCCCTCCCCCCTACCCCCCACCCCGTGATGCGACGCACGCTACACACCTTCGCTGAGACGCGCGCCACACCACCCCTCACCTTCCAACGATGATGACTAGGAGGAGGAGGGATCCAGCCATGAGGTCGACGCAAGGACGTGGCGACTAGAGATGCCTCCGCTCCGATAGTGACAAGGTGAACTGCATGCTAGAAATCCCTCCTACATCATTAAGATACATTCTTGACTATGCTCAGTTAGGGTTTTGAGTTTCAAAGCGTATACTTAGCATTTTCCTTTGGATTCACTCTTATATTTGGTTTTCCTCTTGTTCCATATGTACATTTGGACATTCTCTCCAAGTTGAATATGTACCTCATCAGCAACACAGGCAGCGAGCATCTTCCCCTTTAAAATGGTAAGGTCGCATTGCCTAAACTAATTTTTTGGTTTCTGAATATTGCATTTATGTTAATGGTTTACCATAGAACTAATGAGATTATAGTGGGCTAAACTAGTTACTGTAATTATTTTCTCATTTGTATGGTCTTGTACACAGTTCTGTGGGTGTTGATTAGATAAATGCTTAGCTGTTATGCATGGTTAACTAAAAATGTGCTCTACTTGTCTCCTGTTGTAGCATGTCTCCTGGGAGAGCTAGTAGTATGGTCTGCTTTTTGTGCTATTCTTAGACATTGAGCTGACCTTTCTCATAATCCCTTTTTGGATCAAGAACTGTGGGGGAGATCCCCACAACAAGAGGCACTTAAATTAAAACACCAACAGGGAGAAAGTACATTTTAGGTAGAATACTTACAAAGGGGGGGGAGAAGAAAACATAAATAGATTACAAAGTACTTGTGCTTTGAACTTCAAAGTCTAGAGCTGAAGAGAAGCATTTTCCCCATCGAAGATCTTCCTGTTATGTAAATTCGATATTTCCCAGGAAGCTATGATGAAAATCTCCATGAAAAGAGGATGTTGAAATGATTGCCTTGTTCTTGTTAACTCGTCATGAATGTCTGACGCTGAACTCCAAACCACTCCAATTCTTTGCCAGCAAGATATAGCAAAAGGGCATCTGAAGAACAGATGCTGGATGTCTTCATCAATCTGATTGTTGCAAAGAACACAGTGGTCACTAGGGCCCACAGAATAGTTTATTCGTGTGAGCATGGATTTAGTGTTGAGTCTATCAACCACAAGGAGCCTGGCAAAGAATCTCAGCCTGGGGATGCACTTTGACTTCCAAATCCATTTGAAGGTGGGTGGAGCATGAATATGCTTGAATGCCAGTTTATAGAGCTTACTGGATTTATATGTAGGATTGCCCCAAATGAATATCCATTTGTTAGGAACCGAGGGATCATATGTCAGATTGGACAGAATGGTCTGAAGCTGCTGGAGTTCATCAAAAGCCTGCTCAGTCAAAGGTAATGAGAAAAGGTCCTCCAAGATTTGTGCTTCTAAAAGCTTTTGAACTGAGATTGCTGCGTCCAGACAAAACAAGAATAGATGTGCGAATTGCACGCTAAGGGATGTTTGGATACCCAATGAGTTGATCCAACAATCATCCTAGAAAAGAACTGAGGAACCATCCCCAATCTCACAACAGGTTATCTTTCTGTAAACGACATGAAGTCTGAGCACATTCTTCCACCAAAAGGAACCCACCTCTCTAGAGCCATGGGGCACTTTGTTCTGATAGTACCTTGACCAGATGAGCTGAACCCATGGCACTCATCCTTTGAGTAAAATTTGTGTAATTTTTTGAGGAGAAGAGCATCATTCTGCAATCTTAGGTTCAAAACATGAAGGCCTCCTTTGTTTTTTGGTTTTTGCACCATTGGCCAAGCAGCAAGATTACCACCTTTTGTTCTCCACATTTCCTCTCCAAATACACTGCTTCCTTGCCTTGTCAATGTTCTCAATACACCAATTGGCAATTTGATTGAACACATAGCATAAGTGGCTGTTGGTGTTAGAACAGAATTAACCATCTGAAGTCTGCCTGTGTATGAAAGGAGTGAAGAGCAAGCTGAAAGCCTTCTATCAATTCTGTCCATGATAGGAGTTAAATCTTGAAATATTGGTTTTGTAGTTCCCATAGGTAAACCAAGGTAAGTGAAAGGCATTGAGCCAATCTGACATCCAAAATCAGCTGCCAAGGAAGTGATTTTATCTTCCTCTACATTGATTGGAATCATGAGGGATTTATTAAAGTTTACCTTCAAGCCAGTTGACAGAGCAAAGTTCTGAATCAAGGTTTTTAAAAATTGCAATTGCTCAGGATCTGCCTGCATGACAAGGAGGGTGTCATCTGCATATTGAACTAATGGGAAATCTGTGTCATGAGTTTGAATTGGGAGCCTCAAATGACCATCAGAGCAAGCAGCATTGATTGCATATTGCAGGAGTTCAGCAGCTAAAACAAAGAGGAGAGGGGAAAGGGGATCTCCTTGCCTTACTCCTCTTTTGCAATGGAATTGCTTTCTAGGCACTCCATTCAGAAGGATGGAAGAGGTTCCAGAAGAGAAAATCATAGAGATCCACTGCAGCCACTTGTTAGGAAACCCCAAATGTTTCATGATCTCCAAAATAGTACTATGTTCAATTGTATCAAAAGCTTATTCAAAATCCAGCTTAAGAATAATGACCACCCTCTTTGACTGATGACATTGATGGATATATTCAAAACACCAGGCAAGGCAATCTTGGATTGTTCTGTTCTTGATGAACCCATACTGGTTCTTATGCAGGAGTTTGAGAATGATGAGCTGCAACCTCTCAGCCAGGATTTTAGTGATAAGCTTCATACAAGAATTTAGGAGGGAGATAGGCCTGAAGTCATTCACTGTCTTTGGGTTGTTGGTCTTTGGTACTAAGGTGATGAAAGATGTGTTAATGCTGTGCAGATCAAGATTCCCTTCAAAAAAATCAAAACATAGTTTATATAAATCTTCTTTGATGAGAGGCCAACATTTCTTCAAGAATAGGCCATTGAACCCATCAGGTCCAGGAGCCTTGTCAAGTGGCATGATATTGATTGTTCTATCAATTTCTTCCTTAGTTAAAGGAGAAACCAAAGAGGAAAGATCTACATTCATATGAATAAGTTGCTGAAGATTGAACTGCATGTGGGGCTGGTTGGAAACTCCCATTCTATTTTTGAAAGCTGACCAAAGGAGGGCAGCTTTGCTCTCATGATCTGTCACTGTCTGTCCAACTTCATTAGTTAACTGGGATATAGAATTTCTCCTAAAAGAAGTAGTTGCCATGGCATGGAAGAATTTTGTGCATTCATCACCAAACTTGATTCTGTTAACAGTATATCTTTTCTTCCAATATATGTTCTTATATCTCAGTAAAGTGGCCAGCTGCCTCTTGATCAAGTTTCTGAAGTTCCATTCTTGGGTGGACAGGGCTCTGCTCTCTTCTAATGTATCCAGAAAGAAGATGACTGTGTTGCAGTTGGAGATGAGCATGGATAGATTAGAGAGATTTTTGCTCCAGCTCTTCAAGGCAGCTCTCACATTCTTGAGCTTCCCAGCTATAGTTGTGGAAGCATTTTTTGAGTTCTTCACTTGCTTGCACCAGCTCTCTTGCACAACTTCAGTAAAACCTGGATGTTCAGGCCAGATGTTTTCAAATCTGAAAATGTGAGATCTGGGTATGTAATAGTACCAATGGAAACTTTACATGGGATATGATCTGATGTGATCTTAGCCAAATGGAGGACTTCAGTATTGGGATAAGAATGGAGCCAATTCACTGAAGTGAATAACCAATTGAGCTGTACTAATAGTGGGTCTTGCTGCATATTACTCCATGAATAAGCTCTCCCTTTTAGAGGAAGTTCCTCTATGCCCAGATGTCCAATGACATCATTGAAAGTCACAGTGTCAGCCACATTACCACCAGGCTTATTTCTATTGTCCAGTGATCTATAGAAGTTAAAATCCCCAAGAAATAGCCAATCATCATCATGATGGATAGCGATGTTTTTTAACCAAGAAACAAAAACAGATTTCTCAGGCTCTTGACAAGGACCATAAACTGTTGTGAGGTTCCACTTAGCCAGGTTGTGAGTCGAGGTAAATTGAATTGTTATAGCAAATGAGTCCTTAGCCAGAACACAACCAGAAAAGCAGGCATTGTTCCAAAGTACTAGGATACCACCAGATGCCCCAACAGAGGGGACGAAATCAAATTTGTCAAATCTTCTAGGAGCAAAATTCCTGATAAAAGCTATGTCAAAGAGTTCTTTTTTGGTTTCCTGTAAACAGACAACTGAGCAAGATGCCTCCTCAAATTTGTTTCTAACTGCATCCCATTTATCAGAAGTGTTAAGGCCTCTAATTTTCCAGCAAAGAATATTCCAATTTTGTGTTGCCATAAGAAACCATGGGATCAAGACAGAACCGGCTGATTATGCATAACACAACCACACAGAGCAGAGTCACTGAAACAAAATGGAGTAACAATTCTGTAAAGGACCAGAGAAACCACCTGGAATGGACCAGGCAGCACAGAGCAGTAGGAAACCAAACAGAGATTAACACACCAATGTTACTACGAAGCAACACAAGTATCACAGAAGGGAAAGACATAGTTTGCAAGGTGTGGGACACATAAGTCTGACAAATGACACAAAAGCCTAATATGATAGATGAGGCATTGTAAGCAGCAGGAGCATTGCAGTAATCATTCTTCATCTTCATTGGGCACCAATGGAGTACGCTCCTGCATTTGCAGGGAATGAGTCACCTCACTAGGAGCTACTCCACAATCTACACCCCAATGTTGCAAGAAGGCTGCAGGGATAGGGCTCTGAACATCTTCAGGCATGATCACCTCCTCCTGAGGTGTTATCTTCTTGGGATGACCACGGGCACGCTTTCTTGGTGTGCTGTCCAGGCTACAATGCTTGTAGCCCTCATTGTTCTCCTGCAATCTTGGGCTTCTACGCAATTTGGTCATGTCCACAGGGAGTTTCTTTTTCAGGTCTGATACTCTGGAAGGCAGACACATCTTCTTTCTTGGTGGTTTTGGTGGCAATGCAGAAGAAGAAACATAGTCAAAAGCCTGAAGAAGATTTTTCTTGGGTGGCATAGGTTGATCATCAGTCAAAACCATTCTATCTTGTTGTGTATCTCTGAAGCCTTGGAGATGATTGATATTCCTCTGAACAGCATCAATGAAAGGATGATCATCAACCACCACAGATGAGCTACCAACATTCCTGTTAGGACTTGGTGCCCAAGAAGCAAACAGGGTCAAAAGCTGAGCAGGCCAGCATGGTTGAACAGGTACGATGGCCCATTTGGAGGATTTTGCCTCATCCTCAACATTACTAGTATCAATAGTGGCTTGCTGATTAATCAAAACAGACTGATCAATAAAACGTGGAAGCTTGATGGCCTGAGCTTGATGCTGCTGTATGAGACTGTCAAAAGCCAGGTTTTCAGCAAACTGGAAAACCAAAGGAGGGGGACTCTGGACCTCTGCACTTGGCCTGGATGAAGCATCAGATGAGGAAGAGGAAGAAGAGCCACCATAATTTCCTGCTAACACATCTTCCACCGAGAGAAAAATATCAGGACCATGAGCCCTCAGGTACTGTGCAGTAGAACCAGAGAGATCAAAAGAAAATGACTCCTGTTCAGCATCATTAGCATGATCATTACCCTCCTGCTGAGGATGATCTCCCTGCTCCTGTTCAACTTCACCCTGCTCTGGCCAAGCATCCCAGCCTGCATTGTCATTTTCAATTTCCTGATGAATACCCATTTCATCCTGAACATCTTCCATCTGATCAACATTCAAACCAAAGTCCTCATGGACGTGCTGGGCTGCTCCCTGGACTTCGTGCTGCCACCATTGGTCAATGTCAGGATTACCATGCACAATGTTACCATTTTCAGGGTGTGGGATGCCATCAGCTGGAACTGGATCTTCATCCACTGGGAAAGCATCAGGGAAATGTCCATTCAATATGAAAACTGGCACTGACCAGGACCTGCCAGCTCCCCCCAAAGTGGTGCCATGAGAAACCACCACACTCCGAGGTACACGATCCGGTGACAGGAGCAAACACTTAGCCAGGATTCTAGTTTTGTTTGGACCATCATACCAACGAAGCAGACGACCAAAAGGTGCTACAGAGGCCTTGATGAACTCTATAGACTGAAAATCCAATGGGAAACCCAAGAACATAATCCAACACTCTCTAATATACTGAGAAGATCTAAAATTGCGAGCTTCATCATGCTTTCTAACCGTAATAACCCACTGATCAAAGTTAATGGGTGAAGCAACTAACAGGGCCTCACGCTGTATAGCATGTTCAATCTGGAAAAGCCCCAATCCTAAAGGAGATGGAAACGCAGAAACCACATGGACATGGAACTCATGCTCAAGAAAAGCTGAAACCTCATTGATGAGCCCCAAGACTTGCGCCTGCGGCGGTTCAGGCTGAAGCTCGAGGATGGCGTACTGCTCGTGGTGGTGTACCGGCTCTCCACCAAGAGCAACTCTCGATCGGGCCGGACGGTGCCAGCCATGCTCCACATGCATTCCCGCGGGACGAACAGCTGCGGGTTGCAGGGGAAGTTCGCCATCTCTCGTGGCGACGATGAGGGTGATGGCGGTGGCGATGGATACGGAGGCTGCGGAGTTGCGGGGGAAGGCGATGGCGGTGCGGTTGCACTGTTGGGGGAAGAAGATGGAGAGTCACCATGGAAAGAGGGATTTTCGTTAAAATATTCTTCCCATGTCTCTAGAGGTGATTCAGGGGCTGAATCACAGACCTGCTTGGGCCGGCAACAGACTCTGGGTCATGTCTTGGTGAAGCAAAACCGGGCCTTATGCCCATAATGAAAACAACTCTTGCAACGCCACGGGGAGCGACAGAAACGGGCCCGATGAACGAGACCCAAGCATTTGGCACAACGGGCCAGAGAAGAGACACTGCTTGAATTTGAATTTTGAAAAGGAGCTGTTGACTCGCCACCCGCCGAAGAACACGCCCGATGATCACGGATCGTGGAATCAGGGGAATTCAAACCAAGATCAATCTTCAGCCGACCAAAAATCTTGTTGATAGGAACTGAGGCAAGGAAAATGAAATCACCCACTCGTAGGGAGGGACTAGAATCCACAGGTTGATAAAGCACTAAGGGGAATCAGAAATGAGATTTGGTGCAAACCGAACACGCTTCAGATGGTTGGGACGATGAATAGGAGGCTGAGACTTGTTCCTTTTGGATTGGATAAAAGTCCATTCCTTTCTTTGTTCTTCTTCCCATAAAAGCTTTTCACGTTCCCAATGTGGAGCGCCATTGCTCCAGAGAAAGAAATAAACATCAAAGCAATCTCCAATGAAACACTTAAGGTTGTAGATCATGAAACCCACCGCTTTGCACGAGACTGAGAAGCGGTAATGACGGTCACTTTGGAATTGTACATGAAAACCCACAGCAGATCCCCCAAGACAAGATTGCAACATCCAAGCAACCGAATCTTCCGAGAGACGCACCGTGAAACGACGGAAAACAGCCAATAGAAGAAAAGAGCCATCTGGAGAAGAGGAAGGATGATGGACAGATTTCCCGAGACGTACCAGAACTTCATGTTGGAAATTCTTGCCGTGAGAGAAATCCAACTTCCCAATAAGATCGCTCGAGATCTCCATGAGACACGATCAGGAGGAGCAATCTAGAGGAGATCGCCATGAGATCGCCTTAGGAGCGCCAGGAGCGACGGAGGGGGAGACACCATTTTTCTTCTCATAATCCCTTGACAATAAATTCACAGGATAAATCTGTCGAGGACTATAGACCTGGGCAATTTGAAGAAGATGCATATAATGAAGAAGATGGATATGCTACTGCTAGTGAAGAACAAGAGCAGGTGGGTGGGGCTACGGGCCGAGCCAGAGTGCCAAGGACAGCGACGAAGTGGCCAAGAGACAAAATGGTAGTCACTGAGGTTGAGGGAGGGGGGATGCCAGTACCATTGACACAAAAGCACAGGTTCAGGGTGCTTGCAGGGCTCATTGCTAGACAAAAGATACCTTTGGATTTGGCAGAAATCAAAAAACTAAGCGATGAACAAAAGCGGCACTTGTTTGAAACCTATATGCAGAAACACATGGAGGTCCAGGAAGACATGAAAGAGCAGGCATTCAAGCTTTTGTGGAAGATTATAGCCAAGGCATGGAGACAATTTAGATTTCAGCTTAGGCAAGATTTTGTAATAAAAGGACTCGAGCCATTTGGAAAGCACGACTTTATCAATCCGGAAGAGTGGACAGAGATTGTGAAACAACAGGAAACTGAGGAAGCCTCATCTGTTAGTGGCAAGTTCAAGTCACTTCGAAGCCCGAACACAAACGAGCACAGCATGGGTCCAGCTGGTTATTGTGGGAAACTACCACAGTGGGAGGAAGAGGACAGGAAATTAGCTGCAGTTGGGATCGACAACCTATATGATGCCATCACTGATGATCGTTCAAGGAATTGAGTGCGAGCAAGGAGTAAGCTAGTGGTGGAAGACGGTGTTGCCGCGATAGTGTACAACAAAGAAGCAAATGAAAGTGTGGCTGCAGACATCATGGAAAAGAATGCACATGCAGAATCTTCAGGAATGACTTCATGGCTGAGGGAGAATGATGTGCTAAGTTAGTGCTTGGGCCGCCCCGAACAACCAGGTTACGTGTGTGGTGTCTCCAGCTACCAGGGCTGAAAGTTTGCATGGCCTCAGCATGCTTCCATGTACAGGAAGAGGAAGAGGGCCAATACTGACTCATCAGTTGATAAGCAACAGATGAAGGAAGAATTCAAGCAAGAACTCAAGGCTGAGATGGAGAAGGATATGCTTGACATGATGGCACGAGGGTACCAGGTGGTGTTTGCACCAGTGTCCAATCGCACAAGCCCTTCACCCGCCGGACTGAAGAGCAACTGTGCGTCCGCAGATAATGTAGGTTTGATCAACGACGCTACAGAGTTGTCGTCAGAGGTAGTGCACATTGCTTCCCACACACAAGAAGACCTTATAGGCATGTTGACTGAACCCACAGAATGTGGCCTATGGATCATATTTCACGGTGTTTAATGTGAAGCTGCATTTGGTGTGGTTCAACCAGAGCAGACTACGCTACATATAGTCCCGATTCATGAAGATTGTGTTGTGGTCGAAGTGCTGCATGTATATGCTGTCTTTAGGGATCACGCGCTGGAACACCCTCCTAATGACGAGGTGACGACACTTGGACAAGCTCTACACCAGAGGATACAGTGGAAGAGGTATCACATTCACATCAAGGGAGTACCAATTCCAAAATCTTGTTCGCACACTACGGTACAGTTTCCTTCTGGTTCACAGACTACAGGACAAAACTCTTCCTCACATAGTTTTCTAGCTCCTCCTCCTCCTCCACCCCTAGAAAAGCAAAATAGAGTACAAATTCATTCCCCACCTGGTAACCCACCTCCTCCTCCTCCACCACCCCAGAAAAGCAAATTACAGTACAGATTCATTCCCCACCTGGTAACCCACCTCCTCCTCCTCCACACCCAGAAATGCAAATTACAGAACAGATTCATTCCCCACCTGGTATCACACCTCCTCCTCCACACCCAGAAACGCAAATTACATCCCCACCTTCTTCTCCTCATGAAGGAACAAAACCTCCATCCCCAAAAGAAAGTGCACAAAACAATGATGCTAAAGCAGGAGCCCAGAGTCATGTGTTAGCTGATGCTGAGAAATCTGTCGATGACAGTTCGAAGAAAGCTGCAGGTACATCTGGGCCCAATATCTCTGTAATAGCTACTGGCCAGACACCACCTGAGAAACCTTCTTCAGCCATCTCATAGCAGCAGGAAAAGAAACTCACTGAAAATAAAAGGTCTACCAGAAAGCGATCTGAGAAACCTTCTTCAGCCATCTCAAAGCAGTAGTAGGAAAAGAAACTTGCTGAAAATAAAAGGTCTCAGAAGCCTACAGAAAGTCTTCTTCAACCATCTCAAAGCAGGAGGAAAAGACGCCTGCCAGAAAGCCATCTGAGAGAAACACCAAGAAGAAGGCGGCCAATGTTGCTATGACTGAGATTAACCTAAACCACAAATTTGGAAATGCAATGCTCAGTGCTGCTAAACTCAAGCATCCGAATACTGCTCCTTCTATCACTAATCTCCACAATTTCTACATGGGACGTTGTAAGGACAATGATGAGTCTCTGATTCAGGGCATAATATGGCCCAAGCACGGCTGGTGGCCTGTGAGAGAAGATGAAAAATATGAGCTATTGTCTGTGATCATCAGCGACTTGTACGATCTCTTCAACTTGGATGCTTTGGATATGGGACTTATCCGCTGTTTCATCCTGTAAGTTGCTTGAAAATTTAATCTGCTTCTCACTAATCATTTTGTATCTAAATGTGCTTTCTGCCTCAGTTCATCTTTACTATGTATTTTGCCTCCTTACACTTTGCTTTTTCTAAATATTAGGAATATGGCTGTAGAAGTACGGCAGAAGAAGGAACCCGTTGCCTTCATTGATCCTGAATGCTTTAGCAAGTCAAATATACAAAATAACATGGATTTTTTTGTGTCCTATACGAAGCGTGCGAACCAGTCATATGCTAAAAAGAGAGTCATCATTTCCTACTATAACACTGGGCACCACTGGATTGCAGTGGCGATCCTTCCAAAGCAGAACATGGTCTTGTATCTTGATTCATATAGGATCCTAGAAACTAATTTCTCCGAGTTGGTAGAAGCCATTAATGAGTAAGTTCTTTCTTTCTTAACCTATAACTTCCTCAATAAACTCTGTAGAGTTTATTAATGGTGCCCTAACCATTGTTGCATGTTTTGTTGTAGTGCTTGGAATAGTTACTGTGATGACAACAAATTGCCCCGCCAAGCCTTGAAACATGAGAAGGCTTTTGATGTACGTATTACTTAGTATTTCCTGCCTGTGGAAGCTAGTACTAAAGCTTGAGTTTATTTCTTCTCACCACTTTTTGTCTTTGTATATTTATCGCAGTGCCACCAACAACCTTACCAATCCAGAGTCTGCGGCTTCTATTGTGCCTATCACATGCTTACAGTAAAAAATAAATTGAAGGACCCTGAGGTACTTTCTTGGGATCTGCATTTGTAACACCTGCAACTGAGCACAGTTCTTGCTTATTAGCACTGCACATATTTCATAACCACCTGTGTGCTGACTGCTGACATTGTTATATTCAGGCATTTCACGTACCTACTTGTCAGCTCCACAAAGACACGCTGCTCCACATTAGGGAAAGAACTACCTCATTCCTCTTGGACTAGGTGATCACACCCTCAGGAAAATTTCACATTAATGATGCTCTGATGGATCGCATTGTACTTGATACCAATCCTCATGGTTAAGCCAGTGATATTGTTGTGAACCTTTCTTGTTAGATGAGGATGCTAAACGCCTGAATTTTGTGAGATTATGCATGTGAATTTTGTGGATTTCTATTCAGTTTGTGGAGTTTTGTGAATGAGGTTGCTGGACCAAATTTTTGTGAAAGTAGACAATGCGTCTCCTTTAGTCGAGGCAGAGGAGACACAAGTTCACAGTAAGCGTACACAGTAAGCGTCTCCTTTGGTCCAGACAGAGGAGATGCACGTACACAGTTCGCGTCTCCTTTGGTCGAGACAGAGGGAGACGCGTACTGACAAGATGTGTCTCCATTGGTCGAGACAGGAAGACGCGGGTTCACAGCAGGTTTCTCATTTCGTCGAGACATAGGAGACGTGCACTGACAAGACGCGTCTCCTTTCGTCCAGACAGAGGAGACGCGCACTGACAAGACGCGTCTCCTTTCGTCCAGACGGAGGAGACTCGCACTTACACGACACGTCTCCTTTCGTCAAGACAGAGGAGACGCATCATGGAAGTATCTTCCACGTCTTCGATGTTGAGTTAATGTAACGGGCTCGGTTTCTATGCCTGTTACCAAAGGACCATGTGGGCCCAGAGAAACAGACATTTCTGGTGACCGGTAACTAGTTTCGGTAACGGTCTTTGTTAGACACCTGTTACTAATACGTGTTATGAGTAACGGGCTCAGTGTCTGCACCTGTTACCAAAGGCTCTGGTGGGCCCGGAGAAACAGCCATTTCAGGTGACCGGCAAGTAGTTGTGGTAACGGTCTTTGTTCGACGCCCGTTACAATTACGTGTCATTAGTAACGGGCATCGGCTTGTTACCTTTGTTGGCTTATTTGTAACGCTTGATCGGTAACGGGTGTTTTGCCCGTTACCAATAGCCATCCGCACCAGTTACCAATGTCTGTTTTTCATGTAGTGCCTCTTACATTATTCCAACAAATACAGGAGAAGCTGTTTTGCCAAATGATATCCAAAAATGGATTCAGCTTTACAAGAGAATCCGCTTCACCAGCACAGCCACAGCTGAAGCTGCCACAGCCACAGCCACAGCTCTACCAAACGCACTCTAGATGAATACGCACACCAGTAGCATAACAGAATGGATCAGAAATTACTACTATGTCAGGTAATTAAAAGAAAACGATTAAACCATGAACAAACTGAAACCTGCCTAGCACCGAAAATTGCTAGAATCAAACAAAACTATTGAACTGGGGTAAAATTGAAATTGAGATGATATGGGCATATGGCTACTACAAGAATTATGTATTCCTCTTGGCTAAACAGTAAACAGAATAGGGAGGTGTATGAAGTTAATTATACAAGCGCACAATAAAAAGTTAAGTTTTTGAAGGCCGAATATGCAATTTCGACCCATATTCGTGAAATGTAAATGGAAAGGTATGTCATTGATATTTAGAGGTTTACCCCAGTAATCACACAGGTAAATGTGTAGATTAAACATAAGCAAGCAGCTTAATTAATTGAAATGCTTGATTTCTTTTCTTCCAAGAAGTACAACGCACACACCAAACATAATATGAGATACTGACCAGATCTTCTAGTGTTCTGAACAGGTGTGGGAAAGGACCACGTCAACTATTGCTATCAACATTGTCTGAACCTTGCAAAAGTCCTTATGAAAAAGAATTTAACCTACATGACAATGATATATGGGTGCTTATATTGTTGCAAAGACATTTAATGATAGAAAAGTCCATGATGTAACAGAAGATGGCTGTGCCATTTTAAAGGTGCTAACAAAAAAGAGACAAATGTACAACATAGCTATTTGAAATACCTTTTTTTCCCACAGGGAAAGAGTAACATAGCTATTTGAACTGAATTGATGCGTATGTTCTTTAAGAAGCCATATTACAATCAATGGCTAAGGCAATAAAAGAATATTACATGCTATGCATAGGATGGCAATTTGCAGAAGTTGAGCTCTCAGGTATAGTTGATGATATCAACAGTTAAGATACATCAGGATTTTAAGGTAAATGAGTAGTTTTAAAGAAAAAGAAGCAGCTTAATTGACCAAAATGCTCGATCTTTTTATTCGAAGAAGTATAACCCAAAACCAAACACACTTATCAGATGTTGCACAAATGTTTCTAGAACTTGCGAAGCTAGACTCACAACAGCTACCTTTTGACTTGCTGGTCACAAACGCATGCTATCCATAGTACTATTGCCTGAGCACTATTTCAAACACCCACCATGCTATCCATAGTACTATTGCCTAATCATCTAAAAGCCATAATTCCAAAAAGAATATCTGAAAGTACCCAAATCAGAAGGATGGCATTCATCGGTTTTACATGAATCACCACTGGTAAAAATATAGGGTATAAAAAGGATGGCATATTATTGACCCTAAATCCCTACTTATCAAATCTGCGAGGACGACGAACCTTCTGGGGAGGTGCCCATGGAGTGAAGAAGGGGGAGTCGGGGGTAGTATGAGGCGAACCTACATGCTATGGCCGACGGGGAGGATCTGTCCAAGGACCAGAGCTGGAGGTAGAGACTAGTGGCGAGGAGCTGCGTTCGTCCCCAATCCGAGCAGGGGCAGGAGACAGGGCGACGAACTGGTTCAGGAGGGGGCAGTGGCGTCGATCTGGAGGAGCCGGAGGACGCCGGTTGAGCGGGGGCTGATAGCGTCGAGCTGTAGGAAGCAGAGGCAGATGGGAGCAGCTGCGCACGACCCCCCCCCCCGACCCGAGATGGTGGAGGAGGAAGCCGGAGGTCGCCGGGGATAGCGACGACAGCACGAGGGGACGTAGAGAGCGGCGGCAGCGGCGCGGGGGAACCGACTGGGGGGCGCGGGGAGCAGCGGCGGTGCGGGGGAACGGACTCGGGGGACGCGGGGTGCGGCGGGGGATTCGGGGGGAACTGACGCCTGCGGAGGTGGGGGCCAGGAAAAAAACAACGTGATAGAACCGGTGAAAAGACCGAAAAAAACCAGGCGCGGCCGCGCGGGACGGGACGAGGAACGTGCGGTGGATGGGCTCGGGTACTGAATATTATTTAGTACCCAGGGTGCTATATATATATATATATGCACAAATAATTTTATAATGTTGCGTATTAGTTTAGTATACGTGAACCAAACAAATACGTTCAAATACGAAACAAATTAAAAAGAAAAGAAAAAAGGAAAATTAAGAAAAATACATTAGTACCGGGTGGGGATACAACCCGGTACTAATGTGGCCTTCCCACGTCGTCGTGGGAAGGCCACATTAGTACCGGGTGTTGTCCCCACCCGGTACTAATGTGACATTGGTACCGGGTGGGTTGAACAGGTACTAATAGCAGTTGCCAACCGGTACTAATAACGTTTTTTCTAGTAGTGTAAAAGATTATCTGCACCTA
Source organism: Cenchrus fungigraminus (assembly GCA_036936925.1). NCBI lineage: Eukaryota > Viridiplantae > Streptophyta > Magnoliopsida > Poales > Poaceae > Cenchrus > Cenchrus fungigraminus. The sequence continues at coordinate 131,523,599 of CM072779.1, forward strand.
TATTGTGGATTATCTATTTTCATTTTTTCATCAAATGCACAACCAATGATTTCAGCGACACTCATCAGTAAACTTCATCGGTAAGACGAATTACTAATTTTAGTAAAAAAAGCATCATTACTTTTACCTACACGAAAAACGAAGTGCAGCAAACGTGCCACCAGCATCCCTAACCTGACCTTGGTCATCATGGCAAGATTCCCCTACGTGGTGATCCACTTGAATACCTTGGCTCCATCCTCAAATGCAGGTGCAAACCAGCATCCAAGGCCCGCATCGCATCCCTCAACGGACAGAAAATCTGTTTCAAAGACGGAAAATGGATAAGGCCAAGTCCGGCGATGAGTAGATCAACGGGAAGCGGGCTGGACCATGGAGTTGCGCATCGCCGTGGACTCCAGGGAGCGGGACGGCGTCACGGGGCTTGGCCTTGCGAGGGAAACCGGCAGGGCAAGCAAGGGGCCCACGGGGAAGGAGATTGGCAGTGGTGGAGTGGACAGTGAGGGTTGGGAACGGTTTGACGGGAGGGGAAGGGTGCGAGGTCGCGACGTGATGTGGGAGCGTGGTAGGCGCGAAGGCAGAGGCGAGGTCGCGCTGCGATGCAGATGAGTAAGGAGGGGGAGGCGAGGTCGCGGCGCGATCGGGAAGAGAGGAAGGCGGACGCGCAGTTGAGGGGCCTGTGATCTGATGCAAAAAATTGACAGGGGAGAGCGGAAGGCGGACGCGGGGGGCAGACGCGCGGTGTCGAGAGTGAAACGACTACTGGTAGAGAGGCGACCTTTGATCCAGCCCTTTTGTTCCGGTTCAACTTTGGAGCCGAGACAAAAGGGTTTGGGGCGACGTGGCCTCTAAAGGCCGTTTGCGCCCCCCCCCCTTTAGTCTCGGGTGGTAAAACCACCTGGGACTAAAGGCCTGGCCTCCAACGGCTCTCTGCCCGCAATTATTGGTGCCCAAAGCATGTTTGAAAAAAAAGAGAAAAGAATAAAGGATAGCCCATGTCCAAAATAAAGAAGGAAAAAGGAGAGGGATGGTCATGCAAAAAGGAGTTCCATAATTTTGATGGTAATAACTAGTGTCCATTCTGGGGCTAGTGTCCACCTTAGCATCAACCCACAGTTCTCATCATATTTGTATGGTAATATCTAGCACCCATTCCGGGCCTAGTATCCACCTTGCCATACCCACCATAGCCATACCGGTGCACATTTTGATCTGATGGTATGATTTGATTTTCTCTGTGGATCGAGTTTTTGACATTGCAAAATATGTGATGCAACTCATCAGGATCTACAAACTTTATTTAGGTCTTTCTGTCATTTCCTAAAGTGGCAATAATATGAAGTACAAAATTGATAGGCCTCTTAGATAGAAACTATCTAAGTCAATCTACGATTAATAACCATTGTATACTACACCTTTCGAAAATGACAACATGACCTCAACAAAGATTGTAGACCTTTATGAATTATGAGACTTTGGTATTCATCACTTTTCCATTTGTCATCATTTAGTGTATGAAAAATCTTGCTTGAAGTTGAGAATTATTGAAATTCACAATTTGGATTGTTCAAACTCTGTGAAATGGGAGTAGTGACTTAAATAAAGTTTGTAGATGTTGATGAGTTCTACAACTTTCGTATTCATGACTTTTTCATTTGAAATCGTTTGTTACCCCAACTAATTTGGAGAATTTCTAAACTGATGAAATCTGAAATTTAAATAGTTGAAGGTAACTCGGTTTAATCTCATCATGAACCTTGTATCTAGTTCAATTTTCATCTGTTTTTTTAAAACACAACAAAAGGAGCAGTAAGATATTGAATACACTGCTTGATCAAAAGTATAGTAAATTCATCAGAATGTATTACAACCATGACAGATACAATAGGCCCAGTTACTGGAGTTTAACAGGGACACATAAATAACAAGAAGTTGATGAGCAGGAGCCACAACTGAATTCCATTACATAAAACACTAAGGTTCACACCACCAAACTAGTCATACACAATAAATTCCATTGTTTCTAGCCAGCTCATAACTAAATAGAGCATAACAAGCAGAGTACTTGACCACATCACAGCATAACAAGCAGAGTACTTTACCACATCACTGTTGGGATATGCCCTAGAGCCAACTGGATTAGATCCATTAGTGGGTTCAGATTGATTTGATCCATTGGGTTGTAAAAGTCATAACGGGCCACAATTGTTGTAAAGCCCATTAGCGTTGGAAAGGGGGTACACCATCTATTAGTCCCGTATTGCTAATGGACGATGGTCTGGGGGATTTTCCCCTCATAAATATGGACTATACCCCCCTGACTTGGATGTCTCTTGAGCAACAGCCGTGCCACCATGCCGCCCACTCCTCGCCGCGCCCGCGGACCTAGCAGTTCGGTGTGCGACACTTCCTTCCCGTACGTGTGGATACCGTGGAGGTGCTATGCTTGGAGCACAAGAACGAACCGCATGTGAAGGACCAGGCGGACGTGAGCAACTGCACTACCTGCTACCCTCGACGCGTTTGTCTACATCGAGACGGTTCCGCTGCATCTGCGCGTCTAGTGGTAATCCCGTGATCTTTGATAGTAGCAGTTCCTGCTTTATGGAAATTTTGTTTTGTGCTAGCATAGCCTCCCCGTATCCCTTCAGTGGTATCAGAGCCATAGCTACTAAGTTTTAGATTCGGGATGTGTGCATATGGTGATATGCGTGGACGTAGATCAAAATTGTGATCGGTTTCGTGTTCTTGTCGTGATGGTCGTGTAACGAATTACTCCTACCGGTCGGAATTCCGCCATCAGAGTTAAGTGATACACGTAAACCCAGTCATGATGAGGAGGAGATCAATTGGATTGGTCAAATCGAAACTAGGTCAAGTGCCATGCGCGGCGGCGGCGGATTGGATCCGCTAACGGCCCCGAGAAAATCAGAAAACATGTTGTTCGGTAAAACAGCCGGAACTTTCTGTGGTTAACTCGGATGGAGATGTTTTCTATATGAAAATTGATCTACAGAAAATTTTACACATGAGACTAACTAGCTATGCTAGTCTCAGCGAAATTAGATTTCCCAAAATCGGCCTATAAGATGGGTTTTTCGACGGTTTAAGATTAGACGTCAGAAGTACGATAATCTGTTTTGCAGGTTTTGTGATCGGTATGGCCCATATGTGTATGTGATGCATGTGTGTAATTTATTCGTGACCTACGTGTCACGCGTACGGCAATACGGCTGGAGCCACAAGTATTGTCAAAATGGATGTAATGGTCTGCGTACCAATTTGTGATGATCTAATGCGCAATTGTGTAACTTAGTGTACTATCACGCGTTAGATAGTTCTTGGAGGACTCATCACATGAAGGATGACGCACACAGATCATGGAGATGGAGATCAACATGATGTACAGGTCAATGGAGATGGAGATCACCATGTTATAATGGGCCATACCATGTTACAACTGTGTGAATGTCGTTCTTACCATTCTACTTTTACATGCAACAATAGTTATTTTCTTGCGTGTGATGTTATGAGTAGAACGATCCCTTTGAAATTTTAAGCTAACATGCTCTCCCAATACTTTCCACCATCCCACATCTTGTACAATTAGTGGTGGGTCTATAAAATTAGGGTACCACTAGTTTTCCTTGACAAGACGGGTTTGTATCGGATACTTACACGCATAAGTGTTGGTTTGCTTATCAAAGTCATCTTAATGGTTAAGAACTTTGGGGCATAAAGGTTGGGAGCCGAGACATAGAGATGTCACCCAACAACAGGAGTCATATGTGATATGATTAGCAAAGAGTTGCTTACCGATCTACCTTGTTTGATAGCGGTGATGCAAAAGCTCACTAGTAGACTTGTTAGTTGTGGATTCTGAATCACTAAGTATCAACACGGGGATATTGATTTTAGTGGGAGTAAATTCTTTCATTTTACTCAGTCATGGATATTTTGTCTTAGTATTTTGCATTATTATTTTCTTGTAGTTCAATGGCACCAAGCAACACCACCTTGTTTTCTTTACGTACGGTCCTTGAGAAGGACAAATTGAATGGAACAAACTATACGGATTGGATCCGTAACTTGAGAATTGTTCTCAGGGCAGAGAAAAAGGAAGAGGTTCTGGACACCCCATTACCAGATGAGCCTGCTGAAGATGCAACAGCTGCTGAAAAGAATGCTTACAAGAAGGCATGTGATGCTAATCTTGAAGTGAGTTGCCTTATGCTTGCTTGCATGGAGCCTGAGCTGCAGATGCAGTTTGAGACTAACCATGAGGCGCATGATATGATCGTGGCACTCAAAGACATGTTCGCCACACAGGCTAGGACTGAAAGGTTCAATGTCTCTAAGTCCTTTGTGGAGAGCAAGTTGGCAGAAGGCGCAGCAGTTGGGCCACATGTGATCAAGATGGTTGGTTACACTCAAAGGTTGGAGAAGCTAGGCTTCCCACTTGGCCAAGAGTTGGCCACTGATTTAATTCTTTCATCTCTTCCGCCTAGTTATGGAAACTTCATCTCGAACTACCATATGCACGGGGTAGAGAAGGGTTTGAATGAGCTGTGTGGCATGCTTAAGACAGCAGAAAGTGACATCAAGAAAAGCGCTGGCAGCAGCCATGTGATGGTGATTCAAAACAAGCCAACCTTTAAGAGGAAGGGCAAATCTTGGAAGAAGAAAGGCAAGGCCAAGGATACGATCCTCATGCCAAACCAGGCGCCCAAGGCTAGTTCAGTTGCCAAGGCTGAGTGTTTTCACTGTAAGGAAATTGGTCACTGGAAAAGAAACTGCAAGTTGTACCTAGCTTCTTTGAAGAACAAGGGAAGTAAGGGTACTTCCACTTCAGGTACACTTCATGCTTCTGTTACAGATCATATTTTCCTCACTGATACAGTTATCAATTCTTAGGTATTTGATACCGGATCGGTTGCTCATATTTGCAATTCGATGCAGGGAATGATAAGAAGTAGAAGCGTGGAAAGAGGAGAAGTTGATTTCCGCATGGGCAATAATGCAAGAGTTGCTGCGTTGACCGTCGGGATGATGCAACTCCACCTTCCATCAGGATTTATTATGGAGTTGAATAATTGTTATTTTGTTCCTAGTTTGAGTCGAAACATTTTATCTCCTTCATGTTTGATGAAGGATGGTTATTCATTTGCGAGTGAAAACAATGGTTGTGTGATCTCTAAGAATAATATGTTTGTGGCTTCTGCATCCATTGTGAATGGATTACTTGTTTTAAGTCTTCATGATTCACCTGTTTGTAACATAAGTGCTAAAAGGTCTCAACCTAATGATTTGAGTCCTACCAACATGTGGCATTGTCATTTAGGTCATATAAGTGAAAAGCGCATGAAGAAGCTCCATACTGATGGACTTTTAACTTCGTTTGATTTTGAATCTTACGAGACATGTGAGGCTTGTTTGCTCGGCAAGATGACCAAGATGCCTTTCTCAGGTTTTCCTGAGAGAGCTTCAGACTTGTTGGAAATCATACATACGGATTGTGTGGACCAATGAGCACGACAGCTAAAGGTGGATACGAATACTTCATAACGTTCACTGATGATCTAAGTAGATATGGCTATGTCTACCTAATGAGGCACAAGTCTGAAACATTTGAAAAGTTCAAAGAATTTCAGAATGAAGTAGAAAATCAGCATGGCAAGAAAATTAAGGCCTTACGATCTGATCGTGGAGGTGAGTATTTGAGTCATGAGTTTAGCAGTCGTCTGAAGAGTTGCGGAATTGTTCCACAGCTTACGCCACCTGGAACACCTCAGAGAAATGGTGTATCCGAGCGACGTAATCGAACTTTGTTGGACATGGTTCGGTCAACGATGAGCCAGTCAGACCTATCGTTATCATTTTGGGGTTACGCTCTAGAAATCGCAGCTTTCACATTAAATTGGGTACCATCTAAGTCCGTAGATAAGACACCATATGCGATATGGACTGGTAAGACTCCCAGTTTGTCTTTTCTTAAAATTTGGGGTTGTGAAGTCTTTGTCAAGCGACTTCAGTCAGACAAGCTTACATCCATGTCGGACAAGTGCATATTCGTGGGATATCCTAAGGAGACTTTAGGGTATTATTTCTACAACCGCCCAGAGGGCAAAGTGTTTGTCGCTCGGAATGGTGTTTTCTTAGAGAAAGAGTTTCTCAAACGAGAGAAAAGTGGACAAAAGGTGTATCTTGAAGAAGTTCAAGATGAACCGCTCGGGCAAGAGTTCACAAATGATGCTAATGTAGCTGAACGAGTTGAGATGCCTGTGGCAAGAGAAACACCATCGCAACCATGAAGGTCTGAAAGGGCACGTCGCGCAACTAATAAGCTCAATCACATGATTGCGGGAGAGCGCGACATATTGTTGTTGGACAATGATGAGTCTATGACATATACGGAAGCAATGATGGACCCAGATTCCGAGAAATGGTAAAGTGCCATGAGATCCGAGATAGATTCCATGGGTGACAATCAAGTTTGGAACTTGGTTGAACCACCAGATGGTATTAAACCTATAGAGTGCAAATGGATCTATAAAAGGAAGAGAGATATGGATGGAAATGTTCATATTTATAAAGCTCGACTTGTTGCAAAAGATTTTCGACAAGTTCAAGGGGTTGACTACGATGAGACATTCTCACCCGTAGCGATGCTTAATTCTATTCGGATTATTCTAGCTATAGCTGCATATTTCGATTATGAGATATGGCAGATGGATGTCAAGACAGCTTTTCTAAATGGGAATCTGACTGAGGACGTGTATATGACACAGCCTGAGGGATTTGTTGATCCGACCAATGCTAGAAAGGTATGCAAACTTCAGAAGTCCATTTATGGATTGAAGCAAGCATCTCAGAGTTGGAACCTTCGCTTTGATGAAGTGGTCAAAGGGTTTGGCTTCATTTAAAGTGAAGAAGAACCTTGTGTTTACAAGAAGGCAAGTGGGAGCTCTGTAGTATTTCTAATCTTATATGTGGATGACATATTGCTGATTGGAAATAACATTCCTATGCATGAGGCCGCTAAGACCTCATTGAAAAATAGTTTTTTGATGAAGGACTTAGGTGAGGCAGCATACATTTTGGGCATCAAAATCTATAGAGATAGATCAAAAAGGCTTATAGGATTAAGCCAAGACACTTACATTGACAAAGTGTTGAAATGGTTCAACATGGAAGAGGCGAAGAAAGGGTTCTTACCTATGTCACATGGCATACATCTTAGCAAGACTCAGTGTCCTTCGACTGCTGATGAGCGGGAACGCATGAGTAGAATACCGTATGCTTCGGCTATCGGATCTATTATGTATGCAATGATATGTACATGTCCAGATATTTCGTATGCGCATAGTGTTACAAGCAGATACCAATCTGATCCAGGTGAGGGTCACTTGACAGCGGTTAAAAATGTTTTTAAGTACTTGAGAAGGACTAAAGACATGTTCCTAGTCTATGGTGGTGAGGAGGAGCTCATTGTAACGGGTTACACCGATGCTAGTTTCCAAACTGACCAAGACGATTCAAAGTCGCAATTAGGATACGTATTTACGATAAACGGTGGTGCTGTGAGCTGGAAGAGTTCCAAGCAGGAGACGGTGGCTGATTCTACAACAGAAGCCGAGTACATCGCGACTTCGGAAGCTGCGAAGGAGGGTGTTTGGATAAGGAAGTTCCTTACCGAACTTGGTGTGTTTCCGAATGTCTCTAGCCCATTGGATCTCTACTGTGACAACAATGGGGCTATTGCGCAAGAAAAGGAGCCTAGGAATCATCAAAAGAACAAACATGTACTACGGAAATTTCATCTGATACGAGAGATCGTTAGATGAGGTGATGTCAAGATATGCAAAGTACACACGGATTTGAATGTTGCAGATCCTTTGACAAAACCCCATCCACAGCCTAAGCATGAGGCGCACATGAGAGCTATGGGTATTAGATACATTCTAAATTAGCTCAATTGCAAGTGGAAGAATGTTAGAAATATGTCCTAGATGGAATCATAGAGATGATTATATTTCATTATATCCATGACACATTATTCTTTATGAATATCCATGAAAGGTGACTTGTATTAGATTGGCAATTATGTGAATTGTTTGTGAAACTCTTTTACTTGTATGGTTATTCAAAAGTTGTCCCTAGTATGAGTTAATGACTAGCACATTTATTAGTTGATGACTATGTTTCACAAGTCATGAACATGGAGATGTATAACTAATAATGTGGGTACATGTATGACATGAGGCTGGACTGACCCAATTTGAGATTTTGTTACATAGTTATCTATTTACACAATGTGTATGCTATGTCCTTAGACTTGAGATTGTCGCATGTACTCAAGATGTGAATTGACCTACTTAGGGGCTATCAACCGCTACTCCGTAACTGGGTAGTTATAAAGGTGGCTTTCGGGTTTGTCAGGAAGCATGCTGTGAGGCATGGTCAATCAAGATGGAATTTGCCCCTCTCTACTTGAGAGAGATATCTCTGGGCCCCTCGAGTGATCGGATCAAGAAATGCATGGCCGTGCTGGGTTAAGTGTTAACCTATGAAAGGATCCGAGTCACGATATCGAGAAAGAGTGGTCAGCTTGGAGCTAGACCAAATATCGTGAGGCAAAGGGAATAACATGTATGCTACGATGTGATGGTTCGTCTGATATGATCTTTACGTATGCATAGGAGTTGACACATCTTGCTAGAGGCCGCTATCAACTATTGGTCGAGCAGGAGTACTCGAGCCATGTCTATGTGTGCGTGAACCCGTAGGGTCACACACTTAAGGGATTGGAAGTTGAATGAGGATGTAGTTGCATAGTTGACTCTAGTGCAAGTGGGAGACTGTTGGGATATGCCCTAGAGCCAACTGGATTAGATCCATTAGTGGGTTCAGATGGATTTGATCCATTGGGTTGTAAAAGTCAGAATGGGCCACAATTGTTGTAAAGCCCATTAGCGTTGGAAAGGGGGTACACCATCTATTAGTCCCGTATTGCTAATGGACGATGGTGTGGGGGATTTTCCCCTCATAAATATGGACCATACCCCCCTGACTTGGATGTCTCATGAGCAACAGTCGTGCTGCCGCGCTGCCCACTCCTCGCTGCGCCCGCGGACCTAGCAGTCTGGTGTGTGACACTTCCTTCCCGTACGTGTGGATACCTTGGAGGTGCTACGTTTGGAGCACAAGGACGAACCGCACGTGAATGACCAGGCGGACGTGAGCAACTACACTGCCTGCTACCCTCGACGCGTTCGTCTACATCGAGACGGTTCCGCTGCATCTACGCGTCTAGTGGTAATCCCGTGAACTTTGACAGTAGCAGTTCCTGCTTTATGGGGAAATTTTGTTTTGCGCTAGCGTAGCTTCCCCGTATCCCTTCAATCACTCATACAGCCCCATCTAACAAAGCTATTACTTGTTTCATCATACAAACTACACAAAAGCAACAGACAAACTTCACTAAAGAGCTTCAGCTTCCACTTCAGTCCTCGTCAGAGTCTGAGGAATCTATTTCCTCGTCAGAGTCCAAACAATAGTGCTCGCTCTTCCAGATCTTCCACTTGACCTCTGTGCGGAATGTCGATTCCATGGCTCGAAGCTGACATTTTAGAAGGGACTCGATTACATCACAATCTGAATTCTCATGATCTTGCATTTACAAATATCAAACTAATGCTAAATTTTACATGGTTAGGACATCACCTCCACGTTAGACTTAGTTGGTCCATCGTGGTCATCGTCATCACTCCACGAGTCTATCATCATCGTGACTGAACTCTTCTCTGACAGAACTATTTCATACTTTCTTCTGTTAGATTGCATTACAAACAAAACAGGGTCAGAACCAATGGGCTAAGGGCCTAACTGGTTTGGCACCAAAATTGTGGCATGCCAAGTTTTTGCATTCTACCATGAATTAAAAATAATGAATTAATTAATGTAGTTGTACAAACAATCTGGATTTGAAAATGTATATACAAAGACTATTCACATGAAAGGAATTACTATCCAAAGGTCAAAGTGTTTTGAGGTACAAGAAGATCTAAACATGAAACAGGTCTAAAATTCATACCACAGCAAGAACATGTCATTTTTGCTTACTTTAAATAATTCAACTTAACTAGGTGAATAAATTTATCTACAAACAAGGAACATACCTCATCCAAGGTTTCTGGAAAGTCTCTGCAATCTACAAATGACTTCCCATCTTCATCTGTATACTTGCTCTCGGTGAAGATGTGGCGTGCCTTTTTCTAGAACAAGCGAGATGTGCAATTAGTAGTATCCACTCATCGGAGACGCGTCTCCTGTATCTTCTCTCCAAAATAAATACCCGTTGCCCCAACCTCTTCTTCTACCCGTGAAACCACCACATCCCCTTCATCTACCCGCGAGAAAACCACAACGGCCTATACACTCCTTGTCGTGCCTCCTCTGTGATCATCGTCGGCACTCATGGCATCGAGGGAGCACCCGCGGTCGCTCGCGGAACTCCCGGTGGAGGTGCTGGCGATCATCATTGGCCGAGTCGGTGCGACATCGAATCGGCCTATGGAGGACCTCTGCAGCCTACGGGCAACCTGCAAGGACATGCTCCGCCCCTGCCGCAACAGAGACGTCGGTAGGCGCCTGGCACTGGATCGGGTTCCAGTTCAGTAGATGCAGAACAACGACCCCGTTGGCTACGACATCTTCCTTCGTAACCTGGCTATAGTTCTAAAAAATAGTGTCGGGCCCACGCGTCAGTGTCAGCAATCCGGACCTACCTGCCAACGAAGGTGACGCGAGTTTACTAACCAGCGTCGGCGATGACTATCCATTGTCTCCAAGATCGAGTTCATCACAGGAGGAACAGATACTGTAGGCGACGCTGATGGATCTGCCCGCGTCTCTTAGATCGAGTTCATGCGACATGTATACAAAATCCAACAACCAAACTAACCAGTTCATGATCGACAAACAAACTATAAGTAGTTCATGATCGACAAACTAAGCAGTCCAACAACCTGACGAGAACAAACTGACGAACACACAATAATCACAAACACATTATTAATGGTACATGAGTCGATCAATTAGTCGCTCGCCGCTGTCGGAGTCCCGCCGTCGTCGCCGCCGTCGGAGCTGTCGTCGCTGCCGCCGTCGGAGCCGTCGTCGTCGCCGAGGAGAGACCGCTGGACCATGGGGAGCTTCTCAAACGTTTCAGCCAACACGTGGATCCTGAAGGCGAGACCCTTGAGGCTGCGATCCTTGTAATCGTCAGGCGCCTCGATCTTGAATGCTGCGCCAACATCTCGAAGCTTCATGAACGCGCCCTGGAGCAGTTTGATGGTGAAGCTGATGTCAGCGGCCTCCGAATTCTTCTCCTTCTTCTCCTTGGGCGCTGCCGGCTCCTTCCTCCTCTCGATGGTCAACTTCCTCCGATGGCGGCTTTCGTCGTCGTTGTCATCCTCCCTTCGTCCCCGCTTCGCCGACAGGTCACTTGACGCCATGCTCTTCTCGCTCCTTGTTGGTGGTGATGGCGAGGGGGAAGAAGATGAAGTGAAAGAAATGATATGATTAGGGAGCAACCAGTCGGGTATTTATGATGACAAGACGTGAACCGTCAGGGCACCTCTCCTCCCCACGCCCCACGTCCTCCTACGACTCGGGAACCATTTTTTTGGAGCAAAACCGTCCAAAAACATGCGTCGCATTTCAATTTCGCGGGAAGGTGGTGGGGCAGGGGCAGTTGTCAGGCCCACGCGTCAGCAGCCAAACCACGTCGCATTTCAAGTTCCATATTATCAGTAGCGGGTGTTTATAAATGGCCGTGTCGCATTTCTATTTCCAAACCCCGTCGCATTTCAATTTCCAGATCCCGTCGCCTTTCCATTTCCTTTACCTTCTCCTTCATGGCCGCGGTGTGCTTCATGGAGCTGCTGCCAAATGAACTGGTCACCTAGATCATCCTTCGTTGCATCAACGGTGAGCCCGTTATTCGTTTCTTGATCCTTCGTAATCGGGTCTACGGCACCTTCCGGCGCATCTGCGACTTGGATGAGGTACTCCTGCAGGTGTCGCTGCGTGAGCTTCGTCAAGAGTGCAAGAATTGCTACGTCAGGTCCTTGTTGGAGGAGCGCTTTCGCCTTGCCAAACATCCGGAGGCATTATGCTTCGAGGGGATGGAGAGGCTGATAAGGCGGTGGAATCCCGATGAGGGTCTGGAGCTCATCGGAAAGGCCGCTGCCAAAGACGTCGGTGCGAAGTACTTCTTAGTGATGCTGAAGTATCGTCGCAACCCTGTGGACCCCAAAGTGATGGCACTGTTCCACGAAATCAGCGGCGGGCCGTCGTCTCTTGACGGGCAGTGGAAGAACCACAACCTACACCGGCTGCGCTACCTCGTCCGCCGGGATCTCCAGAACATTACGTGGCGGTACTGGCCACGTGACGGCGATGATGACATTCCGTTGTTGCCCGTCCAGAATCCCCACGTCTGCATTTGGGCAGCGGGATGTAGGCGCTGCGGGCCGGAGACCCTAGGGATCATCCACTACTGCAGCGCCGAGTGTCGCATCCATCATGAGTTCGACCTCTGGACGTGTGAATTCAGCGCCGCGGTGGAGTACGCCGTCAGCAGGATGAACATCGAGATGTAGGCGGAAGCATCAATAAAAATTATGTATCTTTTTTTTTTGCGGGTGAAAATTATGTATCTTGAATGTAAATTATTACATATTCTGTGTCGCATCCACAAGATTTGATTTGTCACGTTTCTGAGTCAAATCGAAGGTTGCGGTGGTCTCATTTGCCGCATTAGAGGCCTAGGGTGCCCTCTTGGATGTCAAAGCGGGCACGGCGGCGGCGGCGGCGGTGGCGGTGGCCTCTGCTAGTCTGCTTCCTCCTCTATTCTATTGGGTGGGCGTAGGAGATGAGGATTGGAGGGGCAAATGAGACGCGGGTTAAACACCCCCTTTGTTCTATTGGAATGAAGAACAGTTCTCATTTCTCCTTTTAATCTGCAGTCAAATTTTGTAACATGTATTTCTCCGTCGTACGTAGTCCAAATTTAATGATTTTTTTCCTACTTTTTTCTAAAATCCCCATATTTTCATTAATTTCATTGTTTAGTGTATATTCCGTTTCGTGAATAATGTTTATATGCCTTTATCTTATTCTTTGTAAGTACAACATAGAAATAATATTTGTTTTCCACAACCATTAGTAATGAAACTTTGCATTTCATAATCTTAAGGTGAACACAAGCTTGTGTAAAAATTTCAAATGCGTACGAGATCGAACATGTTGCAAAGTGTGGAAAACTTCAATGTTCAAGCAACATTCTAAGAAACTATGTGAGAGATGTAGCCATTTGTACACAAGTATATTCTTCCTTTATCGAATCCATTTGAATTTTTTATGACATGTTTAGGTACCCAATTTATGTTGCCACGTCAATTTGTAGAATTTTTGGAGCAAACTAAGATGTTATTAGAATTATTATATCACAAGCATGAGATGTATATTCGAATTATAAGAATGTTGGGTACACAAGTGTGACTGTTGATATTTTATTAAATTACTAAATGTCCAAATATGAATTGATGTTATTTTTAATGAATTTTTAGGTGCTGTTTTACCGGCTCTAATATTTGATGGATGCGAGTTTCATTTCTAAAAAATAGTGTCGGGCCCACGCGTCAGTGTCAGCAGCCTATATAAAGAAGATACCTGCCGACGATGCCGACGCAGGTTTACTAACTAGCGTCGGCGATGACTATCCATTGTCAGCGTCAGCAGGCAAACCTTGCGCGCGCTGTTCAAAAATTCCCACCTATATTGACTATAATGCCCATGGAATTCTAATTCCACCAGAGAGCCGTTCAAGGGCACGCCAGTACTTTCCGTCAACATAGTAACGCACGCGCAGGGGACATATACTCGAGAGTCTAATTCAGACAGATCCACCACGCCCGCACTCTCCCCGCCGCCGCCCTGCTCCTTCTCCAGCCCTAGCCCTCCGCCGCCGCTCTCTCCGCCGCAGCCCTGCTCTTCTCCAGCCCCACCGTTCCTGGTGTGACGTCGACGAAGCGGCTCCAGCCGTGACGACGGTGACGAGGACGCGGTTACTGGCGTGCGGACGGCGTCCCGGCCAACCTAGAGACGGTGACGCGGATCTGGCATCCCCTGCCACGATGACGAGCCGGCCACCTCAGGCAACGAGGCGACGCGGATCGGGCCTCTCCGACCACCATGAGAACAACTACTTCATTCGCGACAGAGGTAAGTGCTGCTTGAACCCCCAACGCCCTCTCTGTGCTCGGCCACCCAATCTGCTATTCCTGTCAAGGTGGATTAGGGAGACATGCTACTTTATGGTTGTTCACATAGGATTATTCTCCTGGAATTGCCTGCATTAGTACAGCATGCCTTAATAGTTCATTTTTAATTGATTGGCTATGGATTTGACGGATGAATTTTGTTACTCCAAGTCTGTTTGAATAAATTGTTGCTAACAGATGAACTTATATGAACTGTTCAAATTCTGTTATGCTTCGAATGTACCAGATCAACAGTTATGCTTTGGACCTGTTAGCATACTTTAGTTCTAATTGCTTTGTCCTCTTGTTGCATGTACACATGGAACACACAATTCATTGCTGCTGAAGTTGGACAAGGAAGCAGTTGAAGGAATTTGGTCTCTGCTTTGATATATAAGCATATTGCTTCACCCTGTCAAAATGGTTAGCACCTATCCCCAACCTGTATGCTAATATCAACTATTTTGCCTGTCAGAGAATAAGAATTTATCTTATTTTGTTTAGGTTTTCAGTCTAGCTTATGTTGCTCTACTGACGACCTGACATATCATCTATGCAGTCTCCCACAACACCAAACTCCTCTACCTCTAGTGCACCATCACAGCCCATCGATGGTGAACCTTGTTCACAGCCTATCAACGGTGATCCTTCTTCACAGGGTCACTCAGCACATACTGCTGCGAGTAGTACTCGATCCCGCGGGTCAAGGACACAAACCAAATGGCCAGAAGACAAGTTGACAGCAACTGGACTTGATAACAATTATTGGCCTACGCCAGATGCTACGAGGGATAGATTTGTATTGGTCTGTGGCCTCATTGCTCGATAGAGGGTGTCAATCAACAGGGCAGCTGAAGATCTCTCACCAATTGAGAAGAGCTATTCACACTTTTAGAGGAAAAGCTAGATTACCCAGCCAATCTGGCTGAATCTGTTCGCAAGAAGGCAGTTGAGGCAGCTATGTCAGAGATTAGAACCTTGCAACGGCGGTTCAAGACCCATTTAAGAAAAAAATTTGTGAGCCAAGAGGAGAGTCCCTTTGTGAAGCATGCCTTTTTGCAGCCAGAAGACTGAACCGTGTTTGTGCAGGAAACCAATTCTCCTAGATTTCAGTGATTGAGCCAAGGGATGAAAGAAAAGAGAGCATTGCATGATAAGCCACACAGGACGGGCAGAAAAGATTATGTTCGTAAAAGGAAAGAGTGGGAGGAGGAGGATGCAAAGCTAGCTGAAGAAGGAAAATAGAACCCTTGGGACCAATTTCCTGGATGTTCGAGGCCTTATCTGCGGGCAAGGGTAGGGAAGAGGAAGACCACTAGTAAAGGAAGAGGGGACATAACATTCAGTAACCCTGCAGTGGTGGGGGTAGCAACTAGGGTGAAAACACTTGCAGCTTAGGCTAGCGATGGTTCTTTTGGGGTTAGGGAGAATGATATCCTCACCGCGGCACTTGAGACTCCAGAGCATCGAGGTCGGGTCCGAGGCGTGTCTAGTTCACTTGGCTGGGATAAAGGGTTTGGTGAAGAGTTTGCTGGAATGTACACGAAGAAGAGGAACAAGAAGGCTGAACCACAGATGGAAGACCTAGTTGTTGAAGCAGTCACCAGAATTGTCTCCATTCTAGCAGAATCAGGCTTTGATATAAGGAAAAATGTACTTCATTCTCCCCAATCACCACCTGTCAGTAGCAGCGAGGAAGAAGATGTGCATGGCAGTGAGGAAGAAGAAGCACGTGGCAGAGAGGAAGACCATTGGCATGTCAGTGAGGACGATGGTAGTCAACAGCACATTGATAGTCGATCACCTATGTTGGACACAATAGATAAGCTGACAGAGCCAACCAAGTGCAGCCTTTTGGATGGCTCCGGGAATAAAGTGGAGCTCGCACTAGCCACTGTCTTTCCATTGCAAAAGACTCTCCATACAGTACCGGTGCAGGATGGATATGCTGTGGTGCAACCTAGTTATGTGTGGGGCAATACAGGTCACTACCCTCTGCCTGTACCAATTGGGGGGATGAAGTAACAACCCTAGCTGAGGCTCTCTGTATAAGGATCCAATGGTCAAATAACAGGATCCATGTACCACCCATTACGATAAATACCAACCCTGCTCCCACATCAAGTAGCAGGGGTACAGCATCGGATGGAGGTACTGCAGCTCAGTGTCTGCAAGAGAAAGCTCAGCAGCAGCAGCTGCAGATCAGCAAATCTACGCAGCAGGAGCATCGACAACAGCAGGAGGAGGACAGACAATCTCCGCCTAAGAAGCAGCAGTAGATCAGCAAAACAACGCAGCAGGAGCATCGACAACAGCAGGAGGAACCCAGGAAATCTCCACCTAAGCAGCAGCAGCAATAGCAGCAGCAGCGACAGGTGGAGGACAGGCAATCTCCGCCTGAGCAGCAGCCACCACAGAAGAAGGGGGCCAGGAAACCTCTGCCTAGAGATGAGCTTCTTAACTATTTTTGGACAAAACAGGATCGAAAATACAAGCCTGCTGTGCCTATGTTGTCAGAAGCGGACTTACAGGCTGCTGGACCGAATTGTGCTAGGTTGCATGCTTACGCCATGGAACATAGTAAGGATAAACTTAGTTTTCCAGCAAAGTTGCCTGAAGACTCCTTTCATGGTGCTGGTGATTTAATGTTAAACATTGCATTCAGTCACGTGTATGACCTTATAACCCTGGTTGCTCTGGATGAGACCTTCTTGAGGTTGTGGACATTGTAAGTGTCTTAAAACCAAAATAGATATTTCTTTAATTTTGACCACAAAGTTCATGCATGCTAACATTTGGATTTTTTGTAGGAAAATGAAGGACAAGGCAGTGGAGATGAAGATCAGTGTTGGGTTTTTGGATCCACAGGTTCTCATGACCACACAGATTCATAAGGAGTCTAACCTTGTAACAAAAGCATTGAGAAATGCAATGACGAATGACTACGTGGTGGGTGCCTTCGGCACCGGTGGCCACTATGTCACAGTGATCATCTGTATGAAGTTCAAAGAGGTTTGGTATCTAGATTCTGCTAAACATCATCCCCCGCGAAAGTTCAAAGACCTCCGAGTGCTTGTGACTTGGTCCATACCTTGTAGGTTTTGTTCACAAAATTCAATCTCTTAGTGTTTCTAATCGGTATTGCTGATCATGCAGGGCCTCTGAAGATATATGCCCAAAGGACGAAGGGATGAAAGGAAAGAAGACGAAGCTAAAATCCAATCAGACATTCAAGCACAAGCCAAATACCACTGTAAGACTGAGGTTTTTTTTATGGTCCCTTCATACCAATTTGGTATTGCATTAACTTGTCATTTTGGTACCTCGATGCGCAGTGTGCTCAGCAGCCATCGGGGTCCTTTTTGCATGGATTCCATGCGGAATTCAATATGTTCAAACTACCTGAAGACATACCTCACATCAAGAAGGCTGCTGTAAGTAGATAATACTCTCACCCTTGTCTCTGCTCATATATTCTCCATTTGATTTTAGAAACTGATTTGTACTTGTATTCTCATAATTATTTTATTTTGCATGATTCCAAACCTGCCCTTAATGTTTCTACAGAAGATCTAAAGCCGGTCTGGGAGATGCTGTGCGAGTACATTGTTAAGGAGATCCTCGACCGAAATGGCAACCTCTATAATGGTGCACCGTGAGTTCATTGTACTGCCTGACAAACTTGAAACTTGCTGCATTCAGGCTAGTTTAGTACTGCCTGAGAAACCTGCTTGGCTGGGGTCAGATGTTGCCTGGTTTAGGCAGTTTTCTCAGGACTGCATTCAAACAAAGCACCGATGATGAACTTGAAACTTTAGCGTGCATGTCGATCTGATGAGGAACTTGATGTGATCTCGCATTATTGTGTATATATATGTGATCTTGCTTGTGTATATATGTGATGAGAATGTGTTTGTGATGTCTCCTAGCATTGCTGTGGTGGCTGCCAAATCCTGGCTGTTTCCAGGATGCAGCCCCTGATCTGGTGGCTGCCAAATCCTGGCTGGTTCCGGGATGCAGCCAGAAAACAGGCAGGTTACTGTAGGTGCCCTACGTATCGGTCACGGGCGTTAAGTAAGGCATTTTACAAAAACAGATCCGTGAGTAACGGGCTTCACTTAGAATGCTCGTTACAAGTATGACAACACTGTAACGGGCCGCATAAAGGCCCGTTACTAAAATTGACCGGTGGGCCCTACAAGTTGATGCTTTCATCGAGACAGAGGAGACGCGCTTCCAGAGCACGTGTCTCCTATCATCGAGACAGACGTGACGCGCGTCCAGAGCACACATCTCCTTTCGTGGAGACAGGCGAGACCCACGTCCAGAGCACGTGTCTCCTGTCGTCCAGACAGAGAAGACGTGCGTACAAAAAATGTGTCTCCTTACGTGTAGATGCGTGTCCACAACAAATGTCTCCGATAGTGAGTTCATGTAACGGGCTTGGTTTCTGTGCCCGTTACCAAAGGTCCATGTGGGCCCAGAGAAACAGATATTTCAGGTGACCGGTAACTTGTTTCGGTAACGGCCTTTGTTAGACACCCGTTACAATTATGTGTTATCAGTAACGGGCATCCGCCTGTTACCTTTCTTGGCTTATTTGTAACGCTTGATCGGTAATGGGTGTTTTGCCCGTTACCAATGGCCATCCGCGCCCGTTACCAATGTCTATTTTTCACGTAGTGAAAACTCATCAAGATCTACAAACTTTATTTAAGTCTTTCTGTCATTTTCTAAAGTGGTAATAACATGAAGTACAAACTTGACAGACCTCTTATATAGTTTCTTAAACTATCTAAGTCAATCTAGGATTAATGAGCAATGTATACTACACCTTTCGAAAATGGCAACATGACCTAAACAAAGATTGTTGACCTTTATGAATTATGAAACTTTGGTATTCATCACTTTTCCACTTGTCATCAATTAGTGTATGAAAAATCTTGCTTGAAGTTGAGAATTATTGAAATTCACAATTTGGATATTTCAAACTCTGTGAAATGGAGTAGTGACATGAATAAAGTTTGTAGATGTTGATGAGTTCTACAACTTTCGTATTCATGACTTTTTCATTTGAAATCATTTGTTGCCCCAACTAAATTTGAGAATTTCTAAACTGATGAAATCTGAAATTTAAATAGTTGAAGGTAACTCAAATGGGGAAATGCCCAAAACAAAAGTTGTAGATCTCGATAAGTACTAAAACTATTGTATTGACAACTTTCTCGTCTGAACTCTTTTTTTATGTCTTAGAATTTAAATACATTTCAAATCATTAAAAGAAATTAAAAACTAGTTCACTTCGGTGACTAGTAACAAATAGTAAATGCAAACAAGTTGACTACCTAGTGGGTCCCACTTGCCAGCGGCTTCTTTGTGTCCCCACTACTTTTCCTCAAAGTAGATCCTCCACATTGTATAGTGGGTCTCACCTGTATGCATCTTCTTCATGGAAACTGTGTCCCCACTTCCTCACAGAGGAAGGCCACGTCTTCGTTGGAGCTCATATATCCAATGATGTTGCATGCTTAGAGCAGGACTGCAGCATCACAATCACTAATTGGAAAGACCTTCAATTGACTGTACCTGAAGTTGCTGAGGAGTACATATGTCTAAGCAAAAATGGTAAGAGATCAACACTGGAGAAGTTGGGAGCTCGAGTACTGAAACTACCTCTCTACAAGGACTATGGGTTCGATCACACTCTATGGGGTTTGAGGTATTTGACAAGCTGGCAAGTTAATTACGCAACCCAGGATGCATTTCTGTCATTTGAGATTGCAAATCAACTTGTGCTCAAGCATGATTACCAATTTATGTAAACAATTATTCAGTACTGTGTAGTAATGTGCTACCCTAAGAACAAGGAAAAGTGTGATTAAGAGATTGGAGCCTTACCATTGTGCTACACCTTCTGTTGTGCTAATTTTCGGACTTTGTTTAAGTAATTTTTTCTACACAATCGATTTCACATGGCTTAGTCTTCAAAAATCTAAAATGTATTAATGAATTAAATAAAGTTTGTAGATCAACAGGTACAGACAACAGCATGTACTTCAACACATACATGTATATTTCACACGGAAGGCTATATAGTTGCATTACACAGTTGATGATCAACACAAATAATTTACACAAATTTATACCCGTGGTTGATCACAAGACGATTTGCTACCTCAAACGACAAATAAGCCTCTTTGGTTGCATAATCCACCTGCCACCGCAAGAGATATGTTCTACCCCACTGACTGTGGTCGACACGTTTCTTCTTGATTGTTAATCCAAGTACCGCTGATGCAAGGTCCTCCAGCGATGACCTCCAATTAGGCTCGAGTTTCTTTAGGTGTTTATATTTTTCATCAGCTTTCGGTACTACCACCTGGAGGTCCATTGGATTGCTAATATTGACCCCCACAATCCATCATTAGGCGCTTCACGTCATTTTCAATATGTGCTCCTGTCGAAATGTGCCCCTCCTCTGTGAGGAAATTCGTCATGACATCTAGAAGTTTGCCACCGGCCTGGTACACCTTGTTTTGCAGAAAAGTAGTAATTGATGGATCACATACGAGCCACATCATTAAGGCACTATACGATCATATGAGAAGAATACGAAACTGATATACCTGAAAGACAAGGCAGCGACAGCCCACACAGAGTTGCAATAGGGAAATCTCGTAGTCGCCAGCACTGGCACGACGCCACTCAGTGTCCAGTCCCACTATCGTACCACCTGGAGGTCGATCACTTTTGATTTCGTCGAGGAATTGTTTGACGACCACCGAATCACATGTGATTGTCGTGTTGATAGTCGTTTTGAAGAATTTGACCTCGTAATTGTATGTCGGTAGCCAGGGATCACGTAGCGGCGCTTCCACTGTGATGACAGGCCACTCTTCCCACTCGCTTTAGGCAGGCAACTCACGTAGCGGCTTGGTGTCGACCTTCTCCGTCAACTCATCCCACACTGATCTCTGTGGGACGTCGTCGCTGCCTCACTTCTCATCGCAAATCTCTTTCGCCAGACTTGAAGGAAAGCCACCAGACTCCATGTCATGATTCGCCAGGGAGGGACAGAAGAACGATGACTACAAGGTAGAAGAAGGGGTGTAACTTGGAGTGCAGTAGATCTTAAACTGCCGCGAACGCCCGAGAAAATCGTCAGTACTACTGCTGGTATTTGTTAAGCGTACAGAAATATTATGATGGATAATCTGCAAGCGAACAGATACCGGTGAGCACTTCACCCGGGAAGAGGGTTTTAAATATCGAATCCACAGGGAGAAAGGTAGAGAGAGTGCTCTGAGGTATATAACTAATCCCTGAGCAATTATCAAGGACTTGATAGAAAGAGAGATAAGGAAAACTTAAGGATGTCTAGTTCTTACTTGCACAAGCTATGTTTATATTGTTCTTATGGGGGATTGTCAGAAGACACACTTAGGAAAGGGAAATCTCCCGACAGTCTATGGAGGGAGACCTAAGGTTTCTATAGATGGGATGTGGACTGCAAAGGACAGACGGGAACGAGGTCACTTCCCACTTCTACCACACGATCCGGAATATAGAAGGTATTCACAAGCTAGCTAGTCTAAGCACCACACTTACATTAAACATGCAACTTTAACACAAGAGCGACAGGAATTAAAGTACTCATAAAAGAGTTATGAACCGTAAGAACAATAATAACAATGTTACTCACTTGAATAAGAAGTTGATCTCTCCACAAGGTCTCAAGATCAGGCTCCAATGGAGTCGATCCCAGAGGAAGAAGATGAAGAGGAGACACCGACAGGTTCGAGCCTTCCTTCAACTCCGCCTCTA
Organism: Cenchrus fungigraminus; assembly: GCA_036936925.1. Taxonomy (NCBI): domain Eukaryota; kingdom Viridiplantae; phylum Streptophyta; class Magnoliopsida; order Poales; family Poaceae; genus Cenchrus; species Cenchrus fungigraminus. Next base: position 131,545,747 of record CM072779.1, read on the forward strand.
CCGCACTCTAATTCTCTCGAACAATATTAGCTAGATCTGAATAGATCATGGCTCTAATCTCTCAACTTGATACTAACTCTCCAACTCTAATTCTAACCTAGAGCTTCTATCTCAGGTAGGCATTAATGATCTGGTAGAATGATTTGCTTCCCACCCTGGGGTCAGGGGGCCTGTTTATTTAGTCCTGAGGAGATGCCTTGCCGCCGTAGGATCAAACCGACCTAATATACGGTTTAGATTGCTTCTCATAGGCGGTGGAAGAACCTTCTAGAAGGGGAGTTGAGGTGGCGCCGGGGGGGCGGTCGGCCCCACCACCAGGCCGGTCGGCCTGGTGTGGGCCCCTCTCGGGGTCTGCCTTGGCCAGGAAGGTCTTTGCCCCTTCCAGATGCTTCTTTCTTGCAAGCCAAGTCACGTTGAGTTCGGGAGTGTTTTGGAGCCTTCTAGACTTGTTTCTTTTCTTGTTTTTCTGGATAGTCCCTGTAATTTTATCAATTCACCAAAATTTGTGGAAATTGTCAGTGTAAACCCTAATAAGGTGATCTAGTCATATTTTAGTCCTTTTTTCAGTAAATGTGAGGGGAAATATTTATAGATAAAATGTGTCAACAAACTCGCCCACACTTAGGCTTTTACTCATCCTCGATAAAAGGATGGTCTAACAACTGTAGAGACAAAGAATCAACATAATCATACTCCTTAGTCATACCTGCACTTATGGGATATCTGAGCATGAAACAGTTAGAAACAGATTACCTTTATCTTTCAAATCAAGCCAATGGAGAGCTTTTGAATAAGTTTTGAAAAGAAAGTATAGCTTTACTTACTCCTTTGTGATACTCTCAAATCTCTAAAATATATCATATCCTCACCAGAGCATTCATTTCGAAGTATATGTGGAGTTTTTAGAATGTAAAGATGTAGCAAACTTACCATGCATATATTGCCGAGTCAAAACCGGATCCATGGAGAGGTATGTCATGAGTCATAGATCAAGATATGTGCGTGTGTCAACTTTAAAACCACTACTCTGTCTTTTTGGAATCCTCTATCTTTTCCCATTTTTTTAAGAACAAGGTATTCAGCTATTTTGTGGAGAGGTGGGTGCTACTCACCCTCGGACATGTGTGCATTATTACTCTCTCACTTTTATTAGAGAAGTGGGCCCTACTCACCCTCGGACACATGTCCATTTTTCTTCTCTTATTTATGCCTTTTTCTTTTTCAGAGAGGGAGGGTTCTTCTGACCCGTAGAACACTTGTCCATTTTCTCCTCTCTCTCACTTTTCTCTCCACTCTGAATTTTTTTTGATATTTGGCTTTTTTATAGCTGTACCTTTTTCACGATAAAATTTATGGGAGATAGGGATAAAAAATTTAGAGCATGGATACTTTAGTGAAAGCAGTGTATGTGATCTTGATCTTAGACTTAGACAAAAACTTCAACATGAGTCGTAGAATTGACAAAGCTCAATACAAGTAAGCAGCAATTAAATTAAATTTATTTTCAATGATTACTAAGGCTCTGCTGGGAAATATTATTGATCACAAAGGAGAAGCATAGCTAATGATTTTAATCTTTTTGAAATAAAGAACTCTCCAGAGACCAGATAAAAGAAAGATGGTTCTCATTATTCTAACCTTATTCTAAGCATCCCAAAAGCAACAAATATTTCTAGGAGAATAAATATGCAAAACTTTATCCTTTAGGTTAACAAGACATCTTTTGGAAAGCATACCTTAACAGGGCATCTTTGTTTTAATTCGAAACGGAAAGCAATTTGCAAAAATTTAAAAAGTTCAGGAAGCAAACCGAGTAGTGGACGAAACGTGGCCAAAGTGGGCCCCTTAGCAGGCCAACCGGCCCAGGGAGGAGGCCGATCGGCCTCCCCCTGCCGTGGTTCGGGGTGCGTTTCGTCGTGCGAGTCGATATGGTTCCGTTATTTTTCCGTTTTTCTTGATTTTGGTCGTGGAAGATGCCGTTTGGTCATCGATTTTTCTCCCCCACACTTGTTTTCTGTTATCTTGCATACACAGCATGGTGGAGACACAAACATATCCAGAAAATATAGATAGAAATTATGACTCAACTTGTGGATCACTTCATTGATAAGAGAGAGAGCACTTTATTACACAACTCCTACTATTTAAGCAAACTAACTAAATCAAACTAGCTAAGACTAATGTGCTCTCTAACTATGGTGCTTACAAAGGGCCCTTGCCCTTCTTCGGGTCGCGGCTAGCATCTCCCTCTTCGTCCCTACGCTTCTTTGTTTTTAGCAGATGGAGGACGGTTTTGGTGAGGGAGCTATTTACACGATGGATCTCCTTGCAAGTTTCTACAAGGGATTCTACTCCCTGTGCGAGCTCAGCTACGGTCTTTCTGGTCTTCTGCTTCTGTGGCATCCGCTGGCTGGCCTCGATGACAGGAATCCTTTTAATCTGTGATTCCTTAGCACGGATTCCGTCAATGACGACAAGGCCTGGAGGAGCAGTCGTGTACTTGTGCACTCTTGTGTTGCCGTGCATGTCCATGCGCACCTTGGTGAGTCGCTCACCATCACTAGGCTCCCGCCGGTCCATGTAGCTTGGAACACGGATCGGTTCCTTCAGGGCTGCTCTGCGGTGGTGATCGTACGGCTGAGCGTACATCACCTGCTTGCTTCCTTCAGGTGATGGTGGCGAACGTGGACGACTAGGTGGAACAGACGGGAGAGGGATGCGATCAGGTGGTATGACGGCAAGCGGCTTTGCTTCCTTCACAAAGGGGGTGATCGCCTTGGTTTCTTTGTTGTAGGGAACAAGCTGTTTGTCGGCCATGGCTGCTACTTGGGAGGTTTAGATGAGAAAAAGGAGAGGTTTGCCCTTGGTTATGTATCGGTCGTGAACTTGCACGAGGGGTTGACCTAGGCTGGAATGACGGTAGGATATCTCGAAAAAGATCCCCGAAAGTGGTTTATCCAAATCTAAACATCTAAGAGATAGCGTGGGCGAAAGCTGGCGGTGAGAGGAGGTGGACAGGGGCCGATCAGCCCAGTGAGGAGGTTGATTGGCCTCCCACCATGTCGCCTCGCGACGTTCTTCGACGTTGGGTGCTCTAGCCGTATGCTGATCTCTAAAAACCCTAAGTTGGCCCATTAGCGACTAAAATTAATATTCTTAGGTAAATAAAAGAATTCTATCACATTTAAATCCTCAGACTCTTTATTGGGCTCTAAAAATATTTTAAGGCGTTGGCCATTTACCTTGAATAACATACCTTCGTTGTCTTGAAGAGTGACGGCCCCGTGTGATGCTGAACTCACCACCTTGTATGGCCTGTCCCACTTGCTTCGTAGCTTCACGTGGCCAAAGAGTCGAACCCTGGAATTAAAAAGTAATACCTGATCGCCTGGGTTGAATTCCTTCTTCGTGATTCTCTTGTCGTGCCATCTTTTGGTTCTTTCCTTATAGATCTTGGCACTTTGGTATGCCTTCTCTCTCCATTCTTCTAATTCGGACAGTTGCATTTTCCGTTTTGTTCCGGCTGCTTCGAAGTCCATGTTCCATCTCTTGATTGCCCAATGAGCCTTGAATCCTAGTTCCACCGACAAGTGACATGTTTTCCCGTAAACCAGTTGGTAGGGAGACATTCCAATGGGAGTCTTATAGGCTGTCCGATAAGCCCAGAGTGCTTCGGGTAGCTTGTCCTTCCATTTTATTCCCATTTGGTCCACCGTCTTCTGTAGAATATTCTTGATCTGCTTATTTGACGTCTCTGCTTGACCACTTGTTTGCGGGTGGTAAGGAGTAGCGACATTGTGTTGGATTCCACAGTCCGAGAGGTATTTCTCGAAGCGCTTATCGATGAAATGGGATCCTCCATCAGTTATCACTAGCCTTGGTATACCGAATCTTGGAAATATTGTCTCTTCAAACATCCTTATTGAGCTCTTGTGGTCAGCAGATCTGCATGGCAGGGCTTCAACCCACTTGGAGACATAGTCAACTGCAACCAAGATGTACTCGTATTTTCCGGACTTTGGGAATGGTCCCATGTAGTCAATTCCCCAGACATCAAAGAGCTTGATCTGAAGGTTGGTCGTCAGTGGCATGGCATTTCTGGAATTGATGTTTCCGTGCCTCTGACAGGAGTTGCATCTTCGTACAAAATCTTTTGTGTCTTGATACATGGTTGGCCAGAAAAATCCGCTTTGCCAGATCTTTGCATGTGTGCGGAAAGCTCCATAATGACCTCCATATGGTGATGAGTGGCACTTCTCGATGATCTTCATTCCTTCTTCTGCCGGTACACACCTCCTGAGTAACCCGTCAGAGCATACTCGAAAGAGGTATGGTTCATCCCACAGGTGATGGCGACTCTCGTAAATGAGCTTTTTCTTGTTGGCCCCTGTTCGTACATACCCTGCAACCATAAAATTAACAATATCTGCATACCAGGGGTCAGACCGGGCGATCCGGTAGAGCATGTCGTCCCTCATTCTGTCATTAATGGGTAGTTCCTGCGGTTTCTCAAAATACATTCTAGACAAATGATCGGCAACAGAATTTTCTACTCCCTTCTTATCTTTTATTTCCAAGTCAAACTCTTGGAGCAGCAAAATCCATCTTATTAATCTAGGTTTAGCATCTTTCTTAGTGAGCAAATATTTTAAAGCAGCATGATCAGTGTAAACAATAACTTTTGCTCCTACTAAGTAAGATCTAAACTTGTCAATAGCATAAACAACAGCTAGCAGTTCTTTTTTTAGTTGTGGCATAATTAAGTTGAGGTCCCGTCAAAGTTTTACTAGCATAAGCAATGGCATGATGGTTCTTGTCTTTTGTTTGCCCCAGAACAGCCCCCACAGCATAATCACTAGCATCGCACATAATTTCAAAACATAAAGACCAATCAGGGGGGTTGAATAATGGGTGTAGAAATAAGAGCATTTTTCAGAGTTTCAAAAGATTTAAGACAAGCATCATCAAAGTCAAAAGGGACATCCTTGGCAAGCAGGTTTGTAAGAGGTCTAGCAATATAAGAAAAATCCTTTATAAACCTTCTATAAAAACCAACATGACCAAGAAAACTTCTGATTCCCTTGACATTAAAAGGTGGAGGTAGTTGTTCAATTACTTCTATCTTAGCTTTATCTACCTCAATTCCTCTTTCAGAAACTAGATGGCCTAGCACTATTCCTTCTCTAACCATTAAATGACATTTTTCCCAATTAAGGACTAAGTGCTTTACTTCACATCTTTGCAAAACCTTATCTAAGTTTTCTAGACAATCATCAAAAGTTTTTCCATATACAGAAAAATCACCCATGAAAACTTCCATGATCTCTTCAATCATATCAGAAAATATAGACATCATGCATCTTTGAAAAGAAGCTAGAGCATTACATAGTCCAAAAGACATTGTACGATAAGCACAAGTGCCATAAGGACATGTAAAAGTGGTTTTGCTCTGGTCACTGGGATGGATCGGGATTTGGTGATACCCAGAATATCCATCAAGAAAGCAAAAGAAAGAGTGATTTGCCAACCGCTCCAACATTTCATCAATGAAGGGCAGTGGAAAGTGATCTTTCCTTGTGGCTTTATTAAGTTTCCTATAATTTATGCACATATGCCAACCAGTGACAGTTCTCTGAGGAATTAATTCGTTCCTCTCATTTTTCACAACTGTCATGCCTCCCTTTTTAGGCACGACTTGCACAGGGCTCACCCACTCACTATGTGGCACAGTATATATAATCCCGGTGTGTAAAAGTTTCAGAACTTCTTTCTTCACTACCTCTCTCATCGCATTATTGAGTCTTCGTTGGGGTTCTCTAGATGGTAGAACATCAGGGTCTGTAGGAATGCGATGTGTGGAAAGGGCAGGACTGATGCCCTTAAGGTCTTGGAGTGAGTAGCCAAAGGTTGAGCGATGTTGTTCTAAGATAGTTATCAGCCTATGAGTCTCTTCCTGAGTCAGTTTGTCATTAATGATCACAGGAGACTCAGGATCATTGTGCAAAAAGGCATATCTAAGACCAGGTGGTAATGGTTTAAGTTCAATGGGTGGTCTCGAGGTTTCCTCAAATTCATCAAGGGGTTCAGATTCTGTAGGATTTTCCTCTTCCTCCTCGATGAAGAATTCAGTGACATCTTCTTGATTGGATTCTACGAAATGTTCTAGAGATGCTTCATTCACCTCTTTCATTGGGTCTAGTTCTGGACTGGGTTCGGTCTTAGTATGGACCCAATGTGCGAAGTGTAAGGGAACTTTAATAGTTTTGCCTAGGCAAATATCAAGTTTCCCTGTGTGTCCTTCTTTAAGGAGTCTTTCCAAAGGATGGCCTATTAAAAGGTCAAACTCCTTAATATCAAAAATGTGGAAGCTCAGGTGAATTGGCATGTCGTTTACCGAAACGGGTATGACATAAAGAATTCCTGAACTTTGAATAATTTGTCCTGAGGAGCACTTTAATAATTTCGTTGTGGGAGATAATGGCATGTTTTTAATGAACTGATAGAAAAAGGATAAGGCCATTATATTGATTCCCACAACTGGATTATAAAGGGCATCAAATGGGGTTCCATTGATTATACATTGAATTGGTATAGAAGGTGAATCCAAATGGACCACGTCAGAGGAAAGCTCTGACTCTTCTAACCATTCCCCACTCATGATGGATGCAAGCTCCACAGTGTGTTTTCTTGAGAAGGTTTGCTCAAAAGGGTCTATCTCTTCATGTGAAGATGATTTGTACTTTTGAGGCCTCTTCTCTTTATGATAATTCGAGGTGTTTCCATAATCGGAACATAAATCATCCTCGATATCATTAATAAAATCAGGTAGAGGAATTTCTTCTTGTGGTGATTCTATTGGTTTGATAGCTATAGGTTGAGATGATTCTGGCATAGGTTCTGGTGTAGCTATCTCTGGAATCTCTTCTTCTAAAGTTTTCTCTTCTAATGGATCATCATTGGTGCTGGCTAGAATGTTATCTAGGATAGTTCTAGCTTCATTGGATGTAAGGTGTATGAATGATCCATGCGAGGAGGTATTCAAGTAGGCTCTAGATTCCTTATTAAGACCAATATAGAAATGTTGAAGGAGAATATGGTCTTGAAGGCCTAGATCTGGTCCGGATTTGTAAAGGAGTTCAAAAGGTTCCCAGGATGAACTCATAGCCTCACTATCCCCCTATTTGAAGGATATGATCTTGGTTCTGAGATTGACTACTCTGGATAAAGGGTAGAAATCCATGCAGAAATCCGCACAAAGAGTTCCCCAATCGCCTTTCTTCTTCTCTTTGGTTCTGTCATACCATTGGCGAGCTTTTCCTTTCAATGTGAATGGAAAAAGCTTTCAACGGATGGTCTCATCAGACATACCCTCTATATGAAGGCAGTCACGAGTTTGTTCGAACTGTTGGAGATGATGATAAGGATCTTCGTCTTCTATTCCTAAGAAAGTGTTGGTTTGGACCATCTCTATTAACCGTGGGCGCAGCTCATAAGCATCAAATAGGATTGGCTTCGATGATGGTATGTGCCTAAGGCTGAGCTCTGAGGGTGCCGAAAAATCTTTAATGAGGGTAGTATCCATAAGGACAGTAGAAAAGATAAAATCTAAAACTAAAAAGGAAAAGATAAAAGTATACATACAAGATATAGTTATACTCACGAATTCTCTATTAACCGTTCTCCCCGGCAACGGCGCTAGAAATGCTTGTTGGTATTTGTTAAGCTTACAGAAATATTATGATGGATAATCCGCCAGCGAACGGATACCGGTGAGCACTTCACCCGGGAAGAGGGTTTTAAATATCCAATCCACATGGAGAAAGGTAGAGAGAGTGGTCTGAGGTATATAACTAATCCCTGAGCAGTTATCAGGACTTGATAGAAAGAGAGATAAGGAAAACTTAAGGATGTCTAGTTCTTACTCGCACAAGCTATGTTTATATTGTTCTTATGGGGGATTGTCTGAAGACACACTTAGGAAAGGGAAATCTCCCGACAATCTATGGAGGGAGTCCTACGGTTTCTATAGACGGGAGGTGGACTGCAAATGACAGACAGGAACGAGGTCACTTCCCGCTTCTACCACACGATCCGGAATATAGAAGGTATTCACAAGCTAGCTAGTCTAAGCACCACGCTTACACTAAACATGCAACTTTAACTCAAGAGCGACAGGAATTAAAGTACTCATAAAAGAGTTATGAATCGTAAGAACAATAATAACAATGTTACTCACTTAAATAAGAAGTTGATCTCTCCACAAGGTCTCAAGATCAAGCTCCAATGGAGTCGATCCCAGAGGAAGAAGATGAAGAGGAGACACCGACAGGTCCGGGCCTTCCTTCAACTCTGCCTCTACCGCACTCTAATTCTCTCGAACAAGATTAGCTAGATCTGAATAGATCATGGCTCTAATCTCTCAACTTGATACTAACTCTCCAACTCTAATTCTAACCTAGAGCTTCTATCTCAGGTAGGCATTGATGATCTGGTAGAATGAATTGCCTCCCACCCTAGGGTCAGGGGCCTGTTTATATAGTCCTGAGGAGATGCCTTGCCACCGTAGGATCAAACCGACCTAATATACAGTTTAGATTGCTTCTCATAGGTGGTGGAAGAACCTTCCAGAAGGGGAGCTGAGGTGGCGCCAGGGGGGGTGGTCAGCCCCACCACTAGGCCGGTCGGCCTGGTGTGGCCCCCCCTCGGGGTCTGCCTTGGCCAGGAAGGTCTTTGCCCCTTCCAGATGCTTCTTTCTTGCATGCCAAGTCACGTTGAGTTTGGGAGTGTTTTGGAGCCTTCTAAACTTGTTTCTTTTCTTGTTTTTCTGGATAGTCCCTATAATTTTATAAATTCACCAAAACTCATGGAAATTGTTAGGGTAAACCCTAATAAGGTGATCTAATCATATTTTAGACGTTTTTCCAGTAAATGTGAGGGGAAATATTTATATATAAAATGTGTCAACAACTACCCTTTCGAGAAACGATGCAACTTCTTAGATAGTTATGCGGAACAGCGGCTGTTGTACATGCGTCCCTTCATGCTTCCTATACTCACAAGACTTCCTGCCAAACTGAATGCCACATGCTACCTTTCCAGGGCGTGGGCATGTGCCCCTATTGCTCACAAAATCCGCGTCGAGTTTTTCAATTTCAACTTATGTGTAGGAGATTATAGGCAAAAAAGGAAAAAGTCCAAATTATAGGAGATTATAGGCAGTGTGGGCCCTAGCTTTCCCAGCCTCATATGTCAGCGCCTTAGGATGGAAAGAACTATGGTGTATCTATTTTTCCAAAAGAAGCCAAAAATCACCCTCCTATCCTTTTTCCCTCCTCCCCCAAAACACTGGGTTTTTCACGCCAATCCCCTCGCCGGACGCATTGCCTTCCCCACCACCGGCCGCATCCTTCTCGTCCACCTGGAGCGATGATGTCGAGATGCAAGAACCACAATTCCCTGAGGCAGTTATGCGACGCACGAGGTCGGTTCTCATGAAGTCTGGTGACGTCGCGATGCTGCGGCACCAAATCTACCACGGGATTTGGAGCAATCGCCGCGTCTTCGGCCAGTAAGAAAGGACATGAAGTGGGAGCAAGCGCCGCCACCCCCAAGAACCAAGGTGATGCAGCGGGTGGTGCAAGTGCCGCCGTTGCCGCCCCATCATCATGCATCAATAATAACCAGGTGACCAAGCCCCTTCCATCATTTCCATAGTCATTTATAGATTGGTATATAACTGTACGCGAGGGTTAGTGCAGCTACACGATGTGGGATTTAGGGAGTACAAATTTTGCCTTTGTTCCTTTTGTAAATTGGATTTGGTCATTTGGTGCCAGTCAGAAGTGAGGCTGTGTTAGGCTGTGCTATCTTCAATTAATGCTAGTCACACTATTATGAGCACAACAACAGTAGATTGTGATTCACATTTGTTAGATTCACTTTTCTACATTCACAATTGCAATGCACCAAAATATTCCACATGTAGAAGGTCATTGTATGGAATATCATAATTATTCTTTTTTGTATACATTCATGGACAACACCACAAAATCATTGTAAGGATTCATCATTTTTCGTACCACATCCTTAATATAGGAAAGCAACAACAAAACAAAGGATTACATAATATAGCGATAGCTTTACTATGTTAACATTTGTTATCTCCTCATAGGTGCAACGAACCCGCCACATATGTATTTGTGATCCTGTTACCCCAGAGACTGATGTTCAATACAACTTCCCAGACATTCCTGCTTCCGCATCACTAGGTAAGTACTGTTAGTAGACCAGATTTAAATGTGGCATGTAACTTTTTGATCATCATTGTGATCATGGTTTTATATTAAATAACGGTTGATGGAAAGAAGTATGAAGTTGTGTACCACAAAATAACATGTCACTTGGCTATAAATGCTGAGAGCGATGATGAGATCACTACATGAAAAACAGACATTGGTAACGTGTGCGGATGGCCATTGGTAACGGGCAAAACGCCCGTTACCGATAAAGCGTTACAAATAAGCCAACAAAGGTAACGGGCCGATGCCCGTTACTGATGACACGTAATTGTAATGGGCGTCGAACAAAGACCGTTACCACAACTACTTACCGGTCACCTGAAATTGTTGTTTCTCCGGGCCCACCGGAGCCTTTGGTAATGGGTGCAGACATTGAGCCCGTTACTCATAACACGTATTAGTAACGGGTGTCTAGCAAAGACCGTTACCGAAACTAGTTACTGGTCACCTGAAACGTCCGTTTCTCTGGGCCCACATGGACATTTGGTAACAGCCGTAGAAACCGAGCCCGTTACATGAACTCAACATCAAAGACGCGGAAAATGACGCGTCTCCTCTGTCTTGACGAAAGGAGACACGTCGTGTAAGTGCGCGTCTCCTCCGTCTGGACGAAAGGAGACGCGTCTTGTCAGTGTGCGTCTCCTATGTCTCGTCAAAAGAAGACGCCTGCTGTGAACCCGCTTCTCCGAGGACCAGGTGTGTCCGAAGACCAGTGGTGGGTCGCTCCTTAGTGATGAGTTATTGACAACGTTGTGTGGACTGATGCTTGGCTAAGTGTGCAGGTACAGGTTGCGGCTTGACTCGTGTCGGTGCAGGTGAAAAACAAGCGCGAAAGGCCTTAGCCGTGGCGGCCTTCGGGTGATGGAGAGGCAAGTAGGCTTGGATCGATGGATCTGGTGGCCGATGGGGTCAAGTGCGAGCCGTGCGGTGCAAGACTGGCGGGCTGAAGTCGTGAACATGGGCCAGTGCAAGGTAGCGGTTGAAGCCCGAAGCTTGCACGCAGGGTTTGCTGGTTTGCCCACAGAACCATCGGTGGACGATTTCTTGGTTTGGGCCTCAAAACCAAGCCCGAAGGCCCGAGGTGACGGAGACGGTGATCCGGGAGCTTCGGGAAGCTTCGAGGCGGAGGGCACGTGGCGTGATCGCGGGGTTTGTGTCGAGTTGAAGCGAAGCCGCGGTGGAAGCATGTCCGTCTGATGAAGACTTGACCAAAATGCCCCTGAGGGGTTGTATCTTCATTTATGCAGTAGGGGTAGTGTGGTCATTTACCTCCCTCTGAGAGACTTCGTATAAATAGCGGAGAGGTGGATGGCATCTCTCTCTTGCTTCCTAGGGTTTCTCCCCCGGTAGAATTTCTTAGGACTGCTTCGTTTTCCTCTGGATTCCTTAGGCTAGACTCTTGTACAGACTCTGTCCTCTGGATGTATGGAAGCATTCGGCATCCCGATGATCTCCTAGTCCTTTGTGATTTTGGTGTCATTTTCTGGGCTATTTTTGGGAGTTTTCGTTCTTCGCTCGATTCGTGAGTTTGGAGGCGTTTCTTCACGGATTTCTTTGAGGGGATCATGGGTGGATGCCTTGCGCATGTTTGTGTATGATCTTTACCCCTCAAACGCTGTGGAGAGCCTTCGATTCGTGAGTTTTTGGCTGGAGTTCGTGTTCTTGGTGGAGTTCGTGTGATCCGCGATTCTAGGAGATTTAGTGGCTTAGAGGTCGAGATTTTTGGGGCATAACTTCACCTTGTGGTGCTTATCATCTACCCCAAATCTTGTCTCAAGAGCTTTTGGCGTTTGGGAGATCATGTGATGGATTTAGAGAGTTGACTTCGCGAGCTCGAGCTCGAGCAGCTCTGTCCGGGGCTAGCGGACAGTCCGCAAGGAGCCCGCGGACAGTCCGTGTGACCTGCTGTTCGTCGTGTGTTCTTCGTGTTCTTCCGCGTCTTCGTTTCGATCCGTTTTGGCCCTAGGTTTTGGTTGCAAGGGGTTTGGCGGACAGTCCGCGAAGGCTTCACGGACGGTCCGCGTGGCCGAGTTTTTGGCGGACAGTCCGCGGGTCCCTCGTGGACAGTCCGATTTTTTGGGGTGCAGCTCTGGTGGTTCTGGTGTTGATTTCGGACAGTCCGCGGGGCAGGGTCGGACAGTCCGCCGTACACACGCGGACAGTCTGCCCGTACTACACGGACGGTCCGCACTGGTCGTTTCCATAATTGACCGAGTGCTTTGATTCTTGTCCGATGCTTCCGCTCTTTGCTTCCAGGCTTCTTGGTTGATCTTCTTGGCTTGTGTGTGCCTTGTTTGGAGCTTAGCTTGTGTGCACGGATTCGTGGAGTGGCAATTGGGGTATAGGCCGAATTCGACCAAAGGGAAGAATTTTTATCGGCTCCCATTCACTCCCCCCTCTCTGGTCGCTCGTTTCGGTCCTTCAAGTGGTATCAGAGCCGGTTACAGATCTTTTTGATTCTAACCAGTCTAAGATCCAAAGATGGGCGATTACGGCAAGGGGTCGGGTCCTCCGCACTTCGATGGCAAGAATTACCCGATGTGGGAGAGGTGCATGGGTGCGTTTTTGCGAGGGAAGGGAACTCTTATATGGGAGGTCACTCAGAATGATCATTATGTCATCCCAGATAGTTTTCTACTTCCAGGATCGTGGGACATGTTTGAGGCCAAAAGCAAGGCCGTTGATTACTTGTTTCGTGCTCTCTGTGCCTCGGAGTTCGAGCTAGTGTACGGAGAGAATGTGGCCGGAAAGATATGGCACAAGTTGAGAAATGCTCATGTTGGCAATGCCCAAGTGCAAGCCCGTTTGTTTTCCACTTACCAGAGAGAGTACGAGAACTTCACTCATCTCCCCGGCGAGTCGACCGATGCGATGTTCCAGCGCTTCACTAGCATTATCAACAACATGAGGGCCAATGTGGCAGTGCTCCCGTACACGGATCAATGTCAAGCTATCAAGCTGTTGCATGCCTTGGATAGGTCCGTGTGGAGTGCCAAGGTCGAGGCCATTGAGGAGTCGAGCGTGTATGATACGTTGACGTTGGATGAGCTGTTTTCCAAGCCCAGGTCTTCAGAGGTTGATCGTGGCTTGAGAGCCAAGAGCGAGAGCCCCCCTGATCCTCATAGTTTGGCTCTTGTCTCCGGGTCAAGGTCTAACGCTAACACCGGTGGTTTCTCTTTGTCTTGTCTTGTGTGTTTGCCAGATGAGGACTTTGAGGTGCTGAGTGAGGACGATCTCGCCTTGTTGAGCAAGAGGTTTGGGCGCATGTATGAGAACCACAAGAATGCAAGGCGGAGCTCGGGGATGTGCTATCGGTGCGGGAAGCACGGGCACTTCATCGCCGAATGCCCTGAAGCCATGGAGATCAAGAACGACTACAAGGGCAAGCCCAAGCACGACTACAACAAGCACCGCTCCCGGAACGACTACAAGGACAAGCACAAGGACAAGGGTGAGAGAAGGCACAAGAAGGGTGGCGGCTACAAGAAGAAGACCGCTCGAGTGATGGTGGCTGGAACGAGCGACATCGACTCGACATCAAGCGATGCTTCATCCAACTCGAGCAGCGAGGAAGAGCAAGAGAAGCGCAAGGACAAGCAGCACACGGGCAAGAACTTCACCGGCTTGAGCTTCGTCGCACAAGGAGGCTTTTGCGGCATGGCGCACTCCAAGAAGGGTGGGAAGCACAGCTCGGATTCGAACTCCGACTCCGACGATGAGGTACGACAAGATCCCAACTTCTTGCTAGAGGAGAATGCTAGGCTCAATGAGTTAATTGATAACCGTGATGATGTGCTTAGAAAGACCAACAAGGAGAAGAGGGAATTTAGGTCTTTGTTGGGTGATGCTAAGGACAAGGTAGTCAAGCTTGAATCCTTGCTTGTGAATGCTAGGAATGAGATTGCTTCTTTGAAGTCTGCTCCTATTGTGTCGGATGAGATTGATTGTGGGGATTGTTCAGTTTTTCTTGCTGATTTGACTGCTCTCAAGGAGAAGCATGCCTCTACCTTGGAGGAACTAGATGTGGTTAGTATTGAATGTGATGAGTTGAAGTCTAGGCCATCTTTACTAGGTGCTTGTACCTCATGTCCTGTCTTGCATGCTAGGCTAGATGAATCTCACACTAAGATAGTTTCTCTTGAGGCAGCATTGAAAGCTCCTCTTCCTACATCATGTTCAACCTGTGAAATGCATGCTTTGAAAAACATGGAACTTGCGCACTATGTTGATCGTCTGCAGGATGAAAATGATGAACTTAGGAAGTTTATGAGTTGGCTGTCTGGGCATGAGCCACAATTGAGTTTGATGTTGGCTCAGTTCAAGAGGTTTGATGGTCAGGCGTTGGGCACTGACAAGTGTGGTGAGAAGAGTGGTGAGGGAGAAGAGAAAGCTGGAGAGACACCTACACCACCCCACACCATACCCATGAACAAATATGCACCCAAACCAAACCACCTGAGAAACAAGCTTGATACAACTCCAGACCCACCTGTGTTCCCCCAGAAAACTGAGAATTACCTGAAACCCATCATGTTTGTGAGCAACCTGGGTAATGTCTTTGAAGGGAAGTCAGGAGAGAAAGAGGTTGAGAAGCCCACCTAAGCTAGTGCCAATTCGCTTCCATTGTGAGTATTGTGGGAGGGATGGGCATAAGGATGAGTTTTGTTTCCGGAGAAAGAGGGATGAGAGGTTTGCTAGGGAGATGGCAAACAAGGACAGGTACCACCTTGCTCGTGGTGTGCCTAAGCCTCGTAGAGGGCCTCTACCTAGGGATGATGTGTTTGTGAGGATAGTTCCCACTCGTGGAGGTGGAGGTGGAGGTGTGTTCCCTCACAGAGACAGGTATGTTGGGTTTGGGCGTGGTGAGTTGGCTCGACGTGCTCCTTCTCGTGACCGTTACGAGTTTGGGAGGCACGATCGGAGCTTTGGGTCTCAGATGGACTACAGGCCACGTTTCCCTCCTCGTGGTGCGCGTACTCCTCAAGTGAGACGTGACAGGTTCTTTGGTGGTAGGTGTGAGAGGGCTCCGCCTCGGGGTGTTGGTAGAATGGAGTTCGCTAACCCTTCTTTTGAGCAAATGGCTCGACACTGGTTTGAATCGTTTGGAACTAACCCTAGTGTTGAGTTACTTGCTCATTCTCATTCTCGTTTTTGATTGCAGGTGGGAGGCTTGGAGAACTTTTGGTTGATCGACTCCGGTTGCTCAAGACACATGACCGGAGATCATGGGTGGTTCTCCAGCCTCACCCCGGTGAGTACGAGGGAGTACGTCACTTTCGGGGATAACGGGAGAGGACGAGTGCTTGATGAAGGTATGGTGAAGGTGAGTAGCAAGGTGACCTTAAGAAGTGTGGCCCTGGTCAAGTCACGTGGTTTTAACCTGTTGTCGGTATCTCAATTACTTGACGAGGGTTTTGAGGTTCGTTTCAAGTCTGGTGCTTCTCGTGTGCTTGATTCTCGAGGCGATCTTGTCTGTACGATTGTCCCCGAGGGTCAAATCTTTCGTGCCGATTTTTCCCAGTCTATTGGTCCTCCTCGATGCTTTGTTGCTGGCGTGTCGGCCGAGCTTTGGAAATGGCATAGGAGGTTGGGACACTTGAGCTTTGAGTTGCTTTCCCGCTTGAGTGGTCTTGATCTTATCCGAGGATTGCCTAAGTTGAAATTCGAGAAGGATTTCGTTTGTGCTTCTTGTCGGCATGGAAAGATGGTTGCTGCTTCTCACGCCCCTCTGACGGCTGTCATGACCGAGTGACCTTGTGACCTATTGCACATGGATTTGGTTGGGCCAGCTCGTGTTCGCTCTGCTGGTGGGAAGTCGTATGTTCTTGTGGCTGTTGATGATTTTTCGAGGTACTCTTGAGTTTTCTTTTTGGAGGATAAGAGTGAGACATTTGGCTTTGTTCGAGACTTGATCTTGAGGTTGAAGAATGAGAGACTTGGAGATGCCATTCGAGCTATACGCAGTGACAATGGCACGGAGTTTAAGAACTCTCATTTTGATTCCTTTTGCAGTGATCTTGGTCTTGATCATCACTACTCTTCTCCATACGTCGCTTGCCAGAATGGCATTGTGGAGAGGAAGAACCGGACCCTTTGTGAGATGGCTAGGACGATGCTTGATGAGCATAGGACTCCTAGGCGTTTCTGGGCCGAGGCGGTCAATACCGCTTGTTGTGTCTCAAATCGCATTTTCCTTCGTGCTTTCAAGAAGAAGACATCTTATGAGCTGATGCATGCCCGACAAGCCAAGGTGAGTCACTTTAGAGCCTTTGGATGCAAGTGTTTCATTCTGAAGAAGGGCAAGTTGGATAAGTTTGAGTCTCGATGTTCGGATGGGATTTTCCTTGGTTATGCGATTCATTCTAGAGCATATCGTGTGCTCAACCTTGACACTAACCGAATCATAGAGACTTGCGAGGTTACCTTCAACGAGACACAGCCATGTAGCTCTTCTACTTTTGAGTGTGCAGGTGACGAGGAAATTGGTGCCAGGATCTTTGAGGATGAGAAGGATGGAGATGGAGACGAGGATGATGATGGTGGTGGTGCTCCTGCGGCTGATCGTGTACATGCTACTTACACTACTACGACGACGATCGAGGATGGACCATCCCCTAGACCCACTACGACTGAGGCTGTTCGAGTGGAGGCTGTTGCTGAGGGGGAGGTGGTGTCCAGGCGTGAGGCTCCCCGGCGTGTACAGATCGACCACCCACTGATGACGATCATTGGTGACCTTCATGAACACACTACACGGCCGAGGTCAAGGAATTCCTCTCATTTTGCTCACTCTGCTTTTGTCGCGTCGTTTGAGCCCAAAGATATTGGACACGCTTTGTCTGATGAGAATTCGGTGAATTCCATGCATGAGGAGTTGGAGAACTTTGAGAGAAACCAAGTCTGGGTTTTAGTCGATTCACCGCCAAATTGCCATCCCATAGGAACGAAGTGGGTGTGGAAGAACAAAGAGGGTGAGAATGGGTTGGTTGTGAGAAACAAGTCGAGGTTGGTGGCGCAGGGTTTCAACCAGAAGGAGGGGTTAGATTATGAGGAGACATTTGCTCCTGTGGCCCGTTTGGAGGCAATTAGGATCCTTCTAGCCTTTGTCGTGGCTAAAGGGTTCAAGTTGTACCAAATGGATGTCAAGAGTTCCTTCTTGAATGGGGTGATAGAGGAAGAAGTGTATGTGAGGCAACCCCCGGGGTTTGAGAGTGAAAAATACCCACACCGTGTTTACAAACTCCAGAGAGCGCTCTATGGGTTGAAACAGGCACCTAGAGCTTGGTATGGCAGGTTGAAAGGCTTTTTGCTGAGTAAGGGGTTTGTGATGGGCACAGTTGATAAGACCCTATTTCTCCTTAAGCATGGGAATGACCTGTTGATTGTTTAGATATACGTGGATGATATTATCTTTGGTGGCTCTTCTCATGATCTTGTTGCCAAATTTGCAGATGACATGAGCAGGGAATTTGAGATGTCCATGATGGGCGAGCTGCAGTTTTTCTTGGGCCTCCAGATCAAGCAGTGCAAGGACGGGATGTTTGTACATCAGGCGAAGTACACCAGGGACATGGTGATGAAGTTCGGGATGAACGACTCCAAGCCGCTGACCACACCGATGAGTACGACTGTTGGTATTTGTTAAGCCTACAGAAATATTATGATGGATAATCCGCAAGCGCACGGCTACCGGCGAGCATTCCACCCGGGAGAGGGTTTTAAATATCGAATCCACAAGGAGAATGGTAAAGAGAGTATCTGAGGTATATAACTAATCACTGAGTAGCTATCAAGGACTTGACAGAAAGAGAGATAAGGAAAACTTAAGGATGTCTGGTTCTTATTCTCACAAGCTATGTCTATATTGTTCTTATGGGGTGATTGTCTGAAGGCACACTTAGGAAAGGGAACCTCCCGAGAATCTATTGGGGGAGTCCTACGGTTTCTATAGACGGGAGGTGGACTGCAAAGGATAGACGGGAACAAGGTCACTTCCCGCTTCTACCACACGATCCGGAATATAGAAGGCATTCATAAGCTAGCTAGTCTAAGCACCACGCTTACACTAAACATGCAACTTTAACTCAAGAGCGACAGGAATTAAAGTACTCAAAGAGTTATGAACCGTAAGAACAATAAAAACAATGAGTCACATTCTTAGGTGCTAAGTCACATTGAGTTCCGGAGCCTTCTGGAGTCTTCTAGAGTGGTTTCTTTGCATATTTTCTGAATAGTCCCTGTAAATTCATAGATTCACCAAAACTCGTGGAAATTGTCAATATAAACCCTAATAAAGTGATCTAATTATATTTTAGTCCTTTTTCCAGTAAATGTGAGGGGGAAAATTTATAGATAAAATGTGCCAACAAACTCCCCCACACTTAGGCTTTTACTCGTCCTCGATAAAAGGATGGTTTACAACCGTAGAGACAAGAATCAACATAATTATACTCCTTAGTCATATCTGTACTTAGGGGATATCTGAGCATAGTTAGAAACAGATCACCTTTATTTCTCAAATCAAGTCAATGGAGAGAGTTTGAATAAGTTTTGAAAAGAAAATGCAGCCTTGCTTACTCCTTTGTGATACTCTCAAATATATGTGAAGTTTTTAGAATGTAAAGGTGTAGCAGACTTACTTTGCATATATTGCTGGGTCAAAATCTGTATCCATGAAGAGGCCTGTCATAGGTCGTAGATCAAGATATGTGCGTGTGTCAAATTTTAAAAACCACTGCTCTGACTTTAGAATCTTCTATCTTTTCCCATTTTTTTAGAACAAGGTAGTCAGCTATTTTGTGGAGAGTTGGGTTCTACTCACCCTCGGACACGCGTCCATTATTACTCTCTCACTTATTATTTTAGAGAAGTGGGCCCTACTCACCCTCGGACACATGTCCATTATTCTTCTCTTTTTTATGCCTTTTTTCTGAGAGGGGGGTTCTTCTGACCCGTAGAACAGTTGTCCATTTTCTCCTCTCTCTCACTTTTCTCTCCACTCATAATTTTTTTCTTTTCTTTCTTTGGCTTTTTCTCTCTTCTTTTTTTTAGCTGTACCTTTTTTCATGATATGGGAGACAGAGATCAAAAATCTTAGAGCATAGATACTTTAGTGAAAGCAGTGTACGTGATCTTGATCATAGACTTAGACAAAACTTCAACATAGCTCTAGATTTGACAAAGCTCAATACAAGTAAGCAGCATTTAATCAAATTTATTTTCAATGAAAGCTCTGCTGAGATATATTATTGATCACAAAGGAGAAACTTAGCTAATGATTTTTAAAGCACTCTCCATAGACAAGATAAAAGACAGATGGTTCTCATTATTCTAACCTCATTCTGATCATCCCAAAAGCAATAAATATTTCTAAGAGCATAAACATGTGAAACTTTATCTTTTAGGTTATCAGGACATTTTAGCAGGGCATCTTTATTTAAATTCGAAACGGAAAGCAAATTACAAAAATTTAAAAAGTTCAGGAAGGAAACCGAGTGGTGGACGAGACGTGGCCGAATTGGGTTCTGCCGTGGTTCGTCGTGCAAGTCGTTTGTTCTATGCTTTTCCCGTTTTTCTTGATTTTGGTCGTGGAAGATGCCGTTTGGTCGTCTGTTCTTCTCCCCCACACTTGTTTTCTATTATCTTGCATGCACAGTATGGTGGAGACAAAAACATATCCATAAAATATATATATAGGCAAAAATAGCTCAACTTGTGGAATACTTCTTTATTAAAGGAGAGAGCACTTTATTAAACAACTCTAACAACTAAAGCAAACTAACTAACTCGAACTAACTATCACTAATGTGCTCTCTAACTAAGGTGTTTACAAAGGGCGCTTGCCCTTCTTAAGGTCGCGGCTATGGTCTTCCTCATCGTCCCTTCGCTTCTTTGATTCTAACAGTTTGAGGACGGTCTTGGTGAGGGAAGTGTTGACGTGGTGGATCTCTTTGCAAGTTTCTGCCAGGCTTGCTACTTCCTGCGCTAGCTCAGCTACGGTCTTCCGGGTCCTCTGTTTCTGCGGCATCCGCTGGCTGGCTTCGATGACCGGAATTCTCTTGATTTGAAGTTCTTTGGCACGTACTCTGTCGATGGTGACACGGCTTGAGGAGGTGGTGTACTTATGCACCCTTGTGTTGCCATGCTTGTCCATGCGCACGTCAGCGAGTCGTTCACCATCCCTTGGTTTCTTCAGATCCATGTAGCTAGGAACACGGATCGGCTTCTTCTGAGCTGCTTCACGACAGCGATCGTACGGCTGAGCGTACAATGCCTGCCTGCTTTCTTTAGGCGGTGGCGGCGAACGTGGATGACTAGGCGGGAACAGCGAGAGAGGGATGAGATCAGGAGGCAAGGAGGCTAGCGGCTTTGCTTCCTTCTCGAAAGGAACAACCGCCTTGGCTTCAAAGCTAAAGGGGATAAGCTGCTTGTCGGCCATTGCTGCTACTTGGAGGCTTTGGGATGAGAAAAAGGTGGAGGTCTGCCTCTGCTTATATATCAGTCACGGACTTGCAGAGGGGGTTGACCTAGCTTGGAAAGGCTATGGGATATCTCGTAAAAGATCCTCGAACAAGTTTTTCCAAAACTGAGCACCTTAGAGATAGCGTGGGCGAAAGCTGGCGGCGCGAGGCGGTGGGCAGGGCCCGATCGGCCCAGTGAGGAGGTCGGTCGGCCCCCCACCACGTCGTCTCGCGACGATCTTCGGCGCGGGGTGCTCTAACCGTGTGCTGATCCTTAAAAACCCTAAGACGGCCCATTACGGCCTAAAATTAATATTCGTGGGAAAACAAAAGAAATCTATTTCATCTAAATCCTCAGACTCTTTATTGGGCTCTAAAAATATTTTAAGACGTTGACCATTTACCTTGAATAACGTACCTTCGTCGTCTTGAAGAGTGACGGCTCCGTGTGTTAACGTACCTTGAATAACATACCCTAGAGTTAAAAAGTAATACCTGATCGCTTGCGTTGAATTCTTTCTTTATGATTCTCTTGTCGTGCCATCTCTTGGTTCTTTCCTTGTAGATCTTGGCACTGTGATACGCCTTCTCTCTCCATTCTTCCAGCTCGGACAGTTGCATTTTTCGTTTTGTTCCAGCTGCTTCAAAGTCCATGTTCCATCTCTTTATTGCCCAATGAGCCTTGAATTCTAGCTCAACCGGCAAGTGACATGTCTTCCCGTAGACCAGTTGGTAGGGAGACATTCCAATGGGGGTTTTATAAGCTGTCCGATAAGCCCAAAGTGCTTCGGGTAGCTTGTCTTTCCATTTTATCCCCATTTGGTCCAACGTCTTCTGTAGAATGTTCTTGATCTGCTTATTGGACGTCTCTACTTGACCACTTGTTTGCGGGTGGTAAGGAGTAGCGACATTGTGCTGGATCCCATGGTTCATGAGGTATTTCTCGAAGCGCTTGTCGATGAAATGGGTTCCTCCATCGCTTATCACTAACCTTGGCGTACCGAATCTCGGAAATATTGTCTCTTCAAACATTCTTATTGAGCTTTTGTGGTCAGCCGATCTGCATGGCAGGGCTTCAACCCATTTGGAGACATAGTCAACTGCCACTAAGATGTACTCGAATTTTCTGGATTTTGGGAATGGTCCCATGTAGTCAATTCCCCAGACATCAAAGAGCTCGATCTGAAGGTTGGTTGTCAGTGGCATGGCATTTCTGGAATTGATGTTTCCGTGCCTCTGACAGGAGTTGCACCTTCGTACGAAATCTTTTGTGTCTTGATACATGGTTGGCCAGAAAAATCCGCTTTGCCAGATCTTTGCATGTGTGCGGAAAGCTCCATAATGACCTCCATATGGTGATGAGTGGCACTTCTCAATGATCTTCATTCCTTCTTCTGCCGGTACACACCTCCTGAGTAACCCGTCAGAGCATACTCGAAAAAGGTATGGTTCATCCCACAGGTGATGGCAACTCTCGTAAATAAGCTTTTTCTTGTCGGCTCCTGGTCGTACATACCCTGCAACCATAAAATTAACAATATCTGCGTACCAGGGGTCTGACCGGGCGATCCGATAGAGCATGTCGTCCCTCATTGCGTCATTGATGGGTAGTTCCTGTGGTTTCTCAAAATACATTCTAGACAAATGATCGGCAACAGAATTTTCTACTCCCTTCTTATCTTTTATTTCTAAGTCAAATTCTTGGAGAAGCAGAATCCATCTTATTAATCTAGGTTTAGCGTCTTTCTTAGTGAGCAAATATTTTAAAGCAGCATGATCAGTGTAAACAATAACTTTTGCTCCTACTAAGTAAGATCTAAACTTGTCAATGGCATAAATAACAGCTAGCAGTTCTTTTTCAGTTGTGGCATAATTGAGTTGAGGTCCTATCAAAGTTTTACTAGCATAAGCAATGGCATGATGTTTCTTGTCCTTTGTTTGCCCCAAAACAGCCCCCACAGCATAATCACTTGCATCACACATAATTTCAAAAGGTAAAGACCAATCAGGGGGTTGTATAATGGGTGCAGAAATAAGAGCATTTTTTAGAGTTTCAAAAGATTTAAGACAAGCATCATCAAAGTCAAAGGGAACATCTTTGGAAAACAAGTTTGTAAGAGGTCTAGCAATATGAGAAAAATCTTTTATAAACCTTCTATAGAAACCAGCATGGCCAAGAAAACTTCTGATTCCCTTGACATTAACAGGTGGAGGTAGTTGTTCAATTACTTCTATTTTAGCTCTATCTACCTCAATTCCTCTTTCAGAAATTAGATGGCCTAGCACTATTCCTTCTCTAACCATGAAATGACATTTTCCCAATTAAGGACTAAGTGCTTTTCTTCACATCTTTGCAAAACCTTATCCAAGTTTTCTAGACAATCATCAAAGGTTTTTCCATAAACAGAAAAATCATCCATGAAAACTTCCATGATCTCTTCAATCATATCAGAGAATATCGACATCATACATCTTTGAAAAGAAGCTGAAGAATTACATAGCCCAAAAGACATTCTACGATAAGCATAAGTTCCATAAGGACATGTAAAAGTGGTTTTGCTCTGGTCACTGGGATGGATTTGGATTTGGTGATATCCAGAATATCCATCAAGAAAGCAAAAGAAAGAGTGATTTGCCAACCTCTCTAACATTTCATCAATGAAGGGCAGTGGAAAGTGATCTTTCCTTGTGGCTTTGTTGAGTTTTCTATAATCTATGCACATACGCCAACCAGTGACGGTTCTCTGAGGAATTAATTCATTCCTCTAATTTTTCACAACTGTCATGCCTCCCTTTTTAGGCACAACTTGCACGGGGCTTACCCACTCACTATGTGGCACAGGATATATAATGCCGGCGTGTAAGAGTTTCAGAACTTCTTTCTTCACTACCTCTCTCATCGCATTGTTGAGTCTTCGTTGTGGCTCTCTAGATGGTAGAACATCAGGGTTTGTAGGAATGCGCTGAGTGCAAAGGGCAGGACTGATGCCCTTAAGGTCTTGGAGCGAGTAGCCAAAGGGTGAGCGATGTTGTTCTAAGATGGTTATCAGCCTATGAGTCTCTTCCTGAGTGAGTTGGTCATTAATGATCACAGGAGACTCAGAATCATTGTGCAAAAAGGCATAACTAAGACCAGGTGGTAAAGGTTTAAGCTCAATGGGAGGTCTCGAGGGTTCCTCGGTTTCATCGAGGGGCTCAGATTCTGTAGGATTTTCTTCTTCCTCCTCGATGAAGAATTCAGTGACATCTTCTTGATTGGATTCTACGAAATGTTCTAGAGATGCTTCATTCACCTCTTCCATTGGGTCAGGTTCAGGACTGGGTTCGGTCTTAGTATGGTTCGAATGTGAGAAGTGTAAGGGAACTTTAATGGTTTTGCCTAGGCAAACATCAAGTTTCCCTGTGTGTCCTTCCTTAAGGAGTTTTTCTAAAGGATAGCCTATTAAAAGATCAAACTCCTTAATATCACAAATGTGAAAGCTCAGGTGAATTGACATGTCGTAAACTGAAACAGGTAAGACATAGAGAATTCCCGAACTTTGAATAATTTGTCCTGAGGAGCACTTTAATAATTTCGTTGTGGGAGATAATGGCTTGTTTTTCATAAACTGATGGAAAAAGGATAAGGCCATTATATTGATTCCCACAACTGGATTATAAAGGGCATCAAAGGGGGTTCCATTGATTGTACATTGAATTGGTATAGAAGGTGAATCCAAATGGACTACATTAGAGGAAATCTCTAACTCTTCTAACCATTCCCCACTCATGATGGATGCAAGCTCCACAGTGTGTTCTCTTGAGAAGGTTTGCTCAAAAGGGTCTATCTTCTCATGTGAAGAAGATGTGTGCTTTTGAGGCCTCTTCTCTTTATAATATTTCGAGATGTTTCCATAATCGGAAAATAAATCATCCTCGATATCATTTATAAAATCAGGTAGAGGAATTTCTTCCTGTGGTGATTCTATATGTTGGATAGCTATAGGTTGAGATGTTTCTGGCATAGGTTCTGGTGTAGCTCTCTCTGGTATCTCTTCTTCTAAAGTTTTCTCTTCTAAAGGACCATCATTAGTGCTGGCTAGAATGTTGTCTAGGACGGTTCTAGCTTCACTAGATGTAAGGTGTATGAATGATCCATGAGAGGAGGTATTCAAATAGGCTCTAGATTCCTTATTACGACCAATATAGAAATGTTGAAGGAGAATATGGTCTGGAAGGCTTAGATCTGGTCCAGATTTGCAAAGGAGTTCAAAACGTTCCCAGGATGAACTCATAGACTCATTATCCCCCTATTTGAAGGATATGATCTTGATTCTGAGGTCGACTACTTTAGATAAGGGATAAAAATCCATGCAAAAATCTGCACGGAGAGTTCCCCAATCGCCTTTCATCTTCTCTTTGGTCCGGTCGTACCATTGGCGAGCTTTTCCTTTCAGAGTGAATGGAAAAAGCTTCCAACGGATAGTCTCGTCTGACATACCCTCAATGTGCAGGCAGTCACAAGTTTGCTCAAACTGCTGGAGATGATGATAAGGGTCTTCGTCTTCTATTCCTAAGAAAGTGTTGGTTTGGACCATCTCTATTAACCGTGGGTGCAGCTCATAGGCATCAGACAGGATTGGTTTCGATGATGGCATAGGCCTAAGGCTGAGCTCTGAGGGTGCCGAAAAGTCTTTAATGAGGGTAGTGTCCATAAGGACAGTAGGTAATCTAAAACTAAAAAGAAAAAAGAAAGATAGAAGATTAGTTATACTCGAAGAGTTTTCTCTTAACCGTTATCCCCGGCAACGGCACCAGAAATGCTTGTTGGTATTTGTTAAGCCTACAGAAATATTATGATGGATAATCCGCAAGCGCACGGATACCGGCGATCATTCCACCCGGGAGAGGGTTTTAAATATCGAATCCACAAGGAGAATGGTAAAGAGAGTATCTGAGGTATATAACTATTCACTGAGTAGCTATCAAGGACTTGACAGAAAGAGAGATAAGGAAAACTTAAGGATGTCTGGTTCTTATTCTCACAAGCTATGTCTATATTGTTCTTATGGGGTGATTGTCTGAAGGCACACTTAGGAAAGGGAACCTCCCGAGAATCTATGGGGGGAGTCCTACGGTTTCTATAGACGGGAGGTGGACTGCAAAGGACAGACGGGAACAAGGTCACTTCCCGCTTCTACCACACGATCCGGAATATAGAAGGCATTCATAAGCTAGCTAGTCTAAGCACCACGCTTACACTAAACATGCAACTTTAACTCAAGAGCGACAGGAATTAAAGTACTCAAAGAGTTATGAACCGTAAGAACAATAAAAACAATGTTACTCATTTGAATAAGAAGTCGATCTTTCCACAAGGTCTCAGGATCAGGCTCCAATGGAGTTGATCCCAGAGGTAGAAGATGAAGAGGAGACACCGACAGGTCCGGGCCTTCCTTCAGTTTTGCATCTACCGCTCTCTAATCCTCTCGAACAAGATTAGCTAGATCTAAATAGATCGTGGCTCTAATCTCTCAACTTGATACTAACTCTCCAACTCTAATTCTAATCTAGAGCTCTAATCTCAGATAGGCATGGAGGATCTGATAGAATGAATTGTTGTCTGCCCTGGGTTCAGGGGGTCTGCTTATATAGCCCGGAGGAGATGACGTGCACCGTACGATCAAACCGACCTTAACTTGTGGTTTAGATTGATCCTCATAGGAGGTGGAAGAACATTTTGGAAGCTGGGCCCATTTGGCGCCAGGGAGGGGCCGACCGGCCCCACCACCAGGCCGATCGGGCTGGGGTGGGCCCCCTCGGGGTCCACTTTGGCCAGGTGGGTCCTTGATCCTTCTAGATGCTTCTTTCTTAGGTGCTAAGTCACGTTGAGTTCCGGAGCCTTCTGGAGTCTTCTAGAGTGGTTTCTTTGCATATTTTCTGAATAGTCCCTGTAAATTCATAGATTCACCAAAACTAGTGGAAATTGTCAATATAAACCCTAATAAGGTGATCTAATTATATTTTAGTCCTTTTTCCAGTAAATGTGAGGGGAAAAATTTATAGATAAAATGTGCCAACAACGACTACGGGTTTGGACGCGGACGAGGACGGCGAACCCGTGGACCAGAAGGAGTAACGGAGCATGATCGGCTCCCACCTCTACTTGACGGCGACGAGGCCGGACATACAGTTCAGTGTGTGTCTGTGCGCTCGTTTTCTGGCTTCACCAAGGACTTCACATCAGCAGGCTGTCAAGCGGATCTTCAAGTACTTGAAGTACACTCCTGAGTTTGGTCTTTGGTACTCTGCCTCCTCGACACTTAGACTTCACGGTTACTCCGATGCTGATTTTGCTGGGTGTCGATTGGATCGCAAGAGTACTTCTGGGTGTTGTCAGTTCCTTGGTTCTTCTTTGGTCTCTTGGTCATCTCGCAAGCAATCCAGTGTAGCCCAGTCCACTACAGAGGCCGAGTATGTAGCTGCTGCTAGTTGCTGTTCCCAGTTGCTTTGGATGACATATACCATGAGTGACTTTGGTGAGGAGTGCTCCCAGGTTCCGCTTTTCTGTGATAGCACCAGTGTCATAAGCGTAGCCAAAAATCCTGTCCTCCACTCCAAAACGAAACACATAGAAGTGAGGTACCACTTCCTGAGGGACAATGTTGAGAAGGGAAACATATCTTTGTCCTATGTCCCTACCCAAGACCAGCTAGCCGACATTTTCACCAAGCCACTTGATCAAGTCACTTTCACTCGCTTGCGGGGTGAACTTGGTGTTCGCTTTCCTTTCTAGTTGGGTCTTGGAGCTTCTCTTGTATATATGTGTCATATGTTCATTTTGTTGCATTGCATTCATGCATTTTACTTTGTGTATAAAACATGGTAGGATAGCCATCTTTGGATCACTTGTGCTAGGAAAAGCTTCTCTTATATACATTGATCACCGATGGGCTATATTTGTGATATATGTGCATGTTGAGTAATTTGTGGATGTGAATGCTATGCTCTGGATGGTTTTGCCATATTTGTGTTGAGATAGCTCTCTTTTGATGAAAATGCTAAAATGATGTCTCTCATGAGTAAATACTTGTCTATGCTCAATTTGTGCTTAAATGCTTATATCATGCTCAGTTTGTGCTTGAGGATCATATTCTCTTTGCTTGGGGTCAAAGACCTTTTGTCATTGTAAATGTTTAGCCCTTTTTGCTTGCTTGGGGAGGAGCATAAGCTTCTTTTTGCCGCAAAGGCACTTCATGTACCGTGTTTAAACTTGAAAATGAAATTGGTGTATGAATTGCCTTATGCTTGAAAAATAAGCTCCTAATCATGTTGTATGTTTTAAATCTCATATCTTGGGTGCTAAACCGTAGCATGCTTGTCTACCTTGAGAAGTCTCATTTTAAGAAGTAGACACATGGCTCAGTGGCTTTAACATGACTTGAGTAGCTTGTGGGCATTTATAATGATCTTGTGATGAGAATTTGTGATCTTGTATAAACTTTGGATGATCTTGTGTATTTATGCTCAAATTGGTATGGATAGGACCTTGCTCATGAGATGACAATTTCTTTGTGAAAATTGCTTAAAATTGCTTTTAGCCATGTCACATGCTTATATGTCTCTATCTTCTTCATGGCAATGTGCTAGATACACCATGTCTACTTTGCTTGCTCTATGTCTCATTTGTAGCATTTTGTCGTGCTCTTTGTATGTTTGAGAAGCTTGGTAGATTGTATATATGCCTTGACATGCACTTTTCATGAAAACAAGGGGAAGAGTTTCATATACCTTGATTCTTGCATTGTCAACAAGGGGGAGAGTTTTTGTATGATATGGGGAGAATTTTGTGAAAATTTGGTATGCATGTGCATGTGAGGAGAAAAATTGAGAAGAAGAGGTTGCATTTGCTCAGGGGGAGTTGCATATGTGCAAGGGGAGGTCCTTTGATTTTCCTGAGTTTTGTGCTTTGTGATGTGCTCTTTGTGAGCTTTGCTTTGTCTCGGCTGTGTCGAGCCGTTGCCCTTGTCTTAGGGGGCCGAGACTTGGATTGGCGGGTGATCTTGTTTTCGCTTGTTCTTTGGCTTTGGATCACTTGCTTGGGAGGTTTGTGTTCGTGGTTGTTTTCTTTTCTTTCTCTATGTGATTTCTATGGGTGTTGTCAATGCACTCATCAAGGGGGAGATTGAGGACCAGGTGTGTCCGAAGACCAGTGGAGGGTCGCTCCTTAGTGATGAGTGATTGACAACATTGTGTGGACTGATGCTTGGCTAAGTGTGCAGGTACAGGTTGCGGCTTGACTCGTGTCGGTGCAGGTGAAAAACAAGCACGAAAAGCCTTAGCCGTGGCGGCCTCCGGGTGATGGAGAGGCAAGTAGGCTTGGATCGATGGATCCGGTGGCCGATGGGGTCAAGTGCGAGCCGTGCGGTGCAAGACTGGCGGGCTGAAGTCGTGAACATGGGCCGGTGCAAGGTAGCGGTTGAAGCCCGAAGCTTGCACGCGTGGTTTGTTGGTTTGCCCACAAAACCATCGGTGGACGGTTTCTTGGTTTGGGCCTCAAAACCAAGCCCGAAGGCCCGAGGCGACGGAGACGGTGATCCGGGAGCTTCGAGAAGCTTCGAGGCGGAGGGCACGTGGCGTGATCGCGGGGTTTGCGTCGAGTTGAAGCGAAGCCGCGGTGGAAGCGTGTCCGTCCGATGAAGACTTGACCAAAATGCCCCTGAGGGGTTGTATCTTCATTTATGCAGTAGGGGTAGTGTGGTCATTTACCTCCCTCCGAGAGACTTCGTATAAATAGCAGAGAGGTGGATGGCATCTCTCTCTCTTGCTTCCTAGGGTTTGTCCCCAGGTAGAATTTCTCTGGACTGCTTCGTTTTCCTCTGGATTCCTTAGGCTAGACTCTTGTACAGACTCTGTCCTCTGGATGTATGGAAGCATTCGGCGTCCCGATGATCTCCTAGTCCTTTGTGATTTTCGTGTCATTTTCGGGGCTATTTTTGGGAGTTTTCATTCTTCGCTCGATTCGTGAGTTTGGAGGCGTTTCTTCACGGATTTCTTTGAGGGGATCATGGGTGGATGCCTTGCGCCTGTTTGTGTATGATCTTGACCCCTCAAACATTGTGGAGAGCCTTCGATTTGTGAGTTTTTGGCCGGAGTTCGTGTTCTTGGTGGAGTTCGTGTGATCCGCGATTCCCGGCGATTTAGTGGCTTAGAGGTCGAGATTTTTGGGGCATAACTTCACCTTGTGGTGCTTATCATCTACCCCAAATCTTGTCTCAAGAGCTTTTGGCGTTTGGGAGATCCGGTGATGGATTTGGAGAGTTGACTTCGCGAGCTCGAGCTTGAGCAGCTCTGTCCGGGGCTAGCGGACAGTCCGCAAGGAGCCCGCGGACAGTCCGCGTGACCTACTGTTCGTCGCGTGTTCTTCGTGTTCTTGCGCATCTTCGTTTCGATCCGTTTTGGACCTAGGTTTTGGTTGCAAGGGGTTTGGCGGACAGTCCGCGAAGGCTTCACGGACGGTCCGCGTGGCCGAGTTTTTGGCGGACAGTCCGCGGGTCCCTCGCGGACAGTCCGATTTTTCGGGGTGCAGCTCTGGTGGTTCTGGTGTTGATTTCGGACAGTCCACAGGGCAGGGTCGGACAGTCCGCCGTACACACGCGGACAGTCCGCCCGTACCGCACGGACGGTCCGCACTGGTCGTTTCCAGAATTGACCGAGTGCTTTGATTCTTGTCTAGTGCTTCCGCTCTTTGCTTCTAGGCTTCTTGGTTGATCTTCTTGGCTTGTGTGTGCCTTGTTTGGAGCTTAGCTTGTGTGCACGGATTCGTGGAGTGGCAATTGGGGTATAGTCCGAATTCGACCAAAGGAAAGAATTTTTATTGGCTCCCATTAACTCCCCCCCTCTCTAGTCGCCCGTTTCGGTCCTTCAGTCTCTCTCTCTGTCTCGACCAAAGGAGACGCATCTTGTCAGTACGCATCTCCCTCTGTCTCGACCAAAGGAGACGCGTACTATGTACGTGTGTCTCCTCTGTCTGGACCAAAGGAGGCGCCTATTGTGTACGTGCGTCTCCTCTAATCGACCAAAGGAGATGAGTACTGTGAACTTGCGTCTCCTCTGTCTCGACTAAAGGAGACATGTTGTCTACTTTCACAAAAATTAGGTCCAGCATCCACATTCACAAAACTCCACAAACTGAATAGAAATCCACAAGATTCACATGCATAATCTGTCAAAATTCAGGCATTCAGTATCCTCTTCTAACAAGCTAAGTAAGGTTCACAACAATATCATCACTTGCCATGAGGATTGGTATCTAATACAATGCGAGCCATCATAGCATCATTAATGTGAAATTTTCCTGCAGGTGCGATCACCTGGTCCATGAGGAATGAGGCAGTTCTTTCCCTAATGTGGAGCAGCGTGTCTCGGTGCAGCTGACAAGTAGGTATGTGAAATGCCTGAATATAACAATGTCAGCAGTCAGCACACAGGTGGTTACCAAACATGTGCAGTGCTAATAAGCAAGAACTGTGCTCAGTTGCAGGTGTTACAATTGCAGATCCCAAGAAAGTACCTCAGGGTCCTTGAATTTATTTTTCACTTTAAGCATGTGATAGGCACAATAGAAGTCGCAGACTCTGGATTTGTAAGGTTGTTGGTGGCACTGCGATAAATATACATAGACAAACAGTGGTGAGAAGAAATAAACTCAAGCTTTAGTACTAGCTTCCACAGGCAGGAAATACTAAGTAATACGTACATCAAAAGCCTTCCCATGGTTCAAGGCGCAGCGGGGCAACTTGTTGTCATCACAGTAATTATTCCAAGGACTACAACAAAACATGCAACAATGGTTAGGGCACCATTAATAAACTCTGCAGAGTTTGTTGAGGAAGTTTGTAGGTTAGGAAAGAAAAAGAACTTACTCATCAATGGCAAGTACCAACTGAGAGAAATTAGTGTCTAGCATCCTATATAAATCAAGATACAAGACCGTCTTCTGCTTTGGAAAGATCACCACTGCAATCCAGTGCTCCCCAGTGTTATAGCAGGAAATGATGACTCTCTTTTTAGCATATGACTGGTAGGCACGCTTCGTATAGGACACAAAAAAGGCCCTATTATTTTGTATATTTGACATGCTAAAGCATTCAGGATCAAGGAAGGCAACGGGTTCGTTCTTCTGCCGTACTTCTACAGCCATATTCCTAATATTAAGAAAAACAAAGTGTAAGGAGGCAAAATACATAGTAAAGATGAACTGAGGCAGAAAGCACATTTAGATAGAAAATGATTAGTGAGAAGCAGATTAAATTTTCAAGCAACTTACCGGATGAAACAGCGGAGAAGTCCCATATCCAAAGCATCCAAGTTGAAGAGATCGTACAAGTCGCTGATGATCACCGACAATAGCTCGTATTTTTCATCTTCTCTCACAGGCCACCAGCCGTGCTTGGGCCATATTAGGCCCTGAATCAGAGACTCATCATTGTCCTTACAACATCCCATGTAGAAATTGTGGAGATTAGTGACAGAAGGAGGAGCAGTATTCGGATGGTTGAGTTCATCAGCACTGAGCATTGCATTTCCAAATTTGTAGTTTGGGTTAATATGAGTCATACCAACATTGGCCGCCATCTTCTTAGCATTTCTCTCATATGGCTTTCTGGCAGGCTTCTTCTCCTCCTGCTTTGAGATGACTGAAGAAGGCTTTGTGGTAGGCTTCTAAGACCTTTTATTTTTAGCAATTGTCGGCTGCTGCTTCTTTGAGATGGCTGAAGAAGGTTTCTCAGATCGCTTTCTGGTAGACCTTTTATTTTCAGCGAGTTTCTTTTCCTGCTGCTTTGAGATGGTTGAAGAAGGTTTCTCAGGTGGTGTCTGACCAGCAGCTATTGCAGAGATATTGGGCCCAGATGTACCTGCAGCTTTCTTCGAACTGTCGTCGACAGATTTCTCGGCATCAACCAACACATGACTCTAGGCTCCTGCTTTGGCATCATTGTTTTGAGCACATTCTTTTGGGGATGGAGGTTTTGTTCTTTCATGAGAAGGTGGGGATATAATTTGCGTTTCTGGGTCTAGAGGAGGAGGAGGTGGGTTACCAGGTTGGGAATGAATCTATTCTGTAATTTGCGTTTCTGGGTGTGGACGAGGAGAAGGAGGTGGGTTACCAGGTGGGGAATTTTGTTCTGTAGTTTGCGTTTCTGGGTTTGGGTTTTGTCCTGTACTCTGTGGACCAGAAGGAAACTGTACCATAGTGTGCGAGCAAGATTTTGCAATTGGTGCTCCCTTGATGTGAATGTGACACCTCTTCCACTGTATCCTCTGGTGTAGAGCTTGTCCAAGTGTCGTCACCTCGTCATTAGGAGGGTGTTTCAGCACGTGATCCCTAAATATAGAATATACATGCAGCACTTCGACCACAGCACAGTCTTCATGAATCGGGATTGTGTGTAGCGTAGTCTGCTCTGGTTGAACCACACCAATTGCAGCTTCACATTCAACACCGTGAAATATGATCTGGGCCACAGTCTGTGGGTTCAGTCAACGTACCTATAAGGTCTTCCTGTGTGGTGGAAGCAATGTGCAGTACCTCTGTCGACAACTCTGTAGTGTCGATGATCAAACCTACATTATCTGCGGACGCACAGCTGCTCTTCAGTCTGGCGAGTGAAGGGCTTGTGCGATTGGACACTGGTGCAAACACCACCTGATACCTTCATGCCATCATGTCAAGCATATCCTTCTCCGTCTCAGCCTTGAGTTCTTGCTTGATTTCTTCCTTCATCTGTTGCTTATCAACTGATGAGTCAGTACTGGCCCTCTTCCTCTTCCTGTACATGGAAGCATGCTGAGGCCATGCAAACTTCCAGCCCTGGTAGCTGGAGACACCACGCACGCAACCTGGTTGTTCGGGGCGGCCCAAGCACTGACTTAGCACATCATTCTCCCTCAGCCATGAAGTCATTCCTGAAGATTCTGCATGTGCATTCTTTTCCATGATGTCTGCAGCCACACTTTCATTTGCTACTTTGTTGATCACTATCTTGGCAACACCGTCTGTCACCACTAGCTTACTCCTTGCTCGCATCCAATTCCTAGAACGATCATCAGTGATGGCATCATATGGGTTGGCGATCCCAGCCGCAGCTAATTTCCTGTCCTCTTCCTCCCACAGTGGTAGTTTTCCACAAAAACTAGCTGGACCCATGCTGTGCTCGTTTGTGTTCAGGCTTCGAAGTGACTTGAACTTGCCACTAAGAGATGAGGCTTCTTCGGTTTCCTGCTGTTTCACAAACTCTGTCCACTCTTCCGGCTTGATAAAGTCGTGCTTTCCAAATGGCTCGAGTCCTTTTCTGATAAAATCTCGCCTAAGCTGAAATCTGAATTGTCTCCATGCCTTGGCTGCAATCTTCCACAAAAGCTTGAATGCCTGCTCTTTCATGTCTTCCTGGAACTCCAAGTGTTTCTGCATATAGGTTTCAAACAAGTACCACTTTTGTTCATCACTTAGTTTTTTTATTTCTGGCAAATCCAAAGGTATCTTTTGTCTACCGATGAGCCCTGCAAGCGCCCTGAACCTGCGCTTTTGTGTCAATGGTACTGGCATCCCCCCTCTCTCAACCTCAGTGACTACCATTTTGTCTCTTGGCCACTTTGTCGCTATCCTTGGCACTCTGGCTCGGCTCGTAGCCCCACCCACCTGCTCTTGTTCTTCAGTAGCAGTGGCATATCCATCTTCTTCATTATATGCATCTTCTTCAAATTGCCCATGTCGGTAGTCCTCGACTGAGTTATCCTGTGAATTAATTGTCAAGGGATTATGAGAAAGGTCAGCTCAGTGTCCAAGAATAGCACAAAAAGCAGACCATACTGCTACCTCTCCCAGGAGACATGCTACAACAGGAGACAAGTAGAGCACATTTTTAGTTAACCATGCGTAACAGCTAAGCATTTATCTAATCAACACCCATAGAATTGTGTACAAGACCATACAAATGAGAAAATAATTACAGTAACTAGTTTAGCCCACTATAATCTCATTGGTTCTATGGTAAACCATTAACATAAATGCAATATTCAGAAACCAAAAAATTAGTTCAGGCAATACGACCTTACCATTTTAAAGAGGAAGATGCTCCCTGCCTCTGTTGCTGATGAGGTACTTATTCAACTTGGAGAGATTGTCCAAATGTACATATGGAACAAGAGCAAAACCAAATATAAGAGTGAGTCAAAAGGAAAATGCTAAGTATACATTTTGAAACTCGAAACCCTAACTGAGCATCAGTGGCGGAGCCAGAAAAAAATTAGCTGGGGCGACACCTAATGACAGACCAAACCAAAATGAAACACACAGCAATTCACACATCTATATGCTGCAGTTGCACAAATTTTAGTGAAAATTTTCAAAATGTAGTCTTAAATTTGAAGAAGAAAGACACAAATTAGCAAGTACTAAGGTCCTATGAGTCATGGAGCCATCTAGAAATACTACCGAAGCTTAATAATATCGTCATAGAAGAAGGAACATAGTCGAGTTAGGGCAGATTAGCTGGGGCGGCTGCCCCAGCTGGCCCCAATGTGGCTACGCTACTGGTGAGCATAGTCAAGAATGTATCTTAATGATGTAGGAGGGATTTCTAGCATGCAGTTCAACTTGTCACTGTCGGAGCGGAGGGATCTCTAGTCGCCACGTCCTCGTGTCGACCTCGTGCGCTGGATCCCTCCTCCTCCTCCAAGTCGTCGTCGCTGGAAGGTGAGGGGTGGTGTGGCGCGCGTCTCAGCGAAGGTGTGTAGCGTGCGTCGCGTCGCGGGGGGGGAGGGCGTGAGGGGAGGAAGGCGAGGGTGAGGAAGCGGCGGCGGAGGGGGCGAGGGGGAGGAAGTGGCAGCGGCGCGAGGAGGAGAAAGACGACGGCGCGAGGGGAGAGTGAGGAGGCGACTGCGTGAGGGAGGCGTCTTTCCCTACTAACCCTAGTGCGAGTGGGCGTGTGTGGGCCTTAAACCTGAAAGGCCCAATATTATTAGGAAAACGCGTCAGGCCAGGGCTAGTTCTATTCGAATGAAGAACACTTCGCATCATTTTCCCCTTTTAATCTGCAATCAAAGATTTGAATCACGTATTTCTCCGTCATTCGTAATCCAAATTTGATGATATTTGTTTCTGATTTTTTCTAAAATAAACTTCTATTCATTTATGACATTGCTTTGTATATAACTCCATCTCCTGGATGTTGTTTATACGCCTTTATCTTGTTTCTTACAAGTAACATAGAAATAATATATGTTTTACACAACCATTACTAATGAAACTTTGTATTTCGTAATGTTAAGGTGAACACAAGGTTTGTTAAAATTTCAAATGTATATGAGTTCGAACATGTTGTGAAGTATGGAAAACATCAGTATAACATTCTAGGAAACTATGTGAGAGATGTACACATTTGTACACAAGTATGATCTTCCTTTTGAGAAACCATTTGAAATTTTTATGACAAGTTTAGGGACCCAAATTATGTTGCCAAGTCAATTTGTAGAATTTTTAGACCAACCTAAGACGTTATTAGAATTATTATATCCCAAACACGAGATAAAAATTCGAATTTTGATAATTTTGGTTACACAAGTGTGCCTGCTGATATTTTATTCGAATACTAAATGACAAACTACTAAATGTTCGTATTTTTAATGAATTTACAGATGTTTTATGGGCTCTAATATTTGAGGGAAGCAAGTTTCATTTCAAAAAAATTACTGTCGGGCCCACGTGTCAGCGTCAGCAGCCTATATAAAAAAGATAACCGTTGCCTGCCTGCCCCCACGTGACAACTAATGTGACCTGGGTTCTCGAACCTGCGTCGACAATGGCTCTCCATTTTGGAAAATGAATAGAAGATCCCGAATGGATAATCACAGCACACACGACGCTTTCCTAATTTCTCACTAGGGATTAGCGGAGGTGAGCGGAGGCGGCACCGGCAAGGTGAGCGGAGGCGGGGACACGACGATGAGCGCCGGTGAGGGGCCAAGCAGCGGATGACCCCACGCACCGTGTATCGAGGAGGAGAAGCCGAACGCGATTGCGGTGAAGACGGAGACGACGATGACCGTCGGAGAGGGGCCAAGCGGCGGTGCAGCGAACCCAAAGCTGGAGATGAGCGTCATCGACTGGATCCTCTCAGGTTCTGACGAGGGGCCAAGCAACGGCATGGAGGAGCGTGCTGGCGAGGGGGCAGTGAAGAGGGTAAGGCGCCTGCCTCACGTTTGCGACGGCAAATGTCTTGCAACGACGGCGAGGGGTCGAGGGAGCGGCGAAGCTGTAGAGGGCCTCATATCCGACGCTGGCAACTACCACGACGACGGCGAGGCAAGTTTCTCTGAATCACAGTGCCTTTTACTTGTTCTATAAATGGAGCAGCTTGAGCTTGAGCTTGATCTACTTGTTCCATAGAGATTTTGTAGGATTTCTAACATGATCAATGTAGCAACTTGTTCCTATGAAATGGCTAGCTTGTTCCTTTGTCTATCTCAATCTTCTCATTCCTATGGTTCATCCAAATGATCAATGTAGCAACTTTTCTATGTTTCTCATTCCATAGGAATCAAAATGGCATGACACTATCTGGGAATATGTGAAACCTGGGGTTGATAATATTAAGGAAGAAATGCACATCCTCCTCACAAAGGCTGCATTCATGAGGCAGTACAAGTTTGTGGCTGAACAAAA
Organism: Cenchrus fungigraminus; assembly: GCA_036936925.1. Lineage (NCBI taxonomy): Eukaryota > Viridiplantae > Streptophyta > Magnoliopsida > Poales > Poaceae > Cenchrus > Cenchrus fungigraminus. The sequence continues at coordinate 131,583,210 of CM072779.1, forward strand.
TCTATAGCCCATGGAAGATGCGCTCGATGTGTTTCAAGATACCTTGGTTGCATTTGAAGAGGCTGCAAAAAAAAGCAAACCTTAGTTCAAGATACCATGCTTTTGTTGATGTTGAAGGGGGCATGCTTTTGTTGATGTGCATGGTCAGATAGCATGACCATTGTAAAAATGTGACGGGCAAGTTAAGGCCTAGTTAGATGGACAAGTTATTAACTGTTTGTAATAATTATGTATATCTGTGTGATCTTTGTGGACAAGTAATCTTTATCTATACATGTGGACAAGTTATCTTTATCTATATTATGTCTATTTTGTCTCAAAAGATTTTTTGTTGATTATGCCTATATGTCAAAATGGGAGCCCTGAGAGATCGGGCTATCTGTCAATCAAGACAGATACAAAGGAGACTACGCGGGATGGTTATTCCGCATCGCATTTGCCCCTCCAAACCGACGAGGAGGAGCCGGCCCCACGCGCCTCCCCCGTGCATTGGAGACGAGGTTTGGCTTATCCATGTATCCTTTGTTCCCAATGTTTGACCAAAAGCCACTCTCCCCTGCCACTCCATCTGCCATTCTGCCTTCCTTCTCAAACCTTCTGCCTTCCTTGTCTCCGTCGCCTTCTCTCCGATCCCCATCTCCTTCCTCGTCTCCATCGCAAAGATGACCGGCGGAAAGCAGTCGTTCCCCCGCCGTGACTCAAGAGGGAGGTTCTGCAGCGAGGAGGAGAAGGCCCCGCCCGCCACCCCCGCCAAGAGAGTGAGGTTCCGCAGCGAAGAGGTCGGTTCTTCGTCGGCCAGGGGGAGGAGGCCATACACGTGCGCAAGCGCAAAGGGGGTGCACTCCGGCGACGCCTGGCAGGCAGAGGCCGAGCCTTCCTCGAGTTTGGTATGCTTGAAGTTAGATTTATGCTTGACATTGAATTCCTGGTACTCATCATATGCTACTCACAAAAATGTTGAACTCATTCTGTATATACTGCTTCAATTTCTGAATCTTCATGCTCAGCGACTTCTATTAACTGAACATCCAGTGCCTTCACTGATCAATGGTTCCAATGCATCAATTTTCCATTGTTTTAGGAAGTTGTTGTACCAGCACATGACATTGTCAGGATCTAGACAGAAATCGACAAGCTCAAGAAAACCTTAGACTACATCTACACATTCCTAAACAAGATGGAAAGAATGAAGAAGGATGACATTGGTAAAGAGAAGCAGCAGGCAAGTTCTAAACCTAGTTATAGCTAAACAACTTTCTTGTTTGACCGGTTACAACTTTATGATATTAAACTTGGCAATCTAATTGTGAAGCTTGCTTCAATTTGCCTTTGTTTTAGAAATGTGTTGTTACTCGGGAGGAAAATTATTAACCTTTCGAGTAGAAATTTTGTTATGCTTGAAATTTAATACATGATACTCATCATATGCTGCTCACAAAATTGTTGAACTTATTCTATATACTACTTCAATTTCTGAATCTCCATGCTACATCAACTTTTATTAACTGAACATCCAGTGCCTTTGTTTTAGGGAGGTGCTGTAGCTTGGGAGGACATTAACATGATCTGGAAACAAATCCACAGGATCAACCAAGCTCTGAACCCAGTTACAGCTAAACAACTTTCTTGTTTGACTAGTTACATCTTTCATGATATTAAACTTGGCAATCTAATTATGAAACTTGCATCAATTTGCCTTTGTTGTAGAAATGTGTTGTTACTCAGGAGGATCTTCACTGCATCTGGAAAGTACTCGACAAGGTGGATAGAAGGATGGATGACAAGGCTGTGGACGACATAAGTCTCCTAGCAAATGGTCAGAAAATACTAGAATCTGAGGTGGAGAAGCTTAAAGGCGCACAGAAGATGAAGGATATTGAACTTGCCGAAGCTGCAAAGAAGAATGCTGAGCTGCTGGAAAGACTTGTAAAACTAGAGGCAAAGATAGCTGAACTTGAGGCTGTAGCACAAAAGAAGCCATCTAACTAGTGCCCCTGCTGATGCACGTTAGATGTGATCATGTGAATCTGTTTGTTCTGAACATTATGCATGTCATATGTGAACATGTGATGCTAGTTGTATATGCATCTTAAATATGTAGAATATGCTCTTATGACTACTATCTATGTGTACTTGTGGTTTTGCATCTTATTTAAGAGACATGATTATATGTTTGTGTGATATCCAATATTTGCTATGATGACATAGTCAAATATTTGACGGCAGTGATAGTGATGGACTTCAATTATTGAGCTCCGTGTCTAGTAACGGGCGTCAAATTGTCATCAGTAACGGACTTAAAAGCACGTTATCGATATGGCAGTGATCGGTAGTGGACTTAAAGAGCCCGTTACCGATAGGTTTAACTTTCGTAACGGTCGCGTTTTAACGTCTGTTACAAAGAATAACTGTAACGGGCGTTTAAGAAGCCCATTACTGGAAGTCGTCATTGGTAACGGGCGCTGTGTTGGCCACGTCGGGGTCGAGCCTGCCACGCTTATGCGTAACGGGCGCCAAACAACAACCGTTACAGATGGGGTCCATGTAACGGGTGTTAAGGGCCCGTTACAAATGCTGCGTGACCTATGTGAGGTTTTCACATAGTGGTTACCAATGATCTAGTTCTGTCTGGTGGGCAGGTGATGTGCTACATCATTCTTCTTTTGTGTGATGCTTTTGGACTTTATGTTAACAAGATGCTAATGCACCCTGTTGTTAAATGTCAGACGGCGCACGGCTGAGTAGCTTCGCAAAGCTATCAAACGAAAGATGCAGGTTGGTGAGTACCTCACTGCAGAAGTAAAGGACTGAGCTACTTGTCTAAGAAGAAGTGTCCACAGGCATATGTGCGTCGGTGCCAAAGGTTGAAGCTGGCCACCAAAGTGAAGAAGGCCACACCAAAAAAAGCTTAATTTGTCTGTGTGTTGGCTTTGAACCTTGTTTTGTCACTAGTGCTTTTGTCTAGGTTTTAGCTGTGTTGGTCATGAAGTATCTGTGTTGAGAAATTTTATGAACAATCTGTGCTTTTGTCATGAAGTATTTGTGTTGGTCATGACCAATGATATCTATCAGTGTTTTCAATCTATTTGTGTGTTCCATTTCAATCATACATTCAGCACATTCATTCAGCACATACATTCAGCACATTGTTCATGAAACACAACATACAGGGGGGAGATACATTCAACACATTGTTCATAAAACACATTCATAAAACACAACACATAGGAGAGATACATTGCTCCCAGATACATACATTGTTCATCACATTGTGGAAATACATTGCTCCAAGATACATTCTGGAGATACATTGCTCCATTTTGGGAATCTACCATTACTACTACTTCTTCAACATATGAAACCTACTCCAAGACACATAAATCCTACGGCCAATGCAGTCAAAACCATCACGACATTCAGCATTTGCTCCACTTTTGCCTCCATGGGATGCTTCTGCTGTTGCAGGTTCCTAGCTCCTCCTCCCCTTCCTGCAGACTCAGCCTCTTCTTCTTCACCTCTTCCTCCCTCAAATATCTGGATCACATCAGCCTCAATCAACTCCAAGAAATAGGCCCTTTGCCATAGTAGTCACACCTTTTTGGAAGCAGAACATCAACAGCAAACAATAAATCCTTCGCAAATCAAAATAAATAGAAATGCTAACCCTAATCCCAAAACTCACCATTTTTCATTCCTTGGACACTTGATGCAGATCCGACCGTAGTTGGTCGGGCAATCTTGCTGTGTGTGCCTCTTAATCTGCTGTGCTCTCTTACAGTACGGGCACTAGATCAATGGTAAACCCGTTTCCTCACCGAACAGGGGATAGGGATCTGCTACCTGTGCCATCGGTTGTGCCCTCCTAACAGCGGACGAAGCGGATACCTACCTCCTTGCACCAGACGAACCACCAAACTGTGCCATTGAGGACCAGGTGTGTCCGAGGACTAGTGGAGGGTCGCTCCTTAGTGATGAGCGATTGACAACGTTGTGTGGACTGATGCTTGGCTAAGTGTGCAAGTACAGGTTGCAGCTTGACTCGTGTTGGTGCAGGTGAAGAACAAGCGCAAAAGGCCTTAGCCGTGGCAGCCTCCGGGTGATGGACTGGCAAGTAGGCTTGGTTCGATGGACCCGGTGGCCGATAGGGTCAAGTCCGAGCCATGCGGTGCAAGACTGGCGGGCTGAAGTCGTGAGCATGGGCCGGTGCAAGGTAGCGGATCGAGCCCGAAGCTTGCATGCGGGGTTTGGTGGTTTGCCCACAAAACCATCAGTGGACGGTTTCTTGGTTTGGGCCGCAAAACCAAGTCAGAGGCCCGAGGTGACGGAGACGGTGATCCGGGAGCTTCGGGAAGCTTCGAGGCGGGGGGCACGTGGCGTGATCGCGGGGCTTGCGTTGATGCTAAGCAAGGCCGCGGTGGAAGCGTGTCCGCTTCATGAAGACTAGACCATATTGCCCCTAAGGGGTGTGTATCTTCATTTCAAGTTGTAGGGGTAGCGTGGTCATTTACCTCCCTCCAATGGAGTTCGTATAAATAGCAGAGAGGTGGATGGCATCTCTCTCTATTGGACTCTAGGGTTTCCTCCCCCGGTAGATTGCTCTGGACTGCTTCATTTCCCTTTGTATTCCTTAGGCTAGATTCTTGTATAGACTCTGACCTCTGGATGTATGGAAGCTTTCGGCGTTGCGGTGATCTCCTAGTCCTCTGTAATTTTTGTGTCATTTTCGGGGCTATTTTTGGGGAGTTTCGTTCTTCACTCGATTCGGGGATTTGAGGGCGTTTTCCTTCGGATTTCTTTAAGGGCATAATGGGTGGATGCCTTGCGCATCTTTGTGTCTGATCTTGACACCTCAAACACCGGGGAAAGCCTTCGATTCGTGAGTTTTTGGCCGGAGCCTGAGATCTTGGTGGTGGTTCGTGTGATCCGCGATTCCCGGTGATTTAGGGAGTTAGAGGTTGAGATTTTTGGGGCATAGCTTCATCTAGAGTTGCTTCACATCTCCCCAAAGTCTTGTCTCAAGAGCAATAACCATTTGGGAGATCCAGTGATGGATTTGGAGGTTTGACTTCGCGAGCTCGAGCTCGAGCAGCTCTGTCCGGGGCTAGCGGACAGTCCGCAAGGACCCCGCGAACAGTCTGCGCATCTAGGGTTCTTCGCATGTTCGTCACCTATTCTTGCGAACTCGTGTTTTGATCCGTCACGGTGCCAGGGTTTTGTTGCAGGCAGTTGCAGACAGTCTGCGAGTGCTTCACGGACGGTCCACGTGGCCAAGTTTTTGTCTGGGGATAGGGTTGTTTTGTCTGGGGTTTCCAGCGAGGTGGACAGACGGTCCGTGCTGCTTTCACGAGCAGTCCGCGATAATGGTGGACGGTCCGCGTGGCTCAGCCGGACAGTCTGATTTTCTTAGTGTGCCTCTAGTGGTTCTGTTGCTTATTTCGTACAGTCCGAGCAGGACCTGCGGACAGTCCGCCGTACCATAGCGGACGGTCCGCCCGTACTGCACGGACAGTCCGCGCTGGCTTTTCCAGAATTAGTCAAGCAATTTGATTCTTGTCTTGTGCTTCCGCAGTTTGATTCAAGGCTTGTCTCTATGACTTGTGGCCTTGTGTGTGCCTAGTCTAGAGCTTCTCTGGTGTGTGCGAGTACTCGGAGTGCCAATTGGGGTGTAGGCTGAGTTCGACCTTCGGGAAGAATTTTTATCGGCTCCCATTCACTCCCCCCTCTCTGGTCGCCTATTCGGTCCTCCTATTGGTATCAGAGCTGGTTATGGATCTTCTTGATTCTAACCAGTCTAAGATCCAAAGATGGGCGATTATGGCAAGGGGTCGGGTCCTCCGCACTTTGATGGCAAGAATTACCCGATGTGGGAGAGGCGCATAGGCGCATTTTTGCGAGGGAAGGGAACTCTGATCTGGGAGGTCACTCAGAATCCTCATTATGTCATCCAAGATAGTTTTCTGCTTCTAGGATCGCGGGACATGTGTGAGGCCAATAGCAAGGCCGTTGATTACTTGTTCCGCGCTCTCTGTGCCTCGGAGTTTGAGCGAGTGTACGGAGAGAATGTGGCCAGAAAGATTTGGCTCAAGTTGAGAAATGCTCATGTTGGCAATGCCCAAGTGCAAGCCCGTTTGTTTTCCACTTACCAGAGACAGTACGAGAACTTCACTCATCTCCCCGGCGAGTCGACCGATGCTATGTTCCAGCGCTTCACTAGCATAGTCAACAACATGAGGGCCAATGTGACAGTGCTCCCATACACGGATCATGATCAAGCTATCAAGCTTTTGCATGCCCTGGATAGGTCTGTGTGGAGTGCCAAGGTGGAGGCCATTGAGGAGTCGAGCATGTATGACATGTCGTCGCTTGATGAGCTGTTTTCCAAGCTCAGGTCTTCAGAGGTTGATCGTGGCTTGACAGCCAAGAGCAAGAGCCCCACTGATCCTCATAGTTTGGCTCTTGTCTCTGGATCAAGGTCTAACACTAACTCTGTTGGTTTCTCTTTGTCTTGTCTTGTGTCTTTGCCAGATGAGGACTTTGAGGTGCTGAGCGAGGATGATCTCGCCTTGTTGAGCAAGAGGTTTGGGCGGATGTACGATAACCGCAAGAATGCAAGGCGGAGCTCGACGATGTGCTATCGGTGCGGGAAGCACGGGCACTTCATCGCCAAATGCCCTGAAGCCATGGAGATCAAGAATGACTACAAGGGGTGCCCAAGCACGACTACAACTAGCACCACTCCCGGAACGACTACAAGGACAAGCACAAGGACAAGGGCGAGAGAAGGCACAAGAAGAGTAGCGGGTACAAAAAGAAGACGGCCCGAGCGATGGATGCCGAAGCGAGCGACATCGACTCCACATCAAGTGATGCTTCTTCCGACTCGAGCAGCGATGAAGAGCAAGATCGGCACAAGGACAATCGGCACACACGCAAGAACTTCCCCGGCCTCAGCTTCGTCGCACAAGGATGCTTTTGCGGCATGGCGCACTCCAAGAAGGGTGGGAAGCACAGCTTGGATTCGAACTTCGACTCTGAGGAAGAGGTACGACACGATCCCAACTTCTTGCTAGAGGAGAATGCTAGGCTCAATGAGTTGGTTGATAACCGTGATGATGTGCTTAGGAAGACCAACAAGGAGAAGAGAGCATTTAGGTCTTTGTTGGGTGATGCTAAGGACAAGATAGTTGAGCTTGAGTCCTTGCTTGTGGATGCTAGAAATGAGATAGGCTCTTTGAAATCTGCTCCTGTTGTGTCTGATGAGATTGACTGTGTTGATTGCACTGTTTTCTTGGCTGACTTAACTGCTCTCAAGGAGAAGCATGCCTCTACTCTTGAGGAACTAGATATGCTTAGGGTTGAGTGTGACGAATTGAAATCTAGACCTTCTTTGTTAGGTGCTTGCACTTCATGTCCTGTGTTGCATGCTTGGCTAGATGAATCTCACACTAGAATAGTTTCTCTTGAGGCGGCATTGAAAGCTCCTCTTCCTACATCATGGTCTACCTGTGAATTGCATGCTTTGAAAAACATGGAACTTGCACACTATGTTGATCGTCTGCAGGATGAGAATGATGAAGTGAGGAAAATTATGGGGTGGTTGTCTGGGCATGAGCCGCAATTGACTTTGATGTTGGCTCAGTTTAAGAGGTTTTATGGTCAGGCGTTGGGGGCTGACAAGTGTGGTGAGAAGACTGGTGAGGGAGAAGAGAAAGCTGGAGAGATTCCTATTCCACCACATACCACACCCATGAACAAATTTGCATCCAAGCCAAACCACCTCATAAACAAGCTAGACACAACACCAGATCCACCAGTGTTCCCCCACAAATCTGAAAACTACCAAAAACCCATCAAGTTTGTGAGCACCCAGGGGAATGTCTTTGAAGGGAAGTCAGGAGAGAAAGCTGTTGAGAAGCCCACAGAAAAGCCACCGCCTATGCCCCAGCCGATCTGCTTCCATTGTGAGTATTGTGGGAGGGATGGGCATAAGGATGAGTTTTGTTTCAGGAGGAAGAGAGATGAGAGGTTTGCTACGGAGATGGCAAACAAGGATAGGTACCACCTTTCTCGTGGTGTGCCTAAGCCTCGTAGAGGGCCTCTACCTAGAGGTGAGGTGTTTGTGCGCACAGTTCCCACTCGTGGAGGTGGAGGTGGTTCTCCTCAGAGAGATAGGCGTGTTGGGTTTGGGCATGGTGAGTTGGTACGACGTGCTCCTTCTCGTGACCGTTACGAGTTTGGGAGGCACGATCGGATCTTTGGGTCTCAGACGGACTACGGGCCACATTTTCCCCCTTGTGGTGCGCGTACTCCTCCAGTGAGACGTGACATGTCCTTTGGTGGTAGGCGTGAGAGGGCTCCGCCTAGAGGTTTTGGTAGGATGGACTTTGCTAACCCTTCTTTTGAGCAAATGGCTCGACACTGGTTTGACTCCTTTGGTACTAACCCCAGTGTTGAGTCACTTGCTCATTCTCGTTCTCGTTTTTGATTGCAGGTGGGAGGATTGGAGGACTTTTGGTTGATCGACTCTGGTTGCTGACGACACATGACCGGAGATCGTGGGGGAGTACATCACTTTCGGGGATAATGGGAGAGGACGAGTGCTTGCTGAAGGTATGGTAAAGGTGAGTAGCAAGGTGACCTTAAGAAGTGTGGCTTTGGTAAAGTCACTTGGTTTTAACCTATTGTCAGTATCTCAGTTACATGACGAAAGTTTTAAGGTTCATTTTAAGTCAGGCACTTCTCGTGTACTTGATTCTCGAGGCGATCTTGTCTGTACGATCGTCCCCTAGGGTCAAATCTTTCATGCTGATTTTTCCCAGTCTGTTGGTCCTCCTTGATGCTTTGTTGCTGGCATTTCGGCCGAGCTTTGGAAATGGCATAGGATGTTGGGAGACTTGAGCTTTGAGTTGCTTTCCCGCTTGAGTGGTCTTGATCTTGTCCGAGGACTGCCTAAGTTGAAATTCGAGAAGGATTTGGTTTGTGCTTCTTGTCGGCATGGACAGATGGTTGCTGCTTCTCACACCCCTCTGACTGAGGTCATGACCGAGCGACCCTGTGAGCTGTTGCACATGGATTTGGTTGGGCCAGCTCGTGTTCGCTCTGCAGGTGGGAAGTGGTATGTTCTTGTGGTTGTTGATGATTTTTCAAGGTACTGCTGGGTTTTCTTTTTGGAGGATAAGAGCGAGACATTTGGCTTTGTTCGGGACTTAATCTTGAGGTTGAAGAATGAGAGACATGGTGATGCCATTCGAGCTATACGCAGTGACAATGGCACAGAGTTTAAAAACTCTCATTTCGATATCTTTCGCAGTGATCTTGGTCTTGATCATCAGTACTCTTCTCCATACGTCACTTGCCAGAATGGCATAGTGGATAGGAAGAACCGGACACTTTGTGAGATGGCCAGGACGATGCTCGATGAGCATAGGACTCCTAGGCGTTTCTGGGCCGAGGCGGTCAATACCGCTTGCTATGTCTCAAATCACATCTTCCTTCGTGCTTTCAAGAAGAAGACCTCATATGAGCTGATGCATGGGCGACAACCCAAGGTGAGTCACTTTAGAGCTTTTGGTTGCAAGTGTTTCATTCTGAAGAAGGGCAAGTAGGATAAGTTCGAGTCTAGATGTTCGGATGGTATCTTTCTCGGTTATGCGATTCATTCTAGAGCATATTGTGTGCTAAACCTTGACACTAACCGAATCATGGAGACTTGCGAGGTAACCTTCGACGAGACACAGCCATATAGCTCTAGGAATTGCTGCAAATGAGCATTAGCATCCTCATTTGGCTTGCCACAAAATGGGCTAGCCTGTACCATCGTGATTAGACCCATCTTGATCTTAAAATTTTCAGTCCCCATTGCCACCTCAGGGCCTTGCAGCAGAAGGAGCTGAGTACTCACGAAGTGTCTTTTAGGCCATAGCATTTGACGTGGATGGTACAAAGGAAGCTGGTTCACCTTCCCGACGAGTACGACGAGGTGAGTCAAAATGAATTCGAGCTCTCCTCACAAGTGACTCGGGATCTTCGGTAAAATTCTCCAGTAAGTTGAAAACAGTCATACACTACCTGTCTTCATCATCCAAAGATAAAAAAAGACATTCAAGGTTAGCCTGCATTGAGAGTTGTCCTAACCTATTCAGAGTTTATAACCAGATGCAAAGCATAGTCATGATGATCCTGTGCCTTCCCTGGCAACGGTGCCAGAAATGCTTGTTGGCATTTCGTAGCGTCGTCACTTTAAGAACAGATCTGGAATCCATCCTTAGTGACAACACCAAGAAACACCTTGTAGGCACCTCTTAACGTCACAACTAACGACACCGAGTTAGCGTGATCATCAAGACTTGCCAAAGGTTAATCTAAACGATCATGAACGAATCCGCAAGCGCACAGATAAACCATTGTAGCATTTCCCCAAGGAAGGAGAATATTCCAAGGGTATCGTATCCGTGGAAGGCAATGGTGGATATCTTAGACTTATGCTTTTGCTCTGAATGTAAACTAAGAGATAGATATATGAAACAACAAACTCAAATGCAGGGGTAAGATAAAAGATATAAAGGGTAGTGTGACACACACACTCAGATCTACCTCTACTCTAGCACACAACGGCTTAGGGGGAACATACGAGTTAGCTCTAGGTTCTAATGCACTAAACATACAAAGCTAGAAGATACAGGAGATAGGCATGAGTACTGCATGAGAGGGTAAGGTTCAGCACCCAGGTACAAACGGGGAGCTAGCCCGCGATGACCAGCACGCTGCGAAACTAGACTTTAGACTCCTATAGCAGGTACCCCAGCGCGGAGGGTTGCAAAGGATCCAACAGCTATCACCACTGCGGACCTACCTCTATCATTACGGGGGGTATGCTCATAACTAACGTAGACAGACAACCCAGGCACCATGCCTGCGTTGCTGCTAGACTTCACCCGGCCCAGGCTATTGTGACCCAGGGTGAGAGCCACCAGAAGACTGGTCAACTTAGACCGAGTACCATAGCTTGAACACAAACCTCATGCAACACTCTCATGGCATCTAACAAGATCTACTAAGGCTAGAAATAGGAACGGATACGAACTCTCTTATGACTAGTAAACAAGATCAAAGGGTCGTGTTCATGAAGAACACGAGCCTCTAACTTATGAACAAACACATAAGGAATGAGTTTATCACCCTTCAAGTGGATCAAAAGGTAGTGTTCATGAAGAACACAAGCCTCTAAATGATGAACAGAGGATGAACTCAAGAACATATCAAGCATATGATCTACCATGACTTTATATGAAATAGCTGAATAACTGAAGTAGATCAAAGTCATACAATGAAATAAAGATAAAAGAGAACTCATACCTAGACTCCAAATAAGACTTGGAACCTGAAGAAGAGCTACTCTAGCCTACCCCATGGCCTTGGAAACTAAAAGTGAGAGGAGAATGAGAGAGTGGTGTGTGGGAAATGGGAGCCCCTCCCCCTCTATTTATAGGCAAGGACCAGGCTTGTTCAGAGGCTCAAAGTGCTCCAAAACACCCCGGGATGCAGCAAGTGACCAATGAGCAGCTGCCACGTGTAGGGACCAGGTGGGCGCCCCCTAGGTCGGTTCGGCCGATCCTAGGATCAGCCGGCCCTCTAGGGTGGCCCCACCTGGTGTGCTTCCTCTGGTTGGCTACCCTGTGGGCCCTCTGATCCATCACCGGTGCATGGCTTGATTTGGTATCCGAGGTGGGCCCCTTGATCCATGTGAAGTCCATGTGCTGCTCTCTGATTCGTCGGTGAGTGCCTCTCCTGGATCGATGATGTGGAATGGCATGTTTCCCTTCGTGGCAGCCACCTCCTCAGCTAAGTTGGCATGGTTTCTTCATAAAAGGTGGGTTTCCATCTCTTTTAAGGGGTAAATCACCTACATACAAATAATCTCCAAGGACAAGTGGAACTACATTATTCAAACCAAAATGCAAGTAAATAATGCATCTGCCTCCATTTTTGTGAGAATATTGAGGGCTGAAAATGGTACTTAACAGCCGTCAACAGTTGTCTACCATGAGGAGTCTCATTTTAAGAAGTAGACACATGACTCGGTGGCTTTAACATGACTTGAGTAGCTTGTGGGCGTTTATAATGATCTTGGGATGAGAATTTGTGATCTTGTATAAACTTTGGATGATCTAGTGTAATTGTGCTCAAATTGCCATGGATAGGGTCTTGCTCATGAGATGAATGTTTCTTTGTGAAAATTGCTTAAAATTGCTTTTGGCCATGTCGCATGCTTATATGTCTGTACCTTCTTGATGGCAATGTGCTAACTACACCATATCTACTTTGCTTGCTCTATGTCTCACTTGTAGCATTTTGTTGTGCTCTTTGTATATTTGAGAAGCTTGGTAGATTATATGTGCTCTGACATGCATTTTTCATGAAAATAAGGGGGAGAGCATCATGATATCTTGATTCATGCATTGTCAACAAGGGGAGAAGGTGTATGCTAAGAGGAGATTTTGTGGAAAATTGGTATGCATTTGTGAGGTTGTTGCATGTGAGGAGAAAAATTGAGAAGGAGAGGTTGCATTTGCTCAGGGGGAGTTTGCATATGTGCAGGGGGAGCTCCTTTGGTTTGCCTAAGTTTTGTGCTTTGTGGTGTGCTCTTTGTGAGCTTTGTTTTGTCTCGGCTGTGTTGAGCTGTTGCCCTTGCCTTAGCGAGCCGAGACTTGGTTTGGCGAGTGATCTTGTTTTCGCTTGTTCTTTGGCTTTTGATCACTTGCTTGGAGGTTTGTGTTCATGGTTGTTTTCTTTTCTTTTTCTCTATGATGGTTACTATGGGTGTTGTCAATGCACTCATCAAGGGGGAGATTGAGGACCAAGTGTGTCCAAAGACCAGTGGAGGGTCGCTCCTTAGTGATGAGTGATTGACAACGTTGTGTGGACTGATGCTTGGCTAAGTGTGCAGCTACAGGTTATGTCTTGACTCGTGTTGGTGCAGGTGAAGAACAAGCGCGAAAGGCCTTAGCCGTGGCAGCCTCCGGGTGATAGAGAGGCAAGTAGGCTTGGTTCGATGGACCCGGTGGCCGATGGGGTCAAGTGCGAGCCATGCGGTGCAAGACTAGCGGGCTGAAGTCGTGAACATGGGCCGGTGCAAGGTAGCGGATCGAGCCCGAACCTTGCACGAGGGGTTTGGTGGTTTGCCCACAAAACCATCAGTGGACGGTTTCTTGGTTTGGGCCACAAAACCAAGTCAGAGGCCCGAGGCGACGGAGATGGTGATCCGGGAGCTTTGGGAAGCTTCGAGGCGGGGGGCACGTGGCGTTATCGCGGGGCTTGCGTCGATGGTAAGCAAGGCCGCGGTGGAAGCGTGTCCGCTCGATGAAAACTAGACCATATTGCCCCTGAGGGGTGTGTATCTTCATTTCAAGTTGTAGGCGTAGTGTGGTCATTTACCTCCCTCCGATGGACTTCGTATAAATAGCGGAGAGGTGGATGGCATCTCCCTCTCTTGGACTCTAGGGTTTCCTCCCCCGGTAGATTGCTCTGGATTGCTTCTTTTCCCTCTGTATTCCTTAGGCTAGATTCTTGTATAGACTCTGACCTCTGGATGTATGGAAGCTTTCGGCATTGCGGTGATCTCCTAGTCCTCTGTGATTTTCGTGTCATTTTCGGGGCTATTTTTGGGGAGTTTCGTTCTTCGCTCGATTCGGGGATTTGAGGGTGTTTTCCTTCGGATTTCTTTGAGGGGATCATGGGTGGATGCCTTTCGCATCTTTGTGTGTGATCTTGACCCCTCAAACGCCGCGGAAAGCCTTCGAGTCGTGAGTTTTTGGCCGAAGCCCGAGTTCTTGGTGGTGGTTCGTGTGATCCGCGATTCCCGGTGATTTAGGGAGTTAGAGGTCAAGATTTTTCGGCCATAGCTTCATCTAGAGTTGCTTCACATCTCCCCAAAGTCTTGTCTCAAGAGCTCTAGCCGTTTGGGAGATACAGTGATGGATCTGGAGGTTTGACTTCGTGAGCTCGAGCTCGAGCTGCTCTGTCCGGGGCTAGCAGACAGTCCGCAAGGACCCCGCGGACAGTCCGCGCGTCTAGGGTTCTTCGCGTGTTCGTCGCCTGTTCTTGCGAACTCGTGTTTTGATCCGTCACGGCGCCAGGGTTTTGTTGCAGGCTATTTGCGGACAGTCCGCGAGTGCATCACGGACGGTCTGTGTGGCCAAGTTTTTGTCTGGGGATAGGGTTGTTTTGTCTGCGGTTTCCAGCGAGGTGGACAGACGGTCCGCGCTGCTTTCACAGACAGTCCGCGACACTGGCGGACGGTCCGCGTGGCTCAGCCGGACAGTCTGATTTTCTCGGTGTGTCTCTAGTGGTTCTGTTGCTTATTTAAGACAGTCCGAGCAGGACCTGCGAACAGTACGTCGTACCCTAGAGGACGGTCCGCTCGTACTGCACGGACAGTCCGCGCTGGCTTTTCCAGAATTGGCCAAGTGTTTTGATTCTTGTATTGTGCTTCCGCAGTTTGATTCAAGGCTTGTCTCTACGACTTGTGGGCTTGTGTGTGCCTAGTCTAGAGCTTCTCTGGTGTGTGCGAGTACTCGGAGTGGCAATCGGGGTATAGCCTGAGTTCGACCTTTGGGAAGAATTTTTATCAGCTCCCATTCACTCCCCCCTCTCTGGTCGTCTATTCGGTCCTTCAGCCATTCCTTGCATGCGGAACTCTAGCGGCGGCGACGCCGAGCAGCGGTGGTGGGGAACGAAGCAGTGCGCGACGAAGCAGTGTTCTGTTGTGACAACTAAAGAACTAGCACAAATGTTTGTTTATTTATATTTTGCATGACACTACTCCCTCATACGAAGTTCAAAATAGATCATTTATTCCTACATATTCCTAAATTCATGCTATATCATTGTTTTGAAATTTATTAAGGCTATTAGTTTGAAGAAAAACTTCTCGTGTTAGCGAGTTTCAAAAAATGACAACTACAATCGATATTGTCATACACTAAATGATGTCAAATGGAAAACTGATGAGTACCAAAGCTTCATAACTCATCAGGATCTACAAACTTTGTTTAGGTCTTTCAATCATTTTCTAAAGTAGTAATAACGTGAAGTACGAAATTGACAAGCCTCTAAGATAGTTTCTTAAACTATCTAAGTCAATCTAGGAGTAATGACCAATGTATACTACAACTTTCAAAAACGACAACGTGACCTAAACAAAGATTGTAGACCTTTTTTATGAATTATGAAACTTTGGTATTAATCACAATTCCATTTGTCATCATTTAGTGTATGAAAAATCTTGCTTGAAGTTTAGAATTATTGAAATTCAAAATTTGGATTGTTCAAATTGTCAGAGTTAATGGATTTGTGACTTAAATACAGTTTGTAGATGTTGATGAGTTCTACAACTTTTGTATTTACGACTTTTTAATTCGAAATCATGTATTGCCCCAAATAAATTTGTGAATTTCTAAATTGATGAAATCAGTATTGTAAATAGTTGAAGGTAACTTGATTGGCAAAATGCACCAAAATAAAAGTTGTAGATCTCGATAAGTTGTAAAACTATTGAATTGCCAACTTTCTCATTTGAATTCACTGTTGATGTCGTAGAATTTAATTCCATTTCAACCATTAAAAGAAAATAAAAAATGAAGATGTGTTCGACCATAGTGGTTCCCACGAGTTTGCCTCTTCCAGTTAAATACAACAAACCCAATTCGGCTCTCTGACGCGTGGGTACACTGATCATGCTGGGGCCACGAGTCAGTGACTTAAGACATGAACACGTCCCTTCGCATGCATAAATGAAGCGAGGCCGCCGGATTTCACCCCCACGCATCGCCCCTTCACCCACCTCCTTCCAAATATGTCCCATCAACTGCTGCTCTCGCCGCCCTGCTGTCGCCACCGCTCTTCCTCCATCGGCAAGATGGTTTGCTCCACCCGCTCTCGCAGCTACGCAACCGAGTCCATCCCAGGCACCACTGCCGCCATTCCCGCCGACACACCTGCGACCGCCATTGTTGGGCGGCCGGAAGTGGAGCACAACTCCACCAAGTAGAGACGTGACGGGCGAGCAAGATTCGTCAGGGGCGATCACTATGTAAAAACCTCAAATAGGTCACGCAGCATTTGTAACGGGCCCTTAACACCCATTACATGGACCCCATCTGTAACGGTTGTTGTTTGGCGCTCGTTACGCATACGCGTGGCAGGCTCGACCCCGACGTGGCCAACACAGCACCCGTTACCAATGACGACTTGCAGTAACGGGCTTCTTAAACGCCCGTTATAGTTATTCTTTGTAACGGACGTTAAAACGCGACCGTTACGAAAGTTAAACGTATCCGTAACGGGCTCTTTAAGTCCATTACCGATCACTGCCATATCGGTAACGTGCTTTTAAGTCCGTTACTGATGACAATTTGACGCCCGTTACTAGACTCAGAGCTCAATAATTGAAGTCCATTAGCACTGTCACTGCCGTCAAATATTTGACTATGTCATCATAGCAAATATTGGATATCACACAAACATATAATCATGTCTCTTAAATAAGATGCAAAACCACAAGTACACATAGATAGTAGTCATAAGAGCATATTTTACATATTTAAGATGCATATATACCTAGCATCACATGTTCACATACATATGACATGCATAATGTTCAGAACAAACAGATTCACATGATCACATCTGACATGCATCAGCAGGGGCTCTAGTTAGATGGCTTCTTTTGTGCTACAGCCTCTAGTTCAGCTATCTTTGCCTCTAGTTTTACAAGTTTTTCCTGCAGCTCAGCATTCTTCTTTGCAGCTTCGGCAAGTTCAATATCCTTCATCTTCTGTGCGCCTTTAAGCTTCTCCACCTCAGATTCTAGTATTTTCTGACCATTTGCTAGGAGACTTATGTCGTCCACAGCCTTGTCATCCATCCTTCTATCCACCTTGTCGAGTACTTTCCAGATGCAGTGAAGATCCTCCCGAGTAACAACACATTTCTACAACAAAGGCAAATTGATGCAAGTTTCATAATTAGATTGCCAAGTTTAATATCATGAAAGATGTAACTGGTCAACCAAGAAAGTTGTTTAGCTGTAACTGGGTTCAGAACTTGCCTCAGCAAAGTGATCACTCCTTGCTTCCAGATTTTTTATGTCATTCCGGGTGTAGTCAAGAGCTTCGTTGATCCTGTGGATTTCTTTCCAGATCATGTCAAGGTCCTCCCGAGTTACAGCAACTCCCTAAAACAAAGACACTGGATGTTCAGTTAATAAAAGTTGATGTAGCATGGAGATTTAGAAATTGAAGTAGTATATAGAGTAAGTTCAACAATTTTGTGAGCAGAATATTATGAGTACCATGCATTAAATTTCAAGCATAACAAAATTTCTACTCGAAAGGTTAATAATTTTCCTCCCAAGTAACAACACATTTCTAAAACAAAGGCAAATTGAAGAAAGCTTGACAATTAGATTACATGTTTAATATCATAAAGTTGTAACCGGTCAAACAAGAAAGTTGTTTTGCTATAACTAGGTTCAGAACATGCCTGCTTCTCTTTACCAATGTCATCCTTCATTCTTTCCATCATGTTTAGGAATGTGCAGATGTAGTCTAAAGTTTTCTTGAGCTTGTCGATTTCTGTCCAGATCCTGACAATGTCATGTGCTGGTACAACAACTTCCCAAAACAATGGATAATTGATGCATTGGAACCATTGATCAGTGAAGGCACTGGATGTTCAGTTAATAAAAGTCGCTGAGCATGAAGATTCAGAAATTAAAGCAGTATACAGAATGAGTTCAACATTTTTGTGAGCAGCATATGATGAGTACCAGGAATTCAATTTCAAGCATAAATCTAACTTCAAGCATACCAAACTCGAGGAAGGCTTGGCCTCTGCCTGCAGGGCGTCGCCGGAGTGCACCCCCTTGGTGCTTGCGCGCGTGTACGGCCTCCTCCCCCTGGCCGACGAAGAACCGACCTCTTCGCTGCGGAACCTCACTCTCTTGGCGGGGGCGGCGGGCGGGGCCTTCTCCTCCTCGCTGCAGAACCTCCCTCTTGAGTCGCGGCGGGGGAATGACTGCTTTCAGCTGGTCATCTCTGCGATGGAGACGAGGAAGGAGAAGGGGATCGGAGAGAAGGCGACGGAGACGAGGAAGGCAGAAGGTTTGAGAAGGAAGGCAGAATGGCAGATCGAGTGGCAGGGGAGAGTGGCTTTTGGTCAAACATTGGGAACAAAGGATACGTGGATAAGCCAAACCTCGTCTGCAATGCACGGGGGCGCCGCGTGGGGCCGGCTCCTCCTCGTCGGTTTGGAGGGGCACATGCGACGTGGAATAACCATCCCGCGTAGTCTCCTTTGTATCTGTCTTGATTGACAGGTAGCCCGATCTCTCAGGGCTCCCATTTCGACATACAGGCATAATCAACAAAAAATCTTTTGATAAAAACAGACATAATATAGATAAAGATAACTTGTCCATATATATAGATAAAGATTACTTGTCCACAAAGATCCACACAGATATACATAATTATTACAAACAGTTAATAACTTGTCCATCTAGCTAGGCCTTAACTTGCCCGTCACATTTTTGCAATGGTCATGCTATCTGACCATGCACATCAACAAAAGCATGCCCCCTTCAACATCAACAAAAGCATGGTATCTTCAACTAAGGTTTTCTTTTTTTTGCAGCCTCTTCAAATGCATCCAAGCTATCTTGAAATACATCGAGCGCATCTTACATGAGCTGCAGATTTTGTTCAGCCACAAACTTGTACCGCCTCATGAATGCAGCCTTTGTGAGGAGGATGTGCATTTCTTCCTCAATATTTATCAATCCCAGGTTTCACATATTCCCAGATTGTGTCATGCCATTTTGATTCCTATGGAATGAAAAACATAGGAAAGTTGCTACATTGATCATTTGGATGAACCATAGGATGAGAAGATTGAGATAGACAAAGGAACAAGCTAGCCATTTCATAGGAACAAGTTGCTACATTGATCATGTTAGAAATCCTACAAAATCTCTATGGAACAAGTAGATCAAGCTCAAGCTCAAGCTGATCCATTTATAGAACAAGTAAAAGGCACTGTGATTTAGAGAAACTTGCCTCGCCGTTGTCGTGGTAGTTGCCAGCGTCAGATATGAGGTCCTCTACACCTTCGCCGCTCCCTCGACCCCTCGCCATCGTTGCAAGACATTTGCCGTCGCAGACGTGAGGCAGGTGACTTGCCCTCTTCGCTGCCCCTCGCCGGCACGCTCCTCCCTGCCGTTGCTTGGCCCCTCGTCGGAACCTGAGAGGATCCAGTCGATGATGCTCATCTCCGGCTTTGGGTTCGCTGCACCGCCGCTTGGCCCCTCTCCGACGGTCATCGTCGGAGCCGTCTTCGCCGCAATCTCGACGGCACGCGTGCGGATCCAGTTGTGGCACCGCATCGCGTTCGGCTTCGCCTCCTCGATACACGGTGCGCGGGGTCGTCCGCTGCTTGGCCCCTCGATAGCACTCATCATTGTGTCCCCGCCTCTGCTCACCTCGTCGGCGCCACCTCCGCTCACCTCCACTAATCCCTACTTAGAAATTAGGAAAGCGTCGTGTGTGCTGCGCTTATCCATTCAGGATCTTATATTCATTTTCCAAAATGGAGAGTCATTGCCGACGCAGGTTCGAGAACCCACGTCACATTAGTTGTCACGTGGGGGCGGGCAGGCAATTTTTTTATATAGGCTGCTGACGCTAACACGTGGGCCCGACACTACTTTTTTTGAAATGAAACTTGCTTCCCTCAAATATTAGAGCCCATAAAATAGCACCTATAAATTCATTAAAAATACGAACAATTAGTAGTTGGTCATTTAGTATTCGAATAAAATATCAGTAGGCACACTTGTGTAACCAAAATTATCAAAATTCGAATTTTTATCTCGTGTTTGGGATATAATAATTCTAATAACGTATTAGGTTCGTCTAAAAATTCTACAAATTCAGTTGGCAACATAATTTGGGTCCCTAAACTTGTCATAAAAATTTCAAGTGGTTTCTAAAAAGGAAGGTCATACTTGTGTACAAATGTGTACATCTCTCACATAGTTTCCTAGAATGTTACTTCGACACTGAAGTTTTCCACACTTTACAACATGTTCGAACTCATATAGATTTGAAAATTTAACACAACCTTGTGTCCACCTTAACAATACGAAATACAAAGTTTCATTAGTAATGGTTGTGTAAAACAAATATTATTTCTATGTTCTACTTATAAAGTACAAGATAAGGCATAAAAACATTACTAACGAAAAGGAAATATACACTAAACAATGAAATTAATGAAAAGATGGCGATTTTAGAAAAAATAAGAAAAAACAATCATCAAATTTGGATTACGTATGACCGAGAAATACGTGACAGAAAATTTGGTTCCAGATTAAAAGAAGAAAGGAGAACTGTTTCCTTTGTGGTCGGTTTCCAGCGAATAGAGGTATTAATAAATTAAAATAAGCAATATGAACAGTCTTGGCATTGGAACTTGAAAAGAGGTATTAAAATAAGGTATACGAAAAGTCTTTGCGGGACGGAGAAAAAAGTCTTTTGTCAAATGCGACACTGGTTAGTGGACATGCGTCGGTGCAGCGTACCGCGTTCCGAGGCGTAGTGGCGTGTCACAGTGGGAAGACTGGCCGCCTGACGGTTCCCTGTCTTGTCATATAAATGCCCGACCGGCCAAGAGCTTTCTTCCATAAGCTTCAAGCGCGCCACCAAGAAAACCCTAGCACCACCGTCGTCTCCGGTCACCAAGAGCTTCTTCTTCCTCAAGCGCGCGCATGGCATCATCGTCGAGCGAGCCATCGAGGAAGCGGGGAAGGGAGGAGGACGACAATGACGAAGGTCGCCGTCGTCGTCTCATCCAGGAGGCGCCGGCGCCGCCGGCCGAGGAGGCACCGGCACCGCCACCCGTGCAGCCCTCCTCTCTGAGTTCACAACTAGTTTTGGACAACATTTGGTCCATCCAACTCTTGGCTGAAGCTTTCAGGAAGCTTCAATAGGTGTGCGTTAAGCTCGGCGTGCCACGACCTAGCGATCCGCTGCAGAGGTCCGTGAAGGATTTCGCCTTCAAGATCCGTTGGTTGGCTCGGGACCTTGGGAGAGTCGTGGTCTTGGGTGACAGCAACAGCGACGGCGACGGTGACTACGGCGGCAATGGCGACGGCGACAATGGCGGCTTCGACGGCGGTGACGAACGCGGCCTCGGCGGCTCCGACTCCGACTCTGACGGTGGGGCTCCTCCGACGGCGGCGACAAGTCTTCCTACCTTAGCTTAATTAATTTGTTCCTCCTCTGTGTGTTCGTCCTCCTCTGTGTGTTCGTGGAACTCTGCTTGTTCCTCCTGTGTGTTTGTTGAAGTTGTGATGAACTACATCTAAGTGGTAGGGGAGAGGGGCTTTTGGTCAAACATTGGGAACTCTGATTGTTTGTCATGAACATGTTCCTCTGTTAATATGTGTTCCTCCTGTGTGTTTGTTGAACTTGTGATGAACTACATCTAACAATGGCAGAGTGGCAGGGCAGAGTGGCAGCGGGGCAACAATGAATTGCAATGATTGTTACTACTCTATTTGTTAGTGAAAAGATTATGAGTTTCGAAATGCTAGTGCAGGCTGGTTAATTTCACACTGAAATGTCAACACAGATGAATTGATGAAATTTGTGATATGTGACACATTAAGATTCGTGACCCAATTGTCATTCCATTCCATTTTCTTCATTCATACATTTAAGTTCGTCATGTGTGACAAATTTTTCATTCCTCATTCACACAGATGAAACAAATTAAAGCACCACTTTTCACATCGCCATTACTTCTTTGCAGCATACATCCCCAGTAAACATCCAAATACTACACAAACAGCACCCACAATAATCAAGTTCATCTTCCAGATCACATTCTCCATCTTCTCCTCCAATTCTTTCTTCCTCTGCTTGTCGTCCGGTGCTTTCCTCTAATTGTCGCTCCCAAGTTGACAATCCACTGAATCAACTACTTCATTGATCACATCTGCCCAGTTCGACGGTCGAAAAGATATGACGCCAGCATCCTTCAGCATCTGGAGATACTCCTTCTCGAAACGGTAATATCCACAAAGCTTGGGGAACTGTACAAATCAAAAGCACATAAGAACCCTAACTTAGATTTGGGAAATCACAGCTTAGACTACTCACCGCGTTCCTCGCACACTTGAAATAAAGACGACCGTGGTTTTCACCTTCCTTCTGCGTCCTCCCCTCCAACACCCGAGCCATACCACAGTCCGGGCAAGGGACTAGTGGGAAGCCGCTTAGCTCACCGACTGGATCCAAGCCGATGGAGTGAATGCGGCTGCCCTGGCCACCTTGAAACCTGCTCTTGCCACGTCCACCTCTAGACGAATCGGCGTAGTGCGACATGTGCGCGACGGTGGGGTAAGGAAGGGCGGGCGGCGGTGGAGCTTAGAGCGGGGAAGAAGAAGCAGGGAGCTCAGAGGTCAGAGCGTCTTGTGTGCTGCGCTTATCCCATTCGGGATGTCATATTCATTTCCAAAATCGAGAGTCATTTCCGACGCGGGTTCGAGACCCCGCATCTCATTTGTTGTCAGGTGGGTTCGACCGGCCAGGCAACGTTATCTTTTTTATATAGGCTGCTGACGCTGACACGTGGGCCCGACAGTAATTTTTTTTTGAAATGAAACTTGCTTCCCTCAAATATTAGAGCCCATTAAACAGCACCTAAAAATTCATTAAAAATATGAACAATTCATAGTTGATCATCTAGTATTCGAATAAAATATCAGCAGGCACACTTGTGTAACCAAAATTATCAAAATTTGATTTTTTATCTCATGGTTGGGATATAATAATTGTAATAACGTCTTAGGTTGGTCTAAAAATTCTACAAATTGACTTGGCAACATAATTTGGGTCCGTAAACTCATCATAAAATTTTCAAATTGTTTCTCAAAAGGAAGATCATACTTGTGTACAAATGTGTACATCTCTCACATAGTTTCCTAGAATGTTATACTTCAACACTAAAGTTTTCCATACTTCACAACATGTTCGAACTCATATACATTTGAAATTTTAACACAACCTTGTGTTCACCTTAACATTACGGAATACAAAGTTTCATTAGTAATGGTTGTGTAAAACATATATTATTTCTATGTTACTTGTAAGAAACAAGATAAAGGCGTATAAACAACATCCAGGAAATGGAGTTATATACGAAACAATGTAATAAATGAATAGAGGTTTATTTTAGAAAAAATCAGAAACAAATATCATCAAATTTGGAGTACGAATGATGGAGAAATACGTGATTCAAATCTTTTATTGCAGATTAAAAGGGGAAAATGATGCGAACCATTCTTCATTCAAATAGAACTAGCCCCGGCCTGACGCGTTTTCCTAATAATATTGGGCCTTTCAGTATTAAGGCCCACACATGCCTACTCGCGCTAGGGTTAGTGGGAAAGACGCCTCCCTCATGCAGTCGCCTCCTCACTCTCCCCTCGCGCCGTCGTCTTTCTCCCCCTCGCGCCGCCGCCGCTTCCTCCCCCTCGCCCACTCCGCCGCCGCTTCCTCACCCTCGCCTTCCTCCCCTCACCCCCTTCCCCCCGCGACGCGACGCACGCTACACACCTTCGCTGAGACGCGCGCCACACCACACCTCACCTTCCAGCGACGACGACTAGGAGGAGGAGGAGGGATCCAGCGCACAAGGTCGACGCGAGGACGTGGCGACTAGAGATCCCTCCGTTCCGATAGTGACAAGGTGAACTGCATGCTAGAAATCCCTCCTACATCATTAAGATACATTCTTGACTATGCTCACCAGTAGCGTAGCCACATTCGGGCCAGCTGGGATAGCCGCCCCAGCTAATCTGCCCTAACTCGACTATGTTCCTTCTTCTCTGACGATATTTTTAAGCTTCGATAGTATTTCTAGATGGCGCCATGACTCATAGGACCTTAGTACTTGCTAATTTATGTCTTTGTTCTTCAAATTTAAGACTACATTTTGATAATTTTCGCTAAAATTTGCGCAACTGCAGCATATAGATGTGTGAATTGGTGTGTGTTTCATTTTGGTTTGGTCCGTCATTAGGTGTCGCCCCAGCTAATTTTTTTTCTGGCTCCGCCACTGATGCTTAGTTAGGGTTTTGAGTTTCAAAACGTATACTTAGCATTTTCCTTTCGACACACTCTTATATTTGGTTTTGCTCTTGTTCCATATGTACATTTGGACATTCTCTCCAAGTTGAATAAGTACCTCATCAGCAACAGAGGCTGCGAGCATCTTCCTCTTTAAAATGGTAAGGTTGTATTGCCTGAACTAATTTTTTGGTTTCTAAATATTGCATTTATGTTAATGGTTTACCATAGAACCAATGAGATTATAGTGGGCTAAACTAGTTACTGTAATTATTTTCTCATTTGTATGGTCTTGTACACAGTTCTGTGGGTGTTGATTAGATAAATGCTTAGCTGTTATGCATGGTTAACTAAAAATGTGCTCTACTTGTCTCCTGTTGTAACATGTCTCCTGGGAGAGGTAGCAGTATGGTCTGCTTTTTGTGCTATTCTTGGACACTGAGCTGACCATTCTCATAATCCCTTGACAATTAATTCACAGGATAACTCTGTCGAGGACTGCCGACATGAGCAATTTGAAGAAGATGCATATAATGAAGAAGATGGATATGCCACTGCTAGTGAAGAACAAGAGCAGGTGGGTGGGGCTACGGGCCGAGCCAGAGTGCCAAGGACAGCGACAAAGTGGCCAAGAGACAAAATGGTAGTCACTGAGGATGAGAGAGGGGGGATGCCAGTACCATTGACACAAAAGCGCAGGTTCAGGGCGCTTGCAGGGCTCATCGCTAGACAAAAGATACCTTTGGATTTGCCAGAAATAAAAAAACTAAACGATGAACAAAAGTGGTACTTGTTTGAAACCTATATGCAGAAACACTTGGAGTTCCAGGAAGACATGAAAGAGTAGGCATTTAAGCTTTTGTGGAAGACTACAGCGAAGACATGGAGACAATTCAGATTTCAGCTTAGGCGAGATTTTATCAGAAAAGGACTCGAGCCATTTGGAAAGCACGACTTTATCAAGTCGGAAGAGTGGACAGAGTTTGTGAAATAGCTAGTGGTGACAGACGGTGTTGCCAAGATAGTGATCAACAAAGTAGCAAATGAAAGTGTGGCTACAGACATCATGGAAAAGAATGCACATGCAGAATCTTCAGGAATGACTTCATGGCTGAGGGAGAATGATGTGTTAAGTCAGTGCTTGGGCCGCCACGAACAACCAGGTCACGTGCGTGGTGTCTCCAGCTACCAGGGCTGGAAGTTTGCATGGCCTCAGCACGCTTCCATGTACAGGAAGAGGAAGAGGGCCAGTACTGACTCATCAGTTGATAAGCAACAGATGAAGGAAGAAATCTAGCAAGAACTCAAGGCTGAGATGGAGAAGGATATGCTTGACATGATGGCACGAGGGTACCAGGTGGTGTTTGCACTAGTGTCCAATCGCACAAGCCCTTCACCCGCCGGACTGAAGAGCAGCTGTGCGTCCGCAAATAATGTAGGTTTGATCAACGGCACTACACAGTTGTCGACGGAGGTACTGCACATTGCTTCCCCCACACAGGAAGACCTTATAGGCACGTTGACTGAACCCACAGACTATGGCCTACAGATCATTTTTCACGGTGTTGAATGCGAAGCTGCAATTGGTGTGGTTCAACCAGAGCAGACTACGCTACACACAGTCCCGATTCATGAAGACTGTGCTGTGGTTGAAGTGCTGCATGTATATTCTGTCTTTAGGGATCACGTGCTGGAACACCCCCCTAATGACGAGGTGACGACACTTGGACAAGCTCTACACCAGAGGATATAGTGGAAGAGGTGTAACATTCACATCAAGGGAGCACCAATTGCAAAATCTTGCTCGCACACTATGGTACAGTTTCCTTCTGGTTCACAGAGTACAGGACAAAACCCAAACCCAGAAACACAAACTACAGAGCAAAATTCCCCACCTGGTAACCCACCTCCTTCTCCTCGTCCACACCCAAAAATAGAAATTACAGAACAGATTCATTCCCAACCTGGTAACCCACCTCCTCCTCCTCCAGACCCAGAAATGCAAATTACATCCCCACCTTCTCATGAAAGAACAAAACCTCCATCCCCAAAAGAAAGTGCTCAAAACAATGATGCCAAAGCAGGAGCCCAGAGTCATGTGTTGGCTGATGCCGAGAAATCTGTCGACGACAGTTCGAAGAAAGCTGCAGGTACATCTGGGCCCAATATCTCTACAATAGCTGCTGGTCAGACACCACCTGAGAAACCTTCTTCAGCCATCTCAAAGCAGCAGGAAAAGAAACTCGCTGAAAATAAAAGGTCTACCAGAAAGCGATCAGAGAAACATTCTTCAGCCATCTCAAAGCAGCAGCAGCAGAAAATTGCTGAAAAATAAAAGGTCTCAGAAGCCTACCACAAAGCCTTCTTCAGCCATCTCAAAGCAGGAGGAAAAGAAGCCTGCCAGAAAGCCATCTGGGAGAAACGCTAAGAAGAAGGCGGCCAATGTTGCTATGACTCATATTAACCCAAACAACACATTTGGAGATGCAATGCTCAGTGCTGATGAACTCAACCATCCGGATACTGCTCCTCCTTCTGTCACTAATCTCCACAATTTCTACATGGGACGTTTTAAGGACAATGATGAGTCTCTGATTTCGGGCATAATATGGCCCAAGCACGGCTGGTGGCTTGTGAGAGAAGATGAAAAATACGAGCTGTTGTCTGTGATCATCAGCGACTTGTACGATCTCTTCAACTTAGATGCTTTGGATATGGGACTTCTCCGCTGTTTCATCCTGTAAGTTGCTTGAAAATTTAATCTGCTTCTCACTAATCATTTTCTATCTAAATGTGCTTTCTGCCTCAGTTCATCTTTACTATGTATTTTGCCTCCTTACACTTTGTTTTTTCTTAATATTAGGAATATGGTTGTAGAAGTACGGCAGAAGAAGGAACCCGTTGCCTTCCTTGATCCTGAATGCTTTAGCAAGTCAAATATAGAAAATAACAGGGATTTCTTTGTGTCCTATACGAAGCGTGCCTACCAGTCATATGATAAAAAGAGAGTCATCATTTCCTGCTATAACACTAGGGAGCACTTGATTGCAGTGGTGATCTTTCCAAAGAAGAAGACGGTCTTGTATCTCGATTCATAGTGGACACTAGACACTGATTTCTCTGAGTTGGTACTAGCCATTGATGAGTAAGTTCTTTTTCTTTCTTAACCTACAAACTTCCTCAACAAACTCTGCGGAGTTTATTAATGGTGCCCTAACCATTGTTGCATGTTTTGTTGTAGTGCTTGGAATAGTTACTGTGATGACAACAAGTTGCCCCGCTGCGCCTTGAACCATGAGAAGGCTTTTGATGTACGTATTACTTAGTATTTCCTGCCTGTGGAAGCTAGTACTAAAGCTTGAATTTATTTCTTCTCACCACTGTTTGTCTATGTATATTTATCGCAGTGCCACCAACAACCTTACAAATCCAGAGTCTGCGGCTTCTATTGTGCCTATCACATGCTTACAGTGAAAAATAAATTCAAGGACCATGAGGTACTTTCTTGGGATCTGCAATTGTAACACCTGCAACTGAGCACAGTTCTTGCTTATTAGCACTGCACAGGTTTGGTAACCACCTGTGTGCTGACTACTGACATTTCACATACCTACTTGTTAGCTGCACCAAGAGATGCTGCTCCACATTAGGGAAAGAACTGCCTCATTCCTCATGGACCAGGTGATTGCACCCTTAGGAAAATTTCACATTAATGATGCTATTCTAGCTCGCATTGTATCTGATACCAATCCTCATGGCCAGTGATGATATTGTTGTGAACCTTACTTAGGTTGTTAGAAGAGGATACTAAATGCCTGAATTTTGACAGATTATGCATGTGAATCTTGTGGATTTCTATTCAGTTTGTGAAGTTTTGTGAATGTGGATGCTGGACCTAATTTTTGTGAAAGTAGACAACATGTCTCCTTCAGTCGAGACAGAGGAGACGCAAGTTCACAGTACTCGTCTCCTTTTGTTGATTAGAGGAGACGCACGTACACAGTAGGCGTCTCCTTTGGTCCAGACAGAGGAGATGCACGTACACAGTACGCATCTCCTTTGGTCGAGACAGAGGGAGACGCGTACTGGCAAGATGCAACTCCTTTGGTCGAGACAGAGAGAGACGCGGGTTCACAGCAGGCGTCTCCTTTCGTCGAGACATAGGAGACGCGCACTGACAAGACGCGTCTCCTTTCGTCCAGACGGAGGAGATGCACTCTGAGGAGACGCGTCTCCTTTCGTCCAGACGGAGGAGACGCGCACATACACGACGCGCCTCTTTTCGTCAAGACAGAGGAGACGCGTCATTTTCCATGTCTTCGATGTTGAGTTCATGTAACGGGCTTGGTTTCTGCGGCCGCTACCAAAGGTCCATGTGGGCCCAGAGAAACAGACGTTTCAGGTGACCGGTAACTAGTTTCGGTAACGGTCTTTGTTAGACACCCGTTACTAATACGTGTTATGAGTAACGGGCTCAGTGTCTGCACCCGTTACCAAAGGCTCCGGTGGGCCCGGAGAAACAGCCATTTCAGGTGACCGGTAAGTAGTTGTGGTAACGTCTTTGTTCGACGCCCACTACAATTACGTGTCATCAGTAACGGCCATCGGCCCGTTACCTTTGTTGGCTTATTTGTAACGCTTGATCGGTAATGGGCGTTTTGCCCGTTACCAATGGCCATTCGCGCCCGTTAATAATGTTTGTTTTTCACGTAGTGGATCGCACCAGGAACGCGCTCCAGAGGAGGACGAGGACGAGGACGATGACTATCCCGAGGCACAACCAGGAGGAAGATGAAGTGGCGGCGCCAGCCGCCGTTCTCGATGCCGACGAGGACGCTGAAGAGGTGGTGCCAGTCATCATCAAGGATTCCGATGATGAACTATTGGGCATCGCTCCGCCTCCCGCCCCTCTGGTTAGTATCGATTTGGGAGTTTCTTGCTGGGAGGATAGATTTGGAATTGGGGTTTTCTACTGCAGCTATGGAATAGGGTTTTTGTAGTTAACTCAGATTACTAGAAGTAGTTTAATATGTGACAATGTTTAATTGAGCAATCGCATTCAGTATATAGCATGAGAATTCTTAGTTACTAAACAAGATTATTGAGAATGAGAATTCTTATTAACAGTATATCACAACCAGGAGTATATAGCATGAGAATTCAGTATATAGCATCAGTATTTAGTTTTCTACTTCACCTATTGAGAATGTTACTAAATATATAGCATGAGAATTCTTGTACATAAGATTGGAATTATTAGTGAAGAATTTAGTACTAATGCATGTTAAAATAATTTAGTATTTACTATACGTAGCATAATTTTTTTCTAAATTTAGCGCTGGAATCCTTTGAGGTTAATTTAGTTGTTGCATTCATGCATGTTTGGATTCTAATACTGCCTCTGATTTTTTGTTAATGAAGACTCCTGACCACGACTATGTCTTCGTGGTCAATGACAACGTCTCAATTCATTGCACATTCTCGCATGACAGCGATGAGGAGACTGGAGATTGCACAAAGCCGTCGCATGACACACACACACACACACATATATATATATATATATGTGTGTGTATGTATATATATATGTATATATATATAAATATATGCTAAATTCTTACCCCTCTGTCAACTAACAGCTCAAGGGAAAGGGTGAGAATATTTGCGTCTTTATGAAGCGGACGTATTTCACTCCCTGAGTGCACGGATGGTGTGTGATTAGGCCGGCACTAATGCATGTTATCAGTGTAGTACTACTTTTGTGTGAAAGCCTTGTGCTTTCTAATGCTTTTGTTTGTGGAAACCTTAATCTTGTGCCTGATGGACAATTAATGTGTGGTGTTTAATTAATTAGTGATGATTTTGTGTCCAAGACATGTGCTTTTTAACTGATAGACATCTAATATGCATGCAGAGTTTAATTAGTACCGCTTTTGTGTGCAAGCTTTGTGCTTGTACCCTTTTGTGAGTGCAAGCTTTGTGTTTAGTAATGCTTTTATTTGTTGAATGGTTGTGTTCTTGAGTGCCATATATTTGTCAGTATCTGTTTGTGTCAATTGTTCTTGAGTGAAAATGCGTCAGGAGAAGGCAAATTATGTTTCATATTCTCCCCTCCAATTATTGTCCAACACTCACAATCTCTCATCCCACCCACATTCATATGTTATTTCAATCAAGGCTACTGTAGACAACCTGGAATTTGAAACAAACACATCACAAAAACAGATTAGTTCAAAATATAATACAATGACATTAAAAGGGTAAGTTCTCGAAAATGAAAACAATTGAGCCTGTGCGACCCACTGCATGCGGCAGAAGGGAAAACGAAGCAAGTTTTTTTGACAAAAAAATTTCACAGCCCGCCTGATTAACCCCCAAGATAAATATCACCTACGAACATTTTCTGCCAAAAAAAATTCACATCCCGCCATTACCCCCCAGATTAAATATTGCGACCTCATCCCACGTCCCCCTAAACCTCGCGCAGCGGCAGCGACCATAGTTACAGAATCTGGTCTTCTCGAGACAGCGACGATGACGGGAACATGGGTGGCCGGAGGGGCAGGACAGTTCCTCACTGCCCTAGAGCACCGCAAGGCCATCCATGGCTATCAATGGAAAACCTGTGGCACAACGAAATGGGCACGATGTCATCGAAGTCGATATTGACATTAACGGTCTCAGGTGCATATCGGCCGCCTCGCTCTACACCATCTTGATGAGTTTCCTGGCTTTAGGATAAAATTGTGTGCAGTAGTTACATTGTTCCCTCCATGCAATCGATTTGATATACCTCTAATCCCATCTAGGGTTCTCACTTCTCAATGTACCTCCCTTTGATGACAGCACAATCTTATTTGATTTATCCATTAAAATTTACATTCCTATGAGGATACATGTGCGCATCATTTTATTTCTTTATTTTCAACATCCTTCTATTGTTTCGTCTTTTCCTTAATCAGAAATACGTGTTCATAGTATTGTGCTCATGCAGGTCTATCTCTATCTAAAAAATTGTAACTGAAACTAATCGTTGTTGTGAAACTCTGAGCTGAATATGCAATGTGCTATTTGACCACTACATATTTGTTTTCCACATACTTCGTACTAGTATATATATACATATATGCATACACCATTATTAGTACTACATCTGAATTTTTTCCATGCTGCCGTATTAATATTAATGTGCGCGTGTAGAGACTCCGATTTGACAGGTGATGTGTGGACTGTACTAGTCGAAATCCGTGGGGAAATTCTACGATATGTCTCTTCTAAATTGGACAAGGGTATTATAGACTTTAGTTCCCTGGCATATATTAAAGAAATGTTTGGATTTGAGCAGCGGGACTACATGTACTACATGAAGAGAAATGAAGATTATACCTGTACAGCGAGTAATATTGAAATTAAATCTAAGAAAGATATACTGCAAATGGTTCAGTATGTGGAGTCAAGCAATGAGAGGAAATTAAGGTTGGTACTGTCAAAAACTGTTGTTGATGTAGGGGCGGTTAGTGTTACACCCTTGAAACTTCAGAGGTGGCAGCCTAATCCTGACTATGACCCTGATTTTGATGATGAAGACTACTATGGTGTTGATGAATACAAAATTTGGCTTGAAGAACAAGACGAGGACTGTGGTACGTATGTTGCTTGTTCTACACTAGCCACATGTAGCCTTGCCTATACATTATACTCGTACCAGTGTTTCCAATTAATTTGCGGACCTTCACGATGACATCAGGGAAGATACAGTTAAAGCATACACTAAGTGGTTAACTAGTGTCAGATCTCTCAAAGAAATTAGTAAATCCTTTTTCCTTGTCGACGGCAGCTTATTTGTGATGAAAAATGTGAACCTTCTAAGTGCATGTGTTTTCCATTTTTTCAGAGGCGTATGATAAAGTTCAAGCTAAACCTACAGAAGTAGTCGTACTCCAACAAGATGAGAGCAATGACAGCAGCCCGATGCCGCCACCAGAAACAATTCTGCCACCACAACTTCCATCGCATGCTAGGAGACCAAGGAAGACAAAAGGTTAATAAAGCTCTACACCTCGAGAAACTTCACTCTTTATTTTTCAATGGTTTCTGCAACTACTATTGTTCATTAGTGAAAGTTATTTTCTTTGGTGTGAATGCAAGTAGGTGGCAAGAATGTTGGTCGTGGAACCCTGAAAGGGTTATCTACAGTTGCCAAGAGATCAAGATCTGGCTGCGAAAAGTTAAAAAATCCAATTTTCATCAAAGTTAGGTGGTCCCTGTGGAGAAAATAGACATACCTTTGTTGATGAGATTATTATACATACTAGGCAGAGGGCTCTACTAATTGGAGTCTGATTTTGGAGTGAAGTGCTTCCAGTAGTCAAGAAAGAGATCGTAAAAGCTGTAATGGTAAGTCACTGTCCACCGCATGCACCTTGTTAATTTAATATAGCAGATGCGTTCCCTCTATTTTATTCATATCCAGTTTTATGACTGAATCATGCATGAATAACAAGGTTCCATCCCACTAGGAAGGATGGGATTTTGAGGGCATTCAAAATCCAGAGGAAAAGATATTGAAGATTTCCCACGAACGCTACAAAGGTTGGCGAGGCGACTTGAGTGCTACATACAAGGTGTACAACAGTTATCTGGAAAGAATGAGGCACAAGTCTGTTGACCTAAACATTGTGGAGTGGCACTATTTGTGCCACTACTTCAGAACAAAAACATTCAAGGTACAATTTTTTCTACTAAATTAAAGAACAACATTGTGAGTTATATAGAAGATGAGTTCAACCTTTCATCGCTTAACAACACTGGTTCACTCCTTGCAGGATCACAGCACCCAGAACTCTGACAATCACAGCCGTCTGGTTAGCAACCATTCGGCGGGTTCGAAGCCTTACTCTCAGTGGAGTTGGGAAAAGGTAAAGATTGGTTACAATATTCTCATATTTCACTATCTACATACGAAAATCATATATTGATGACGTGTAATGATGCAATCATAGCGAGATCCTGAAACTAGTGCTGAGCCACGCCAGTTGGAACTTTGGAAGGTTACTCACTCGAGGGACGGAAAATGGTGCAATGAGGTGGCTGAGACTATTTATGTGATTAGAAATTTGATTGTAACCTTGCGTGCACATAACACTTGTTTAATTTTGAATCAAACCATGGGCACGGTTTTCTATCTTACAATTTTTTCTTGCCCACAGCATTGTACAGTCAGGAAATTAGCTCTACTAGCAAATCCAGATGAGGGGGGTGAAGACACAAGTTCCACTCCTCGAGATGAAGAGGAAGAGAAATTTTTCCAGGAAACCTACAGGGAAAGAACACATATCAAATCCTCCGTGTCACGTGGCCATGGTTACATGTCCACTCCAAGAAACAACAAAGTGTATTAGGAGAGGTTGTTACATGAGAAGCTCGATAAGGTCGAAGCACGAGAATGTCATCTGGAAGAAATACTCAAGATGCATGAAGCTGAGAAGGAACGCGAGAAAGAAGAATTAAAGAAAATGATGGAAAAGCAAATGCAGGAACAATTTGCAAAGATGATCGAGCCTATCAAACACTTGCTGCCATGTTCAGAGGTAACCAGATGATTGTACCAGTTGTGTTCATAACTTGGCCAATGCAGCTAATATCTTACCTTCCATCATTTCAAATAAGTAGAATACACCTCAATCCAACAATAGTACAGGTCAAGTTGACCCTAGGGTCGATGAGGATGGCATTGCTGCAAGAACATTAGTGCAGAGTCAAGAAACCATGAACATGGTAACGACTATACTTGGTTGCGATTGAGAAAATGCATATTTATGCCACTTATCTCTCACCTGCCCTCTTTCACAATGTGCAGACTCCCTCTGAAACCATCAACAATAGTTCTAATGAAGCTGTACATACGAGGCCAGAGGAAAACATTCCTGCAACACTAGTAGTGCAGGATCATGTAACAACAACCCAGGCAACGACACCGAACAAGCTTTCCAATCATGATGCATGGTGTCGTGCTTTTAATCACAACTGATATAGTTCCGATATAAACTATACATTCCAGATGCATCTATCAAGCACCGTGACAAAAGACAAAGAAAATGTGCCACCTAACATCAGTCATACAAGTGCCAACATTACCAAGACAATGTTCGCCGAGAAACATGATAATCGTGCTCCACCTTCTGCACCTACAAGATATACTGCTACAAACACGCTGGTGAATCAGTCTAAGACGCGATCAGGAAAGAAGAGAGCACAAGAGGTACTAACTGAACTGTCCTTTCTTAATGCCATTTATATTTTTCTACTTCCAATCCATATGATGCTACATATTCTCATTCCAAGACAAATTGGGTTCAGATGATGTAATTCTCTAATTTCTTTACATTCAAAATGGCATGCAAAAAGAAGCTCTAGAGCCGAGAAAAGACTCAAGATCGGCCAACAAAATCCCTTCGGCATCAAACAAGAAGCTCAAGCCTCCAAGCATACCTCAACTCCAGAAATGATGAATATCTTCAACAATACTGGGTGGGAGTGATGCTAGGCTGTTTACAAACTTTGTTACTATTAATGTGAGTGATGGACAAGAGTGCAAAATTTAATGCGGTGAATTTTATTTTGTTATATGAATAATTGAGGTCTTGAATGACATGAAGGTACATTGGTGTCATCAATCTATGTTTCAAATATTTTTGTTGCATTAAAGAATCCGAAATTGGGGACGGTGGGCATCGAGCATGTATCCTATGGTGACAAATATTTTGTTGCGATTTCCTCTATGCCAATAGCGATGAACCATAGTTCGTAGTGATATAGTACATGCATATGGTGACCAAAATTCATCTGATGTGTTATCACTAGAGCATATAGCATCGACACATGCGTCATTGCGATACCCCTACTCATATAGCGACGATACTCATCATTGCGATTTGGTTAAAGAACATGGCGGCGACCAATCTTTGGTTGCGTGACCATCTACGTGTATAGCAACGGAAATCACCATTGTGATTTTGTTCAAGCATCTGGTGACGACCCATCATCAGTTGCATGACCGGCAACGTGTATAGCGATGATAACTAGCGTTGCTATTTTGTTCAAGCATATGGTGACGACCAAGTTGGTTGTGTCACCATCTATGTGTAAAACGACGGTAATTATCGTTGCGAATTGTTTCAATCTTATGGCGATGATGCATAGTTGGTTGCATGAATCCCTTCGTGTATGGCGACGACACTTAGTGTTGCAATTTCGTTGGATCATATGGCAAGGAACCATATTTGTTGCGTGACCCTCTTTGTGTATGGAGACGGCAATTAGCGTCGTGATTTGCTTCAAGCATAATGTGACGACCCATAGTTGGTTGCGTGAACCTTCTGTTGTATAGCGACGGTAATTAGTTGCATTTTGGTTCAAGCATATGGCGACAGATTACGACTTCGTTGTGATAGCCTACTTAAAAATTGCAACGACACGTATCACATTGCGACACGATTCTTTCATTGTAATAGCGCTTGTTTGCAACAGAGCAAAGTGGTCGCAAAAACCACTATCGCAACGACGCCTTTTGTTGCAATAAACTGTGTTGCAACGCCATTGGTCGTCGCTACTTCACCTAATTGCGACGCCAGGCACCGTCGCAACACTTGCTTTTTATTGCGACAACGTTTTGGAACCGTCGCAGCAACATATTGCGACGGACAAAATTGTGACGCCTGGCGATGGAATGAATCTGTCGTAATCTCTACGTACCGCGACCAAAAACCTCATATAGCGATCACTTGGAGGCGTCACGAACAACACCAATCGCTGTAGTGTCATCCTCACCCATTGGATCATGTCCCATTGCAAAGGCACCTTCTTGAGTCCAATTAGGTATATTGTTGTCTTCTTCTTCGTCATCTTCCATTATAACCCCTCTCTCCCCATGCTTTGTCCAAACAAAATAGTTTGGCATGGATCACCATTTGTATAGGTGATCGTGAAGTGTCTTTATCGATGAGAAATCCTACAAATTCCTGCACTTTCTGCATGGACAAATAATGAAGCCGGACGGGGGCTTGTTAGATTCTGCTACTTCTAGAAATCCACGAATCCCATTAATGAATTCATAGGATATTCTCTTGTTGTTGTACATCCATTGCCAGTCCATCTACAAATAAAGTATCACCGAACAAAATATATTATTATCATGTAACAAATTCATGATTATGTTACACAAATTCATATTGTTTAAATCCATATTCCACATGGAATATAAACTTTTTCCTAATTTTCTAATGAGCAAACAATTTTTCTAATGAAGAAAACTATTTTTCTAATGAGGAAACTCATTTTCTAACTAAGAAGTTATTATTGTAATGAGGAAACCATTTTTCTAATGATGTACTAGTGTTTAAATGAAGGCAAGATTATGTTACATAAATTCAAACTGTTTAAATCCATATTCCACATGAAATATAAACTTTTTACTAATTTTCTAATGAGCAAACAATTTTTCTAATAAAGAAAAGTATTTTTCTATTAAGGAAACTATTTTTCTAAATAAGAAATTACTATTGTAATAAGGAAACCATTTTTCTAATGAGGTATGAGTGTTTAAATGAAGGCAAAATTATGTTACACAAATTCAAACTATTTAAATCCATATTCCACATGAAGTATAAACTTCTTCCTAATTTTCTAATGAGAAAAAAACAATTTTGCTAATGAAGAAAACTTTTTTCTAATAAGGAAACTATTTTTCTTGCTGAGGACCAGAGTGTCTGATGGCTAGTGGTTGGCCACTCTCTAATGATGAGTGATTGACAACGTTGTGTGGACTGACGTTGTGCTCTATCTTGTGGATGTAGGTTGCGGCTTGATGTGCGTTGGTGCAGGTGAAGAGCAAGTGCGAAAGGTCTTAGCCTTGTGGGGCCTCCGAAGGACTGGAGAGACAAGTAGGCTTAGTTCGATGGACCCGGGGGCCACACGGCATCAAGTGCGAGTCATATAGTGCGAGAAGAGCAAGTCGAAGTCAGCTGATAGCGGGTTCGTTGGTTGATCCGAAAGCTAACATCGAGCCGGAGCGGACGTGGCGGCCAAGTCGAGGAGCTCGTGGAGGCTGCACCAAGCTCGCGGGGTTTGCAGTGGTTCACCAGAAAACCACTGGGTTCCTTGGTTGATCCACAAAGCCATGTCCGAGTGGTCGGCGGCTCAGTTGAAGGACCGCTTAGGCGAACCAGAGAGGGGGGGAGTGAATGGGAGCCGATAAAAATTCTTCTCGAAGGAGATGAGGACTCCAACAAGACAAACACAGCTTCCAAATCACGTCTCCGACTCAACTACCCAAGTTGGCCAAGACCACGAAGCCACTGGAGTGCTACTGGTCCTAGGAACCAACAACCACCTTCACGGACTCGAGAACGCAGCGGAACACCAACTCGAGCACAACTGACCTAGACCGGTCAAGCCGGTGAGCAGCACCGGTCAGACCGGACCCTGCTGGTGAAATCTGGGAACTTCCACAGAAGGCCCCTACACCGGTCAGGCCGGTGTAGCTCGCCGGTCAGACCGGTCCAAGCCAGGAAACCCCAAATCCTCCAAACAGGCCTACCGAGCTCCAAACTGACCCAAACTCGAAACAGCACCAACACGGGGCAACAGGGAACTCATCAAGACGTTCGCCCGAGCAAAATTCAACAAAGAGTCTGCACCGATCAGACCGGTGAGAGGCACCGGTCAGACCGGTGTGACCTGAGTTCTCGGGATGAACAGCGCCCACGGGTCAACTCCCCCAAATCCAACTCCCGATCTCCCGAATCGCTCCACGGTTTTGCACAAGACTTTGGGGATAGTAGGAACACCTCATGGGCACTCCATAGCCAAGATTTGGTCTACCAAAACTTGTCAAAACAAGAGGAATCGAAGAAATCCCACCAAGAACGCCTCTAACCCTAGAGCCACGAAAACCCCAAAATCGAGCCCCTTTGCTCACGGATTTGGGAGGGGAATCAAAGGGAAAAGAACCACGAAGGGTTCATGCATACATCCCCCACCAAATCCCAAAGAGAAAGGCCTTGAAATCGCTCCAAGAAAATCACCAAGAAAGGGCTCCGAAAAGCACCAAAATGGAGAAACGGGAAAGACACATCCAAGCCTTGAGGAACCACACCGAATCATCTATACATACCAAAGAGGTTCATACAAGGTCTAGCTTGCCGCCCGATCATCCTTCCCTCTCACAAGATCTCACCATGAAGCTCTCAGGCTAGTCCTAAGAAAATCCTAAGGCAAATAGGAAGAGAAAATAGGAAAGCAAATGAGCTAGGGTTCCAAGAGATGGCTGCCATCCTCTCACCACTTGGGTTATATGGAGGCAACCGAAAGACGAAAATACCCTTACTAGCTAACTAGGGATACATGCCCCTCAAGGGCGAATTCGGAAATCTTTGTCTTCGCTACATCGGACGGATGCCCAGCGACCGCAAACTTGCTTAGCCTCGACGCAAGCCTTGCGATCCCGACGCGTGTCCTCCGCTTCGAAGATTCCGGACTGCGTCGTCGCACACCGGTCAGACCGGTGCTCCTCACCGGTCAGACCCACCGGTCAGACCGGTCTGGAGCTGCTGCACCTCCGTCTTCGGTTCTTCGGTCTTGGCTTTGTGGATCAACCAAGGAACCCAATGGTTTTCTGGTGAACCACCGGAAACCCCGTGAACTCGGTGTAGCCTCCGCCAATCACCACTCATGACTCGGCTCCCACGTAGTCCCGGCTCGACCTTGGTTTTGAGGCTCAACCAAGAAACCGTCCATGACTTTATCTTGCCGTTCTTGCCACCATGCGGCCCACACTTGACCCCGCTGGCCACCGGGTCCCTCGAACCAAGCCTACTTGTCTTCTCCACACCTGGAGGCCTCACCGGCAACGACCTTTCGCGCTTGTTCTTCACCTGCACCTGCACCAGTCAAGCTGCAACCTGCACCTGCAATACTTAGCCAAGAATCAGTCCACACCACGTTGTCAATCACTCATCACACCAAGAAGCGACCATCCACCGGTCCTCGAACCACACCTGGCTCTCAATCTCCCCCTTGATGAGTGCATTGACAACACACA